>CM057459.1:243330000-244565000 GCA_016271365.2 Neoceratodus forsteri | reverse complement strand
CAACTTTACCCTATACATTAGCTACTGTATGTCCATCACCTCCTGATCACTGCCCCCAATTACATGTCAACATTTTCCCTATACATTAGCTGCTCTGTGGCTCTTCTCCACTCCCCCATCTCTGCTCTACCAAATGCTGCCATTCACAGTCATTTACTTTAGCCACTCTTGCGTACTTGCTCTTTGTTTCTCACCTCTGCAATATCTGCCCCCCGCCCCCAGAAGAGTGCTGGGAGTGTCTCTACACATTAGCTGCTCTGCTGCACTTAATCTCTCCCACCCTCCCTCAAACATCTCACCACTACCAGTATTTCATATTGCCTGCTGTTTGTCTTTTGCCCTCTGTTCCTCCCCTTTCTGATCTCTACCCCCACAGCATGCTGCCATTCTCCATATACATAACGCACTTTCCGACTTCATCTCTGTTCTACCCCATCTCTGACTCTTCAACATGCTGCCATTCTCTGTATACATTTGCCACTCTGTGGCACTTGCTGTCCCCTCCTCACTGATCTCTTCCTCCCCAGCATGCCATCATTCACATTACCTGCTGTGTAGCACTGGCTCTATCCCCCTCCTTGATATCTGCCCCAAACTGCCCCCATTCACTGTAATTCACATTAGCTGCTCTGCCCCACTTGCTCTGTATCCTTCCTCTCCCCAGTCTCTGCCCCTCCAACATGCCAGCATTTTCCCTATACATTAGCTGCTCTGCGCCACTAGCTCTGTATCCTTCCTCTCCCCAGTCTCTGCCCCTCCAACATGCCAGCATTTTCCCTATACAGTAGCTGCTATACGGCACTTGCACTTACCTCCCCCCCCAAAAAAAAATGTTGCCATTGACTGTCATTCACATTAGCTGTTCTGTAGCACTTGCTCTCTATTCTTCCCCTCCCCGATATCTGCCTCGCTAAAAATACTGGCATTGTCCTTGCACATTATCTGCTCAGCGGCAGTTACTCTCTCACACCCACCCTCAAACAGCTCACCACTCCTGGGACTTCATATTACCTGTTGTGTGCCATTTGCTGTTTGTTCCCCCCTCTCCAATCTCTCTCCCCAGCCTACCATCATTCTCCATACGTATGATATGCTTCCCGACGGTATCCTTGTTCTATCCCATATCTGCCCCCTCAACATGTCGCCATTCTCCGTATACGTTTGACGTTTTGTGGCACTTGCTTTCTCCCCACCTCACCGATCTCTGCCTCTCTAGCATGCCCCCATTCTTCATTCACATTACCTGCACTGTGCCACTTGCTCTTCCCCCTTGATATCTGCCCTCCTAAACTGCCACCATTCACCTACGTCACATTAGCTACTGTGCGCCACTTGCTCTATATCCATCACCTCCCCATTCTCTGCCACACCCCCCACACCATGCAGGCATTTTCCCTACACTTTAACAACTCTGCAGCACTTGTTCTCTTTTTCCCTCTCAATATCTTCCCCCTAAATACTGGCATTGTCCCCACACATTAGCTTCTCTGCGGCACTTACTGTCTCCTGCCCACACTCAAATGTCAGTGTCTTGCCACAAGCAGTACTTCATATTACCCGCTGTGTGCCATTTGCTCTCTTTTCCTCCCTTTCCTGATCCAGCCCAACATACCACCATTCTCCATATACATGACATGCCCTCCAGCTCTATCCCTGTTCTGCCCCATCTCTGAGCTCCCCAACATACCACCATTCTCCATATACATGACATGCCCTCCAGCTCTATCCCTGTTCTGCCCCATCTCTGAGCTCCCCAACATGCCACCATTCTCTGTATACATTTGCCACTCTGTCATTTAATTCCCCCAGCATGCCTCCATTCGCTATCATGCACATCTCCTGCTCTCTGGCACTTGCTCTCCTCTTGACACCTGTCCCCCAAACTGCTGCCGCTCACTGCTGCTCATGCCACTTTCTCTGTATCCATCCTCTTCTGATCTTGCCCCCTCCCTCCCCCAAATAATGCTGTCATTCACATTAGCCGCTGTTTGGCACTTGCTGTCTTTTTCTTCCCTCCTCAATATCTGCACCCCCTCTCAAAAACCAAATGCCAGCATTTTTCCTACACTTGCTCTGTCTCGATCTCCCTCCCTGCCCCCTTCAGCAAACCTGCCACCACTCAGCATTATTCACATTAGCGGCTATGTGGCTTTTGGTCTCTATCCCTTCTCATTTTCTGCACCCTAACATACTGGTATTGTCGCTATGCATTAGCTGCTCTTCGGCACTTGCTGTTCCCCCTTCCCAATCTGTGCTTCCCCCCCATATGCCACCATTCACCGTTATTCCCATTCAGCCTGTGGTACTTGCTCCCTGTCCTTCCCTCCCCAGTCTCTGCCCCCAACATGCCCGTGTTCTCCCTATACATAATCCACTCTGTGGCACTTGCTTCTCTCCTCCCTGATTTCTGCATCCCCTTCCCAAACCTATTTCCATTCACCGTAATTCGCATTAGCAGCTCTATGGCAGTTGTTCTCTTCCCCTCCAATCTTTGGCACTTGCTGTCCCCCAAAATCTGCAACCATTCATTGTAAATCACATTAACCGCTCTGCAGCACTTGCTCTTTATCACTTCTCTCCCCGTTTTTGCCCCCCACATGCTGCCATTGTCTGTATATCGCTACCTGTTGATTTCTGTGGCTTGCTACTTTTGTTTGTAATGTTTATAACACATTTCTACTGCTCACATTCCTTTTTTCGTGTATCCTTCCCAAGCAAGTGCCACAATATACTTGCTGTCTTTAGGTACACCTCTTTTATTTTCTATCTATATGTCTCATGTTGCCCCAATTAAGTTGTTCTCATTTGGTACATTTCCATTCCAGATTGTCTTCATTCATTCTATAACTGTTCTTTTTTATGTGTGCTTGCATGCGCAGCACACAAGAAACATATTGAGGTGAGTAGAGCATTGCAGAAGTGTGGAAGTGTGTGCCCAATGCAGCCCACACTTTCAGGGGCCCGTCCCTTGGCTGCCAATCAACCAAAAAACTGCAGATGATGGTAGCTTCAGAGAGAGCGCCGGACTTAAAAGAAATGTGCCGCTCCAATCAAGGACAGTTTCATCATCCTGGATTGCAGCATCAGCTCCCCCCTCCCTCGCAACCAGGAATAAAGAGGCAGCCGACAAGACTCTCCTCCCATGCGCATTACAGTGCACAGTAATGCACATGGGCGCAGTTTCTTCCTTGTCGGCTGCTGCCCTGTGGCCCCCACCCTAGTGTACCTTTCCTGGTTAAAGATTTCATTATTTAAATTGGCAGTTCCTGCCGCCGGCCACACACTTCCAGGGAAAGCCGACATCGGGGTGCCCAATCCCGTATCGGCATATCCCCCCTCATTAAGTGGCACACTGGGAGCCCACCCCAGTGTGCCGAAATATGGCGGGTCCTGCCACCCGCCACACAGTCCCCATAAGCCGACATGGGGTGCCCGATCCTCATGTCAGCATCCCCCCCCCCCCAGTGTGTCTTTCCTGTTAAAGAATTCTCCTTTCCTTACGACACCGGATGTTTCCCGGTGTCAGATGCACTCACCCCCCAGTCTGTCAGCACCTTGCCAACCTCGGGTACCCAGTCTGCAAGTCGGCATCCCCCACCTAACACTATTGTGGCACACTGGGAGCCCACCCCAGTGTGCCAAAAATTTTTTATCCTGTAAATGAAGGAAACTGTCCTTTTTTTTTTTTTTAAACCTGAAAAAATAAACTGTTCCTTGTTGTCTTCCTGGGCCCCATCCCCACCCTCCTCTATGCACCCCCCACTCAGTACTTACCTCCTGAGGTCTGGCGCATCATCTGTGGAATGGGAACACGTCTGAACTCTTCAAAAGCCAACCGCAAAATTAAGAAAATCACGGTAAGCTTTATAATGGCATCAATGGGGGGGTTCAACTTAGGCTGATATCTCAGTCATTTTTTGGGAGTTTTGGCTCCAAATTTTCAACATGGGGTTCTTGGGACCCCACCTCGTGAAGGCTTGAATTGTCATTTCATTTCTCAGTCCCGAAAGGTGATTTTGCGATCGCTGTAAGGAATCATCTTTCAGGACCGATTAATGAAACGACAGTGCCACTGTTAATGAGATGGGGTCCCAAAAAGGCCATGCTGCAAATTTGGTGAAAAAAGTCTGAAAAATGACCGTGTTACAAGCGTGTATTGCACAGTTTCTACGTATGCTTGTAACTTTGCCAATTTTCAATATTTTCACTCCAAATTTCCAACAGTGCCATTTTTTCATACTTCCTTATGAACAGTATAGCTGTCATTTTTTGCATCCTGCCCAAAATATGTTTTCGCACCTGTGGCACAGAATGGCGCAGTCACTGTGCAAAATCAACTTTTGGGACAGATTAACGAAATCACAGTGCCACTGTTCAGGAGGGGATGTCCCAAAATGGCCATGTTGAAAAACTGGTAAAAAAAAATTCCAAAAAGTGACTGTTAAGAGCGTGCGTTACGCAGTTTCTACACATGCTCGTAACTTCACCAGTATTTCATATTTTCACTCCAGGTTTTCAACACTGCCATTTTTTAACACCTCCTCATGAATAGTACAGCTGTCTTTTTTTCACATCCTACCCAAAATGTGTTTTCACACCTGTTGTGCCAAATGGTGCAGTCGCTGTGCGACATCACCTTTGGGGATTGAGTAACGAAATGGTAGTGCCACTGTTCGTGAAGTGCAGTCCCAAAAAGCCCATGTTGAACATCTGTAGTGAAAATAGCAACAAACGCCTGGATGTTAGGGTTTTCAACTGTAACGTCCCACCCTGTAGAGACTGACAGGCGTTGGGGGTATGACTTGGGGTTGTCGACTGTAATGCTCATGCCATTGCACCCCCAACCTCACTCCCACCCTGCAGCCAGTGACAGACATCGAGGTGTGCCTTGAGGTCTTCGGCCCTAAAGTTCACTCCATTCTCCACCCATCTCAGCTTATTTCCTTATGGAATGGGGTGAGCGTAAGGGCTGAAAACCCCGAGGCACACCATGACACCTATCTGTGTCTGCAGGGTGGGGTAGGGTGAGGTGGAATGGCATGAGCTTTATGCCAGACAACCCAAAGCCACATCCCCAACGCCTGTCAGTCTCTGCAAGGTGGGGTTGGCATTAGTTCAGTACTTCACTGCCATTCCTATTATGCAGCTGTCCAAGTCTTGCAGTACCAATGCCAATACCGGCAAGCAAACATTCGGCATTGACAGATGCTTGTCTATATATGAAACAATGTGCATACCCTAAACTTTAGTTATCCTACTATGAAAGCTATACTAATCTTGCTCATTACTCTTCTAGCAACCCAGACCCTTTCACTATAAATTTCAATACACAAAGAAAAAATAAATAAGAGGTGCACATATTTAAATTTTTATTTCTGTCCATCACATCTCCCAGCTAATCCCCCATCCCCCCATCATCTTCCCTAATGTTTCTTTGTCTTAAGCTTGCATAGAGTTGTCCAAAACAAATTTGCAACACACCAGTATACAGTTTCTTGTAACATGGCATTAATAGTAGTGCATCTATGCCGCTCCTTTCCCGCAGTGCTGGCTGCGTCCAGATCAATTCACTGTTTACACAGCCCCCCCTTGTAGTGCTGCATTTTACTCCAAGGAAGGGCCGTAACTTCACTAAAGAATTCAGGAAAAATACATTTGGAGTGGAGCGAGTGCAGCAAAGCATCCACACTGCCCTTTAATGCGCTTGCTCCAATACCCACAGCCGAGTCAGATCTGAGGGGTACTTGAGGTGCTCCAGTAAGTGTTTACACTGCCGATTTGGCAGCACATCAACCTATGCGCATGGGTTGAAGTGCTGCAAAGTCAGCAGTGTAAACGGGGCTATAATTATTGGGCATAATCATCATATAGCCACCACAATTTCTACATTGCTTCTCATAATTTACATGTCCGGTTTGTAAGCATGTATAATCCCCTAAGTACACAATTGTACTAATCATACCATGACATACTTCTCATAGGATATAGTCTGATTATTTTAAAAATAATGGCTGTAGCCGTTACATGACAATTGAAGTGCATCACTCTTTTTAACTATTTTGTACACCACGATATACATTCTCAGTGAGCTTTTAATTGTACGAACGCTACTAGCATTCTCACAGATGACATTTTTACTTTGTTTTTGTTTCTTCATCATAAAAAATGTAGACTTTGCATATTCATGAGGCGGATTCACATTGTCTGCTGTGTGCCACTTAATCTCTATCCTTCCCATCGCTGATCTTCGCTCCCCCCCCAGTCACTGCTGCTGTTGTCGCTATACTTCAGTCACTTTGCAGCACTACCTCTCCCCTCCCGATCCCCCCATCTCTCAGCCCCCAGACATATTGCCGTTCTCCATATGCTGTACATCACATGCTCTCCAGCAGTTGCTCTCCACCCTCCCAATTCCCCAAACATCCTGTCGTTTCTCATACTTTACAATACCTGCTCTACACCATTTCTTGTGTCCCACCGTCTCTGCCCCGTCCCACCACTTTCAGCACTACGTCACAGCACCCTCTGTGTTCCACTTCTTTATCTCTTCCCACCTCCATCCCTGTCTTCAGCCCTTTCTAATCTTTTTACCTTCTTAATCTCCTTTTACCTACAGCACTGAAATGCTGCTATTCTCTCTAAGCATTGATTTTAACTGCTCTCAGCACTTGCTTTCCACCTCTCTCCTACCCCATCTCCGACTCCCCCAATATCCTCACATTCTCGGTGTATTTTTTTCAGCTCTGTGCCACTTTTTTCTCTTCACCTCCTTGGTCTCTGCTCTTCCAAAACCGCATCCTTCACATTACCTGCTCTCCCTTGTTTGCTTTCTGTCCGTGCCCTCCCAATCTCTTCTCCCCGCAACATGCTGGCATTGTCCCTACATTTACTTTCACAAAGAAATGGAACGCACTCAGTACACCTAAACGTGAGAAATATATATGATCCCAAACTATTCAAACTATGCACTGTTAGTCCACACAACACAATACGACACTAAATCAGTGGCAATACTTTTAATTGATTCTGCACAGTTATCCTTCATTACGTGTTCATGCCGACTAATTTTTGTATGTTTTCACATTTAAATAAGGTTTCTTTAATCTTTTTACATAGATACATAAGCATCGTTTGACTCCACCTGTACCAGTCTCCACGTCTTTATTTTCAGTCCTGCCTACTTTGAGTCTGCCATTGGCATTAAACAAGGAGTGATGTTCCATGTGGCAAAGCGAAACTTAGATCAACTGTGTGACTGCTCACGCTGGCATGTCTTTTTTTTCCTGGCAAAATATAGTGTCCTGAACACTGAGATGTTTTGTGGAGGAGTTCATGTACAATATTATGATAAATAAAAAAAAATACACTGTCGTCTTAGACTGTTAGTGCTGTTTACTTGTTCACAGCATGACTGTTTAACTGTTAAGACCCCTACTCTTGAGAGGTCAGGGTCTTGTGATGACCAGATACTGATGTAAATAAACTGACAAAAAGTATCTTAATCTGGGTTTACTAAGTAAACACAGCACCAGATCCGTTTTGTATTATGTTGATATTGTGTAAGAACTCATTAACAAAGTATCACAGTGATCAGGACACTAAATTTTGCCAGTAAAAATGCCGGTCAGTGCAAGCAGTCTGTTAAGAACGGTTAATCTCACTTGTGCTGCCACAGTGAATGTCACTCCGTGTTTTACTTTTTGAACCCACATTTTGAACATAGTCTTTTTTCCCCCATCTCATGAACATGGCATGTGTCATTTTCAAATCCCCCACCCAAAAAAAAACCAAAAACTGTTTTCATGATCATACCACAAAATCGCATTTAGTAAACACCTGTTCATATACTGGGATAATAAAAATACTATCCTGGCAATTCAGGGTCACATTCTAAGGAATTAACAATGTTATGTGTGAACCTCTTCATTTCTCAGTCATGACAATTTCACTACGATAATGTAACTTACTTAGGAAATCAGTCCCACAAAAAAGAGTAATAAACAAATTAGCCAGCCTGGGAGTGAGTCCCAGGGTGGTAGCCTGAGTAAAACATTGGCTGGACAACAGGACACAGAAGGTAATAGTAAACGGAATCCACTCTGAAGAAAGGGGGTTACTAGTGGGGTACCGCAGGGTTCAGTACTGGGTCCAGTCCTTTTTAATGTCTTTATAAGTGATATTGCAGAAGGACTGGAAGGAAAAGTATGCCTCTTTGCAGATGACACAAAGATCTGCAACAGGGTTGATATGCGGTGGGGGTGGAAAGGATGAGAAGAGACTTGGTAAGGTTGGAGGAATGGTCAGAAGTATGGCAGCTTGGATTCAGTGCAAAGAAGTGCAAAATAATACACCTGGGAAACAAAAACCCAAGGGAAGAGTACACAATGGGGAGTTAGTAACAACAACAGAAATGGAAAGGGACCTGTGGGTAATCATATCAGATGATCTTAAGGTTAGCAAGCAATGGAGAAGGCAGTAGGGAGGGCTGGGGGATACTGGGATGTATAGGAGAGGCATCACCAGCAGAAAACAGGAAGTTGTTATCCCTCTGTACAGACAGTTGGTGAGACCCCATCTGGAGTACTGCATCCAGTTCTGGAGACCCCATCTCTGCAAGGACATAGACAGGATGGGGGCAGTTCAGAGGAGGGCAGCTAAAATGGTGCAGAGTCTGCAAGAGAAGCCATACGAGGAGAGACTAAAGAAGCTTAATATGTATACCCTTGAGGAAAAGAGGGAGAGGGGGGACATGATAGAAACTTTTATGTACCTCAGTGGAATCAAGTCCAAGAGGGTAGCATCTTTCAGAAAAAGAGATGTGCAAGAACAAGGGGACACAATTTGAAGATATTTATTTGCTTTTGTTTACCAGGTAAGCACACTAGACAGCCAAGTGCCTATTTTCAGGTGCGACCCGGGAGATTACAAGGTACATTGGGGGAACATACAGGCAGTGTACATAGTAGGAACATACAGGCAAAATCAAGGTACAGTACAGTAACATCTGGATAATACATCAGGCGTAAACATACAGGCGGAATAGAAGAACATATGAGATCAGGCATAGACACAGTATTATGCATCTAGGTCATCCAAAGTCGCAGGTGGGCACACTTATACATGACCAGTAGGGTAGAGATGGTTCTCAAAGCTTAGTATACATCAGACAGCGAAGAGCTCTCCAGTGGGCAAAGTGTATTCAGTGTCAGATACTTGTCCTCACTGTAGTTGAGAAGGGCTTTTATATTGCCAGTCGCAGCTGTCCCAGTTAGTCTAGGGGGGTCGAAGAGGGGAGCAAAGACAGGACGAGGCCGATTTTAGCAGGCCCCAGAGGGAGGCTTTGAAGCACTGATGGGAGGGGGAGGAGCGAGTGTTAGCGGGAAGGGAATTCCACAGTCTAGGCGCAGGGGACGGCTCGGGGCAATTTGAGGAAATCTTTTTTCACAGAGAGGATGGTGGACGCATGGAACCGCCTTCCTGAGGAGGTTGTGGGGTCTAAAACAGTGGGAGAATTCAAGAATGCATGGGACAGACCTAAGGCAATTCTTGTGGGAGGTAGGAAGAAATAGGCTGTTGGTTAACTAGGATCTGCAACTTATGCAGTAGGTAGTGAAGTGGGTAGACTAGGTGGGCCAGGCAGTCCTTATCTGCCATCAAAGTCTATGTTTCTATGTGTATTTCATTGAGAAACTATAAATTTATGTCTGGCTTTTTCAGAAGCAACAAACATGTCAGCAATAGATTGCACCTTTTATGTGTTTGTGGTATTGTGATCCATCTGTATGATTTGAATTTTTTTTTCAAGTAAAAGGCTTATGATTCTTCTTCCTAAGTAAAATCTGATTTGGAAGAAGCTAAGGACAGCTAAGTCATAAGAAAAGCTCACAGATTATAAACAAATCACATATTTGTATTAAATCTGCAGCATTTTAGTGTAAGAATGCTTTATTTCTCTAAAACAGTCTGCAGACAGATTTGTGGTTTCTTATTGAATTACACTGCTTGCTTTGTCAGTGAAGATTGGCTGACTTCAAAAATACATGGATTCTGTTGAATTCTTTTTTAGTAGCAGTAACATAAAATCGTGAAATAGGCAAGTACAGAAACAAACAAATGCATAAAAAGTATTGCCAAGGCATCAGAAAGCCCCAAACCTTTATTCTATAATTAGATCCTTACTAGGCAGATATGCTTTAAAATGGCAAGAAGGCCATCAGCAAGGGAACTTACAGTTCAAAAAAGGAAAAGATTTTCAGTCTGGTTTTGGAAATCACCAAGAAAGAGTTTAGATTGGTTCTGCTTTAAACAAGAGTGTGTGGTGACAAATGGCCTCTCTCACACTCTGCAGAGTAAACACAGACATGTTTCATCCTGCAGTTTCAGAGTGTGTGAGTGGCCATTTGGGCACCATGCACTCTTGCTTAAAGTCAAACCAGTGTAAACTTTCATGGTGATTGCACATATTGCATATGATTAAGGATGTAAGTTTGTCATGGATAAAGTTTTAAAAACTCACAGGTTGGTTATGGAAAAATTAGTAAAATTCCTGGCAGTGTCATGGTTGCTACTTTTTGATGAAAATAATGAAAGTCATGGAATTTCTGGATAAAGACCAAACGTCATGGTATCCATGACATCCATATGATGTTTTGAATTATATGGAATATACTGTATAGCAGGTTATATTAGCACCCGTTAAGTTTAGCGCGTCTGATGTGCGGGACTTATTAGCGCCCGATTATATTAGCGGATGGTTCACCCGCAATTACAGTACTGACATTTTTTAAGATTCTGCAACTACTGCAGTAGTTAACACAAAATGCCTGGTGGCTATTTCTCTTCCTTCTAAAGCAATAAGCCTCTGCCTTACATTTCATCAAAATTTGTTTCCTCCTCAGTTTGTGGAAATAGTTCAGCAAATCTGTGTCAGTCGGGCCACAGGGGAAAAAATTGCACTTGCATGTCCCTGTGTATTAGCTCATGGACTGATGGAGCTGAAAGCGTTAATCCTCGGCGCTACGAGTTGGCATGCCCTACCTCTTGATGAAATGGGTCACCTCCTCGCCCTCTCAATGCTGCCTATATAACGTCCATGCTGGACAGTGGACATGGGAAAAAAAGAAAAGGCAACACACGAGAAGGATTCCATTCATTGCTTTGTCTTTGGAACTCCGTCGGGTTGAAATATGTGGGAGCTGCACTCGTGGTCCTTCACCCGGTCTGTAATTTGTGCTTACTAACTGCAGTTAAATGTTCACCATGCCTTCAGAGTCCCTTGTAGAACTGCAGACTACCTATGGGCATTGCAGAATTTTTAGCCACCCTCGTTTTTGTCTTCTTTGGGCTGTGGAGCGCCCTGAAGTGGTCAGAAGCCCCTCGACATGGTGGCAGTCTCACTATCATGATTTTGAATTTTTATTTTGTTGTTTTAATTCATTTGTTTTAGCCACTTTACTGGCACTTTTTCGATTACTTGGCAACAGTGGGCGTGTGAACAACTGCTAAGAATACAATGTTGCTCAACCATACAGTAATGCCATATTGAGTAGATAATATTAGCCGTATTTCCGTTTCAGCTAATATCGCTAAAATAAAAGAAGCGCTAATATTACCTGCTATACAGTATGTAGTTCTACAGTTCTGTGAAGCCTGACTTTATTGCCAAAATGCCCTTTCTGGGTAACCTTTGCCTCTGAGCTTTTGTGCTGAGGTTCTTTGACTTTTAGACGACTTTCCTCTTTTAGGCTCCTACCATGACCCAAACTAGTAAGACCAAAATACATGACTGGTTCATCTTTCTCTTGGGCTATTATAAGTAAGGCACATCGGGTCCTGTGTAGGACAAAGCACGTATCTATGTCTTCTGTTTGCAGTCTTTGTAGCAGAGTGTGCAAGACTCACTAGTGTAATCAATCTAAACTCGTTCATGGTGATTTGCATATATTTTCAGTGATGCTTTGCAGTATGGGGATATGTGCAGTTTTACATTTTTGGCAGCTATCACCTCTGCACATAGAGTATGTGAAACCAATGCATTGGTCACAGATCTTTCCTACACTGTTTTCCATAAAGAGAAGGTAGATCTTATTCGAGGAAATCTCTTGCAGCAGGTCGTAACATATAGGAATAGCTCAGCTGCAGGCATCATTCCATCTGGATGATTTCTCAGCAGTCGACCTGGTACCACCCCATGACGACACCGCATGTTGTGTCCTGGTAGGTATAAAAGGGGGTGGTCCCAGAAGCCCCTCAGTTCTTTTCCCTCCATGATCTGCATACTACATGTTCTCTGTTCAGAGTGTAGCTTCAGTCGAAGAAGTGAAATTTCTTCAGAGTGGCGTTCTCAGTTTCGCCGCGGCTTTTCACCTGTTGTTCTCGGACTCAAGAAATGCCAGATTGCCCAGATGATCGTCGATGAAGACCGTCCCGAAGTTTGTGTCCGAGCTTCAATGTTCCAACAGTGAGTGATGAAGACTGCTTTGGCTGGGGTGGCTGCAGTGTTCTGGGCTACCCTGTGTTTTCGTCTCCCACCACAGGTGGGTTCCCTTCGTTGGCGGGGTACACAGCTCTCCTCCCTGTTATCATCTTTCTACCTTAAAAAAAAAAAAGGTTTTGGCTCGGCCGTCTGCTGCTTTTCGATAACCTGGAGCCTTTCTTCCACCAGTTCATAGACAATGTCCTTGTCGACGGCCTCTTAGGGTGTGATTTCTGTTTTGGTAGACACTCCGCTGTGTTGTCTTCTGCTCCGTTCACAACCTCCATCTTTTCTTCCATGTGTTCATTGATGATATTCTTATCGACTGCCTCGCAGGGTGTGATTTCTGATTTGGCAGATGCTCCATGCTGTGTCTTCTTCTGCTCCGTTGACGACATTCAGCCTTTCTTCTGCCCATTCATCAGCATGCTCCTCGTTGATTCGACAGACTCTCTGGGTGGACTTTTTCTGCTTTGGCAATGGCTGCAGCCTGTATCATGTTCTACTCCATCAGCGGCCTCCAAGCTTTTCTTCCACACATTTCGACGACGGTCTCTCCGGCTGTCATTTTTTAACTAAAAACCAGCAGCTGCTTTGGGCTGTGTCATCTTCTGCTCCATCAATGACCTCCAGCTTTTTCCTCCCCTTTTGGCGACGTTTCACTTGTCACCAGTCTCTCAGGATGTGTTTTCTGCTATGGTGGCTGCTCCAGTTGTTGTCTTCTACCTTGTCGACGACAACCCCTGGGCTGCCCCCCCGGTTTGTCGAACTGGTCAGTGGCCTTTTGGGGTATATTTTTCTGCTCTAGTAGCTGTTCGGGCTTTGTCGTCTTCTTTTCTGTCGACGACCTTGCGTCGTTCTTCTTGTTCGTCAACGTGGTCCTCGTCACTGACCTCTTTGAGTGTGTTTAAGCTCTAGCTGCTGCTCCGGCTGTAGAGCTGCTGCAGTCATGGTTCTGTTGTCACTCTGATGGTCGACCTTGAGCCTTTTTCCACCTTTTTACCAAAGGCATCCTTGTAGGAGTCCTTTTGGAGTGGCTTTTATCTAAACTTTCTCTGTGGACAGCAAATGACCATGTTGTCCTCCGCTTGGTCAACAACCCCGTGCCTTTCCTTTAGTTGCCAGGGTCCTCATCAGAGCTCTCTCTGCCTGTGACTCATACGGCTGCCCCTTCTGTCACTGGGACTTGTTGATCCCTTCTGAGTAGTCACTCATCCTGTACACTGGTACGAGTGACTGTGTTCGAGCTCTCTGAGAATAGTCTCATTGCCACCACTGAAGGGTCCTTCTTAGCCTGGTTGGTTTCCCATCCTACGACAACTTGTAGGTCTGTTTCTACACTGGAAAGGGTAAAATACTCCCCTGCAAGGGTTGCTCCTTCCACCTTGTTTTGGGTTCATTTGAGTACAGTGGTTACATATTTCCCCACGTCAGCAGAGGGGCGGAGCGGGAGGCACGTCTCAGCGTGCTTCCTAGCTCATAGGCCCTCGCTGCACGCCGTCTGGGGAACACGGCAAAAACACCGGCTTTCTCCTAGGCGACAACTCCTCGCTGGGGTCTCTGGCTCATCGGACAGACTTGCTGCACTGATTCCTAATCCAAGTATGCTGGTTTGAGGAGGTAAGCATGGGGTTCCTCTCACTCACCCGGGGTATACTGGGGTAAGATGGTGGAGTCATGTGCTCCAGGGGCAGATTTTGGTGGGATGAGGCTCACAGTAGGGGATGTCCTGAGAGTGGAGAAGGGAGGCAAGTAGGGCGCATTAATACATAGTTAAAAAAAAAAAAAAAATTTTGACACAGTAATCATGCTTTCCACCCCCGCTTTCCAGGTCCTTTGGTGGTGGCTGTCTCAGGACTCCTGCCTCTGCTGTGTGACCCATTTTTTCGACTTCCTTTAAACCTTCCCACCACCTGCCCATGATTACATCTCCCTGAAACACCACTATGGGTGCCCCAACCCCTAGGAGTGGTGTCCTACTACTATGAGGTCTTCTTCCACTGGGTAAGTTGCAATTTCACCCGACCGTGTCCTTGATTTTCAATTCTGTGAACTGCCAAGGAGGGTTGCTTTACTTCCAACACCGAATATGGTAGAACACTCTGTATTTGGTTCCGGGCAATTTATCCAGGGATAGGCTTCATATCAGTTCATATCCCATCCTCCATTTTTATCCTTGTGGGCTAACTTTGGCCACCTGTAGGTTCAGGTTTGTTAATGGGACATCCTTTGAAAGGTAGTCAGAGACGTCCTTCCTTCACGGGGTCCCTTCTGGCATTCTGCATTTCAGCCTGGATTGTGAATTGCTTCACCGCTGCTGTGCTATGGCTTAGTTTAAACTGGAGAGCAAGGTACTTGGCCACTCCACCAGAGTGGTTGCCACTTTCCTAGTAGAAAGCTCTGTGCCTATTGGAGAAATTTGCAGAGCTGCCGTTTGAAGCGTAGTACAGTACATACTTTTATCAAGCACTGTGCCCTGGATGTCCATGCCTGGCAGCATGCCACCATTGGAAGGACAGTTCTGAATGGATTTGAGCTCTAGTCTCTCTAGTCCAGAGGACCTTCTCTGAGCTTGGTGCTCTGACTCATTAGTGGAAATCTATGGAGAGTTATTCTTGGAAGATACGAAAGTGACATACCTACTGCAACTGTTTATCTTCTTGAATATCTTCTCCATAGATTCCCACACCACCCCACAATCCCCTGGACTCACTCCAGCATTGTTGTGTTGGGCCTTACCCCCTTGTACTTGGTTTGGGCTGTGAAAACACTATGTTACTGGGCTTAATGGCCCTTCTTACACAGGCCCCTGGGGCTTTCTTATGCCCTTAGGTTAAGTGCATAGCTTACTCGTTAGGTTCATGCTGCTCACCTCCTCGGTAAAAAAGGTACTGAGGTGGTTGGGGGCTGGCGCCACTGTATACCAGAGAGCATGTGTGATGACACATGCGTGGGATCTGCTTGCGCCACCATCCTTCCAGAAATGTTTAGGCTCCCATGGGGTCCTAGTGCCTCTGGCACAGACCCATCAGTGGTAATCTGTGGAGAAGATATTCAGGAACATCGACACAACTTTCATTTCTTGCTTTGCTGTGTCTTGAAAACCTTTTTAATCTGTGATGTACTGTGTATTGCCATAAATTGAAATATTTTTTTTCAAGTGGGCTCTCGATTCTCCTGCCCTCTTTAATTCAGAGATGTGCTGTTGGAATGCTGGGAGGCTTGAGACCAGCACAATGAGAACATCTCTGAAACAAATTCTTTGTTCTGGAGAACATTCAACTGAAGGAGATGATGCACAAAAGTTTGACTGGCTGTTCTAATCCATTAGAAGAAGAGATGTCACTACTGTAAGTAGCTTTTCCTTCTGTGTCATCTAGGTGGCAGTGTAAGGCTACTTTTTGTTGATCTTGTTTTTGTTTTCCCAGCTGCACCATTTTTCTATCCCCAAGTTATAAAACTCAACACCAAGACAAATATGTATGTTGTTAAGTACATTTTGTGCTAAGTGAAGTTGGCAAAATAACACCTTCTTTTATTATCTGTTACACTGTTGCACTCAGTCTTCTTAATCAGTTTGATTCTCTGGCAGGCAAAATCAAAGACACCGATCTTCACATGGAACGTGCAGTATTATATGGGAAACTGGAAGACCATGACAAAGCCCTCCACATCCTGGTGCACAACATTAAGGATTTCCCAGCTGCTGAGAACTATTGTTTATGGAACTCTGCAGGCAAGGAAGACTCTTACCGAAAAAGACTTTTCCACATGCTGTTGTCAATTTATCTGGACCCAGCCATCTCCAGTGATGGGTTAGTCATGGCTGCTGTGGATCTCCTGAACTACCACCCAACAGAGTTTGATGCAGTGCGTGTTCTACAGCTAGTGCCACAGACGTGGTCAATGCATCTACTCTCGCCATTTCTGATGGGAGCAATGAGGCAAAGCATTCATGCTGACAGAATGACGCAATTGACACTGGGGTTAGCAAGGGCTGAAAATATGACTTATAAATGTGATAAGGTGGGTATTTGTGTTGCAGAAAATCATTATATATGTACTATATAATACATTTTTGTTGCATCAAAAAGTATGAATCTAAGAGCAGAGTGACACTTTTAGATGAGGTTGCGTATCAAGTAGTCTGTTTTAATGTAAAGCTCATGGAACATTGAGGGTTGAAGCTTGCATTCAGATTGTTTCAGTAGCAGTTCTTATCCCTCTGGTAAAGGACTGCTAGTGTAGACAATATGTTAGTAACGTGTCCTGATATGGGAACCAAACATTTGGCATGCATATTTGTTCAACTGTTTTGAAATTATAATGATGCTTTTTTGGCACAATTTTAAGTTAAAAAAACTAAGTTCATAATAGCTACATGTATTTTCATAACGGTCCAGTTATATATAAGATAGTAGGGCATAACGTGCTTTTGCACACTTAATTGCAATGTCAGTGGCTCAGTAGGTTGCATGCCTGCCTTGTGGCCAGAAGATCAGAAGGTCATGGATTGTAGTCCCACACCAGGAAGTTGAACATCTACCCAGTACTAACACAGTAGTGCAGTACTGGGGGGGGGGGGGGGGGGGGGGCTGCACAGCTGAGTTGCCATCAATTGGATTAGATGTTAAATAAACATCCCTTCTGTCCATCTTTTGTGACTGTCCTGGTAGGAGTTAAAGATCCCATGGCACTTCTGATATGAAAAAGGGATGTTCCCCATGGTCTTGGGCAGTATTTCTGCTGTCCATGAAAACAGGTCCATGTAGCCCACTGGCACCGCAGTAACACTAGCGCTTGCAGCACTTACGATCTGGTTTCAGAAAAGAGTCCAGAGGGTCAGCCGGGGGAGAAGGATAGTGTCTGGTGGGCAGCTGTCCTCCGGGAGGAAGCCCGACAGTCTGACCCCTTAGCGAAGGCTAGGGATTGATGCACCAGGAGCAGTTGTAACTACAGGAAGTGATGGAGCAGTGGACATCAGCATGTTGGGCACAGGAGCATGCATGGCATTGCCTGGTGTCATTGCTCATCTGCTTCACCGAGGGGAACACTTCAAGGAACCCCATCCCCCAAGCTCTGCTGCATGATGTCCAGGACCCTCACCAGATTCTGCAGCCACAGTACTGGGGCATGCCTGCCAACCTTGATCATGATTTCAGACCTGTCCTCTCTTCCTCCTTGGGAGATGTAGGACCTGAGGTGAGCGGGCTGACCAGGGCAGGAGGGGTCCCCCTGTAAAGGGCTGTTTTTGAGTACATCCCTGCCGACCTCAGGTGAATAAAGAGAGTTTTAAAAAATGTTTAATTCAGACTAGGCAATACAAACAGAGTTAGAGTTCTCATTTCCAGTTGTGATCGGGGTGAGTGAATGGGATATACAGTGTTTTGTATATGGCAGACAGTACAAGTTCATTATAACAAGCTTTTGTACATTGTAAACCAGTTGTAAGTAGCTATTTACACTAGACACAATAATATCAAAGCATGTTAGTTTGCCATTTAGACTGAAAAAGCAATAAGATATGGGGTTTGGTCACCTAGGACAGAAGAACAGTTAGTGGAGTGGAACCTCACCTTCTATTTTAACCCCAGAAGCTGGTTGCATCTAGAATAAGCTGTTCCACATGTGGAGTAACCTGAAATGAAATGCTGCTTGACTGGATTTCATTTTTGCAATGTGGACTTTGCAGCCTATTTCTCACTTCTGAAGGTGCTACCCTTGGGGAGAGGAACTGATAGAGTCTGGGGCTCTTCCTGCTTTACTGGAGGATTAAAAGGATCTCGTAGACATAATATACATGAGACAGAAGTATGACAAGCAGTGCATTATCAAGTGGGCCAGAAAAATGCTGGGTTGCATGAAAAGGGGGTTGACCAGCAGATGAAGTAATCCTGTCAGTTTACTGAACCCTGGTCAGGCCCGACCCAGAGTACTGCATACAGTTCTGGTCCTCACAGTATAAAATGGACCTTGAGGTACTCAAGAGAGTACAGTGGAAGGCTACCAAAATGATCAGCAGTACTAGGGACAAGTGCTAGGAAAGGCTGGTGGCCCTTAACCTGTTCACCTTGGAGGAAAGGAGACTGAGAGGAGTTATGATCTCTGTCTCCTGCGTACTCACGGGTATCTGTACGATTGAATGGTCAGAGGTGTTTAATCTGGGGTCCACCAGTAGGACACGGGGATATGCACTGAACCTCAGACGTGCTAACTTTGGAGATAATGTCAGGCGGTACTTCATCTCCTTTAAGTGTGGCAAACCCATGAAACATCCTACCAGCAATGACTGGGGATATGAAGACAGTACAGGCAAGGTGAGCCTAGACGCATATATGTTTACTAAGGTAATCAAAGGGTACGCTGAACAGTAGAGTAGGTAAGGAATCCCTTTGAATTAGTGCATGTTGCATAGTATGCTGACCTATTATCCTTACTTATAAAGTAGGGGGGACCTGATGGACCTTGAGTTCCTTTTGACCTTAAAGAGGGACTACAGTCAAAATATCTAGCATCAATAAATTCAGAATTTGCATCAGCGTAGCCCCAATCAGCCTCATGCCAAAAATGAGATCTCTGTTACTTTGTTTAAAAGTTACGTCATTTTATAACCCTAGGTTTACTGCCTGTTCAAAAAAGCCAGTTTTAGTGAAGAGCTGCTGCTGATGTCATCTCCTGAACTCACAGTCTAGTTCTCGTTGTCAGCAAGCTTATATGACCTGTTTCTCTAAAGTTTTAAAGCTCATATGCAGTGGTTTTCACAAGTAATACAGGTAGCACCATTCAATAAACATTGCTTTAAAAACTATGTGTGTTTCAGGTTTTGTAACAAAGCTGACAAATTTGTTTTTTTCGGTCCTTTTTGTTATGGTCCTTTTTTCCAGGGTTGCTGGATGCTGAGTCATAGCACACTGCTGTGAGGTTTGCAGACTGGATAACTTTCTTGTGTGTTAAAAGGCTGAAATCATTCACACCTATAATTCAATTGAGGTGATATTTCAGGATGGCACTTTAAAACAATTTATTCCATTTCCCTGTCAGTGGGATGGGAGATGTAATGCTGTTTTGAAACCTTATGAGCTTCTATGCATTGGCCAGGCCAGTGTTTTCTCCCTGTCACGCAGTTAATTGACCTACATTCAGACTCATCTATGTTGTACTCTACATTGAAATTATTTTACCAGGGCTAACACTTCCACCCCTAGTAGGAATTAACACTCATATGGCCCCTATTAAAACGTATTATAAAGTAGACACTGACAAACAGCAATGAAGTTACCAACATTACAGTACTAGTAGCAATACAGCTTCCTGACAGGCACAGCAGAGTAGCACTCCAAATGGTATCATCAGCCTGGAGGCATGCTGACTCAGCATCCAGCAACCCTGGAGAAATGGACCACAACAAAAAGGCATTAAAAAAATACAAATTTATCAACTTTGTTACAAAACCTGAAACACATGTAGTTTTAATAGTAATGTTTTTGAATGGTGCTGCCTGTTTTACTTGTGAAAACCATTGCACATGATCTTTAAAACGGAGAACCGGGTCATATAAGCGTGCTGACAGGGAAGACTAGACTTTAGGAGATGATAGCAGCAGCAGCTCTTCACTGAAAACTGGCTTTTTTGACCAGGCAGTGAAATCTGGGTAACAAAATAGCTCATAACTTTAAAATGAAGTAACGTAGAAATCTCATTTTTGGTATGATATTTACTGGGGGTATCCGTGTCTGCAATGTAGCACTTTTGGCTGGAGTCCCTCTTTAAACTACTATGTTACTGTGTAACTGGAACCTTGGCAGGCTGGTAGAGTTGAAGAATGGGTTTATTAAACTACTGAGGTAGTGGGGTGGTTTCTCACCAACCAATATTTATCTCTTAGTACCAATGTTGCATTTTTCAAAGGAGGGCCAACTCAGCCTCGTGTAATGTACCTAGTGTGGGAGATGCAGTTTAGTATGAAGCAGCAGCTGTGTTATATGGGGTGAGCAGTTTGTCAAGTTGGGTTTTGAGGACCACTCAGTAGACCACATCTCCATATTCAAGGGAAGGTGAGAACATCTGCTGCTTGACAAGGCATCTCCTTCTTATGAGAAGCACTCTGTATGATGGTGTGCCCCATTTTAGGGTATAACTTTACAGACCTCTGCTCATTACAAGCAGTGGAGTCAAGGTGTTTGATCAAGGATTCACCCCATGTAATTACAGTGTGGCACCGCTCCAGTCTTGCAGTAATAAACAGGTGTTCATTTAGATACATCCTTAAAAATGTAATGCAGTAAATCTAGCGTTTTGAAGACACAGAGTAACAAAACATACTCAAAAGGAAGTTTTCACTTTATTTTTCTCTTGGCAGTTGAAGTTGGTAAGAAGTCCAGTTGCGCTCTCCGGTTAAAAGGCCTGCCAGATCTGCTGCAACCCATTCAGTGAACCTGTATTTGTTCGATATCCAAACGGCATTCTGGTTCACACTCACTGCGCTGCCAGCAGACGAAGTAACACTGTTGCTGACCAGCACTTTTCCAATCCCACAAGTCAAACGTGAAGGTAATCCATTGCAATACATGGCATATCACATCATTCTGTCTCCCCGAGACAGTCCACAAGACAGAGAGGAGCAAGATTCCCGCTGTTATAATGTAAAGGCAATGAAGATACGAATCCTGCAGTTACTGGACGACTTTATGTAAATGTCAAACAGACACTTAACTATATATTTCTACATGTGTACACAACAAGGAAAAATAAAAAAAAAAAAAAAAAACATTCTGTGGTATTCTGGTCTGTGTACTTATGATCAAGAATTTCAGCATTCTTCTAAAGGAGTGACAGTGTTTAACGACTGAGCATAGACAGAACTGCCGACCTTAAATAGGCTGCACAGCTTAAATTTGCACTAAAAAATAAGTTGCATAAAATGTGACATGAATAAACTGGTATCCATTTGTTTAGCTTCTCTCTCTCCCTCCACCTTGGTGTTGTCATAGGCAGCCTGTGCACTGTGCTGCTTGTGACCAAGACAAACTCAGTGGCATGTGACAGCGAAGAAAGACATATCCTTGTGCAGTGCCATAACTGAAACAGGAGCATGATCCAGTCTCACCATTGGTCCTCAGCCATCATTTAAATTTACAACTTTATTTTACAGTTTTCTGCCCTCTGTATCGCTAAGTCATAGAAAAATAGAAATCACAGCCGCCTCTTTTCTGCTAGCTTCTTGTGTAATATGGCATACCGTACCACCAGTTCTGTAGGAGCTGGTAGTCACGTGCACCTTGTGGATATGCTGATTGTTTCCTAGGATAGTGGGTATGTTTCCTAGTGCAGCAAAGGCCTGATATTATACCAGACAATAGATCCTCATACAGTGTAATTGGGGAAAAAAAAATGAATCCCTGTCCCAAGCCCTATGATTATGATGGATTGGAAAAATAATCATCTTTGTGTTCCACACTGATCTATTAAAGAGCTAGTGTACTGCCTGAAATTAATATTAACTTTAAAGAACTAAACTGTTGCTTCTTATATTTGAAGTATTTTTTTTTGTTTTCCTTTTGCTAATAGTCCTTTGTGCAATGTGTGGAATGAATACTCCACCTGAATGATACCAGGTCAATACCGCGCAACATATCACAGCATTTACTGTGCTACGTAGAGTGTGCCTGCATTCACAGTGACAGGGGTATAACAGTGGTAGGGAATTGCCGCTACCCCTGTCACTGTATGCTTTCACTAAGGAAGGATCAAGTTGCCATGTGCTGGGGTGCCTGGTCAAGCCACCCGCGGGTGAAGTGGCTAGGGCACCAGCACGCTGGCAGGACTGGAGACCTGGGACTGTGGTTCAGTTCCCCCAGGTCTCCTGGTGCTACTACTTTTGCAGTGTTTTTTTTTTTTTGACGTTCCCCAACTTTCTCCCTATTCGAAACCTTCCGAGTTTATTATTTAAATTCCGCGGGTGTTGGAAGCAGAAATCACATTGTTTGGTATGCGCGCTGTTTGTGTTGTGGTCAGTGTTGTTTCCAACCTTATTTCAGTGCACACCCTTTTGGTTGTAGCATTGATTGCTGCACGGTTTTTGTTTTCCGCGACATGACCCCATGCTCACCTGAATAGGGTATACCTCCCCGACAGCGACACCAGTACAGTGAACTATGTCGATGCCGACAATGACAGTTCACTGTATTGGTGCGCCAGAGACCCGGGCACACTGTCTTCCGGTCCCCCACCCCTTCCCTGTATCAACTCCGACTGAATTGATTATATTTATAACTGGGTGGCAGACCCCCTTTATTGAGTCGGGGCAAAGCCCCATTAGAAAAAGAGACCAGGAGTCCTTCGGGATTTATGTCAACCGCAACTTGCAGTCGACATAAGTTCCATCTCTGTGATGCCAGTCGATGAAATTGTTGTTGAACTGACATCGTAGAGCCCCTGAATAGCACTCACCCTCCGTTCAGGCATTCTTCAACACAGACTCAGGATATTAATTGCAAAAAGTCCTCCAAGGTTTATTTAAAGACGTGCAGTTATGCAGACCTGCAAGGAGTACATCATGGATCACTGACAGATGATGCATGTGCGTCACTGACCTGACATTTCGTGCCCCGCCCAGGCACATCCGAGCTGATATAGGTAGTTCTGTTGCTCCTTGTACATCATCAGTCCTATGACTATATTCCTATGACTGTATTGGCTGTGACCTCACAACTGACCAAGACCCAGTCACCTGCTGCAAGACTGGTCACTTGTGATATCACAATAACTGATAAAGCATGGAGAGGAATCAAACTAGATATATCGGTCTCTTAAGTAGAGTATTTTGCTTTTGTTTGTTTATCCAGAAGGTGAACTGGATCAAGATCCAGTTACAATTACATATGGGTTCTGTACATAACGTAACATAAAATCTACAAAACTGTTGTATAGTATAACAGTACTGCTCTTTACATCACACCTAATGCTGTCGGGTGGAAAACATTTTAACGAGCAAATGGAAAAAGAATGAAAAATACTTACGAAATATTTTCTGTCTGCTGTCTTTGGCACTTGTACAGTGGAGCCCATCAGGAACACAATACACAGAGTTCTGCAGCAGAGTCACTGCAGGAAACTAGACCGTTTCAGTGCCAGTTAATCCCTTTTGTCATGTAGGAATCTTTGACACTGCATTGCATCCTGGTGGGCTCCACTGTAGTCCTGCTCGCTACTTACAGCAACGTTTGTTTTTCTGTAGAAGAAAGGTAAAGCAAAATAGCAGGTGTTTTTGCAGTTCAGTGGCTGTTTACCAGAAACGATGAAAATGATTTTACTGTACTGTGGGGTGCCTGAAGACACAGCTCACGCTGCGTTGTAGTCCTAGACTAGAGCATGCATACTGCAGTTCTGTCAGCACCCTCTATGTTGCCCACACAAACCAAACAAGATTGCAGTCTCTCCAGGATTTTTTGTCCGGTATTGAAAGGATGAAATTTGAACTGCATTTAATTTATGCAAAAAGCATTGGGCCTTGTGTTTTCATGTTGACCCATCTTTTGTAACAGTTTTTCATTGGTAGCTGATATTCAACAGAAATGTGTAGTATTAATAGGTGTTATTTGTTTATGGTTCCCTTACCTGGAGGCTCAGGGCACTAGTACCTAAAAACAGAGATAGCAGCAAATCATAAAACAAATACAATCACAATTAAATAACACAAATAAATAAGACCTCACTATACAGTAATACTATTTTCAGCCAACTAGCTAAAATGTACTGCATAACAGCTCAGTTTTTCGCACTTTAAAACCAATTAGGGATGCTCACTCCCAATATGCCTGTACAAATGGGTATGTTTTAAGTCCCCTTTTAAAGGCCTCCACCAAGGAGGCTTCCCTCAAGGCCCTCAGGAGTGAATTCCAAGCATCAGCCCCACGACTTCCAAGGACCAGTCCCCCAAGGTTTTAAGCCTAGCAATGGGAACAACTAGGAGACCTTCCTTGCTGGAGCAGGGGGTGCTGGCAGGCATGTAATGGTGCAGCAGATTATACAGGTAACCCGGGCCCAGCCCATGTAGTTTCTTATAAGTTAGTAACCCAACTTTATAGGAGATGCACCACTTAACTGGCAGCCAGTGCTGTTCACGCAGTGCCAATATGACTTGACCTTTGAAGGTTGGTCAACAACCTAGCAGCTGCATTATGCACCAACTGCAGGTACCGCAATGTACCTCCTCTGACCGCAAGGTATAGAGCGTTAGAGTAGTCCAACCACAAGGTCACAAAACATGCACCAGTGAGGACAAGTGCGCTGAGGGGATAAGGGATTGAACCCAGCTGGTAAAATCCATTCCGAACTGCTGCCGACACCCAAGTCTTAAATGTCAGTCCTTCTCATCTAGAATGACACCCATATTCAACTTCGCAGAAGCCTAGAAGTGCAGAGCCAAAGCCCTTTCTCCCTCTCAGCAGCTGCCACTGCCCATCTGACCCAACTCAGTCATCAGTACATCAGTTTTACCCGGGTTGAGTCTCAACCAGCTCGATGAAATCCTGTTCTAGGTCTCAGCCAAGCACTGATTTAGCACATCCACCACATGTGTCTTGGGTGCAAAAGACAGATGGAGCTGAGTATCATCTGCATAGCAATGAAACCCAACTCCATACTGTCTGATGTTCCCACCCAGGATAATCTCGGCAAACACTGGACACTGGGCCTAGCTGCCCAGTACAGCTCACTAGTAGACAGGATGGGCCTGGATCCAGTTTGCAGTATGTTGGTTGCAACTCTGAAATCACCTCCCCAACCTTATCACTGGCAGAAACTGTTCCCCAGGACCACTGACTGCCAGTGCATCTCACTGGTTCAACACTGTTAGACTGTAACAGCCCACTTGGTAATATCCCAGCCCAAATAGTGAACACTCTGTCCAAAAAGAACCAAGCAAACTCCTCGCACTTAGGGAATGAAGCACCTTTCACAAACTCCTGACGGGCTGTATGAAGAAGCCTGTCTACTGTCCGGAAAAGCTGAGCTGGTCAGTTCTTCCAGCCACACTCTCCTTGGACAGGAAATCTGTCTTCTTTGAAGAGATTGCCCTTTGAAATTCACCATAATGAATATTCAAAGCCAGTTTGTCCTCCTGGGCACCTGGTTGTCTCCAACAATGCTCCAACCTCCACCTCCTTTGCGTTCATCTCCCTCAGCTTGCTGTCAAACCATGGCAAGTCAAGGTGTGAAACAAACGGTCATATATAGACTGGCATTATGAGGTCGAAGGCTGCGCTGTTGGCTCTGTTACAAGTTGCCACTGCCTCCAAACCCCCAGCACATGCCTCCAGCATACCCAAGATGTCCAGTACCGCAGTAGGTCCATCTGGCCTAAGCCCTCATAAAGGGTGATACCAGTCCATCTCCACAGGGGGTGGACTTAAGAGAGGTGCCCTGATATCGAACCTGATGGCACAGTGATATGATGAGCTAATTGAATGAATCCTGAGGTTTTCCACCTCAAGCCCCAATGTGAATACCAAGTCCAAGGCATCCTTATGTTGGTGAGTCACAACAGCAGCTACTTGTGCTAGGCCCAGGGATTTAATTCCCTGGAAGAAATCTTGTCCAAAATGCAACCGTCATCGGCCCAAGCATTGAAGTCGCCCAGAATAAGCCATCTTGGGGACTCCAACACCCTGTCAGCATTGAAGTCCACTATTTCCTGCAAAAGATCCAACTCGCACTCTGGAGGCCAGTAGATAAGGAGGATCCTGCAGCCAGCACCTGGACCCCTTCGCACAGCCACACATTTAAACAATGAGGTGTCCCCCACTGGGTGCACCACCAGGTTCAATCCAGATCTAAAACAGATGGCCACCCCCACTCCCCACCCACCCCACCCCCCAGCAATCCTTCCTCAAGCAGTGCACCATGGAAAATCCAGCTGCCTCCAGAATTAGACCAGCATCATCACCAAGCCAGGTTTCCATGAAACAAGCAAGATCGAGTGAGCAATGAGATATAACATCCTCTATAACAGTGGTCTTATTCCTTATTGATCTGGCATTGCATAGCACCACCCAAAGAGGATGAGTAGTTGTGGTCGACCACACAGTCTGGTGGGATCTCTGGGTATAGGGATTAAACACAACTGGTTTCTGAAGGTCTGTGAAGGCAGACTTGCCCTTCCTTCAGTCCTGTTTTCTGAATACCTGGAACCAAGCAGTGTTGGGAATAGTACAGCATCTTCTGTATTCAGGGCATGTTCATGTGGATTTCTTTTGTACAAACTTTTGCTCCTAATCATTTCATGTGTAAAAAGTTTTAATATACTGTATGCTGGTTTTTTTTTTTTTTTCCCCACAGGAAGGATGAATTGTGGAAGGCTGATTAAAATGCATTTTTTAAGATATATTTAAAAGCACCTAAGTGAGACACTATGGTTCATTTAATGTTGTATGGCAAGAAATTAATCATTGTAAGCAATAGCCCAGTATGCTTTTTGCCGAGTGTTCTTAAAGGCATCATAAACGTGTTTTTTTCTTTTGTACATATTTTAATATACTTGGAAATTTAGACGTGAAGTTTTTTTTTCTAATCTCCCCAATTCACACGTTTATGTGTTTGGTTTACAGCAGTCTTATTCTTTCAGTATTTTGTGTCCCTTGTATATGTTGCTTTTTTCCTGTCCCAACATTCATCTTTTTATTTACCTTTTCGTTCTGGAACACAGTGACATTGGCTGAGCAGAAAAAACATAGAAACATAGACGTTGATGGCAGATAAGGACCACAAGGCCCATCCAGTCTGCCCAAGGTGAAGCTTTTCCACTTAGCTGATGTCACTGACTTCTTGGAGTTAACATACTAACATACTAAAATGCCAGCAGAATAGGCCTAACAGTCTTTCGAGTCTGCTCGATTGGTCAGCCCCCACCCTGGGTGCTGACCTTGCTGCCCCACTCGCCTTCTCTGGCTTCTCCCTTCCCAGTTCCAGATATTCTTGCTGCATTGGATTTTGCTTCCAGAACCCTTCCCCTGTACCTGTCCCAGCCCCTGCTTGAACCCCTCCACCGTCTCTGCCTCCACCAGCCCCCTAGGCAGTGCATTCCATGGCTTCACCACCCTCTCAGTGAAGTAGCACCTCCTCCTTTCTCCCCTGAATCTTCCCCCCTCCAGCTTCCACCCATGCCCTCTAGTGGCCCCTCCCCTTCCTTCAAGCACCCTGACTGTTCCTCCCCTATTTACCCTCTTCATGTACTTGAAGACCTCTATCATGTCCCCCGGTCCCTCTCTCTTCCAATGTGTACATATTTAGCTCTTGAGCCTCCTCATAGGTCCTGTCCCCAAGCCCAAAATCATTTTGCTGCCTCCTCTGGACCCTCTCCGAAATTTAATGTCCTCTTAAGTGTGGCTCCAAAACTGCACGCAGTACTCAAGGTGTGGCTCACCAAGCAGTTATACAGAGGGAGCATCACTTCCCTCCTTCTGGAGGTGATCCCCCTAACGATGCATCCCAGCATCCTGTTGGCCTTGGCTGCTGCCCTCCTACAAGTCTCCGAGTTGTTCATTTTGACATCCACCACCACCCCCAGGTCCCTCTCAGCTATCGAGACTTGTAGCATTCCCCCCCCCCCAGGGTGTACACTTGGCCTGGGTTTCTGGCCCCCAGGTGGAGTACCTTGCATTTCCCAGCTTTGAACCTCAGCTTCCACTTTCTAGACCTTCTTCTAGACACTTTCTTCCATCTTTCCAGAGCCTCCAGGTCCCTCTGTAGGGCCACCCTCCCCTCCTCCCCATCCACCACTGCCCCCAGTTTTGAGTCATCCGCAAAGAGACTCATCTCACTCCTGATTCCTGTCCTTATGTCAGAGACGTAGGTGTTGAACAGGAGGGGCCCAAGGACTGATCCCTGTGGGACCCCACTATGACCCTCTTGGGGATGAGACTATCCCACCAACCACCCTCTGGGTCCGGGTCCTGAGCCAATTGCTATCCATCTGATCATCTGTTCCCCACCCCCATTTCTCCCAGCTTATCCAACAGGCCCATATGAGGAACAGAGTCAAATGCCTTGCTGAAGTCTAGAAAGAGGACGTCCACTGGTCTACCAAGGTCCAAGGCACTCGTCACCCAGTCATAGAACTCCCCAAGGTTTGTCTGACACGATTTCCCCGAGACGAATCCATGCTGTCTATCGTCCAGGCACCCTGACTTTTCCAGGTCCCCCCCAGCCTCTCCTTGACAATGCTTGCGATTTAAAGTGATTTAAAAAAAAATGATCATTGAGTGTGGGGAACAAAAGCATTAACAAAGGATCCAACATTGCCTTTGACACCATGCCGCACAAAAGGCTAATAAACAAATTGAGCAGTCTAGGGTTGGGATTCAGAGTGGTGACTTGGGTAAGGAACTGGTTGATGGATAGGCAACAGAGGGTGGTGGTTAACAGCATTCACTCTAATGAGGGGAGAGTGACCAGCGGGGTGGTGCAGGGCTCAGTACTGGGACCGGTCCTCTTCATTGTCTTCATAAGTGACCTTGCAGAAGAACTGAAAGGGAAGGAACACAGTTTTTCAGATGACACCAAAATCTGTAATAGCATGAACTCTCAGGAGGATGTGAAGGGAATGCATAGGGACCTTGGGAAACCAGAGGAGTGGTCAAGAGTATGGCATTTGGGATTCAGTGCTAAAAAGTGCAAAGTTAGGCACCTAGGGCATTGGAACCCAGGAGCTGAGGATAGGATGGGGGAGGTACTGACAGTCATTAAGCAGGAAACGTACCTTGAGATTATAGGTCTTGTATTGTAGGTCTCATCGGTCACTATCGAGCATTGTTGTATCTAATGACCTCATTGTGACAGAGCAGTGGATAGGGCCAGTGGGATGCATAGGGAGAGGTATCTCCAGTTGGAGGAGGAAAGAGGCATTGCCACTGTTATCTCTTGCTTCTGATACCCCACCTGGAGTATTGTATCCAGTTCTGGAGGCTGCATGTCAGAAAGGACGTGGACAGGGAGGAGGCAGTCTAGAGGAGGTCAACTACATTGGTGCAGGAGATGCGTCAAAAGCCTTACGAGGAGAGACTGAGGGATCTCAATATGTACACCCTGGAAGAGAGCGAGCAGAGACCTGCAAGTACCTTACCGGGTTGTTGGCGGGGGGGGGGAGTCTCTTTTAAATGAGATAAAGCACAAGGACCAGAGGGCATGCAATGAAACTGGAGGGAGGACTTCCAAGAGGGATGTGAGGAAATACTACTTCACTGAAAGAGTGGTGGACACCTGCAACAGACTGCCAGTTCAAGTGGTGGAGGCAAAAACAGTGGGGGGCTTCAAGTATGAGTGGGATAGACATAGCAGAATATTAGTAAACAGGCTGGGAGGAGGAGGGAAGGTCGCCAAAGACCAGTTAGGGTCTGCAGAGACAGACTAAGCAGAGACTATCTGGGCAGACTGGGTGGGCAAAGTGGGCCTTTCTGACAAACTCTAGTTTTTTGTGACCTCAAATAAGGGAAAAAAAGATGCTGTTTCAAAACAACCCATGAAATAGTACACTGGGGAGGATAAACAGACATATATGACCGAATTTCCAAGTACATTAAAAATAAAAAAAAAAAATGGTTCTTGTTCCCTTTTAATTTGAAAACGAACTTCGATGTCCAACATTTCAAGCCGTCTGTGGCTTGTCATCAGGACAATTCAGAACTGATAATTTAAATACTCACGGAAAGAGCAAAACACGATACTGTAGTTAGAAATAACTCCATAAAGAGAAAGACAAAATAGGTATTATTTGTAATTTTTTAACAGGAAAAGGCACACTAAATTGTGATACCTTGTTTCTTGGTCATTCTAGGGGGTGGGTTACCTAACTTATTTTATTGATGGGGGAATGTTGGCAAATGACACTGGGGAAACGCACCTACTCTTCATCAGTAACTGCCATGGAATCTTTTACTTCCACCTGGACAGTGACCAGAAATGAGCAGACGGACCTCGGTATAACTTTTCCTTCGAAGGACAACACCTCAGTAGTGCAGTACCCCCCTAGTACTGCACTGAAGTGTCAGTTATGGGTATTACCCCAAGTACCGAGTGTGGAACTAGAACCCAGGACCATCTGATCTTCTGACCAAAGAGGCAAGCATACTACCAACTGAACCACTGACACTACTACTTAATTAGGAATATGTAATCCCTTTTTGACTTAGAATGACTATCCCAAGTGACTGAAACACCTACAATGATGGGTACATTTCTTTATTTTATTTACTGTTTTTTTTTTTTTGGTAACACTGTAGGTCCACTGGAACCAAAGTCTTTATCTCATGGGTGACTTGGAGTTGGCCTCATAAACACTAAAATGGATTTACAATCAACAGTGAAAAAGAGCCAGATGAAGCTAAACAATGCTAGCCAAATCTATTAGCAGACCTATAATTTTGTAATGAAAAAGTTTGGAGAAAAACATGGTATTGCCATGGTGAAAATGACAGAAATCATAGAAAAAGTTGAGAAAAGTCATTTGATCCATTGTGTGTTGAACAGTTTAACTCTGTCTTGACATATTTTTCTGTAAGCGTATCAGCAAAGATTAAAATGTTTTTCAAACATTCTTTGTTAGGCTAGTCCACTATCAGAAGGCAGCATATTACACTGCCATCTGGAAGACTGGGTTCACATGCAAGCCCCAGAAACCCACACGGGGGATAAAGTGCATTTGTGTTGAGGCCCAAAACTACAGGTTTTGCAAATACCAAAATGATGGTACTATAATTGAAAATGACAGAATTGCTGGGGTTGTCATTGAAAATGCCAGAAGTCATGGGGTTGTCATAGAAAATATGTTAAAGCTATAGCAAGCTTAACCCTGGCTAATTCACAGAGATTTAATCACATTTCTTATACATTTTTCTTAAACTTAAAAAAATGTTTATAGGAGCACCTGGTATGTGGACACAATCGCAATGAAATAGCTGTAGTACCAGTGCTGCCCCCCACACACACACACACCGCAGCTTCTTAAAAGCCTGCAGTTCATTCAGGTCAGTTTCTTACTTGGTTTTCATTCCATCATTTTAACATTTAAAGGAGTTTTTGGTCTCATCATTCGGCCAGATCAGTCATCCTGATCATCGATGGTATAGTGACCCCCTTGTCGGTCATGAATCTACACTTTAAATTTTAACATGGCAGTATGAGCTCAAGTCCCACTTTCTTCTCACTTTCTTGTATGGAAACTGCTCTCTTGCTTCTTCTTTTATAGTGTGCTGTGGCCTATAAGAGGCTCACAGGTGACCATTGAGGAGCTCACCAATTGGCGGAAGCCCACACATCTCTTGTTTGCAGTGCAGTGTTAAAGGTTGAACAAGTTCAACCTTGGCTAATACATAGAGATTTTATCAGATTTCTTGCACGTTTTTTTTTTTTTTTTTTTTTACTGTTTACAGGAGTGCACCTGCTATGTGGCCAAAATCAGACTTGTAGTAAGCCTGCAATTCATTCAAGTCAATTCAGTTTTCTTACTTGGTTTTCATTCCATAATTTCAGCATTTAAAATGTCTCTTGGTCTCATCATTTGACTGAATCATGATCAGCCTGCCCACCGATGGGAAGGTGACCCACTTCATCAGTCAGGAATCTACACTTTGAATTTTAACGTGAGCTTAGATTCCAGTGCGTTCTCTCTCTCTCTCTCTTGTGTGGAAACCACTCTGGCTTCGTTCTTTTGCATGGTGTGCTCTGGCCCACAAGAGGCTCACAGATGAACATTGGGGAGCCCGCCACTTAGGAGAAGGCCACATGTCACCTGTTTGCTTTACAGTGTTAAAGGTTTAGCAAGCTCAAACCTGGCAAATACACACAGATTATCACATTTCTTACAATTTTTGTAAATGTTTACAGGGTGCACGTGGTGCGTGATCAAAACCAAATAGTTGCAGTACTAGTGCTCCCTCCCCAAGCTGCTTGAAAGCCTGCTATTTAAAGAGCTGGTGACATGATCAGGAGAACTTAACACAACCTCATATTTAGACACAGTCCAGCTTGTAGTTCCCATTAGTGCTGTATTCCTCCTCCCCATTATTTATTACCGAGGTCATTTGTATGAAAACAGGATCCTTGCTGCTGTGGAGTTTATCTATTCCTGCTGCTTTCTCCCTACCTGAAGCCATAGAGCACTCCTTGTGGTGTCCGTTACTCCTATGGCAACAGATGGTGATGTCTCAACAGAGGATTATGACTTGAAGTAGGGAGTAAGATATAGAGGCAGATGGACTCCAAAGGAACTCTAAGGCATAAAGATCTTATATTCATGCAAATTTCCTTAGTAATAATGGGGAGGAGTAATATACGGAATATAAATGGAATGCAGGCAGAATCGTACCTAATTATTATGTTTATTTAAAGTTTTCTTTGAGGAGTCAGCAGCTCTTTAAATACATTTTCTTACTTGTTGTTTCATTCCATCATTTTAACATTTAAAGGGGTTCTTGGTCTTACCTTTCAGTGGAATCACGATCAGCCAGGACCACCGACAGCAAGGTGACCCCGACCTGCTCAGGAATCTACATTTTAAATGTTAACATGCCAATATTAGCTGCGGTCCCACTGCTTTCTCTCTTTCTTGTGTGGAAACCACTCACTGGCTTAATCTTTAAATGTTAACATGCCAGTATGAGCTGAGGTCCCACCGCTTTCTCTCTTGGTGAGCTCCACAGTGGTCAACTCTGAGCCTTTTATGGGCCAGCGCACACTGTTCAAAATAAGAAACCTGGGAGTGGTTTCCACAGAAGAAAGAAAGCAGTGGGACCTCTGCTCATATTGGTGAAAGTTAAAAGATGAAGGTTGCAGTCAGTGGTCCTGATTTGGCAGAATAATGAGACCACAACCCACTTTAAATGTTAAAATAATGGAATGAAAAACAAGAAAATTGACTTGAATGAATTGCAGGCTTTCAAGCGGCTTTGAGGGAGCACTGGTAGTTCAGCTGTTTGATTTTGATTTTCTCCACGCACGAGGTGCACCACTGTAAACATTTAAAAACAATTTAAGAAAAATTTATAAGACGTGATACACTGTCTGTGTATTAGCCAGGGTTGAGCATGCTAACCCTTTAACATTGCATTGCTAACAGGAGATGTGTGGCCTTCTCCTAATTGGTGAGCTCCCCAGTGGTCACTTATGAGCCTCTTATGTGCCACAGCACACTATATAAAAGATAACGTCAGAGACTGGTTTCCACACAAAAAAGAAAACAGTGGGTCCTCAGCTCATGTTGACATGTTAAAATTTAAAGTGTAGATTCCTGACCGATGAGGGGTCACTTTGCAGAAGGTGGTCAGGCTGATCATGATTTGGCTGAGATGAGACCAAGAACACCTTTAAATGCTAAACTGATGGGATGAAAACCAAGTAAGAAAATTGACTTGAATGAACTGCAGGCTTTCAAGCAGTTTTTTTTTTGGGGTACAGTTATGTAAGAACTTCCCGTAACAGTAGATCTTCGAGAGGAGCTCTTGCAGCAGGCAACACCGGTAGGACTAAAGCTGCCAGGCATCAGGACCACACAGAAAACTTCCAGCTAGCAGTCTGTCATAGTGAAGCACCCCTGCTGACAGCACGTTGATGTCTGCCTATCCTATAAAGGGGGCACTCCCCCACACCTACCTCAGTTCTCCCACCAGAGACCCCCAAACAGGTCATGAAATGGAGAACTGAGGTGGGTCCTCAAAGCTGAGGAAGAGCAGAAGAGGCACAAAGGAGAACAAACTGTCAGGTGGAAGGAGGGAGGGAAAGCAGCGCCTGCTACAAGAGCTCCTCTTGAAGATCTGCTGTTACGATAAGTTCTTACATAACTGCACTTACTTCGATGGGGCTTTTGCAGCAGGCAGCACTGGTAGGACTGAATCCCAAGCAGTACTGGAACTGACCAAAAGGCAGCTGGGAGGAGGCAGAAGGTGTCAGAAGAAGGCCCTGAAGGACTGCAAGTCCAAAATTGGCCCTGCACCAAGAAGCAATGTCCAGGCTGTAGTGCCAAATGAAGGTGTGGGCAAAGCTCCAAGTGGCAGCCCCACAGATGTCCACAGCAGACACATTCATGAATCAGGCGGTAGAGGCAACCATACCTCTGGTAGAGTGGCCTTTCACCTCCCCAGTCAAGGGCTTGTACTTACAGTAAACAATACAATTAGCCAAACATTTCGACAAACATAGAAACATAGACTTTGATGGCAAATAAGGACCGTTTGGCTCACCTAGTCTGCCCATTTTCCTACCTACTGGATAAGCAGCAGATCCTAGTTAACCAACAGCCTATTTCTTCCTACCCCCCACAAGAATTGCCTTATGTCTGTCCCATGCATACTTGAATTCTCCCACAGTTTTAGACCCCACAACCTCCTCAGGAAGGCGGTTCCATACGCCCACCACCCTCTCTGTGAAAAAAATACTTCCTCACATTGCCCCTGTGCCATCCCCTCACTATCTTAAAATTGTGTCCCCATGTTCTTGCACATCTCTTTTTCTGAAAGATGCTACCCTCTTGGACTTCGTTGACTCCACTGATGTACTTAAAAGTCTCTATCATGTCCCTCCTTTCTTCAAGGGTATACATATTAAGCTCCTTTAGTCTCTCCTCGTATGGCTTCTGTTGCAGACCCTGCACCATTTTAGTTGCCCTCCTCTGGACTGCCTCCATCCTGTCCATGTCCTTGCGGAGATGGGGTCTCCAGAACTGGATGCAGTACTCCAGATGGGGTCTCACCAACTGTACAGAGGGATAACAACTTCCTGTTTTCTACTGGTGTTGTCTCTCCTATACATCCAGTATCCCCAGCTCTCCCAACTGCCTTCTCACATTGCTTGATAACCTAAGGTCATCTGATATGATTACCCCCGTCCCTTTCCATTTTTGTTGTTACCACCCCCCCGGCCCATCGTGTACTCTTCCCCTGGGTTTTTGTTTACCAGGTACATTACTTTGCACTTATTTACATTGAATTCAAGCTGTCATACTTCTGACCATTCCCCCAACCTTGCCAAGTCCATTCTCATCCTTTCCACCCCCCTACCCTGTGTATCAGCCCTGTTGCAGATCTTTGTGTCATCTGCAAAGAGGCAAACTTTTCCTTCCAGTCCCTCTGCAATGTCACTTATAAAGACATTAAAAAGACCGGGCCCAGTACAGAACCCTGCAGTACCCCACTAGTAACCCCCCTTTCCTCAGAGTGGACTCCATTTTTCTATTACCTTCTATATCCTGTTGTGGAGCCAGTGTTTTACCCAGGCTACCACCCTGGGACCCACTCCCAGGCTGGCTAATTTGTTTTTGTCTTTTGTGTGGTACTGTGTCAAATGCCTTGCTAAAGTCTAGGTCAGCCATGTCCACAGCCCCTCCCTGGTCTACTACTTTGGTCACCCAGTCAAAGAAATTGATTAGATTCATCTGACATGACCTTCCCACAGTGAATCCATGCTGCCTTGGGTCCTGTGCCCCACCGTCTCTGATGTCGGCCCCTCCCCGATGTCAGGCATCACATAAAAGGGGGCGGTCCCCCAGCATCCCCAGTTCTTTTCCCTCCATCGACTCGCCAGCATCGGCCTCACGGACGCCTGCTCTACTGTTACGACGCGTGAAATCTTTAATTTAAGTAAACTTTAATCCATGTCTGCATCTTCTACTCCTTCTCCCGAAGGACATCCCTATAAGTGCGCATGCGGCAAGCAGATCCCCTTTGCAGACCATCATTCTGCCTGTGTCAGGTGTCTGGGCCCGGAGCATGACACCCAGGCCTGCTCAATTTGCCAACAATTTAACAGCAGGACCCGGATCCACCGCCAAAAGGCCCTTCAGGGATTCCTCCTCGAGGAGAAATTAAGAACAATGGAGAAAAGACCTTCCTCCAAAGGGGAATCTTCTCATAAATCTAAGAAGCATCAGGACTCTGACTGGGCAAATTCCCCAAGCAGGGCGTCAGAGTCCAGGACCAGCTCCAGCTCTACCTGGTCCAATAGATCTCCTTCCCGGGCTCACTCCCAGCCTCCCCGGTAAAGGTAAGGTCTGCAGGGGGCTCCTCTGCTTCCCTGCACCTGCTCAAGACCTCTCTGGCATCAGATGCCTCCAAGCCTGTTCCTTCGGACAGGCACAAAAAGTCTTCCTCCAAATCGCGAGGTGCGTCTGACCAACGCCGTGACACCGACTTCACGTCCATCTCCCAACCTCCTAAAGCACCTGAAAGGAAGACTTCTGAGCTGATGTCCCTTAGGCAGACGATGGAGTCCAAGAAGGCGTCCGACCCAGCACCTGAAAAATGGGCAACTACTACACCGACGCCGGTGGACACCAGACGTCAGGGGTCCTCAGGTGAAGAGGCTACCGCATCACCAGATGACCAGATGGGCGACATGGAGGATGCCGGCTTACCCAGGGAGCCGGATCCAGTGCTTCCCTGGGACCCAACGACAGGCCCACACCGACGCCCGATCCCGACAGGCACACACCGAAGCCGGGTCCGTCATCCGGTATGAACATCCAGGAGGTGAAGGATTTGTTCACCTTCTGGTGGGAAACCATCAAGAAGGACGTGGTTCCTCCTAAGCCTCAGCCTCCTCCACCTCCTCCTAGGGGCGCCGAAGGTGACAGACCCCTGACCCCCAAGGAGCCAACTCTGCCTCCTTGGGGCCGATCAAGAGACAAGAAATGCCGATCACACTCTCCCTCAGGGTCCCCGAGCCCGAAACGACCCAGGGGCAGACGTCGATCATTGGGAGATGACTCCAGACCGGCTACGTCCAACATCTCCAGGTCTCCATCTCCTTTCAGTCCCCCATCACCAGACCCATGGGACCTTCCAAGGTTGCCTCCGGATGATCCCTCCTTTTCAGAAATCATGAGGCACATCCAGGACAATATGGGATGGGAGACTGAAGAACTAGACCCCGAGAGACAACGCCTTGCCTGTTACCTCAGGCAGAAAGACCCGAAGCCTGTGGTGGTCCCACCTTTGGTGGACACCTTTACGGACGTCACCAAGGCAGCTTGGAAGCATCCGTATTCCACACTGGCTGTTCCAAAGAAGGCTGACCACCTTTACAGGGCTCCTACGGAGGACGAGTATTTGGTGCAACAACCCCTGTCTGACTCCCTGGTCATTACTGCATCTCATGACAGGTCCCAGCAGCCTCAACATTTGAGCACCCGAGTCACGTGATGGCAGCCAGCTAAGCAGCAGCTGAGGCCTGGAGCTCTTCCCTCCTGCTGTTTCAATCGCCAAATTCTGAACTCCCCGGTGCCTTAATTTTGTGAAATCTTCTCTAAGCGAGAGCTGAGATACTCCCTGACGACCTCGGTTGAAGGGCCAACAAAGAAAGATTTTCTACGTTGCATGATGGATGTGGATGGGAGGCAGGCTGCAATCAGGCACACGCCGCCTGCATCCCCTGAGAAGGCAGCCAAAAAACAGCGCAATCAGGGAGGCCCGAAACCGGAGGGGGGGGGGAGACACAGCCATCCAACCCCCTAACGGAGGATAGATTCTTACAAGAGCTGACCCCGCTAAAAGAAATTCTCCAGGAGCTGACTGGAGAGCTCAAGTCCCTTCGGAGCGATCTCTCTTCGGTCTCCACTCGAGTGGCTGATGCGGAGGCCAGGGTGTTCTCTATAGAACAATGGAGAACTAAAGCAGAGGTCGAGATGGCCGAATACAAACAACAAATACGGAAGCTTCAAGCCAAGACTGAAGACTTAGAGGGGCGCAACCGCCGTAACAACTTGATGATTTTGGGCCTACCAGAGATGGAGGAGGGCCCCGATCTCATGGCCTTCCTGCAAAGGTTCCTGATCAAAGTGGTAGTCCCATCGCCGATCAGCCCTTCTTACCATCTTGAACGGGCTCATCGATCGCTGAGGCCGCGACCCCCGCCTGGATCTTCCCCGCGCCCCATCCTTATGAAATTTTTGAGCTATATAGAGAGACAGCACGTATATAGTAAATCCCGAGACCTGAAGGAGGTTATATGGGGCTCGACTAGGATTCGGATCACCCAAGATCTCCCGGAAGAAACTAGGGAAAAAAGAGCAGCCTTTCATCCGACAGTCCAGAAATTAATTGCTGCATCCATCCTTCAGAATGGTATACCCTGCAACTCTTAAGGTCACAATTGGAGGCTCTACCTGCAGCTTTAATTCTCCAGATATGGCCCTGAAGGACCTTGCTATCAAGTTGCGGACTTATTTAAGACCCCTGGCTGAGAGACTATATCTATCCATGCTGCCGAAGTGTCGTTAGCTTCAGGGGCTAACTGCTTAATGAGTGTCCTTTTGGGCTTTCTCCTTTTTTTTTTTTTTTTGTTCCTCTTTTTTGCTTTTCTGCTTTCCGGTTTATCTTTTTTTTTTTTTTTATTATGTTTGCCATGTGCCGGTGGTTCTATTACTAAACCCTACCCGCCTTTCCCAAGGTCAGTGTCGGGTTTTCTATAATTCCCCCGATCGCTTCTTTTTTCTTACCTGGGGTTTGGCTGGCCGCAGGTTAGGATGGCTCGGTGATGTCCCGTGGGATCAGAGCTGAGCTCCTCTGCCTGGATTATCGAGATCTGCAGGAATTTCTGGTACGCATTTACTGGGAGGTAGTTTCCTGGGGGTAACTTCCTGTTTGAGGGACCGGTTCGGTCCTATGCCGTGACAGTTCCCCCCGGAAACAATGGGCCCAGACTGCAAGCTCCCTGGATCCAGAGCCTGGTCCTCTGCCCGCCTTCCCTGCCTGTGGATGCCTGTTTCCAGAGGGTGAGTGCGTTCAGAGCTGTGTTCTCCTGGCTGAACCCGACCTTTGTTTTATGCCCCAGTCAGTGGGGAGCTCCATCGGGGGTATTTTTCCTTTCTTTACTGTTATGTTTCCTGGAGTATCTGGCGTTTTGAGATGGGGAGGAGGCTTGGGTCTGTGGGCCTGGCGGCTAGCTGTATCGGAATCATGAGCTTAGGGTAGGGGGATTGGCTAACCTCGCCCCAGCTGTGGGGCTATTGTTGCTCATTTTATGGGGGGTTGGGTCTTTTTCCCGGTTTAGAGATTTTCTAGTTTGGGCCCACCTCCCACAACTTGATCAACTTGATCTGGGGTTTTCGAGGTTCGCAAAATGGGTTGGGGGGCCAGGGCCTGTTTTTTCTTGTTGGGCTCTGTCTCGTTACCAGTCCTGGCTCCCCGCTGTAAATAGTTGTTTGTTGGGGTTAAGGGATGTTACTGGGAGGGGGGGCCGATGGGTGGGTTTTGGTATTCATTTCTTCCTCCTAATTCAATGTCTGGGCACTTGGATGGGTCTGGGAGGGGGCCGGGTGTGGGGGAATACTGTTTGATATATGTTATGTTTTGCTACATGTTAGTGTGCTACTCTGCATTACACAATTCAGGCGTTAAATGTCTCTGGAGGCAATTTAAGAGGGATGGGTTTTGGGGATAGCAATGAGGAGGGAGGTTTGGGAGGATGGGGTAGTCTGCCGACTTAGACTGAAGTGCTGTTATACTCTGGTGGAATACTGGTGTTCATTTTTTTGGTGTGTTATTCTGGTATATGCTGGCGGACTATTGGATTTTGGATACATCTGATCTTGGTGTGCGTTCCTCTTTCTCCACCACTGGATTTCTCTGGTTATACTCCCTTATACTGTCCCTAAAATGGCTACTAATACGATTAAAATAGCTTCCTGGAATATCGCGGACTCAGGGATCGGGTCAAACAGTCTCAGGTTTTAACCACTGTTCATTGCTGCAGGTGGATATTCTTTTCTTCAGGAAACTCATCTGAGTCAAGCAGACACCAAATCCCTATCTCGCTCTGGCTTTTCCCAGGCCTATTTGGCTGGTAATTCTAACTTAGTAAAGGGGTTGAGTTCTCATTAAAAACATGTTCTGTTTATGAAGGATCTGGTTGTTTTGGACCCAGAAGGAGGTTTGTCCTGGTTAGGGTTCTCTTAATGGAAGCACCGTTGTCTTAGGTTCGTATATGGGCGGTGGGGCCCTGAATTTTTTATGTCCCTTGCCGACAAAGTTAGTACTCTTCTTCCTTCCCAACTTATACTGGGAGGGGACTGGAATGTTCCCCTTTCATCTACATTGGATAAGGAGCCTCAAGACAATCGACCCCCTACCCGGCCCAGAGAGCCCTTCAGGATTTTTTGTCAATGTTAGGGTTATGTGATCCCTGGAGACTTTTGAACCCCTCTTTTCGGGCTTTCTCTTTTCTTTCTCAACCGCATAGCTCCAAATCGAGAATAGACTATGTACTAATTAGTAAAACTTTTTCCCAGTCTTCTTCAATCTGGTATTGATCCAATCATTCTCTCAGACCATGCCATAGTTTGGATCAAACTTTCCTTAGATCCAGATTTTGTCGGGACACCACATGGAGGTTAAATACTCAGCTGTAGGACCCCCACGGTTTTGCGTATTAAGTCTTTGATTTCTCTCTTTCTTGCAGATAACCTTGAGTCTACCCAGATTTGATATGGTTTGGTGCTCATTGAAATGTTATCTCAGGGGTGAGCTAATAAAGATGGCCTCCGCAAGGAAGAAAGAAAGGCTTGCAAAATCTCTTTCTCTGTTGAGTAAAATTAGAGAGTTAGAAGCAAATTATTCTTCAACCTCCTCGCTACTGTCTCTTAAGGCTCTCCTGGTAGCTAAGAGTGAGTACATGGACCTCCTGAAAATAAAAACGGAGTACTGTTTTGTGGGGACTCAAGCTAAATATCTAGATCATGGGGAAAAGGCTGGGAAGCTTCTGGCCTTGCGTCTGCGGACGCTGGAAGGCTCCAGGATAATACCATCCTTGCTTTCTCCAACCGGTTCCATTGAAACCTCCCCCAGAGGTATTGCCCGTATTTTTGAAAAATACTACACAGACCTTTACAGTAAACCCCTAACGTCTGCTCCCATTCCGAATATCATTACATATTTAGGGGACATGGATATTCCCTGTCTTTCAGCGTCCCACCACAAAATCCTGATGGCTCCTATCTCTCTGGAGGAAATAGAGAGGACTATTACTTCTTTAACTCCAGATAAGGCACCAGGGCCTGATGGCTTCCCTGCCAACTTTTACAAGGTCTTTTCTAAGGAGCTGGCACCTGTGCTCCTTAAATTATATGAGTATCTCTCTATCTCTATCGATATAGATCCCACCTTGTTTGAAGCCACAATTATTTTGATTCCCAAACCTGACAAAACTCTAACGGATCCGGCAAATTACCGGCCTATCTCCCTTCAGAATTATGACATGAAAATCTTCGCTAAGATACTAGCCGAAAGAATTAAAAAAGTCTGGTCTGGTTTACTTAGCCCCGAACAAGTAGGTTTTGTATCTGGTAGGTCCTCTGCAGATCATTTAAGAACCTTATCTCATATTTCCCAGCAAGCCCAATCAGTCCCACCCGCGGCACTGGTCTCACTGGAGCAGAAAGGCCTTTGACCGTGTGGACTGGACATTTCTTTGGGCTGTGATGGGGAGAATGGGATTTCCGGAACCATTCTTAAAATGGATTCAGGCTTTCTATTGTACCCCTTCAGCCAAAATTTATTGTAATGGGGTTTTTTCCTCCCTTTTTCGTTTATATACTGGTACCAGACAGGGATGTCCTCTTTTGCCTTTACTGTTTAATTTGTACCTGGAACCACTTCTTATTAAACTTAAATCCTCTCCGCACGTCAGAGGCTGCAGGCTACTACAGCAGGAATTGGTGCTTTCTGCTTATGCAGACGACATTCTCCTGCATCTAGAATACCCGGCTGAGTCCCTAAAAGCAGCGATCGAAGTTATCAAGCAGTTTGGAGCCTTCTCTCAATACAAATTGAATATTTCTAAGTCTGAAATTTTCCCGCTAAATGTACATACCTGTAAACAGGAGTTTATTTCCTTTGGGATGAGGTGGGCCCCCAAATCCATCAAATATTTGGGGATTCATTTTACGACTGAACCCTCTTTTCTGAGGAAGCTTAATTTAGATAATATTAAAAATCTTGTCCATCAGGATCTGCAGCGGTGGTCTACCCTCCCCATTTCTCTCTGGGGCCGGATCAACATTATTAAAATGAACATCCTTCCCCGGATCTTTTACCCCCTTAATTTGTTAAATCTATGGCTGCCCATTTCATACCTTCAGCAATTTCATACTATGTTCTCCAACTTTATTTGGCGCGGAAAGGGCGTTAGACGCTCATACGCTAAGTTATCTCTTCCTAAAGAGAAAGGTGGTCTCCGGCTTCCTAATCTTTTACTTTATCATTGGGCAGCCCACCTCTCTAAACTAAGGAAGTGGCTTTCTATAGACCCCAACCTACCATGCCTGTCCTGGCTCCAGATTGAGCGCTCATTTCTCTCGGGGTCAAAACTTGATACCTACGCTGTATTTTTTACTCCTCCAGCAGCAGCTGGGCACTGGGTGACCGATAACACGATTTTCACATCCCTTAAGTCACTGGCTCAATGTTTATTGTCTCAACATTCCTGTCGTCTCAGATCTGGGCCAGCCGGTGATCCTTAACCCCAATGTCAAGTTGGGTAACTCATGGCTTACTCCTGAATGGCTCCCACAGCTTAGGGAGGTCAGATTGGAGCATTTATATAATCAGGGATCCCTTCTCTCCTCTGGTGATATACTTGATAAGTTTGGCATTCCTAGGAGGGAGATTTTCAAAGTATATCAACTAAGACATCTTATTGTCCGGAAATATGGTACCTCCTTTAGTGAACCTGTGGCCTATCCCTTCCTCTTCCAGATCATAAACCTCGCTTCTCAGCCGCACTCTATCTCCTTAATTTACTCCTTCCTTTTAAATTATAAATTTCCTGAGATTGTTGTGGGCTCTAATGTCTGGACATATCTGTTGCCTAATGCTTCCCTAAGTTGGCCCCGTATATGGAAGGACCTTCATAAGTATTATACTCAGGATAGATTAAGGCTAACTCAATACTATATTTTAAATAATTTGTACTATACCCCTGTAAAACTCTATAAGCTTAAAAAACTTCCCCCCCCACTTGTTCTAGGTGCTTGCAAGAAGAAGGGAACCTCCTTCATGTGTTTTGGGCCTGTACCAAGGTTGCTCCCCTGTGGTCCCTTATCCAGGACAATCTGGACCCCCTTCTGGGTTTGTCGAGTTTTTTCACCCCTGAGATTTGCATCCTGGGTGAATACTCTCGCATAGATAGTGTGGAGCGTCGCTACCATATGGCTTTGGTGTCCATGGCGGTCAAGAAGTTGGTCCTGAGACATTGGACCGATCAGTTGGCCCTGACCTATGCAGAGTGGCTGATTGAGCTCAACGCTTTTCTTCATTCGGAGAGTTTAATTGCCAGTCTGCATTGTCGTGTGGACCTGTTTCAGAAGAGATGGGGTAACTTACAGGCACTATGTTTGCATTAACAAACCTTCGACCTGATCCCTGTAGTCTGCACAGATAATGTAGTTTTGGTCATCTGTTGTACTTAGTAACTTTATGATTATGGGAGAATTCAGTTATAAATGATAGACGTTAGATATATCCAGATCACTAGTAATATTGAGAAGGCACACCTGTATAGAGGTGGAGGGGGGAGGAGGGTGGGTACTTTAGGAATCTGTTGTTCTTATTATGCTGCACCGACAGAGGAGCTGGGGACTTTGATTGGGGTGGGGGTTCTGGGGAGGGTTGGTGGGGTTCTTGGGTGGGTTTTGATTGTACCGATGTATTTTCATATTTTATTGACCGGGCATGTTTCGTATGTTTTGTAATTTTGTATCTGAAAATTCAATAAACTTAAATTTCAAAAAAAAAAACATTTGAGCACCCAGCCTCTGGACCAGGAATCTAAGCAATTAGATTCCATGGGAAGACGCGTGTATGCGGCTGCTACATGCTCTATTAGGTCTTTGAACTATCTGACGCACATGGTGCAATTTCAGAACGCCCTCTGGGATCAGGGCCAAGACCTTCTTAAAGATTTACCGGATGGTGAAAAGAAGGAGGAGCTGCTAAACCTCCTCCTAACTGGGTCTGACATGGGGACCCAGGTTCTCCGAGCTGCTTACGACTCAGCGGACTCAGCAGCCAGGGGAGCAGCTACAGGCGTTTGTTTCTGGAGACACTCGTGGCTGAGGGTCTCCGGATTTACCCCGGACGTCCAGAAGAATCTCCTGGACATCCCTTATAATGGAGCGGTCCTCTTTGGTGAGGAGTCCGAGAAGGTCATCACCAAATTGCAGGACGCTGGGAAGGCAGTCAGGACTGTACAAGCCATGTACAGACCAAAATCTGGTTCCTTTCGTAGGAACCAGAATCGTTTTCACAGCCGCCAACAAAGGCAACAGCCACGTTCCGGACAGCAACCCAAGGACAACTTTGGCCATAAGAATCAAGCCAGGTTCCCCTCGGGCCAGGGCCTGAAGCATTCAAAAGCAGCCCAGCACGCGGGGGCCAACACCACTACACATGACTCCTTCCCGGCCTCTGCCCTTCCTCTGGATCAAAGGGTCAAGAAGGTCAGTGGTCGCATCTCTCATCACCTTTCAGGATGGCAGAGGATCACCTCCGACCGGTGGGTGTTGCAGTTGGTCAAACAAGGTCACTCTATAGAGTTCCTCGATCACCCGCTATCCAGACCTCCCCTGCTCTCCCGTTACTCGGGTGAGCATGTTCTGCCTATTCAGCAGGAGATCTTGGCCCTCCTACACAAGAAGGCCATAGAACATGTTCCACTGAACCAGAGAGGAAACGGTTACTATTCCCACTTCTTCCTGGTTCCAAAGAAATCAGGGGAATTGCGCCCGATTTTTGGATCTCGGTGATCTCAACAACTTTGTGCTGTACAAGCATTTCCGCATGGTGACCCTGCCAGGTCTAATTCCCGTGCTCAAAGAGGGTGCATGGCTGGCATCGCTGGATATGCAGGGTGCTTACCTACATCTCCCAATCGCTCGAGCGCACTGCAGATTTCTGCGCTTCGAGTTTCTGGGACGCCACTACCAGTTCCGAGCCCTCCCCTTCAGACTGTCTTCGGCACCTCGGGTGTTCACGAAGTGTATGGCAGTCATGGCAGCAGCTGTCAGGAGAGGGGGTCACTGCGTGTTTCTGTACCTAGACGACTGGCTCCTCATGGCACCCTCACAGGAGGCCCTGATGTCCGCAATACAGAATACCTGTTCCCTCTTCCTATCGCTGGCATCACCATCAATCAGGAGAAGTCGTACCTTGTTCCGTCTCAGAACTTGCACTTTATAGGAGTGGTTCTGGACACAATTCAGGGAAGGACATTCCTTCCCCAGGACAGGGCGGAACGCATCAGATCCCTCATAAGGGACATAAAGGAAAAGCAGACAGTACTGGCCCGGACCATTCTTTGCCTGCTCAGGCACATGGCAGCTGCCATTGCAATGGTCCCCCTAGCTCGACTCCATATGCGGGTCACCCAATGGATGTTGCGGGTGCAATGGGACCAGAAGCAAGATCATCTACAGCATCCAGTCCAGATCACAAATGCTGTCATCCGAGACTGGAATTGGTGGCTTGTCCCAGACCACCTTTCAATGGGAGTCCCCTTCATTGCGCCACCTCCTTCAGTGACTCTCTCCACAGATGCCTCGGGGTCTGGATGGGGAGCTCACCTCAACGGGGTCAGGACTCAAGGCTTCTGGTCGTCTCTTAGAGTCCCAACTTCACATAAACATTCTGGAGATGAGAGCTGTCCTGTATGCCCTACATGCATTCCAGACGGAGATTCCAACGGGTACTCTTCTGATACAAACAGACAATACAGCGGTGATGTACTATCTCAACAAACAAGGAGGCACTCATTCCTACCCCCTTTGCAGGGAGGCTCAAAGGGTTTGGAAGTGGGTATTGCAAGACGGTGCACACATCATTGCAGGACATGTTCCCGGTGTGGAAAACACTATCGCGGACAGCCTAAGCTGATCACAGGCCAGGGTCCACGAATGGGAACTGCTTGAGGAAGTCGCAAGGGGCCTGTTCCACAGATGGGGGACACCAGAATTAGACCTCTTCACATCCCCATTCAATGCAAAACTGCCCAATTTCTGCTCACTAGATCCAGGGCCTGGTGTTTTCTTTTTTTTTTTTTTTTCCATTTTCTATTTCTGCTCCTGTTGCCTCCGTCAGCCATCTGCTCCGGTCACGGACCCCTGGTGCTCCCACCTCCGGATATGTAGCTGAATCCCCCGGTCATCCCTGGCTTACCCCCCAGAGAGTGGGGCCATGACTCCGACCCCCGAAATCGGGCCATGGAACTGTGACTGGTTGGGATCAGCTTCCGAGAGCTGATCAGAACTCCAGGGGCGGGCGCCATTGAAGCAGCAGGCACATGATTTTATCCCCTGTCTCTTTAAACAGGATGGGGCGTGCAATGGCGACCGGCGTCCGCCCCATCCTGATTTCCTGTTATGCACCGACGTGGTGCAGCCACCCAGCCTCCGCTAGGTGCCACTACCGAGCCGAGTGCCACCCTGCCCTCCCAGGGAAGGAGAGCTGTCCGAGGGATGCTCAATCCTTCCCGCCTCGGCGGTCCTCTGGCGACCGGGTCTGTTTCGAACCGGATCGTCGGCGTCTGGCCAATCAACCGCTGTGCCGATGGACCGGCCGGGCCTGTGTTCTGGCAAGATGCGTTGTCCCTCTCTTGGACAGGCAGGTTCCTCTGTGCTTTCCCGCCCTTTCCTTTGATCCAGAGGGTTGTACTGAAGCTCCGTCAAGAGCAAGCGTGCCTTATTCTGGTAGCACCCTTTTGGCCCAGGCAGATTTGGTTCCCTCTCTTACATTAGCTGGCCCAGGAACCTCCGGTGCCTCTTCCATTTTGCTCTCACCTTCTATCCCAGGAGACAGGCTGCTTGGTCCATCCGGATCTTCGGTCTCTGAACCTGCATGCCTGGCTCCTAAGGACATAGCGGTCCTGAGATATGGGGTCTCTCGGGAAGTTGTGGATGTTCTGGTGGCAGCCAGAAAACCCTCTACTCATGCTACTTACGCCATGAAGTGGCATAAATTTTGTATTTGGGCTCAGGCTCGAGCATTGACCCCATTGGAGTGTTCTGTAAGGTTTGTTTTAGACTACCTCCTAAACCTCTATGAGACGGGACTTGCCTATTCCTCCATTAAGGTCCATCTATGCGCTATTTCAGTGTACCATTCTCCGATAGGTCACAGGTCTCTAGCTCAACTAGAGGCTTCTCACACCTCTTTGCATGACATCCTGCACTTGAGACCTCCTATCAAAGACCCGGTTCCACCTTGGGATCTTCCTTTTGTTCTAGAGCAACTTGCTCTGCCTCCTTTTGAACCAGCCGCGGATTGCGAGCTGCGTCTCCTCGCTTGGAAGATGCTCCTTTTAGGTGCTGTTATTTCTGCCAGAAGAGTTTCTGAGCTTCATGCACTCGTGCAAGGATCCTTATTTGGTTTTTCACAAGGACAGGGTGTCCTTAAGAACAAATCCTAAGTTCCTTCCCAAGGTGGTCTTGGCTGTCACACTCAACCAGGATATATTAACATAGAATTTGATGGCAGATAAGGACCGCTTGGCCCACCCAGTCTGCCCATTTCCCTTACCTAATGGATAAGCTGCAGATCCTAGTTAACCAGCAGCCTACTTCTTGCTACCCCAACCCCTAGAATTGCCTTATGACTGTCCTATGCATGCTTGAATTCCACCACTGTTTTTGACTCCACAACCTCCTCCGGAAGGCTGTTCCATGCATCCACAACCCTCTCTGTGAAAAAATACTTCCTTAAATTACCTCTGAGCCGCCCCCTCTATCTTCAAATTGTGCCCCTTGTTCTTGCACACCTCTTTTTTTGAAAGATGCTACCCTCTTGGACTTTGTTGATTCCCTTGAGGTACTTGAAAGTTTCTATCATGTCCCCCCTCTCCCTCCTTTCCTTGAGGCTATACATATTAAGCTCCTTAAGTCTCTCTCTTCATATGTCTTCCGGTGCAGACCCTGCACCATTTTAGTTGCCCTCCTCTGGACAGCTTCCATCTGTCTATGTCTTTGCGGAGATTGGGTCTCCAGAACTGCACGCAGTACTCCAGATGGGGTCTGACCAGCTGTCTGTACAGAGGATAATAACTTCCTGTTTTCTACTGGTGATGCCTCTCCCTATGCATCCCAGTATCCCCCAGCCCTCCTTGCTGCCCTCTCACATTGCTTGCCCACCTTTAGGTCATTTAATATGACTACCCCAGGTCCCTTTCCATTTTTGTTGTTGTTAGTATCTCACCCCCCATTGTGTACTCTTCCCCTGGGTTTTTGTTTCCCAGGTGCATTACCTTGCACTTCTTAGCATTGAATCTAAGCTGCCATACATTTGACCATTCCTCTAACCTTGCCAAGTCCCTTCTCATCCTTTCACCCCACCTTGTGCATCAACTCTGTTGCAGATCTTTGTGTCATCTGCAAAGAGCATACTTTTCCTTCCAGTCCCTCTGCATGTAAGCTTATAAGACATTGAAGAGCCGGTCTAATACTGAACCTCGCGGTACCCCACTAGTAACCCCTTTCTTCAGAGTGGACTCCATTTACTATTACTCTCTGTGTCCTATTCTCCAGCCAATTCTTTACCCAGGCTGTCATCTTGGGACCCACTCCCAGGCTGGCTAACTTGTATATTAATCTTTAGTGTGGGACTGTGTCAAATGCCTTGCTAAAGTCTAGGTAGGCCATGTCCACAGCCCTCCTGATCTACTTTGGTCACCCAGTCAAAGAAATCTATTAGATTCGTCTGGCATGACCTTCCGCTGTGAATCCATGCCTAGGGTCCTGTGCCCTCTGGCCTCTAGATACTAGCAATTCTTTCCTTCAGAAGTGATTCCATCATTTCCCTATCACTGAGGTTAAACTAACAGGTCTGTAGTTTCCTGCTTCTGCCTTGCTCCCACTTTTGTGAAGGGAAGCATCTGCCCTCCTTCAGTCCTCGGGTACCACCCATCCTCCCATGATTTGTTAAAGAGGGTAGTCAGTGGTGTCACTAGTTCTACCCTTAGTTCTTTTAGAATTCTGGGATGAATCCCATCAGGCCCCATTGCTTGTCCACCTTCAGTTTTAAGAGTTCTTTCAGAACCTTTTCTTCTGTAAATGGGCTGGTATCAACTTCTGTATCCAGAGTGTTTCTGCTGTTTGTTTTAGGTACCCCCCTCTTCATTTGTAAATACTGAGCAAAATGTTTGTTTAGTATCTCTGCTTTCACAGTCACCCTCTGCCCACCTTCCTCCCTTTATTAAGCCTCACTATCCCTCCTTGGTCTTCCTTTGCTCCCTGATGTACCTATAAAAGATTTTATCCCTTTCTTAACTGAGTTGGCTATCTTTTCCTCAGTTTGGGCCTTTGCTGTTCTGACTGCCTTCCCAGCTTCCTTTTGCTTTAACTGATACAGTTCTCTGTCCTGCTCCTTCTGTGATTCCTTGTACTTCCTGAATGCTTTCTTTTTCTCTTGAACCTTCACTGCCACTTCCTTTGAGAACCATAGTGGTTTCTTACATCCTTTCGTTTTGTTTATTTGCTTCACACAAAGGCTTGTTTCCTCTGTGATGGCAGTTTTTATTATTCCCCATTGTTCTTCCACCCCTCCTTCCTGCCCATTTGCTAGTGCATTCCTTAGGCACTCACCCATTTTGGCAAAGTCAGCTCTCCTAAAGTCCAGTACTTTTGCCTTTGTATGGCTTGACTCTATTGCTGTGTTTATTGTGAACCATACTGTTCGATGGTCGCTAGTTCCCAGATGGCTACCCACATCTACATCTGTGATCCTCTCTCCATCTCCATTTGAGAGAACCAGGTCTAAGATTGCTCCCTCTCGAGTGGGTTCCAATACTAGTTGTCTAAGGCATGCCCTGTAGGGCATCTAGAATAACCCCACTCTTCAGTGGCTGCTGCAACTGCACTCCAGTTAACATCTGGCATATTCAGATCACCCATCAGCAATATCTCCTTTTCTGCCATTCTAAGTATACTTTCTATCATTTCCTTGTCCATTTCCTCCCCTGAAAAGAGGTCTGTATATAACCCTTATGCGGATTGTGGTGCCATTGCCTGTCTCCAAATTTACCCACAGTGCTTCTTCTTCTCCCTGTTTACCCTTTTGTTCTGTTGCTTTTATTCCTTCCCTTATGTAGAGCTACTCTTCCTCCTCTTTTACCCTCCCTGTCCCTCCTGTAGATAATGTATCCTGGTATGTTACGTCCCAGTAATGGTTTTAATGTGTACCACGTTTCTGTGACTGCCACGATATCCAGATGTTCCTCCTTCATCAAGGCCACTAATTCAGGAAGCTTGTTACTCAGACTACGGGCATTGGTACTCATTGCTCTCCATTTTTTGATGGCTTTACCTTCTGTTGCAGCATCCCCCACTGACAGTGTATTATCTGAATCACAGTAACGGGGGGAAGCCCTGTTGCACACTTTGGATGTGCATAGGTGCCTCAGATATTATTTAACCAGAACCAAAGTCCATCGTAAATCTGACCAGCTCTTTGTTTCTTACGCTCAGAGGATGATCGGTGCTCCTGTTTCTAAACAGTCGCTTTCTAGATGGCTGGTAAAGTGCATCATGTTATGTTATCAGAAGCGCAATAAACCCTTACTGGGGCCGGTGAAGGGTCATTCTACTAGGGGGGGTGGCTACCTCTTTCTCTGCGCTTAAAAATGTCTCCACTTCAGCCATCTATGCAGTAGCGACCTGGAGCACTATACACACATTCATCAGGCACTACAGTTTGGATAGTGCCTCTAGGTGCAAAGCTGGTTTCCGCTTGGCGGTCCTGCAGGGACTTCTGTCCTGAAGCTTGGAGCATTTCTCCTATCCTCCTCCCAATAACAACTTGGTCCCCTTACTGCTTGGGAATCGGTCTTAATGGTGTAACCTGCTGCAAGAGCTGTTTCTCAAAGTAAGATAGTACAGTTATGTAAGAACTTACCGTAACAGTAGATCTTCGAGAAAGTTCTTGCAGCATGTAGTTTCCCTCCCACCTTCCCCTCTTGAGGTTGAGTCTTCTGCCCTAATTCTTCGGCTACAGCATCTTTTGATGCCTTCTACGAACCTTCCTTTGGAAGCAGATCCTCGGTCTCCCCTTCAAATGTCATACTTGAGCCGGGAGTCTCCGGCAGGAGAACTGGAGATGCTGGGGGACTGCCCCTTTATGTGATGCCTGACGGGGAGGGGCCGATGTCAGGGGTGCTCCCCCACTGGATACTGCTAGCTAGAATTTTTCCGTGGGGTCCTGGTGCCTGCCGGCTTCAGTCCTAATGGTGTAACCTGCTGCAAGAGCTGTTCTTGAAGTTCTACTGTTACGGTAAGTTCTTACGTAACTGTACTTTCTTTCCTTCAGAAGTGATTCCATCATTTTCCCTACCACAGAGGTCAATATGACAGGTCTGTATTTTCCTGCCTCTGTCTTGCTCCCACTTTTGTGAAGGAGAATCACATCTGCCTTCCAGTCCTCAGGTATCACACCATCCTCCCATGATTTGTTAAAAAGAGTAGTCAGTGGTGTCACTAGTTCACCCTTAATTCTTTTAGAATTCTGGGGTGAATCCCATCAGGCCCCATTGCTTTGTCCACCTTCAGTTTTAGGAGTTCTTTCAGAACCCTTTCTTCTGTGAAAGAACTGGTATCAACCCCCCCCCCCCCATCCAGAGTGCTTTTATTGATTGGATTAGGTACCTCTCCCTCCTTTTGTGAATACTGAGCAGAAGAAACACTGTTTCAAATTGGGTGCCCCCTCTCTTGAGGACAAACAAAACAAACAACTAGTCAGTTTCTCTTAACAGTCTGAGTGCAGTTGTATAATGCCGAAGCACCCGATGAATGTCCAAAGTATGAAGCAAGGCCTCCCCCTGATTAGAATACTCAGGGAAATAAACTGGTAGGTGGATGGATTGGTGTAACATAAACTCGTACACCACCTTGGGCAAAAACATAGGATTAATACGCAAAGACACTCTGTCTTCGTGAAAAACCAAATAAGGCTCCTTACACACCAGATCCTGAAGCTCAGAAATCCTCTGAGCAGAAGTAATGGCAACCAAAAAGAGCACTTTCCTTGACAGAAAGCGCAGCTTGCAACTCATGACTGGCTCAGTGAGAGGCAGAGTGAGCTTTTCCAGCACGAAAAGAAGATCCCATGGAAGGACAGAGTCCCGGATGGGGGGCTTCAAATAAAGGAGTCCCTGCAAGAACGTATGGGACACATCCAGGTGGGCAACAGATTTGCCCTCAGTAGGTGCATGGTATGCAAAGATGGCTGAAAGATGCATCTTAAGAGAGGAGTACCCTAAGCCTGAGTCTGAAAAGGAGAGGAGATACTCCAAAATCAAATTCATCAGATAGGTGAAGGGATCTAGGTGGCGAGCAGTGGCCCATAGGGAGAAGTACTTCCACTTCAAGGTGTAGTGGAAGATTTTCTAGCAGCCACCAAGGCATCAGCAACCCTGGAAGAAACCCCAAAGCGGACAATCTCTAAGTCTGCAGGATCCATGCATGCAGATGCAGGGACTTGAGGTCTGGATGGACCAAGGTGCCTTGTTCCTGGGAGAGCAAGTCGGTACACAGGGGCAAAGGTACTGGAGGTTCCACTGCCGGCCTCTGCAGCAGGAAGAACCAAATCTGATGTGGCCAATAAAGGGCTATGAGGATCGTCTCTGCCCCCTCTGACTGAAGCTTGAGAAGAACTATCAGCAGGAGCAGGAAGAGCGGGAAAACACATTGCACCAGAAAACGCCAGGCCCTGTATCAAGCAAGCAAAAAAGCAGCAGTTTTTCATAGAGTGGTGATGCAACGGCCCCACCTGTCGAAGAGATCTTTGACCACCGAGGGCACCATTCCCAATTGTGAGCCCTCAACCTGGACCGGCTGAGACTGTCAGCCAGGACATTTTGGGTGCCGGGAACATGAACAGCTGTGAGTTCCAGGTCGTACTCGATGGCCCAATACCAGACTCTGATTGCCTTCCGACAAAGGGGGTATGAGTGAGTGCCCCCCTGCTTGTTGATGTAGTACACTATGGACATGTTTTCCATCTGCACCAGCAGCAGGCCGGGAAGAATATGGGTCTGGAAAGCCTGCAGGGAGTAAAGAACCGCCCTCATCTCCAACACATTGATGTGGAGATGCTGCTCTGCTACAGACCAAGTCCCCTGGGTCTGGCAGTCAGACAAGTGAGCACCCCGGCCAAGACCGGATGCATCCGTTGTGAGGATCTGTTGAGGGGTCACAGCCCAAAAGGGGACCCCTTGCAGGAGATTGGCAGGGTTCTGCCACCATTCTAAGGTCCTGCACACTGGATCAGAGACCATTACCAGTTGATCCAGGTTGTCAGTCTGTTGGACCCATTGAACCCGAAGGATCCACTGGGGAACCCTCCTATACAAGCGGTCCAGGGGACCGTGGCTATGGCCGCCGCCATGTTCCCCGACAAGTGGAGGAATGCTCTGACCAGGATCTGTCAACTGGAGGAGACAAGACGGGCCTACTCTATTAAACGTTCCACCCTGTCCGCTGGCAGGAAAGCTTTGCCCTGGGAAGAGTCCAGGACCACCCCAATATACTGGAGGCACTGGCACAGAGAGAGGCAAGACTTTGGCAGATTGAATGTGATCCCCAGGGCCTGGAAGAGCCAAAAGGTGCATTCAAGGTCCGTAGCAGGAGATCCCTGGAAGGGGCTGTCAGCAGCCAGTCATCCAGGTAGGGAAACACATTGAAGCTTGGTCTCCACAGAGCTATAGCCACCACTGCCAGGCATTTGGTAAAAACCTGAGTTGCTGAATAAAGGCCAAAAGGGAGGGCCCAGACTTGAAAATGGCCTCCTGGAAACAGAAACGGAGGAATCAGTGGAGGGCCGGGAAGACCTGGATATGGAGATAGGCATCCTGCATATCCAGAGAGCAGAGCCAGTCCCCCTGGTGAAAGAGGGGCAGCAATCCTGGTAAGGTGACCATCCTGAAGCATTTGTATCATATGTACAGGTTCAGATGGCTTTGGTCCAGGATCGGCCTCAGATCCCCTGTTTTCATAGAGATGAAGAAGTGGAAGTAGAACCCCCTTCTTCTATCGCCCTCTTGTGCAGAAGAGCCAGAATCTCAGCCTGGTTGAGGGAGAGGTGGGCTGGAGGGTAATGGGAGAGCAAGGGAGAGTTTCTGGAGGGGATTCTAGAAATTCTAGGGTGTGACCATGCTCGATAAGTTGTAACACCCATTTTTCTGTGGTCACTGCTTGTCACCCATTGAGGTAAAAGGAGAACTGATCCTGTGCCACCTCCCCTAAGATCTCTGCTGGGGGAGAGGGTTCGGGCAAGGAGTCAGGCGGCGGACCTGGGGGTGGGCAGAGCGGCTATGGGCAGTCGTGGGGCCCTAGGAGCAGCCGCTGCAGCTGGTGGGGCTTGAGCCTTGTGCTTGTAAGGGCCCTTCACATGTTGGCCTTTGGCAGGCCAGCAAGAGGGCTGACGAAAGGACTAACGCTGGACAGTCCGAGGCTGAGATCGGTAGAGGGAGTTAACCAATCTAAGAGCCTTACTGGACTCCTGGAGGTGGGAGATGATGTCTTGGGCATCTCCCCCAAACAGGACGAAACCTCTGAAAGGGGCATCCAACATGCTGGCTTGAACATCAGGAGCAAAGCCAGACACCCTAAGCAATAAATGGCAGCAAAGACAGATACCTGTCTCTGCCCCACGTGCAGAGGTATCAACAGTGTTGTATTCTGCCCACAGAACATGGGTGCCCACATCTGAGCCTGATTTTAAGAGCTGGGCCAACTGAGTTTTGGTAGGATTCTCAGAAAGATTCTGAATCAGATCCCTCACCTGATCCCAGAGGGAATTCTGATAATGCACCATATGGGCCAAAAAGTTCACAGCCCGAATGGCCGGGAGGGGCAGAGGCATACATTCACTTGCCCCACTGATCCAGCTGTCTAGACTCCTTGTCAGGAGGGTGAATACTGAGGTGTTTGCGTCTCTTGGTGCAGTCATGGGCCATGTTCATGACCACAGAGTCAGCCATGGGGTGTTCCCCTAAGAAGGGCTTGCCCACCAGCGCATGATACTGGCCGTCGGCCTTCTTGGGCAAAGCTGGAGTGGAAGAAGGGTGGTTCCACACCGCCTTAATAATGTCTTCATAAGAATCAGTTAAAGGAGGCACCACCAAGGGAAGGGTCTCCTTTTTCTGTAGCTATATGGCTAGGTGACGGCGCTCTGGGTCCAGCTCCTCTGTTTCCTATCCCATGAGGGATTGGATATGATGCAAAAGGTGGGGTCATCAGGAGGGGATTTAGGGGCCTCCCTGGCCTGGTCCTACCACTCAGAGGAGCCCCCAGAGGACTTTGAATAAGTGGAAGAGGAGTTGTCCCCTGATGATTCACTGTTAGAGACTGGTGTCTGGGGGAAATGGTCATCCACACACTGGTTGGAGCCCATGCCAGTATGCCCTCCAGAAGACCTGGTGGTATGAGGGTCACTAGGTTCTGCCTGGTCCGGGTCCTGAGCCAGGGGATCCCGGGAAGGATGAGGGGGACAAGGCCTCCTGGGTGTGTCCTTATTTTGCATGAAGGACTACCAAGCAGTAAAAAGGGCATTATAATCCACCGGCAGGGGTGGATTATAAACTGGAGGATAAGTGTACTGTGGTTGGGGGTACTGATACATTGGTGGAGAAATCAGTATAGGCCCACCCGGTGCAGGCTGTTGATTCTGAGGAGGACCAGCTGACATAGGCTGGGGCCGAGGCAATGATAGTTGAGTTGACTGAGGCACAGCAGGGCTGGCGTTGGCCTAAGTGGCGAAGGCTGGCGACAGTCCGGGGAAGAAGTCAATGACCCCAATGGTGAGGGCGGTACCTGCAGGGAAGAAGTCCCCCGAGGCAAGGGCACAGGTGACGCCTGCATAGAGGAGAAGGCGAGCACTTGCTCCAGGCAATGCCTGGAAGGGCTAGCACTGGCCCCAGAATTGGGGAATGATGAAGGCAATGCCTTGGCCAAGGGGGCGATGGGCAAAGGCCTGCCGCCATAGGTTCCAACCCTGGCTGCTCTGCCTGGCTGAGAGCCTGTGGGTGCTACAGGCTTGAGTGTCAGGGGCTAAGAGGCTGTGGATGAGGTCCACTGCTCTGAAGAGCCACAGCCCAAAATAGAGATGAGGGCAGGCAGCTGTACCACTGGCAACCTGGAGGGGGTAAGGGCTGATGAGGCAGTAGGGGCCGACATCCTGTGGGAGGAAGACCCAGAGGAGGTGGCTGGTCTGTGTGGCGACTGTGAGCAAAAGGCTGACTGAGGACGGTCCTAGTGCTTGTGCTTCCCACTCAATTTCTTCTCCTTCTGGGAAGAAGAAGAAGAAGCCTGGGGAAGCTGAAGAACTTTTGACCTGTAGTTCCTTCTTCATCATGGACAGCTTCTGCTTAAGCAGGTAACTTTCTAAGGTCTTCAAGCGGCGTCTGCAAGTGGCCTGGTTGAAGTGCTGGCATGCCTCAATGTCGTGGTCTGGGCCTAAGTAGAGCAGGCAGGAAGAGTGACTGTCCTTAGCGGGAATCTGCTTACCACAGGCACAGTTCATCGGCCAGTCAGCAGATGAAGCTGGAGAAGAAGGCATAAACTTAGGAGAAAAAAACACTGAAAATCGCTGTTTTAAGCACTAAAAGAAGAAAAATTAAAATTGCGAGCTAAACGCGAGAAAATGGGGATTGACTGAAGCAGGAGTTCATGAAGGTCCAACATGCGCAGCTTGACGGCGGGAAAGAACTGAGGTAGATGTAGGGGACCGCCCCTTTATAGGATAGGTGGATGTCAGCGTGTTGACGTTGGCAGGGGCGGTCCCCCATGATAGAATGCTAGCTAGAAGTTTTCTGTGTGATCCTGGCAGTTTCAGTCCTACCAGTGTTGCCTGCTGCAAGAGCCCCCTCAAAGTAAGATGCACTGGTACTACAACTATTTATTTGAGTTTTGGTAACCGGGTAAGTCCACTAAGACAATTACAGTCCCTTTTTCAGGGTCAACGCTGGTGTGCAGCAAAATAAATACAGTACAGTGCAATATCACAGAAAAAATATTTGGTTGTCATGGAAAATGCCAGAAATCCAGGAATGTTCATAAAAATTGGAAACATTATTGAATCCATCACTTACATGACAAAGGTACAGGCCAACTGCTCCATTACAGACAGAACAAGAAAGAGATCATTTACAATATTGCTTCTTCCCAAATTTCCAGTGTAAAACAAAAGATTCATGTTCCCAGTGTGAATGTTTGCTTTTTTTATGTGGGGTGGCCAGCTGTGTATACAGGGGAAAACAGTGTGAAGAATTGTCATTTTATAGAAGTATTTTTGGTGCAAGTTTACAAACTGTGCAGTATTTGTTTACTTCTAACTTTGTTTAAATTTATGTCCAGGAAAGGTACACAGTACCCAGGCACATTTCCAGATGTGACTGGGGGCAAGAGATTTTGTGAGGGGAGCAGTATAATAGTTAACAGAACTGGTAAAGTGAGCAGTGAGGTATTAAATACAAAAATGCAATTTACAACAGTAGTCCGAGCCAACAAGTGCAAAATAAAAAATGCTAACAGTAAGGCAGGGAGAAAACAGTGACACTCAGCTGCACAAAGTATATTCAGTACAGTGATAAAAATATATTGGCAGCAGTTATTTAAAATGAAGCTGCAGCCAGGTGACAAGAAGCAGAGGGGCTAGGGGAGTTTGGGGTGAGTGCAAGGAATCAAAGATGAGTAAGAGAAAATAGCTTTACTGCAGGGACACCAGACCAATAGTGTGGTCCGACTAATGCTGACTTTACTGAAGGGGAGGAGGGGAAGGTTTAGGTACAGGCCTAGCTAGGGGCAAAATGATCCCATAGGAAGAGGACTGCAGAGAGAGGAAGGCTGCTGAAGAGATGGAGGCAGGAGGAGAAAGCCAATTGCCCACTAGCACTTTTCCAGTAGTAAGGAATGAGTATCTGATGAAGAGATGGAGGATGTGGAGGGGAGGAGAGAGAGATACATATGGGAAGGAGCAGAACCAATATAGGCAAGTAAGAAAGAGCAGTGGCCCTATCCTCCAGGAAGGGGGCGAGAAAAGGTAAAAGATGCTGTAAAGAGTGCAAGGGGGGCTGTTTGTGGCAAAATGACAATAGAAAATGTGATCTGTCCTGTCCTTGGTAGATTTGGGGGCAGCACTGTAGACCCGTACTGAGTCAATATGTTGAATATAAAATGCCGAGGGGCAAAACCAAGCAACAGTAACGGCACGAGTCCCTGAGTTGCCCGCCCCGGAGGAGGTTATCTAATAGCAGGGGTTTGGGGTGTAACCCCTGTAGCGGGTGCAAGGGGCAGTGCCCCCCGCAGAAAGCAAGTATTTCACTGTTTTTCTTCTTTGGTCGCTGTTTTGACAGTGTGATATAATGCGCTGTTTTTGTATGCAACAACATGACCTTGTGACCTGTAGACCACATTCACGTAGTCCACCACTGGCAGGATCTTCTTAAGAATAACCATGTTGTGGACCAAGAGTGAAAGGTAGGACTTATTGCAGTACAGTGCACCAGGTTTAGAGCAGAGCTTATGTCTGGCATCAGTGTGGACAGAGAAATTGAGTATGATCCAGCCACAAGGCAAGCCCGAGCATATTTTTGCTTTCTGTGGGAATGACAGGTTATCCTGAATAATAAAGAGGGTAGGGAATCGCAATAAATGAGTGCATTGCACAACATACTTTTTTTTTTTTTCTGCAATGATTTTTTTATTGTCAATTTACAGCAACATTACAGCAGGTACACAGAGAATAATGAATAGGCAATTGTGTTATGAAGTATCTTCTTCAAGGATATCTCTTGCAGCAGGTCACACAAGTAAGAATATGCCGCCGTAAGCACGAGATCCATCTGGAGGATTTTCACCAGCAGTTCACATGGGGACCGCCTATGAGGACGTCACAAGCTGTGGTGTAGCTTATATAAGCATGAGTGGGCTCTGATCCTCCTCGGTTCTTTCCTGCCACCAACCTGCATGCTTTGCCTCTCACAGGAGTCTCGCCACAGTCAACCCAAACCTTCTCACTACTTAACGAATCGCCGTTGTCGGGGCGTCGCTGTAAAGTGCCGTGTCATCCTGCCCTTTGATGTCGTCTTCATATTCCCTCTTCCAGCTTTGTGCCTGCAGACAGAAACTCGCCATTGAAGACCTGCACAAAGTCTGTATGTGTTGCCTGGGGTCCAGTCACGATACTCACCAGTGAGCCCTTTGTAAGAGATTTAACAAAGTTACTCGATGACGACAACAGACTTTGAGGGAACACTTGATGGAGCAGAAGATTGCCCTGTTAGAGCGGGAGCTTCATGCTGAAGCCTTCTGCACATCATCCTCATTCTCGGGATCCCATCACTTGAAATCCTGGGACAAATTGTCGACAGAGAAACACCACCACCAGGAGAAACTCAAGTCCTCCCATGGGGGGTGGGATCTCCTCATCCCCCATCGACACCAACCTCGTTGATGATGTCTACAGTCCCACAAGCAGTTTTGAATACACAGGCTGTCCTCTCCACTTTAGCTACAGGCCTTGCTTAATCTACCAGGCCTCCATCATCGACAACTATGGCCCCTCTAGATTCTCGGGGCCCATCGAAGATTCTGTCGATGGCTGCCTCTGCTAGTGCAGTTACCACCATTACCTCGACCGAAGCACATGGCCCTGTTTAATGTGCCTGCGTTTACCACCCCACTGGGCCAAAACTGGTCGTCGATCCCCTCATTCCCGGAGATGGACATTTCCAGCAGGGAACAGGCGTGCTTTGCTTGTCGATACCCTCACTTTCGTCGACAGTGGCTTTCCCAACCATTTTTATGGAACCTGATTCCTCATCAACTAGGGCACGTCCTCCACAGCTGGCACCACAACCAGTGCCAACTCCTTCCATATTGCATATTAGGCAATCGGGCAGTCCACTCTACCACTACCCAGCAACCTCAGATGGTGATAGTAGATATCCAGGCTCCGGTTCATAATATTCTGGATCTTACTCCAAAGACTAATGTGGCTACCACTGCATCCACTTTGCCACAGTCAGTGCCACCTCCTCTGCAGTCAAGTGCCCATGTTGCCAGTGGTTCATCAGCCTCCCTGGCTCCTTTACCCAGTATGGACCTTGAGGAGGATTATGATCAAGACCTGTATCAAGATGAGGAGGTGGGGGTTTCCACCCCTTCCACTTCATCAGCTAGGTCATCTCCAGGGGAAAGACATTGTTCAATACCGCCCCTGCTCACCTCCAGATGACCTATTTTTCACAGATATAATGCATCACTTGCAGCAAACTTTCGGTTTAGAGGCAGTGGAACAAGATGCCTCAAGAAGAAAGCCTGCACACTGTCACAGATCACTCAGCAGGTCAGGCCCTCTACTCCCAAAGTGCCAACATCTGAGCACAGTCTTGTGAACAGTGTAACAGACAAGGTAACTCTCTTGTCTGTTTTTGTGAGTTTGGATCAACCTTTGGTCTCAAGTTCTGGAGAGATTCAAACTGTTAACCTCTTTCTAGCATACCCAATGCACAGGCTCAGATATATCTGTCTTCAGGGGGGGCCAGATATCTTTGCCTATGGGCACCTAACTAGGTATTCAGAAATGAACCCTTAAAACTTTAATAAAGACCTGAGATTTAAGACGCTTCTCTTTCCAGTTTGGTACCACCATACAAGCTTATGTCTTCTGTCTGCAATAACCATAAATATTTCTTAGCAAAAGAAAGCAATTCAAAGACAAACCAGGTATGCTCTAAAATTAGAGTTTTTACTAAAATATATAATAATATGTCAAACATACAATACAAAACTCCTATCACAAGACATACATATCTTTAAACAAAACAATATTTAAAACAGTGAAATTCCTACAACATTATTTAGATTTTGTCTAGCTTTCTAAATACTTGTTTTCAGTGCTCAGATGTTTTCTTGGTCAGTGTCAGATAAGTGTCTGTAGTGAAACAGAATAATCTTTAAAAGCTGGTTTTGCCCGCCTCTTTTGCATGAGGTCATCTAGCTCCTCCCTGTCAAAATATCTAAAAAATATATATTTCTATACAACCACAGGATGTAATTTCAAAGTATTAATTCTGCAACCTTAGCATAACTCAATTTCAATGACACCTCTTTTGATTCATGCTGCATTCTCCTCACACAGGCTTCATATGAGCATTTACAAGCCTCTCACCTCTGTGTAATAACCTGTGTTTTCTCTTCAATGTCATAAACCTTTTTTATGATTTCCCTCTTAACAAAGTTAATTTAAACAATTCTGTAATTAACTCAGAGAAACAGGATCCTTGATTAAAGTCTTCCATGTAACACATTGTCTCTAAAAAAATGAGTGTGTGTGTGATACATGCTGTCAGCATTTCCCTTGGCCTGCATCTGTCAGCCGAAATCTGAGGGGGGAGGAGATGAGTGAGGTCATTCCTAGAGCACTGGCATTTCCAACAGACAAATTCAATACCACATTTTTGTTATTTTTAAGAAATAAAAAAAATGATACAGCACTCAGAGCTGGCTATGTCATAATTCCTCCCCACCTAGACTGAATTTGGGGGATCTATCCCCTACATGGGATAAGCTTCCCAAATCAGTTCACTCCTCATAGACTCTAGACAGCCCATCGGAGTTCTAATTCTTAATGCCTGCCCTATGTATGATTGTCAGATCATATGCTTGCAAAGCAAGACTCCATCTTAGCAGTCTCCCATTGCTCTTTCCCATCTGCGTCAGACAAACCAGGGGGTTGTGGTCAGTCTGCACCACAAAATGCTGCCCATACAAGTATGGCTCTAATTTCTTCAGGGCCCACACTATGGCAAGACACTCCTTTTCCACCGTGGAGTACGCTTGCTCCCTGGGAAGCAGCTTCTGGCTCAGGTACACTACCGGGTGATCTGTCCCTTGGCTAGACGTCTGGCTAAGTGCTGCTCCAATACCCACGTCTGAGGCATCTGTCTGAACTATAAAGGTTTTGCTATAGTCCGGACTTGTCAAAACAGAAGCACTGCACAGTGCCTCCTTCAGTCTGGTAAAGGCTTCCTCACCGGCTGGGCCCCAGGTAATTTTCTTTGGCATCTTTTTCTTTGTCAGGTCAGATAAGGGAGCAGCCAGGGCACTGTAATTGGGTACAAATTTTCTGTAGTACCCTGCTGTTCCTAGAAAGCTCCTTAACTGCTTCTGGGTTTCTGGTTTGGGCCACGCCTGGATCACCTCTATCTTTATTTTGTTAGGATGGAGCTGTCCCCGGCCTACCACATGCCCGAGGTATGCCACTTCTCCCATGGCCACCTGGCACTTCTCGGCTTTGACAGTGAGCCCGGCCCTCTGTATCCTGCCCAGCACTTCCCTAAGGTGTGAAAGGTGTTCCTCCCAGCTGGTACTGAAGATGGCAACATCATCCAGGTATGCCACGGCGTACTCCTCAGCACCATTTAACACCTGGTTCACCAACCTTTGGAAAGTGGTCGGGGTGTTCTTCATTCTGAAAGGCATTACTTTAAACTCAAATAAGCCTATCGAAGTGATGAAGGCCGACCACTCCCTAGCTCTGTCTGTCTGTCAATTCTACCTGCCAATACCCCTTGGTCAGGTCAATAGTCATAAGGTAGGTCGCCCCTCCCAACTTATCCAGTAGTTCATCTGTCCAGGGCATCAGGTGGGCGTCGGACTTCGTGACTGCATTCAGTTCACGATAGTCCACACAGAAATGAGTTCAGCCATCTGGCTTGGGCATAAGGACTACGGGTGAGGCCCAGGGGCTGTGGGATCTCTGGATTACCCCTAAATACAGCATCTCCTCCACTTCCCTCCTAATGTCCTTTTGGAAAGCCTCTGACACCCGATATGCTGTCCACCAAATGGGCGTCTGTGTCTCTGTCTCCACACTGTGTGTCGCTAAGGAGGTTAGTCCAGGCTTGGTGCTAAACAAGGGGGCAAAGTCTGCTAAAACCTCCCTTACTTTCTGGATCTGGCCCGGGGTCAGCTGGGGAGACAGTTTTACTGCCTCCACAGAGGACTCCCGCTTACTCTCTTCCAGCAAGTCCAGAAGGGGGTCTCCTTCGTCCATCCCTTCCCCATGACTATTTACTGCGAACACCATGTCAGCCCTGTTTGCATATGGCTTCATCATGCTAACATGGTACATCCTTTCTGTCTGTCTATGGTAAGGTAACTCCACAGTGTAGCTCACGTCATTTACCTTCTTAACCACTTTGTACGGTCCTGCCCACTCAGCTTGCAGCTTGTCTTTCCAGACCGGAATAAGGACCATGACTTCCTGACCCACCATGTACGAGCGAGCTCTGGCTCTGCGGTCGTAGCCCACCTTTTGTTTCTGTTGGGCAGCTGCCAGGTTGCTCTGGGCTGTCCCCATAAGCTCCTTCAGCCTTTCCCTAAACTAAAGGACATAATCCACAATGGGAGTTCCCTGGGTGGTGTTCTTGCCTTCTCAGTCCTCCCAGATCAAGTCTAGGGGCCCAAGTACCCAGCGTCCATATAAGAGTTCGAAGGGGGAAAATCCTGTTGACATCTGGGGCACCTCCCTGTATGCAAACAACAGGTGGGGAAGGTATTTCTCCCAGTCCCTCCCATGCTGTTCAGCAAACGCCCGGAGCATTGACTTTAGGGTACCATTGAATCGTTCCACAAGCCCATTGGCTTGTGGGTGATACGGTATCATGCATCTCTGCACCACCCCACACTTCTCCCATAAACATTTCATCAGGTCCGACATGAAGGAACCCCCTCGATCGGTGATTACCTCCTGCGGAAACCCAACATGGGAGAAAATCCCAAGTAAGGCATCTGCCACTTTGTCTGTCCTCAGAGAGGATAGGGCAACTGCCTCTGGGTACCAGGTGGCATAATCCACCACAGTCAGGATGAATCTCTTCACTGACAAGCTGGGGGTATTTAAAGGCTCCACAATATCCATTCCCACCCTCTGGAATGGCTCCTCCACTATGGGCAAGGGGATCAGGGCTGCTTGGGTTTTCTTGCCCGCCTTCCCTATTTCTTGGCACTGGTGACAAGACCTGAAATACTCCTTCACCTGCTGGGTAAAGTTAGGCCAGTAGAAATTCTGGGCCAACCACTGCATTGTGTGTGCGATTCCCAGATGACCAGACAAGAGAATATCATGTGCAGTCTTGAGCAACTGCTCACGATACCCCTGGGGAATGACAAGCTGCCTGCCTAGCATCCCTCCCTCTGTCTGTACTGCCTGTGTATACATAAGTCCATTTTCCCAATAAACCTTATGTCTGCCGTCACCTCCCTGTGTGCCCTCCCGAGTCTGTCCAAGCCCTCAGCTTCTCTAAACTAGGGTCACTCCTCTGAGCAGCTGCAAACCCCTCGCACATTCCCAAGGCATGGGACAGGTCCCCTTCAGTCGCTAAACTAGGGTCCTTAGCACTAGCGTCAGGGCCCTCAGGATCACTGTGAATCCTAACCCTCTGACACTGGATCACCCCTCCCTCTTCGGAGTAACCCTCTGTAGCTGTGTGGTTATTTGCTACTGGGGAAATTTCTACCCCCTTTTTATCAGTCTCCCCATCTGGAGACACAGGCTGGGGAACCAGCCTCTCAGCGGTTTTCACACTGGTTTCTGTGGGGTTCAGGGAACTATTATTTTCCCTTGCCACTTGGTTATGGGTAACTGCACATACCACCCCCTGCTGGAGATTGTTACCCAGGATCACATCCACTGCTAATGTGTTGGCTACAGTCACCTGCTGCACAGTTCCCCCTGTTTCACCCCAGTCCAGGAGAACACTAGTGAGTGGCAATGTTTTCTCTTCACCAGTAAACCCTTGTACAGTTACATATTTATTGGGTATAAGCTGACCAGGCTGTACCAGATCCCCCTTTACCAATGTCAGGGATGCCCCTGTGTCCCTTAACCCCTGTATTTGTACCTCATTCACCATGACTGGGTGCATGTGTTCCCTCATGTTCAGTGGCACACTTCCAGGGACACACAAACAACCCACTTCTTTTCTAGCACCCTGTTGTGTATTATGGCTCACCTTTTTGGGGCACTGTCTGGCAATGTGCCCAGTTTCTTTACACAACCAACAGGCATTTCTTACTTCAGAGAAATCTTTTCTTTCAAACCTGGGGCTAACTGGTTTCGGTGGAGGCAGTGAGGGTTTTAGCTGCCCTGAAGGTACGCTTTTCCCTTTCTGCGCTGCCACGCCCGCCCCATTCATTCTCAGAGCAGGTCTGCTCTTGGCATATCGGTCCGAGAGTTCAGCAACATCTTGCACTGTTTTTGGATCTCGGTCCTCTAGCCAGGTTTTTAGCTCTGCTGGGCATGACCAATAAAACTCTTCTAATAAAATCACATTTTCAATTTTATCAACAGAATTTGCCTCAGTTCCTTCCCACCGTTTTAAAAACTGATGTTGTTTCATGGCTAGCTCCTCGTAGCTCATATCAGGGCTTCTCCTGAGCTTACGGAATTTAGCTGTGTATGATTTAGCAGTTAATTTAAACTTTTTTAACAGTGCAGCTTTTAGCTTGCTGTAATCATTGTCCATTTGACCCAGTGCATCGCGAGCTTTCCTGGTAAGTAGCGGGGATAGCTGGAAGCTCCAGGACTCTCTAGGAATTTTAGCCTGAATACAAACTTTTTCAAAAGAATTTAAAAAGGCATCCATGTCCTCCTCTTCCTTAAACTCAGCTATTAATTTGGAGTTCAATTTGTAACCCAGTCCTGCAGTCCCAGTTAAACACAAGCCACTTGCCTGCTCTGGTGCTGCTGGTCAGAGTCTCATCTTCTTCAGCTCGTGTTGCCTCTGGTGCTCCTCTCTCTTCTCCTCTGCAGCTCGCTGGCACTCGTGCTTCTCATGGTCTGCCTCCCTCTGTTGTCACTCTGCCTCTCTGCGTTCTCGCTCTGCCTCACGGTCTGCCTCTCGCTTCTCTCGTTCTCTCCTCTCCTGGGACTCCAACTCCATCCTGCGCAACTCAACCTGCAGTTTGAGTACCTCTGGATTCAGGATACTGGTGGCCATTCCCTGCTGCTGTGGCCATTCACTGACAGTTGCCCTGCTGTCCTTTTCAGTCATGGTCAGTGACTCGCTGCTCTGGGTATCTGCTACCATCAGGGCCTCTATGTGGTTCTGCTTTTTGGCTGTCACCTCGAACGGGACTCCCCTGTCCTCACACAACTGCTTCAAGTAATCTACAGTGTGCCTGCTGTAGTCAGAAGCCATCTTCTTCTTCCATGACTACAGCTACTCTGACTTTGCACTTTAGAAAAAAAAAATAGGTAGGAATTTGACTGTACACCAAGTGATATATAGTTGTTTCCTTTTTAAAATAAAACTTTTTCTTTCTTTGCAAGAGAGCTTACGATCTCAGCTGACACAGAACAATAAAGCTTGTGATACCAAAATTATGCCACCGCATGTGTCACAGATTCACTCAGCATGTCAGGCCCTCTACTCCCAAAGTGCCAACCTCTGAGCACAGTCTTGTGAACAGTGTAACAGACAAGTTAACCCTCTTATCTGTTTTTGTGAGTTCAGATCAACCTTTGGTCTCAAGTTCTGGAGAGATTCAAACTGTTAACCTCTTTCTAGCATATCACCTCTTTTGATTCATGCTCCATCCTCCTCACACAGGCTTCATATGAACATTTACAGCCTCTCACCTCTGTGTAATAATCTGTGTTTTCTCTTCAACGTCATAAACCTTTTTTATGATTGCCTTCTTAAAGTTAAACAACTCTGTAATTAACTCAGAGAAACAGGATCCTTGTTTAAAGTCTTCCATGTTACACATTGTCTCTAAAAACTGAGTGTGTGTAATTCATGCTGTCAGCATTTCTCTTGGCCTGCATCTGTCAGCTTAAATCTTGGGGGATGAGTGAGGTCATTCCTAGAGCACTGACATTTCCAACAGACAAATTCAATACCACATTTCTGTTATTTTTAAGAAATAAAAAATGATACAGCACTCAGAGCTGGCTGTCTATGTCACACACACTACCTAGGAATGCCTGACACCCCTCTGATAATTCCCCCACATGTGGAGGCTTAGGAGGATGTGATTTTAGCAGCCTGGAATTGGCCCCATATTATTTTGTCTGTGCCCAGGAAGGCAGACAGGATATACCAAGCCCTGGTGGGGCAACCATTCTTTGCCGAGTCACCCCAGGCAGACTCTGTTGTCAATAATGCTGCCCATGACAGGTCCACGCACCCCAAGCACCTAAGTGCACTGCCTCTTAACAAGGAATCCAGAAAGCTAAATTCCATGGGAAAACAAGTCTTCACCTCCTCCACACTCACTATGCACATTCTAAATTACATGGGTCACCTTCTCAAATACCAGGAAGAACTCTGGAAAGCAACTCAAGCCACTACCCAGTCACTCCCTGATACACCTCAAAAACAGGAGTTAATGAAGACCTTAAAGACCGGTGCTGCAGTGGGGCGTCATCTGCTTAGGGTGGCCTGTGACGCCATGGATTCATCCGCATGGGCATCTGCCACAGGTATATGCCTCAGGAGACATTCCTGGCTGTGGGTCTCTGGTTTCGGACCAGATATCCAACAGTTGATTCTTAATGCCCCCTTCAAAGGGCATAAGCTGTCTGGGGCAGCTACCCAAGACATATTAGCGGCATTACAATTGACAGGCAGAACACTGAATTCCGTCCACTCTTTATATCATAGGCAGCTGAAGCGACCCTACAGAGGGCCCTTTTATAGGTCTGTCACCAAAACCAGACCTACCAGTAAATAACCAGTCAAGCACAAAGCAATAGTGTATTTGCTCAGCCCTACCCCTGCCGTCAAGTCACTCCTGTCTCGCCCCCTCAGGCTCCCCACAGGGACCCTCCTCAGCCTGATTCCTTCCCTGAGCCTGTGGTTCTTGGGGCCCAAAATTAGGTAGGCGGCCATTTTTCTCTGTTCCTTCAGAGATGGCAGGCCATCACATCGGATGCCTGGGTGCTTCAACTGATAGAATATGGCCACACATTAGAATTGACAGCCATACCCCCCCCCAGATGTGCCACCCAGGCATACCTCTTATCTGCCCGATTATGAGTTGGTTTTGCAAACCAAAATCCTGTCACTCCAACAAAAGAAGGCCATAAAACCGGTCCCTCACCACCAAAGAGGGCAAGGATTTTACTCCCACTTCTTCCTTGTTCCCAAGGTCACAGGAGACCTCTGGCTAGTGTTGGGTCTTCATCAGCTCAACCTCTTTATTTTATTTAAACAATTGATTACCAGGAAAAGCACACTGAGCCGAGGCTCATTTCCAGGTGCGACCCGTGGGTGAAAGGTTGGGAGCTACAAACAGTATACATACATAGAATAGATGCATGAGAATATTACATAGAATCACATAATTTTGTACAAAGGAGTTATTTACATTCAGTTGCATATGTACAGTTATTTACAATCAGTTACATGAATACAATAATATACACAGTACAGAGGTTTTGAAGTTTAAACCATGTCCGTTTTGCTAAAGGTAGACTAGTTGCAGTTACAGGTGGGGTAGGGGAGTTGATGAAGTTGCAAATTAATGGAGTTGTGTGAGGGTGAGTTTTTGAGGGGCTGGAGAAGCTAGTTCCATAGGTAGGGGAGACAGGAGAAGGCAGATTTGCCAGCTGATGAGGATGGCTTGGGGATGGAGAAGAAGTGGGAGTCCCTAGAGTGCAGTGAGTAAGGAGAAAAGGCTGCAGGGGTTAGTTTCTCGGCCAGGTAGGGGGGGCAGTAGATCGAACCAAAATTTCGAAAAATAAAAGAAATGGAATGGAACATTATCCAGTACAAGAAATTCTGAATGGTCACTTTACCAACCTTCCAACCAAAATTGGCTAGACAACAGGACGCAAAGGGTAGTAGTAAATGGAGTATGCAGTGAAGAAAGGAGGGTTACTAGCGGGGTACCGCAGGGTTCAGTACTGGGACCAGTCCTTTTTAATGTCTTTATAAGTGACATTGCAGAGGAACTGGAAGGAAAAGTATGTCTCTTTGCAGACGACACAAAGATCTGCAACAGGGTTGATACACAAGATGGAGTGGAAAGGATGAGAAGGGACTTGGCAAGGTTGGAGGAATGGTCAAATGTATGGCAGCTCAGATTCAATGCAAAGAAGTGCAAGTAATGCACATGGGAAACAAAACCCAGGGGAAGAGTACACAATGGGGGATGAGATACTGACAACAGTAAAATGGAAAGGGACCTGGGGGTAATTATATCAGATGACCTAAAGGTGGGCAAGCAATGTGAGAAGGCAGTAAGGAAGGCTGGTGGGATACTGGGATGCATAGGAAGAGGCATCAATAGTAGAAAACAGGAAGTTGTTATCCCTCTGTACAGACAGTTGGTGAGACCACATCTGGAGTACTGTGTGCAGTTCTGGAGACCCCATCTCTGCAAAGACATAGACAGAGTGGAGGCTGTCCAGAGGAGGGCAACCAAAATGGTGCAGGGTCTGTACCAGAAGACATATGAAGAAAGACTAAAGGAGCTTAATATGTATACCCTTGAGGAAAGAAGGGAGAGAGGGGATATGATAGAAACTTTCAAGTACCTCAAGGGAATCAACAAAGTCCAAGAGGGTGGCATCTTTCAGAAAAAGAGATGTACAAGAACAAGGGGGCACAATTTGAAAATAGAGGGGGGAGCGGCTCAGAGGTAATGTGAGGAAGTATTTTTTCATGGAGAGTGTTGTGGATGCATGGAACAGCCTCTCTAAGGAGGTCGTGGAGTCAAGAACAGTGGGGGACTTCAAGAATGCATGGGACAGACATAAGGCAGTCCTAGTGGGGGGGTAGGAGGAAGTAAGCTGTTGGTTAACTAGGATCTGCAGCTTATCTGTTAGGTAGGAAAATGGGCAGACTAGGTGGGCCAAGCGGTCCTTATCTGCCATCAAATTCTATGTTTCTATGTTTCCTTCCATTACTCTAAAAGGGAGATTGGCTTTATTTCCTAGATATGATAGTAACATACCCACACATCGTGATCCACCCTACCCACAGAAACTACCTACGGTTCAGCTTCAAGGACCAACACTTTCAATTCAGGGCCCTCCTGTTTGGTCCTTTCCTCAGCTCCCAGGGTGTTCAGAAAATGCCTTGCAGTAGTAGCGGCAGCCTTGAGATGAGCAGGCTACTATGTCTTTCCCTACCTTGATGATTGGCTTTTCAAAAACTCATCCAAGCAACAGCTTGCATCTACCCTGTCTCATACTCTGGCTCTATTTACATCCCTGGGGATCACAATCAACATCCCGAAATCCAAACTCACACTTTGCCAACATCTCCAATACCTTGGTGCCATACTGGACACAGAGCTAGGGTCTGCATTTCTACCTCCGGATAAGGGGGACAAGCTTATTCAACAAGCCAAGGAATTATACAACAGCAGGCATGTTCCGGCTCGCATTTATCTGAGACTGCTAGGGCTAATGGTGGCAGCCATCCCTACAGTCTCTCATGCTTGCCTCCATGTGTACTCTTCAGTGAATACTGAAAGTACAATGGGACCAAAAGACAGATGACCTTGAAACAGAGATTCTGGTCTCCACACCAGCAAAAAGAGTCCTCTGATGGATAGAGCTCTCTCCTCTACAAATCGGATCCCCTTCCAGATCCCCACACCCCATCAAACATTCACCACGGACATATTCTCAGTGTGTTGGGGGGCTCACTTGGAGACCACACAAGCTCAGGGGACCTGGCACCTCAGAGAGACTCACCTCCATATAAACATACTGGAGATGCATGCAGTCCTCTATGCCTTGCAGGCTTTTCAGGACCTACTACTCCCCGGCACTCTCATAGTGCAAATGGACAACACAGTGGTGTGCTGTCTCAGCAAACAGGGAGGCACATACTTGTATCTTCTCTGCAGGGAAGCGATGAGACTCTGGTTTTGGGCATTGGACCACAGCATACACATACTGGCTGTCCACGTTCCTGGCAAATTGAACACCCTTGCGAACACGTTGAGCCACTCCAGAGTTTGAACCCACAAATGGGAACTCCTCCAATCTGTCACCAATGACCTCTTCAAAAGATGGGGTTGCCTAGAGCTTGACCTCTTCACATCTCCCCAAAGTGTAAAACTGCTATGTTTCAGCTTGCTAGAGCCAGGGCCTGGAACTTTTTGGCTAGACACATTGTCCCTCTCCTAGACAGGGAGATTCCTGTATGCATTCCCTCCATTTCCACTTATTCAGAGTGAATTTGAACTTGAACTACTTCAGGATTGGGCAATGATAATCCTAGTGGCACCCCTTCTGGCCTCATCAGGTCTGATTCCCACTATTACAACAACTAGCAGTGGAGGTTCCCATTTCCCTCCAGATCTGTCCCACACTTCTGCCCCAGGATCAGGGCATCTTTCTACATCCCAGCCTGCACTCTCTTCATCTTGATGCCTGGCTCCTGAAGACTTAGCTCTTGCACGATACCATGTATTGCCTCAGGTTGCAGAGGTCTTGAGAGTAGCCTGCAAGCCATCTACAAAGGCTGCCTACACTATGAAATGGAAATGATTTGCTGGGTGGGCCTCTGACCATGCGGTGAACCCATATACCTGCCCACCTCAACAAATTTTAGACTACCCGCTGTCTTTGTCAGATGCCAGCCTCAAATATTCCTCCCTGAAAGTACATCTTTCTGCCATATTGGCCTTCTGAGTCCCAGTTTTTGATCACCTGCTGACTGAATTAGACATTATGAAAACATTCCTAAAAAGGCATTCTACACCTCAAACCACCTGTGCACAACTCCCTTCCCCCTTGGGACTTGACCTTTGTTTTAGAAAAGTTATCCTTACCCTCATTTGAGCCAGTGGCCACATGCGAACTTCGCTTTCTGTCTTGGAAAGCATTATGTTTAGTTGCTATTACTTCAGCTCAGTGTATTACAGAGCTACAGGCACTCATGCAGGTAGCTTTATTGAATTTTCCACAGACAGAGTGTCTCTAGGTACTAACCCCAAGTTCTCCCCAAAGTCATATCAGAGTTTACTTTAAACCAATCCATACAGCTTACAGTATATTGCCTGGGGCATGCCAATCTAGGGGAAGCATTACTCCACACGGATGTACACAGAATCTTAAGATACTGTATTTCACGTACCAAAGACATGCGCAAGTCCGCGCAACTTTTTGTTGCCTTCGCCCTCGGAAAGGAGGGCAAGCCAGTTTCTAAACAGTACTTGTCCAGATGGCTGACCAACTGCATTACTTTTTGTTACAAGAAGTACAGCAGTCAACTTCCGGGAGTAGTCAGTCCGCACTCCACTAGAGGGATGGTCACCTCAGTAGCATGTTTCAGAGGAGTGTCTGCTGCTGAAATTTATAAGGCCACCACTTGGACTACAGTCCACACCTTCACTGGACATTATCTCCAGGAGATGAGCGAATTTCAGTCATGCAGTATTACAAGGACTTTTGTCCTAATTACCGGTTGTCCGCCACCACTCTCATCCCAACTGCTAGGGACTCGTTCCTACTTGTGTGATCTGCTGCAAGAGATATCCTCAAAGAAGATAGTACAGTTTACTACTAGGTTGGTAGGAGGAAAAGCAGGCACTTGGCCCATCGGGATTGCTTTCCACGTCAGTGGACAATATTCCTTATACCATGATTTGCTTAGAATAGTAATGCTTATCAGTAGCATTTTTGAATGCATCAAAGCGTTCAATTTCAATTATATTTTGTGGTAGCTTGTTCCATATTTTCGCTACTCTGTGTAAAAACAATCTCTATTCATGGTTCTAGCTAATGTAACCATGAGTTTGTCATGTGATCTTAAATTATTTCTAGTTGTCATAAAGTGAAAATCAAATTCGGCTGTTAAGTCAGTGTCATGAAGAATTTTGTATAGTAAGAGTTACATTGGTACTTACCATAACAGTAGGTCTTCGAGATAATCTTGCAGCAGATCAAGCTGTCCCTCCCTCCTTCCCCCATGCAGTCTACCTGGTGGCCTCCTGCCCTAGCAGGGCATATCTTCTGCTCTGCATACTACGTGGCAACTCCCTTCTCGGTTCCCTTGGAGCATGCATGCAGTGTGTGGTTGCCACCAGGAGAAGAACCAAGGAGAATCGGGAATTACCCACACTTAGATAGGCTGCTCCACAGCATGTGACATCATTGTGGGTAGTTCCCAGGTGAACTGCTGGTAAAAATTCTCCAGGTGGATGTGGCGCCTACAGCAGGATGTTTCTACTTGTGTGTCCTGCTGGAAGAGATTCTCTCAAAGATCTACTGTTACGGTAAGTACCAATGTAACTATTTTTTTTTTACACCACACACACACACAGGGAGGTGTGTGATGACTCATGAACCTCAGGAGTGAAGCTTGAGGTTTATGTGGTCATCACACACCAAGGGTGTAAAAAAAAAAAAAAAAATTTATAAGCACACCGTGGCTTATGTTTTATTTTTTATAACTGGTGCAGGGACTTGGAGTGGTGTGTTTCCCACTGTTGTACTGTAAATGAAAGTGAAGCGCAAGTGCTCCAGACATCAAAATAACTGGGTGTGATGTCATGCCTGGTTATTACGGTATTTGATCACACTGATAATTAGTGCAATAAAGGGGATGTCACCAGTTATTATAGTAACAATAAAGCTGTGGTCATACCTTCAGCCCAAGAACAATAACTCCACCGATAGTGATATAGAAACATAGAAACATAGAATTTGACGGCAGATAAGGACAGCTTGGCCCACCCAGTCTGCCCATTTCCCTACCTGATGGATAAGCTGCAGATCCTAGTTAACCAGCAGCCTACTTCTTCCTACCCCCAACCCCTAGAATTGTCTTATGACTGTCCCATGCATGCTTGAATTCCACCACTGTTTTTGACTCCACAACCTCCTCTGGAAGGCTGTTTCCATACATCCACAACCCTCTCTGTGAAAAAATCTTCCTTAAATTACCTCTGAGCCTCCCCTTCTATCTTCAAATTGCCCCTTGTTCTTGCACACCTCTTTTTTTGAAAGATGCTACCCTCTTGGACTTTGTTGATTCCCTTGAGGTACTAGAAAGTTTCTACCATGTCCCCCCTCTCCCTCCTTTCCTCGAGGCTATACATATTAAGCTCCTTAAGTCTCTCTTCATATGTCTTCCGGTGCAGACCCTGCACCATTTTAGTTGCCCTCCTCTGGACAGCTTCTGTCCTGTCTATGTCTTTGCGGAGATTGGGTCTCCAGAACTGCATGCAGTACTCCAGATGTGGTCTCACCAGCTGTCTGTACAGAGGGATAATAACTTCTTGTTTTCTACTGGTGATGCCTCTCCCTATGCATCCCAGTATCCCCCAAGCCCTCCTTGCTACCCTCTCACATTGCTTGCCCACCTTTAGGTCATCTGATATGACTACCCCCAGGTCCCTTTCCATTTTTGTTGTTGTTAGTATCTCACCCCCCATTGTGTACTCTTACCCTGTTGTTTTCCAGGTGCATTACCTTGCACTTCTTAGCATTGAATCTAAGCTGCCATACATTTGACCATTCCTCTAACCTTGCAAAGTCCCTTCTCATCCTTTCCACCCCACCTTGTGCATCAACTCTGTTGCAGATCTTTGTGTCATCTGCAGAGACATACTTTTCCTTCCAGTCCCTCTGCAATGTAAACATAAAGGACATTGAAGGACCGGTCTAATACTGAACCCTGCGGTACCCTACTGCTAACCCCCCTTTTTTCAGAGTGGACTCCATTTAGTATTACTCTCTGTGTCCTATTCTCCAGCCAATTCTTTACCCAGGCTGTCATCCTGGGACCCACTCCCAGGCTGGCTAACTTGTATATTAATCTTTTGTGTGGGACTGTGTCAAATGCTTTGCTAAAGTCTAGGTAGGCCATGTCCACAGCCTCTCCCTGATCAACTACTTTGGTCACCCAGTCAAAGAAATTTATCAGATTTGTCTGGCATGACCTTCCCACTGTGAATCCATGCTGTCTTGGGTCCTGTGCCCCTCTGGCCTCTAGATACGCAACAGTTCTTTCCTTCAGAAGTGATTCCATCATTTTCCCTACCACTGAGGTTAAACTAACAGGTCTGTAGTTTCCTGCTTCTGCCTTGCTCCCACTTTTGTGAAGGGGAATCACATCTGCCCTCCTCCAGTCCTCAGGTACCACCCCATCTTCCCATGATTTGTTAAAGAGGGTAGTCAGTGGTGTCACTAGTTCTACCCTTAGTTCTTTTAGAATTCTGGGATGAATCCCATCAGGCCCCATTGCTTTGTCCACCTTCAGTTTTAAGAGCTCTTTCAGAACCCTTTCTTCTGTAAATGGGCTGGTATCAACTTCTGTATCCAGAGTGTTTCTACTGTTTGTTTTAGGTACCTCCCCCTCTTCCTTTGTAAATACTGAGCAAAAATATTTGTTTAGTATCTCTGCCTTTTCACAGTCACCCTCTGCCCACCCTTCCTCCCTTTATTAAGCCTCACTATCCCTCCCTTGGTCTTCCTTCGCTCCCTGATGTACCCATAAAAGGTTTTATCCCCCTTCTTAACTGAGTTGGCTATCTTTTCCTCGGTTTGGGCCTTTGCTGTTCTGACTGCCTTTCCAGCTTCCTTTTGCTTTAACTGATACAGTTCTCTGTCCTGTTCCTTCTGTGATTCCTTGTACTTCCTGAATGCTTTCTTTTTCTCTTGAACCTTCACTGCCACTTCCTTTGAGAACCATAGTGGTTTCTTACCTCGTTTCATTTTGTTTATTTGCTTTACACAAAGGCTTGTTACCTCTGTGATGGCAGTTTTTATTATTCCCCATTGTTCTTCCACCCCTCCTTCCTGCCCATTTGCTAGTGCATTCCTTAGGCACTCACCCATTTTGGCAAAGTCAGCCCTCCTAAAATCCAGTACCTTTGTCTTTGTATGGCTTGACTCTATTGCTGTGTTTATTATGAACCATACTGTTCGATGGTCGCTAGTTCCCAGATGGCTACCCACTTCTACATCTGTGATCCTCTCTTCATCTCCATTTGAGAGAACCAGGTCTAAGATTGCTCCCTCTTGACTGGGCTCCAATACTAGTTGTCTAAGGCATGCCCCCTGTAGGGCATCTAGAATAATCCCACTCTTTGAAGTGGCTGCTGCAACTGCACTCCAGTTAACATCTGGCATATTCAGATCACCTATCAGCAATATCTCCCCTTTATCTGCCATTCTAAGTATACTTTCTATCATTTCCTTGTCCATTTCCTCCCCCTGAGAGGGGGGTCTGTATACAACCCCTGTGCAGATTGTGGTGCCATTGTCTGCCTCCAAATTGACCCACAGTGCTTCTTCTCCTCCCTGTTTACCCTTTTGTTCTGTTGCTTTGATTTCTTCTCTTATGTAGAGAGCTACTCCTCCTCCTCTTTTACCCTCGCTGTCCCTCCTGTAGATAGTGTATCCTGGTATGTTTACGTCCCAGTCATGGTTCTGCGTTTACCATGTTTCTGTGACTGCCACGATATCCAGATCTTCCTCCTCCATCAAGGCCACTAATTCAGGAAGCTTGTTACCCAGACTACGGGCATTGGTACTCATTGCTCTCCATTTTTTGATGGCTTTACCTTCTGTAGCAGCAACCCCCACTGCCCTTTCTACCTTGGTCTTTTTCTCATTTAGTACTCTGTTTTGTAGGGGGAGGCTGGGATTTTCCTGCTGCTTATCAGTGCCTCCCCCCTTGACTAGTTTAAAGGCTTGCCAATGAAGCATTTAAACCGACTGCCCAAAAGACTTGTTCCCTTCCTGGACAGATGCAGACCATCCTGCCAGTATAGGCTGGTGTCCCTCCAGGTGGAACCTCAGTCCCCAATGAAGCCAAACCCCTGTGCTCCACACCATTTTTTCAACTATTTGTTAAACTGCATGGTGCAAAGTACCCTTGCCTCACTCATGCCACTGACAGGCAGCACCTCTGAGAAGGATACTGTGTGTGCTACTTGTCTTAAGCCCCTCCCCAACTCTACAAAGTCCTTTTGCACTGCTCTAATCAGGTTACTACTGAGCCTACTGGCCCCACTACCACGCCACTGAGTGGATTCTTTCCTCCAACCCCCGCTGTATATCATGGAAAATGGCACTCTCCCTGATGCCTTCAGTAATACAAGAATAGTATATAGAGTCTGCAGGTTCAGTAAATCTACAGCCCCGCCCCAAGTACATCTGGTATAGGTCATTCAGGTCTCTCGATCTGGGTAGATATCTCAACCTGACTAAGCTAAGCAGAAACTTCAGAACAGAAACGCTTGTGTACTTTACATGCAGGGCAGCCAGCTATTCAAGGGAACAGCATACTTACAAATCCCTATGTGTGAGGGACAGACATGATGGAGCCAGAGTCTCTTCTGACCTCAAATTACTGTGTTACTATGAATTTAGGTTGGAAATGGGAGAGGGCTTCATCAGTGTCTGTGGACATTAAAGGGAAGATCAGTCAGTTAGGCAAAAGTCACTGAAGAGAGATTCCAGATCGAGAGACCTGAATGACCTATACCAGATGTACTTGGGGCGGGGCTGTAGATTTACTGAACCTGCAGACTCTATAAACTATTCTTGTATTACTGTAGGCATCAGGGAGAGTGCCATTTTCCATGATGTACAGCGGGGGTTGGAGGAAAGAATCCACTCAGTGGCGTGGTAGTGGGGCCAGTAGGCTCAGTAGTAACCTGTGAAAGGTTAAGGGGTTCAGTTTGCTGGATGATTTTTTTTTAAGGAGGTGGAGAGCCAATCTGTGGTAAGCTCAGCAAGAATCTAAAACTCACCAGAGGAGGCAAGGTTGGAAATGGAGGAGGTTGGGCAGAGAGTCCATCTTGATACAGGGCAGGTCTAGCTACTACTGATGAAGATAGTAGAGGGAAATGGCTTGCACAGGAGACGTTTGTTGGGGGGGTAGGTGACTAGTATGACGTCACAGTTTAGTTTAAGATGGTCAATCATCTACATCCCCCGGTTCCTTCTGTCTTGTTTACAGAATTCATAACCTGAAATCATAACATTCGTATCACTGATCTGGGCTGATCTGTGATTACTAGGACATTGGTTAGTACTGTAGAAGCCATATCCTAAGTTTGTTCAACTTTGAAAATTCACTACAAGCATTAAGATGGAATATGCCCAGATGTCTGGGGAGGCTAGAAGTCGTGGGGCCAGGGTTGAGTGCAACATATCCTGACATGTATAGAGACAGATTCTGACAGCAGATGAAGATTCAGTCTATCCAGTCTGCCCATTTCCTTCCAAACTTGGCATGTCCAGTGATGTAGGACTAGAGTTACTGGTCTTTTTGCCCTCCCGATACTCCAGTCCCCCTCTCCCCAGCTATCAGTTCCCCTTAGGTCTTACTATCCCTTATGTGTCTATACCAGCCATGTTCCATTTGGGGTCACTGATTTGGCTTCTACCACCAGCTTTGGTAGACAGTTCCAGGCATTCATCACCATCTCTAAGAAAACGTACTTCCTAACATCCTGTTTGATTTCCCCACCCACCCCCACCAACCTCTACCCATGTCCCCTGTACTGTGTTGTATTGTTCCAGAGGAGATCATCCTGACTATCTGTTGGTATCCCAAAAAACTTGAATCATGCCTCCCCCGAGCCTTAAGAGAGTACATGCTCAGGTGCTTCAGTTTTGCATCATAGTCCTTCCCTGCTACCCTTATACGTAAGGTTCCTCTCAATCATCTCCAAGCAGTCCCTATCCTTCCTGATGTGGGAACTCCAAAACTGGTCACAGTACTCCAGATGCTGTCTGGCCATGTTACCTGTAGAGGGGGGCAGTATCACCTCCTTCCTTGTACTGGTGGACACTACCTATACACCCCAACATTCTGCTCACCTTCTCTTATGCTTTGTTGTATTGGGCTGTGGACTTGAAGTTGTTGCTGTATTGACTACCAAGTCCATTTCTTCAATCGTCTCAACCACCCTCACTCCTACCATTTAATAGTCCTTGGGTTTTTCCTGCCAATGGTGCCTAAGCACCAATGCAGGCTGGGTATGCGTAATAGACATGTACCAGCCCATGCACATGCACACCCACAGACAGGTGCACAGGGCACAGCATTCACTGCCAGCCATCGCATGTCACCTGTCCATGGACTCCCTGGCACATTGGTGCATGGGATGTAGATTGGTGGCCCAGGCAGTTATCTATTTGGATGCTTGTCCTGGACCCAAGTGGGTCCCATGGAGCGGGGATTTTGGGACACCACATGTCCCAGAATTTATGTAAAAAACATGGGTGAGTGCCCCAATAGCTGTCCCAAGCCCTCTCTGCCTGACTGGAGGGTTGGGGCAGCCTGGCAGTGGGGTTGGCCAGCGAGTGCTGTTCATGGGGTGCACACAACAGCTATGACCATGTCCCCTGCTCACATAGCCACCACTCCTCTTTCCCAGCATTCTGCACCTTAGTGAATGTTGCAGAGTGTCACTCCCCTGATCTGCACGTAGTTGCATGGATGGATGGGATGGGGGACAGATGGGATGCAGACCCCTTCACTGAATGCTGCAGGGGTCCGTAGGACCTCTGATAGGCAGCTACCCAACGTAGGGAACCCTACGTGCTGGGTATCCATAGCACATAGGATTTGTACACTTATATGTATAGGGCACAACATGCATAATCTTACATTTCTTGGCATTGAGTTTAAGTTGTCACACCTTAAACCACTTCTCCACCCTTTCTAGATACCTATTCATGTTCTTTTATTCCCTCTGTATCCCCATTCCCACAGATCTTTGTGTCATCAGCAGAGTAGGATCTAGTTCTGTGTACCCTTTGCTATGTCACATATGAAGATTTTGACCGACACTGGCCCCTGGATCAGTCCCTGTGGTACCTCATTGCAAGCCCCCAACCCTCAAGAATTCCCTATCTAACACCTGCTGAGTCTTGCTCCCCAAGCAGTCCTCTGTTCACCTGGTGAGTTTGTTTCCCCACCTCCAGGTACTCCACATCTTTAAGGAAATTTCCCTTCATAGAACCAGCTTTGGAACAGTAAGCCACCAGCATCAGGACTGCTCAGAAACTTTTACCTTGCTGAGGTTCTCTGCGTTGATGTATATTGAGACCGCTTATGTAGCGTGGGTGTACCCATACATCATCAGTTGTTATTTTTCCCGTTATCTACTTCACATCATGCCAAAGAAATGCCTTCATGCAGTTTGATAACTGAAGATCTTGCAAGAATCAGTCTTCACCATTCATCACTGGTGGGTCTATGCCAGAGGCACCAGGACCCTGCAGGAGCATATGCCTTTCAATCAATCAATCTTTATTTATCCAGGCAGAACATCATTGAGAAGAACTCATTTACAAGATGGACCTGCACATGAACATCATAACAATTACAGAGAGGACTTGGATAGAGCCAGGAAGGGTAGAATACATCATTCAATATAGCATGAGAGTACACAAGGCAAGGTTACAATTAACAGAAATTCATGACTATGCTTGGACATCCCAACATGGGGAGGAAGAATATTCTTTGGAGTTGAAGAGGTAGTTAGAAAAGGTAGGAGCAGGAGGAGAGAAGAGGTAGACAGGGGGATAGGTTTATGATGGGATTTGTCGAGAAGGGAGGTGAGTCGCAGTGCATGGTACGTCAGGTTCTACAATTACAAGATTCAGTAAAGGCATGGGCAAACAATGTCTTAAAGGTGGACAGACTGACCAGTGCGGATATTCTAAGAGTTTTTTGTAGCTTATTCCACAAGGCTGGTAGGAAGTAGCTGAAGGCCGATTTGACGAAGCAAGTTCTGACTTTAGGAACTATGAGATATATGTAAAACTTCTCAATGCGTAGCTTCTGGGGAGGCAGGTGGGGAGGCAATCGGAGATGTATGGAGGAAGTTTTTTAATTATAGCTCGGAGAGCCCAGAGTGCCGCATTTTTGGGGCATCTGTAGGTGAGGGAAGTCCAGCCCACTAGCTTGTAAAGATCACAATGATGAGTAGAGTAGGGAGCCCCTGTAATAAATCTTAGGGCCCGGTGGTATAAGGTGTCAAGTTTCTTTAAGGCAGAAATGGAGCCGTGTCCGTATAGGAGGTCAGTGTAGTCCAGTAAGGGGAGAAAAGTTGTTTGGACAAGTCTGCTCTTTGCTTCCATCGTTAGCAGGTGCTTGATTCATTAAAAAAAAATACCAAGTCTCTGTTCGGATTTTTTTGTTAATTCATCATTGTGCTCAGAGAATGATAGTTTGCTGTCTATCCAGATCCCTAGGTATTTAAATTTGGATATGAATTCTAGAGGTTCGCCAAGAAGTGTAATGATCTGGGGTGAAGAAGTTAAATGGGGGACCCCAGAGGTCTTGGAATGGGGCACGAAAATCATGGCTTTTGTTTTTTTCACATTCAGAAGTAACTTCAGTTGGAGCAAATTTTTCTGTAGTTGGTCGAATTCCAGTTGCAGATAGAGGCAGGTTTTTTCGAGTGTTGGTCCAGTAATGTACAATGTGGTGTCATCAGCGAATAGGTGCATATTTGCAGACTTTATTCCTGTGTGAGTGTTGTCAATGTAGATGGCAAACAGAAGGGTGCCCAATATGGAGCCCTGGGGTACTCCTCTAGGCAGAGTTATTAGAGGGGAGAGATCACCTTCTGTTTTTACTTTTTGTGACCTGCCACATAGGTAGTTACTAAACCAATCCAGGGCCATGTCCTTGAAGCCAAGGTTGAGAAGTATTTCTAGGAGAATGTTATGATCCTTTGTGTCGAAGGCCTTGCTGAGATCTAAGAACAAGGCACCCACGCAGAGTTTATTATCCAGAGCACTGTTCCAGTCATTGGATACTTTGGCCAGTGCTGAGATAGTGCTGTGGTGTGATCTAAATCCTGATTGTACTGGGGTAAGAAGGTTATGGATATCTAAGTAGTACCTGATCTGGGAATTTACAAGCTTTTCTAGCATCTTGGCAAGAGCAGAAAGCAGGGAAATGGGTCTGTAATTATTGAGATCACTAGGGTCTCCCGCCTTAGAGAGAGGGATAACGAGAGCAGTTTTCCAAATGCTAGAAAGAGTACCGTGGCTAAGTGACAGGTTGAATAGGTGAGTAATGGGAGTGGCCAGTACATAATGACTGATCTTTAAGAAAAAAGGGGTCACTAAGATCCGCTCCGGCACTTTTACAGGTATCTAATTTGAGAAGATCCCCGACTTGTTTCAGGGATATTGGGCTGAAGGAGAAGGTTGACTTCTGCCCAGCAGTGGGGGGTAGTGAGGACAGATGTGTCCTGACCAACCAGCTGGTTACGTAGGGTGTTGGCTGGAGATGAATCAAAAGCCAACCCTGCAGTGGCAAAGTGGTTGTTAAATAGATTAAGGATCTCGTGCTTGCCAGTGAAGGAAAAGTTATCAGCCATGAGTTTTGTGGGGAGAGAATTGGAGGATATGTGACCCTCTATCTCCCTTAGGTTTTTCCAGAATTGGGCAGGGCAATTTGTAGAGGTGCGCAGCTTGTTATTATAGTAGCTGCTTTTAGCAGCCCTCGTGAGCTTAGTGCACTGATTTCTGGCCACTCTGAAGGTGGTCCAATCGGCAGGTAGCTTAGTCTTCCTTGCCTTTTTCCAGAGGGCATCCCTGTGGAGTAGCTCAGATTTAAGGCCGGGAGAAAAATAAGGGCACTGTATTTTCTTTGATCTTGCTTTCACCAGAGGTGCATGTAGATTTATGGCTTCCATGAGAGTTATGGAATACCTCATAAGCTTTGTTTATGTCTGGCACATGGTAGAAATCTTGCCAGTGGGCATATTGCAGATCTGAAGTGAAAACATGGGGGTTGAAATTTCGGCGATTTCTCTTAAAGGTATATCTGGATGACGAGACAGGTTTTGGAAGGGACCTGAAACATGTAGTGGTCGCTTAAATTGTTGAAGAAGACCCCCGTGTGGGTGATCAGGTGAGGTCTGTTTACTAATATGATATCGAGTAGTGTGCTGAGGGCTGGATTTTTAGTGTTAGGCCGAGTTGGTTATGAGATGAGCTGGGAGAATCCGAATGCATCACAGAACTCCTTAAGGAGTTTGGATCATAGGGATAACCAGTCAAGATTAAGATCACCCAGAATAATGGTCTCAGATGATGAAGTATCAAGTAGTTTGCTGAGGTGATTTAAGAGCATCAGCCCGGCAGAGGGCAGTCTGTAGCACCCTATGACCAGGAGTGATTGCGAAGGTGAAATTTGCACCTTGGTGGTAAGACATTCGAATTCCTTGGCTGGGAGGTGGAGTTGGCAATGAATGCAGTGAATCTGTCCTTTAGATAGATAGCTGCTACTCCTCCTTTGGCCAGCCGGTCTGTTCTGAAGATCTTATAGGATGGGATATTAACTTCATAGTCCTGAATGGCCGGCTTTAGCCATGTCTCAGTGACCACCAGTATATCTGAGGAGGTATGATTTAGCCAGTTTTGCATGGCATCAAATTTTTTCATGAGACTGCGGGCATTTACGTGGAGCAGACTGATTCCCTTAAGGTGTACTAAGTCTGCGGGTGTGTTAATGCAGGTAGGTGGGCCAGGGTTCAATTCAATGTCCCCCAAACAAAGCAGGATGATTAGCAATAGTTTCTGCAGTGCATCTAGGAGTAGTCTCAGAGGCTTGGTATGTCCCCTTTTAATGCAGCTAGAGGAACATGAGGAGGAGGAGACCTCTGTGGAAGGTCCAAGTGATCCTAGTGAGGCAAAGAGGAGCATCCTAACTTTGAAGGTGAGAGATAACTGTGTGTAAGGAGCAGGCCACACAGTTGCATGATCCTGCCAGATTTGGTTTGTATAGAGCTGGTGTTGTTGAATGGTGGACAGTAATGGGGTCTCATACCTGATGCAGCAGATAGGGAGTTGGGAGCTAGGTGCAGCATACTGCCTGGGGTCAGCTTTAGGCAAGCATACTTGGTCGTAACTACGATTGAGTAGGAGTAAGAGCATGCCAGCAAGCTGGCAGTGAAGGAATGTGCAGGACAGCATAGTATAATGAGGCCGTAGGATCTGGTGCCACAACTATCTGTAAGAGGCGGATTTAGAGGGCGACCAATAAGCAGCCCTTGATGTAAAAGGGGCGGAGGGAAGGTATATTTAATAGGGATGGTGGGCAGGGGTGGGAGGGAGAGCAATTCAGTTTTTCATGAGGCGCTATGAAGGCTGCAAGGCCATATGCAGGTTCCTGGGAGACTGGGGATTTGAACAGAAAAGCAAGAGTCCAATCGGTAGCGACCTATGGATACGGCAGCCAACAGCGGCTGCAGCTGCAAAGTCCTGTATCCAGTGGGAACTCTGGCTTTCAAGCCGGCACATACGGCCGTACCTGGGTGATGAAGGAGTGACTTGCGCTGGCTGAGCTGGCTGGGAAGGAGGCAGTAATTTTGGTCCATGGTGCAGCTCCTACCACTGCTGAGGGATGGCCGTGGGGGGTGCTTTGGAAGCCCGCTGAAGGCCGTAGGAGGACAGCCATGATTTCAGCTGGTGCGGCGGCTTTTGCCGCTGCTGGAGGCTGGCAGAGGTAGTGCTCCAAAACCCTTATAGGGCTAGACCTGTAGGATGAGGGAGATAAAAAATGTAGGATTTTAGAGGGAGAAAACACAAAGGGACAAAGACAGCTAGATCGGGGGCGTGGAAAAAAATGTTTAATGCTAGCATAATTAGCTGAAATGCAAGGCTAGGGTTAATTTACAGGACAAAAGAACCAATTTGTAGGGTGCCTGGGAGTCAGACAGCTGAAGAAGTGTCAGTTTGAATGGCGCCAGTGAGAGGGCTGCTATCCGGGAGCAAGTGATGGCACAATTAATGAATTGAATCTGGTTTGTAAGAGTTATTTTGGTTACCAAGCCAGAGGCTGTGAAATTCGCAGCTGTGAGGGCACCCCTTGTAGTTTTAAATCAGATGCTAGCCACTAAGGATAGGGACAAACACAGGGTCAGAGGAGAGCACAGTGGGAAGGGAGAGCCCCAAGTCAAGGGAAATAGCAGTTGAATGGCTGAGGATAGCAGAGACAGGAGGGGTGGGTTAGAGACAGCTAGTGAGGAAGAGCAGTAGCTAGAGGAAAGGGGGGTTTCAAGTTGGCAAACAGGGTAGGCACTTGGGTTCAACCAGATGTGCGCAGGGGAGTAGGAGGACAGGATGCATAAGTCAACTGTATAGCAATTCAAAAACAGAAAGAGAAAAAAGAAACATACCATTTAAAGAGCTAAAAATCACTTCTAGTATCCAGCAGAGCAATAAAGCAATTGTCCACATTAGAAAAGCTTTAGAGGTAGGGGACCGACAGAGGAGACAGCACCACCCATGAGGTAAACATACGACGTGCTTGTTGGCCAGCCACTAACCGATTCCAGCCCCCCACCTCCTCAGTTCTGTTCTTTCCGTCATCAAGGAAGGCACTCCGTGGGAGTGTTCACCATTTTTTTCTGTCTCACGGCCAGAGTTCTGTTTGTCACTGCTTGTTCAATGCCATACAGCCTTTCATCACTGCTTTCTTTCTTTTTTTTTTTTTTACTGCACCGAGACCTTTTTTTTTTTTTGCTGATTTTTCTTGTTTACCGAGAACCAATCATAACCAGATCCCAGGGGCCTAAGAAGCAGAAGAAAATGACCAAGAGGACAGAATCTCTCCCCATGTGTTGGTGCCCCTGTGGGAGAAACATGTCTATCGGGGACTGACATGATTGTTGCTGGACCTGCTTTGGAGTGGACATGACACAGACCACTGCGATTCCTGCATCTCAGTGGACTTTGCACTGTGGAGATTCCAGTAAGTGGGGAAGAGCCCCACCCCCCACATACACACACACCTTTGGAGGCAGGCATCACACTTGGGTTTAGAAACATAGAAACATAGAATTTGACGGCAGATAAGGACTGCTTGGCCCACCTAGTCTGTCCAATTCCCTACCTAATGAATAAGCTGCAGATCCTAGTTAACCAACAGCCTACTTCCTTCTTCTACCCCCCTCTAGAATTGCCTTATGTCTGTCCCATGCATTCTTGAATTCCCTCACTGTTTTTGATTCCACTACCTCCTCAGGTAACATCTCTGGGCTCTTCCCTTGAGCCACTCCCTGGTACTACATATGCTGAGGGAGACCAGGCCTCTGCTAGTCATCATTTTGCTGAGGCTGGAGGCCTGGGGGAGAGGCCTGTGGAGCAGCCAGCCCCCCCAAGGAACCGGTTGCACACCCCTTCTGGTGCGGTACCCCTTTGGTGATCTGGATGCCTTTGGTGGCAGAGTCGCAGCTATACGCTGGTCTTGCACTGGTGGGTCTTTTGGGGCCACAGTCCAGTGCCAGTTCAACTCCTAGCACTAAGGCTGGTGCAGATGAGTGAGGTGGTACCGCTCACATGGTCAGGTCCCCTCCTGCTGCCATTCACAGCTTTAGGTGAGGGAAGATCTCTAGAGCCAGGTGCCTATTGGAGATCTGGATCTCAACCTCCGAGCAGTGGGATGATCTGGAGGGTGAGGACTGGAATGATCCTGACTGGCTTCCAGGTCCTGGTGATGAAGGAGACCTTTCTGGGCCTAGTCCTAGGCCTTTAGCATCCATGTCATCTAGTGGTTCTTCTCAGTCTTGTGCCGGCTGCAGCTCTGCCTCCCATGTGTCTCACTATGCCACTTGCAGTGATGGGGACGCTCCCAGTGCCTATTCCGGAGGGGAGGGTGGTGCAGGTCACAGTTCTGGGTTGGGTTCCGGTGCTGCATCTGACTCCAGTACCCTTTGCAGTGCTGAGGGGGTTACCACTGCTGCTCGTGGTGCCGGCTCCCCCTTGCTCCAGGATCATACTGCTGCTGATGTTCTTTTTTTTTTTCTTAATTTTTACCAGGAAATGACTGGGCACAGCCCTTTTTCAGTCATGCCTGATATAAAATTACAATACAATCACAAAAAAAAAACAGACATAGTACAAACCACAATCACATTATACATTACAACTACATAAATTATCATAGTAAAAAACATTCAGTAATTTTTTTAAAGTGCTTAACGTTGTTAGCGTTCTTGACCAAAACTGATAAGTTGTTTGAGTGTTGGTGCAAAACAAGTAAAGGATTGCCTGGTTGAGACCAGTTTTGGCACTACAGGATAAAAAAGCATATCTGTAGTTTGTCTAGTTACATATGAACCTTTGTGACACAAAAATTTGTTTGATAGGCTGGAAGGCATAGATCTTCAATAGATTGTATAGGCAAAAACTGCCACAATGTAATCAATCTGTTGGGCAGGTGGCAAGATGTTCATTTTTTCCTACAGTAGGCAGTGATGTGTTCTAATTGGAACCCTTAGTACAAATCTGCAAATGCTGTTTAATATACACTGATACCTTTTTAAAAATGCAGTGCTTTGTGCCAGCCCGGTGGTGCTGAGGGTTGAGGCACTGGACACCACACATCACACCATGCCGGTGACCCGGGTTCTGGAACGAGCGCGGGTCGGCAGGGGTGGACTAGGATCGAGCGTCCGATGACTGCTTTCCTATTCCTGAGGGAGGGTTGGGGAACCACACCGCACTGTAGTGGCCCCTGGGAACACCTGGAGGCACTACAAAATGCAGGTGTCAGTGGAGGGGGGAGTGCGGCAGATGTCGGCACGTACTGCCTGGACGTCATTGCATGTCCGCGCTTATGTGGGGAGTAAGTTAGGAGGAAAAATGGCTGGGCATGACCATGCAGCTTGATGGCCGTGCGCTGTATCACCGGGAGGACTGTCATGAAATCATGCTGGGGGGGTGGTCTGGGGCCGGCCTGGCTGGCAGGGTACGGGGAGGCCCTCCAACGGGTCGGTGATGGCTGTACCAAATCCCCCATCATGCAAGTGAGCCTGTTGCTCTCCAGGCGGGCAGGGCCATCGGCTGGATGCCCCGGCCGGTAATGCGCTACAGCGGGTGCAGAAAAATCAGATGTTAGAAAAAAATGTGGTGCCTTGATTCATAAATAAGACTGCTCCATAGTCCAAAACTGGCAACAGTATTTGGTTGGATATTACCATATGTGCTTTGTCAGTCTGGGCATTAATGTTCCTATAAAGGAAACCTAGTTTTTGGTGGATTTTTTTTCCAGTTTTCTCCAAGTGCTCAATTAGGCTCAGTGAAGGGTCCAAATAAACACCTAGATACCTAACCAGCTGAACCCTGGAGATGTCATCCCCTTGACTACCCTTGATGACCAGGTCACCCCGGCCCCAGCCAGCCTCCAAAATGTCCCAAACAGCATTGCATTTGCTTTTGTTTTTTTTTTTCATTTAATTTCAGCTTGTTCCACAAAAGCTAATTTGAAAGTATATCGTAATTATACTGCAGGTCCTGTTACACATCTATAAGAGATTGGCTGGAGCGGTGGAGGACCATGTCATCAGCATAAAGAATGCATTTTGTTCGTGTAAGAACGTCTGGAAGGTCTTTCACAAAAACTGAAAATAAAAAGGGTCCCAACACTGAGCCCTGAGGAATGCCTGACTTCACTTGTAGTGGCTCAAACAAGGAATCACCTATCTTTACCTTCTGTACCCTATTTTCAAGGTAACTGTTGAACCATTCCAAACTGTTTCCAGTTATTCCAAAGGAGTACAGTTTCTGCAGCAGAATATCGTGGTCCACCAGATCAAAGGCTCTGGTCAAGTTGACAAACACTGCACCAGTCATTTTACCTTTATCACTATCATCATGTACAGTGCTTGCCAACTCAACCAGAACCATTGCTGTCCCATAACCTGATCTGAAACCATGCTGCTGCTCTTCTGGTAACCCTTTCTGGTCAAAATGGAATATTAACTGTTTCAAGATGCATTTTTCTAATACCTTCCCCATTATAGGCAGGAGAGAAATTGGCCTATAATTTGCTGCATTGGTCCTGTCCCCCGATTTGAAAATTAGGACAATAGAAGATTCTTTCCAAACTGAGGGTACAATGCCCCTAATTATTGAGATATTAAATAAGTTAGGGGACCTAAAATTTCAGCTGCCGCCAGTTTTAGTATCCTTGGGAAAATCTTATCCGGACCACAATCTTTCTTTTCATCCAACTTATGGAGCAGACCCAGTACATCTTCTAAGAGAATTGGAGTAAGGACAAACCCTTCATCTCCTTACCTCACTTCTTGCATTTTATGTAATTTGTGACTTTTTTTCAATTGTATTTGTCCTAACCTCATTTCTTCCTGTCTGATGAATTAAAAATGTATTTAAATAATCTGCTGTTTCCTTCATTTGAGTTTTAACCAGATTCCCATCTATCAGACATTCTAACTCTGACCTACCTTTAGAATTACAAATGTTTTAGAAAGAAGACCAGAACAACCTTTGATCCTTTAGTGTTTTAAGCTGTTTCTCTTGGAAATACTTAGATTTTGCCTTCATTTCATTTTTCACTGTTTCTTTTGTATTTAAAACCCATTAAATATACTGGGTTTTGGTTTTTATATATAGTTTTTTTGCATTATCTCTTGACTTCATTAAGGCCCATAATTCCTTTTTGAGCCAGGGAGAGTCATTTCCCTTGACTCTTTGTCTATTCCTAGGGATATTTTTCTCAACAAGGGCCTGTAGTGTTTCTGTCAGCCAGACTGCAACTGGTTCAGGGTGATCAAATATTTCTACTCTTTTTAAATCTACCTCTGCTAAGTCCCTCAAAAATGTATCCACTGTCAGTTTTCCAATGTTTCTTCTGTCTATTAATTTAGGAGGGACTTTGTCTTTTTTTAGTTTCCTTATGCAAAGCAGGGGACAATGGTCCGAGATAGAATCAGACAAAACTTCCCATTGCTGTATGTTATTTGGTCAGTTAGTTACCAACCAGTCCAAAGTTGTGTGATTCCCTGTTTTATAGTTGAATCATGTGGGACCAGTAACAGACTGGTTCAGTCCATACTCAGTTTGTTAGCATACTTGGCTTTCCGACTATCCCTCCAGTCCATATTCTGGTCCCCCACTAACACATGGTCTCTCCTATTTTGATGCTGGGAGACCATACCTTGAAGAAATTGCAAATCTTTATCTAAGCAGTCAGGTGGCCGATAAAAGCAAGTTATATATGTGTTTTTCATTGTATTTTCCAAACATCAGTTTTATTGTCAAATAATCTGTTTGTTAAAAGTACCCTTTTCTACTTCCTGCACTACAGATTTGCCTTTAACATAGAACAGAACCCCTCCTCCTAGTCCTAGGCCTAGTCCAAGGAGCAGAGCCCATTCAGGTGAGGTGGGGGCTGGTAGGTCCCAGTCGACGCCACACTCCATGTCCACAGTGGCTGGTGGCTCTGACAGGAGTCATAGTGTTGACGCAGGTTCTATGCCCGTGTGAAAACATCTGGGCCTGTGGTAGGTGGGAATAGGGGCAACCCTGTGTGACCACTATGGCTCCGATCTCCCCAACAGGGGGATCCCCCAAGGGCACCATCCAGATCACCCCTCTACAGTTGGGCATTTGTGGGTGGATGAGATGCTCAGCCCCTCCCCTTGGGCAAGGTCCCCTATTCACTCTCATAGCACTGGCAGAGGACCTGGTCTGGTCCATCATGACTCACCTCCTCCTCCTCCTCCTCTGCCTGTCCCCCCCCTCCTCTCCCAGGCATTTGTGGTCCTACGGGACCCCTGACCTGGGAGCAGTTCAGGGCCCCAGCGAGTGCCTTACCTAAAGGCAATGGACCAAACATTCTTCCAGCCTCAAACCCCAGCACCACTGCCCCCTGAGTCCAGCTCCTCTTCATCTTCGTCTTCCTCTACCAAGGAAGATGACTCCTCCATCCACCTCTCCTCCGATTCTGAGTACACCTGTTGCCAGCAGTTCCTTTTGGAGATGATGAGCTGCAACTATCCCATTTTTCTGGTCACAATCTTGCTCGCCTGACACTGTCCTTCCTTGGGGAGTACAGTCTTGACTCCACAGTCACACCTCCATGGCTTAGGCCATTTGTGGAAGCATCAAGAGACATCTGGCTCAGTCCCTCTGCCCCCTCTTCAGCACAGGTATTTCACACCCCCAGGATCTCCAAGAGCCATGCCACACTTTTCTTCTGGGGTCCAGCTCCTGTACACTCCCTCTGGGCACAGGCATCCCAGTGTGTGACCGTCCTCTGGAGTCGGACTTAGCAGTTTGACATCTGGGGTTGTAGAGTCTTCTCGGTGACATGCACCATGTTGTGCATTGCTACACACCAAGCACACCAAGCGTCCTATGGCAGGCACTTGTGGGCAATGTTGAGTCAGCTCTTAGCATCGCAGCCAGGTTGTGAGGCAACAGACATGCCATATGCCTTTCTGTACAGGGTCTGTAGCTGGTAAGACACCAGGCAAGGGTGTCCTATGACACCAAGGATGTAGCCTCCAGACTAGTGGGAACTGCATTCTACAGTAAGCCAATGGTGTGGCTGTATCTTTCCTGGTTGTCACCCTTGGCCTGGCATCAGATGATTGCCTTACATTTCCAGGGGGCCCATTTCTTCTCCCGTTGGGCCAGGCATGAGCTTGCGGGGTGCATTCCTGCTCCCAATCCATGGGAGCCTCCATCTGACCCTGACCAGTCTTGGTTCTTGCCAGGCCCATGAGGGGGCCCCCACCTCCTGTGTCTTCCCCCACAGGAGGCTGAGGAAACAACCCATTTCCCTCAGGGTTTGCCAGCACTACCTTTGGTGGTAAGCTTGGCACCTAGACCCACCAGTGATGAATGATGAAGATTGTTTCTTGGAAGATATGAAAATTATATACGCACTGTAATTCTTGATCTTCCATAATGTCTTCACCATTCATCACTGCAACCCACCCAACTACCCCCACAATGACCTGGTTTCTGGGCAGTTTCTCCTTTTCCTTTCCTTTCCTTTGCAGGTTTGCCCCTTTTTGTTAAAAAACTGGAAGGAGTCATTTTTAGGTTCTTATTTTCACTTTTTCTTCAATAAAAATAAAATAAAGGGGAGAGAGCGTTAGAGTAGCGATGGGCTGCAGAAGCCTTCGTTTCATATTTTTCTCCCAACCCAGACCCTTTAGGCAGTGGTGATCTATGGTTGTTTGCTGTTGGATAAACTTTTTCTTGTCCCGCAGGGGAGCCAGCATTCAAGAAAGTGTTTTGGGACTTGTAGCCCAAGTTCCCTTACCAGTTTAGCCTTCTGTTACCTTGCGGTTCACCTCCTACATCTCTCTTTCTCTTAATCCCCTCTTTTTGGGATGTTTTTGTCAGAGACAAGGAGTCTGGAGGAGGGGAATCCTTTTTTGTGGATTCTTATGACTGGTAATTGCCCTTTACTGGGAACCCCCTTTTCTCAGTCACTTTTCCCCTCTTGGGGGTTGCACATATATCTCCTCAGCTCCTAGATATCACTGCGTGGCTTGGAAACTGGGCCTGTTGGTGCATTACTTGAGCCCTGACTCGGCTATTCTCAGGTCTTTCATGATCAGAGGCTCTGTGTTTCTCCCATATTACTTTTTGGTCATATGGGATTGCCTAAAGTCTAGTCTCTTGTAGTCCTCGTACCCTCAGGTGGATGACTATGGCTGCCAATGTTTTTCCAGGATTCATAGCCCTACTCCTGTTTCTGAGAATTTAGAGAAGTACTGCTTGCCTTGCAATCTACCCTTCTAGGCTGATCCTTGGACATTCTTGTGGACCGTGTTCCTTGACTGAGGGTCAGTTAGCCCTTAGAGAGCATAAACTATGCTCTTTCCTCGGTTGAGAGTAAGCCAACTCTTCTGGCACCTTTGCTTTTCTGCTGAGAATTTGGGATCCCTGCTTCTCGCTTGCCCTCTCTCCCTCCTTCATTCCCCCTCCTGCCCAATTGTCCTGTTCATCCTCTGGTCACTATAAAGACCCTACTCCCAAACCCATCTTCTTCTCTATGGCTAGTTTTTATTCCTTTGTTCTTTTTATATTTTATATCCTTTTGTGTATCCCTTTAGCTCCCTTACCCCAGCCCCCCCCCTTTTTTCCTTACCCTTTCTTTCCCCTTCTAGGTGAACAGAACTATGGAAGCAGAGGGCCAGCGTCAGTTACTAGCCAGCCCATGAGCACCATGTCATACGTTCACCTCGTGGGCAGCGCTGTCTCTGACATTGGTCCCCTACCTCCAAAGCTTTAAAGGCATATGCTCTGCGGGGTCCTGGAGTCTCCAGCATAGACCCCCAAGTGATGAATGGTGAAGATATTCTGGAAGATCAAGAATTATGGTGAGTACATCATTTTCACTTTTCTTTTTTCTCTGTGGCTTTTACAGTAATGTAAAACTTGCTGTCATTGTTGTAGTGAGAGATCATTTTTTCGTTTCTGCACCAGGGGTGCTTGCTGCTTTTCTAAGCAGATCATTTTTTTTTTTATAATCCACAAGGACATCTAGTCAACTGAGGTATTTTTGGCCCTTCCTCCAGCTCATGTGCCTGCCCCCACTGCTGCTCTTCAGATCCATCTTCTTCCAGAGATGATGGTATCAGCACTTCAGCTTCGCAGTTGTGCACCGGAACATTCTTCTCCAGCTATACCGTCGTGTACAGGTGTGTTCACCCTCCAGGTCACAGTGATATCTCATTGTGTTCCTCTTGGGTAAGTTCTCACTGACTCCTCAGCCTCCACTTCTGCTCTAATCAATTCTGTGAACCTAAGGTCAGTTGTTGACACCGAGCTCTGATCCTTATGTTGGGCTACAGCTATCTGTTTGCTGTTCGTCACCTAGCTCTGTCTTATTGATGCCCCACTGCAGTTTTTGACTCTGCTATCTGTGCATGTTAACGCTAAAAACTGCTGCCTCCTTTGCTTTCTACATTCTGTTCTGCTCCAGGAACTGTGACTATCATTGTGACACCACAGCTGGTTGCCAGCTATGTACTCGGGTCCTTATGGTGACCCACAGCTCTCAATTTACTGGTTGTTGCCTGGCTTTGCCTCATCATTGTTCCTGCTGCTATTTTGGCTTTGATTCTCTCTTTCACTCTAGAGACAGTTGCTTTCTTTGCCATCCTCATACTCCTCATCGACTTTGTGCCTTACGCCCCAGCCATACATAAACACCATGGTTGGTTTCTGGCTCTTGGCTTGGGTCCTTATTTTGGCCTGCTGTTCTCAGCTTTTGAGTTGTCATTTGGTTTTGCATCTTCACCTCTACTTCTGTTATAGCTCTGTTCTCAGCTTTACTGTTGAGGCTGTTGACATCTGTATTGTCAACTTACTCGGTCGACTCCATTCGTACTGCTCTGACCATTGCCATGGTTCCTAGGCTGGTTAGCTGGATGCAAAGTCTGTTGTTAGGCAAAAAGTCTAGACTAGTTGCAAGCTCTGACTCCAATCTTTCTGTTATAGTGATTAAGTCCAGTAGGCCCTCTGCTGTTACTATTTATTTTATGTATTTGAATTTTGATGGGTGGGTAGGTCCACTGATAATTACATAGAAACATAGATATTGTCAGCAGAAAGGCCCACTCAGTCTGCCCAGGATGCCTAGCAAACTGCTAGGACTTCCCTTCTTCCCGCCCCCTTCCTGGAACTGCCAGTCCCTTGTGTCTGTCCCACACTCTCTTGAAACCCCCCTCACAGTGCCTGCCTCCACCAGCTGTCCTGAAAGTCTGTTCCAGCTATCCACTAACTTCTCTGTAAAGTAGAATGTTCTGATATTCCCCCTGAATCTTCGCCTTATTATCTGCCTGTCATGTCCCCTTGTTTTTGATTTTTTCTTTAGCTCAAAGATATCCCCTGCTGGTACCTTGTTGAAACCCTTGATATACTTGAAGGTCTCAATCATGTCCCCCCTTTCCCTCCTCTGTTCGAGGGAGTACATGTTGAGGTCCTTCAGCCATTCCTCATGTGACAGATGCCCGAATCCTCCTATCATTTTTGTTGCCCATCTCTGGACACGCTCCACCCTCTCCATGTCCTTCCTAAGGTATGGCCTCCAGAACTGGACTCCATACTCAAGGTGTGGCTTGACAAGCTGCCTGTACAAGGGCATTATGACCTCCCTCCTCCTGCTAGTTATTCTCCTGCCAATACAACCTAGCATTCTACTGCCCTTATCACTGCCTTCTCACATTGCTTCACCACTTTCAGGTCCCGTGAAATGTATATGCCAAGGTCGCTTTCCAGCTCGGTAACCTCTAGGGCTTGCCCTCCTGTATTGTATTTTGTGCCCTGATTATTTTTGCCTAAATGTATGATTTTGCCATTCCTCCAGCTTCTCCAGATCCCTGTGCATGCTCTCAACCCTCTCAGGCACATCTACTCTATTGCAGACCTTGGTGTCATCTGCGAATAGACACACTCTTCCCTCTAGCCCTTCTGCTATGTCCCTTAAAAATATATTGAAAAGGAGTGGCTCCAGTACTGACCCCTGAGGTACCCCACTGGTGACCATACCTTCCCTTGATAGTACCCCATTAATAGTTTCCCTCTGCCTTCTGCCCCCCAGCCAGTTTTGCACCCACCTGACCACTAGCTGCCTCAGCCCAAGGCATCTAATTTTGTGCAGTAGTCTCCTGCGCAGCACAGAATCAGATGCCTTATTGAAGTCAAGATATGCAATGTCTATAGATCCCCCCAATCCAGTACCCTGGTGACCCAGTCAAAGAACTCTGTCAAGTTTGTTTGACACGACCTTCCCTCAGTGAAACCATGTTGCCACCAGTCCAGAAGACCATTGGTCTCCAGGTAGCTTGAGATTCTCTTCTTGAGCAGTTTCTCCATGAGCTTACCCACCACTGATGTTAAGCTCACCGGCCTATAATTGCCTGGCTTCTCCTTGTCCCCCCCCCATTTATGAAGGGGGACCACATATGCCCTTCTGCAGTCTTCAGGGATCTCCCTCATCTCCAAGGACCTGTTGAAGAGGCTGGTCAGAGGTTCCGCTAGCACTTTGCTGAGCTCCCTCAGTATCCTGGGGTGCACCCCATCTGGCCCCATTGCCTTATCCACCTTCAAACCCTGAAGCTCCCTCAGGACCTCCTCAACCTGGAATGGACTAGAGCCAACCCCCCCCCTTCCATCACCTCGTGTTCCCTGATTTTCTTGATCTCCCCCTCCTTTTCAACCATGAACACCGAGCAAAAGTAGCTGTTGAGTATTTCTGCCTTCCCATGGTCATCCTCCACCAACTTCCCTTCCCCGTTTTTCAGCCTAATTATCCCTGCCCTTCACCTTCTCCTTTTGCTCACATACTGGAAGAAGGTTTTATCCCCCACCTTGACTGTGTTGGTTATTTTCTTTTCCGTTCTTACAAGTCCCTTTTTCAGAATTTTCAGAATTAGTTACCTGCAGTTGAAAAAGTCTTTTCATAGTGATTACAGTGCAGTGCAGGATAATATTATACTACAACATGTGGGTGAAATAAAAAGAAAGAAAAAAAGGCCTCCCTACAGAGAACATAAGTTACTTGCAGTTCAGTTGCAAGTGGTATTATCATTCAGTTCCAGTGGTATGAACATTCAGTATCAATTAACAGAATGCATAGGTTCAGCAGGCAACATAACAATCAAGTATTGCAGGAAAAAAGGAAAAAACAGTCTACCCCCAGTTAGAAAGGTTATACCACCGGGGTAAGTCTCAGGATTATTGAATTACCTGTAGTACCTCCATTTTGATTCCCAGGCTTCTAGAGTTCGGGCAAACTGTTTTCCTTTTGCTACCAGCTTTCCTGCCAACCCTTTTGTCCTTGACCACTGGTCCCACCTCAGTTCTCATATTTACCTTTATCTCCCCCATGCATTTCATGTCTGCCCTTCTCTTTTTACTGCCACAGTCCCTCATTCATCCTCCCTTCCTTGTGGTCTACCTGCTACAATTTCTGCTTCCTGCTGCACCACCCTGCCACATATGCTAACTGTGTTTTCCTTTACTCCCTGAATGCTCTTGCTAGTCAGGGGAGTACTAGCTAGATCTCCTTCACCTGGATATTCTGAAGAGTGCTAGGTAGATTCCCCCACCTGACAGCAGGAACAGAAGGGAATGATGAGCCCTGAGTGAATGTGATTTTCTTGGGAAAGGAGGAAGAAGAGGGATGAGAGAGGGGGGAATAGACCTCCAAAGAGCTTCAAAGATAAAAGAAGGATAAAGAAGACCACAGCTGATACTGGCATGAGCAGTGGAAAGCGGTGAAGAGAGGGTAGGGATGGAAAGGAGAGGTCAAGGGGAGGGGCAGGAAAGGTAGGAGAAGAATTGAGGGAGAAGAGCAGAAGGATACATAAAACCAGCATTACTGTGGTCAAAGCATAGCAAGGGAGAGGAGGAGGGGAGGAGAGGCCAGAGAGCATAGAGAATGGAAAAAATAGTGGGAAGAGGGTGATAAATTTAGGGTTCTAGGCAGAAAGAAAAGGGGAGAAGTTGAGGGGAAGAAGTAGTAAATGAGGGACAGCAGTAGAGAAAGTAGAAGGAGTGAAATGCTATACCTAGGCACAAAGAGACATTGTAGAGTTCAAGCAATTATATATATATATATATATATATATATATAGAGAGAGAGAGAGAGAGAGAGAGAGAGAGAGAGAGAGAGAGAGAGAGAGAGAATTGCACAGGCAAAACAGCCAACAAGCTGGGACACTAAATTAGGAGTCCTAGAACATAAACGAAAGAAGTAAATGAGTAAGATATGCAAAACTAGAAATATAAGGCTAAATTGAAGATTTAGTTGGGGGGTGACTAGATGGTGAAGGCTATTTTAGGATAAACAAGGCTGTTTTGGTACAGGATAGTAAAATACCACTACAGAGACAGCAACATAAGGTAAAATAACAGGCAAAGCTACATAGAAACATAGAATTTGACAGCAGATAAGGACAGCTTGGCCCACCTAGTCTGCCCATTTTCCTACCTAACAGATAAGCTGCAGATCCTAGTTAACCAACAGCTTACTTCCTCCTACCCCGCCCCCACTAGGACTGCCTTATGTCTGTCCCATGCATTCTTGAATTTCCCCACTGTTCTTGACTCCACGACCTCCTCAGGGAGGCTGTTCCATGCATCCACAACCCTCTCCATGAAAAAATACTTCCTCACATCACCTCTGAGCCGTTCCCCCTCTATCTTCAAATTGTGCCCCCTTGTTCTTGCACATCTCTTTTTCTGAAAGATACTACCCTCTTGGACTTTGTTGATTCCCTTGAGGTACTTGAAAGTTTCTATTATGTCCCCTCTCTCCCTTCTTTCCTCAAGGGTATACATATTAAGCTCCTTTAGTCTTTCTTCGTATGTCTTCTGGTGCAGACCGTGCACCATTTTGGTTGCCCTTCTGGACAGCCTCCACTCTGTCTATACCTTTGCTGAGATGGGGGTCTCCAGAACTGCACACAGTACTCCAGATGGGGTCCTCACCAACTGTCTGTACAGAGGGATAACAACTTCCTGTTTTCTACTATTGATGCCTCTTCCTATGCATCCCAGTATCCCCCCAGCCTTCCTTACTGCCTTCTCACATTGCTTGCCCACCTTTAGGTCATCTGATATAATTACCCCCAGGTCCCTTTCCATTTTTACTATTGTCAGTATCTCACCCCCCATTGTGTACTCTTCCCCTGGGTTTTTGTTTCCCATGTGCATTACCTTGCACTTTGCATTGAATCTGAGCTGCCATACATTTGACCATTCCTCCAACCTTGCCAAGTCCCTTCTCATTCTTTCCACTCCATCTTGTGTATCAACCCTGTTGCAGATCTTTGTGTCATCTGCAAAGAGACATACTTTTCCTTCCAGTTCCTCTGCAATGTCACTTATAAACACATTGAAAAGGACCAGTCCCAGTACTGAACCCTGCGGTACCCCGCTAGTAACCCTCCTTTCTTCACTGTGTACTCCATTTACTACTACCCTTTGTGTCATGTTGTCTAGCCAATTTTTTATCCATGCTGCCACCTTGGGGCCCACTCCAAGGCTGGCTAACTTGTGTATTAATCTTTTGTGTTGAACTGTATTAAATGCCTTGCTAAAATCTAGGTAGGCCATGTCCACAGCCCCTCCCTGGTCTACTACTTTGGTCACCCAGTAAAATAAATCTATTAGATTCGTCTGACATGACCTTCCCATCGTGAATCCATGCTGCCTTGGGTTCTGTGCCCCACTGGCCTCTAGGTACTCAACAATTCTTTCCCTCAGAAGTGATTCCATCATTTTCCCTACCACTGAGGTCAAACTAACTGGTCTGTAGTTTCCTGCCTCTGTCCTGCTCCCACTTTTGTGAAGAGGAATCACATCTGCCCTCTTCCAGTCCTCAGGTACCACCCCATCCTCCCATGATTTGTTAAAGAGAGTAGTCAGCGGTTTCACTAGTTCTACCCTTAGTTCTTTTAGAATTCTGGGGTGAATCCCATCAGGCCCCATTGCTTTGTCCACCTTCAATTTTATTAGTTCTTTCAGAACCCTTTCTTCTGTAAATGGACTGGTATCGACCCCTGTCTTCAGAGTGTTTCTCTTGTTTGGTTTAGGTACCTCCCCCTCCTCTTCCTTTGTGAATACTGAGCAGAAATATTCATTCAGTATCCCTGCTTTTTCACTGTCCCCCTCTACCCACATTCCCTCCCCTTTATTAAGCCTTAGTATCCCTCCTTTGGTCTTTCTTCGCTCCCTAATGTACCTATAAAAGGTTTTATCCCCCTTCTTAACAGAATTGGCTATCCTTTCTTTGGTTTGGGCCTTTGCTATTCTGATTGCCTTCCCATCCTCTTTCTGCTTTAACTGATAAAGTTCTCTGTCCTGCTCCTTCTGTGTTTCCTTGTATTTCCTGAATGCTATCCTTTTCTCCTTAACCTTCCCTGCCACCTCTTTTGAGAACCATAGAGGTTTTTTCCTTCATTGTGTTTTATTGATTTGCTTTACACAAAGGCTTGTTGCCTCTGTGATGGCTGTTTTGATTACTCCCCATTGTTCCTCCACCCTCCTTCTTGCCTGTTTGCTAGTGCTTTTCTAAGGCACTCTCTCATTTCCCAAAGTCAGCCCTCCTGAAGTCCAATACTCTTGCTTTTGTATGGCTTGATTGTATGGCTGTGTTTATAAGTGAACCACACTGTTTGGTGGTCGCTTGTTCCCAGATGGCTATCCACCTCTAAATCTGAGATTCTTTCTCCATCCCCATTTAAGAGTACCAGGTCTAAGATTGCTTCCTCCCGAGTGGGTTCCAATACTAGCTGTCTGAGGCATGCCCCCTGTAGAGCATCAAGAATGACCCTGCTCTTGGATGTGCCTGCAGCAAAGGTGCTCCAGTTAACATCTGGTATATTCAGGTCCCCCATCAACAATATCTCCCCTTTTTCTGCCATTCTAAGGAAGCCTTCTATCATTTCCTTGTCCATTCCCTCTCCCTGAGATGGGGGTCTGTATACAACCCCCATGCGGATTGTGGTGCCATTTCCTGTCTCCAGGGTGACCCAGAGTGCCTCATCTGCTCCCTGTTTACTCTTTAGTTCTGTTGCTTTGATCCCTTCCTTTACATAGAGAGCTACTCCTCCTCCTCTTTTACCCTCCCTGTCCCTCCTGTAGATTGTGTATCCTGGTATGTTGACATCCCAGTCATGGTTCTCTGCGTACCATGTTTCTGTGACTGCCACAATATCCAGGCAACCCTCTTCCATCAAGGCCACTAGTTCAGGGAGCTTGTTACACAAACTACGGGCATTGGTACTCATCACCCTCCACTTTTTGATAGCCTTACCCCTTTTAGCCCCATTCCTGTCCTTACTGCCTTTGCCTTTTTTTACATTTACCTGTGTCCTGCTCCCTAATAACTTCTCTACCTTGGTGTTTACCTCACTAATTACCATGTTTTGTGGGGGAGGCTGGGATTTCCTTGCTCCTTTTCAGTGCCCCCCTTGGCTAGTTTAAATGCTTGCCAATGAAGCATTTAAACCTCTCACCTAGGATCCTGGTTCCTCTCCCTGGACAGATGCAGACCATCGCTCCAGTATAGGTCTGCATCCCTCCAGGTGGCTCCCCAGTTCCCAGTGAAGCCAAAACCCTGAGCTCCACACCAGTTTTTTAACCACTCATTGAATTCCCTGGTGAGGAGTGCCCTAGCATCACCTTGCCATAGACAGGCAGCATCTCTGAGAAGGTTACCGTATGTGCTACTTGTCTAAGGCCCCTCCCCAACTCTACAAACTCCTCTTGCACTGCTCTTATCCCATTCCTAGCCAGGTCATTTGTCCCTAGGTGGACAATGACATCCAGCTCCCTCCCTCATGCAGCTCCTCCCATGATCCTGAGGATTAACTTCCTGTCCCTCCAAGCCGTGGAGCCAGGAAGGCACCTTACCTCCCTTTCCCTTTCCTCCCCCATTTCTACCCCCTAATGATTGAGTCTCCCACCAGGAGTTGTTTCCTTCCCCTGTGGGGTCCCATGCCATGCTCCTGTGGGTCTCCTTTGTGAAGGTTCCCAGCATCATCCTTGGTCTCCACTGCAGGTGCCTCCATAGAGGAACCACTATCCACCAGCAGAGCGAATGAATTGTGGAGAGGTACAGCTGGAGGGATGCAACTCTGTTCCACCACCCTCTTCCTCCCTGAGCCCACCCTGGTCCAGCCTCTCCTCTTTCTTGGCAACCTCTGAGGTAGTGGCATTGGCCCTGGTGGTCCCTGGATGGGGGAGGAGGTTTCACGAATCCTAGCCAGGTCAGCCTGGAGACGGGCAACCTCCTCTCTCAGACCAGAGAGGTGCCTGCAAATAGGGCAGCATCGCAACCTCCAGAATGTCTCCCGGAACACTGCCGGCCCACAGCCATTGCACTGCACCACTCCTATCATGTCTTATTTTGTGTCCCCTCTCCTGTTTCTCTGTATGCTTACTCTCTCCTCTCCTTACAACTCTCACCCTTCCTGTTCTGGGACAACAACTTTTCATCTTCTTTAGTAGCCTCCTTCTTCCTTGCTCAATGTCAGACCACCAGCAGCTGGGGGGGAGAGTGAGCTACTTTTTTCCTTTAGGGTTGACAAAGCCAATGTTTCTCTATGATCCTTCCCTTCCTACTGCCAAACAGGAAGTTCCTGTTGACAGTCAGATCCAGTGGCTATAAAAGTAGAACTGGCTTAGAGTGGGTGGGATGTAGGGTTACCACCTGTCCTGATTTTCACAGGACAGTCCTGATTTGGGCTGCTGTGTCCTGCAAAAAAACATGAAAATTACTACATGTCCTGACATCGTAGTGTAATGGGCCCCACCCCTGCCTTTTTACTAAAACGACAGGTGGCATGCTGTTGGCGTTGGCAGCAATACCTGGTGGGGGACCTGGGTTCGGGGAGGATGAGGTTACCTGGCACAAGGGACCTAGGTTTGGCTACTCTGCACAGGGGCACCCAAGTAAATCCAACTACGGGAAGCAATAACTGTAATGTCCAGAACCAGAACTGGGATTTTTCAGTGTGGCTTTATTTATTAACTAACTGAACATAAACAAAGCATTGCATGGTCCCCCAAAGGGCTACGTTACTGTATGTGCAGATTAGAGGTTAACCAAGTGGTCCATTTGAAGAATGAACACATTACTACAGTTGTCTGGCTTTGGACCCACCAGGCACTCAGCCCGGACTTTGCATGCGCTTTGGATACATAGCCGACTGGCCCGGCTCCCCTGCCGGCCACTTGACTGATGGTCCACTTGAAGAATGAACCCAAACTTTACTTGGAAAGACATCCCATCAAACAAGGAGACTCCCAAACTGTGGCTCCCCACACCACTTAGAGTCTATGACTCCTAGAGATTTGTTTTCTTACTTCCAATCGAACTCCCATCAAACAAGGAGACTCCCATCCAACAAGGGTAATTTTCCCATCCTGTGGCTCCCCACACCACTTAGAGTCTCATGACTCCTAGAGAATTTTAAGTTATGACCCCTGCCTGGGCACCCACCCATCACTGGCCAAGTGCATGAGGCAAGTAGCAAAACACAGAAGAAATCCGTAGAGGTGGACCTGGTTACTAAAGATGGGGGGTTTTCCCACCTCCAGCTCCCACAGCCCATACCCGGCCATTTCTCTGGACACACACAGAAAACTTTAGAACTTTAAAATGTAGATTGAACGGTGGATGACCTGAAGCACCCCCTCTACAGCATTACTTGAAATCCAGTAAAACTTTAGACTGTTTGACTGCTCCATTTGTTTGTCCTAGTAACATAGTCCTCCCAAATAGCAGTCCACATTCTTTTCCCAACTGAAGAAAACAATTTGTTTGCCCCTTCAAATGGAGCCAAACACTCACCCATTCATTGCAGGTGCCCCACGGGCGAAGTAACACTTTCTTTGCTGTTATACAAGAACAGACTAAATAAAACCAGGCAGCTTCCTTCCATGGTGGGAGAAGGGGATTGCCCCTGGAACCCACAGAGAACTTTTCCTCCCCCCCCCGAGGGTGGGGGGCACTGAGACCTAGGGAGCGGTCTCCACCACTTTAAAAAAGGTAAACACAGGAACACTTCCTTCTTTGAAACAAACTGCAGACTGACTGACTTCCTTCCTGTTTGCTTTAGGACAAACTGAAGAAGAATGCCTTTGAATTTCCCAAAGTTCTAAACTCACTCCCTGAGCTGTAGATTCCAATGTGGCTCATGCAGCTGCGACAGTTCTATAGTGATGTCATCTCTCAAGTCTCAGCTGTGACTGAGGACAGAGTGAGACAGTGTGAAACCCATTTAACTGGAGTTTCACAAGCTGCCTTCCCTGCCTACCACTAGGTCTTACTGGGATTCTAGTAACCCCGGGTAACAAAGGGGTTACAGTAGTAGAAAAAAAATATTTCTAATTTTCCTCTAAATGTTGCAAAAAACTATAATATCTTAACTAAGATACCTTAAAATGATAAGAAATACTAGAAACAATTAAAAAACTACAATATTTAGTCTTAATTTTGATTATTTAGAGAAAATAATCTGTTGCACTGGTCAAGGTTACATATTGTCCTGCGAAAAACCATGCTTCAGTAGGAAATGTCCCACTTTGGGCTTCTTAAAAGGTGGTAACCCTAGTGGGATGGAGGGCAATTAGTAAGAAAAAAGGCTAGCAACAGGAAGTTGTAATTTGAGTCACCTGCTTTTATAGTGTCTAAGCCACACCCCCAATTAAGCTCTCTCTCCTCCTACTGGTTTAGCAAAGCCAGCTGATACAATACCCTTCCCAGCACAGAACACACACTGACTTTCTTTCTTTTCTTTCTTTTTTTAACCCTAAATAAGACCCCTTCTACTTCTAATAAAGTATCTGTCTACTTAATCTCAACAGACACTGACTCTTGCTGAGATATAAGTTTTAAATTAATAAGAAAATGTAGCTTCTTTTAATTAGCTGCTTTCTGCTCTACAAGCAAGGCTAGCAAAAGGTCAAGCAAATGAGGCTTTGCAGTCCTCAGCTTGGCATGATGTATTGGTTATGTGCACACAGTCACAGAAAGAATAACGGCAGAGGGTCTCAGAAGCAATACATTGTGAAAGGAAGCACACTCAGTCAATCAATCAATCAATTAAAATCTTTATTTAACCAGGCGAATATCGTTGAGTAAGCTCATTTTCAAGATGGACCTGGAAAGGAGAGGTTAACAATACATACAAAGGAATACTCAGTTATATCATAATTGGGTAAACAATATATACAAAATGAATTCACACTTACATAGTATTTACATAGAGCAGTAATTATACACGGGAAGTTCATAATACACACAAAACAGAGTATTAAAAAGAGCCATTAAACAAGACCATGAAGGGTATGCAACTAAAAAGTATAGCAACTGCAGTACAGTACATACAGGTTAAACATATGCAACTATAGTTACAGTGCTTATTTGATGCATCCTTGAACATAATTATTGATTGAAGAAGCTTGGAGGGGCATGGGAGGGGTGGGGTTGGGGATGCAAGAGGGTGAGTAAGGAGAAGTACACGGTACATGCCCGCAAGGGCATGTAGTGGTAGTAGGGGTGAGGGTGGCAACAGTTAGGAAGTGGAAAGCAAAACACCATGATGGTGTCAAGGGGGGTACGCAAGGAGTGAAGGTGGGGGCCAGGGTGACATGGAAAAGGAGCTAACGATAAGGAAAAAAAAAAAGAAAGAAGAAGCAGGCAGGTAAGTTCTTTTAGGCTGTAACATTGCTCAAGAGGGGTGGGAATGAAGTACCAGTAAAGGGATGCACTGGAGCAGATGGAGCTGAGGCTAGGGGAAGGTGACATCAGGGGAAGTAGTTACAGGATTCCTTGACAGAGTGAGAATAAAGTGCTTTGAAGGCTGATAGCGTGATTGGGTAAGCCAACTTCAGGGTTTTTTGCAAGTTGTTCCAGAGAGAGGGTAAAGCGTGAGATATGGCAGACCTGCCGAAGCGTGACTTGAACTTCGGTACTGCAAGAGAGATAACGGAGGAACTCCTTAAGGCATATTTACCTATCACACCTAGAGGAAGACAATCTGAGATGTACTGAGGCAACATCTTCGTGATGGCCCTAAATATCCAAAAAGCTGCATTCCTCTGTCTTCTGTAGTTAAGGGATGACCAACCTACTGTGACGTAAAGGGAGCAGTGATGTGTGGAGTGTGGGAGACCAGTTATGAACTTCAAGGCCCGATGGTAGAGTGTGTTAAATTTAGCTAGGGTAGACACGGGGCCTTGGCTGTAAAGGAAATCTGCATAGTCCAATAAAGTAAGGAATGCGGCACACAAGGCTGTTCTAGCCATGCAGTAAAGAGCACTGCTGAAGTCAACAAGTGGGCATTGGGAAATCCTGGCATAATAAATGGCCTCTGAGACTGGAAGTGGTCCCAGTTTAAAATCTGTCGTAAACTCCATCAATGCTGCAAAACGGATTTTGGTCAGATCTAGTTTAACCAGGGAATTCTGTTTTATAGATTCCTTCTTACCAGGAGATTCTCGGTACCTGACAAATGTTGTCGGCCTTTTATTTCTGTCAGTGACAGTTCGGTACTGCCTTCATTTGGGGTTAAATTGCTGTCACAAACTTGGAGGCTCTGAAGTGCATTTGTGACAGATCTGTAAATATGATTTCTTTATGAAGCCATGTACAGATCCCTCCAGTAGGGACAGTTTATGAGATACAAGTATATGATGACAGTCGGGGAGGGGGGTCTTCTGTTATGAGATAGCTTACCTACCCTAAGCATTTCAGATACCTTTCCATATCAGTACTGTCTGCTGCACTCCTGTTGCCTAATTAACTTGCATACAACAGTGAATCTGGGTGGTCTAAAGAAGTCTTAACTGTTATGTTATAATGGTGGCTCAGTAGGCAGCATGCTCGCATTTGGGGCTGTAAGATCGACAGGTTGTGGATTCTATCCCCACACCAGGTATGTGGAATAATATCCATGAGTTACACTGCAGTGCACAAGAGGGTTGCTTGCACTGCTGAGGTGCCATCCTTCAGATGAGATGTTATACCGAGATCCCTTCTTCATCTTTGCCCATTGTCCAGGTGGAAGTAAAAGATCTCATTGCACCAGTGAAGAGCAGATGAAGGAGCAGTGATCTGAGCTCCTCAAAGGTAGGAGGATGAGGATCAGGATGAGGAGGGAAGCCAGGTTGCAGGGGAAGGTAGTAAACCAGAAATTAAAAATGAAAGGCGGTGTGCAAGAGCCCTCAAGTTAAAACTAGGACAGCTGAGAGTCAGTTGTGTAACAGTAAGGTTAGGGCATAGTGTCAGAAAAATGTTCTACACATATTCTGCACAGAAGGTACATTTACAGCATGGAAGAAGAGGATTATTCACTGAGGTGGCTTTATCCTCTGCCTTCTTATCACCTATGGTGAGGCAGAGGTTAGAAATCAGGTCAGCTACATTTTCAGTGTGAAAAAGATGGTGTTCTGTCCAAATGCAGCTTGTCCACGCTCCCACCTTACTCTGCATCACAGTCCTTGTGTGGTTTAAGTGTAGAGGGAATATTCTTATCTGAGAAATAGTTATTATTATTATTAGAACATTCAACAGTGCTTATAATGGACTACTCTGTAACACTTTGCTTCATTATAAGCACTATCCAGTTTCACCATGAGTCCACTCTAATTTACAGTCCTGACTATTGCTCCTGCCCCCTCACCAAGAAGCACAAATGCCCTCCCTCTCCCAAATGATTTATATACAGTACTGTGATGAATTGTTTAATTTACTACCAGCCATAACTAGTCTGTAAAATATTATTACAAAGCGATACAGATCAAAAAGCACAAATGTTATAAGAGGGTAGTGCAAGGCTGTTTGTTAGGTCCTTTCTACAGTTCATTTGCTGGAAAATTAAAGTATAATTCCACAAGTAATCTACAATTGTCGGGTGATCCAGCCAATGGCAATCAATTCTAAGATGAAATTGGCTTTGCCTGAGAATTTGATTCAATCGTAATCAATTTCCTTCCTAAAGAATCTGTTTCATAAGGAGACACTGATTGTCTAATTAGCAAAAGTAGGAATTTTTCAGTGACTGCAACCATAGCATAAATAAGACTACTGTCTATTGCACCAAACTTTAGAACTGTTGTCGGCAATCAGGAAAATGTTGATTTAGGGAGGGGCTGCCTTTAGTGAGGGTGGCTGCAGTGAGTTCCGGCAGTTGCAAAAGAGAGTCGAACTGAGAAATATCAGATCACAAAGCCTAACAGAGATAGAGGAGGTATGGGAGCAGGTCAGTTTCCAGGACTGGGAGCAGGTCAGCTTCCAGGACTGGGAGCATGTAATGTGGCAACAGGGAACCACAGTGAGTCAGTGTTATGATGAACATTAAACTCACATATATACTATCCAGTAGAAAAAAATATAGAATACCTAGAATGGTAAGTGCAGAAAAAGATTTGGAGTCTATCCATTCTGCCCTGGAACCCTACCTGGAGCTACTCTGAGATGGTTTCTTTGTCTATTCTCCCTGCTCCCCCACCACTTCCTCCTCCCCCCCCCTGGTTCTCCTCACCCTTTTGTGGTTAATAATCTCTTTTTAGCCATTCCAGCTGTTTTTAAACCCCACAAAGGATTTACACTGACTACAGCACCGGGTAGGCAATTACACATATCCACTACCCTTCCCATGAAAAACTATTTCCTAACACATTTTGTACTCCCCCATCACTATCTTTAAATTGTGGCCTCTGAGAGATGAAAGAATAGTTACCTACAGTAACAGCAGATCTTCGAGAGAATCTCCTTCATTGAGCCACATCATGGAACTGGCAAGCCACTGGCATCAGGAGCACCTGGAAATTGTTTCTGACTGAGGCCACGCATGTCGGTAGCTATATAACATGGGCATCCACAGCATGCCTCAGTTCCCCACTGGAGACAAGGTTGGAGGAGCATCTGACCAGCAGGAACTGAAGCAACCAGGACCAAATCAGTCACACAGAAGAGGATATGATGATCCCAGGGTACAGGATATTCAGGAAGGACAGGGTTGGGGAAAGGGGGCATGGTGATCTATATGAGGGGATAAGGTGTATAAGGGAGGAGGAGGTGAAGGGCAGGACAGAGGCCCTATGGATGCAGTTTCAAGACTCCAACAGAAAGACACTGAGGGTGGGGGTAGTGTACATGCTACCAGCTCAGGGGGATGACCTGAATAGGGAGTTGGCCAAGCAGATTAGAAGGGTCTGTAAGAAGGGGAACACAGTAGTGGTGGGGACTTTAACCTCCCTGGGGTAGACTGATACACCCCAACCACCACATGTGCAAAGGAGCAGGTATTACTAGAAGCATTTCAGGACTGCTTCTTGGTGTAATTGGTCCACGAGCTGACTGGGATGGGAAGGACTCTGGACCTGGTATTAACAAACAGGGAGGCTGTAAAGGATCTGGGAGTGGAGGACCCCCTGGCTGGGAGTGACCATCACACAGTGTGGCTCACACTCAATACGGGCAGGGAAACAGGAGGTACGGGTACCAGAGTGATCAATTTTAAGGGGGGTGGGCTTTAAAAGAATGGGGGAAATTTTGGTTGAGCATCTGGTGGGAATTCAGATATGCATGGGTGCTAGCCAAAAATGGGATATCATTAAAAAAGGGCTAACTGAAGCAACTGAGACTTGTACAAGGACCCGGAGCAAGAAGGGTAGGGCAAAGAAGTCAAGCTGGCTGACTTGGGAGGTCATGGAAGGGGTGAAGGCCAAGAAAAAGGCATTCCAGAGGCTAAGGAAATTGGGAGGGCAAGGGGACAAAGACGAGTACACGAAGAAGTCCAGGGAGATTACCAGGCTAGTCAGAGTGGCCAAAGCTTCCAGAGAGCTGAGACTGGCACAGGGAATCCAGGATGGGGAAAAGGACTTCTTCGGATACATTGGTGAGAGGAGAAGAAGAAGCAAAGACCAGATTGTGAGGATTAAGAAGAATGGGGGTTGGGTGGAGAAGGAGGAGGACCAGGCAGAGGCACTGAATGAGTACTTCTGCTCTGTGTTCATGAAGGAAAAGGTGGGGGAAGATACTCCATGGGAAGGATGGAGTGAGCAGATGGGGGCGGGGGTGACTGATATCAGGATTACAGAGGACAGAGTGCTGGAAGGACTAAGGGCACTGAGGGTGAACAAGGCACTGGGACCAGACAGCATTCACCCTAGGGTACTTAGGGAGCTAGCAGAGATCCTGGCGGGAACACTGGCAGACCTGTTCAGTACATCACTTGACACAGGATGCATGCCACAGGACTGGAGGATGGCCCATGTGGTGCCCATTCATAAAAGTGGCCTGAGGGACGATCCAGGCAACTACAGATCAGTGAGTCTCACTTCAGTTGTGGGGAAGTTCATGGAGTCAATCCTAAAAGAGAGGCTGGTGACCTTTCTGGAATATAATGGTCTCCAAGATGGTCATCAACACGGTTTTGTCTCAGGCAGATCCTGCCAGACAAACCTAGTCGGGTACTATGGGTTATCAGGGAACTGGACAGGAGCCATGCAGTGGATGTCCTGTATTTGGACTTCAGAAAGGCCTTTGACTCAGTGCCACATGAGAGGCTAGGGGGAAAACTGGAATACATAGGGGTGGGAACACAAATGGTCAATTGGATCACCAACTGGCTGAGGGGTAGGCAGCAAAGGGTGGTGGTGGGGGAACTCTCATCACCAAGGGATGTTACGAGCAGGGTGCCCCAGGGATCAGTACTGGGACTGGTGCTGTTCATTGCCGATATCTCAAATGGGATCTGGGGTAGGATCAGTCTGTTCACAGACTATACTAAGATCAGAGCTGTGGTAGATGACATGGAGGGGTGGAGGGGGAAGACCTGACCAAACTACAGGAGTGGTCGGAGACATAGCAGTTGGAGTTCAATGCCAAGAAGTGCAAGGTCCTGCACTTTGGAGCAAGGAACCAGAGGAGGAATATCAGTTAGGAGGGGTACAGTTGGAAAGCACTGTGGAGGAAAAGGATCTAGGGGTACTAATAATGCGGAGTATGAACCACTCAGCTCCATGCAGGAAGGAGGCTGCAAAGGCAAACAAAATGCTTGGTTGCATAGCGAGGGGAATCTCCTTCCGGCACAGAGAGGTGCTTCTTCCCCTGTACAGGTCACTGGTCAGGCTACACCTGGAGTACTGCATGTAGTACTGCCGTCCATTCCTGAAAAAGGACATCAGATTGCTGGAGGGGGTGCAGTGTAGGGCAATGTAGATGATCCAGGGGCTGGAGGGAAAATCGTATGAGGAGAGGCTGAGAGAGCTGAACATGTATTCCCTGGCGGAGAGGAGGGATGGGGGGATATGATCCAAACCCTTAAATACTTAAAGGGAATAAACAAGACTAATACAGAAAGAATTCTTCAGATCAGAAGGGGGAGGGACACGAGAGGGCATCGGCTGTGACTGGAGGGGGGAGATTCAGGAAGAAAATTGGGAGACACTTTTTCACAGAAAAGGTGGTAGACAAGTGGAATACTCTGCCCAAGGAAGTGGTATCGTGTCGAATGGTAGAAGGATTTAAGAGGGGTGGGACAGAGTGAGGGGGTTATGAGGAGGGATGGGGAAGGTGGAGCAGCTGCAAGTTGAGGGGCTAGCTGCACAATCGAGCAGACTTGATAGACCATGAGGCCTGTTTGTGCTGGCATTTCGTATGCTCATATATGGAAACCTGAGTAGAAATGCTGCATTTGGCAGCATAGAAGAAGCAGCTTGTCAGAGCAGGCAGCATCGTCACTCGTCATCTGAATAAGGGGAGAAGGAGGGAGAGCTGTGGCTCAATGGAGGAGATTCTCTCAAAGATCTACGGATCTTCATTTAGGAAATCTCTTGCAGCGTGTCACTACATATAAGAATATTCCAGCCGCAGGCATGATTCCATCCAGATGATATATCAGCAGTCTACCTGAGACCATCCCAACAACACCACGTGTTGTGTCCTGACAGATATTAAAGGGGGAAGTCCCAGATGCTCCTCAGTTCTTTTTCTACCACAACCTGCATGCTGCTGCATGTTCTCCATCCGGAGTCCAGCTTCAGTTGACAATGAAAAGTTAAAGTTCAAGTCTACTTTCCTACAGCATTTCCAGTATCATCATGTTCCTGTTACCGATCCATGTCATCTTCGGATTCTCTTTTTAGAAAGTGTTCCTGTGGCCAGAAAATCATGACAGAGGACCTGCACGAGTTCTGTGTGAAGTGCCAGAGTCCAGCGCACAATACCCGTGCTTGTGTCCTGCATCAGTGGTTTAATAAAGCCACCAAATGTCGACAACTCCAAACACTTCGAGAGCACCTCATAGAGCAGAAAGTTGCCCTCCTGGAACAGGAACACCACTCAAAGTCTAAGGAGCCCTCGCCCTCATCCTCTGGTAAGGTAAGGATCCCTCGATGGGGCTGGTTGACACTCGGGAAAAGCCTAAGAAACACTCTTCCAAGAGTAAACATGCTGCTCCTGTCTCCTCCCCGTTGACGACCAGCCTACCCTCTTCTTCCTGCTCTAAAGAGCCAGAGAACTTTAAAACTAACTCTAGCAGATACACTAAGCAGATCTGAAGCTCAAAAACACAAATAGGAGATTCTCCAGGAAGTTCTAGAAGACATCTTCCTCCTCTGGGTTCGGCCAGACGTGGACTTATTTGCCTCTCCACGAAATGCCAGACTGCCTCACTATTGCTCACTAGAGCCCGGTCCTGGAACTTTATGGCTGGATGCGTTATCTCGTTCCTGGACAGGAAGATTTCTTTATGCCTTCCCTCTCATACAGAGGGTTCTACTCAAACTACTCAAGGATAAGGCTACTATGATCCTCATCGGGCCTCTGTGGCCGAGAAAGGTCTGGTTCCCATTGTTACAACAATTGACTGTCCAGGACCCTCATCCACTTTCAATTTGTCCTGCACTTCTGACTCAGGCTGGGAGTACTATTCTTCATCCCAACCTCCGTTCTTTACATCTACATGCCTGGCTCCTGAGGACAAAGTCCTCTCCAGATTCCAGGTCTCCCCAAAAGTAGTGGAAGTTCTGCAAGTTGCCCGTAAACGTTCCACCTGTTCCTCCTGTTCAATGAAATGGAAGAGGTTTTCTCTGTGGTCAAATGATTACAATCTGGACCCGTATTCCTGTCCACCACTATGCGTGCTAGACTATTTGCTCTTCCTTTTGGAAGGTGGCCTCAAGTACTACTCCATTAAAGTACATTTGTCGGCAATTTCTGCTTTTCATATTTTTGTGGATGACATGCCACTAACCTAACTACAAGTAATGAAAACTTTTTTGAACGGTATCCTTCATCTCAAGTTAGGGACCTGGTCTCTCCTTGGGACTTGAGTTTTGTGCTTGAAAAACTTATGCTAAAACCTTTTGAACCTGTGGCCGCTTGTGAGCTGCATTTTTTTCTCCTGGAAAACTATTTTTTAAGTTGCTATTACATCAGATAGACATATTTTGGAGTTGCATGCATTAATGTGCAAGGAGCCCTACCTGAATTTTCACAAGGATAGGGTATCTTTACATACTAATCCTAACTTTTTGCCAAAAGTGGTATCGGAATTTACATTGAATCAAGCCATACGCTTACCTACAGTATGTACTATCCAGAGCTGGCTAATCCAGGAGATTCCCTGCTCCATACTTTGGATGTACATAGAATGTTACGATATTATCTCCTTTGCACCAAACCTTTGCACAAATCAGTGGAGCTTTTTGTTTCTTTTGCCCCGGAAAAAGAGGGCATTCCTGTTTCCAAGCAGTGCTTGTCTACCTGGTTGGCCAACTGCATTATTTTTTTGTTATAATATATACAATAAACCACTCCCAGAGGTGACAAAGTCTCACTCCACAAGGGGCATGGCTGCCTCAGCGGCATGCTTTAGAGGTGTTTCAGTAATTTATATTTGTTCATACCTTCACTAAACATTACTGCCTGGACATTGCATTCAAAAAGTGAACCAACTCTGGTTGGGCTGTTCTTCAAGGACTGTTGTCTTGAACTCATTTTTTTGCTCCCTCCTCACTTGCCTTCCAACTGGTGGGGACTCATTCCTATATGTAATGACCTGCTGCAAGAGATTTCCTCAATGAAGATAGTACAGTTGTGTAGCAACTTCTCATAACAGTAGACCTTCAAGAGAATCTCTTGCAGCAGGTCATGCTGTCCCTCCCTCCATCCCACTTACTTCCTGTTTCAGGAATGTGATATGCTCCTACTCTCTCCAAAACATAATTTGTAAGGGCTCCCTGCTTCTCCTCAATTCCCTTCAGATGGCCTGATAACCATTTCATCATATACGGTCGCTGAGGTGGAAAAGAACCAAGGTGCATCTAGGACCGCCCCTTTTTATACCTGTCAGGACACAACACGTGGTGTCGTTGGGGGTGGTTCCAGGTAGACTGCTGATAAATCATCTAGATGGAATCATATCTGTGTTTGGAATATTCCTGTATGTAATGACCTGCTGCAAGAGATTCTCTCGAAGATCTACTGTTATGGTAAGTTCTTGTGCAACTGTACTTTAGTTAGGTAAACATTTGATCTGCTTTGAGGATATCTCCCTCTATTGAGTCACATGATGGAATGATTCCCAAGCAGTACCAAGCACTGAGTGAGGACAGCAGGACCTACTGACCCTGAGTAAGGAGGCCATGCAGAACATTTAGGTCAATGAGAGACAATGTCCAGACTGTAGTGTTTAGTGAATGTGTGAACAGTACTTCAAGTGGTAGCAGCACAAATGTCAGCAGTAGACACAGTTTGGAAACAGGCCCTGAGGTAGCTATATATAGCCTGAAATGGTAGTGCGCACACGAGGAAAGCTAAAGCTAGCATGGATATAAGAAAATGTCAAAAACGTTCACTCTCACATATTGCTGTAAATAAAGTGATTTACTTAATTTTCTCCATGCTACAATGTTTAAGACAGAAAAAGCAAGTACGTTCAATGCATTGAACGTACTTCCTTTTTCCTGTCTGAATCTGCTCTGAGGTAAGCTACCCTTGGGTGGAATGAGCACGAACAAGACCAGGAAGCTACCTGCCGCAATTCTGGTAACAAAAAGAAATAGAATTGGTCAGCCATTTGGACAGACCCTGTGTAGAAATTGGTGAGCCCACCATCTTGGGGGCAAAAGCTGTAAACAGCTGAAAGGATTTTCTACAACCCTTCGTACAATCTAAGTACCAGTGCAACATCCTATGGATGTCCAGCAGATGTGAATAATGCTCCCAACTGTCTGTGGGATGAAACATCAACAGGAAGGTCTATAACCTGATATAGTATTCTTTCAGACAGTACCTTTGGAAGGAAATGAGGATTGGTACATAAGGTAACTCAGTCCTTGTGAAAATTAATAAATGGAGGGTCTGCAACCAGAGCTTGTGACTCAGAAATGCATCTAGCAGATGTCATTGCCACTAGGAACAGGGTCTTTCTTTTCTTCATAAAGGTTTTTATCCTCCTTAGTTAAACAGGGCAGCTATCAGCCTCATCCCCGAGCACCATCAACTGCCCCTTTTACCTCTTCTCTTTGGTCCAGGGCTGGGTTCCCCTGCAGATTTCCCACTGTGGTGGGCCAGGGGAGGGCTGTCTCACTCCTTGGAAACTCATGTCTAGAATTGCCCACTTAGACGGGAGGTGGTAGGGCAAGTTGTGGTGCATTGGATGAGGCTTCTTGGAGCCCTTGTCTACCATTTTCCTCCTTAGGTTTCACCCATATCCCAGTGCTGCAGCTACATGGAAGATGTATGCACATGGAGGCATGCATGCACTTCAGAACCGCAGCGCCTTCCACCCACTTTGACTTATGTCAGCCTCCTGTTCATCAGTGCTACCACCAGGCCTCCAGCTGATGGCAGCCAAGAACCTGGAAGGCTTGCTGTCCCAGTCCAGGAGAGGAAGGCTGCCTTGCAGCCACTCGATCTTCTCAAAGCCCTTCCCCCAGCTGATCCCTGGCAATCTGAGCTTATTCCTGAACTTGGGTCACAGGCGTGGGAGAGGTAAGGTGCTCAGCACCTTAGCCCTGGAATAGTGTCTTTCATGAGAGGAAGCGCAGTTCACAAGTACCAGCAGGTTCCAAGAGAGGTGCAGTGAGGGTGTCTTGGACCAAGTTAAAGTCCCATGCAAGAAACAGATCTCAGACCGGGGTGAAGCAGAAGAATACTTCTGAGCAATCTTTAGGAAACTTCCATCTAGGCCACTGTCTTGCCCTCTGTGAGGGCATGAAAGACTGAAACAGTGGCCATGTGGATCTTAATAGAGGAATACCCTAGTCCTGAATCCTTAAAGGACAAGAGGTAGCCCACCACTTTAGGAACTGGACACATAAAGAGATCCAGAGCATGCAGAGTACACTATACTATAAAATGTTTCCATTTTTGTGAAAAGGCGTACCAAGTAGCTCCTCACAATCCTAATTGTTCTCTCTCTTATCCCCCTGTCTTATCAACACTAGGCCCATCCATCCCCTTATCCTTCCTTTCCCAACCTCGGATAGGAGCTCATTACCCCTGGGTTGTGACATTCTACCATGCCCCATACTTTATAGCATTCAATCCCAGGTCTCACACATACTCCTTTTCTCCATCCACCTTCTGTACATCCCGTTTTACCAACTCCTCTCTGTGCACCGTGCCCTCCTAGCCTTTCTCCCCCTACCTCCCTCCTTCCCCCCCACCTTCGCCTCTACCTGGCGTTTTTTTTCTTCCGTTACTTCCTTCTGCAACCTTAGATAACCTGCTTTATCTTCCTATAGACACTTCTATGTATGTAAATACCCTGTAATCTGTACAATATCTGTATAATTCTATGTACATATGAAATTATTTTTCTTCCTCTCTGTAAACTGTATTATCTTTATTGCCTTGTAAATACCTGTGTTGACCTGTATATACAATTGTTCATGCTCCACCCAGGTCCATCTTGCAAATGAGCTTCTGCTCAATGATGAATGCCTGGTTAAATAAATAAATAAAGACTTGATTGAAGTAGATGGCTTTCTAGCCACCAAGAGAACATCTGATATACTGCCTGGAAAACCCTGAAGTGGGAGAGCTCTGTGTACTCAGGAGACATGCATGGAGATGCAGAGCTCGCAGATTTGGGTGCACTAGAGCACACTGCTCCAGTGTCAGAAGTCCTGCTTGCAGGTGGAGCAGGATAGGAGGTTCCACAGCCAGATACCGGAGTAGTTAGAACCAAATTTGTCTGCGCCAGTAAGGAGCCACCAGAATCAGGGTGGCAGGTTTGGTCCTGAGCTTGACTAGAAACCTCTGTATTAGGGAAAGGGGAAAAGCATACAGAAACCTTCCTTTCCAGGAAAGGGGCAGTGCGTCAGAACCAGAAATTTCCAGGCCCTGGAGTGAGTGAGCAGAAATGCAGCAGTTTTGCATTGTATGGAGACACAAACAAGTCCATGTCTTGATGACCCCATTTTTTGAAGAGGATGACCATGACAGAGTCTGAGAGTTCCCATTTGTGGCAGAGCGTACGGGACCGAGGTGATCCCCCAGTGTGTTCAGGGTACAGGAGAGGAATACTGAGTATGTCTCATTCCACCGCTCAGTGCCAAACTCTCATTGCCTCTCTATAAAGAGTGTACGAATGAACTCAGCCTTGTCATCTGATGTAGTACATTACCGACACATTGTCTGTATGGCTCAGCAGCTGAGTCCCTGGAAGGAGGGCGGCAAAGGCCTGTAGGACATACAGAACAGCCCTCATCTCTAGAGTGTTGCTGTGAAAAACCATATCCAGTGGTCCCCACTGGCTCTGGATTCTGAAGGGGTCCAAATGAGCACCCCAATCCAAACCTGTGGCATCTGTTGTCGTCACTAGGAGGGGTATGGCTGGAGGAATGAGGATCCCATCTCTAGATTGGAGTGGTCCAACCACCAAAGTAAGGAGCAATGAAGAGGAGGAGTCACTTCTACTAGATACTCTAACTTGTCCAAATGCTATGCCCGTTGTGCTCTGAGGAACCATTGAGAGATCCTCATATTTATTTTGTTTCAAAAGTTTAACCAGGAAAGACATACTGAGCTGCTAACAGCTCATTTCCAGATGCGTCCTGGAATAAGGGGATGTGAAAAATCAAGTGCAGCAACTATGGGCCAGCTCCATTTTGCCAGGCGAAGGGGGTTTGCCTGGCATGCTGGTGACCTGGGTTTGTGCCTGAGCCCAGGATGACAGGAGCGGAGACTGGCAGGGAGAGTTAAGAGCATCTGAGGGATGCTCTCCTCCCTGGGTGGAGGGCGCAAGCCAGCACTGCCTTTGAGTGACTCCTAGTGGTTGGCCTGTGGTGATGCACCTTGCGGCATGGGTGACCACATGCCGTGGGTGCGTTTGGCCGGGATGTCGTGGCATGCAGCACCAATGGGGTGGAGGGGTGCTTGGGGAGGAAAATGGAAAATAACTGCCCGTCTGACTGGATGACAGTAGTTGGGTCCCCCTTCACCATGAAGCCTTGGCAGGAATGCCTTCTTAAGGCTGTGCCCATAGCCCCATGCCCTGGGTCCAGAATGGAGTCCCAGTCTCCCCTCCCAGTCCTCCCGGGGGAGGGGGGCCTCCCTGGCAAATGAATATGACTGGGCTGTCCAGGGGCATGGAATTGGGTTCACAGCAGATTCCAGGAGGGAGACTGACTTGGCCGATAGGATGTGCCATTGGAGACCCAAAGGAGTGGTGGGCTGGGTGGCAGGGGAAGGAGCAAAAAATTAAAAAATACAGCAACTACAGTTTATCAAAAAGGATAATCAGAAAACAGAAGACAAATCAGTATAAGAAATACATGCAATAGAAAAAATTGAGATCATTTAGGTGATGGAAATACTTTTACAGAATAATGAACAGGAATGATAGAAACAGACTGCCAGAGCCAAACTAATCAGGGCAAGAGGAAGGAAGAGAGTCATGGACAGTTGAAGGAGGGAGAAGTATAGTCATAAAGGAGAGACTTTAGGGAGAAAGCAGAAGAGGCAGAGTGAATTGACAAAGAAAGGGAGGACCAAAGTTTAAGAAAGTGGTATGAGAAAGCAATTTGACCAACATTAGATTTTCAAGAAGGAACAGTAAGGGAATGGGAAGTACTATTGCAGAGATGGTAGCAGGAAGCTTAGAGAGAGGAAAAGAGAGATGTAAGGTAGGATGGAAGGGAACTAAACCAGAATTTACATATAGACTATGTCACCATAATAAAAAATAGGGGGAATCATCTCTAAAACAATCTCTTGGCGGACAGGAAATGGGATACTGACTTTGTTCCAGTATAGTGTACAGTGCACCAAGCTTGGGGTGGAGCTTTTGGTGTATGGCATCAATATGAACCAAGAAATCAAAATGATGGTCAAGCCAGACCATGAGGCTCTTAAAAGAGGATACATCCTCAATAATAGCACCATCAAGGGTGTAAAATAATGGGAGAGGGGTGAGTCTGAAAAGCCTCTGATGGGTGCCAAAAGTCATGGAGACTGTGTTTTGGCATTGAAGGATAGTTGGTTAAACTGGAACAAGCAGTGAATATTGTTGAAACCCAGCTGAAGCTGTGAGGTAAGATCATGGGAAGAGGAGCCAGATACAAAAAGTACTGTATCATCAGCATACGTATCAATGGCTGGAAAGGACCAGATAGAGGGGAAGTCATTCAAGAATATGGAAAAGAGAACAGAACCCAGGACAGACCCTTGAGGGACACCTGAGCGGATAGGGAATGGTGATGAAATGGAGCTACCTATCGGGACAGCTTGAGGCCTACCCTCAAGGTAAGAACAAAACCATCTGACTGCAGAGTCAGAAAGACCTGCTGCTTTAAGCTTGGGTTTGGAGGTGGGCCAGTGGGAATCTCAGGATGGCAACTGCCATCAGGTCAATTAATCTTAAAAGACATCGGGCTGATACATAATTGCTGGTGGAGACCAGCTGTGTCTGGGCTACCAGTGCTGTGGCATTGTAGGAGGGCAGAAAACTTGACCCATGCCTGTGTCTATGTACTGGAGCCTCTGGTAGGGGGTAAGGACTGACTTCGGCTCATTGACCAGTATTCCCAGCTGGTTGGACAATTGTTTAGTCTGAAACAGTGTGTAGACAATGGCTCCAAAGATGGGGCTTTTAACAGCCAGTTATCTATTTATTTATTGGCTTTTGGTAACCGGGTAAGTGCATTAGGCAAAAATCCTGCCAATTTTCAAGCACGACACGGGAGGGTACAGTTTTCAAACAGTGAACACATCACAAAAACAGGTACATACAGTTTTCAGTTACAGGCTTGCAAAATAGAGGGTGAATACAATTGTACAGGAAATCACATAGTAGTAATTAAACAAGGACTTAACAGAGATGACCCCTGGGGAAGGAGTCATAATGCAACAATGATGCTAGAGACAGGAAACAGTATCAGTAAAGTAGAGAGAAACCTGGGTAGAGCAAGTGTACAGATGAGCAGGACGCAGGGTTCAGGGAAGGATTAGGTACAGACACAGGAATCAAGTGCATGAAGGTGGGAGAAAAGTGCAGATTTGAAGGCTGAGTGAGATGTGGAGCCTCGTAAGTTGGCAGGTAGGGAGTTCCAGAATTTCGGGGCAAAATGGGTGAAAGCAAGCTGCCCCATTTTAGTTGAGCAGAGAGGGATGGAGAGCAGGGGCAAATTAGAGGACCTCAAAGTTCGGGAATGGGTCATGGGGTGAGTATGGGCGCAATACTGTCAGGGTGGGGGGCCCTATTCATGGAGTCGATAAAACACCCCAGAGAGAAAGAGCGCTGTGATTTTGGGGACAGCCAATGCAGAGTGGAGTGTAGGAGACAGTGGTGGGTAAGGCGAGGGGCAGAGAGGGCGAATCTACAGATGTTATAAGAGGTGTCCCACTTATGGAGGATACCCGCGTTGGCATGCAAGAGAGTGGGGAGAGCATATAGAAGCCTAGGAAGAAGTATTCCACATGCTACAGAGATTCTGGTGGCAGGGGTAAGGGTGTGATGGACACGGTAGGTGGAACCTTACTTGGCATTAACAGACCTGCATACCTCATTTATATGTGCAGAGAAATCGAGTACAGGATCAAGGGTCACACCAAGATATTTGAAGGCACCAGTGGGCGTGACTACTGACCCATCATTGCTAATCACATGAAGCTTAGTTGACTCTGCACGAACTTTCCTGGCAGATCCAAAAAGCATGGCCTGAGTCTTAGGCAAGTTGAGAATGAGTGAGTTGGGGGTGAGCCAGTGTTGGATTTGTTTGAATGCGGAGGAGAGATGAGTGTTAATTTCCAAGACCAAGCGTGAGGTGGCGTAGAGCACCAGGTCATCAGCATACATGATAGAGTGACAGTGTGGAAGAGAGGAGGGAGTGTCATTGGTAAAGATGGAGAAGAGTAGAGGTCCTAGGATGGAACCTTGGGGGATGCCACAGGAGATTGGGACAGGGGAAGAGAGAACTTTGGCAAAGGAGGTGGATTGGGATCGGTTAGAGAGACAGCTGCTGAACCAGGACTGGGTAGATCCAGTGGCCCCTGGTAAGTGGCATTTGTATAGGAGCAGTGGATGATTAACCATGTCGAATGCCTTGGTGAGGTCTATAAAGACAGCACCTGTGAGGAGACCTCTGTCCATGTTAGACTTAATCTCACTGGTGAGAAGCGTGAGGGTGGTCGTGGTGGTACTATGTCCAGCCCTGAAGCCATGTTAAGCAGGCAATTGAATATTAAAATTTAGTAGGTGAGTAGAGATCTGGCGATGGCTGAGTTTCTCTAAGATCTTACTGAGGGTAGGTAGTAAGGCTATGGGCCCGATAATTCGCAAGGACTTTGGGGTCACCTTTCTTGAATACAGGGATGATCTTAGCAGCTTTCCAAGCTGTGGGCACCGTAGAGGTGTAAATAGACAGACTAAACAGCCTAGTGATTGGGGTAGTGAGGAGGTGAGCGCCAAGTCTAATAATCCTTGGTTCAATACCATAGGGCCCAGGGCTACCTCGAGGGGGGATAGACTGAAGTAACCTGAGAACATCCGACCATGCAATATTGGAGAGAATAAGCAGAGGAGGAGCTGAAGAGGGGGGATGGGGTCACAGGATGATGCAGGGGAGATTTTAGGAGCCTCAGTAAAAAGGGAGTTAAAGGCATTGGCTATAGTACGGGGGTTATTGCACAGTGTATCATTAATTAGCTGGTGGGAGAGCGGTGCCCAAACCAAGCTGCCCATTTCTGCATAACGATATGCATCATCTATTTAGGGAAAGACATACAGACCCTCCCTGTGGAGGGCAGCAGCCACCATGACAAATATTTTGGTAAATACATGCAGAGTACAAACCAAAGGGCAAGACATGAACCTCGTAGTGTGAGCCCTGGAGCATGAAACACAGATATTTTCTGTGAGACGTTCGGATCTTGACATGAAGGTATGCTCCCCTTCATGTCTAGTGCAACCATCCAGTCTCAGTATGTGGGGAAGGAGTGACTGCAGGGAGACCATTCTGAACTTCTTGTGTTCTATGAAAAGGTTCAGTCCCCAAAGGTCTAGTACTGGCCTTAAATCCCTGGGCCATTTTGGAACCAGAAAGCACCGAGAATAGTAGCCTTGTTTTATTTCTGAAACTGGGACCAGTTTTATGGCCTTTCTGTGAGGGAGGGTTTGAACCTCCTCCAGCAAGAGGCCAAGATGTCCTGGTGGATATCTGTTGGGCATGGGGGGGTTACTGGAGGAACAGTAAGGAGTTCTAAGACATGTCCTTGCTGAACCACCTCCACCACCCATGCATCCAGAGTGAACTCCCTCTACTTTCCACTTTTGAAGAAAGAGGGAGACGCAGCCTCCCACCAAAATTTCCTGAGGCAGTGGGGCTGAAGGAAGGGGAGGGAGTCAGAAAGTGGGGGGGGAAGGTGGCAGGGGTGCCTGTAATGGCTTAATCTTTTGTAAGTCTGGCATTAGCACCAAGGGCCGGGTTGGCAGCTTGGGAAGTTGTAGGTTAAGGTCTTTAGGAACCACTTTCAGGGCCCCTTTTATAGCCACAGCTGGTTAGGCATAGGGCCTTCAAAAAGAACCACAACCCCTTCCCCGGTGTTTAGGGTTCAAAGTATGCAGGGATCAAACAGTCATTTTTGAGGATTCTAAATTCCTTAGAACATTTTCAACATCAGTGCCAAATAAGTGTTTGCCCCAGAATGGAGCATTCATCACAGATTGTTGTACATTGAGGCAAAACCATCCACTCTTAGCCAAGAGTGGCCGTGAAGGCAAATCCCAGAGGCAGCTGCCCTTACAGCAGCATCACAGGCGTCATATGCAGACTGCAGCACCAGCCATCTGGCCATTCACAATTATCTCCTGTGCCAGTATTTTATCCTGGCCCTCTGGCAGTTTTTCAGCCAGGGTGGCCATTGTCTATAAAAGGCAATTCTAATATTTAATCATATATGCCTGATAGTTAGCAATTCTTAGGCCTAGGGAAGCAGAAGCAAAAGGTCTCTTCCCCATTACATTCAACTTCCTTGACTCCTTGTCAGGAGGAAAAGGGTTCATGTGTTTGTGAGCCTTGGATTGGTCTTGTGCAGCGATTATAACCACAGAGTCTGTTTCAGGCTGTGAGAAATAGTGAGGTTTTGCAGTAGGGGCTGGATATTGTTTGTCAGCCATTGTGGGAACTGTAGGTAATTGAGCCGGCCTGTGCCAGGCAGCCAAAGTCGCATCCCCTAGTGCAGAATGTACAGGAGGAATAATTACTGCAGGAGATGCAGAAACCTCCACAAACTCATAGAGACGTCTCTTGGACAAGTCTTTCTCTTCAGCTTGAAACCCCAATTTATCTTGAACCAGTTTAAGGAAGGCTTGAAAGAAGGCTTCCTGAGGTGTAGATCTTGGAGTGTTTTTCACACTCTCCTTAGAGCAAGAGGACAGAGAGGAGCTTGATCCAGTAACATCTGTTGCTTCTTCTTCTTTCATGGCCTCCTCTTTCTTCATATACTCTGAATTACATTCCAGTTCATCACTGACCTTGTCTGAGGGTTAATGGGATGAGGAGACAAATGAGGAGGAGCCATTAACAGGGATCCAATCAACGGAGGCAGTTATAAGCCCCGCACTCTGGCAGAGATGGAAAACTAGTGACAACAGTGAAGTTGATGATGAACCAGCCAAGGGTGCCGACAGAGCAGGCAATGACGGTGGAAGCAGCAACGAGTGCTGGAACAGTTCAGACTTTGTCTGATACAGCATCTGTGCGTCGATGGGCCCCAGAGGTGTCAATGATGGCTGAACCATTATTAGGACAGTGCAAACAGCGGAATTGCCTGTGAAACCCCTGGTGAGAGAGATGAGCTAATACTGGACCCCGACCTTGGTGTCTGAGAGATGCTCGGGGGGATGGCAGGACTCGTGGCCAGATGCCAGGGCACTGTCTTTGTCAGTAAACTTACCCCATATAGTAGGTGAATGGGACTGGTCTGGAGAAGCGACCTTTTCCTTATGTCACCTGTCCATTTCAGAGTGTCAGTGTTTCTCTGTTGACTTGGAGGACTTCTGCTTTTTTTTTGAGTCAGCGATGGCTGCCATTGACCATCGGGATCAATGGGCTGAGTGAACTGGGAACAGAGGTGACTGATGATGGTGAAGGCACCTTCACCACAACCTGTTTCTCCATTTCTTGAATCTTGAAACAGGTTGCAGTGAAGGTACCTTCACTGCAACCCGGTTCTCCATTTCTTGAATCTTCAGAAAAAAAATCTAAAGCCTTCTTGTGATGTCTTCTGCTTGGCTGCTTAAAGTTCTGGCAGACTGAGCAGGCTTTAATGTTACAGTTTTTACCAAAGCAATGGATACAGAGTGGCTTTCATCTTTATAAATCTTAATATCTACGCAACAGCAATAATGGAACACTGGTTCCTTGCCTTTTGTCAGCATCATAAAAGAGTTCAAAATTAACAAACCTTTGAGAAGTAGCAGCTTTAGCAAATACTTGCAAATGCTCAACAGCGTTCTTCAGCAGCAGTGGACCGATGAGCAGTTGATGACAGGAGGAAGAACTGAGGCATACTGGGGCTGCCCATGTTATATATGTGCCAACGAGGCATGTCGATGTTGTCAGCACCAGCCAGCAAAAATTTACAAATGGTTCTGATGCCAATGGCTTTCAGTTCTATGATGTGGCTCAATGAAGGGAGATGGCCTCAAAGAAGATCCTTACTTCAGCCAGAACAACGCAACGTGTTCCACCACCCCAGCATCCTATTTGCCTTTCCATATGCTGTAATGTATTGACAAGTGAACTTCATGTTATCATTAATAATTACCTCTCAATCCCTTTATTCCATAGAATGTTTAACTTTTACCCTGTCAGTGCTATATTCAGCTGGTGGGTTCTTATTGCCTATTTGCAGGACCTTACATTTCTTGGCATTGACTTGTGCAACCAGATGTTAAACCAGTTTTCTAGATTCTCCAAGTCCTTTTTTATTGCTTTAGTCCCTTCTATACTGTCCACCCTCCTGTAGCGTTTGGTGTTATCCATGAAAATACTGATCTTCCCTTGTAGCCCTTCATCGATGTTGCTGATGTAAACATTGAAGAGGATGAACATTTGGTACCACTGATCCATGTGGCACCCCACTTGTAGCTACCTTTACCCGTAAACACCACAGCTGATGCTTACATTGCAACAATAATTATTCCACCTAATTCCAAGTCCTTCTTTGGAGCTGTGGTCTAAGAAAGGAACATAAAAGAGCTAAATGGGACTCTGAACAGTTTAGGCTTTTGCCCTGTGGAGGCCCCCCATGCAAAGCTCGATGCCAGGCCCCCTGACAGACAGTGGTGTGGGGGATGGCAGGGCCAGGGGGCCCTCTTGCTGACTGGGAGCATGGGTTGCATGTGCCAAAAGCCTCCCCTGACTCTGAAAACCATTATGTGGGCCAAAGGAGCCCCACAAACAGATTGTATGGGTAAACAAAACCCATTTGTGGCTGCTACAGAAAAAACAAGCACTGCAAAGAAGGAAAAACTAGCCAAAATGTGCCCCCCCCCCACCCAATAAAAAGCCTCCAAACTCCTGGAAAACAAGAAAATTTATTCTAGCACACCAAACTCAAAAAGTCTGGATTTTTGTAAAAACAAAAAAATCAGAAGGGGGAAGGTGTGCTAAATGAGAGAAACAATGACAGAAGCAAGCACTAGCATCCAGAGAAAACCCCCAAATAAGCAGAAGACCAACAAAAAGACATGAAAGGATAGCACTGGTGACTAGGAAAATATCAAATTAAGATGTGAAACAGTGGCTGCAGACTTATTGTATGCAGTTTGCAATGGACCTGACCCCCCCACCTACCCCAAAAAAAATAGCTACAAAATAGCCACTAAACAAAGTGCTAAGGAGTAGTCAGAGTAAAATAAAATAAAAATAGAATTTGCAATAATTGAATTGTTTAAATATGAATTAAATATACAATAATGGATGGGGAAGTGTGCTTAATGAGAAATTAATGGTTGCCCGAGGTGTGGGATGCTACATAAACCCCGAGGGTGAAGCATAAGGGGTTTATTAAGGCATCCCACACCCAGGGCAACTATTAATTTCGAATTTAACACACTTCCCCATCCCTCATTAAATATAATTGCTGGTCAGCAATTTTTTGTTTTACATCTTTACATTTTTCATTTATTTTGCAGTTGCGATCTTACCGCAGTTGTCTTCCTGTTGCCACTTCCTGTTCTGTGTGGCTGTCGAACGGCAGGATCATCCAGATAGCGAGTGAGACTCAGACATGCTGCCATTTCTAAATGGTAGCATCAACAAGATACATTCTTTTATTTTTTTAAAAAGCGATGAGAACGCTTGCTCTGGCAGCTCCACGCTAAGCGAGTGAGGAGCCGCCATTTTCTAACTTCAATCCGCCCGGACCACCGCAGAGCCAATCAGGGAGGCGGGTTTTAAGCTAACTGCCTCAGCGCGTGTTCCCCGTTATAACTTGCGAGTTATAACGGGAAATTATAACTTGGTCAGGCAATGTAAAAAATTGCTGACCAGTTATTATACAATAGTTACTGCCATTTTGTGATTTAGTGACTGCAAAATGGCTGTGTAACCATGGGAAACTTGCTACAATGGCAGTTTTATTCATGAGAGCAAAACGAAGCTTGACAGTCCCCACAAAGTGAAGGGCTGAATAAAGTTAGATTAGTAGGAAACAAACTGGTGATACTTGAGGAAGCCCACCCAGGACCTGGAACACTAGTGTCAGGAGCTGTTACTGAGGGATATAAAATCAATATGTGGTTTGGATTATTATGTACTTGCCCATCCCAGTGCACCAGAATAATACCTCTGGCCTGCTGGAATAGTGCCCAACCTGCCAGAGTGGTCCCCATGACCAGTTATAAGGGTTCTGACCAAGTAGAATGCACCCCTACCCATCAGAATAGCCCCGCCTGCCAGAATGCCAGAGTGGGAATTCCTGTGGGCCGTGTGTTCATGCTGGTGTGTCAGAGGCATTCTGTTGGGTCAGGGGATCATTCTGGAAGGTTGGGATGTGTATTCTAGCTGGTTGTGGGCACAGTTACTGCATGTTAGGGCACAATTTTGGCAGGTCAGTGGAGTCATTTTCTTGTGTCCTGGCAAAAGGAAATCCAAAAATCTCCAGTTCAGGGCACATTCCAGTTCTATATAAATTCCAGTGTTCGCAAGTCAGAAATAACCAAGGCGAGCTCAGTTGAGTCTCCCCTCACTATCTTGTCATCCACTAATATTTGTTTAGCTGTGGAAGCTGACACTGTTTTGATCCTCCTTCCCTAGACCACCCTTACCCCAGAGTCCCCACGTATCTTTTTAAACAAATCCCCCTCCAGCTCCAATCAGTGATTTGGGGGAGAAGGTGGGAGGCAATGGAAGTAAAGCCAGGCTAGCTCGGTTAGGTGGCAACTACCACCTGCTGTCACCCTCCCTAACACGTAGTATGTGCTTATCCCACTGATACATAGAAAGCACAATATGAGGCAGGGGGTGGAATAGTTTGCATAAGGTATGATGCTAGGAAAATGGATTGATCAGTTTGCTTAGCATCATCAATGACGTGAGCCGCTCCCCCTGTCATGCACTCTGTGCATCAATGGGATTTCTGGCTGTACTCAGCAAAAGGTTACCTGGCAGTAACTAAGGAAACAAAATGATCCATCCAAGCCTCAGTTTTTTTTTCCCCCCATACTCTGTTTTTGCACCCTGGGGCCACGGCAAGGGAGGCTCCCTTTTGATGGCTGCCACCCCCCCCACACTCTACCATCTCCCTGGGACCCCAGCGGTGAGGGTACCTCCACAGATTAACCCCCATGGCAGGGTCAGGGGAAGGAGGGCCAACCCCCCGAAGCACATAATTCAGAGCCTCACAGGTGATGTGGTAGGTGGAGGTGTGGCCAGCGGGTATCATACACCCTTGCCGTGTCCTTTCATTTCCTATGCTTTTTCTTCCACAGTTTTTCCCAGAGGCCTCAGCAAACTCAGAGGCATGCATGTACATTGGAACTGATGGCCCTGCTCCACCTACCCTGGCCTAATGCCTGGCCCCCCATCTGCATGGCACTACCACTGAGCTTTCACTTGGTACACCCAGGCATCAGGAAGACCAACCTCTCCAATCTAGGAAAGGAGAGGAGAGGAGAGGAGAGCTGCCTGACGGCTGCTCAATCCTGCTCCCAGCCCTCCCCCCAACCCCAGGTGGCCCAAGCTTGTTTCTGAACCCGGGTTGGCAGTGTGGGAGAGGTAAAGCACTAAGCACCTCAGCCCTCTGCATCACTGGCCAACTCCAAGCCTCAGTTTTCAAAATGCGTAAGGATCTCTAAAAGCTGGGGAGGGTTGCTGGCTCTTGTTTTTTAAATGTGCATCAGAGATTGGATCCCCATTGCCAGGTGTGGTTCATATGGTTCAACACTCCATCCAATGCATTTGTCACATGTGCCCCCCTCCCCCACAAAAGGTACTCAGTAGGACTGAAACGGGTTGCAGGATGGACTTGAATCTATAAACCCCTACTGTGAGATTTGGCCCATTGTACAACAGGCTTGCAGAGCCTGTGAAACAATCAGCTACTGAATAATGTAAACTAAAGTGCACCTGAGCTGACTCTGTCCTATTTAATGAGCTGCTCCCTGAAGTTCTGGGGCCAGATTTTCAAAGAACGGGAAACTGGCACACATGCAGCAAAACCTGGGTGCAAGAGGGGCTTCACTTGCACAACAGCAGGTTTTGCTGCATGCAGCATATTTCTGCACATGCTTTTATAATTTCTTGTGTGGTTTCTGAGACACAGATTCTCAACAATCCTTAAATGTACTTTTTTTTCCATTTTTGCAAACAAGTTATCCTGTTTTGCATATTTTGCACCTTAATAACTTTGCCACCGTTCAACAGAGTTGCATGAGATTTTGCATGCATAATCTTGTGGTGTAGATGTGCTGATCTGGGAACATTTATTTGAGTCACTTATGTAGTTTCTGAGATACAAAGTCTTAATCCTTACGTTTATGTGTTTTTTGCTTTTTTCTTTGTCCTATATCTCAGAAACAGCTATAGGTTGTGGTCTGAAAATTTCAGTGTTGAAAGCCTTTGCCTCACAGATGTGCCTTTTGAATGTTTGGTGAAAAAATATTAATCCATTCAAAAGTTATTACATTTTTAAATTTCCCATTATTTCCTATGATAAAAATTGTATGTCAGGCACATAGTATTTATTTTCACAGTCATTAAGTTTTGCATACTTTGCACCTTAATAACTTTGCACCCATGCAATGGATGTGCCTGAAATGTTGAATGAGTAATCTTGTGTGTTATGTCTGTAGATGTGGCTAATTTCATTTGAATTGCTTGTGTGATTTCTGAGATACCATGTCTCAAACATCCTTAAATATACATGTTTTTTCCATTTTCGCAGTCATCCAGTTTTTCATACTTTGCACCTTAATAACTTTGCAGTCCTTCAACAGATATGCATAGCATTTTGCATACATAATTTCATGGGGTAGCTCTATTGAGTTTATAAATTTTGTTTGAATCGCTTGTATGATTTCTGATATATAGAGTCTCAAACATCCTTAAATGTTCATGTTTTTTCCATTTTTGCAGTCATCCAGTTTCACATATTTTGCACCTTAATAACTTTGCAACTCTTCAACAGATGTGCATGATTATTTGCATGCATAATCTTGAGGGGCGGGCAGGTCTGTTGATGTGGCAAATTTCATTTGAATCTCTTGTACGGTGTCTGAGATACAAAGTGTCAGACTTCCTTAAATTTACATGTTTGTTCCTATTTTCCCATACAGGTAATCTTGTGTCGCATATTGTATACCTTAATAACATTGCAACTGTTCAACGTATGTGCATGAACTTTGCATGCATAAGCTTGTGAGGTAGTTCTGTTGATTTGGCAAATTTAGTTTGAATTGCTTGTGTGGTTTTTGAGACACAGTCTCAACAATCCTTAGATTTACATGTTTTTTCCATTTTTGCAAACAGGTCATCCTGGTTTGCATACTGGGTATTAAATAAACCGAAAAAATGTATTAGCAGTTTTACACATGAAAGTACTAATCAGCTGTAAAAATGCATTGCACATGGCACAGCATGGTTAGCAAAATTTAAAAATATATATAATTTTATTAATATTACCTACCATGCCATAGACTCACTGAACAAGCTCTGTATATCAGAAACCACTCAAGCGATTCAAACAAAATTTACAAACTCAGTAGATTTACCCCACAAGATTATGTATGCAAAACACCATTATATATCTGTTGGTGGATCAGATTAGACAGGTATGTAGTAAGGGGTGCATGGTGATTGCCGGGCAACTCAATCTACCTGGAGTGGACTGGGGAATCCAAACCACCTCTAGCACCAGGGAACAGGTACTTCCGGATGTGTTCCTGGATAGCCACCTGGTGCAGTTGGTTGGCGAACCAACCAGGCTTGGTAACATATTGGACCTGGTACTATCAAACGGGGAGACAGTGACAGAGCTACGGCTGGAGGACCCACTAGCTGGGAGTGACCACTTTTCAGTGTGGTTCAGACTCAGCATGAGCAGGGAGGCTGTGGAGTCAGCCACAAAGGTGGTGGACTTCAGACGGGCGGACTTTGGGAGGATGTGGGAAATACTGAGAAGGCAAATTGGGGGGATTAAGTTGGAGATGGATGCACATCAGAAGTGGGAAATCATAAAGGCTGACCTGAGGGAGGCTACTGCAGTGTGCAACAGGACTCTGAGCAAGAAGTCCAGGGCCAAGGTGCTGTGCTGGATGACCAGGATTGTGTTGGAGGGGGGTGAGGGCTAAGAAAGTAGCTTTTAGGAGAATGAAAAGAACAGAGAGGGATGAGGACAGGGAGCTGTATGCAAAAAGGTCCAAGGAAGTAACCAAGTTAAAAAGAGAGGCCAAGGTAGCCAAGGAGCTGAGGCTGGCTCGGGGCCTAGGAGAGGGGAGAAGGAATTCTATAGATAAGTGCAGAGACTGGATAGTCCAGATCAGGAAGGATGAGGGGTTGGTGGAGAAGGAGGAGGAACAGGTAGAAGTACTGAATGGCTACTTCTGCTTGGTGTTTATGAGGGAGGTAGGAGGTCCACTACCCCTGTGGACTGAAAGGGTGGGGATGAAGGGGGAGGAGATGAATGATGCAGTGATTCTAGAAAGCAGGGTACTGGATGGTCTGAAGGCACTTAGGGTGGATAAGGCACTGGATCCTCATGGCATTCACCCTAGGGTATTGAGGGAGATGGTGGAGGTGTTGGCCGGACCACTGTCAGACCTGTTCAACATCTCCCTGGACATGGGATGCATACCGCTGGACTGGAGATTGGCTCATGTGGTACGTGTCCACAAGAGCAGCCCAAAGGAAGAGACTGGTAACTACAGACCTGTCAGTCTCTCTTCCATAGTGGGTAAACTCATGGAAGCAATCCTGAAGGAGAGACTGGTAACCTTCCTGGAGGTCAGTGATCTCCAGGATGGGTAGCAGCATGGGTTTGTATCAGGAAGATCATGCCAGACAAACCTAATGCACTACTACAACTGGGTCACAAAGGAACTGGACAAGGGCCATGCAGTGGATGTCCTGTATTTAGATTTCAGCAAGGCCTCGGTTCCTCATGGGTGACTGGGGGCAAAGCTGAAACATGTAGGGGTGGGGGCCAAGATGGATAACTGGATCGGGAATTGGCTAGTAGATAGGCTGCAGCAGGTCATTGTGTGTGTGTGTGTATGTGTGTGTGTACTGTCATCTCCCAAACCAGTGACCAGCCCTGTGCCACAGGGCTCTGTGCTGGGACTGGTGTTGTTTGGACTGTTCATATTGGATAGTGCCCACGGGGTTGGGAGCAGGATCAGTTTATTCACAGATGACACCAAAATGGGAGCTGTGGTGGATGACATAGATGGGTGGCTGAAGCTTCAGGGGGATCTAACCAGACTTGAGGAGTGGTCAGTGAGGTGGCAGTTAGGTTTTAATGCAAAGAATTGCAAAGTTATGCACTTCAGGGCAAAGAACCCGAGGAGGAAATATTGGTTCGGTGGGGTACAGTTAGGGGTCGCTGAAGAGGAGAAGGATCTGGGGGTCATAGTAACGAGGAGAATGAACAACTCTGCTCAATGCAGGAGGGCTGCAGCTAGGACCGATAGGATGCTGGGGTGCATTGTGCAGGGATTCTCATCCAGGAGCAAGTAGGTGATCATACCCCTGTACAGCTCCTTGGTCAGGCCGCAGTTGGAGTACTGTGTGCAATATTGGCATTTGTATCTGAGGAAGGATATCAAGCTGCTCAAGGCGGTGCAGCATAGGGCGATGAATATGTTACAGGGGATGGAAAGTAGAACCTACGAAGAAAGGCGGAGTCAGTTGAGTCTGTTCACCCTGGAGGAGAGAAGGGATCAGGGGAACATGATTGAAACCTTTAAATACTTGCGAGGGCCCAACAGATCAGACACAGAGGTGCTGTTTAAGCTGAGAGGAGGAAGGGACACGAGGGGGCACAGGCTGCGATTGGAGGGAGGCAGGTTCAAGGAGGAAGATGAGGAGTCATTATTTCACTGAGAGGGTGGTGGTGAAATGGAACGCTCTGCCAGACGAGGTGGTGCCATGTAGAACTCGAAGAGTGGAGTTGGGGACTTTGTCCTAGGCCCCTTTCCCCCATCCTGTGAGGTGCCGCAGGGCTCTGTACTTTCACCCATGTTGTTCATGGTATATATGCTGCTGTTGGGAGACATTATAAGGTGGCATGAGCTGAGTTTTCACTACTATGCAGATGACACTCAGCTGTACATGTCCTTTGTGCCCGAGCAGGGTGACGCTGTCTCGATCTTTAATAACTGCCTCTCCAAGATCCAGGACTGGATGAGTGCCAACTGGCTAAAGTTGAATCTGGATAAGACTGAGGTGTTGGTTGTGGACCCAGGTCATCAGGTAGAGGGGTTGTCTACTGGGCAGCCATCTGGTTTGTGGCTGGGTGGCAGCCAGCTGATGACCTCTGACTGGGTGTGAAATCTTGGCGTTATGCTTGATGGTGGGCTGACATTTAAGTCTCAGGTGTCAGCCATTGTCATGATGTATTTTTACCACCTGAGGAATATCACCCAGATAAAACACCTGGTCCCGCCTGATGAACTTCCAACGTTGGTCCATGCCTTTGTGACCTCCCACTTGGACTACTGCAATGACCTATACCAAGGGCTACTGAGGGTGGACCTCTGCCACCTCCAGCTGGTGCAGAATGCGGCTGCCAGGTTGTTGACTGGCTTATCAAGATCTTGCCATGTCACACCTGTGCTCTGAGGTCTGCATTTGCTGCCAGTTTAGTGGAGGATCACCTTCAAGGTCAGATTACTGACCTATAAGGCCCTACACAGACAAGGACTGAGGTATCTGCAAGATCTCCTTTGCCCCTACCACCCCCTCCATCCTCTCTGCTTCACTGATGAGGAATTGCTAGAGGTTCCCAGGGTCTGTTTGAAAACTTCAGGAGCTAGATCTTTCGCTTTTGCAGGTCCGACCCTGTGGAATTCTCTACCTCGTCAGATTAGAGAGTGCCTGACTGCCGAGACCTTTAAATCTGCCCTAAAGACTTATTTATTTAATCTGGCATTTCCTGAAGCGTGAAATCTCTCCTGCCTGTTATTAACTGTTTTTATGTGTGATTTATTTTACTTGTTATGATATTTGTACAAACGATTTAATAGATGCTGAATTGCGCTTTTTATAAATAAATTTTGATTTGATTTGATCTGAGGTCTCTTGATGTTCCAAATATCATGTGAGTCTGTTGTGTGGCTTTTGAAATACAGAGTGTCACAAAATCCTAAATTCACAACTTTTTTGCTGTTTTTTTGTTTGTCCTCCTGTAACTCAGAAACAGCTTTAGGTTGTGGTCTGAAATTTTCAGGGTAGAACACTTTTCTCTCACAGATGTGCCTTTTGAAGGTTCAAAAGTTATTACAGTTTTAAATTTCCCATTATTTCCCATTGAAAAAATTTCTATGTCAGGCATGAAAGTACTTTTATTTTCACAGTCATCCAGTTTTGCATAATTTTCACCTGAATAACTTTGCACCCATGCAACAGATATGCATGTAATTTTGCATGCTTAATCTTGTGGGGTATGTCTGTTGATATAACAAATTTCATTTGAATTGCTTGTGTGGTTTTGGAGATACTGTGTCTCAGACAACCTTAAATGTGCATGTTGTTTCCATTTTCGCAGTCTTCCAGATCTGCATACTTTTCACCATAATAACTTTGCAACCCTGCAACAGATATGCATGTAATTTTGCACACTTACTCTTGTAACATACGTCAGTTGATGTTACTAATTTTATTTGAATTGCTTGTGTGGTTTCTGAGATAGTGTGTCTGGAACATCCTTAAATGTACGTTCAGATTTGCATACTTTGCACCTTAATAACTTTGAAATCCTTCAATGTATGTGCATACAGATTAGCATGCATCATCTTGTGGGGTAGCTCTATTGATTTTGGAAATCTTGTTTGAATCACTCATTTGGTTTCTGAGCAGGAGAGTCTCAAGCTTCCTTAAATGTACGTTTTTCCCATTTTCACAAAGTCCTCCAGTTCTGCATACTTTGCACCTTAATAACTTTGCAACTCTTTAACAGATATGCATGAGGTGTTGTGTACATAATCCCGTGGGTTAGTTCTATTGATGTAATAAATTTTGTTTGCATCACTTATGTGATTTCTGAGATTCAAAGTCCCAAACATCTTTAAATTTACATGTTTTTTTTCTATTTTCACTGAACAGGTCATCCTGTTTTGCATACTGTATACCTTAATAACTTTGCCACCATTTTACAGATTTGCATGATATTTTGCATGCCTAATCTCATGGGGGTAGGTCTGTTGATTTTTGAGCTTTCCTTTGAATTGCTTGTGTGGTTTCTGAGATACAGCATCTCAACAATCCTTACATTTATATGTTTTTTGCTTTTTCTTTGTCCACCTGTATCTCAGAAACTGTTTTAGCTTATGGCCTGACATTTTCAGAGTAGATCATCTTTGCCTCACAGATGTGCCTTATGAAGGTTTGATGAAAAAATATTAATCTGTTCAAAAGTTATTTAATTTTTAAATTTCCTATTACAGGTATTTCCTATGGGAAAAATTTATATGTCAGCCACAAAAGTACTTTTATTTTTGCCAGACAGTCATCTAGTCATGCATTATTTGCACCTTAATAAGTTTGGAACCGTTTAACGAATGTGAATGAAATTGTGCATGCATAATATCATGGGATATGTCTGTTGAAGTGACTAATTTAATTTGAATTGCTTGTGCAGTCTCTGAGATACTGTGTCTCAAATAACCTTAAATGTACGTTTTTGCCATTTTTGCAGTCTTCAAATTTTGCATACTTTGTACCTTAGTAATTTTGCAACCTTTTAATGTATGTGTATGTAACTTTGCATGCATAATTGTGTGATACATCTGTTGATGTGCTTAATTTCATTTGAAGTGCTTGTGTAGTTTCTGAGATACTGCGTCTCAAACATCCTTAAAGGTGCATGTTTTTTCCATTTTTGCAGTCATCCAGTTTTGCATACTTTCCACATTAATAAGCTTGTAACTCTTTAACAGATGTGCATGAAATGTTGCATGCATACGTTCATTGGCTAGTTCTTTTGGTTTGGGAAACTTTTAATTGCTTTTGTGGTTTTTTGAGAAATAGAGTCTCAAACAACCTTACATCTACATGTTTTTTCCACTTTTGCAGTCTAGTTTTGCATACTTTGCACCTAAATATCTTGGCAACTCTGTAACGAATGTGCAGGAACATTTGTATGCATATTCTCCAGTAGTAGGTCTGTTGATGTTAATAATTTCATTTGAATTGCTTTTGTGGTTCCTGAGATACAGAGCCTCAAACAACCATAAATTTATATGCTTTTTCCATTTTCGTAGTCATCCAGTTTTGCATACTTTGCAACTTCTCTTCAAAAGATGTGCATGAATGTTTGCATGCATAATCTGGAGGGGTAGGTCTGTTGATGTGACAAATTTCATTTGAATCGCTTATGCGGTATCTGAGATTCAGAGTCTCAAACTTCCTTAAATTTAGGTGTTTTTTCTGTTTTCACGAACAGGTAATTCTGTATCACATATTGTACACCTTAATAACATTGTAACTGCTCAACGGATGTGCATAAAATTTGCATGCATAAGCTTGTGGGGTAGTTCTGTTGATTTGGCAAATTTAGTGTGAATTGCTCATGTGGTTTCTGAGACACAGAGTTTCAATAATCCTTAAATTTACGTTTTTTTCCACTTTTGAAACAGGTCATCCTGTTTTGCACATTTTGCATACTTTGCACCTTAATAACTTTGCAAGCCGTCAATGGATATACATGTAATTTTGCCTGCTTAATATCGTGGGGTATATTTACTGAGTCTACTAATTTCATTTGAATCACTTGTCTGGTTTCTTTGATACAGAGCCTCAAACATCCTTAAATTTACATGTTTTTTCCATTTTCACGAACAGTCATCCAGTTGCACATACTTTACACCTTAATACCTTTGCAACCCTTCAACGGATGTATATGAATGTTTGCATGCATAATCTCAAGGGGTAGGTCTGTTGATATAGTAGATTTCATTGGAATCACTTGTGCGGTGTCTGAGATACAGAACCTCAAGTTTATGGGTTTTGCTGCCACCTACAGGCGCTATGAGGGAATATTTAAATTTACATGCTTTTTCTATTTTCTCAAATAAATATATATATATATATATATATATATATGTATACATATTCACCTGATCAATCAGCCAGTCACTCTCTGATCCTTACCATGCCAATCTGCAGCAAAAGGCAGTGAGAATGACTGCTATTTTGTAATCCAAAGCAGGAATAATTCAAATTGGCTGATTCTGACTGGCCTTTTTTTTTAACTTTCTTTTTATTCATTTTTATAAGATGTTCTTGCAAAAGTTGTGGATAGGACTTTTTAGGATTTTAGGAGTTTCTGATTCTAAATTCAGTTCATACTCTGATTCCAAAAAGTACCTCTGAATTGAATTTGGAATTCTAATTCCCAAATCCTAAATCCAAATCTCCTTTATAACAATATGTTTTAGATTTTAATTTTGGAATTAATATTTTTAGACTGCAATGCCAAAAATCCTAATTTTGAAAATCAGGTTGGAATCTGACAAATCTGGATTCATGATTCAGAATGTTACTGGTGCAGGGTCTGCAAGAGAAGCCGTATGAGGAGAGACTAAAGGAGCTTAATATGTATACCCTTGAGGAAAGAAGGGAGAGGGGGGACATGATAGAAACTTTTAAGTACCTCAGTGGAATCAACAAAGTCCAAGAGGGTAGCAGCTTTCAGAAAAAGAGACTTGCAAGAACAAGGGGACACAATTTAAAGATAGAAGGAGGGTGGTTCAGGGGCAATGTGAGGAAGTATTTTTTCACAGAGAGGGTAGTGGATGCATGGAACAGCCTTCCTGAGGAGGTTGTGGAGTCTAAAACTGTGGGAGAATTCAAGAATGCATGGGACAGACATAAGGCAATTCTTGTGGGGGGTAGGAAGAAATAGGCTGTTGGTTAACAAGGATCTGCGGCCTATCCTGTAGGTAGGGAAATGGGCAGACTAGATGGGCCAAGCGGTCCTTATCTGCTGTCAAAGTCTATGTTTCTATTTCTATGTTTCTATGTTACCTTCCCTTTCCCAAAGGCATTTTCCACATAAGTCCTTATTTACTGTACCCAAACGTCACAGTCAAAATGTAAATCCACACCCCAAAGTAGTCCTGGATGAACACATTTTCACTTCCAGTTCAATTAGTGTAGATCTGGCTGTTCCTGGTCCTGCTGATAGCAGTGCCGTCTTGCTCCATCAGCAGCAGTTGACACTTTTGTGAGAGTGCAAAGGGAATCCTAAAGGTTTTATAGCCCCATGGGGGTTGCATAGCTGTGGAACACAGTGCATGCAGGTTGGAATGGACTTGTTTTTAGCCATTGACTGTGGTCACTCGAGATCATGGCTAGAACCAAGTCTCAGCAAATCAGGGCAGGGAGTTCCTTACCCATTCCATATTTCCTGAAAATTTTATTTCCATCAGTTTACAAACACTCTCATATATTCAACCAAAAAGTGATATTATAAAATGATGCATCTGAAGATACTGTCTATATAATGAAGAACCAAAAGGTTGCTCCAGGAGTACACCCTTTTAAAGTGCAGCACAATCAAACACTCCAAGAACAAAAGCACGGCATCACTTTACCAGAAACAGTGTGTTACACTGTATTGAAAAACTTCAAACTGCACATGTGAGGTAAAAACTTTAAAAGTGTACAAGAAGACAGTCACCAGGCCTTACCTGGATGACTCCCTGCTGACAGTAGCCCCAACATTTTGCACACTGGCTTCCTTGGGTGCCCAGCCAATCTAACTCTAATCCCATTTATACTGGCTGTTTAAAGGGGGGGGGGGGATCCAAAATAGATTAAACTAGGAGCAGTGGCGGGAGTCAAGTGAACAACCCTAATACGGTACTACAACAAAGTAGTATCATAAGCACATGTTATTACAAAAAAAAAATACCAAAGATTTGTGGAAAATACAGAATAAACAATAATTAGTAAGGAAAGCTAAAAATTAAAAGACCAGGTCCCATTAAGGCCTGGTGGCTGTTTTCTTGTGTGCTTTTAAAGTTTCACCTCATGTGTGCAGTGTGCAGTTTTTCAATAGCATGTAATACATCTCACCAGTGAGCAAGTGCCATGCCTAGCATCTTCTGTGTACTGTAGCAAGCTGTAAACGTATACGAGCTGCAGACTGTAGTCTAAAGGCAAACATGTACGGTTACTGCAGTTTTTAACCAAAGCTGGCCTTATAATGGTCTATAGGTTTTGCTCACACTGAGTAAGGGACTTCAGTATTAACACAGCAGACAACGCTGTTCTATGCTTACTTCCTTATATTAATAACCTATGTGTGCCACAGTAGGTTTGTAAATCTTGTAAAGGATATTGAGAAATACTGTATATTTACTGTGATAGTATAACAAAAGTTCTACTGCATCACAGATTCTTGTTTTGGACTTTTTTGAATGAAGAACATAAATTAATTTGCATTCTTTTATGGAAGTATGTTTTTCATGAAGATGGACAATTAAATTGTTTAATATTTGAAGGATGAGTATGTCTTTGGCAAATGGCAACATATTAAAATCCAGATTTATTAGTATTACTTTCCCATTATAGATGTGATTTTTGTGTATATATATATATATATATATATATATGCACTGTAAACACATACTTAAAAAAGCTGCCTATGCCTCAGGAAAAAAATACTTCAACATTTCATATTTGGACACAATTTAGTTTATATTTCATGTTTGCATTTTTTATTACAACGTGCCCGATCCTTAAAGCCTTACACTCCTCTATGTGGGTGGGTGGGGGCATGGGCTGCTCTGAACTGCAGAAGCCCAATTCCACAGGTGCAGAGGCATCCATAGTATTCATCCACTCACCTTCCCTGAGGCCACCAGGTGCTACCCATCCCACACCACTGGCTGATCTACAGATTGGCAAGGTCAGGAAATGGAAGGGGTGAGAGTTGGAGCCATGTTAAGCAACATTCCTAAATATAGATGTGCTTTGCTTCAGGACTTGGATGGAGCAGATGGTGCATGGGGAGGGAGACCTCTGACATACCTGCTCTGAGTCCCTCTCATCCTAAAGAAATGCTTGGGGCATGAGGGGCTCCCAGCAACAAGTGCTTCTACCCTCCTAAGATGCACTGAGGGCTGCAAGGGTGTGGAGGGGCCCAAACATTTTAAACAAATAAACAAAAAAAGAATCCTGGCTGTTGTAAAGGGAACATGGCAGTCCTAGCTAGGTGAAATCCCCTACTTGACAGTGTAATGCATTCTTCAATTGGAAACCTGTTGTCCAGCTATTCTCCATCTCTTGGCCACCCTGTAACTGAAAAATGCTTCTTGGTGGCAGCTGGGTATGCGAATGCTGTTTGTGACTTGGGCACTCAGTCTGTAGAGGTGCACGTGATGGTACTGTGTAAATGATGAATGCCAGGCCACTTTGTGAACTGGGGCTTAAGATCAAGTGCAGAAAACAAATTCTTTGTCCATTAGAATTCAGCTGCATCTGTGTTTTGTCTTCACCTGAAGTTACAGCCCTCAGACATCATAATCTCTTCACCACCAATAAATTGTGATATCACAAGCAGGGGTATAAGACTTCCATTGTACACCAGAAGTAGAAGCAGGGGACTTCTAAGGAGCAAGGATCCCATTTTGATTCAACTGTCTTTAAAGGGAAACTCTGGATAATAGAAAATGGGCAGCAGTTGCTGCAGAAGTGCCTAATTAGGACTTTTAGCATTAAAGTAACATTTTTAAGTACCTGTGTCAACTGTTATCTCATTTTGAAAGACCCACATTGACTGTCATATCCCTGAGCTACATGTGGCCATCTTGTGCAGACCAGACAGCTTCCTGCACTTGGGGTATGCTAATGCTTCGTCTAGACATCCCACAAGGTTCCATACTTGGGCACCTGCTCTTTTCTTTGTTCGTCAATAATCTACCTTTGGTGCCCTCCCAAAGTCTCTCCTTACTCTATGCCGGTGACTTGGTTCTCTATGTCTCCACCAGCTCTATTCATGAAATGAAGTCCCACCTCTCCTCTGATCTTCATCATATCCAAACTTGGCTTATGTCTCACCACCCGGTGCTAAATGCTGCCAAGACCCAGGCTGAGCCCTTTGGGTCACAAAGGAAATCTGTTGCTTCAACTCTGTCTCTCCAGGTTTCTTGTCTTGATGGCTCTCTTGTGGAAGTAACTTAGTCCTTCAGATACCTAGGAGTCACACTGGATCCATTTCTTAACTTCTCTCTGTATGTCAAAGCTGTCCGCAAATCAGTCAATGCTAAAACTGGAGTGGCTTACCGAGTCTGTCAGTTTCTGACCCCTGCCACCAGGATCTCTGTCACCAAAGGCCTTCTCCTCCCTGGACTCTGCTACGCTCTGCCTGTCTTTGCTATGGCACAGGCAAGCATCTTGCAAATGTGGGACATTGCCTACAACAATGTCTGTAGATTTGTGCTATCTGCTTCTCATCTTAAGCACCACTGTACTCTCTACTCTGACCTCCACTGGTTGTCTCCTTCCTCGTGTCAGGCTTATTCATTAGGTTGTCTGACTGACAGCATTATTCGTTCTTCTATCCCCCTCCACACTCGCTGCTATGATCACCCCCATGGACTGCCCTTGTTCCCTCTGTTCCATATCTTTAGCTCTATTATTATCCATCTATTAGGGAGGCAGTATAGCACAGTGGTTTAAGGCTCTGAGCTGCAAATCTGGAGACCTGGGTTTTGAATCCCACAGCTCCCACTTGCATACTGTGTGACCTTGAGCAAGTCACTTAACTTCCCTGTGCTCCCAGGTTGCACCTGCAAACAAGCTTTCAGCTTAGTGTGTCTCACTGGTTAAACAATTGGAAACATAAATAAATAAATAATTAACTGTCCCAAAATGCTCTACCAGGATGGGTAAACTTGCCTTCTCCTTCTATGCCCCCAAATTTTGGAACTCTCTCCAACTTGAACTTAGGCACTCCAAATCCCACCCCACTTTCAAGAAATGCCTCTCCAATTACCTCACCTCCCTTGACATTTGCAAATGTCCCTAGCTTCATGAGTCATGCAACTCTACCATTGTCCTGCACTTAAATTTCCCTGAGACCGCTTGATTCCTCCCATCCCCACTCTTCCTCAGCTGCAGCTACGCACTTTGTTCCCTGTCTCTGCCTGGGAATTGTCTCCTTGCTGACTACCAACAGCACTGTCATGTTTTGTACATTATTAACCACAAATTGTGCCTTTTTGTCTGTTTTGTTCCTATTATACTGTGTGATATGTACCTCCTCTATGTACTATGTGACCTGCACCTCTGTATAACTGCTTGGAATCTCCTATTGTACAACACTGTATATGTATTTGTTTTTACCTGTTCCTTGATTTGTACTCTCTTGGGTCATGCCTGAAAATAGGCAGTTCTGTCTAGTGCACTTACCCGGTTACCAAAAGCAAATAAATAAATAAAATAAAGAAAGAAATGAGGGCTACTAACTGTGCCATTAGTTGGTCGCCATCATTAGCATACCCTACACACTGGATGCCGCCTGGTGTTCACAAGATGGCTGTGGGTGGCTCAATGACATGATGGTTGGCGTGGGTCTTTCAAAATGAGACAACATTTGACACAGGTATGTAAAAATGTTACTTTAAAGCCAGCTTGGTGGCACAGAGGGCTGAGGTGCTGGACACCTTACCTCACACTACACTGGTGACCCAGCTTTGGAAATGAACTCAGGTCGCTCATGGGCTGGGCAGGGCAAGGAAGGATTAAGTGTCCGCTGACAGCTTTCCTTCCTTGGGGTGGGGGGACTCAGCACTGCGCTGTAGACTGACCCCCAATGCAGGCTACAGGTTAGCACAGGTGTGATGCTAGGAATCATGTGGACCCATGCGCAGGGCGTAAGACTGCCTCCACAGAGATGGAGGCAGTCACCCCACCCACTGCATGTGCATGGGTCTGGCCCCCCCCAGCAATCTAGATGTTGGCTTCTGGGGGTGGGGAGAGGCTGGCACCCCTCACCACTGGTCCTGTCATGGGGTACAACACATAGGGGATGACCAGTTGGAGAGGGTGTGGGGAAAGCCTCATCAGAGAGAGAATCCCCTCTGAGGGAGGGGCTGGAGCCACCTGCCAGCACCAAAGGAGGCGTAAAGTATGTATATAAAAAATTTTTTTACTTTAATGCTAAAACCCATAATTGGGTATTTCTGTAGCAACTGTAGCCATTTTTCTATTACCCAGGGTTTCCCTTTAATAATGAAGAACAAGGGAAAGTAACGTTAGAATACATAAGATAAAAGCTCACAAGTTTTCTAAATACTTTCAAATTTTTCTTGATGCATCAATAGCTCCTTAATATGCATTTTAACATACTCACTTTCAGTGCTTGAAATATATCCAGTTTTATGAATAAATTTGTATCAAATACACAAAGTATAGTCTTTCCATAAGAATTTCCTTGAATTATTGTGCACTGTATTTGCTTAAGGGATGTGGTTTAAGAATACAGTACAAATGTTTGACATTAAAAACCTTATTTGCTTTTGGTTCAGTCCCCCAGAACATCATTACAATTCAAATTGGCACTGCATGCAAATACAAACAGACACCAAAAAAAAGTGAAAAAAAAAAGATTTCTATTGACACCATAAATACCCAGGCACTTCGTATAAAAAACCCTACAAATAGAAACAAATATTTCACTACATAGAATATTCTTAACAAAACTCCCAATCTAATGATAAGTTTTGTATTACACTGCCTACTCGGCTAAAAATAAAAGTATTTATTACAGTAAAACTGCCAGATGACAATGACTTGCAGAATTGTTTTCACAAACTACAGTATCTCTTGATATATATTTTTTTGGGGGAGGTGTTCTGTGCACTCTCCAAAAATATTTTGTTTTATGTTATTATAACCCATGATGGTCTTTTCACTCCTTCCCCAGCATTAACAGCATCTGCATTGGTTGCTGTAAGCAGGGAGTCAAATTAAGTTTTATCATTCCTTATAAACTAACTTTGTAGATTCCATACATTTAAACATTTATTTCATTTTACCACCTGTTTTTTGTGCTTTTGATTCTCAAATAACTAAATGAGTAAAAGATTCATTGCTAACTACACAATTTTCTTTAAAGGTACATAAGAGGGTCCACTGTTGCAGAAAGACATTTTTACATAGCTATTTGAAACTCTATTACTGCACCCCAAGGATCCTTTATGTAATAAGTACTAATGATCTACAACAGTTATGGTAAATTTGATTATTCTGCTAATTGGTGGAATAGAAATAGCATCAACTGTAGCATCAACATGTTTTATAGAGTTTACTTTTTGCCCTTCTGCTTTCACAGATGTCTTGTTTAGACAGCTGATGACTGATGTTCATTGCAGACATAGATTGTACTTGGTCGAATCCTTCTCCTTGTCCGACTAGGCACTTTTGGGAGGATTCGGAATGTCTTGGGCATGAACTCCAAGCAGGCCTCCCGGAATTTTTTGATCCTCCAGCAGTATATTACTGGATTAAAAACAGACTTGAGGTAACTTAGCCACAGTACACAGGTACTGACAACATAGAAGGAAGGACTATAGTAAAACTGCCTACTAAAAACAGACAGCAAGCTGAACACTGTGTGTGGTAGCCAGCAAACTGAGAATCCAATGAAAAGGATCAAAATGGTGGTAAAGGCCCTTGTTTTGAAGCTCATGTCCACATTTAATTGGTGAGGCCTCTGAAGGCCCATGAGGCCTAGTTTACTCACTTGGCTCAAGCAAAGACTTTCTGCATGGTTATGGATCCTCACAGCATTTCTGAGCACTGTGTTCAGAATGCAAAGATAAGAATAGAGCATTATGCTAAATGGAATAAAAAATACAGCCACAACTAACAGGACAGCATAGGCCCTTTCAGCAGAGGACTCTGTATATCCCATAACACACTGAGGTGCCTGTGTTGGCACCTTCATGATGGTCCAGCCAACCACAGAAGGGCAAGAGATGCAAAATGAAAGTGCCCAAGACACAGCAATCATTATTTTGGCACGGTGAGGGTTCAGCTTGTCCTGGCGTTGTACTATGATCAAGAAGCGATCCACGCTAATAATTAAAAGTATGGAAACTCCTTCCAGGACAAAAAACCAATACAACATAGCAGATATCTGACAGAAGTAGGTTCCAAAGTGCCAGTTCACTGTAATGATTGTGACCGCAGTAAAAGGCATGCAGAAGAGGGACAGCATAATGTCAGAAAAGGCAAGTGTTGCTAGCAGAAGGTTGATGGCTGAACGCATGGCTGGCTTTTGATAGACAATCAGGCAGACAACAGCATTGCCAAGGAAACCAATAGCAATCATAAACATCATTACTATTGCCAATAATATCCTGAGTGGAACAGGCAGAACTGTAACACTAGCACCTGCCGACAAGTCTGTCACATTTAAAAGGCCAGGAACACAGTTTTCAGCTGAAGTGCTGTTGCAGGCTAGCATTGTACAGACTTAGGGTTGCACAGATGAAATAAAGTCAAAGTCATCATGGTTGGGGATCTTTGATTTCTGTAGACATGCAGTGTCCTAAAATTAACCACATGGTAGCTGATGAAGATATCGTCAGTTGGCTTCAGACCTGTCTGTGTGGCACCTGTGGGCAGCTTCAAATGTTACTTCAGTTATCATAGGACCTGAGAAGACAGGTAAAAAGAAGAACTCATTAAAATACATATTTAGTACGCAGGGACAATATTCCTATTGTACTGCTTTTATATTTTGCACTATCATTTTAAAAAGGACTACAGAATATGGATCTCTTGGAGAAATACTGATGGCATGCTGCTATGGTTAGTGTGCAGGTCATAGGCACCTGTTAGCAATGGCGGAAGGCTAGTTGCTATAGTCTCTTGCCCTGATATTCAGATGATTAATACGGCACTAACAGGCATCGAGCTACACTAACTGGCTCTTGCATGTCTAAATGGGTGGAGGCTGCAGTGGGTAGCATGGATGCTCAGAATGCACCATTGCTCAGCACAGTGGTATATATGCAGAGAGTTCTATAAGTGCTAACAGGCTGCTGAGGCAGCACTAAATAATGATTACAGAATCCTGCTCATATCGAGCACTGGTGATGGCAACGCCCACATCCTCCTGCCCCGCTCTTTGATTATACAATTAAATCTGCCCTTTTTTAAATTTAATGTACTTTAGTGAATTTTTTAGGAATGCTTACAGACATCACATGACAAATATACTAGACTGAACAACAGCCTTCCCTTAGAGATACTGGTAGCCCAGTCATCCCTCCCCCCTGCACTGACTAAATGCTCACCACCTCGACCAGCTGCTGTCTGAATGACAGGGAGCAAGTGTGCATGTGCTGTAGAAACAGCTGGCTCCACAGTATGTGCGTACTCATTCTCAATCATTCAGAGCGTGGCTAGTGGAGGTGGTGTGTTACGGGTCAGTTCGAATTTTTTTTAATGTATTAAAATCACAAGATTTATCTCATTTAACAAAAGACCGTAAATGCAGTTGATAAAATATTGCACTAGACATTCAACAAAATTAGATATTAATATCTCATCATTCTTTTCATAGTTATATCCTCAAATAGTGCAATGGTATACCATATATGTGCTGTGCATTGATAGCAAAAATTCTTTTTTTCTACTGTCCGATGGAAAATATTTGTTCTACAATAATGGTATTGTACATTTTTTTTCTCCTCATTAAAAGCAGGACAGTATAAAATTAAATGCTCTATTGTAATTAGACTTTTGCTTTGGCATGCACATTTGTTCATACAATATCTTCCAGCGATATGTACAATGGGCTGTATGCATGATAGGGCAGACTGCCTATGTGCTGCATATCTGAGGTGTGTAGACAACCCTAAGTCTGAATGCCGTGCAGTGGGGGTCCAGCGGACCCCCGGCAGCATTCACAGCAGGTGTGTGAGCCCAGTACACACTGGATCCTCTGGCTGCCCACACAGCTACATGCCATGGGCGGTCCTGGGGCATGACAAGGGGCATGACCACACTCCACACCTTTCACTAAGGTGTGGAGTGCCAGGTGGGGGGCACAAGTTATGGCAGCAGGGATCCTGCCATAACTATTGCACACCCCCACCAATGATGCCTGACGGTTGCGGTGGGCAACGGAATCCCCACACCGTGATGTACCAGTTCTCTAAGCTGCATGGCAGGGCTGGTGGCAACCATTTGGGCTGTCACCCATACTTTTAAAATTCCATGGACCCTTGCCTTTCCAGAATCCCCCTACCCACACACAGCAGGTGATCCACTTTGGGACTCAGGATGGACATCCAGTTGAATGCCTGCTTATGCCCTGTGATCCACTCATGTGCAGCTGCATTCTATCCCTGTGCAGCTGCGCACTGGGGGGGGGAGGAACAGGGTCACGGACAGGTGGCTGACATTAATGAATGCCAGCCACCTTGTGCCTGTCCAGTGGTGCAGAGCTACATGGGCCAGGTACATGCATCTCATGCATACCCGGCCCACCTTTGTGCATAAGCCCCAGTATTCAGAAGATATCCCAACAATATGCCATATCTGAAATTATACAAACCTTTTCTATGGGTTTCCTTTCACAGACAACTACATAAGTTTCGATTCCAGGTTCTCTTTTCATATTATAATTTTTTTTTTATATTGTCTGTGTTATTAATTCTTTTAAATTCTCTTTGTTGAAATGTGTCTATAATCCTTTGTTCAGCTTCACTTCCATATGTTATTGGTAAATCTAAAGCCCTGTCTGACCACAGGCTGTGTAGACCATTTGTTAAGATATTATTCAACTTTTTAAAACAGTTATTGGAAGGATTTTTCATGGCATCATGCCAACATAACTTAGAAAGTTGGCAGTCACCCATATTATATATACGACTCTAGAGCCTTATAGCACCCTTCAACATTTTTGCCTCTAATGAGACTATCCCAGTTTATAGCCTCAAGAATGCTGTTGGAATGTCCCTTGGCAACCTAGTGTAACTTTAAGGAAAATTTTTTGTGCTTTCTAATATAAATTGTCTCTGTTAGCCCCACACTTCACCTCCATACATGGTCTGGCTGACAACTTTAGATTCAAATGCAGGTTTAGGGGCACAAAAAGAGTTAACAGCACCAGTCCCTCGCTGCCCTCTGGCGTGAATTAGGCTTTGATTGAAGTGGCAGCTACCTTTTTGTGTCAGGTGAACAATGGATAGTTTGGATTTCATATGAAGCTATTGAATGCCTCAAAGACTGAATTACTTTGCTTCCATTACTCCCCTACTGCCGATATTAAGGTGACTTCCTCAGATGCACCTTCTCTATCCTTCCTCAGAAGTTAACCTGGTTGGAATCCCTCAATCCAGAACCTATTGCACAACATATAACACAAGACCTGGAAGCATGGAAACACCTACCCTTGAGTTTATACTCTAGAGTGGGGGCTATCAGAATGAACATTTTGCCTATAATGTTGTACGATTTACCGACCCTGCCATTCAGGCTGGCACTGCATTACTTCCGATCATGGAATAAATTAATACCACAACTTATCTAGCAGGGCAAGTCTCCTAGAATTCAGTTTCACATTCTGCAGTTGCTAAGGGATGGGGTGACTGGACCATCCAGATTTACAGAGCTATGTGGCAGCTTTTAACTTTTGTAAATTTATTACTGGCTTCCCCTCTTGCATGACACCCTGGAAGCACATTGAGTTCTTTCTTAATGACCTCCATGACACAGTGAAATTTCAGTTTGCTAACCCTTTGGTACTCCCACCTAAGCAGGACTCTCTTCCAGCCATGGCAAATATCTTCCGAGTATGGAAAAAGTGGATTAGAAATCCAAAACTTACTATTACACAATTTTTATGGCATCAGTTGGCATATGACACCATTTTTACCCCATCTGATACCGACCACACATTCCGTAGATGGTGACAGATTTGACTGGGCCACATTTTCCAATTTTTAGACGACTCTGGTGTGCTCCCATTTACAGCCTTACAGATTAATTATGGGCTCACTAATAGGAAGCATGTTGAGTACCTACAGGTTTGAGCATATCTGTTAAAATGGGATCGAGCCAGGGCAAAGCTCCCAAGCCCTAGGAGAATAATCTTCAATCTACTTATTTCGATTCTCCAGGGAAGTTTCTGGTATCATTTGGTTGGGAATTTTTATAATGGTATACAGGAAATGGGGAACACAGACACTAAGGTAATTTTGACAAGATGAACCCGAGATCTGCAGATCGAGATAGACTATGACATTTGGCTCAAGCATTCTTCACAGAGAGTAAGAATTATCTCATCCCCCTTTTGCAGAGAAATCTCATGGAAGTACTTTCATACACTTCTGATTCAGTCCTTATATAGGAGAATAGCCTTGAGAACTTGTTGGAGAAAGTGTGGGGCAGACTGAGTCAACCATAACTATGTCTTTTAGACATGCCCATTGCTGGGTAGTTTCTGGGGGGTGATAGAGGGTCTCTTCTAAAAACTGTTCCTGCATATGCCTCCTCTCATGGCTCTTTTAGTTCTTCTTAATATACCTCATAGGGGTATGATGGTATGAGGGAATTCCAGAACTTTTCTTTTTATGTTACTGCTCACAGCCAGTAAAGCACTTATTGTACATGACTCTGGCTCCAGGAGGAGGCTCCCATGTTTCAGCAATGGCTTGTTATTGTTAATAGACTATCATACGGAATATACGTTTTTTCCCCTGAGCAACTTTGTGCCCAAATGTATGGACATATGGCAGCCATGGACAATCCAAGTGGTGGACTTGGACCCTTCATTTGTGCCATGACTATTTCTCCACATTAATAAGAGTGTTCTGTATTTTGGATACAGTGTATCACACCTGCAGCATTTTTAATTTTATATTTTAACATTATATGTTTTTCTATTGTAGTGGAAGCTAGGACATAGATACCAGCCTACATGAACAAGCGGCCTAGCTGTGTTATAATATGGCCATCACATACCACTTGGCCAGGTGTTCACTGCTTTATGTTGCTTACACCTGTAGATTTGGCACTCACTAGGATGCCATTTTAGGGTTACAAGGGGGCTTCATAGCCATCCACTACCCACTCCCTCCACCCACCAATCACCTCCAGGACTTCTGAGGAACTTCATTTGGGAACCTAGACTGCACCCACCCCCAGCATGGCTCTCAGCCAATCCATGGGCTGAGAAGGTGTAACTTGTCAGCCCTTCTCTTCCCATGCTTGCACTCAGCAGGACAAAAGACTCGGCTGCTTCAGTCATATGACACTCGCCAGGACACCACTGCAAGAGTTGCAAGGGGGCTCTGGCTCCACAGCCATCCACTACCCCCCCACTGATCACCTCCAGGACCACTGGAGAGCTCCGTTTGAGAACCTAGACTGCACCACCACCCAGCATGGCTCTCAGCCAGTCTGTGGGCTGTTCACTGTATTTCTCAGTAGCCTGCTCAAGTGGCCTGTTCGCACAAAGGACTGTGTGCTAAGGACATAAAGGAGTCTGCTGGAGTCAGCTGGTTGGCTGGCCACGCTGCTCCCTCGGCCTCCATACACCTATACTTACTCCCCCATTGTAAGTTCCTGTTTACTGTGTCTGCCTCTGTAATCAGTTCTCTAGGTAATGTTAGTGTATGCAAGTTGCTCTCACTGTACTGCCATTGTGGTTCTCTCAGCCACCATATTACCACCATCGAGTACCCACAGCATTGTGTGCTTCACTAGCTACCTTGACTGGACTTGCTGCTGCACCTGCTTGTTGTGTTGAGTAATTGCAACAGTCCCTATCTGCACACCTTCTGTTTCAACTTGTTTCAACTCGTATTTATGCCTTTTGCCTAGTGTTTGTTTTAGGCAGCTAGTTCCCTAGCCCTGTGTTGCTTCTGCCCGAGTATAAGGTTGTTGCATGAATTTAACAAGCCCATAACTGTACAACAGCTAGTTCTATTTGTTTTATTGCCTGCTCACTTTTTCCACAGTTGCTTTACTCTTCAATGTAATTTAAATTATGATTGCCCCTACATTTGTTCCTGTGTCTCCCTACGCTCACGTATACCCCTTCCTGTTACACACTTATTCTGGGTCAATGCCCTCTGAGTCACAAATTATCCTTTACCTCTTTCTCTTCTATCAGTACCCTTGCACCATGCTCCTCTTGCTACCTATCTATGTTATCTTTCTCCCATTCTCTTCCTACCCCTTCCTCCCATCTCCTTTTCTCTCTGATCCCCTGCCTCTCCCCCTCCTTTTCCATTCCTCCACTTTCCTTTTCCATCTCATACTTCCATCCCTTCCCTCCACCCTTTTCTCTCCAATCCTCTACATTCATGTTGGTCTTCTGTACAGTCCCTCATTTATTTTATTTATTCATTTATTTAAATCTTGGAATTACAACCTATGAGCTAGAGCTCATTTACATAGGTTCCACATCAGCAGGAAGACAAACAATGAGAAACAAATACAATACTCAAGTTAAATTCAAATGAAATTGCCAGTGAAGGTTTAACACTGTGTTACAAATTAAAGTACATGAATTTGCAAGTAAAATAACATGAGGGGAGATTAAGTTTGGGGTCGGGTCAGATAAAAAATGCAGGGTAAGGTGAAACAGATGAGACAGTGCAGGAAACCTACATAGGCTTCCATCGTCAGCCTAAAAGGAAGGGAGGGGAGTCAAGATACTAAAACAGAGTAGGGAGAAGGAAAAAGGTGAGACAGAGCTGGAAATAGGAGGAGGGGTATCCATTGATAGTTGTAAATGGGGAGGGTGTGGAAAGGTAATGGAGGAGAGGTGGGTTGAAGGTGGAAGGGAGGGGGAAGGAAGGTGGGGAAAAGAATATGGGATAGACTGTGGGGGTGATACTAAGGTTCATACTAAGGTCAGTTAAGGGAGCTAGAAGGCCAAGACCCATAATGCTCCCATACTAAGCCAATGAAAAATAAGTCAGTTTGTAACCAGAGCTTATCAATACATCTAGTCGATGTTTGAACATATTCTTTTTTTCACTGATAACCACATAAAGTGGCAATTTGTTCCATGGACCGATTACCCTTACAGTATAAAAATATTTTCTAGTGTTGCGATTAAATGATTTCTGAATCAACTGTAATGGATGTCCTCTGAATTCATAAGAATGATCCTTAAATTCAAGACTCATTTCACACATGAGATATGGATCTTTAATGATGTCATACAAAATTAAAAGATCACCTCGAAGGCGGCGAGTTGAAAGTGACATAAGCTTTAAAGTATCAGTACGTTCACAACATGGAATTTTTTCAAAACCACATATTTTTTTTATGAATTTCCTCTGTACACTCTGCAGCAGTTGACATTCCAGTTTTTTGTATGGATTCCAGAGCTGAGAGGCATATTCCAAGTGTGGCCTGACATATGCTCTGAGGGGAGGAGAGGGCAGCAGGCATAAAGGAGACAGTAGCAGGATATGGAAGGGTGGAAGTGCTGTATTCAGGGGATGAGTAGAAGTGCATTAAACAGAGGGGAAGAGTAGTGGATGGTGAAAGAAAACAGGTTATGGAAAGCAGGAGCAGGACATGTGATTAGTGAGGTGGGTCCATACTTTGGATTTAAAGAGCCCAATCTTAGGTTCAGCAATGAGCTCTGTTAGCAGGGAGTTTAACCAGAGCAGTGCCCTATAACCAAAGGATCTCTGGCCTTGCTTGGTGCGATGGAAAGGGACCTTGAATAGTAGCAGGGAGTTTAACCAGAGCAGTGCCGTATAACCAAAGGATCTCTGGCCTTGCTTGGTGCGATGGAAAGGGACCTTGAACAGTAGCAGGAAGTTTAACTAGAGTGGTGCCCTATAACCAAAGGATCTCTGGCTTTGCTTGGTGCGATGGAAAGGGACCTTGAATAGATTGTTGTTTGAAGCTCTAGTTGGCCTAAAAGTTTCTGTAGGGCTGAACACAGCACTTGCTGTCGGAGGCAACAGGCCCAAAAGCAGATTTTTTGGCCAGTAGACAGACCTGGTATTGAGTTATTTTTCCCAGGTCTAGCCAGCAGGTTAGAGAATAAAGATGACAGGTGTGGGTTAGACGAGATGCGCCTAGTGCTAATCTGCAGGCCTTATACAGGGTGGTAGCTATGTGCTTAAGGGAAGTGTTAGGGGCCAAACTATAAATTGCAAGGCCATAGTCTATACAGGAGAAGACTGAGCTGGTTATAACAAGTTGGAGGGCTGCATCAGTGAGACAGTGATGGTGTCAATACAACTGCCTAAGTTTGTGACTTGCGGATCTGGCGACCAAGTCAGTATGGGTGAAGTAAGAGAGGGAACAATCCAGAGTGACACCAAGATACTTAAAACTGTAGACCATCTCAAGAGGTTCATTAAGTTTGTTCATAATGGTTAACTTGGATGACTTGTGCCGACCATGGGTTGTGGCAAAGAGCATGGTCTTCATTTTTTAATGATTTAGGAGTAGCTTGGCATTACAGAACCAGTCTTCAATGTTTTTGAAGTCAATCTGAAGCTGTTGATTTAGGGTGACAGGATCTGGGTGGCTTGTGTATATGACGGCGTAGTCAGCGTAAAGAAGGATTTGGTAACAAAATGCTTGGGGGAGTTGATTTATGAAGAGGCTGAACAACAGTGAACGCAAGATGGATTCCTGGGGGACTCCAGTACATACGCATAGGGTGTCTGACAGTGTGTTGGCAATTTTTTACCTGCTGTACCCAATCAAAGAGGTAACTCCTGAACCAGCAAAGTGAGTCTGACAATATACCTAAGGCTCCAAGTTGGGACAGAAGGAGATCATGGCTGACTGTGTCAAAGGTCTTGGTGAGGTCTATGAAGATAACACCCACCAAGTTCCCTCGATCAAAGGCTTCACGTATGTAACCCATGAACTCAAGCAATGCAGTTGCAGTACTATGAGACCTTCGGATGCTATGTTGCTGTTTGCATTGTAGTTGATACTTTTCAAGGTGGTCTACGAGCTGATCATATAAGATTCTCTCAAGAGCTTTAGAGATGGGAGGAAGAATAGATATAGGTCGGTAGTTTGTGTGGATAGTCCTGCCACCACCTCTGAGTACAGGGGTAACAACTGCAGCCTTCCATAGCTTAGGGAATTTACCAGAGATCAGGGAGAGGTTGAGTATTCTTGTGAGTGGTGCCAGTAGTATGTCGAGGGTGAGGGAAATAAGTTTCAGGTCAAGCCCATCACCACTAAACCTAGTTTTGCTGATTGCTTTCGAGAGGTACTTTTTTGCCTCTGCTTTTGTGATTATTTTTAGGTAGAATGGAGGAGCTTGGTTTGGGGGTGCAGAAGACGGTATGTTCCGGGTTTCATCATTAGCTGGGTTAAGGTATTCAGGGGGAAGCACCCCTGAATACCTTGCTAAATGCATTGTTAAATGCGTTAGCTATGGTCAACTGATCCTGAGTAATGGTCCCACCTAGGTTCAGCATTGACGGGGATGATTTGTCTGGCTTTCCAGTAAGGGTTTTTATGTTTTGCCAGAATTTACAGCTATCCCCAAGGAGGAATTGAGCTCTATACGAAAGTGGTTGGCTTTCGCCTGGCGGATGGCTTGAGTACATTGATTCCGGGTCGTACTGGAGGTCAGAAGGTGTCCCTGTACTTTTAAACTTGTGCTAGGGGTGGTCCCAATTACGTAACTGGCCAAGGAGGTGTGGGGATATCCACAGTTTATTGGTGCCCTTGACTTTCTTTTTGGTAAAAGGAGCAAACATGTCACAGGCAGCATTAAAGATTCTGATGAAGATCTCGAATGCTATGTCAACATCTGTGGTTGCAAAGATAGGGGACCAATTCTGCTGCATGATGTGTTGGTTTCAGGTGATCTAATTGCCCTTTCATGAGTATACGGGACATCTTCACATTTGCTGGAGGTACTGGAAACTTATTGGACCATGAGCAGAGAATGGGAGAGTGATCACTTATAGAGTCCAAAAGTACGTTTACACTTGTGATTCGATCTGGATGATTTGTAAGCAACCAGTCTAAAAGGGTACAGGACCCAGTTCTATAGTTTGTACGAGTTGGTGAGGTCAGCAATTTGTGAATATCAATCACTGAGAGTGCGTCCTTATAGGGAACTGAGTCATGTGACAATCAATTTATGTTAAAGTCGTCCAGCACTAATACATCAGAATTAGTGCAGAGGTCTGTAAGGTAGTCATAAAGCACTTTGAAACCCTCAACCTGCTCCTTTGAGGGGATGTACGCTAAAATTAGGGTTATTCCCTTGCCTTGAGAACCAAGGAGTAGCTTCACCAGTAGAATTTGTACATTTTTCCCTGTTTTTAGGTGCGGCAGGACAGTACCTCTTAGGTGTTTTTTTTATATATATTATATATCTACCACCCCTTTTTCCCAACCTATCAAGACAGAATATGGTGTAGCCAGAAAGTTGGATTTCATTATTAGAGGTTCTAGGCGTGAGCCAGGTCTCTACCACTGACAAGACATCAGGGATGTGATAAGCTACCCATGCTTGCAGCAAGTCCAGTTTTGGCAGGATGCTATATATATTAATAGAGGCAATAGAGATAGCTCCAGACTTTCTCATGGGTTTAGCATCCATGGATTTAGGGCCAGGATTAGGGTGGATGTTGTCCGATAACATTAGCAGCAGCCAGTCGATCTGTATTACCTGAAGCTTAAGTTTCTTTAGAGGCTGCACATGCTGACGATGGGAAGAGGACTTCTTTCTAGTTGGGCAGATGACAGGGATCATCTTGATGATAGGGAAGGGGATGGGGTCGCTCACTACGGAGGAAGATGGGATCAAACTGCAAGTGTGCTGGTGGCCTGCAAATAATGAGAGAGCTGAGGTAGATGTTGACCTCGGGGACCAAACATTTACAAGTGTGCTTGAATTCCAACCCTTTCGGCTGGTGGTATTATGCTGTAGGTTGGGCAGTAGGATCAATAAGAACATCACAATCATTAACCATTGATTTGAAGGATGCATATTTTAAGTAATTTAAGCAAGACAGTACTTCCTAAAAACTACCACTGAAGTTGGAGTTTTCACTATGGCAGGCTTGGGTACTGGACAGTTAGGTGACTTGGACCCTTAAGAGAAGGTGACTTGGACCCTTAAAAGATTAGATATTGCCCACAGTTCAGCACCAGTGAATCAGAAGGTAGGGGTGATGTAGGTCAGTGTGGGAAGCAGAATTAAAGAGTGTCAGGGGTGGGGAAGGGCGGGTAGGCCGAAAAACAGGGTAAGGGAGAGACTGGGAGGCAGAGAGCTGTGAGTCCGGAGCTAGCACATTTCAGAGATTCCAGGGATACAGAGCCGTAAATTCGATTGATGGAGGTTCGCCTGAAGAACCAATCAGTGTGCGCCTGTAGAGACCGGCAGCCAATTAAGTGAGCGCCGCTAGAAAGGTGGCCAGGTTTGAAAGTGCCAGATCCAGGAAGATGGTAAACTATACCTTTACACTCCGGGCTGGCTGTTGTCTTCGGGGGCAAGTGGCGGGCAGCAGAAATCCGGAGCCGTGTTGCTGGCCGCAGTGCTGGAGAGCATGCCCAATCAGGGGTGAAGGTCCTAAGGGAAGGAAGAAAGAGAGGGGAGTTAGTTATATGGAGGTGAGACACGGTAGGTGTATTTTCAGTGGGCAAACAAAAGAGGGATTAACCGCAGGGGGGCAGGGATATGGTGCCAGGGCCTAATTAGTAGGTGGGAGAGCAGACTCAAAATCAAAGCTGCAGAAGTTAAGATTGGGGGGGAGGAAGACGAGAGAACTGTTAGCTGGGAGGTGGAAATAAAAAAAAGGAGTACTGTGCAGAGAAGCATGGGGGGGGGCGGTGGGGTGGAAATCAGGATAGGGAAGAGGGAGAGGTAGGTCCGAGCTGCACAGAGGCAGGTTCAGAAAGCAGATCAGTAGGATATGGCTTAGCAGGGACAAAGGCAAGTCAGAGAAGAGCAGGAGGAAGTAGGAGGCAGTGTTAACAAAGCAGTCAAAACATTGCAAAATTATTATCAAGTGTAGCAAAGCAGTACTAAATCTAACAGGCTTTACAGTCTGAAAACTAAGCATTAAGCTAAACTTTAGCAGTTTTAAACAATTACAAAAAACACAACTAAAAAACAGGGTAAGGGAGAGACTGGAAGGCAGAGAGCCATGAGTCTGGATCTAGCGGAGCTCAGAGGTTCCAGGGATATAGTTCGCCTGAAGAGCCAATCAGCGGGAGCCTGTGGAGACTGGCAGCCAATTAAGTGAGTGCTGCTAGAAAGGTGGCAGAGTTTGAAAGTGCTGGGTCCAGGAAGACGGTAAACTGTACCGTTACACTCCAGGCTGGATGTTATCTTCAGGGGTGAGCGGTGGGTGGTGGAGGCGTAAACCAGGAGCAGTGCTGCTAGCTGCCATGCTGGAGAGCATGCTCGATCAGGGGCAGAGGTCCTTTACACTTTGGGCTGGCTGTTACTTTGGGGGTGAGTGGCAGGCGGCAGCAGAAACCAGGAGCAGTGCTGCTGGCTGCCGTGCTGGAGAGTGTGCCCGATCAGGGGTGGAGGTCCTTTACACTCCAGGCTGGCTGTTACTTTGGGGGTGAGAGGCAGGCAGTGGTGGCAGAAACCAGGAGCCATGCTGCTGGCCACCAAGCTGGAGAGCGTGCCCGATCAGGGGCGGAGGTCCTAAGGGCTTTAAACCTTAAATTTCTCCATGCTCCCTTCTCACCCTACCTCCGGACCCCTCCACTCTCCCTCCCCCTCCTCACAATAGGCAGAAAATCCTCTTCTTTCTCTTCCTCCTATTCACCTCCCTCCTTCCTTCTAACTAGTGACGTTGAACCAAACCCTGGCCCCCTCCCCACTCCCCCTCCCCATCAGTACCCAAAGACCTCAGTACCTATCACCTCAATACAAGAAGCCTCCTTCCTAAGGTTGACTCACTCAAAATATGGATCTCCCTGCACTCTCCTGACATCCTGTGCATTTCTGAATCCTGGCTGTCCTCTAAAGTTCCATTCTAACTACTACCTAACCCTCCCAGACTTTCACCTCTTTTGCCAAGAGAGAGGCAGACGTGGTGGTGGTGGTGGTGGTGCTGCTGCTTTATACATACAAACATATGAAGAAGCCAGCAGAAGGCCATTTGATATATCTAGTCTGCTCATATTGCAGGGTCCACATCTTGAGCTGTTGTTCCTGCTCCCCCTCGGCTATACTGCCCCCCCTCGGATATACATCTGCCAAACCCTATCCTATTCCATTTCCTTCAAGGATGTCCTCCCTGCCTCTCATGAACTCCTGCTAGTAAAACTATACCTCTCTTCCACCCTTCCCATCTTTGTCGGCATCCCCACTGCCTCACCAAAAATCTGTCACTCCTCCCTCCTCAACTCCCTCTCCTCTCCTTTCTCTGATCTCCCTCTCCACCTCTGGCGAGCTCGTCCTCCTTGATGACTTCAATGTCAACTGGCTCTCCCCAGCCTCTAAGCCCCACCTCCACTCTACTAAGTCCCTAAGTCTCACACAGTTAATCTCTAAACCCACCAGATTCAACCCTCACTCATCCAACCATTCCATCCTGGACTTGATGTTGTCCTCCCACCCTCATTTCATCTTGGGTGCAGGCGTTCTGTCTGACATACTCAGTGGACACTGCTTTACCTACTGTGTTAGGAAAGTGCGATCCCCTCAATCCACCCCCAAGTACTTCTGGCACAGGTCTCTCAGGTCACTTGACACTGATACCCTCCTTTTGGATCTGGCCTTTTCAGATTGGTCCCCTGTTTACTCTGCACATGACATTGACTCAGCCCTTTCATTTTTCACCACCATCTTATCCAACACCTGGAACACTCATGTGTCCCTTCGCAAGACCCATGTGAAATTCTCCCACCACCCCTGGATCATGCCTTACCTAATGGAGATCTGCAAGCCTTAGGACCTCAAATGGGCTTGTTTCAAGACCCCCCACTCCACGTCTGACCACCAACTTTACAGGTCCCTATGGAATGCCTGTACTAAGGTGATTCGTACAGCCAAGGCTCACTACTTCAAGTTCAACCTTCAGTCCAACCTAAATTCCCCATCCAAATCTCACTGGCCCAGTCCCCAGCCAATGGCTCACTGGTCTCTGACCACCTCGCTGTCACTAACCTCTTTAACAATTCTTCACCACCTGTGCACTTCCTGCCTGTCCTCCTCTGCTTCCCCTCCCTGCCCCACCCATCACACCTGATGACTTTAGCTTCCCTCCCGTCTCCCTCCAGGAAGGTTTTCCATGCTCTCTTGTCTCTTAACCCCACCAAAAAAGCCCTGATGGTTTGGGCCCCAAACTTCTTTATATATCTGCTTCTGCTATCATCCATCCTCTTACTTACCTCCTGAACCTATCCTTCTCCCTCAGTGCCATCCCTTATGCGTGGAAAGTTGCCAAAGTACTACCGCTTCACAAAGGGGGTGACCCCTCCTCCCCAGTAAACTACAGGCCAATCTCACTCCTCCCCTCATTTGCTAAACTTCAGGAGTCGTTAGAATACTCCAGACTTGCAAACTTTCTAGACTCCTAATCTTTCCTTTCACCCTTCCAGTCTGGCTTTACAAAGAACCACTCCACCATCTCCTCCGTACTGCTTGTCACTGACTCTGTTCTTACTGGAATGGATCAGGGACATATCACTGCTGCCATATTCATTGACCTTACAAAGGCATTTGACTTGGTCTCCCAACTCCTCCTTCTGAACAACCTGTCCTCAGCTGGCCTCTCTGCCCTGGCATTTGCATGGTTCCACGCATACCTCACAGGCCAACAACAGTCAGTCCAGGTGGGTGGTGAATTGTTCCCCTCTTCCTATCTTAGCTGGCACCCCTAGGGCTCTAGCCTGGGCCCCATGTTGTTTTTCATATTTCTCAATGATCTCTCCTCTGCCTGTGTCTCATCACATATACACATGTATGCCAATGACATGGTAATTTACTCATCAGGTCCTTCTTCATCAGCGGTTGAAGTCTCACTCCAAAATGACTTCCTCAATGTGCTATGCTGGTTCCAGGTCAAGCAATTCAAAGTTAACACCCAAAAGACTGTGTCCATGACCTTTGGCACCTCCCAGAAACTAGCAAGGCTCTCGCCTTCCCTAGCCTTCTCCACCCTAGATGGCACCCAACTAGAGTCCATCCTAGCCTTCATATAACTTGGTGTTTGGCTGGATAGCAAATTAGATTTCTCTGTCCACATTGATGCCATACACTACAAACTCCACCCCAAGCTTGGTATCCTTTACTGTAACAAGGACTGCCTCCCCACCCATGTCCGCTGTGAACTGATAACCAAAATGATCCTCTCAATCTTTGATTATGCCAACATGCTATATAGCTTTGCCCCTCCCTCCTCTATTGCCAGACTGGATGCCTTCTTGCAATGCCTTCTGTGACTTTGCCTCTAACTCACCTTTTCGCACCCACCACTGCTCCCTCTACTCATTCTTTTCATCCCCCTCCACCACTTCATTGCCAGTACCACTGCACCACCTTCATTGCCAAATACTGGCTTGGCACTCTTCTCTTCTACCTATTTTCTCTTCTCTCCCCTTCCCCCCTTCTCCTACTCTCTATGTTCTAGGGACCCCCACACCTTCTCTACACCTCACCCCAACTCATGCAGCAGCCAGGCTACCTTCTCTTACTGGCTTCCCTCCCTGTGGATCCTACTCCCCTATCCTTGTCATCTTCCCCCCCCACTCTCTAAAACACCTACTAAGGCTCTCTCCTCCCTCTTCTTGTACCTGTCACCCCTTCCTGATTCCTCGATTCCCTTTCTCACTGAAGCCTCCTCACTCCCGTCTGTCCTCAGGCTTCTACTTTTGGAGCCCCCTAACCTCCTGCTGTCAGTCCACTTTCTCAAGTGGGCAAAATTTCACCCTACCCTTATCTACATCATTTTGTACTTACAAGTTTTAGTGTGTGCATCTCAGTTGTTTTGTAACCCTTGTATTTCTACTGCTCTGCATCATTGCCAGTTGAATGTTGCACTTGTTTTTGCCAGTATTGCTCTTCTTATGATTGTGTTTGCCTGTATGCCTAATCCCTGTCCTCCCTCCCCCAGGTTGCACCAAGAAGCAAGCCTTGGCTCAGTGTGCCTTTTCCAATTATCAAACTGTTAAATCAATAAATCTGTCTGTATTTCTGTGCTATCTCTTGGAAAATCAGTCGACTTAAATATCAAAAAAAGACTCATTAGCAAACTTTGCTGCAAATTGATTAATTGCTAAAACTGTCTTATTTGCATTTTTTCTTTTTTATTTGTTGGTGCGAGGTCATATATGTGTAAAGGTTATACCAAGTAACAGTACTTCCTCAAATACTTTATTGTTAATAGTCCCATCATTAAAGTCCCTACTTTTGTATCAAAACGGCACAATTTTAGATTTTGACACATTTAATTCCAGGCCTATTTTTGACAAACAATTCATAACTGTAGTTAATCTCTTTTTAGCCCTAATGGTGCTTGAGATAGTAAAACAGCATCATCTGTGTACTTTATGATTTTTACTTCCACATTATTAATTTTTTGAGGGAAGGTGACTATACAGTGGGTAGTGAGTGGAGAATCTGTGCTAGTCACCATCTGGGACCTTTCAGCAGCTCTATACTATTCAGAAGGCTGACTTGGGGGCCAACAGGGGGTGAGGGTACTAAAAAAGTGGGATGGTAGCATACAGATATTTTGACAGGGATCCAGTGAGAGGTGTTCCGCTAGTCCACTAATGATGGTGTATACATTGATGCACATCTTTACATGGGGATTGGGAGAGGGACTTTGGAATGCCAGGTATGCCAAAGGGCCAATGTACTATATAATCAGGTACTGGGCAGAGGGGGCCACAAGACTGCCAAGTATGCTTAGATAGATAGATAGGGCTGGGGGGGGAGCAATGGCCAAGGCTGTGCACAATACTTCCATGCATTTGTGTGCAGAGGCATTGTGAAGAGCCACTAATGGCCACATAATAACATGTAAATGGACTCTTAGCGCTGTGCATACAACATGTTATCATTAGCATGCTGGCTGTTGAATATGGCTCCCAGGACTGATGGTGCTATTCTGTTTGGGACACACTATCTCCTTTCTCTCCTGGGAGTCTGTTGCCAGCAGAGGGCTGTGGTAGCCCCACACGTAATTAAGCAGTCCCATACACAATTATTTATTTGATTGAGTTATTTATTTGGAAACACATGGGGGGGGGCATTGTTTAACCAGGAAAGGCACACTAAGCCTAAGCTTGTCTCCAGGTACAAACTGGGAGCACTAGGAAGTAAAGTGACTTGCTCAGGGTCACACAGTATGCAAGTGGGGGCTGTGGGATTCAAACCCAGGTCTCCAGGTTTGCAGCTCAGAGCCCAAAATCTCTGCGCTATAATGCCTCCAAACTAGTTTGACTAGTTAAGTAAGCATAGTCCAAATGTGCTCGTTTTTAGTTGCATCCTGGGATGAAGGGCTATGCGTGGTGCTATTGCGGCCCGATATTCATACAGGCAGCATGGGCCAGAAAGGGTGCACTGCCTGTATGACTATCACTCCCTGGCAGCCATATGCTATATTTAGTGCGGTGTTGGGTTGGCACAACGCATACGGATGTGATTGAATGGGGGGGGGCATAGCTATTGCATGTTTTCTTGTATGCATGTGATGGGACACAGTTTACAATGAACTCTACTCAACTGTTTATCCCTAAAATAAGAAAAGTTAAATGTAAGTTAAATATTTAGCCTGTAAAAAATCTGATGCCAATTTTCACTTGAACAAATAAATCCAATGAACAGTATGTTTGCAACATGAACTAAATATTTAATGCATCTCTTATAAACTATTTGGTCCACCATTATTTTCATTGGCAGCATTGTCCCAATTATGCTTTGCACTTCAGGATCTCACAGTGCTTTCAGTTTGACATCACAATTATTTCCATAGCAACACACAATCACAAACACAGAGGCTGTAATTTGCAATAAGAGGGTTAGAAGAACAGAAAGAACTCTGGTAGAAAGTTCTGTTTTTATAACAGTTATTTATTGAAATCAGACAAAACAGTACTATAAAACACAAGGAATTAATACAATCATTATTCAGTGTCAGCAACTAGCCAGTTCACTGATCCAAACTCAGAATAAATGTTAAATATAGTCAATTTTACAGAAATGCAGCACACTTTTATAAATTCAATACCAAACACCACCAACCAAGGATGATGTTTCAGACTATTCCTTCATCTACTTAAACAAAGCATAGATTATGGTGATGTTATGAATGGAGTTGAAACAAAAGTATGTCACCTCCTAACAAAAAAATTAGGGATATTTAGTATTTATCCAAATGCAGGTTTTTGAATTAGGCAATGTTGAATTCTACATTGGGCCAATGCATCTAAGTAGTACAGCAGAGGTACAGTTCTCTGTAATTTCCCTTTAAATCCTTCAGGGCTGGTTTGCACCACAGTACACACTACTCTGACACATTGTAATAGAGTAAATATACTCCTTTATCATGAAGCACATGCAGGGGATGCTGCTTAGTAACTAGGGCTCGACTTCTCCCATGGAGAACCAATGCATCATCTTGTTAGTCTGGGTCCCCTCACCCTTATTGGCAACCCACTGTGCACCACTGACAATATCTATAATGTTATACTTATAACCAGTACTAGCATTTGGGGCATTGGTACTTACTGTATAAGAATTAGTTACCAGATATTTAATTATGATAATTGCCAATATTATTACTATGCTTCTTGTGGAAATACATAAGTAATGTGCTGAGAATACATTTCTGTGTTCTTTGTATATTCTTCTGAGAAGTCATTGTATTGCCTACACTGCCATCATGCAGATTTATGTAACACTGCACCTATTTCCTGTGTTTTGCATGAGTTCTTTGTTCCTATTTTAGCTGATTTTAAACTTTTTGTATATCTTTAGATACACTGTGGAGCCACCTAAGTTTTGGCCAATAGGGCCTGTTTTTTGTATCTAACTTCTGCACGAAGTAATAGTTGCTATGGTAATGTTCATAGTATATAACCTGCTGTATTACGTTTTCTCACTGAGGCCATCTTCATACCCTGGGGTATTGGGAAACTCTGGCTCCCAGTGTCTATTTGATAAGACCTGTTTTAGGGCATAAGTCTGCTTTTGTGTAATAAACAAGTTTATTACCATATATGCCGCTTGTCTGTTGTTTCTTCTACTGGCTTACTACCACCAAGAATCTGAGAAGGGCTTAGACCCCTGACATTATTGGTGACCATGTGCAGGTGGTTTAAACTAGTGAAGATTCATTGTTTACTGACTTATACTTTGTGGGTAGTAAGTAGGTGTACATACCCGTACCACCTCACTAGTGTTTTTCACTCCGTAGCATCTTATAAAGTCTGACTGCTAACTGGGCAAGGTTGATGCCATTTCACTTTGTTCAATGGCAGTTCTGAGTTGCAGGACTGCGTGACTGCAGACACCGACCATCTTTTGGTTCAACCACTGTGGATCGATACACAGCAGGGTAACCACGGACGAGTTCATTTGGGTTTCCCAACCTTTTCTACCATGGCCAACATCTGCGCAGATCTGAGACTCGAGGGCCCAGATATTCAAAAGGGTTGCGCCATGCACAATAGGGTTGCACCTGCGCAAGTCTGAAATTGCGCCATTCTGCGATATTCAGCAGGAAGCAGTTGCACCACTGAAAACATGCTGAGCAGCAATGCAATGCAAATGAATGCATGCTGAACTGGAGGGGGAGGAACCATGCATAAACTGCACAGCCTGATATTCAGCCGGGCTGTGCAGAGTTGTGCAGGTGCAACCCCCAACCTGTGCCTGCACAACTTTGAGCCAAAAAAAAAGTATCAAGTCGAGGGCCACCCACAGGTGAGCTGCCGCATTGCAGGGCGAAACACAGCAGCTGCCACCTGTGGCTGGCCTCAACCCACTCCCTGTACCCCCTGCAGCCCGGTCGCGGGCAAAAGTGTAAAAGTCCCCCACCCCCGACTGGCCCGATCGCGGGCAAAAGCAGAAAAGTCCCCCTCCCGACTGGCCCGATCGCGGGCATAAGCTTAAATCACCCCCACCAGCCCAATCATGGGCAGCAAAGTATTCCCCGAACATATCCTGGTGGTCCAGTGGACGCTAAGCCCGATCGCGGGCTGAAGAGTTCAAAACACCCCGAACATATCCCTGGTGGTCCAGTGGACCGATAAGCCCGATCATGGGCTGCATTATTTCGACACCCCAAGAACACATCCCTGGTGATCTGTGTCCCCCACCCCAGCCACCCGAAGACCCACCACCCGCTCCCCCTGCAGCTGGCGGGCGGCGGCATCCCACCGCCTGCCACCCTGCCGCCTGCCGACTGACTGCCTGGTAGGGCTGCAGCCGCATGGTGCAGAGCAGAGCCAATGGGCATGCGTCTCTATCCGTCTAAGGCAGTCAGATTTCATGAATGAATGAATTCACAAATCTGGACTGCTGCTACCGGTATCGATACCGCCCATTGGCTCTTGCTCTGCACTGTCTGCTCCGACCAATCAGTCGGCAGCAGCGGCGGGTGGGATGCTGCCGCCCGCCCGGCTGCAGGAAGGCGGGGTGGTGGAACTCGTGGTGGGTGGGGTAGAGAGACTAGATCACCAGGGATGTGTTCTTGGAGGTGTCCTAAATAATGCAGCCACGATCGGGCTTATCGGTCCACTGGACCACCAGGGATATGTTTGGGGGTGTTTTAAGCATTCCAGCCCGTGATCGGGCTATCGAGTCCACTGGACCACCAGGGATATGTTCGGGGGTGTTTTAACATTTCCAGCCATGATCGGACTTATCGGGTCCACTGGACCGACAGGGATATGTTAGGGGGATGTGTTTTAAACATTTCCAGCCCGTGATCAGGCTTATCGGTCCACTGGACCACCGGGATATGTTTGGGGGTGTTTTAAACCTCTTCAGTCATAGTCGGACTTATCGGCCCACTGGACCGCCAGGGATACATTCGGGGGACACTTTGCTGCCCACGCGATTGGGCTGGTGGGGGGTTATTTCAGCAGGCGCGATCAGGCCAGTCGGGGAGGGTTAATGCTTTTGCCTGCGATCAGGCCAGTGGGGGTGGGGGGATTTTACTCTTTTGCCCGCAATCGGGCTGCGAAATATGTCGGTCCCCGGCGGCTGCTGCCTGGCGGGAGTGCCAGGCGCGAAGTCCTCGGGATCGGCGCACCTGCATGCTATCGGCACGCAAATGGGGCTTAAACAGATGCAAATGGCCCCCTGTGACTCTGCATGAATTATGGCCCCATTTGCATGTCACCTTTTGAATATCGTAAATTTGCGCATGGCGCAATGGTACTTGCGCCACCGCAAGTTGAATGCTCCACTCTGACCACTTGTGGTGGCGCAAGTTCCACTGCACCATGCACAGTGGCTGTGGCCGGGGGGTGATATTCAAAGGAGTTGCTCAATAGTGCAACTTCTTTGAATATCGCTCTGGCCACACCCCTACGCAACTATTTTGTGCAGCGCAAGGGCTTGCACCACAAAATAGCACAGTTTGAATATCCGGCCCAATGTCTATAACTTTCTTGCTTTCCATGGAGTCTGGAGTGACTTGGTGCTGGATGTGAAAAACTCCTATAACCTTGTACTGGGGATCCTAACCCAGTACTCAGAGGTGAGACAAACAGCCAAAGAGTGTGATTCTAAGGGGCTGTTGGTCGTGGCTCTCTTTGCTGTTTTGGAAGCCTCTGAGGTGAAGTTTCATTTCCTTGAACTGCAGAACTCAGCTCTTAAGAAGGAGATGGGTTTGCAGGCATCTGAAAGTCTTAGGAAAGAGCAGAGACTGGCAGAAGAACTGCAGTCCCTGCATAGCAAGAATGATATTCTTTGGCATTGTACTGTACAGAACAATGATAGAGATTTATGCATGTTGAGATAGGATTGTGATAGGTTGAAGCAGGACAAGAGGCAGATTTTGCAAATTAATGATCTGTTGAGTGAGAAAAATGAGTCTTCGCGTGAGGAGAATGAATAGTTGAGAAAGGACCTGAAATGGGTAAGTGATGATTTAGAGAGATTAGGGACAACTGCAAATTGAGCACTGTGTACACAGTGTTACAGAAAGAGGTTGCACAAGGTGTTGGGCAGAACAATGCAAACGTTAGTCACATACAGTGCAGAACTAAGATGGTGAAACTGCGTCATCAGCGAGAGGTGCTGGCTGGTCACGTCAGAGTGATGAGTGGGTTCCATTACACACCCATAGACTTTATGTCATCCAGAGATGATGATTCTGGTGACCACAGCTGCCAAGATGGTGCCCAGCCACACCCTCAATATGCGTTTCCCTTCCCTGCTATTCATAAGATGGCAGCTCTCTCTGCTCTAACAGCGTAACCCTATGTCATAAGAAATATGGTGACTATCATGTGCGACACCCAGATGACGACCCCATGATGGGGGGAGGTCAAGGTCGAGCACCCACGATTGCCATCCTGAAAAAGGAGAGCAAAATGGAGATTGATCAGATGATCGAGGCATCCCTCACTAAGACACAGATGACTGATGTGCAAAGACAGGTCTTCTGGGAACACATGGAAAGCATGTTGAAGGAAGCCTCTACTCAGCAGTTGCTTGTCAGCTCTGTGGCTGATGCCACAGTGGAGGCCACACTTTGCGGTGCACACTCCAACCCTTTTCCTGATCCGTGTTCCATAGTTCAGACTAATCCCCTTCAGGAGGCTCACTCTGTACAGCAGATTGCTGACAGTATAGGCCACATGACCCCCAATGACAATCTCAGCTGTCATTTGGAAAAGGTTCATTCCAAATGTGAGATGCTCAGTTTACCAGCAGGCTACTAAGTGCAGATCCTCTGGCAGACTGTAGATCCCAGCCTCTAGGCAAAACTCTTGGAGGAAATCCACCAAGCCACGGACGTGACTTTTGATGACGTTGCTGTGGAACTCATTGCCACACACTTCCCAGGCATGGTTGGCGTTATGTTGGCCCATCCTGTCAAACAGTATGCCAAGGAAAGTCCAACCTCATACCATCAGAGGTTATGCTTGGCCTACCGTACTGGCAAGGTGCTCTCACAAGAGATAGCAGACAGAGACCAAATTGAATACAAGACCTTGTTTATTTGGAACATGATTCCGGACGTGCATGACAATGTTGAGCCCACAGTTTTCCCCAGAACTGACAAATTCTCAGACATTCTCACAAGGATGGAGTGTGCCTACTAGCTCTACCTCTGAGATTTAAATTCTGGCTCAAAAGCCAAGATGGCCATGGTACAACCAGTCAGTGAGCCCACAACTCACTACATGGTGGAGGGCAAGGCCCAGGACAATAAGGTTGCGCCCTCTGATGACAAACAAACATATAAGACAGGGGAAACCACAACAGAAACAGGAACAGACAAAGAAATTGGAATAACCCTAATTTTGATTAGAATGACAGCCGGGGCAATCAAAATTATCAACAAGGCCCTTCCTACCGTGAGGTAGTAGTGGAGAATAACAACCTCTGCACACTCCTAGGGAGAGTTCAATCAGTGGCTGAGTCTATCCCAAGGCAGACCATTGCAGAATTAGCTCCGGTAACCCAGTCCCTACTATACCAAGGAGATAGTGGAACCTCCTCTGGCCAAGCTGCAGCAGGCCCTAATGCTGATGCTTCATCCACTGCAGCCACTACCAGTACCCAGGACTCCCTGTATCCTATGCAGGACATGGAATATGCCTGGCAAGATCCTGCTGGCATGCATTTTCTTTTTTTTTTGAAATTTCTCTTTATTCTCCCCCACACGCCAGAGCTCTGCTCCATCGGGAGATGCACATGCACCTGCCCCACTTCACTGCCTTACCTGGTATCCCAAGTGGACCCCATGGAGCCGTGGCTGTACCCCCCCAAGGGGGTATGAGGTAGGGCCCGTACACCCCGAGACAATTCAAGTTTCGTCGGGTCCCTCCGGTGGTCAGGCAGGCAGAAGTCATTAGGGTCTGTGCTGGTGCTCCTTCCTCTCTGTGCTCCGGAGTAATTTTCCCTTGTTCTGGGGGTGGTGTGCATTCTGACATCAAGGCATCTCTGCCGATGTCAAGCACTCCCCAATCCTCTCTGTATGCTCTGTACTTGCTGTGTCTCCAACTTCTGCCAGAGGCCCGTCAAGTGCCGAGCCTGTACCCCTCTCCCTCCTGAGGAAGGTGAGCTGTCCTATGGACACTCAAGCCTCCCCCTTCAGCTGGCCCTCTGCCTCTCCAATCTTGTTCCTGAACCTGGGTCGATGACATCGCAAGCAGAAGTGCTACCACTGCGCTGGTGGGCTGGCTGGCATGCATTTTCAGGACCCACCTGAAGACACCAGTAATAGTTCAGATTGACAATTACAGGCCCCAGTCCATATTGTGAACAATATTACTATTGACGCAAACAGGCCTTGTATCAAGACTATGGTCAGGGGCTGCCAAATTGTCGTGTTGTTAGATACAGGTGTGGCTGTGTCTCTGCTACATGATGAGGATCCAGCTTCCTCTTCTTCTTGGTCCACCAGCTGGAGAACCAATGCTCAAGGTGTGGATGGCACTAGATTGACTACCTACTGCTCTATTGAACTTTCCATGGTATTGGGAACCCTCAACATAAATCACACTTTTGACCTCATGGTATTACGTCATCACCCCAGCATCCTAGGAATTTATTTCCTAGAACTACACAGCTGTGTTGTAGATTTAGCCAATTGGCTCTTGATTCAAATCAAAGGACAATACCATATGGTCATGGTTCCTGATTCCCAAATAGTTGCTGCCATTGTAGTCAATGACAAGGAATATGACATCATAGCTCTATTCCAGACACATGAATTCTTCAAAGAACTGTTACCCATTCTGTAGAAGCACCTTGATGTGTTTGCAACACACAAACATGATTGTGGGAGAATGTAAACCATCATTGAAGTTCCAGGACCTGAACATGACCGGCAAAGACAATACCCTTTTCCTGCAGAGGCCCTACCATCCCTCAGAGAAATCACGCAGTCATTTCTTCAGCAAGGAGTGATCAGACCTTGTGTCTCAACCCTCAACTCACCCATCTGGCCGGTTAAAAAGCCCAATGGATCTTGGAGACTCACTATCGACTACAGGAGGCTTAGTCAAGTCACTCCTAGCTGCTCTCCTACAGTAGCCTCAGCACCGGATGTGCTCAAGTTGCTAACAACAGACTGTAAGTGGTTTAGCGCCCTTGATATCTCCAATGGTTTTTGATCACTGCTACTTGCTCAGGAAAGTCAATACAAGTTTGCTTTCACCTTTGAGGGTCGTCAGTACACATGGACTTGCCTCACGCAGGGCTTCCATAACAGCCCCATCCTTCCTCTTCCTTCAACACATGATGGATGCCTTGTAGGGTTTCTCTGCCTCACAATGTCTTCTGCACTATGTGGATGGCCTACTCTTAGCAACCACCACTAAAGAGCAACAATTTGACCTCCTTGATGAGTTACTGACCCTCTTACAGAGGGCAGGCCTCAAGTGCAATCCTGCAAAAGCACAATTGTGCCAGAAAGAGGTTATCTTCCTTGGTCTGCATATCACAGAACAAGGCAGAAGTCTAGCCTGGAAGAAGATCCATGGGCCAACAAGATTTGTCACTTCCTACCAGTGTGGCAACACTCAGATGTTTCCTGGGAATGGTAAACTATTCCAGGGATTTCATTTGTGACTTTGCACAAAAAGCCTCCCCTCTGTAAGAGCTCTTGAAAAGGATGTTTCCTGGACTTGGGGTCCCATTCACATCAATGCTGTATCCCTTCTGAAGCAGGCCCTGGCCTCTGCTCCAGCACTGGTTAACCCCAATCCAGCCTTAGCTTTCCATTTAGACTCCCCCCTCCGTACCCACCACTGCTCTCTCTACCACTCCCTTGCTTTCTCCTCCCTAGAGTGCAGATGACTCTTGCACTGCATGAAATTTACCTCTGAATTCTGGTTTGGTTCCCTCCCATCTTACCTATCCTCCTCCCTTTCCATTTCAACTCCCTCACACCATTCTTTCAGATCCACTGACTTTCGCACTCTAGCTATTCCACGACGTACTACTACAAGCGGCCAAGATGCTTTCTCTTATCACTTCCCTATACTCTGGAACTCACTACCTATGCCCATCCAACACTCTTCATCCTCTTCATCCATCTCCCAGGCCCTACAGAACTTTTATTCCTCAAACTGCACTTGTCAATGAAGATTCTGCTGTATTTCCCCATGTTTATTGCATGTCAAGCTTATTTTGCATTGTTGCACTATACATATAACCTTGTAAATATATTTGGTTCAATTCTACCTTTGTATAAGTCTTATCCAACCACTTCTGTATATGTACATTCTCTTTATCTGCACTGGTTTGCTATGTATATGCCATACCAAACTGTAATTGAAAATGTACGTTCGATTTATCTATACTGTATTGCCTATGTTCCCCTCTTCCCCTCCCCCAGGACGCACCGTGAAATGAGCAACTTGTTGCTCAGTTTGATTTTCTGGTGAAACTCTTCAATAAATAAATAAATAAAATAGCTACGGCTACTTCAGACATTGCCATGTCTGCAGTACTTGCTCAAAAGGTTAATGGCATTCTGAGACCTATTGCCTATGCTTATCAGATGCTGTCCCCAGCAGAACAGAAGTACAATCTCTGTGAAAGAAACCTTCTGACTACCTACTGGGCTGTTAAGCACTTTTTGTACATCATTGGGTATTCACACATAATTCTGCACACTAATCACACCCCCACAAACTTTTTGCTGTCAGACAGAGTGAAGGATGGCTCAGAATCTAATACCAGATTAACTCACTGGTCTCTTCTTCTTCAGGACCATGATATACAGGTCCACATTGCCAAAATACCCTCAATTGTAGCCCATGGTCTGCTGTACCAAGAAGCCTGCATGATTGCGCGCTCCAGCCCCTTGATTTGCCTGATCCAGGCCCCTTTCTTCCCACTACTCCAGAACTCCTGGCTGACACTTCCGTGTCATATCTTTACTGATGGCTCTGCCTCATACTACCAAGGAGAACAGATAGCTGGATTTGGAGTGCTTATCATGTACCCTATTGGTAACACTGTCCACGTGTCCAAACGCTACAGTGTTGCATTTTCTCAGTACGCAGAACTAGCCATTGTGGCCTGTGCTCTTGAACTGATACACCATGGTACCACAAATACCATTATCTTCACAGACTCTAACTGGGTCTGTTGCTCTCTGACTGAATTCTTGCCTTTCTGGGAGAAGAACTTCACATCCTCTGATGGCAGCCCTGTGAAATACAAAGCACTCTTTGTATACATTCATGCTTTGACTCAACAGTTTAAGCAAAAGCTGTTCATTCACAAGGTGAAGGCCCATTCAAAGTCTGATCCATACCACATTTTCAATGACTGAGGAGATGCTCTTGCAAAAGAGGGTGCTCGAGGAGGGGACATGTGGGATATGGCTCACCCTGTAGCTCTGGCAGCTATACACATAGCTGCTATGATAAAGAAGAAAACTGAATCTTTTGTGCCACTGAACTTGTCCACAGCACAAAAATCTGATCCTCAGCTAAAAGAAGAGTTCAGATTCCTAGACAAAGGAACTGAACAAGAACTGCTGACCAACACCCCCTACAAAAGACATGCAGATAACTGCATCTATCACATGACAATAAGCCGATATAGTATCAGCCTGATGACCTGAACCACATGTTGTGGACAAGTCCCTGAATCATTGTGATCTGAGTTCATTCATCAGGTCCATGACACCCCGACTGGTGGACACCAGGGGGTGGAAAATACAGTCCAGAGACTCAAATCTGTGGGTTGGTGGCCTGGTGTCGCAAGGGATGTTAAACATTACATCCACAACTGCTTAGTCTGTGCACAGAACAATCCTGCCCCAACCAAAAGGAATGCTAAATTACTTTCCCAGAGACAATCTGGTCCCTGGCATGCAATTCAAATTGATTTCATTGGCCCTCTGACCACCACCAGTAGGAACAAGTATGCCCTTGTGGTCACTGACCTATTCTCCAGATGGCTGGAGCCTTTTCCCACTTGACAATGCACAGTGAAGGCAACTGCAAGAGTCCTGGTAGAACAATTGTTTTCCAGGTGGGGCCCACTTCTTAAGGTAGGCTCTGATCAAGGAACCAGCTTTAGAGGTGAGTTGATGCAAGAAACACTCAAACTTTTGGGTGTACACCAGAAGTTTCACATTCCTTACCACCCTCAATCGTCAGGTCAAGTAGAAAGAGCCAATAGATGGATAAGGAAAATGCTATCCAGATTCATCGAGGACAATCCCAAGGACTGGGATTCCCTTGTACCTTTACACCTTATGGCAATTAGAGGTACTCCTTCAGCTACCACCCAGTGCACACCCTTTGAGGTGATGACTGATAGAACCATGAGATTACCTGAACACCTGTTGACTGATCTGAACACACCTACTGCAGACAGAGTGTCCATGGACACATATATCGCAAATCTGAGAGATGACAGCATCAAAACCCACTTATACACTGTACATCATATGGGCAAAGCCCAACAGCAATCTAAGATTCACTTTGACAAACATGCACAAGAGGTGGATTGGCAAGTCAGAGACCAGGTAATGGTACTCAGGTTTGCACACCCTACTCATTCCTTCTCCAGTAAGTGGGAAGGACTCTGTCTCATCATTAACAAACTCAGTCCTGCAGTCTACCAAGTTAGACTTACCAACCAGACCTACTGATAAATGGCTGCATGCTAATCAGTTCAAACTGCACGAAGGAGAATAATTACTTTTCCTAACCCCATTGGGCAGAATAGTACCTACTAATCTTTTCTTTCTCCCTTACAGGTACCCACGAAAGATGACTATCTTGCATTTGATCCTCCTACTAGGAGTGCTCCCCATTGTCCATAACAAGGATATGAAAACTGTATCTGACTACAACAAACATCTAAGACAACTCCCTCCACTTCTCAAATATCCTGAGAAGAAATATACCACCCCACAAAACAAATCCACCACCATCCCTGAAGGAGTCAGCATAGATGTTCCCAGCAAATTAATCACTGTTCAGGAAGGCACGGACCTCTACCTGACCACCATGATTGTAGCACCTGACAAATCATCCCTCCAGATTGAATGGCAAACTGACAGTCATGGATGGATACATCCTGTTGCCTGCCTTTACAGACACTTTCCAAGGCTGGCCCAATACCAGAATTGCCACAAATGGCACCCTGTCTATCCACTAAGCCAATTAGACATACTGGTCTACACAATCTTACTGCTTTGATTGATCCCATCTTTTGTGATAAATACCCAGAAGACTCTGCAAGAGACTTTTGTGTTCACAATTACATGGCTACAGCAGCTATGTTTCTGTCTGTAGTACCCCCGACTGAAGCAGAACTTACTGACTGTCCTGTACAGGAACCTGGACCACTTAGTGGTCTGACTGCCACCTCACTTCCAGGCACACTTCTTAATGATGTGCAGTTTATGCACATTGCTGTCATTTTTAATCTCACACATTGGAATATGGCTGAATTTGGCATGTGTTCCAAAACTAACACTTCTAGGTTTTTCAGCACTGTGTCATTAGACAGTCTTGCTGCATACCAGACATGCACACAAGACCCTGTGGCTGGTCCACACACTACTGAATACTTAGGATTATTCAGGTCTAGACCTAACTCCAACAATAAGAAAACTTCCTCATCACGCAGGAGGTGTGCCACTGCTGATGTCACTAGTGCAGTTGGCACCATATCCGGACTCTTTATATCTGGCATGTCTATCTGGAACTGGGCAGACACTGCTGCCATTAAAAGCCAAACAGCTGCTGGCCCAGTGGCATAGAGGGTTGAGGCGCTGGCACGTTACCTCAAACCACGCCGGCGACCCGGGTTCGAGAACGGACTCGGGACGCCGGAGGCTGGCAGGGGAAGGAGAGGATTGAGCATCCATAGGACTGCTCTCCTCTCCTCTCCTGGGGTGGGTTGTGGGTCAACATAACACTGCAGTGGCCTCTGGTGGAGACCAGGAGCTCTGCAGATGCACGTAGGAGGGAACAACAGAAAAGCGGAAAATCCGCTTTGCGACCAACCAGATGACGGCTGCCGGTCCACTGCTGCCACCAATGCCCTGAAGGGGACCATTCACCTCAGCAGCACCCTGGGGCCAAATATGTGTGTTAGGTGGCCCCCGGGTGCCTTCCCCCTCGGAGAAGGGGGACCCACCCGGCGAAGGGTTATGTCCGGGTTACACCAGGGACGGCTGCGATTTGAGGTTGGATGTCTCAGGAAGGGACAGGCAGAGTGGATGGGACCTAGACAACCCAAAGGAGTGGTGGGTCACGAGGCAAGAAGGGGAGAAAAGAAATAAGACAACAAAACAAAAAAGCCAAACAGTTAAATTCCAGACTGACAATGAAGAGTTATGTTTTACCCCTTTATTGCATGGTGTAGATGGGCTTAGTCAGGAATAGTGAATCACTGTGTACAACATGCATGACATTGCCAAAAGTTTTAATGACACTAAGAATAAAACCAGTGAACTTGTTTTCCAGAATAACAAGGAGGCAGACAAGTAATATATTGTCGGGAACTTTTATGCTCTGCTTATGGCTCTTATGTTATAACCACTATCAATAATCTCTTCCGGGATTTGGAATCTGGATGTATTCCAGATATTATCCATGATAGAAGACTTGCTAAATGGTACTGTCCAAATTGTAGATCCACTGCTTGTATTACAATGTGTATGTCCAGATCTGTTACTATACCAATGTCTACTGCTAGAAATCTAGGTTATGTCACATGCCATCCCAACAGGGGACCATGCTACACTGTCAATTGCAGCACCATTCATGACACCATGTTCGTGACCTTCACTGTCTCCTTACCATGCTTTGATCTGCAGACTGCCATCTTCGACAAACTGTCCTCCATCCACTCCATTGGGCATCTCGATGAGGACATCTACAGAAAGAGGATCGACCTCCCACCTCTTCTGGTCTTCCATCCCACCCTGGATGTTTGGGTGGTGCCTCATACAGACTGTTGTGCCAAAAAGGGATACCACTACTTGTGTCACTCTGACGTATTTGACGTCATCAAGCCAGTTTGTGGATACTCACCGGACAGCATTTACTGGTCTTTTACTTTGGACTTGGACATTTCTTCAAATGACACTGGTACCCCTAGGGCAACAACATCTTCAGCTTCAGCTACTTCATCACCAGTGGGCAACACTGGACATCTCTACCAGACTCACAAATCAATCTTTCACCTGCCCAATTCAACTGCAGAAATGGAGGATTCCTACAGTGAGAGTGTCATATAATTCTGATGGTCAGTATTGTGTGGTTACTAATCATAAATCTATCTCCTATGGGTTCAAAACTTGTGAAATACAATTTCCTAATTTCTGTTTTATTCTTCATCAAACTACTGTGACTAGTCATACAGTGGTTACTCCTGTTCCCATCCCGGAACCTGATGTTACTGATACTGACCCTGAATATTTGCTTGCTCTATCTCAGTATTTACCCATTTTCAATGTCCATATTGATTCCTTGACTTTGTCACTTAAGACACTTTTAGACAGAAAGGATACTCATCTCACCTACATCAGCAATAACATCTCCACAGGTGGAGAGGTCCTTAACACCCTTATCCATGATGGTGCTTTAAACACTTCGCTTTCCAATACATGGCTAGAGTTAAGTTTTAAAGATTTTGTTATTGTACAATTGTTTTTGATTATCTTTTTGATACTAGCTCTTTGCTGTCTATGGCACACTCTAAAACACCATGAACAACTCAAATTTTTTTACAAGGCTTGTGCCTTGGGTCTGTAAAAGATGGATATCATACCCACTAGTGTTGTTGCCTTTTCAGTAAGGCACTGGGGGGGGGTGTTAGACTTGGTCCCCTCACCCTTATTGGCAAACCACTGTGCACCGCTGACAATTATGTTATATTTACAACCAGTACTAACATTTAGGGCATTGGTACTTACCTTATTAGAATAAGTTACCAGAGATTTAATTATGATAATTGCCAATATTATTACTATGCTTATTGTGGAAATACATAAGTAATGTGCTGAGAATACATTTCTGTGTTCTTTGCATATTCCAGGATCCTAAAAACAGGTCGCTAAGGTTAGGGGTGGTATGCAGTCTATCCTCCCAATCTGAGGAAAAAGACAGAATGCTGGCAGAGCAAATCAGGAGGAACTGTGGGAAAGGGGGAGTAGTGATAGTAGGGGATTTCAATCTGCCAGGGGTGGAATGGGAAACACCTACCACCGGTTGCAGAAGGGAGTAGGTTTTACTGGATGCCTTCCAGGAAAGCTTTCTGGAGCAGTTGGTCAGGAAACCAACTAGGGAAAGAAACACCCTAGACCTCATACTGATGAACGGTGAATGGGTGAGAGACGTTAGGGTTGAGGAACCACTGGTGGGGAGTGACCACCAGACAGTATGGTTCCAATTACAGATGGCCAGGGAGAATGGGGCAACAGACACAAGGCTGCTGGACTTTAGGAAAGCCAGCTTTAACAGGATGGAGGAAGTGGTGCATGGTTACCTGGACAAAATCCAACCAACTATGGACACAGATCAAAGGTGGGAACTGATAAAACAGGGGTTACTGGAGGCAACCAACACTGCAGCAAGGCCCAGAGCAAAAAGGCTAGGGTGGAAAAACCAAGCTGGATAAGCAGTAAGGTTTTAGACAAGGTGAGAAGGAAAAGGGGCGCGTATAGGAGATTCAGAAGAACAGGGAGGGAGGAAGACAGGGAAATGTATCTGAAAGAAGCGAAGGATGTGACAAGAGAGGTAAGGGCAGCCAAAGCATCAAGGGAACTCAGACTGGTGCAAGGCATATAAAAAGGGGAGAAAGACTTCTTTAGGTACATCAGGGAGAAAAGAACCTACAAAGATCAAATTGTGAGGATAAAGAGAGAAGGGGGATGGGTGGAGGAGGGGGGAGATAAGGCAGAGAAGCTGAACAGCTACTTCTGTTCAGTCTTTACTAAGGAGAAGGGAGAAGAGTTACCCACAGTGGAAGGGAGGGTAGAGACAGATGGGGGGTGATGAATGGTGAAATCACAAGAGAGAGGGTGCTAAAAGGGTTAAGGGCACTGAGGGTGGACAAGGCGCATGGGGCCAGATGGGGTGCATCCAAGGGTGCTGAAGGAGTTAGCAGAAGTCCTGGCAGGTCCCTGGGCAGACTTGTTTAATGCATCTCTGGGCACGGGGTGCAAGCTGTGGAATTGGAGATTGTCTCATGTGGTTCCCCTCCATAAGAGTGGTCCCAGGGACAAACCGGCGAACTACAGGCCAGTGAATCTGATGTCCATAGTGGGTAAGAAAATTTAGACCATCCTAAAGAAGGGTCTGGAGGCGCTGCTGGAGGTTAACAGGGTGCAGGACAGGAAGCAGGATGGCTTCATCAAGGGTAGATCATGCCAGACCAACCTAGTTGAATACTATGACTGGGTGACTAGGCAAGTTGACGGTGGCCATGCGATGGATGTCCTGTACCTGGACTTCAGCAAGACCTTCAACTCGGTACCACATCGGAGACTAGGATGTAAACTAAAGGGCATGGGATGGGGCAAGAATGGTGAGGTGGGTGGGGAACTGGCTACAGTGTAGGTAACAGAGGGTAGTGGTGGTGGTGGGGAATTTCTCCTCCCCTAAGCCAGTGATGAGTGGGGTTCCACAGGGGTCAGTGTTGGGGCCAGTGCTGTTTGGAATTTTCATTGGAGACATCTCGGAGGGCATCAGCAGCAAGATCAGTCTGTTTGCAGATGACACCAAAATGGAGGCAGTGGTGGATGACCAGGAGGGGTTGGAAGGCGCTGCAGGAAGACTTGACAAGACTTGAGGCATTGCCTGACACCTGGCAACTCAGGTTCAACAACAAAAAGTGTAAAGTGCTGCACTTCAAATCAAAGAACCTGAGGAGAAGCTACTATCTGGAGGGGATGCAGCTAGCAGTAATGGAGGAAGAGAAAGATCTGGAGGTGCTCATAACGGCAGCAATGAACAACTCGGCAGAATGCAGGAAGGCAGTAACAAGGGCCAACAAGATGCTGGGCTGCATTGGCAAGGGTATAACTTCAAGGAGTCGGGAGGTGATTCTGCCATTGTACAGATCATTGGTCAGACCACACCTGGAGTACTGGGTGCAATACTGGCGACCGTACCTGCAGCAAAACATTAGACTACAGGATGGGGTGCAATGCAGGGCAACAAAAATGATCCAAGGTCTGGGGAAGTTGCCTTATGAGGCTGTACTGGCAGAGTTAGACATGTATTCACTGGAGGACAGGAGAAGCAGGGGGGTCATGATAGAGACCTTCAAATACGTGAATGGGATAATCCAAGCAAGCACAGAGGGGCTGTTCAGATCGAGGGTGGGAAGAGACACTAGAGGCCATGACATGAGGTTGGAGGGCAGAAGATTCAGGAGGGAAATGAGGAGGCATTTCTTTATGAAAAGAGTGGTGTCAGAGTGGAATGTGCTGCCAACAGAGGTGGTGGCATGTAAATCAGTGGATGGATTCAAAAGAGGGTGGGACAGGACAATGGGGAAGGGCAGCTGCAAAATAAGGGTGCTAGCTGCAAACTCGAGCAGACTTGATAGACCTGGTGGCCTTTTTCTGCTGACTATTTTCGTACGTTCGTAAGGCCTTAGACCCCTAATGCTCTCCGTGACATGTCATAACAGTCCCTCTCTTAGTAAAACAGGTTCTAATGCAGTATGGCTGCATGTATTGTATTAGTGTGTTCAGTGGCTGCTGCACATATATGGCATACAGTCCTTTACCAGGGTTCTTTAGAGACAATGTTTAAAGCGGGATGATGTCCCACAGGTACTAAAAGATAGGGGACAAACTGAGAAAAACAGGAGACACACACTTAGAATGCTGGGGACAAACACTGTCTTTCTATTGACAAGTCCTATTTAAGATCTTTTTCTATTATTGGTAAGGCCAATTCACTCAGTCAAAGTCAGACTGTGTAATCAACTCAGCACTGCAGGAGGAAAGATCTTGAGTGACTAAGGAAAATAAATGTGCCGACTAGACTGACTCAAAATGTATTTTAACACTGTCACACAAGAAAACATCAAACGAGACAAATATCTCTTGAATGAAGACCATGTTCAGGCAAGGTGTGAAGTTAAGCTGTTTGTTTCAAGATCACTTTCTTTAAATTGACTTTATTTTTTCCATCTCAGCAAAGTTGTTGTAACAATTTTAGCTGCATTTCCCTCATTATTTTATGGTACTGCTAAAAGAAATTATCCACTCCAATCCTTTTTGTCACTGGTAGATCCCCTTCCCTGCCCCCCTTCCTCTCATCGTACTTTCTCCTTTGCGCATCATTCTGGTTTTTACTGTCAGTCTTGCTGGGGTGGCCACTCCGATCACTCAGACTAGCTGTTACAGACCCTCCTCCTGCTCCCCCATCTCCTTCAGTGATCATCTGGTAGCAGTGCTAACACTCTTAAGCTTGGGGCAGGATCAGCTGCATAATTCCCTCTTTCCATTCCTGTCCCGGCCTGTTGTCACGTACACACGATCCTCACTGAACTCAGCCAAGACAGCCATGTTTAACTTGGCTGTTTCACATGAGTTCAGTGAGAATCGTGTGTGTGCAGCAACAGGCTGGGGCAGGATTGGAAAGACAGTACATCAGACAGTGCATCAAATGTACCACTGAAGAAAAGAAAATGGGGACAAGTTTTGAAAAAGCACACCATTTCCTTGATCCCATGATCAAAAATGAACCCTGCTTCACACAGAGACGTAGACATTTGCCAACACAAGAAGGCTTTACAGTCTATCAAGTCTTCCAAATGCAGATCTTTTTTATTTATTTATCTGAAATTACTCCAACTGGGATAACCCCATGAGATGCAGCATCTTGTTTTCATTGGGGTCTCCAGGAAGATAGCAGCAGTCGACAGGTTAATATAGTCCTGCAAGAATAATTACATACAGGCTAAAACAGACACAGAAAAAAACTGTAAAGGCAAGTGTAACCCCACTGCAAATGGGGGTTCCCAAAAGACTTCCAGGAGCTTGCTTGAATGCTCCAAGCCTGAATGGTGTTTGGCGTTTAAGCCATTTATCAGTGAGTGTTTTTAGAACCTCTGGTACTGTCTCTTTAAGAGCTGTCTGCTTGCAGACATAATTAGTTTTGTATGGGGGACTGTGTGTTTCTTTGATTGAGTACCACTCAAGCTGCTGCCAATTCACTCCATTTTTGCAGTCACTAGGAGTGCAAAGGGAACCTATCTGAAAGATGTAACTGTTTGCCAGAAATCATTTACAGTAATAATGAAATTACAGTTTGTCTAACCTGCTTTCTTTTGCAGTCAGAACAGTGTCTGCCTAGTTCCCCATTCTGGTTTTGAACTGCTGAACTGGACCAATCAGTGTGGGGTAAGCTAGCTCTAAAATGGTCCCTTGGACGAATCAGAACTTGGACTCATAATCTGAGCCAGCCACAAGAGGTTTGTATGAGCAGTGACTCTGGGAGATGTAGTTTAGACTTCAGCACCTTTTGGACCAACAGCAGCAGTCTATTTGAGTGACAGCCAATCCAGTCAAGAACTGGGAGGAACTCAAAGGAAGTGCTCGGTTTTGTCGGTTGGAGTTTCAGTTGAGCTTTGGCAGTGAAGAAGGAAGGAGCCCTGTGCTTTTCAGTGTGCAGTTTTAGTCAAAAACGTGTTAAGGCCCAGAGTTCCGGTCTGCAGCTTGTGTAACAGCTTATTAGGACTGAATCCGTCCTGTGAAAAGAATCAAAGAATCTCTGAAGAGTAGAAACCAGGCTCACCCTGTAGAAGACTGGAGGAATTGCTGAAAATTGCACTCGGTCTGTCAGGAACTGAATCTGCTGTGTGTTCTCCGGTATTGTGCAGTAATTGCGATCGGGATACAGATGCAGCCTGCCTGGTATAGTGCTTTCTTTTATATGGATGTGTGAAGAGGTTTGTGTACCTCAAGTGAGCCCTGCTGACATTGAAGGACCCTATCTTATTTGGAGGTCGTGAGTACTAATTCAGGGTCGCTCCCTGTTGAATTGCCACACTAAATCCAAATGGAATTACTGTACTGCTGACTGTTTAATTCTCCTTTTCTCTGTGTGAAAGGGCCCTACCAGCTGCACGGTTTGGACTAGCCACTAGGGCTTGGGTACCCAGGGACAGTAACTGATAGGGATAGGCCTGTGCACAGAGCCATATAGATTATTAGAGTGATAAGCTAATTAACCTGATTTCCCCTGTCCTTGTTATATCCCTAAATAAATCAGAGCTGCTTGTTTCAGCAAAGTTATACTGCCTGAGGTATTTGTCTATGTTAAAGTACTGTACTGTGATTGTTGCACTGTATCTCATTTCACAGGAGGTCCCAGTGCGGAACCAGACCTGGGGTAAGTGTATACTGTGAAGGTAATTCTGATATATTGTGTGGGCCACTAGTGGGAAGAAAGGGGTTGCAGTGTCCCAGAGGGCTGTGACCAAGTTAGTTTAACTATTGCAAACCCTGACCTCTGGGTGGAGGCACCGCCATTGGATCCAGGCCCCTCAACCTGTTAGTGGCAAATCAGGCAGGGGTAGTAGCCCTGGGATAGTGCCATCTGAGGGTTACATCTTGGAGCTCACCGCTGGGATTGTGTGTCCTCTAGTGGCCATATTTACGAACCACTGTTAAGAAAAAATGGTACCCGACAGAAGTGGCTGTGCACCGCTGGTGGAGTGGTGTACTGGGAGGAGATCGACCCCAAAATGCTATGCTTATCCTGGACATCCCCTGGTATCAATACGGACACTGTGCAGGGAGTACTTTCCAAGGTGGAAGGTTTACAAACCCTGTGGTGGTGGGTCGGCAGGCTAATCTGCTCACCCACACTTTCCTGGCCCTAGTAGAGTTTAAGGATCCCATAGATAGCCCAAAGTGCCACAGACCATTACCCCAGAGGAGCCCTCACTGCTTGGAGAGTGATAACTAAGGACAGTAAGACCCGGGGGAATCAGCCCCACCACTATCTGAAACTTTTGAGGAGAAATTTGCTGAATGGTTGCTGGGAGAGGGGAAAACTGTGGAGGACTTGAAGAAACTATTCTTGCCACCTGGGGGTGTTCCTCCCCCAACACCCTCTCCTGCTCCAGTGCCCGTAATGGTGGCTGAACCAATGCAGACTCCTATTTCTGCACCTGCCATTAGTCACGACTCTTACCGAAGGTTGAGGATCTTCTCTGGCACCCTCCCCACCCCCCAAGGGGAGGATGACTGGGAGACCTGGATAGACTATGTTGCCCCCCAAGTGCTAGAATGGCAATGCTCGGAAGGCAAAGCGAAAGAGGGTTAGTGAGAGCCTCCGAGGTCCTGCCCTGGCTACCATCCGTGCTAAACGGGCCAGTAACCCTGAAGCGACTGCACAGGCCTATCTTGAGGCCTTGGAGAATGTGTATGGGAGCCCAGATTCTGATGAGGACCTATGGTGGAGAGTAAGAAATGCACAACAGTACCAAGGGAGTTGTTGTCTGTGTATGTCTCGGCTGGAAAAATTGTTGCAAGAATGCCTCAGAAAGGGTAGTTTGCCAGCGGATGAACTGGACCGAACCAGACTGGACAGAATCCTTAAGTCTGCCCCCTTCTCAGAACTGCTGTTGCTTCAGTTACGCCTGGCAAATCGACTGGAATCCCCACCCTCCTATGATGAGTTAATGAGAGAAATTGAGGAGTTGAGAAAAGGCGACCTCGGGAGGTACCTGCACCAACAGCTGTGGCTACGACCAGTGACTGAGGGTGACCCATCAAGTGAAGTTCAGGGGCAGAGGTTGACAGTCAATGAGGTGCTCTGACAAGGAAAAGATATGCCACAATGGGGCGAACTGTTGAGAGAGATCCGGAATTCAAAACAGTCCTTTATGAAGGCCACGCCTGCAAGCACGGCCCTGACCTATATCCGACTGCATCTGCTATGGGGTGGTGGTACCCACCCATGTATCTCCTGCTGATAACAGCTCCAAACTCAATTCCTTGACCAAGGAAGTGGAGAAACTGACTAGATGTCTCCAAATGCTTATCACGCAGAGACAGAGATGGCACCCAGGTTTCCAGTTAGTAATACCCTGCCCTGGCTCCCAGTGTGGCGCCTCGGCCAGCTCAAACTCCAGAAAGTATGTTTTGCTATAATTGTGGGAAAGATGGGCACATGAAAAGGGAATGCCAGTCCCCAAAAGACACTGACAAAGTTGCATATAGGCTACAAGGAGAGCTTCGGAGAAGAAATCAGTGGTTAAGAGGTGCACGACATGATCCCAGTGAGGGCACCAAAATGCTAATTCACGTCCTTGTGGCAAGGTCAGTTGCCCAGGCCCCCACTACCGCCTCTCCAGACTGGTCCAGAATAGTGGGTCCTCCATGGAGACCACTGTAAAGGTGAATGGAGTGTCTACAAGAGCTGTATTAGACAGTGGCTCCCAAGTGACAATTATGTTCCAGGATTGGTATCAGAAGCATTTGTCAGATGTACCTTACAACCATTAGAAGGACTGCATGTATGGGGGTTAAGTGAGAAGGCCTACCCTATTCCGGTATATCCGAATTTGGCTGTCTTTCCCCACCTCCGTGGCTGGAGTGGCCGAACAAGTAGAGACCCTAGCCTTAGTGTGTCCCCCACTGGACTGTATGATGGTGTCCCTTTGTTGATTGGAACAAATGCTCATATGTTCGGAAGGCTGGCACAGTTGTGTTATGAAAACAGGGTCAAAGACTAGTAGAGCTTTAGAGTTCCGCTTTAATTAAGAAGGCCTATGAGGCACAGAGAGATGCTGAAAAAACAGAACCAGAGGAACCGGTCGGAATTGTATGGAAGAAGGATCCTGAGTCTCTGATCCTGGCGCCAAATGCCCAGTGTTCCTTACAGGGAGAGGTCCGTATCAGAAAGGATGTTAAGAATAAAATATTAATGTTGGATGCACCAGGCGATGGAAAATTGCCAGAGGGACTGCTGGTCAAGCCTAGTATTTTGCCCGCTAGAGCCCATGCTTATGCCAGAAGGGTAATGGTCCAAGTTCATAATGTGTCTGAAAGAGACATTCGAGTAAACAGAGGTTGCATCCTGGCTAATGTGCATTGTGCAGACACTGCAGTGCTACCCAGCAGCAAGAGTTCAAGGAAGAATGACAGAGTAACGCCTGACCTGTTTGATTTCGGCGACTCTCCGCTGCCAGCTGAATGGAAAGTGAGGATCAGTGAGAAGCTTGCCCAGAGAGACCAGGTGTTTTCTTTAAAGGAATGGGATGTAGGATGCGTGCAAGGAGCTGAGCACAATATCCGGCTGCATGACGAAAGACCATTTCGAGAGAGGTCTCGACGCCTGGTTCCTGCTGACATAGATGATGTGAGACGGCATCTGCAAGAGATGCTAGCTGCTGGTGTAATACAAGAATCCAGAAGCCCTTATGCTTCCCCCATTGTGGTAGTGAGGAAAAAGAATGGAACAGTAAGGATGTGTGTGATTATCGCACCTTAAACGGGGACTATCCTGATCAGTACACAATGCCCGCATTTAGGATGCTTTGGACTGCCTAAGCGGGAGCAAGTGGTTCTCTGTGCTGGATCTCCGCAGTGGGTACTACCAGATCCCGATGGCCCCAGAGGACCGTGAGAAGATGGCCTTTATCTGTCCGCTTGGCTTCATGAATTCATGAGGATGCCTCAAGGGATTTCAGGTGCCCCAGCCACTTTTCAATGATTGATGGAGCGTGCAGTGGGGACATGAACTTACTAGAGTGCCTGGTATACCTAGATGATGTTATTGTGTTTGGCAGCTCACTGGAGGAACATGAGAGCAGATTATTTAAGGTATTGGACCGACTGGAGGACTTTGGCCTTAAACTGTCCATTGATAAGTGTCAATTCTTTCAAACATCAGTAAAGTATGGGGACACATAGTATCCACAGAGGAATAGAGACCGACCCAAATAAAGTTGAGGCCTTGACCACCTGGCCACAGCCCAAAATCTAAAAGAACTGCAAAGATTCCTGGGATTCTGTGGTTATTATCGACGCTTCATCAAGGACTATTCAAGAGTGATCCGCCTTTACTTAACCTTACTCAAGGTATCCCCAACCCAAAAAAATACCAAAAGTCAGCGTCCCTCAAGACTGAAAGAGTGTATTTTTCATCCAGTGAAGTATTTGGGGCCCGCTGGACTCCTGATTGTGAGACTGCTTTCATGAGATCATATATCAACTTACCCATGCTCCAGTGCTGGCCTATGCCGATCCAAGAAAACCTACGTCCTGCACACTGATGCTAGCTTGCAAGGGTTGGGGGCTGTGTTGTACCAAGAGCACGAGAATGGCCTGAGACCAGTGGCCTTTGCCAGTAGAAGCCTGACCCCATCTGAAAAAGAACTATCCTGTACATAAGTTAGAGTTCCTAGCTTTGAAGTGGGCTATTGTTGACCAATTCCATGAGTACTTGTATGGGGCTAAAATACTAGTAAAACTGACAATAATCCTTTGACCTATGTGCAGACCTCAGCTAAGTTGGATGCCACTGGCCATAGGTGGCTTTCTGCATTATCTACATATGACTATGCTCTCGAATACCAGCAGGTCTGAACCACATAGATGCTGATGCTCTCTCCTGGAGGCCTGTTCCCCAGAATGATTGGGTCCGATTGCAGAACCTGACATTCGGGCACTCTGCCGGAAGTTTGACAGGGAGGAACAAATGTCCACGGACGCAGTGGACTGCATAGTGGATTGCTTGGGAGCCTCTGAGAATTGCATACCTGCTGCTTATTGCCACTTTTCTGCAATAGACATTGGTGCACTGCCTCAGCTGGACAATGACAGTATTGGCGGGCTCAATCCCGCATCCCATGATCAAAGCAGCTTTAGAAGCCCTCTATGCAGGAAAAGATGTGTCCAAATTACGCCCACTGATTTGAGAACTGCACTGTTATACAAAGAAGGTCCTAAGTTGAAACTGATCAATAAACTGTTATACAGAGAAACAGTAGACAGAGGGGGACAAGTAGACAAACAACAACTAGTGCTGCCCACTGCCTTTCGAGACTCAGTACTGAGGTCCTTGCACAACCACATGGGGCACCTTGGTATAGACAGAACACTTGACTTGGTGAGATCCAGATTCTATTGGCCTAAGATGGGGCTGATGTGGAGCAACACATTCGAACTTGTAGTCGCTGCTTACAGAGGAAAGCTTTGCTCCAGAGGGCTGCCTCCTTGTTAACATCACCACCAGTGCACCCATGGAGCTGGTCTGTATTGATTTTCTGAGTTTGGAGTCAGATCAAAGAAATATCAGTAATGTGCTGGTGGTCACTGACCATTTCACGAGATATGCCCAAGCTTTCCCCACCAAAGACCAGAAAGCATCCACTGTGGCCAAAGTACTTGTAGAAAACTTTTTGTTCTATGGGGCCCTCACAAAGAATCCATTCTGATCAAGGAGAGACTTTGAGAGTCGTCTGATCAAAGAGATGCTTTCTCTGTGGGAATACGAAAGTCAGAACCACTCCTTACCACCCCAGGGACCCACAGCCTGAACGTTTCAACCGCACTTTGCTAGATATGCTAGGCACCCTGCACCCAAAGGACAAGCCTAGATGGAGCCAACAAATTAGCACCCTGGTACATGCTTATAACTGCACCAAAGTGATGCCACTGGATTCTCCCCTACCGCCTGATGTTTGGAAGAAGCTCGACTACCAGTAGATGTGTGTTTTGGGGTCTCTCTGATGGGGTTCAAGCTGACAACTATTTACAGTATGTGCAAAAGTTAAAGGCCCAGCTAACTCATGCGTACCAACTGGCTCAAACCATGGCTGCCAAAAGAATCTGGCCAACAAAGAAAGGTATGATAAAAGGTGAAAGCACAGGAACTCCAGGAGGGAGATTGGGTATTGCTAAGAAATCTGGGACTGCATGGCAAGCACAAGATTGCTGACAGATGGCACCATCTCCCTCACATTGTAGTGGGCAAACTAGATGATCTGCCAGTGTACAAAGTAAGGCCTGAGAATAATTCAAAGATGTAAAACAATGCATAGAAATCATTTACTGCCCATTGGACAAATCTTAATTGAGTCTGAGCCCCAGAAGATGCCCCTCTGGACCAGTGACTAGAGCTGCTGCTAAGAAAAGATCAAGAAAGTCTGCACCTACAGAAGCAAAGTTAAAGTGTTCCCTCCACAAGTCCCAGTTGAGCATGACTGTCAGTCCATATCGGAAGAAAGTGAGAGTGACTTTGAATACTATCCTTCTTACGAACTGAGTCAATTGTTTCGGGGCAATCCTAGTCAATACTGGAGATGAAGCTGGGCCTTCTGGACTGTCTAAGCCCCAAGCTTCATCCCTGAGCCAATGCTCCCAGAAAGTAAGTGCAAAGCATCAGATCAGATGAAATGGAATCATTGTGCATGGTTGAACTGTCTGAGCTTTCAGGGAGGAAAATGATAGATTGGGGCAGACTGGTGATACACCGAACAAGAAGAGTATTTTGAGTGCCCTGACAGTCCACTGCCAGTGTCCGAAAGCTCTCCATGCGAGCCAAATGTTGTGGACTCAGAAACTGTAACTCCTGGAGCTAAAGTGCCCCAAGTTCTAGCCTCTCTACCCCATGGAGACTCCCTGACAAGTGAGGACAATGCGAAAATGAGGCTCAGAGTGCAGAGACTGTAACAGTTCCCCTAGAAAGACTGGTCGAGTTGTAAAGCCTGTGGTGCACCTCAGTTATGATTCCCTTGGGAGGCCTGTGGATTTGCCTCTCAATGTTGTCCATAAAGGAGTGTATGTGTCCCGAGCTCATTGCCCAAACTGAGCATCAGTGCTAACTCAAGTTACTTGTGTTGCCCTCTAAGTATGGTGCCCTTGCCCCATCCAGCCCCAAGGTAACTGATAGGAAGGGCCCCTCTCTTCAGGTTTTCATGTACAAGAGGTAATAACTTGAGTTATGGTACAATGTGTATGTAATACCATGTGTAAAGAGTGGCGTACTGCAATGTTTCAGAAATGTGTTCTTGGTAAAATGATACATTGACTGATGATTACCGTGCGAGCCTAATGCAAATGTATATGGTTGCAGTTGAAACTTATAGGGTACTTGCTTGACGCTGGACGCCAAGCTTTCCCTTGGCCAGGAAGGGTAACCACCTGCAAATGGGGCTTCCCAAAAGACTTCCAGGAGCTTGCTTGAATGCTCCAAGCCTGAATGGTGTTTGGCATTTAAGCCATTTATCAGTGAGTGTTTTAGAACCTCTGGTACTGTCTCTTTAAGAGCTGTCTGCTTGCAGACATAATTAGTTTGTATGGGGACTGTGTGTTCTTTGATTGAGTACCACTCAAGCTGCTGCCAATTCACTTCATTTTGCAGTCACTAGGAGTGCAAAGGAACCTATCTGAAAGATGTAACTGTTTGCCAGAAATTATTTAGAGTAATAATGAAATTACAGTTTGTCTAACCTGCTTTCTTTGCAGTCAGAACTGTGTCTGTTAGTTCCCCATTCTAGTTTTGAACTGCTGAACTGGACCAATCAGTGTGGGGTAAGCTAGCTCTAAAATGGTGCCTTGGGACGAATCAGAACTTGGACTCATAATCTGAGCCAGCCACAAGAGGATTGTATGGGCAGTGACTCTGGGAGATGTAGTTTAGACTTCAGTGCCTTTTTGGACCAACAGCAGCAGTCTATTGTGAGTGACAGCCAATCAGTCAAGAACTGGGAGGAACTCAAAGGAAGTGCCGGTTTTGTCGGTTGGAGTTTCAGTTGAGCTTTGGCAGTGAAGAAGGAAGAGCCCTGTGCTTTTCAGTGTGCAGTTTTAGTCAAAAGCGTGTGTAAGGCCCAGAGTTCCAGTCTGCAGCTTGTGTAACAGCTTGTTAGGACTGAATCCGTCCTGTGAAAAGAATCAAAGGATCTCTGAAGAGTAGAAACCAGGCTCACCCTGTAGAAGACTGGAGAAATTGCTGAAAATTGCACTCGGTCTGTCAGGAACTGAATCTGCTGTGTGTTCTCCCGGGTATTGTGCAGTAATTGCGATCGGGATACAGATGCAGCCTGCCTGGTATAGTGCTTTCTTTTATATGGATGTGTGAAGAGGTTTGTGTACCTCAAGTGAGCCCTGCTGACATTGAAGGACCCTATCTTATTTGGAGGTCGTGAGTACTAATTCAGGGTCGCTCCCTGTTGAATTGCCACACTAAATCAAATGGAATTACTGTACTGCTGACTGTTTAATTCTCCTTTTCTCTGTGTGAAAGGGCCCCTACCAGCTGCCACGGTTTGGACTAGCCACTGGGGCTTGGGTACCCAGGGACAGTAACTGATAGGGATAGGCCTGTGCACAGAGCCATAAATGAGATTATTAGAGTGATAAGCTAATTAACCTGATTTCCCCTGTCCTTGTTATATTCCCCTAAATAAATCAGAGCTGCTTGTTTCAGCAAAGTTATACTGCCTGAGGTATTTGTCTATGTTAAAGTACTGTACTGTGATTGTTGCACTGTATCTCATTTCACAGGAGGTCCCAGTGCGGAACCAGACCTGGGGTAAGTGTATACTGTGAAGGTAATTCTGATATATTGTGTGGGCCACTAGTGGGAAGAAAGGGTTGCAGTGTCCCAGAGGGCTGTGACCAAGTTAGTTTAACTATTGCAAACCCTGACCTCTGGGTGGAGGCACCGCCATTGGATCAGGCCCCTCAACCTGTTGAGTGGCAAATCAGGCAGGGGTAGTAGCCCTGGGATAGCGCCATCTAGGGGTTACAAAGGATATCTGAAGAGTAGAAACCAGGCTCACCCTGTAGAAGACTGGAGGAATTGCTGAAAATTGCACTCGGTCTGTCAGGAACTGAATCTGCTGTGTGTTCTCCCGGGTATTGCAGTAATTGCGATCGGGATACAGATGCAGCCTGCCTGGTATAGTGCTTTCTTTTATATAAATGTGTGAAGAGGTTTGTGTACCTCAAGTGAGCCCTGCTGACATTGAAGGACCCTATCTTATTTGGAGGTCGTGAGTTCTAATTCAGGGTCGCTCCTGTTGAATTGCCACATTAAATCCAAATGGAATTACTGTACTGCTGACTGTTTAATTCTCCTTTTCTCTGTGGAAAGGGCCCCTACCAGCTGCCACGGTTTGGACTAGCCACTAGGGCTTGGGTACCCAGGGACAGTAACTGATAGGGATAGCCTGTGCACAGAGCCATAAGTAGATGATTAGAGTGATAAGCTAATTAACCTGATTTCCCCTGTCCTTGTTATATTCCCCTAAATAAATCAGAGCTGCTTGTTTCAGCAAAGTTATACTGCCTGAGGTATTTGTCTATGTTAAAATATTGTACTGTGATTGTTGCACTGTATCTTATTTTACAGGGGTCCCAGTGCGGAAATAGTCCTGGGGGTAAGTGTATACTGTGAAGGTAATTCTGATATATTGTGGGGCCACTAGTGGGAAGAAAGGGGGGTTGCAGTGTCCCAGAGGGCTGTGACCAAGTAAGTTTAACTATTGCAAACCCTGACCTCTGGGTGGAGGCACCCGCCATTGGATCCAGGCCCCTCAACCTGTTAGTGGCAAATCAGGCAGGGGTAGTAGCCCCTGGGATAGCGCCATCTAGGGGTTACACAAGTACAGTCAGTTCTGCTTGTATGGGCGTGGCTTGAGAACTAGAAATTTGTGCACACCACCGAAATTGCACACAACCGAAAATGACTGATGACAGCGTTACTGTGACTGACTGTGCACAACCTGCTACCTCAGTCTGCAAGCACACATATACATCTGTACTGTGCTGTACTGTATTTTGAAAGTTTACTAGGCAGTAACAAATAAATGCAGTGATGAGTTTTATTCTGTTAAAATATAACTAGAACTGTAGTTAAAAAGGATAATATAAACTAAAACAGTTAAAAAAGTTAAAAGTCCCATTAAAAGCATTAAAGCCATTAAGCTGTCAAATTACTTTAAGCAACATCTCATGAGTCTGAACTTTTGTGGTTGCCTGAACTGAGTCAGTCCCTCCTCTTGTTCTCAACCCTATCCTCCACCTCACTTCAGGTCACCCTGCTGACACCTCACCTCTTCGTACTTGCTGTTGTTCCGCCTCTCCTACCTTCCTCCCCATTCCCCACTGGTACCCACTATCATATCCTTCACCCCTACTCCTCTTTGTCTCGGCTAACCCTCAGCGCTTCTCTCCTACATTCTGCACACTGCTCCTTGCTCCTCCTACTCCTTGTTTTGGTGCCTCTTCCCCCTCCCCCCACATTCAACCTACAGCTCCCCCCTACTCCTCCCCCACCTTCATTACCCCTTACTCCTGCTCAGCTGTTACCCCTGACAAGGCCTCTAGGGGCTGCAATGTTGGTTTCAACTTCTGTTACATATATGTGTTGCTTTCTGAACCAATGTACTTGCATTAACTTGATTGTAACAAATGAAATTCCATCAAGAAATGTTATATTGTACTGTTTGTCCTGTATGTATAGTGTGAAACCTTTGTAAAAGCGTTTGTACTCAAAGGTTCTTTCTGAATTATAATAAATAAAAAAATTAATAAAAAAAATAAAAATTACTTAAGTGCATCAAGAGTCTCCTGGCTTACTGTCTGACTGAGTCTGGGTTTATTTTCTTTTTTTTTCCTTTTTTAAGAACTTTGTAATGTGGACTTGTCTGCTGCTACATGATGCCAGGGTCTCCAGATGGTATTCAGAGCTGTAGAATCCGGTCAAGTCCTTCTGTTCCCCGGTTTCAACAAAACTGTGGATCCTGCAAAGCATGTGCCACACTTCCCTGCCTGATGGGTTGACAACCTCTGGTTCTTCCTCGCTGTCCACATCAGGCACCATTTTCATTATGGTTGAGCAGTAGAAGTGAGCCATCTCATCGGCATTAAAAATGTGGTGAGGAGTGAATGAGGACAGGATTGTTGTCAGCACTTCCCGTAACCAGGCTTCAAACACCTCCGTGTCTGACTCAGCCTTCTCACCACGGATCTACTTGTACCCGCTGGTGTTGCGTTCTTTCAGTGTGATGACCACACAGTGGTGGGCTCAAATTCAGTGCCCATGGTGAGGGACAAATTTCTGGCTTTTTGAAGAAGAATGTGATCAAACAGTGGAATGCCCTGGTCCCTGGCTGCTGTGAACCAGCAGAGGAGCCATGCTCCACCCTTGCATCTTTGCTGTCCCATTTCCTCTTTTGGTCCTTGTTTGTCCCTGCACTCTACTCAGTGAGTATGCTGTCTTTCTGTTTTAAAACTCACCTTCCACTTGAAGTGTCAATGGTGAATTCAGCTGCAAGTTGTTTCCAACCTACCCCAGACAAAGACACTTTATCAAGTAGATTTACTTTCTCCTTGAGGAACAGCACAGTTGCATAACAATGTTGCTGATTGCTGAAATGGAATGCAGCTGTCAGTCAGTGTAAATGACAACTTAACGGTGATTAAGAACACCACTTCTGGCAGAGCACTGAATTTATCTGTAAAAGTGATAAGTGGTAGAAAATGTATTTTTTATTTCAAAAGTTTTACTAGGAAAATCATAGTAAGCTGGTATCAGCTCATTTCCAAATGTGTCCTGGAGGAGGAGGAGGGGGAAAAGAGGAGAAGAGAACAGATATAAAGTACAATGTGTACAATTTTTAAATTTAATTTAGTTTATTTATTGCACACAAGATCCTTTAGGCAGGGCCTATTTTCAAAGGATCTAGGGTCATATACAACAGCTTAGCATGAATAGAAGTATATTACATATTTACAGCTGAAATTGACAGAAGTACAGTTTATGCAATACAATAGGAAATAACTTGCTTACATTGAGATTAACTATATTGAATTGTGATTAAAAAAGAGGCAAGATAAAACATAGGTGCACAAGATACTAGTGGGTAGTAACAGAGCCTAATTGGAGGAGGAAGAAAGCATGGGGTCAGGTGAGGTCAGGAATGCAATAGACAGGTCAGCGATAGCAGTCACATGGGTTTGGAGAGACAAGAGAGGCTAGACGCTGGGACTTAAAGTTGGTTAGAGAGCCAGTGATTTTGAGTAAAGGGGTAAGGGAATTCCTTAGTTTAGGGAAACTGAATGAGAAGCAGGCCCGACCCAGAGAGGTTTTGTTTTTGTTTTATTTTTTATTTTTAACCAGGAAGTGGACTGGGCACAGCCCTTTTTCAGCCACGCTTGACATACAGCATCACAATACAATATTACAATTACACAAAATACAAACATTAATCACAGTTGCAAACAGTATCACAATACAATTTCTTTAACAATAAATGTTTAAAAAATGAGATTCTGAATGTGCTTTTTGAATCAATTCTCCAAATTCATTTAAAAATGAAGGTGCATACCAGGAAAATGCTTTCCTAAGTGGGAGCACCAAGGAGTTATGGGAGGCAGTATGGCGCAGTGGTTTAAGTGGTTTAAGGCTCTGAGCTGCAGATCCAGAGACCTGGGTTTGAATCCCACATCCCTCACTTGTGTATACTGTGTGACCCTGAGCAAGGCACTTAACTTTCCTTTGCTCCCAGGTCACACCTGTAAACAAGCTTTCAGCTTAGTGTCTCTCTCCTGATTAAACAATTGGAAAAAAAAAGTTGTACACCTCTAGTTGGGTACCTGGAGGCCAGAGGACCCAGCAGGGACAGTACCCCTGGGGACAGTAATCCAAGCAAGGCTTTTTTACCAGTGTCGAGGATAATATAATGCAGTCAGGAATCAAGGTTAAGCCATCCTGGGTTGTTATATAGGGTGCACTTATGGGAGTCCCATTTTAGGTTGAGTGCATAGCAGCAGGCCCTATTAATCAAGCCTCTGACCCTGTCAAGCACTCTGTCACAGGCGGCACCATAGATAGATAGAGGCCAGACACAGTCAGTTAAAATTGCTGATTCCACCCCCCCCACTTCCGATTAATGCTGGCGTACCCCAAGGCTCCGTCCTTGGCCTCCTACTATTCTCCATATTCCTTAATGACCTTCCATCAGTGTGCACCTCCTCCGTCATCCATATGTATGCTGACGATACTGTCCTTTTCTACTCTGGCCAATCACCAACTGATGTCGCTTCCACACGTCAGCATGTCTTTGAGAAAGTTCAGCAATGGCTAAGCTCCCATCAGCTTTTCCTCAATGCCAAGAAAACAGTCTCCATGACCTTCGGCACTAGCAGAGACTCTCTAAACTAACTAAATTGCCCTCCTTCCACACCCTTGATGGCTCTACTCTAGAGGACACCTCCTCCTTTAGGTATCTTGGGGTCTGGCTAGACCAGCACCTAAACTTCACTGGACACATAGACTCTATCCTGAAAAAGCTGTGCCCCAAATCAGGTGCCCTTTACAGGAACCAAAGCTGCATACCTCTACAGGCCATGAGGGAGATTGTCCAGAAAATGATACTACCCATCTTTGACTACTGTGACATAGTCTACAGTGCCGCACCAAAGTCATCCTTAACCAGACTGGACACCCTTTTCAATGCTTTCTGTCATTTTGCTCTGGATGCCCCTTCCTTTAATCACCACTGCAATCTATATCGTTCTCTAGCTTTTCCTTCCCTGGAAAACCGCCGTCTAGCCCACTGCATAAAATTTGTCTCTAAATTCTGGTTTGATACGCTTCCCCCTTACCTTGCCTCCTCACTGTCCTCCCGCCCCACTGTCCCTCTCTCTCTCTCTCTCTCTAAGATCCAGTGACTCCCGCACCCTAGCTATACCATGGCGCACCACCTCTATAGGCCAATTGTCATTCTCCTATAGGTTCCCTAAGCTCTGGAACTCAATGCCTCATCAAATCAGGCACTCCTCCCCCCCATGGTCCATCTCGACCTCCCTCCTCAGCGTCCTCACTCTATCCTGCAGCTGCTACTAATTCCCCTCTGGCTCCTCACTCCTCCTGATTTCCCCTCTGGCTTCCCCATTTCCTTTCCCTGCCTAGCATATAACGTGAGAAGAAACCAATGTACTTTATTGCACTTCCTTATCCACATTGTATGTATTAGTCAGCAGTGCTGTTAATTTGCTCCTCTCACATCAAATCCCAATGTTTATCTAATGCTACCGATGTATTGTTTTTTCACTCTGTTGCTTCTCTGTTTTATAGTACCTTTGGAAATGTGTTGTTGAGTATTGTATATATACTTTTCTATAATACTGCATGGAAATGTGCTTTTGATTACTGTACTCCCATGTTCCCCTTCCCCAAGGACACTCCGTGAGATGAGCAATTTTATATTGTTCAGTGTGCCTTTCCTGGTGAAACTTTAATAAAAATTTAATTTAATAATCTAATGAGAATGAGGATGTAGCATCTGACAAGCTGTTGCTTAACTTCAGGGAGGGAGGAAGGCATTTCTGTGCCTATACAGCAGGCAGAGTCTGGAGTTGGCTGCTTTAGTTAGTGTGTCCCCATGAGCCGAGTAGACTAAGCCTGAGTCAAGGATTATCCCCAGGTACTTGAAGATGACAACTTGATCAACTGGGGCACCTGAGGCAGAGGTAATGACTAGGGCAGGCGGGGTAGGGGTTTTACATCTTGTGTAGAAAAGCATGGATTTAGTTTTCTTCATATTTATGATGAGGTGGTTGTTTGAGAACCAGTCACAGATAGCAGAGAAGTCAGTTTGGAGGCTGTGCCAGATATAGGCTGGGTTGCAGTGATGACATCATCATATAGGAGGAGTTTTGTGGAGTTGCAAGCTTTCGTGGAAATATGTAAATTAAATATACAATTTCAAGAACACTTGAAGAATAAGCTTCCAAACAGTAAATTACCATCCAGTAAATTGTGGAATGGGCAAAAGAACATTAAATAGTAAGGAACATAACAAAATAAGGAAGAGGGGAGAAATGACTTAATGTATGGGAGCAGGGCAGTGCTGGGTGTGCTGCAGGTGAACAGGAGACCACCCCAAATCCAAAGCAACTGCAGGAGTGAATAGAGAACTCATGGCGGAGAGATTTCAGAGCAGGAAAGGAAGGAACAAAGCAAATGGAAGGGTAAGGAAGACCCATAGTTTAGGGAAGTGGAAAGAGAAGGCAGCTCAGCCAACAGTAAATTTCATTTGAAGGAGAGCAAGAGAGTCTAAGCAAGCATTGCAATGGCAGTGAGAGGAAGAAAGGGGAGAGAAGCAAGATATGAGGGGAGAGAGAGAGAGAGACAAAGACAAACCAATAGTTGCAAATAAAGGAAGCACAGTGGGCAAGGCACTTGACATCAAAATAGGGGAGGCAGAGGGAAGAGTACAGAATACAATGGTGTGTGTGTGTGTGCAGTGGTTTGTCAAGGCAAAATTGACAGAAGGAAGTGAAACAGAGAGTCCAGTCTAGCTAAAGTGGACTTTGAAGCAGTACTCTTGGAATGCACTGCCTGGCGAGCTGGTTCAGAAATCCACAGTGGAGGGCTTCAAGAGAGGGTGGGACAGACACAGAAAGTGGATGTATCAGATGATGACCTGTCCCAGGGGGGTGAGAATGGATGATAGGGGTTTCTGGAACACAAGGGGGGGGAGGGCCTCGGCACCCAACTAGGGATCTGAGGTTCAGGCAGACTCGATAGACCGTAAGGCCTAATCTGCTGGCAATTAGTATGTTAGTACTATAAACCATGTCTTCGTAGTCGAAAATCAGGAGAATCATCTTATGGGGATCCTAAAAAAAAGAGAAAGGGGAGACAAATGTGGCATACAACTGAAATTCACTGTACATACTACTGATTGTTTTAACATTGCAGGTATATGGGAGAAATCAGGACCAGAGGAAAATGTCCATATAACTGAAATGTGCACACATCCAAATAGCATACCAGTGGAACTGACTGTATATCCAAACAGTAATCAAATCAAGCTAACAAAGTGGGGTCACTGTAAACAAACAGCATGAGCATTGTTGTGCAACATGATCACAGCCAAGGAGATGGGGATTCTGAACCAATTATATGCACCTTAGGGTGACATGTTGCTCCACACCCCATCCCCCATCACCTGTACCAGTCCCTTTACCTTATCCCACCCCTTCTTGAAGCTTCTCATGAACTTTGCACTGACAGCCTCCTTAGAGCAGCTTATTCCACCACTCCACCACCACCCTCACCTTGTGTGGTGCACAGTCAGTGTTTAATGCATTACTTTGTAAAGAGTTTCAGCCACAGCAATTCACTGGAGCCACATATACAGAGCTTCCCAATAAAAGGAAATGTGGTATAATCACAGCAGGACACAATATTTTTTTTGAGAAACTGTTTGGCAGCAGTAAAGTTAGAGAGAACACTGTTGCCTATGTTAAGGTTGTTCCACAATCGAGGGAGATGGAAACTGAAAACAAGTCATCCAGTAGACAGTTTCCTATGTGGAATGACAAACCTATTGCTGGTATGGGAGCAGAGATGGTGCCCTGGTAGGGGAGTGGGGGAAAGGATGGAGCACAAATAGGTTTGGAGCTTTTTAAGCAAATACTTGAACCCAAAGAGAGTTAGGTGTTGAACACATTTATCCTGCAGTGAGGGGCAGTCCAGTCAGTCATAAAGTGTGCAGTGATGGGTGCGAGCAGGGGCTTGTAGAATTAATTGGCAGAGGGTGCTGTAATGGGTATCAATTTTTGATAGATGGCATTTTGGGGCAGCATCACAGACTATATCTCCGAAGTCCATGACTGGCAAGATTAACCTTTCAGCCAAGCATTTGCATAAACCCAAAGACAGGCAATCAGCAGCTATGTAGAGGGTACCAGGCTGCAAAATCATGCACATAGGGAAGAGAAACCCTGAAGCCACTTATAGGCTGGGAGGGGAGTTGCTAGCAGTCACAAAGGAAGAAAGAGACTTGGGCATCATCATCACTGATGACCTAAAATCATCCAAGCAGACCTCTAAAGCAGTAGGTAAGGCTAGGGGGGTGTTAGGGTGTATTAGTAGGGGTATCACAAGTCGTAAGTGGGAGGTAATAATCCCTCTGTACAAGACATTGGTTAGGCCCCATCTGGAGTACTGCGTGCAGTATTGGAGGCCACACCTTCACAAGGACATTAACCAAATTGAGGCAGTCCAGAGAAGGGCAACCAGAATGGTGCAGGGACTGCATCAGAAGACATATGAGGACAGATTAAGGAGCTCAATATGTATACCCTTGAGCAAAGGAGGGAGAGAGGATATGATCGAGGTATTCAAACACCTTAAGGGCATAAACAAGGTGAAAGAGTCTAACATGTTTAAATATAAGAAAAATAGCAGGACAAGGACACAGCATGAGATTAGAGGGAGGCCGATTAAGGGGAATGTGAGAATTCTTTTTCACAGAAAGGGTGGTAGATGCATGGAATGGCTTACCACAAGAAGTGGTGGCTATGAGTACAGTGCAGGGCTTCAAACAGGCATGGGATAGGCATAAGGGAGCAATACAAATGACTATGAATAGATAGGTCACTGACAGAGCAAAGGCCAATGGCACATTTATAAGGTAGAAAAAGAAATGGGCAGACTGGATAGGCCTTGCGGTCCTTATCTGCCGTCAACGTCAACGTCAACTTCTATGTTTCTGTGTCATTTTGAGACCAGTGCCTGGATGTGCATGGAAAAGTCAAGAGATCTGTCCAGGATGACACCAAGGTATTGGTACTGGGGTACAGAGGTTAGGGAGGTACCATCAGGGAGAGTATTGGTCGAGGGTAGGCACATACAACACTTATGAACAGGTGCGTGGGGTGATGACAAAACCACAGACTACCATATGTGCTTTTTCTGCCTGGTATGTGTGGAACAGGAAATCCCTAAATAATAATATATTAATGTTAAAACTGTCTTTTTTTATCATTCAGATGGCTTCAGTACACTTCTGTGACTGTGGGCATTAGGCCCAGCTTTCATGGTTGTTGAGCTGGTGTGAGTTTGGGGGGATTCCCTTTACATAGCAGCATACAAATGTTTTCTGTTTTCTTTGTGATTCTGCTTCAGCAACATTTACCAGTACTGGAGTGGTGATTTCAACTGTAAGTTCTCTGTTTCCCCGTTGCAGTTTGAAAGCAGCATGCTGCCACTGTATTTAGCAATTAGTCCTGGCTCCTCTGAACAGAACACTGGAACTTGGAGGATTAAGGAGTCCTGATGATGTGTCTCTAATCAAAATAAATGGTGATGATGCTCCTGGAGTGAAAATAAATTATTTTTCAGAATAATATGCCTTATTAATTTTACAGTACAGTTACAATACATCAACACAAGGTACAGACATAAGCAGACGAGTACAAAACGTATATACAGTATATATATCTCCCCAGACTATGTACATAAAAGTAATTCATCCTGGTAAAGTAAATTGATGGTTTACAAGCACTCAGACAGCAACAATTCATCAAACAAAAACCGTGCCCATAATGATATGTCTTTTGGTGCACTTTGGTCTCCTCATGATAGTCTTACATGCCTTATTCCCCATTTTGTGTCAGTGAATATAAGGTTAGCAGTTTTCCTAGACTCTTCTCAAAATGTTTATGACTGTTATGAAGACTGGAAGTCATTTGCTCTGTTCTGAGGTTGAATAGCAGATCTTGATACCATTATGTGTAGGAAATTGTGTTTTGATTTAAGCAATGTTTTAAGATGACCGTTTTGGCCAAAGCTGCAATGACTGCCATGTGACACCTATGTTTTCTTAATGGGATGCTGCTGACGTCACCTAGGATGCAGATCTCCAGAGTGAATAAGTCTTCAAGATCTAACAGTGGATCTGCCTTTTCCTTAACTGTTTCCCATAGTGTGTGAGACTTTTCGCTTTCCTAGGAAACGTGCAGCAAGGACCTCTGCTCTTTATCACATCTAGTACATGTATCTGATTGGAGTTTGCCCATCTTGTGTAATTTCACAGGCATGTAATAAAGACTGTTTAAGATATTAAACTGGGTGAGTCTGGATTTGTCATTTTTCACATACCTGTACGTGTATACATCTGTCCAAATACATTCCCAGTTCATTTGTCTGGCAGGGAATTCCAGCTGCCAGTAAGTACAGCTGCCATCAGATCTGTGTCAGGAATGTGAGAAGATGGTTTGGTAAAGTAGGGAGACTGAAGGCTGTTGCATGGCTGTGTGACACAAGGTTTTTATGAGTTCATTGCTGTTTTGCCGGAAAGGAGAGGGACATGTGTTGGGCTACTACATGCATCATCTGAAGGAGCTTGAAGATGGACCAGTCAGTCACATGGGCTTGTACTTTAAAGGTCCTAAAAGGGATAGCCTTAGCCTGCCATAGCCTTGCGCCTAAATGCAGTATTTTGGCACTCTAGGCAGGGGAAGAGGCTGCAGGGCTACTAATGGGTATAGATACCAGTCGGGAGCAGTGATGTCCTGTAAATAATATAAGTATTTTACTTTGTTGGAACTTGCACTTGTTAAGGGGTATATCATGTAATACTACCCTCCTTAACATGGGAAAGAGACTACACAGTAAAATACTTGTATTTACAGGACATCACTGCTCCTGACTGGTATTTATACCCATTAGTAGCCCTACTGCCTCTTCCCTTTTAGGGGTGGGGCTGCTGCAGCACTGAGCAGTTATTGGAAACATGGAGGAGAGATCACAGATATTAAACATATAATTTGTAATTAATGGTTGGAGAAAAAAAAGCTCAAATCATAGGCAGTTTAGGTCCTCAAGCAGGCATCTCCTTGCCAGTGGCTGCCTTACCCAAGTGTGTCAGTAGCTCTCTAAAATAAGCAAAATGGTTGCTGTAGTGCTGTGAAAATGCTGCAGTTTCTTTAAAAATTTCAGCTAGAATTGTAACCCATATATATTTTAATTATACTGTACATAATGGTATTACTCTATAAAATATTTTTTTAAAGAGAGGGGGATATGCAATGGTCTTGCTCAGAATATTCCATTTATCTTCACGAGTGAGAGGTAGGGCCATGGGCAAATTAGTTTTGACTGTCCCATTCCCTCACAGTTGATGATAAATGGTATTTAGTCAGTCAGACCACTGGATGTCCAATTTATTAAATGTGTTTTATTGCAAAGCTTTAACATTATTTTTCATGATGTTTTCATTTTTTCTATTTGATTTTGCCCTCAAACTTGGGGGGGGGGACCATTAGAAAGCATTACATCACACAGAGAGTGGTTACTATGTAGAATAGTCTAATCAGTGAGGTTGTGGAAACTAGAACTGTTTGGTCCTTCACAGGAGGACTAGACCAGTTCCTGGGAAGAATAGTTATTTTATGTATTTAGGGTTTTTGTTTTAACTGGAAAGGCACACTGATCTAAAACTCATTTCCAGGTGAGACTGGGTAGTGCACTGAGGTTAAGTGACATGCTCAGGGTCTGGGACACAAAAATATGTGAGTGGAGGTTATTGGGTCTAAACTCGGGTCTGCTGGGTCTCCAGGATGACAGTTCAGTACTGTAATCTCTGAACTGCTCTTCAGCACCCACTGTGTATGTGTGTAACAAATGTTAGATATTTTCTAACCAAATCACCACAAATGTAAAAAATGTTTTGAATCCATTCTTTCTTATTCTATGCTGGAATATTCTTTTGGTCAGAGCAGCTCTCTCTCTCTCTCTGTCTCTCAGACACATACACACACTCACTCACTCACGCACTCTCACTCACTCTCACACTCACTCACTCACTCACTCACACTCATTCACTCACTCACTCACGCACTCACTCACTCACACTCACTCGCTTTCACAAACTCACAGGTGACACTAAAAGTACCATTATAAAATGGGCTTGTGAGTCCTTCAGAATCCTAGCAACTTCTTTGGTCTAAACTGTCCTAATCTACCTAGCAACATCCTATCTAAATGAAAATAAAACATTTTCCAATTAAAATAGTTTCCAGTTTTTAGACAAACAACCCCACTCTCTACTTCTGTGCCACCTGGGAGGGCTCGGCCTCAGCTGGAGTATTGGCTTTCAGTTCAAAGAGAGAAAATGATTTCATGGCCCATGGGAACTGGGGATTATGATATACAACACTCCATGGAAGAAATGTCTGCCCCTCAGCAGACACCCTTCTGACTTTTCATAGACCAGAAAGGGTCCTGGGAAAAGTATGTTAAGAGTTAGCACCTGCTCTGTGTAAGGGTTCAAAGGCCACGAGTAAATGAAGAGACTACACAAATTTTTTAAAAAGTTTGGAAATTTATGGCAAACTATGTTAATGCTTATTAGGCTTGTTACTGCACAAAAGGCAAACTGCACAAAGGTTGGAAATAAACTAATAGGGTTGTAAACACAATGCCCACAAAGTTTAGAAATGAGCTATTAGGGCTCTTATGTCTAACTCCCACTCACCCACCCTACAACAACCCATTCTCTAATGACCCAAAGACAGCCTACAGGCACAGGGCCATGCATCACATCAATGGTATAGGTATGTAGCAACCCTAATCCCCACCCCTCCACACTCCCCTACCCTCATGACCGATGTGTCAGGTGGACATCTGGAATCATACCACTCAGGTCTGGTGTTTCATACTTATGGTACACATTGTAGAATATTTTGGAGAGCATACCAGCTTGGGGGGGTTGGGGGTTGCATCCAATTTTAACATAACAGTGCACTGGGACTTAATTTAACTTTTGGGTACCCAGGGTCAACCATTGCTATTTTGCACTTGCAAGTACAGTTTTACGACTGGTACCAGCTAAGCAAAAAGATATAAAGCACCCTGTTTAAGTGCCATTATCCAGTGTGCCTCTTGATTGGGTGGGTGTCTGTTTTGCCAACTGTGTGGGAACTAAGCCAGTGGTAGTCGATTCACAGCACAGTGACCCCCATAGCATATTGGTACCAGGTGGGAGTACTTAAAAGTGACTTGCAATGGGCTAACCCCCAATTCCAAACCAGTTTCCAGACCTTTACTGCAAATTAAAGTCACTGTTAATTTGTTTGACTTTATTTCTGTTTGTGCCTAGTTTGTGCAACCTGCTCCTACTGGTAAAAGTAACCGCTGTCTCAGGTGGTCCTCAGGGGGTGGTCCAACCCAGCATAGGGAGGTGAGTAGATACTGCAACCCAGGGGTGGTACTGCATACAGTGTATGGCTGACTTACTCCCTCTGGGTAGAGGCACCATGCTACTTATTATTTTTCTGCCACAAGAGAAAGAAGGAACCCAATCCCTCGACCTGGTGGCCTCTGCATATCATCAGGCAGGGGTATGAACTATTCGGGTATTTCATATTCAGGTATTTGGCATTTGGCCCTTGGCCCAAGGTTAAAAAAATCATATATGGACTTCTGGCACCATGCTGAAGCTGACAGCTTCTGCAGGACTTGCATTTACTACAAAGGCACACTGGTCAGTGTCTATACACCCCCCCCCCAGCATCCAACAATGATCACTCTGTCCCAGCAAATTATTAGTCAATAAATAAAAAAAACACTTGTATTTATTGTCCCCTATTTCTCCTGATAGCTGGCCAACCCATTAGAAATTAAAAACAAAATCCCCCATTCCCTAACCCACTATAGGCACCTATATCCCCCCTCTCCCCAATGGCAGTGGCGCTCCAGAATGTCTGACTTATAACTGGCCCCACGGTGGATAACAGGCACAGCCCTCCCTCCCTCCTCCATAGCCAGCCACCATTTTCTGAAACAGAAATGACGACTGCAGCTCACCTAGTGCTCATCTGATAAAAGAACATCGAGCCCCCCCGCCCACTGTAGGCATCCAAAGCCCCCCCTTCCCTCTCGTGGCAGTTGCACCTCATATCTGATTGAACTGGTCCCATGGTGGGTGACCGACACAGCCCTCCAACCTCTATGGCCAGACACAATTTTCTGAATCGAACCATGCTTGTGGCTTACCTCATGCTACTATATGAGCTGATCCCACTTGTGAATGATCATGTTGATCAGTGGAAGTTTTATTTATTTATTGAGGATATCGGAATTACAAACCTTTGAGTCATAGACTCATTTCCAAAGTTATACAAGACTTGATTGATATTGGGATATAATATAACACAGCAGTGGTAAAAAAAAATGCATGACATTCAATGCTTTTTTTGTGTGTGTGTTCATTGTAACTGCATTATACCACCATACTGGTAAATATTTGTATAACTGCTACTGTACTAGTATAATAGAGTAGTGTGAGATATGGGGTACCACTGCCATATGAGGGAAAAGGGGGATATGGGTGCCTAGAGTGGGTGGAGGAAATTACTGATCAGGTGACTCGGCTGGAGCCACTATTGTGACTCTTGGTAATCCATTTTGAGCTTATGCTCCTGGAGCTTAAAGTGAGATTGTCTCTTTTAGAAAAACTTTGAAAACATAACATTTGGATCTAGTTCAGCATCTATTTTATAGATTTTCTGCAGTTCTCTACACTTTGTTCTTCATTATCAGGTTACTTTATATGGAAACAGAATTTGTGTCCCCTGACTACTGCTTTTGCCTAATCCTTTGCTGGAAGTCATACTCATCTTCTTGTGACATCACTGTAATTTGCCGTGAGGATGATTATGATGTCACCGAGGATTATAACTTCAGCAAAGGATTAAACTGCAGAAGTGCTGACGCTCAACTATAGGGGACACTGATGCTGTTTCCATGTAAACGTAACTATTCCTGAAGAATAAAGGTAATAGAAATTCAAATGATCAATAACATATAGATAACAGTATATAATTGTACTATGTTTTTTTTACAGTTTTTCCAAAAGTGAAACTATCAATGTTGGTAGAGACAGCACAGAAAGAAAACCACAGAACTACAGCTTTTGGTGATTTCGGATGCAAGCCTTTCCTCAGGTGTGTATTGCATCACCATGCCATCCAATATCTCCAGAGGTGACGTCCAGGTTATGAGCTCTAGAATGGAGAGTCAATATAAACCTACAGTTTTCCAGACTTGTGCTGCCCTTGCCATGCTTTGATCTGATGAGAAGAAAGCAGCAGTAGATTTGGAATTCAAACAGGTGGACGAGGACAGTTAATCTTTTGCTGCAGAGAAAAGAGCCCCCATTCTTTTGCTTCCCAGTAGAACCTCATGATAGGATGAGCAAAAAAGGGTATAGAAAATAATCCAATTTTTTTTGTAAAGAAAGAAAAGGATTACTCAACACATCACATTTAATGAAACAACATATGTGTGTCCTTATCTATGAAAGATGAGTGATCTACCTGATTAATTTAATCTGGCTCTTGGATTGGGCCAAACACTTATCATCCATCAATGGAAGAATGTCTGTTGCCCAGCCATCTCAGACTGGCACAAGAGGATAAGAATCTGGGAACAGAAACAGACCATTTTGCCCAAACAGGTCAGTCCCATTGAAGTTTGTCTTAGTACTGTATCACCTCCTGACTTTTTCATCCTCTTTCTCTACTCCTGTTTTCTTAAGACACAGTGTTGCCTCTTAAAGATGCTTATACAATGCTCTTCAGTGGCATCCTTTGGCACCTAATTCAATATGTGCATTATCCTTTAGGTAAAAATGTTTTGCCTAATTTGACTCTTTCGCCTAACTTATTAATTGTTATATAATGTCGCCCAGGTTTTGAACCCTGTGCCACATTAAACAATTTGCATGGGACAATGTTATTCAGTCTTTGCATGATCTTGAAGACTTCTAGTAGGTAACCTCAAAGACTCCCATTTCCAGGGAGAATAATCCAGTTCCACCATCGGAATGCGCCCGTCCAACTACACCCGTCATTAGGGCCCCAGGGATTTTATTTCACCTCCCGCTTATCATGTGGGGGGCTGCGCCCCCCCCATGCCTCCCCTAACTATTTATTGTAACTCCGGGGGAGGGGTACCTTGGAGAAGGGGTGGCAAAATCTGAAAACTGGTGCCCTATTGCCGGGCGCACTCGGATTAGCACATGGATGGCCAGAACGGGAATAATCCTGACTTCCATAATCTTTCCTTTTACCTTAGAGTTTCAAGGCTAGGTATCATCTTGGTTTCCTGGAGCTATATATTCTGTTGGGCACAATATAACTACTTTTAGTGTGTAGTCTTTCCTTCTACAAATGCAACCTAGAATCCTACTTGCCTTTTTCCCTATCATCATGCCTTCTACTGAGAATTTCAAAGGTTCTTCAGCAAAAACCAGATCCATTACCTGATCAAACATTCATAATGTACTCATTAACAGATACCTAATTCTTTATACTTCTTTCACAGAAAGGCTTTACAGTCTTTTAGTAGAATATCTACCTTATTGACTAAAACATCTAGCTTTCTGGAAGAATTAGTAATTTGTCTTTACCATCACCCTGCTCCAGAATAGTTGCAGCTGACGGTTTCCATTAGAAGAGAAAGAAGGATATTTGTGCTTCTCCAGCTATTGCAGTGGTTCCATTCTAGCATATGTGGAGAATCCACACCAGAATAACTTTGTATCATGGGAAGCCTGGCTAAATGAGAACCACCACATCCTCAATGCCAGAAACACTAAAACTATGATCTTTGTTACCCACCTTCAAACTCAAAACTGGATACCTCTCTCTTCGTCCACATTAAAGACAATCTTGCCCTGCCTGTTAAATACCTAGGGATCTCGCTGCCCCCTCTCACCTACCAGAAACATGTAGATCATATTGCTGATTTGGTAGGTCCCAGGCAAGAAGCCCTCTACAAGGTCAGGGACTGCCTCAACTCTCTCATGAGAATACAAGTAATGAGACAATGCCTACTCCCTCTGCTAGACTATGGAGATATGGTACACTGTTCAGCACCTACAGTCACACTGCACAGGTTGAATGTCCCATACAACAGACTCTACAGGTTCACTAAGGCTCCACTGCTGCTTGTTATTCAGACAGCTCAGCCGGCTGAGGCCCACCACCCTGTAAGATAATGTTTGATGAACCTATGGAGTAGTCTACCAACCAAGACACCTTGCACTTTTTGCATTGAATTTTAACTGCCAAACCTTGGACCACCTCTAAGCTGTACAGTTTTCTCTTTAATCACCTTACCTCCTCTATGCTGTCTACCCTGCCACAGAGCTTAGTGTTATCTTTAAAACGACACATCTTGTTCTGTATTCCTTCTCCTAGGTCACTTGATGAACACACTGCTTCCCTTCTTTTTTTCCCTCTAATATGTCTGAAAAAGTATTTTTCTTCACCCTTGTCCCCCTCAGCAATATTCAGCCCTGTGTCTGCTTTTGCTTCACTGACTGTCCTTTTGGCTTTTTTTGTTTTTTGTCTCAGTACTCCTGCCATTCTTGATCCCCCTGCTTCTCCTTGTATCTGATGAAGTCCTTTTTGGCCTTCACTGCCTCCCTGACCACCTTAGACAACCAGCTTGGTCTCTTGTACTTATTTCTTTTGATAACATCCTCAAGCATGACTTTGTTGCTTTGAGAATGGCCCTTTTAATCTCTCTCCATCTTTCTTCCTCTCCCTGGTTCTATCCACTTCTACCAATTTATCTCATACTAATTTCCATATCTGGTTCAAGTCTGCACTTCTGAAATCCAAAACTTCAGCGTTTGATGAGGGCATACTAGTACTGAGGGACAGTTCAAACAATATGTGTTATGGTCACTGGAACGCCAGTCGTTCCTCAGTCCACATTCTGCATACCATTTTCAGGTTGGTAAGCACCATGTCGAGAATGACAGCCTGCTTTGTGGGTTACTTGACCAGCTGCACTAGCAGGCAGTCCTGCAGTGTGTAGAGAAGGGCCTGACATCTGGATCTGTTAGCTGCTGGAACATCCCAATCAATGTCTGGCAGGTTGAGATCTCCCACTACCTCCCCCCTTTGTGACCACCTTCACTATTTGTGCCCCTAGTTTCCTATCTTCCAAGTCCCTCTGTCCCAGCAGTCTATATTTCCTATCTTCCAAATCCCTCTGTCTCAGCAGTCTATGAATCATTTCCATGCACAGTTTTGTACCTGATGCCCTGGTGAGCTGAATCCACTGGGATTCTATTTCCTTATTCCCCTTCCCTGATGGACCAATCCTCTATTACCTCATTGCCTTCCCTATCATAAAGGGCCACCCCTCCTCCTCGTTTACCTGTCCCCCTGTCTTGCCTATACATGGTGTAGCCTCGGACCTCCAGGTCCCAGTGGCTATTCCTCAAGTTCCCATTATGGGTACAAGCTATGAAGCCTGCATTTGCCACCATTGCCTGTAGCTACCTGATTTTGTTTCCCTGGCTTCTGTCATTAAGGCAAACCACGTTCCCAAAAAAATTTTCAATAAATTTATACTTAAACCCCTACCACTTTTTACAGATCCTCATCCTTCAACCTCCCTAACCTTCTTAGTTTTCTATTTTTCCATTTTTTTTTGTTACCAGCTTACTGCACCCTCCCACCATGGCATCTACTCTTAACCTATTCTGAATTCCTCTTTGCATCTTCCCTCTCCAATGTCCCTAGCCCACAGTTTTGGGGAAACCTTATCTAGGTTCCCCACTTGTCCTCCCTTTGCAGTGGTTCCCCTTGTCTCAGCCTCCTCCACAGACAATTTAAACATCCACCAAGGTAGACATCCAACTTCTGCCCCATCCCACTTGTCCCCTCTCTTGTTAGGTGACACCTCAGAAGAGCCTCCTATTCCAGAAGCCCCCCCCCCCCATCCACACAAAATGATATCTCACCTCCTGGCACCATTCCTTCAACCACCTGTTTAAGTCTTCTGTCTCCTCTTTCTTCATCCTATCCTTCCAGTTCTCCCCACCTCACACAGGGAGGACCTCAGAAAAGGCCAGGGAAGCTGAATGTGCCTTCACTCTGTCCCCCAGGCTCTGAAAGTTGTGCTTCACTGCCTCCATAGGCTGGTTCACCAGATCGTTGGTACCCAACAGCAGCAGCACCCAGAGCTCCCCCTCTTCTTCTACCATTCTCCTTATTGTATCCATCTCCCTGATGGCTGATACACCAGGAAGGCAGCTGACCACCCTTTTCCATCCCCCCTTCAATCATCACCTTCTCCACTCCTCTAACCATTGAGTCCCTTACGACTAAAATACTCCCTGCTATCGTCCTTCTGTTCTCATCCCTGGGTGCCACCAAGTTATCCTGCCTACTCTTCCCAACTAGCTCAAAGTTCCCTGGCAGTCAGGTACCAGTGTCTCCATATAGGAAGCAATGTGATTTGCCAACTGGATTTCATGGTTTTGGATGATCATCTTGTGACAGGCCTGCATCCCTTTCCCACCACAAGTCCTCAGGACCAGTGGGCCTCTGGGGGATCAAGGTGTGGGTACCAAATTAGTTGGTGTCACAGCTGAGATATCTCCCCTCTTGCTGCTACCAGTTGTGCACTGAAGACACTGATTTACACAGTTACAGTCCACCTCTCTGACATCCATTGGATTGTTCACTTATAAGTATACCTTAGATAGGGAGTTTGCTACAGCTGCTAAATACACAGTTCCAGTAATTTACAGCTTACACACACTAACTGCAATATTAATCTATCCCAGATAGGGAATTACTAGGCTCTCATTACACTATCTAGCCTACTGCTTTCAAGCTGTAGTTATCCTATACCTTCACTAGCAGAGTTCCCTGCAGAGCAGTCACCATCCTTCTGCTGTACCCTGCAGATGCCCCTTAGATAGACACCACCCTCCTGCTGCATCCTGCAGACACACCTTAGTCACACACCAACCTTATGTAACACCCTGCAGGTGCCACTTAAGCAGACCCCACCCTCCTGTTATGCCCAGCAGATGTCCCTTAGACAGATGCCACCCTCCTGCTCTGTTGTCCTCATGCTCTGGGGTCCCGAAGGCTGTGGGTCCACCTGTGGTACCTCACTTTTAAAGCACAATGCCCTTCAGCTGAAGACGGCATCACAAACATTTCACTCTAATATGACATCATCACTTTTATAACTCACTCATGGCTTTGTCACTTGTAAGTTATGGCCTGGCCCCCTGACTTATAATGATAAATGACATATTCTGAGTTTATTTATTTAAAAGTTTCACCAGGAAGACATACTGAGGAAAAATTACTAATTTCCAGATGTGTCCTGGGGGGTTGAGTACAGAGGATCAAGTGCAGCAACACACGTGTTACAGAATGTAAAGTGCTATGCAGACAGTAACATCAGACACCAGTACAATTGTTTACACTGCCATTGGATACAAAGGAGAATACTCGAGGACATGAAGCAGTTATACAATAATTAGAAAGAACATACGATTATAAAATTTCAGCACATTGTTAAACAAGGATAAGTGCTTAACAGAACAATATGCCCTAGTAGCACAGTGGATGTGGAAGTGGCGGTTGGACCACTGGGATGGCTAGGAGAACAGGGGGTTTGGGGGCAGTTACATAAAGGGAGGCTGAGAGAATGCATGAGTGAAGAGAGGGAGTAGGACGAGGGAGCATTACAAATATTAGTAGGTAGTGAATTCCAGAGTTTGGGGAAACTGTAGGAGAAGGAAGCCTGACCAGCTGAAGTGGACCTGTAGGGAACGACAAGAGTGTGGGCATCGCTACTTCCGAGGGAGTGGGGGGGGGGGAGAGAGGAGTGACAAGAGGGTTACGCCATTGCATATCCCCTATATATAAAATAATACACAATGGGATTAAGATTTAAGTGATAAAATTCAGATTGCAAGAGTATACGAAGCAATAGCCAGCTAATGTGGGTGATTAAATGCCCAAGGCCGAAGGTCGAGATGTTTAATCACCCACAGAAGCCAATTATGCTGATTATACACTAGTTAATTGAATAATATTACTATTACACAAGTTTTGAAACCTTGATTTTAAAACCTCTGTGATAGCTGAAGCGGAAATTGCCTGTCTTACCCCTTTGTCTGTGGACCAGATGTGGATAAACTGTCATGGGGGTATGTTAAATATGTGTGTTAAATTTGGATAAACTGTCATGGGTGTATGTTAAATGTGTGTTAAATTTGGATAAACTGATGTGGGCATTTCCAAAATGTGGATAATCTATTATGGAAGTAGTTGTAGTAGTGTGTGGGGTATTAAATGAAAATTTTCCTCTATTGTGATTGGCATATAATAGATAATGGTCACATAATCTGTAAGAACCACAGGCCCAGGGTGGATTGCGAGGCATGAGGCAGAGTTGAGGGCCTTCATTTGTCTGGAAAATTTAGATGATCTTCAAGGATATCTCCCTCCTTTGAGCCACATCATGGAACTGTAAGCCACTGGCGTCAGGCCCACATGGAAACTTTTGCTAACTGAGGCGTGGGACGCTGCATCATGCCTCAGATCTCCCAGGACTCAATCTTCAACACTACTTCCCACATTTGTGTCTGAGGCCTGAGGAACCTGGACCCTGAGGGAGAAAACTGTTTTGCAGGATGGGGCCAACATCGGGTACTGATGATGCCTGTGCAGCTCACATGGTGATGCGTGTGACAACAATAACTGTTGCTAGCTCCCTCACACATCTCAGTCCTATTCTTCCAATGTAGAGAGCACACTGTGGGAGCAACAGTGCCTCAGGTTCCTCGTTGTTGCTTTAACAACTGCATCACAGCCACATTTATTTCACAATGCCTTTTCCTTGATATTGCTTTTTCTCTGTTTCCACAATGCTGAAGCCAAAAAATAAGAGGACCAAGAAGATGAAGAAAGCCCAGCAGTTTCTCATGATGCATCATTTCCCCTGTGGGAAGCAAATAGCTGCAATGGACTGGCATCCATGCTGCATGGCCTGCCTTGGCCCTCAACACAACATGGATGAGTGAGATGCCTGCTAATTCATCAAGTGCCGCAAATTCGATATCCATGGGATGAAGTGCGATCTGCCGACCCCTACCTTTGGAGGAAGTTGTCTCACTCATGAGGCCCAGGTAAGGTCACTGGGCCTTTCCCCAGGCCCCTTCTTGGGACCTCTGGTTCCATGGAACTACAGGGTCCTCCTCAACCTCGCCCTGTTGAAGCATCGGAGGCCATGGAGGTGGGTCTGGTGGACAGCTGTCTCCTTCTGGGTGGCCGATTATGAACCCCCTAGTCTGTCTGCCCTGGTCAGCTGACATCCCCAGTGCTGAGGCCGAAGTCATATGCTTGGTCTCCCTTGGTGGACACCTTAGTGTCATAGCTTGGTGTTGCCCTGACTCCTGGCATGGTTCATGGTGTTGGTGAGTGGCCACAATGCCAGGCCCCCTCAGGCACCATTTGTGGTGTCAGAGGAGAGGCCACCACTGGGGCTGTGCTACATCCTGTTGTGGAGGTGGAGGAGAGTATTTCCCCCACTGTCACTAGCTATGCTGAGGAGAGGATACCACCACCTCAGACAACAGACTTGATGTCACCAATGGTGTTGGCCCTGGTCCCAGCACTGAACGTGATGCCAGCAAGGGTGTCATCCCTGAGGTCATCTCTGATCCAGGCACCACTTGTGGCACCAGGTTCAGGACAGCTCTGGGGTCAATGCCAGATATAGCACTGAGGATGGCAGTGGCTGATACAAAGGGAGTGAACCCATCTCCAAGCCTGTTGTTGACCCCTGAGCTTGGTGCCAGAGATGGCACTGGGTTGGAGTGTGATGGCGGCCTGGAGGTGGTGTTCTTCCTAGACTCAGTCACCAGTGGGGACTGAAGCTGCCCTACGGGGACTGTACGGCGCTGCCTCCCCATGTGAGGGAATCTCCCAAGGGCACACTAACTGGGTCATTCCTCTGATGTAGTATGACCCCATTCGGGCTGTCTTGCCAGGCCCTGCCCCTGCGCGAGGCCCCCTGTGCAACCTCGCAGCTCATGTAGAGCCACTAGAGACCCTGCATCTCCTCTGCCTCCTGGGCCTCCCAGTCTTTTACAGCCATTGCCTGGGTTCATAAGCCTTCGGAGCCAATTACTCTGGAACAGCACAGAGTTCATTGGTACCCTTTTCCACAGGGACTCCGACAGGGACCCAGGTTCGGCCCTTCTCCCCGGCACCATCAACCCCTGGGGTCAGCATCTCCTCTCTGTTAACATCCTCTTCAGAGGGCAATGAACCCTCCATCCACCTGCCCTTGACTACTGAGCACACTCTGTACCAGTAATTCCTGGCAGACAGGCTGGAGGCACTCATCACTGGATCCTATACAGGCCATGATCCAGCAACCCTGTTGTTAGGACTCCTCAGAGTTCCCAGAGATAGCTCTTTTGCCAACACCTCCTCCAGTCTAGAGCCTTTGAAGAGGCATTGACGGTAGCATAGAGACATCCCTTCTCTTGTCCTCCAGCCCCAAGAGACCTCATGTTCCAGTATGCTGCACCTACAGGATCTGCAGGTGCAGCGCCTCACCCATCTTCAGGGCTGGAGGTGTTGCAGACCCCATGAGGGCCAAGAGGCCCCATGTGTGACTGACCTTCAGAAGCAGATTCTGCTTAGACAGATACAAGGAAGGAAGGTTTTTACCTTGCCACACATTATTATGTGCATCGCAGCACACCAGGTATGGTAGGTTTTGATTACCAAGAGAGAGACTACGTAACCTAAATCTAATGTCTATTGAGACTAGAAGGTTAAGAGCAGACCTTCTCTTTATGTTTAACATTATGCAGGATTATAGATTATTAAATGATTTAGGGATAGCTTTCAAGCAGAATGAATGTAATACTAGAGGACATCCTTTACAATTAAAAGGTCAAAGGTTTCAGACAAATAAAAGGAAATATTTTTATACCACAAGAGTTATTAACCCCTGGAATACATTGCCTGAAAATATAATTATTAGTAAAAATAAAGTTATGTTTAAGTCAAGATTAGATCAGCATTTGCTAAATGGGAATACACCCAAATATTATTAGATGTACACAATAGGAGTAGATATGGGCAATTGCCTACTAGCTCCAAGTCATCCTCAGTATGAACCACACCAGGCACATCAGGCATGCTTCAACTGGCATCTGTGGTTGCACCTTGGTCTGCTCCTAGCTCAAATGCCTCAGTGTGAATTAGTCAGTCAAGCCATTTGTCTTTCTGCTTGAGGCCTGGAGGTGGCAAGGCACCAATCAAGGACTTCATACGATGCCAATGATATGGCCCCCAGGCTTACCGGAACTGTACTCTGCCTCAGGCAGATGGCTTGGGTTTTTCTCTGCACACTGGCATCTTTGGCCCGGCGTAATGTGCTAAATTTGCATTTGTAGGGGGCTCATGTCTTCTTCTGCAGAGTCAGGCAAGAGTTGCTGGGGCACCCTTCCGCTCCTGTGCCACAGGGGCCTCCACCTGACCCTGATCAGTCTCATTGGTCCTGCCAGACCTTTGAGAATCCTCTGCTCTCAGATGTTCTCCCCCACACAGAGGGCTGAGGGAATGTCTTACTTTAAGGGTGAGCCAGCTCCTCCATCAGAAAAAAGGGAAGCTTTGTACTCTGACCCATAAGTAGGAATCAATAGTGAAGACTGATTCCTAGAAGATATGGAAATTACATACCTGCCATAATTGTTAATCATCCAGAATATCATCTCCATTGATTACCATGCTCTACCCTCCATTCCCCGCTCAGACAGAGCCACGGCTCTGGGCACGCTCACCCTGCTGGTGCTGGTACTGGCAGCAACATGAACTTCCTGTTGACATTTCCCCATTCACATCCCACCTAGGGTTTTTTCCCATCTTTTCTTGTTACAAACAAAAAACACAGAAGAGGGCTGGGCGCTCTGTGGAGGCCCACTCTCACAGAAACAAAATTGGGTGAGGGTCTCTTGTGGGCCTCTCACCAACTCCACCCCCCCAAAAAAAGATAAAAAAAAAAGTAAATAAAATAAACAATTTTTTTTCTTTTTAATGAAGATAGCTCCTTCCTCCCCTTTTTGTTCTTTCTTGTCCCTGCCCGGGATATATCCCTTCCACTGGTATATCCCTAATAGTTGCTAAATGCAACATGTTTCCTGGGGCACTACCCAGTCTAACTTCACTAGGCAGCTGCGCTGCACATGGGGGGGGGGGGATGCTCTGCACCTTTTTTGGGTCAGGTACACTAGCTTTCAGACAGAGCACATCCCTGTGAGTGCAGGGGAAGCAGGTCACTTTCATGTAATTCTTTTTCCACATCAGATTTTTTTGGTTGGCATGCCCTTTTCTTCCTTGTATATCTGAGCCTTTAGCCCACTTCCTGTGAGAGTGCCTGGGAAGATGAACACATCTCAACTCTTTTGAACTGTCCAGTCCTGCAAATCCAGATGCACCTAGGCTCCCCCTTTTTTCTTCCCCGATGTAAGAAAGGGGGACTGGGTTAACATATGAATTTCAGTCAATTCCCTATCTGGTAGCAGGGAGTTGCTCCTTTTTTTCTCTAGAAGCCTGTGTGTCTTTTCCTTTTTGGCACATTCTGCCATCTCATTTGCAAGGGGGTCTCACTTATGGGTATCCCCCTTATGCTTCTGCCAGAGTCACAAGCTGAGTGTTCCTGCCCTATTTTTCTGTACTACTGTCCACCTTCTGTCTGGCTAGTGATATGAGGCTCTGGCTCTTTTGCCACAACCACCCCTTGTGCCAGCTCTTCCTTCACATAGGCCTGATAGTTACCTATTGGTGTGCTCTGTCCCTATTCTAAGCTGGTAGTTGGGTTCTATTTTGTTGTTAATTTTGTTTCCTATATCCTTTCCCTATCCCTTTAGGCTAGAAAGTCTCAAGTCTTTTGTTTTATTTCTCTTCACTTTTTTTCTCTCCTGGCAAACAGAAGTGAGGTGCATGAGGGAGCATGCTATGGTTATTGGCTGGCATGCGTACACTACGTGAGGTGTGTAGGCACTGTCAGTACCCAATATCAGCTCCCTCCTGCAAAACAATTTGTTCCCATCGGGTCCTAGTGCCTCCCATAAGTGATAATCAATGGTGAAGATATTCTGGAAAATCAGCAATTACGCAAAGTTGTAATTTTCACTTCTTTCTCCCACCATCAACCATTCGTCGGGCCACCTCTGCTGAAGAACGCTGATGAACTTTGCAAGTATCATTAACACTTATACTGCTTTATTATTTTATATTTAATTAAATGTTTATGCTACTAATGAAATAAAAGGAACCATTGTGCCTCTACCGTCACTGCAGTAAAGTCAAAATTTACAAGGACACTCCATGTGTGCATCCACTGTCTAGGCATTTCTCATGACGTGAAGGCCTGCAGCATCTGCCAGGGCTTTAACCAGGCTACACAGAGATGTTGCAAGAAGGCCTTGGAAGTTTATTTCAAACACAGGGTTACGGAGGATGAATAGCATGCATCGCAGATGACTTCGTCATCGTCACCTGTTCCATCTACCCACAGCCTGTCATCGATCCACCGCTGCTTTCAGTGGGTGATGGCCTGGTTATAAATTCATCAAAGAAAAGGCAGATAAGGAAAAGCGGAGGCATCGCGAAAAGGCCTCCTCTCCTGCTAGGTCCTGCTTTCCTCTTAAATGAGGTAAGTCTTTGGACATAGACAGGTCCCTGGCTTAACCCTCTGGTTCTGATGCCCCCCCCCCCGACCATCTCTCAGACACCAAGGTGGGGGTCTAGCAATTGCTCTAATCCCCTCTGGGGAAGTCACAGTCAATTCCACTGTTGGACACTGTTCCTTTGATACATCTGTTGTTGATGACCCTGTCAGGGTCCATTGATGCACACATGCTAATTCAGACTATGTCTGAACTCTTTCAAAAGCTTCTGTCACTGGCTCCACCTTTGTTGCTAAACCTGTCACTGCCACCAGTAAAGCCACCATCAAGTCTACTGATGACACCAGGGCTCCTGTGCTGGTTACCATACCTAACAAAGGGCTTCCTTCATCAATGCCTAGTATGTCAAAGATTCCTCCTATTTAGCCTACTCCTGCCATCAACCCATTGCCCATTGTTTTTAACAAGGAGGAGGAACTGGAATACAATCTTGATTTAATGGAGGAGGAATATGAAGAAGAGGATAGTCTGACCCCCCTGATGTGGTGGGTTTGAGTTCCAGTTCGTTCTCTTGTGGTGAGGACAGTGTGCATTACACTTCTAGATCCCTTCCTGAGGATGCCTCCTTTCAGCCTTTGATACATGGGGAGGACATAGAAAAGGAAACCAGGGTGGGGGAAAGATGCTGGAGAGGGAGGACAGGAGCAGAGGGAGGGCAGACTGTAAAACATAACAAATGCCCGTAGCCTAGGAAATAAGTTTCCACACCCGGAAGCCTTGTTGGCAGATGCAGACCTTGACATAGCAGCAATAACAGAGATGTGATACTCTGCTAATCATGGCTGGAAAGTCAGTGTACCGGGCTATACACTGTTCAGGAGGGACAGGGAGTATAAAAAGTGTGTGTGTGTGTGTGTGTGTGTGTGTGTGTGTGTGTGTGTGTGTGTGTGTGTGTGTGTGTGTGTGTGTGTGTGTGCGCGCGTCCCTGTGCATCAGAGATGGTATAAAGGCTACAGAAATGAGGCAGAATAGTGCAGTGGTTTAAGGCTCGGAGCTGCAAATCTGGTGACATCCAGCAGACCAGACCTGGGTTTGAATCCCACAGCTTCCACTTGCATACTGTGTGACCCTGAGCAAGTCACTTAATTTCCCTCTGCTCCCAGGTCACACCTATAAAAAAAGCTTTCAGCTTAGTGTGCTACTCCTGGTTAAACAGCTAAAAAAAAAAAAAAAATTCAGGGAAGGCCAAGGCAATGTGGGTCACCCTGGAGCCAGGGAATGGAAGAGCAATATGCACAGGTGTGATCTAAAGACCTCTGACACAGAGGGAGGAAGTTTTTTTTTTTTGTTTATTTTATTTAGTTGTTTAACCAGGTATAGCACACTAAGCTGAAAGCTTTTTTACAGGAGCGACCTGGGAGCACAAGGAGGTTAAGTGAATTGCTCAGGGTCACACAGTATGCAAGTGGAAGCTGTGGGATTCAAACCCAGGTCTGGTCTGCTGGATGTCACCAAATTTGCAGCTCAGAGCCTTAGACCACTGCGCTATACTGCCTCTGGTTGACAGGGAACTAGTGGAGGACATACAAAACATGGCAGCTAAAGGTGAAATCCTGCTATTGGGGGATTTCAATATGCCGGACATGGACTGGACCACCCAGGCGGCTGCTTCAGCCAGACACACAGCCATCCTAGAATCCCTGCAGGGGGGTTGGACTCAGGCAGCTGGTGCATGAACCAACCAGGGACAAGTCAATTCTGGACCTGGTATGGACCAATGGGAACAGAGTTGAAGAAATACAAGTTGAAGGGCAGCTGGTGTCCAGTGACCACCACATGGTGTGGTTCAGCATGGCAACATGGACTAAAGTATGCCACATAAGGGCAAAAGTATTAGATTTTAGGAGGGCGAATTTCACTGAAATGGGCAGATGTATACAAGTTGTCCTGGGGAATGGAGAGGGTGGAGGAATAATGGGAGAAACTGAAAGGAGCCATACTGGAGAGAAACCAATGCGTTAGGACAGTGGCCAAAGGGAAAAAAAGAAGGAAACCACTATGGTTCTCTAAGGAGGTGGGGGACAAAGTCAGGGCTAAAAGACTGAGTTTCAGGAAATATAAGGGGACCCAAAGGGAGGAAGACAGGGAGGTGTACCTTGAATGTCTAAGGGAAGCAGGGAATGCTGTTAGGAGAGCTAAGGCTCAGAAAGAGGAGGGTTTAGCACAGTCTGTGAAAAAAGGGGATAAGGCATTTTATAGGTACATCAATGAAAGAAGAAAAAAAGGGGGGACTTGTGAGGCTTAAAGGAGAGGAGGGAGAGTGTAAGGAGGGGATCCGGACAAGGCAGAAATGCTGAACAAATACTTCTGCTCAGTATTCACTAGGGAGAAGGAGGGTCAATGACCAAAGATGGGTAGCAGAGGCAATGGGGGGGAAGTGGACACCAGTCCATTCACAGTGGAAAGAGTTCTGGAAGAACTCACAAAGCTGAAGGTGGATAAGACCATGGGGCCAGACAACGTCCACCCGAGGATATTAAGGGAGCTGCGAAGGAAACTGGCAGTGCCTCTGGCAGCCCTGTTCATTGAGTCACTCAACATGGGCATGGTTCCAGAGGACTGGAGGAGGGCACATGTGGTCCCACTGCACAAAAGCATCAATAGGGAGGAGGTGTGGAACTACAGGCCAGTCAGCCTCACCTCAGTAATGGGAAAGATTATGGCGACACTGCTGAAAGAAAGAATCGTGGCACACCTGCAATCCAGGGGTGCCCAGAATTGGAGGCAACATGGATTCACAGCAGGAAGGCCATGTCAAACTAATCTGATAGATTTTTTTGATTGGGCGACTAGGGAAGTAAAGCAGGGAGGAGCAGTAGACGTCACCTACCTAGATCTCAGCAAAGCTTTCGACACCGTCCCACATAGGAGACTGGTTAACAAGATGGGTAGTCTGGGCATGGGAGACAAGGTGGTGAACTGGGTTAGGAACTGGTTAACAGACAGGAGACAGAGGGTGGTGGTAAATGGGGTACAGTCTGGGGAGAGGGGGGTGACCAACAGGGTACCGCAGGGACCAGTACTGGGACCAGTCCTGTTCAATGTCTTCATTAGGGGCATTTCAGAGGGGCTGGAAGGAAAGGTCTACTTGTTTGCATATAACACCAAGATCTGGAACAGGGTGGATACTCCAGAAGGAGTGCAGAAAATGAAGAGGGACCTGGAGAAGCTTGAAATATGTGATGTGGCATCTGAGGTTCAATGCAAAAAAGTGCAAAATAATGCATCTGGGTAGAGGGAACCCTTGGGAGAGCTACAGGTTGGTGGGGTAGCTGATTGTCACCAAGGAGGAAAGGGACCTAGGGGTTATCAGCTCTGATGACCTTAAGGTATCAAAGCAGTGTGTAAAGGCGGCAGGGAAGGCCAGTGGCATACTGGGATGCACAGGCAGGGGTATCACTAGCAGGAGGTGGGAGGTGGTGATGCCTATGTATAAAACATTGGTAAGACCTCACCTGGAGTACTGCATGCAGTTCTGGAGGCCACATTTGTGCAAGGACATAAACAAGATGGAGACTATCCAGAGAAGGGTGACAAAGGTGGTGCTGGGCTTGCACCACAAAACACATGAGGAGAGACTAAAGGACCTCAATATGTACTCACTGGAGGAGAGGAGAGAGCGGGAGAACATGATTGAAACTTTCAAATACCTCAAGGGCATAAACAAGGTGCAGGTGGGGGACCTTTTCCAATGTAGAAGAAGTACTAGAACAAGGGGGCACGATATGAACTTGGAGGGGGGTAGATTAAGCGACAATGTCAGGAAGTTTTTCTACACAGAAAGGGTAGCTGACACTTGGAATAGTCTGCCACAGGAAGTAGTGGGGGCAAGCACAGTGGAAGGTTTTAAGCACACCTGGGACAGGCACAAGGGAACCTTGAGAGGGGAGGGAGTGATGAAAAGCCATTGATCACATAGGGTTAGTGGTCACATACAATCTATAGGGCTTATGGGCAGACTGGATGGGCCTGGCAGTCCTTATCTGCCGACAATTTCTATGTTTTGGCAGGTCCTGCCCAAGCTGAGTTTTGCTGTTGACTATGAAGATTTCTCTAAGAAGATTATGACTTCTTGGAGGTACTGTATCTGTGCTGCCTACTGTAATTGTTCCTCCCATCCATTCAGCATTGGATGATGCCATTCTGGCCACTTGGCACTGACTTTGTGCTTTGCCTGTCGTGCGTCATAAGGCAAATAAACAATATTCTGCCCCTGTTAATAAGCCATACTATTCCTCTCAACCTGAGATGGACTCTGTGGTTATTATGGCTGTAGATGACAGATCTAAAGGTTCTAAGCATATGAATTCTCTTCCTCCTGACAAAGAATCAAGGAAGCTGGATGTCATGGGCAAGACAACATGTGCTTCAATGCCCCTTTGCCTCAGAACTGCCAACTATCAGGCCTACATAGAAACATAGAAACATAGACTTTGGCGGCAGATAAGGACCACTTGGCCCACCCAGTCTGCCCATTTCCCTACCTACTGGATAAGCTGCAGATTCTAGTTAACCAACAGCCTACTTCCTGCAACCCCCCACTATAATTGCCTTGTGTCTATCCCATGCCATGTTTGAATTCCCCAACTGTTTTAGACCCAACAACCTCCTCAGGAAGGCTGTTCCATGTATCCACCACTCTCTTCGTGAAAAAAAATTTCCTCACATTACCCCTGAGCCGTCCCCCCTCTATCTTTAAATTGTGCCCCCTTGTTCTTACACATCTCTTTTTCTGAAAGGTGCTACCCTCCTGAACTTTGTTGATTCCCTTGAGGTACTTGAACGTTTCTATCATGTCCCCCCGTCCCTCCTTTATCAAGAGTATACATATTAAGCTCTCTCAGTCTCTCTTCATATGGTTTCTGCTGCAGACCCTGCACCATTTTAGTTGCCCTCCTCTGGACTGCTTCCATCCTGTCTATGTCCTTGCGTAGATGAGGTCTCCAAAACTGCACACAGTACTCCTGATGGGGTCTCACCATCTGTCTGTACAGAGGGATAACCACTTCCCTTTTTCTACTTGTGATGCCCCTTCCTATGCATCCCAGTATCCCCCTGGCTCTCCTTACCGACTTTTCACATTGCTTACCCACCTTTAGGTCATCTGATATGACTACCCCCAGGTCCCTTTCCATTTTTGTTGTTGTTAGTACCTCCCCTGCTATTGTGTACTCTTCTCCTGGGTTTTTGTTTCCCAGGTGCATTACTTTGCACTTCTTTGCATTGAATCTAAGTTGCCATATGTCTGACCATTCCTCCAACCTTGCCAAGTCCCTTCTCATCTTTTCTACCCCCCTTGTGTATCAACTCTGTTACAGATCTTTGTATCATCTGCAAACAGGCATACCTTTCCCTCCAGACCCTCTGCAATGTCACCTATAAAGATGTTAAAGAGGACTGGACCCAGTACTTAGCTCCGAGGTACTCCACTAGTAACCCCCTTTTCTTTGGAATGTGTTCCATTCACTATTACCTTCTGTGTCCTGTTGTGTAGCCAGTTTGCTACCCAGGCTACCACCCTGGGACCCACTCCCAGGCTGGCTAACTTGATTATTAATCTTTTGTGCGGGACTGTGTCAAATGCCTTGCTAAAGTCTAGGTAGGCCATATCCACAGCCCCTCCCTGGTCTATTACTTTGGTCACCCAGTCAAAGAAATCAATTAGATTTGTCTGACATGACCTTCCTGCTGTAAATCCATGCTGCTTTGGGTCCTACGCCCCGCTGGCCTCTAGGTACTCAACAATTCTTTCTTTCAGAAATGATTCCATCATTTTCCCTACCACTGAGGTCAAACTTACAGGTCTGTAGTTTCCTGCTTCTGTCTTGCTCCCACTTTTGTGAAGGAGAATCACATCTGCCCTCCTCCAGTCCTCAGGTACCGCCCCATCCTGCCATGATCTGTTAAAAAGTGTGGTCAGTGGTGTCACTAGGTCCTCCCTTAGTTCTTTTAGGATTCTGGGGTGAATCCCGTCAGGCCCCATTGCTTTGTCCGCCTCTATGATTAAAAATGAGAGCAGCCAATGGGAGTCTCTGGCTCTCATGGCCAACAAGCTGCCTGAGAGACAGATAAAACTGTAGTCCACACAGTTGCCCATGGTCTGGAGGCTGGTAAACAACTCTTACGATCTGCTTTTAATGCTTCTGATGCTTTTTCTCATGTGGTTGCTTTTGGCATTTCCCAGTGCCATCACTTCTGGTTGTGTGTTGCGGGCTTTGCCACCGATGTCCAAATATTGGCCCTTAATGCTCCCTTTAAAAATAAGCAGCTTTTTGATTCTAATGTTGAGTCTGCTTTGCAGGTCCTCCAGACATCCAAGGTGACCTGAGATCCCTCAATACCATTAATCCTAAGCCTCGGGGTATGGGCTGCAGTTCCTTTCATCTCAGTGATGTACTATATAAACCACCAAGGTAGGGTCCACTCGTATCCTTTCTGCAGAGAGGTGATGAGAGTCTGGCACTGGGCCATGGATCATGAAATGTTCCTGTCGGCCATCTTCCTGCCTGGTACCCTCAATACCCTTGCGGATCATCTCAGCCAGTCCCAGGTGCTCTGCCATGAATTGAAGCTGGTGGACTCCATCATGAGTGACCTCTTCATAAGGTGGAGTCACCCAGACATCAACCTCTTTGGGTCTCCATACAATGCAAAACTGCTGCTTTTCTGCTTGCTCACTTGCTCTAGGACCTGGAGTTGTTTTGGCAATACGCATTGTTCCTTTCTTTGAAAGGGAGGTTCATGTACACATTTCCTCCATTCCCTCTGATACTGAAGGTTCTGGTCAAGTTACAGGCTGAGTCGGCTACCCTGATTCTGTTAACCCCATACAGGCTCAGACAAATCTAGTTTCCTCTAATTCAGCAATTGGCAGTGGAACCCCCTGTCCTGCTTCCTCTATGAACAGAACTTCTGTTGCAGTAACAGGGTACTTTGGTGCATCCGGATCTTCAATCCCTACACCTCCAGGCCTGGCTCCTGAGGACATAGAGCTCTCCCGCTTTAACGTTTCCCCAGCAGTTACAGCTGTTCTGCTGGTGGCTCATAAGCTGTCTACTAGATACACCTACTCACAAAAATGGAAACATTTTTCGATTTGGTGTGCTGCTCATCAGCTGGACCCCTTTAAGTATCCTGTGATGGGCTTCCTCCTGTCCCTTAGGGACTCAGACCTCAGGTATTTCTCTATTAAGGTCCACTTAGCTGCAGTGTCTGCTTTTCATACACTCACTGATAGCAAAACAGTGGCCCAGCTTGAGGTTTCTTATCAGTATTCTGCTTCTGCACCCCCCAGCCCATGAGCTGTTTCCAATGTGGGACTTTAACTTGTGCTGGAGACCCTTACTGCACCTCACTTTACACCTGCTGCTACCTGTGAGCTGTGCTTCCTTTCTTGGAAGACATTGTTCCTCATGGCTATGATGTCTGCTATACGTATTTCTGAACTGCAAGCTCTAGTTGGGGAGTGTCCTTATCTTGTTTTCCACAAGGATCAGGTTACCTTCAAGTTCAAGTTTATTGCTTGAAAACTCCATTGAGCAAGCTCATTCAGAAGGAGGTCCTGAGACAGGTATACAGACAAGTACACAATACATATACAGAATAACACAACAGCACTTAATATGCAACAAAAATTCCATGAGGTACATAATGTTCAGGATAAAAAGTAACACTGTTGGTATAAAGAGTGTGAACCTATGGGGAGGCAAATGGAACAAGCGGAGTAAGGAGTACAGTACAAGTAAAAGGGGGAAGGATTGGGTGGTAACAGAGTGGGGACTACTAAGAAGGGGAATGTAGTTTAAAAACAGCTACAAGTATCTTTTAGTTTATCAATAGCTATCCTTTTGAAGAAGTTAACAGGGACAATACTGGATAATTTCAGTGAGGATTGTAACCGATTCCAAATGATTGGAAAGGAACATAAGATATCGCGTTTGCCAAAGGAGGTACGAGTCCTGGGTACATCAAAAAGGATAAAGTCTGACTTTCTGCGTGAGTAAACACTGTGAGAGATACAGACTAGAGAGAAAACTTGAACTTGAACACATGTGGTGCAGGGGAGGAGCTTGGTGAAGGGTGCGGCATGGTTACCAACCATGCCACACAGCACAGGAACAAGCAAAAGTCCTGGGGAGCCAAGGCAGGCTGCAATGCCAGAGAAGGGACAGGTGGCAGATGGGGGGGGAGGGGGCCATGCCCAGGACCTGCACAGTGCTGCCTACAGGCATGCTTGCTGCAGGTCAAGTAGGCAGATGGGGCATATGTCGGGGGACTGTGGGCACCATTCCTGGTGCTGTCTGCACCTGGCCACATGGCTGTGGTCCTCTGCCATGCTTATTGCATAGCTGCTCACTTGTCCGGGCACCAGGTCAGCCTCTGGTCCTGCCCCGCACTGTCTGCGGGTGTGGTGCAAGGGCCATTAGACCACCTGTTGGGTGGTCTAAGTCCTGGTGGGTCCCGCTGGCTGTCAGAATCCCATTTAAGGGGATGTGGTAGCCAGCATCTGCGGCAAGCCCCCTAGTGCCCTGGTGCACCCCCAACCTCAGCATATGCCTGGTGTACGGTGGGTCTGGTGCATGGGGTCATGGTTTGCAGCAGCTGGCCATGCAGGATCACAAACTCTGCAATGCTGATACAAGGTGCCCCTTGCATCAATTCTGCTTAACTTAAACACCTTGCATCAAATTCAGATGTTTGACAGTCAAGCCCAGTGTGTCTGCTGCTGACATCTGTGCTGCTGCTACTTGGAATGCTGTTCATATATTCACTAAACATTACAGTCTGGACATGGTCTCCTGTAGATGTGCTGGATTTTGCCTTACTGTCCTGCATGGCCTCTGTGCTCAGAGTATTTAGATCCTGCCTTCCTCCATTGGTGTTTTGCTACTGCTTGGGAATTAGAAATATAGAAACATAGACAATGATGGCAGAAAAAAACCATAGGTCCATCCAGTCTACCCAAGTTCCCTATAATACCTGGAACCTACTATTCCTACAGGGTACTAACCCTCCCTGTCCTCTCTCTATTCTCCACCTTGGTCCTGTTGCCCCCCGGTAACCACTATCCCCTTCATTATGTCCCAGCTCTGATTGAATCCCCTGAATGTTTTCACACCTACCACTTCAGCCGGCAGACTGTTCCAAGGTTCCACCACCCTTTCTGTAGAGTAGAACTTCCTCACATCTCTCCTGATCCTACCTCCTGTTAATTTCTGTTCATGTCCACGTGACCGCAAATTGGTATTCAGGCTAAATAGTTCCCCGCAGTTCACTTTGTTAATTCCTGGGAACTTGAAGGTCTCTATCATATCTCCCCTCTCCCTTCTGGTCTCCAGTGAGTACATATTTAGTGCCTTGAGGCGCTCCTTAATATGGCTCAAAGAAGGGAGATATCCTTGAAGAAGATAGAATAGTTACTTACTGTAATAGTAGATCTTTGAGAGCTCTCCCTCTCTCCTCCCCCCCCCTTTTTGGGTGATGGGTGGTTTTCCTGCCTGCTTTTGCAAGCTGGTTCTCCTCTTATGTCTGAATTTGGCATCTTTAATCAGGTTTCCATATCCTCTCCTGTGTGCCTGGTTTGGTCCTGGTTGTGTTGGTCCTTGCCGGTCTGATGATCCTCCAAGCTTAACTCCAATGGAGAACTGAGGCATGATGATGCCACCCACATTATATAGGCAGTGATGATGCACGTAAACATGGGTGGCCCCAGCTAGCAAACATTTCCAGGTGGTCCTGACCCTGATGGCTTACAGTTCCATGATGTGGCTCAATGGAGGAGATTCCCTCGCAAATCTACTTTTATAGTAACTATTCCTTATTACAGCACACCATTCACCCTATATTGTGGTATTCTACTGAAAATTAAAAAAAGATCAAACATGATATAAAGGTATGCATGTATACAACACAGTTTTAAACTGTGCTACTGTGTTGATATGTTATTTGTGAGATTGGGTAGGTCCCAGCTAATGTTACTATAATAGATAGCAGTGACCTGGAACCCAGTAGTAGCAGCAGGGACTCGCTGGTATTGTTCCTACTGTGACAGATGCAGCTATAGTGTATGTTAGAACATTGTTCTAACTTGTTTTCTGTGACAGCAAAAACATGGTTCTGCTGCTGTAGTGACATCTGTACTGCAGCAGAACAACTTTTGGTTTCTGCTTCAGTACGGACGTCATACCAGTTCCCTCACAGACGCCTTTATTTTTCTTTTCTCTCTCCCTTTCCAGTCAAGTACTTTCATAATGCAAGTTACGTCTCTGGAATTTTTTTTTTTTTGTAAATATGTGGGCACTAGTAGGCAATAACATACACTATATAGGATAGTGGATGGTTGAACGGCAACAACAAGGCTTATTCTTACTCACGTGGTTGCTATGCCGAATGTTGACCTCTCGGGCTGCGATCTTGAGGTCAACAATCAGCATAGCAACCACTTGTGTAAGAATAGCCTTGTTGTTTCCGTTCAGCCATCCACTATCCTATATGTAATGGCTTGTGATGCTCCATTACCTTCCTCATGTACTGTAGTAAATTCAGTCCAAGAAGTGTAGATCTGTTGCTGTCCAGCTAGTGGAGTTCAACACTTTTTCAAGGCTGACTAGCAAGGAACTCCATAGGTTTCTCACTATAGCTAGTAAAGTTACCTAAGCACTGGCATCCCTCCATCTTCTTGGGATTTCGTGCTAGTAATGACTAGTATTTTAATTTTTAAATATTAGAACTTTCTTTATAGGTTAAGGTACACTGTCTTTTTTTTTTTTAGTTTCATAGTTTGTTGTTCAAGTCCTGTCAGCCATAGTCCATAAACGGACTTGCCACATCAGTGGAAATACTCCCAATTCCTTTCATGCATATATGCATCTAACTTACATTTAAAGTTCTTCATTGTTGGAGCTTCCACCACATCACGTGGCAACCTGTTCCATTCTCCAACCACCCTTTGATTATGCCATCTCCCCCTTCTCTGTGTTCTGTATGTTTCTCCCAGTAATTGATGTGCGTGTAATCTAGTGGCCCTTGTTAATACCTCTTTTTTTCTAAATCCAGCACATTCCCAAGTATCTTATCATGGAAACATCTATATGTATAACACAGGCCTCCTCTCAAATAGCGATAAGTCATGGAATAGAGGCCCAACCTGCGTAATCTGTCATTATATTCCATATCTTTAACAACACGGATTCTTTTCATGTACCTACGCTGCACTCTTTCTACTAGTTTACCAGTTCCCACATCCTGTGGTGAGGTAAGGGGCACTCCATATTCTAGAAGCGGCCTTACTAGAGATCTGTACAAAGTAACTGGGTAACTCTTTACTGCCTTAATTAGCTGCTTTCATAAAGTCAATACCTGATACATCCAGAGAGAAAAACAAGGCATTACATTCATTTAAAGTGTTGTTCCTTTATTCATGGTGCAAACAGTGTAGCAGTAAGGTGTCCAACAATAGCTGTTTCAACTTCTAAATACATACAGCAGCGGCAAGGTGAAACAGCATCAGAACACAGAGATCTCTCCCCCCTCCACTCATGGATGTCATATGTCCTCCACATCACAGCTGATGTCCATGAGTGGAAGGGGGAGATCTTTAATGTTCTGAGGTATGATGCCATTTTACCTTGCTGCTGCTACAGCGTCTTTTTAGAAATGGGAACAGCTATTGTTGGATACCTTACTCCTGGACTGTTTGCACAACAAATAAAGGAACAGCACTTTAAATTAAAGTAATGCCTTGTTTTTCTCTCTGGATGTGTCAAGTATAAAGCGGCTTTGCCTCCGCTCTAGCAGGTGCCTGCCATCCCTACTAATTGTGCTCATATTTTCTCTGGTGTGGCACTGCACTCTCTTGGTGCAGCTTCAACAAACTCTTTTGACTGTTACATAAAGCTCAACTGACTAACATGAAGAATGTTCCAAGAAGATAGAAATTCATATGGTAGAAAAGATTGGGGTGCATGAGCATTTTGGTCTGATGGTTTGGTAATGTATGTATTTTGCACATTTTATAATGAGAGTACAGGTGGAGGCCTCATGCAATGTTCCTATAACCAGGTTATAAAATTGGCTTTAAATATCCTGTAACCTTATTTGCCGAGACATCACATGACCATGCATTATTTTCTTATGACCCAACACCTAACCCAAACAACATCGCCTTTAATCATTTTAAATTGCATGAGTGATCACTGTATGTTTATGTAAGGAATATCATACAACAGGGTGCATAGTCATGAGGAAATACAGGCATGCTTCAGGTGGTTGTTTGGCAAGGGGCAAGCTTAGTGCCTTTAACAATCTGAAGAGAGTATATTGTCCCTGTAAACACATAGCCTGAAGTGTGTTATCCCACTTTTATAAAATAGGTTGGAGAACTCTGTGACCCTATTGGTCAAAATGTATCACATGTCGTGGGGACATGCTCTGAAGCTCAGAGTTGGTAAATTCAGGGGTTACACTAGCAATTACTTCACCCAGAAGGTGGTAAACCTATGGAGCATCCTACCAGTGGAGAAAGTGAACAAGAAGACAGCGTAAGCCTTCAGAGTAAGCCTGGACAAATTTCTCCATAACAAGGCATCACAAGGGTACCCTGGATGGGGATGGGGTGGGGGATAATCCCTATAAATTAATTAATGTTTTTACAGCATACATGTTCATTCCTGCTTATGAAGCTGTGAGGGAGGACCTGATGGACCTAATGTCCCTTCCTAACTTAGATTACTCTGTTATTATGTATGTATGTTACTAAGACTTGATTATTCTTTTACAATTGCACACTTTTGCTGAACTTTTTGTTTTGTTTTGTTTTACAAACAAAAGGCATTTTGTTTTAACTGGAATAACTGCCTCTTGAGTGTGCATTTATAGAGAGAATAATAGATGGGGTGTCGTACATTAAGAGGTTTTTTTTCTACACACCCAAGGTGTTTAATACCACATAAACCATGAGTGTGATACACGAGTGGTTTGTGATGATATTACGCAATGAGAGTGTGTAAGAAAATGAACAATGTAACACATCCCAATCTTTATTTTATGATGAGACTGAATTGCTAGAGGAGAAGAGCAGGAGTCAGACCATCATCACCATGCAGTGGAGGAGATGTCTGGAAAGTGAAAGTGTGAATTGTACTTGAGCAGCGTGCACAGCAGTATGATCCTTCCACTTTCACTCGCTCCTTGGTGGCTTCAGCTCGGGTTCTGTAACTACAAATCCTCCCACAAAAAAAATTACATTTGACTGGCAAGCACAGCAGCGCAGCTGCTAAAAAAATAAATAAAAATTGCACTGTCTCTGGGGGCCCCTCTTACACTTGGGATCCTGGACAACTGCCCCTTCTGCCCTAAGTTTGATCTGGCCCTCACTGTGATGTAATATGCAGGCAGGCAACATGAGCAGATGAAGTCTGAGGAACTAGGATTCCATTTTTAAGCAGCTGTGCTTAGTAAAACAAACTGTGGAGTGCTTCTGGGATGCCTTTACCCATTATTTCTAATGAATTTGCACAATGCAGATCTGTGGAGAGACAGTTTCAATGTGGTCTTCCTTTTACACATTTTTACAATGTGTTTTCCTAGAATATGCCTGCTGATTGCTATATAGTTAGCCTGGATAGTTCACAGAAGAAATGGCATCTTATTTTCAGTGGGGCTCTACATCTGCACAATATTATGCTGCATTGTGTAAAATCAGAATACACTAAAAACAATATTTTACATCTGGGGGGATATATTAAGTGCCGGATCGATGCACGAGCAGAAAGATGCAATGCACAAAGAGGGTGTGCCGGTCGGCACTGATATAACATTCAAAGAGAATGCGCCACCAGTACAGGGTGTACATACAGTGAAGCCCAACAGGATGAAGTGCAGCACTGCAGAATTCTGCAGTAGAGTTACTGCAGCAAACAATGTAATTTCAAAGGGAGTTAATCCCTTTTGTCATGCAGTAAACCTGTGATGCTGCGCTTCATCCTGGTGGGCTTCATCGTTCCTGTTGAAAAGTGACCTTGGATGGGAGTTGCAGTGCAGGCTGCCGCCAAGTCAGGTGCATCTAGGGTGACCCCAACTGAATACCTTCCAGGGAGAATGCATGGCACATACCGGTATGCACCGCAGCCCCCATGGGCAATATTCAGCCCAGGAATGCAAATGAATTAATTGAGCATGCAGGGTGCAAAGGGGCCTTATGCATGCTCATTACCAGCCCATTTGCATATTGGCATGGGGATGAATGTACAGGAGCAGCTCTCGCCCCCAAGCCCTAACCTTGATCGCTCCTATGTGGGACAGGCTGTGAAGTCTCTGATGGTATAGTGGCACTCCCCACCAGTTCCACCAGCCTCGATTGTACCAGAGTCCAGGCTCTATCGGTTCCATATGGTAGTGACCCCAATGCCATCCCTAATTGCACCTGAATACACCCACAGTCATGTCCATAGTGTAGTGGCCCCTGCTCCCCCTCAACAGTGCATAGACAGCCCCCTCCCTGGCATCCCAGCCCATCCCATTGCGACGACTGGCTCTGTAATGGGATCATACCACTCCATCGGCAGGTTGCAGAGCACTAGCAGTAGGATGCTGGAATGTGTTATATATAGGTATGAGCAGTGTGTGGGTGATAACTCCCAGTGGTCATACTCCTCAGGCACTGGCATTCGGCTCCATCATCCCAGTGCCATTGCACTGCTCAGTGTGGGTGATGGTTGATGCTGTACCCACTCACACAGGTCCCAAAACAGACATCTTACAGCCATTCTCCCAGTCGTTTGTACAATTGGGGAACTGCGGATGAACTATCTATAGCCTTAAGTGTACACTGGAAATGGCATTACAGGATACCGCAACCCATGGCACCCGGGATACTTCAGAAGTCCAGAGGGTGGCATGTTGCACAGGGGAACAGGAGACAGTGTGGACTTGCAGTGGTGTATGACAGCAGGAAGATACAGCATTCCAGAGTGCAGGACCCCAGCCCGGGGTCAGTGCAGTCAATGGCTGGCCATGGCAGGGTGTGGAGGGCAGTGCTAGTCTTTGCAACAGGTTGGGTATGGGGGGAGTGACAGTGTCTGTGTACAGGGGCAGTGGATGGGAGTCCTCTAGACTATGGATAGGGACCATGGTTTTCTCTGTCACAATCGGGTCGGGGGGGCCTACACTATGGATCTCTTCAGGGATAGAGTTGGCTAGATTGGGGATGGAAAGGGGGTGCCTCTAGTTTACCAGGGCTGCCAGGCTGCTATGTACCTGGGTGCACATCTGCAGCCTGCCTGTGGGTGGGTGGCTGGCTGGGTTAGGCCAGCTATTCATAGCCTAACTGTGGGCCACGGTGCTCTGGACTGTGAGGGGCACATTCTCACTGAACATGCTGCAGCACGGCATATGCATGGGATTGCCCCCTCGACTTGAATGGCATACCATTTGTGTGTGCTCTGGCCCATTCCCTTGTGGCTGGTGCATTCCGCACATTTGAATATCATGCTGTTGCGCACTGTTGGCGTTGAGCGGCACATCTCCCTTTTCGACCGGGATGTGCTGCATATCTCTTTTGAATATGGGGGCCCTAGACCAGGTAGCCTGAATACATTGTAAAAATGGTAAAATCATGACCCCACTGAAAACAAGATATTGCATCTAATCTGGGACAGCCTGAGTAAATACAGTGCAAAAATGTGTAAATGAACATCCCTGTGACAATGAGATGTAGCATCTCCCCTGCACAATCTGGGATACAAAATATAGGATAAGAAATATTCAGTGCTCCCAGATGCAAATAACCATTACCCTGTAAGAAGCCTTCATTTTTCCCTGTGTTTTCCCCACAAAGACAGAATTAAATCCTTGTAAATTTTTCCATAAGCCACTAGTTCTTTATTTATGACTGTTCTTTATTTATTATATCAGCAGCCTTTTATTGGGAAAAGAGCTCTGATTTGCTGCTTAGTATTAATATTAAATGTCATGATGGCCTTGGAATGATTTGGATTTATATGCTCTGCATAAGGCAAAATGGGGGACTGTATGAAACAACAACTATCAAGCTCATTATTTGATGAACTGTACTCAAAATTAGTAATCACAAGTCAGACAATCTTTCAAAAGATACTAGTAATGCCTGTAAACAAATTTATTGCAAATAGAGACATTTCTATATATATGTATGTAATAGATAACCCACTCTTAGGTGTGTGGTCGAGCTCTGGTATACGCACGCCTTGGTGTGCGTCAACCACCCAAGGCGTGTGTATATCACAGCACAACCACATACCGTAGAGTGTGTTATCTAGCTTATAAAATGGCAAAATTGTTTTTAGAGGGGTAAAAGTGCAGGTGTGCATTCGCGCTCTGATATACGCATGGTCATGTGATGGGATCCAACTAATCAGCAGACATAATTTTTCCTACTCATTTTATAAATATATATATATATGTATATATATTATATCATATATATAAACACAAATGATATTTTTGCATCTTATAGTTGTTAGTTTTCAGACAAATTCTCATAGACTTTTTTCTGTCCACCTGATGGAATCTTGAATGAGTTAAGTAAATGCTATTATTTTATCAAGGCCCCGATCCAGCAACTCAGTAAATACACACTCAATATATCATATTATAAAATGACAAAAAACAGTCTGCTGTTTGTAGTTGTTTGATCAGGAATTTTATAAATGGTATAAGTTATTTTTGTCACATCTATGTTGGTCCAGTAAAAGGTATCAAATCATTTGCTTCTGTATCACTCATGGTTTGTCAGCAGTTAATTCATTAGATGAGGTCTCCCTTGCCTACAGTTTGATGGTTTCTCCACCCCTCCCTCAAACAAACAAACACACACACACACACACACACACACACACACACACACACACACACACACACACTCTTACTATAAGAGATCACAGTAGCTCTTATCTGTTAAGTTTGGGAAGCAGGCCGCAGCCCTTTCTGTCAAAAAGAAATTTATGTATTTAGTCAGGGTAGTTCACTGAAGACCTGGCATTTTATCAGATAGGTCTTGAGAGGTTAACAACAGTGTAAATATTTATAGAATTTGCTGGGAAAGGGTAACATTTATGAGGTATGAATCTTTCTTGAAATATATTCATCCCCAACTGAATTAGTAGCAAAAAATGTTTACATGCTAATCATTTAAATGTGCAAGCTGTTGCATTTCAAAGGGGGTAAACAAATCTCCAGTTTAATAGGCAACCAATATTTAACAAGCTGTTTCAGTTTCCTAACGGCCATCAGATAAGCAGCTTGGAGTTAATTCTCCAACATTCTGAACAGAAAGAAGGGATTATTTTTAGTTGTCATAGTGATTTGTAGATGTGGAAGAATACATTGAAATGTCCAAAAAATGAGTTCCACGAAACTCCATTTTCAAGCTACAGATAGCAAAATGGCTTTAGGCTCTGCCCACAGCCATAAAAAGAGGGGAAGATAAACACAGAAAACATGTGACAGATAAGCACAATTGTGTGTAACTGTTTTTACAGTTTCCTCAGAGATCTCACAAGCTCTTTATAAGGCAGGAATGTAAAGTGCAGCAATTCAAATGCTCCCTGCAGAGTGCCTGTGCTAAACAGAAAAGAGAGGAAAGGGCTTCTTCAGCAAACTCTGGCACATGCTACTAAAGCCACATATATTATAGCAGAGTGGGTAAGGAATTGGCAGCATTAAACTTTGTTGTAACAGAGGCTGTTTAGCACTGCCAAAAACTTTGAATATATAGCTGCGTAATGTATGCAAGGGAGATCCCTCATTTGCATGGGCCCACTGGTATCTTTAATGTGATCATGCTGTCAGGTCAACGCCATGCACTAGAGGCCATTGAATATGGCCCCTGCCCTGTCGGATCATGCTATTCTTGGTTAGCACATCACTAACACTGTTAGAGACATGTTAATCTACTGAATATCAGGGACTTAACCTGTTAAATACTTTTACAGTGCACAGATTCATCTATGCCTTTTAGGTATAGGGAAGCCATCTTAAAATGAATACTGTGCTGCATTTGATAAAGAAATAAACCTGGCAAAAGAATAAAAGAACTATGTCCAGAAGGGTAGAATTAAATGGTTTTCAGGTCTATTAAAAGAATAAACTTGTTAAATGACCAGTTTTGTCCTGCACCAAGTTTTGCTGATTAAATAGTTCTCAGAAACATTTTAAATAAATATCTGCTTAAAGAATAATCTTGATAAAGGAATAAATTGGACCAACATTTAGGCTATGCATTTAACAGAGCTCCACTATACTGGTAGTGCTCGGCAAACTGGACAGGTTTCCACATTAACCTTTGGCCCAGGCAGATAGAATGGTTCAGGGTTCATGTCCTGCACAAGGCAACATTCATTATATATTTATGATATCTGAGCAGAGGCAGCAGGTTTTATATCTAAAGTAAAAGCATATTACCATGGATTTATGTACCTAGGGTATGTACACATGAATAAGCCAGCAGAAGAAGCCCATGATGCCTACCTAGTCTGCTTGTTCCTGAGCCCCCGTTCAAGTAATTTACAGTGGGCCCCCCAAGAACCATGACTCAACCGTTCAATATGTTCCAACCCCTCTTGAACCCAACCACCATCTTCTGGCTGACAATCTCAGATGGGAGTTCATTCCATCCTGCCACCACTTGCTCCATAAAGAAGTATCTCCTGACCTCGTTCCTGAACCTTTCCTCTGCCAGTTCGTTACAGTCCACATTGAGATGCAATATCTCAATTTTAGTGTTGTCCTGCTTTTTACAGCTGGGTGAACTGACACAGAGGTTAAATGACTTGTTCAGGGTCACACACTGAGTAAATGGCTGTAAGGGGATTTAAACATGGATCTGCTGCTCCCCAAGCCTATGTTCTACCTACTGGACCATGCTGCCTCTCAGGCTACAGTTTACTGTGTGGAACAGCACCTTCATGGTGTGCACAAAACCTTTTTCATGTGGGACAGATGTGGGGCAGAGAAAGTTTGTATGTTAAAATGAGGGACTCATCCATGGAACAGCTGAGAGGCATGCATGTTTGGAAATGGGTTGTGATGCACTCCTGAGCTGCTCTCAGATCTGGGCCCACATTGTAACTACTTAAGTTATATAAATTTTGAACGTTTTCATGTCGCTAGAATTGCCACCTTATATACTGACATGCGAACAGTGACATATGGTGTGGTGCAGAATAAACTGAATACACAGCTCACCGTGTTAAAAAAAAACAAAACTGTAAATCCATCCAGAGATTTGGATGACATTATAATAGGGAAGTTTGTAATTGGTAAATTCAGATCCTGATTAGACTGTTCAGGAATTTCCTATTCTGAATCCAATTCCTATCTAATTCCGAAAAGGACCTCAAAACTGAATTCGGATTTGGAATCCTAATTCCCAAATTCCTATATAAAAACATGTTTTAGCCTTAATTTTTGGAATTAGGTGTTTTGGACTGCAATTACAAAAATCAAAATTCTGAAAATGGTGTTGAAATCTTTCAAATCTGATTATGTGTCAGAATCCAACCATAAGAGTGTAAAATGAGTGGTCTATAATGTCACCAGAATACCGACATTGATTCACATGCTTTTGCATTTGTTTTGTTGTGTGTGTGTTTTTTTTTTTTTTTATAGTTCTTGGTTTCTTTTAAGTTAAATGCGCAAACCACCTGCTGCACCCAGCTGCCAAATAATCCACCCATACGCTGGCCAAAAAGACCAGTTTTCCTGCAGGTGCTGCCTTAAGCAGGGTCTGCTTGCATTTGCCACAGGAGGGACAAAAAAGGCTTCTGTTTTTTGGAGACAACATAGGCAGGGTAAGTTGTGGTGAAACTTGTTTGAATTAATGTATTTCTTATTGCGTGAAGGGTAAATCTGAGAACAGCCAGAGTGGCCCAAATTTAGGGGCCATATTATAAGAACTGTGTCTAGCCCTGTAGTTTTTTTTTCTTTATTTTTACCAGAAGGTGGTCTGGGCACAGCTCTTTTTCAGCCACACCTAACACAGAAAATTACAAAATTTTTACAAATACAGTATATAACAATTAACATATAGCATTCCATTTTACAAACATTCACACTTGCTAACAGAACTAAAGCGTTTAAAATTAGTTACATTGTTAGCTTCAGTAACCAACCCGGCAAGCTCATTTTAAAAAAGAAGGTCCAAACCAAAAGAACACCTTTTTATATGTATCTGTTCTTCACTAGGGGGTTAAAATTAAAGACACTGCACTATTATAGTTTTTTGACACATTGGCCAAGACTTAAGTACATCTGAAGATGACTGTGGTTCTAATTTGGTGGCCACTCTATATGCAAAGATGGTTGCATTAAGTGTAATCTTTAGTATTGGGGGCAGTACATCCAATTCTTATATAATATACAGTGATATGTCCATCATGGGGCTTTATGGGCGACTCGACAAATATTGTTTAAAATTACTTTATAGTGTATGGTGGAACGTAGTTCAGCATGGATTTCCATGCTGTGTAAAAAGTCGTTCTGCTGCACTAGTGACGTCCATACTGCAGCAGAATGACTTTTCATTCTGCTGCAGTATGGATGTCAGCCAACAAAGCTGTGAAGCTGTTTGTCACTCGTGCTGCCACTGCTAGTGCACAAGTGAAGTGAACAGTTGTTAGCGATTTTTAAATCTTTTACCTGGCACATGTTAAACGTTGTTTGTAGGTGGTCATGCTCTCTAATTTTCAGGTCGAGGTGCAGCTACAGTGGCAAATGATTGGTCATCTGTCAGAGGAGATGAGAGGACAGAGGTCATAGGTCATAGGTCAGAGTGGGACTGAAATTGATCATGCGCCCGTAAGCTAAGGCAGCAAGTTAGTGCCAGTGAAATTTCTGTTCTGCTTTTGTCTCTACAGGGTGAGTCAGAAATGGTGTTGGGTTTGACCATACACTATATAGAACAGTGTATGGCGTCCCATACACAACAAAGCTATTTTTTACCCTCGTTGTTACTATGACGACTGAAGGACCTCTTGAGCTTTGCTCTCGAGGTCAACAGTCGTCATAGTAACAACTCGGGTAAAAAATAGCCTTGTTGTGTATGGGATACCATACACTGTTCTGTGTATAGTGTATAGTGGAGTGTTGCTCTGTATAGAATTCCATCCCTTTCAAAATGCTGCTGTACCACAGTTCAAAGGTCATGGAATGTGATTCTACCCTACTGTCCTAGAACAGCATTCTAGAACCTCCAGAGACTGCATGAGTCAGTTTCATTTTGAAAGCAAAAGAACTCACAAACACATATTTCACACAGTACTATACACTATAAAAAATACAGGATGAGCAACTCTATGCACAACCAGTGTGTTTTGCCACCTCGGGGTTCTGATTCCCATGGACCTCTTGAGTTTTGCTCTCGAAGTCAGGGGAAATCAGAACGCCTCTGTGGCAGAACACACTGGCTGTGTATGGTTGCCAATCCAGTATTCTCTATATATTTATTTTCAAAAAGCCTATTTTGGCAAACAAGCAATATGTTACCGTAATCTAGCGCTGGTGTAAGTAACCGTTTGGCAATTAATAAACGTGCTTCGTCTGTTAAAGAACCCATATTTTGATACAAGAACCCTAATTTTTGATTCACTTTCTTACCCACCCAGTCAATAAGAGGGATGAGACTTAACTGGGGTCTAATAGGACTCCCACATATTTAAAGTTCGTTACCAATGGGAGACATTCCCCATTTTTACCATATATCTTCAGGTGGTTCTTTCCCCTTGTTAGTGTTTGAATAGATCCAATCATCATCACTTTTGTCTTAACCTCATTTAAAAATAGTTTGTTAGACTCAAACCACTGGGCCAGGATGTCATACTTAATCTGCAAAAATGACTGTAGTTCTACAACTGACAGTGCAGACTCCCATATGACCACATCAGCTGCATACATCATACATCAAACTATTTCTCCCCGACAAAGGGCTGGGCAAATCGTTCACAAATATTGAAAATAATAAAGGGCCCAACACTGATCCCTAGGCCACCCCTGCCTTTGCTATCAGTGGTTCAGATGTCTCATACCCTATCCCTACTCTCTGTATATGGTTCCTTAGATAACTATTGAACCACTCCAAGGCCGTCCCCTGAACCCCCATTTTTCCTAACTTATTTGATAGTAATTCATGATCCACTGTGTCAAAGTCACTGGCCAGGTCCACGAACACTGTGCCAGTGGCCTGCCCCCAGCACAGCATCAGCAAACCTGGCCAGCGCTGTCACGGTGAACTGCCTTTTTCTAAACCCATGTTGCTGGTCAGTTAACAGACCATGTTCCTCCAGGTGCACTGTCAACTGGCAGAACACACAACTCTCCGGCATCTTATTCAACACTGTCAATAATGAGATAGCCCTATAAGTCAACATACTCAATTTATCCCTTCCCTTATGTATGGGGATTACCCTAGATTCTTTCCATTTTAGTGGTACCTGTCCCTTGTCCAAAGATAAATTAAATATACTTTAGCTGTCATGGGTCCTTGAATCCTAGCTGCTGCCAATTTTAACAACCTAGAATGGAGCACATCTGTCCCACCACTCTTCCCCTCCACCAGGCTCCCTAAGAGGTCCAGTACCTCCTTCTCCTCTCTCCTTTTGAAGGTAAAGAGAGGGACATTGTGCTTCAAACTCGTGGTATTATTTTGGCGATGACCTTCTATACCCTGGTCATAGCCCTCATCCTGCCCCTGAATAGTTTTGGAAACAAAATACTTATTGATCTGCCATCTCCTTTGCATCTTGAATTATATTGTCGCCTTCTTTTATACATCTAATTCCAGTTCTGTTTTGAGGGTTACAAAGTTGCTTAAATTATGCCCGAAATGTTTTGAATCCCCCAAGTTGTTCAACTGAGCTTCTTGATAGCGTTCTGATTTAGCCATACCTATCTCAGTTTTTGTTTTATTTCTTAATATTTTATATTATATAAGAACATAAGAAAAATGTTGGCAGATGGGGACCGCATGATCCATCTAGTCTGCCCAAATAGTCTAGCCCCCCATTGCCTGCAACTTAATCTGTCTGCCATACCTATCCCATGCAAGTTTGAAATCTCTAATCATCTTTGATGCTACCAGGTCCTTGGGCAGGCTGTTCCAAGGTTCCACCGCTCTCTCTGTAAAGAAATATTTTCTGAGGTTGCTTCTGAACCTACCTCCCACCAACCTCAAATCATGGCCCCTTGTACTTGCTGTTGTAAACATACACATACACAAGCCAGTTTGAATGGATTGGGTCATTCAAATATAAACTGAAGGTTAAAATGGAATATAATTGGTCACTGATAGGTGTTCAGTCTGATTGGGACAATTAAATACATACATGTTAGATGGTTGGTGCATACAAAGGGGGAATAGGCATTACCTATTCCCAGGAGAATATATAAGAGGCCGAAAGACAATGAAGGCTCTCTTTTGCTTTGGATGCTGGGAGGGGAAACATAAATTTGGAGCCTACCCTTGTAGCTATGTCAGTGGGAGCTGGCAATTAGAATAGGGTCCAGTGCCTTTTAGAAGGACAGGAAAGGGTAACTTTAGTGCTAGCATATTTCAGTAATAGCCTTCTTCTTTTGCCATCTGTTATTTAAAAACATTTGTTTACTTTTCCTGTATGAGTGTTATTCTCTTGTGTTGTAAATATATATATCCTGTAAATGCTCAGTGCACTTTCTGTTAAGTAAAAAGCTATTTATTTTCTCAACAGTTGCGACTGTGATGTCATTTTTCTAAGGTAATATTTGGGTTCCACTAGCTGAGGTAAACTCTGTACAGCATCCGCCACCCGAGAGAGAGACTGTACACTACCAGACTTTAACTTGTGCAATTGCACGCTTGATTATTCAAGTTTGTAAGCTTGAAGGTTGGCACTGGAGACAGTCCAGTTGGTTGTGGCGAATACCCAAGGACAGACACCTCTCTAAAAGCTGTTTCAGCACAGAGGGAGAGGTGGGTTGTCACAAAGAACATAAGAAAAATGTTGGCGGATGGAGACTGCATGATCCATGTAGTCTGCTCAAATAGTCTACCCCCCCCACATCGCCTGCAACTTAATCTGTCCGCCATACCTATTCCATGCAAGTTTGAAATCTCTAATCATCTTTGATGCTACCAGATCCTTGGACAGACTGTTCCAAGGTTCCACCATTCTCTCCGTAAATAAATATTTCCTGAGGTTGCTTCTGAACCTACCTCCCACCAAACTCAAATCATGGCCCCTTGTACTTGCTGTTGTTTGTGCTGAAATAGATTACCTGCCTGAGTTGTATTTATCCCCTTCACATACTTAAATGTTTCTATCATGTCACCTCTGTTCCTTCTTTGCTCAAGGGAGTATAAATTTAACTCTCTGAGTCGCACCTCGTATGTCTCATGGTGTAGCCCCTGCACCATATTAGTAGCTCTTCTTTGCACAGTCTCCAAAGGGTCTATGTCCTTTCTGAGGTGTGGTCTGACCACAATATTCCAAGTGTGGCCTTACCAAGGACCTGTAGAGTGGCATGATCACCTCCCACTTCCTACTAGTAATGCCCCTACTAATACAGCTGAGGATGCCATTTGCTTTCTGTGCTGCCTTTTCATACTGTTTTTCTACCTTTAAGTCATCAGTGATCACTATGCTGAGCTCTCGCTCTGTCTGTGTTTCTTTGAGTTGGTGTCCTCCCAGTGTATACTTATTTCTTGGGTTCCTCCTACCCAGGTGCATTACCTTACATTTTTTGGCATTAAATGTCAGCTGCCATGCCCTGGACCACTCCTCCAACTTCCTAAGGTCAGCTTTCATGTTGTCTGCCCCATCCTGTAAGTCCACTCTGTTGCAGAGCTTAGTATCATCTGCGAACAGGCAAACTTTCCCTTTCAAATCATTTGCGAGGTCACCAATAAAGATGTTGAATAGTATAGGTCCCAGCACTGACCCTTGAGGGATGCCACTGGTTACCCTGCCTTCCCTCGACATTTTATTTTATTTATTTATTTATTTGTATTTTGGATGACACCTTTGAGCTGAGGGCTCTTTTACAAAGGTTTCACGTCAAGGCAATAAGGACAATAAGGTACAAAACATGGAACTTACAAAAAAAAAAGACAAATAAGGTTACAAAAATGGCAGCCAAAGGCATTGTCAAGGAATTGTGTCACGAGTTAATTATACAGCACAAGTCATAGGTGGGCTCAGTGAAGCTTTGTTAGGAGTGGGTTAGTGGAAAAAGAGAAAGAAGAGTGGTGGTGAGAGGGTGGTATGGGAGACAGAGAGGGAGGAGGGGAGAAATGGGGAGGGCATTGCATTGGGTATGTAGTAGATGGGAAACAGCAAGGGAGGAGGAAAGGGGGGGATGAAAAAGAAAAGGAGACAGATTCATCCTATACCCAGTAATGACATAGATCCATTTACTAGCACTCTCTGGGTCCTATTGTTTAGCCAATTGCTGATCCACTTAACTACCTTTTTGCCTGACTCCTGTATGTTTCTGCTTGTTTGTTAGCCTCCTGTGAGGGACGGTGTTGAAGGCCTTGCTGAAATCCAGGTATGCAATGTCCACAGCCCCTCCCTAATCCCAGTCAAAGAAGTCGATCATGTTGGTTTGACAAGATTGTCCCACTGTGAAGCCATGTTGCCTTCGGTTCATTTTTCTGGTACCTTTCAGGTATGCCACTATCCTCTCTTTTAGTAATGACTCCATAATGTCCCCTGTGACTGAGGTCAAACTGACAGGGTGGTAATTTCCTGCCTCTATCAAACTGTCTGAATTGTTAGTACAGTTTCCTCTGCTTATCCCTTTTCTTTAATAGGTCCCTAATATTTTTATTTAACCATGGTGAATATTTACCTCTAACTCTTTGTTTTGTAATAGAGGTATTTTTTCAAATGCCCTATTCAGGTGGTTGGTTAGCTGTTCCACCAATATATCCAGATTTTCAATGTTTCCATCTTGCTCCTAATCTATTTGGTCTAAATCTTCAAAAAAAAAAAACCTACATCCAAACTACTAATATTCCTCTTATTAATAATCCTGGGTTGGACTGAATCCTTTTTTAACTTTCTTACACACAGGATGGGACAGTGATCTGAAATAGAATCTGACTGTATACAATGTTTCAAAATATTGCCTGGCCTATTTGTAATGAGACAGTCAATAACTGTATGATTATTGGCTTTATAATTATAATGAGTTGGAGAGTCTATCAGCTGTAAAAAAAAATGACAGGCATCCATGTCTTCTTTAATGTTTTCTAGTTCATGTCCCTTCCCCCAATCAACAGCTTCCATCATAATATGTTCCCTTCTATTTTTGTGATTACTGGTCCAAGACTCAAATATCGGGTAGTCCCTAATATTATATTTTGCTGTACAGTAAAAACATAATAAGTATAGATGTTTACAATTTGTTACGCCCATCATAATCCTAATTGTAAAATAATCAATCTGTGACTTGAGAGGCCCTTTTTCAATTTCCTGAGCTACTATTGTATCACTTATATAGAACATTACCCCATCCCGCTTTTTTCCCTATCCTAGCCTGCCTATATATAGTGTACCCATCCAATCCAATTTGATTGTCCAAAAAGTGCCCTTTCAGCCATGTTTCACTGAGATATGTGATGTTGTAACCCCCTACCTCTACCCAGGCCTTAATTTCATCGAGATGAGCTGGGAGACTCCTTACATTTAAATATACTATTTTCAGCCCTCGATCCTTTATCCTCCCCCCAAGTCTATTAACAGAGCAGAGGGGCCTCGGATTAATCTCCATATCCCCTGCCAAAAGCAGTAGCAAAAGTAAACAAAATGTATTTATTTTGTTTCAGTTTATAAGTATATATATATAAATTATAAGGGAGGCAGAATAGCACAGTGGTTTAAGGCTCTGAGCTGCAAATCTGGTGACATCCAGCAGACCAGATATAGGTTTGAATCCCACAGCTTCCACTTGCATACTGTGTGACCCTGAGCAAGTCACTTAACTTCCCTGTGCTCCCAGGTCACTCCTGTAAAAAAGCTTTCAGCTTAGTGTGCTATTCCTGGTTAAAACAACTAAAAAAAATAAATAAATAAGTCACCCACTTTCCTATCCCAATCTTTAACCTTCCTTTAGAAACCTTTACCCAGGATGACAGAATTGAGGCAATGAGAATACAACGTGCTGGAACCTGAATAATACCTTTTTGATAGTTACTCAGTTGAAATAGGCTGTTATTGCATATGTCATTTGTATCTGCTTGGCCTCCCACCCTCCCCATTTCCCCCTCATATATTTCATTTCTACCTGTATTATAACACAGGCATTCTCCAATCATAACTAGACATAGAAATACACCTATTATTCTGTAATTCATTTTTATAAGAACATTAAAATACACCTAATAAATACCTCTGATCTTTCTTATCAAAATCCTACTTGTGCCACTCACTCTCACACCGCAGGCTGGCACAGGCTTTTCAAGTGCTCAGCCCTACCCCGTACTGAACCTCCGGCAAATGTCTCACTGCTGAGCCCCCTCAACAACTGAAATACCTGCCATTGTGCAGTTCAATTAGGGAACAGTCTCTGTTGCAGCAGATGAATGGGGCTGATGTTTTTAAGTCCTTGTCTGTCACTCTGAAGACTCTGGGTGCTTAAAACAACAGCTGCACAGGTTGTTGGACAGTAGAAGCACTGCTCTGCTTGCTCCAGGCAGGCACAGGATTTTCAAGTGCTCAGCCCCATTCCATACTGCACCTCCAGCCAATGGTTCACCGCCGAGCCCCCTCGACAACCGAAATACCAGCCACCAAGCAGTTCAATCGGGGAACAGTCTCTGTTGCACCGGATGAATGGGAATGATGTTTTTAAATCCTTGTCTGCCACTCCAAAGACTATGGGTGTTTAAAACAACAGCTGCCCAGGTCCTTGGATAGTAGAAGCAATGCCTGTTTGGGGGAGGGGTGCTAATTGTCTGGCCTGGGGCCTCAGCTAGTTGATAACTAACCTCCCACAGCCAATAACATATCACCAGGAAGGCAGCAGGTTTTGCATAAAAGCAGCCACTGCCGACATGTCCTACATGTTTGTGTCCAGTGAGTGGAACAGTGTGTGCACAGAATAGGTGAGTGGCATCATAGGCATCACCAGGCATCACAGAAGGAAGCAGAGAAGCAGGGAACTCTGCTGGTTGACTAAGGCAAGGCACTTGTTCACTGCTATGTAGCAGTCACTGCTGGGAAGGGCAGAAGGTCAAAGGTAGGCCAAAACTGAGAATAGGAGCAACATCAATCTAGTGTAGGAATATAAAACGATTTAAAGAAGGCATGGGGGAACACAAATAGAAGTTAACAAAAAGGGAAAAACTAGAAACACCCCATTGGGGTAAGGGTACAAAAGAATTTCCAGGTGACGCAAGAAGAACTGAAGTTTAAAGTGCTGGGAGTGGTGCAGTATGGTGGATGTAGGGCAGCAGTTTTCAGAGAGACCTTCTGAGACTGCAGTGCTGTCCCCATCTTCACACACCTCTCTGAGTTGAGGGAGGAGATCGCTAGATTCCAGGCTGCATTGGCTAGAATTCTAAGTTCCAAAAAATAAAGCTGTGCTCCAGGTAAAGTGGGTGATGGAAAAAATACCAGACAGATAAAAAATAAAATAATCCAACACTCCAGACTCCATAAAATTCAGGGAGATTATTTATTACATTTTATATTAAAATAAAAAATGCTTACAATTGCAAGCAGTGAAAATGGAGTCTGGAGTTCTGGATTATTTAATTTTTTTATCTGAGTTGGCTAGGATTTGGGGGCCTCTCCCGGGCCACTATGTTTGTCACCGTTACCTCAGAGGATGCCAAGAAGGAGAAAAGGCTGGACTATGGTAGGCCTGGAAGGATGGAAGTATGAGACAGAGGCACATTCCTCAGACTAAAATAAAATAAAATAAATAAAACATTCCTCAACCGGTACTGCTATGTAATTCCTATGCCGCTCTGGCAGTGGGGGACTGCTGGGAGGAGGCACCCAGAGTAGTGACCAGGGAGAATGTGGGGGTCCTCCATAGTGAAGACCCCATTCCACAGTGGAGACCCCAGGGAGGGTGTATAGGTCCCCAAAGGAGGAGGAGGAAGCAACGTCTGGTTGGGGACTCATTTGTGAGGGGGATAGATTTGGAAATAGGAAAAGGGGAGAGGCAGGTTAGATGCCTACCAGGTGCCATGGCACAAAGGGATGGAAAACGGTTCCTGAGGATCACTAGGGCAGCAGGATGGGAGGAAGTGCTGGATGTCTATGTCCACCTGGGAACTAATGGCCCAACTAGGGGCAAGGCTGAGAAACTGCAGAAGGAGTTTAGGGAGGGGTCTTAGACAGGTAGCTCACTCAGTGGCTTTCACTGAGGTACTGCATGTCTGTGACAGGGGACAGGAGAGGTATCTCTGCACCAGTAGTTTCAACTCACGGCTGAAGAAATGGTGCAGAGAGGAAGGGTTCCATTACACTGGGGAGTGGGGACCCACCTGAGAGGATAGGGGCCTATACAGGGGTGATGGACTGCATTCATCTGGAAAGGGAACTGGAGTCCTCAGTGGATGGTTTAAATGTTACTTCGATGAGCATTTAAACTAGCCAAGGGGGTGGCAGAACGAATCGGGGAGTCAGAAACTGCCCCTGACAGGCTGAAGTAGAGAGTAAGGAGAACCTGAAGGGAGAGAAACCTCCCAGGGTGCAAATTAAGAAAGGAAACAGGATGGTAAAAATAAAAGGGGGAAAGGAATGGGAGCTTAAAAAGAGAGGGGGGAAGGAAGGAGGGTAAAAAGGAAAAAAAGGAGGGGCAACAAGCAGAGTGGAAACAAAATCTTGAAGGCCATCTGTGTGAATTCTAGAAGCCTAGGAAATAAGATTCCAGACCTTGAGGCCATCATGGCAGAGGCTGACCTGGCTATTGAGGCCATTACTGAGTCATGATGCACTGAAAACCATGACTGGGACATGGCCATAACAGGTTATACTCTGTTCAGGAATGACCAAGTAGGAAGCAAAGGTGGGGGTGTGGTACTTGTGTAAGGGAAAGCATAAAAGTGATGGAGATACAGGGGAATGCAGGGGGAGGCAGAGGTACTGTGGGTCACTCTGGAAATGGGGAATGGGACCACTGTTTTCACTGGAGTCATCTATAGACCTCCAGCACAGGGGGAGGAATTAGATAAGGTACTGATGGAAACCACTAGCAATATGGGAGAAAAGGGACAGGTGATGCTTTTGGGGGATTTTTATCCTGCCAGATGTAGATTGAAGCCTCCCAGCAGTGGCTTCAGCTAGAAGCAGGAACATCCTGGACTCTCCGTAGGGGGCATTCCTCAGGCAACTAGTCACTGAACCCACTCATGATGGGGCAATACTGGACCTGGTTCTCACTAACAGAGACAGTGTTGCAGACGTCAAGGTGAGAGACCATTTGGGGACCAGTGATCACCGTATGGTGTGGTTCAATATAAGGACAGCTGCAGCATCAAATCACAAAAGGGCAAGAGTCCTAGACTTCAGGAGCACAGATTTTATAAAGATGGGTGAATGCTTCAGGGATGGCCTGGCCGAAGTGATGACCTGTGTGGAGTGGGGGAACAAGGGACAAAGATAAAAGTCAGCATAGTAAAGGCAACAAACCTCTGCATCAAACAAATGAGTAAAGCAAGAGGCAAAAGAAACTGCTCTGGTTCTTGAAAGAGGTGGCTGAAAAACATAGAAACATAGAATGTGTCGGCAGATGGGGTCCGTGTGGACCATCTAGTCTGCCCATGTATACTACCTCCCCACACACTGTTCAGACCACTATGTTAAGTTCTCCACAGTGCTTGTCCCATGCCAGTTTGAACTTCCTGAACATCTTTGACCCCACCACCTGTGTGGGGAGGACATTCCAAGGCTCCACCACCCTTTCTGTAAATAGAAACTTCCTTGTGTTGCTCTTGAACCTGCTCCCTTTAGGCGCATATCATACTCCCTGGTCCAGGTGCAGTTGTTGACCTGCAGGAGATCCTGTGCCTGTACCTTGCTGATCCCCTTCAGGTATTTAAACATCTCTATCATATCCCCCCTATTCCTTCTCTGTCCCAGGGAGTACATGTTGAGGTGTTTTAGCCTTGCATCATATGGCTTATGGTGCAGACCCTGCACCATTTTTGTTGCCCTTCTTTATATCGTCTCTAGTCTATCTTTGTCTTTCTTTAGATGAGGCCTCCAGAACTGGACACAGTACTCCAGGTGAGGCCTCACCAGTGACTTATACAATGGCATTATTACTTCCCTCTTTCTACTAGTAATGCCCCTTCCTATGCAGCCCAAGATGCTGCTGGCTTTCTGTGCCACCTTTTTGCATTGCGTGCTGACTTTTAGATCATCCATGATGATCACCTCAAGATCATGTTTGTGCTTTGTTTCAGCTTACTGCACCCCATCTAGAAAGTAACTTGTCCCTGGATTGTGTCTTCCTAGGTGCATGACCTTGCATTTCTTGGCATGGAACTACTGAAAGGTAAAGGGGGACCAGGAAAAGGCAGACATCCTGAACAAATACTTTTGTTCAGTGTTAACAGAGGAAGGAGAAGGGGAAGGGCCACAAAGTAACAGAAACTTTGGAGGGAGGTGGACACTAGTACTTTTTTGAATGCAAGAGTCCTGGAGGGAGCTGCTAATCTGAAGGTTAACAAAGCAATGGGACCAGATGGGGTGCATCCAAGGATTTTGAGGGAGCTCAGGGAAATACTGGCTGCACCTCTGACAGTTCAATTTAACAGCTAACTGGAAACAGGAGTGATTTCAGAGGACTGGAGGATGGTGGATATAGCCCCACTACAAAATGGGATAGCAGGGAAGAGGCTGGCAATTATAGGCCAGTCAGCCTGATACTGTGGTCAGAAAGTTAATGGAATCACTGCGGAAGGAAAGGACTGTGGAATATTTTGAATCCAGTCTGTTACAAGACCCAAGGTAGCATGGTTTCAAAGAGGGAAGGCCACGTCAAATGAATCTGATAGATTTCTTTGACTGGCTGGCTAAAGAACTAGATCAGGGTGGAGCAGTGTACATGGCCTAACTAGACTTCAGTAAGGCTTCTGACACCATTCCACATAGGAAACTAGTAAGCAAGCTGGATAGCTTAGGAGTGGGTCCAAAAGTGGTAAACTGGATAAGAAATGGTTTAGGGAACAAACCACAGAGTTTGATGGTAAACAGAGTTCACTCCGAGGAAGGGAGAGAGACCAGCAGGGTGCCTCAAGGAGCAATGCTCGGACTGGTCCTTTTAATATCTTTATAAGTGACATTGCAGAGGAGCTAGAAGGGAAAGTCTACCTCTTTGTGGAAGGCACCAAAATCTGCAATAGGGTGGAAACTCGGGGGGTGGTGGAAAGGATGAGCAGAGATCTCAGAAAACCAGGAGCAGCCAAGGGTATGGCAGCTGGGTTTCAATGTGTAAAAGTACAAAATAATGCACTTCAGGCTGCACAGAAACCCATGAGCAGAGTACAAAGTGGGTGGAGTGGTACAGATGATCACCAAGCAAGAAAGAGACAGGGATAATCATACTGGATGACCTAAAGGTAGACAGGCAGTGCAACAAGGCAGTAGAGAAGGCTAATGGGATGCTGGGGGTGCATAGGGAGGGGTATCACCAGCAGAAAGATGGAGGTGGTGTTGCCTTTGTATAGATCACTGGTAAGACCCCACCTAGAGTACTGTTGTCCAGTTCTGGAAACCACATCTCCAGATCTCTAGAAGGACATAGAGTGAAGGCAGTACAAAGGAGGGCAACTAAAATGGTTCAGGGTCTGCCTCAAGAGCCCTATAAGGTGAGACTAAAGGACCTCAATATGCACACCCTGGAACAGAGGAGGGAGATGGGGGATATGACAGAGATCTTTAAATACCTCACAGAGGTAAATAAGGTACAGGAAGGAAATATTTTTCAGAAGAAAAGGTGCTCAAGAACAAAGGGACATGCTACGAAGCTGGAAGGGAGTAGATTCAGGAGAGATGTGAGGAAGTACTTTTTTCACAGAAAGAGTGGTGGATTCCTGGAACAGCCTTTTAGCAGACGTTGTAGGGGTGAAAACAGTGGTGAGGTTCAAGAATGCATGGGATACGCACAAGGGAATCCTAATGGAAAGGAGGGGGAGGCAGAAAGAGTTGTAGATTGGGCACGGTCTGTGGTAATAGTATAGGTAGGGAGACATGAGCAGACTGGATGGGCCACATGGTCCTTACATGTCAGTTTCTGTGTTTCTGCTTCTATGAGATATATGAGCTGCCATCTCCACCACTCCCAAATATGACTACTGCTGGCTTTTGACAATCAGTAAAATCCACCATGCAACCAGCTGCTCAAAATCTGTCCCACTGTCCTGTAGAAGACAGTATTTTTGAAATGATTAGTTTCAGTACTTGATAACAAATACGTATAATGCTGCACAAAGACTTCTTTTGGTACTTTGGTGGTATGGGACAAAAGAAGGCGGTTAGCCCATCATGATTGTCCTCCACGTTTGTGGATCATTTAGTGAGTCCCTAATTAGTCAACCATTTGTCCAGTTTGTTTTTGAAAGACAATATGTTAGGGGAGTCAACTATTTCCTGAGGTAATTTGTTCCATATTCTGGGTGCTCTTATAGTAAAAAAGTTCATTCTTTTGTTTGTTTTTGCTCTCATGATCTCCAGTTGTCTGTTATGCAATCTTGCAGCTGATTTTCTAGTAGAGTATTTGAGACCGCAGTTTTGCATCTGTTCTGTATTTGCTGTGATTTTGAATAATAGTAGCAAGTCCCCCCGAGTCTTCTTTGAGATAATGTGTGTAAACCTGTTTGTTCTAATCTGGTGGTGTAGTTAAGTTTAGAAAGATGAGGTATAAGTTTTGTTGCTTTGTGTTGGATGCTTTCAATCTTATTGATATCAGAAGTTAAATAGGGGCTCCAGAAAGGGGAACAGTAGTCCAAAAATGTTTCTGTTTCCCGGTTTTAGCTTGACTGACTGTTGCTGCAGCATAAACCAACAACCTTGAGGTGAGCAGAAACCAGGAAACAGACAAGAGTCCTCACGCAGAATTGGACACATACCAGGTACTAAAACTAATAATTTAATAAAATTATCTGGCTTCTACAGGACAGTGGGTAGGATACTGAGCAGCTGGTTATGTGGTCTGTTTTATTTACTTTCACAAAACAGCTGTAGTTATGTTTGGGGAGGTAGGCTACTCACTTATTTTAATTATTAGGCCAGCATATGGGTTAACTGACGTGTAAGTGTAGAACTTGTAAGCATTAAATCACGACAGAGCATGGTTTTACTATGGCATTAATCCATGGTTGGGGCACAAGGTCGCATGCATTCAACCAACCAACCATTCATTAATCCCACATGTTGAACCATACTCTGGAGTGTTTTAACGTACTTGTAATATGGCAAACACATGAAGTAGTAGTAGTAGTAGTATATAACACAGGAAAAAAGTATAACACTTTTTTTAACATATTACTTTGAGTCCTAGTGTGTATGAGTAGAGTGTTGTTTATTTATATTGTAATGACCTAAATACTTTAATACTTTTTTTGTGTTCAAAACACAGGACAGCAAAGTAACAAATCTCCTTTCCTAAAGTAATAAATAAAATATATTACATCTGTTTTACTTGCTTTTTACCAGGTATGAGGGAGAATACATTTCTTCCATGAGTTGCAAGCACTGCATTGTGGGTATGTAAACAATATGGGTAATGCAGTACCTCTGTCATTCTCTGAGAAATAAACTTCCAAACAATATCTTATAAGACGAACCTAGCACCAATCCTGACTGTAAATTAAGAGACTGTACTATATTAGTAAACATAGGGACAATATTCTGTGTCACCACTATATTGCATCTATGGATAAGAATATTAATCAATAGCAAAACAACTATGCATAATAATACATGTAATTTGCTTCCAGACTATATGAATAATAGAGTGTTGTTTATTTATATTGTAATAACCTAAATACTTAATACTTTTTTGAAAAGTAATACAGCTCCTAAAGTAATCAATAAAATATGTTACATCTGTTTTACTTGCTTTTTACCATGTATGACAATACATTACTTTTATGACTTGCAAGCTCAGCATTATGGGTATGTAAATAATATGGGTAATGCAGTAGCTCTGTCATCCTCTAAGAAATCAACTTCTGAACAGTAGCTCATATGAAGGACCTAGCACCAATCCTGACTTGTAAGTTAGGAGAAAAAGTACTATGTTAGTAATTGTGGCAGATGGAGACCAATGATGTTTTAAGCTGGTTTTACATTTATGGCCAGTCATGCTCAAAGATCGATATTTAGAAACATAGAAACATAGACTCTGATGGCAGATAAGGATCGCTTGGCCCACCTAGTCTGCCCATTTCCCTATCTACTACTGGATAAGCTGTAGATCCTAGTTAACCAAGAGCCTACTTCTTCCTATACCCCACCAGAATTGTCTTATGTCTGTCCCATGCATTCTTGAATTTCCCCACTGTTTTTGAACCCACAACCTCCTCAGGAAGGCCATTCCATGTGTCCACCACCCTCTCTGTAAAAAATACTTCCTCACATCACCCCTGAGCTGTTTCCCCCTCTATCTTCAAATTGTGTCCCCTTGTTCCTGCACATCTCTGTTTCTAAAAGATGCTACCTTCTTGGACTTTGTTGATTCCGTTGAGGTACTTGAAAGTTTCTATCATGTCCCCCCCCCTCCTTTCCTCAAGGGTATACATATCAAGCTTCTTTAGTCTCTCTTCGTATGGCTTCTGTTGCAGACCCTGCACCATTTTAGCTGCCCTCTTCTGGACTGCCTCCATCCTGTCTATGTCCTTGCGGAGATGGGGTTGTCTGTACAGAGGGACAACAATTTCCTGTTTTCTACTGGTGATGCCTCTCCCTATACATCCCAGTATCCCCCCAGCCATCCTTATTGCCTTCTCACATTACTTGCTTATCTGTAGGTCATCTGATATGACTACCCCAGGTCCCTTTCCATTTTTGTTGTTGTTAATACCTCCCCCCATTGTGTACTCTTCCCCTGGTTTTTTTTTCCCAGGTGCATTACTTTGCACTTCTTTGCACTGAATCTAAGCTGCCATACCTTTGACCATTCCTCCAACCTTGCCAAGTCCCTTTTCATCCTTTCTACGCCCCCCCCCAGTGTATCAACCCTGTTGCAGATCTTTGTGTCATCTGCAAAGAGGCATACTTTTCCTTCCAGTCCCTCTGCAATGTCACTCATAAAGGCATTAAAAAGGACCAGACCCAGTATCGAACCTTGCGGTACCCCACTAGTAACCCCCCTTTCTTTAAAGTAGACTCCATTTAATATTACCCTCTGTGTCCTGTTGTCTAGCCAATTTTTTTACCCAGGCTACCACCCTGGGACCCACTCCTAGGCTGGCTAATTTGTTTATAATGTATGATAGAACATTGTGAAGTAGTAAAAATAATTTTTTACCAGGGTTGTTAACCCATCGTTCTGAGTTCTTTTTTGTTATACCATCGATGGTGCATTACATTTTATTTATTTAGTTTTTGTTGACCGGGTAAGTGCACTAGACAAATCCTGCCTATTTTCAGGCACGACCCGGGGGAGGGGGATATAGATGAATGCCAACTGACCTTGAACCAGATTAAGCTGTTGGTGGTATTTTTAGTGAATGAGGGAAATTTGGCCAGGACACCGGGGAAATTCCCCTACTCTGACAGAGGGGAATACTCTGTCCAAGATGGCGGACGCTCTGGTGACCACGGCAGAGCTAGCTGGTGAGGCAGGAGACTTGGTCTCTGCTCCTGTCTCTGATTTACTAGAGACCGTTTCAGACAGAATTGTGTATGAACATGTACTTACTGTGACTGAAGCTGCTCCCATGGCTTGTACTGTTCTTCCTCCTGCTCGATGCAGTAGCCCTGACGGAGATCGTAGAGACGCCTCTGCAGTTGTGTCCAGCAAATTGGAGGTGCTGCAGCCCGCTGTGCACAGTGAACTGGTGGAGGTAGTGAATGCTACGCGCTTGGTGGACGACGGAGAAGACTTGTCTGTGCAGATGTCGCAACAAGATGCGACGCCTTTTGAGAAGGCAGCCACGTAGGGGGATCATCCCCTGGCAGTTCCTGGATCCCATCCTACTTTTGGACCTTCTGTTGACCCACTGTTGCCCCAAACTGAGTCAACGTCTTTTTTGTTCACTGCCGCGGCACGGCCGCCCACACAGCAGAGGGTGCACAGCTTGGGGATTGCATCGCAGGATTCCTCACGTACTATGTTGGAAACTGGCAGCCTGATGTCCTTTTCTGAAATATTGCCCCAACCTAAGCCTGTGTGGTCCGTGGAGCAGGCTTTGCAAGGGGCAGGCTGGATACAGGACCCCAGGAAGGGACAGTGGATCTCTGGTCCGTCCCCTATTCGGTCCCCTAAACCTGAAGACTTCCTCGAGGAACAACCGAAGGGACTGGAATTGAATGACTCTCCTGACCCCTTGAGTTTGCCAGGGGAATTGTCACTCACCCAGAACCCTGTATTATCTCTCCTACAGGATACGACCTCTAAGGCATCTCCTATGATGGAATCCATGGATTTTACAGCTGCGGACCCTGATCTACCTCTCCCTGATCAGGGAAAGACTCCACGTTCCTTTTCTTCCCTCTTTAAGGCACCTGTTGTAGCTGCTAAGCGTTACATAATGCTGTCCGTCTTTATTTATAGAGGTGGACTTTCTGACCCCGGATCGTGTCTTTGTGACTAGATCCCTGATAAAAGACTCTTTAAAATTTTTTCTCACGAGATATATGCCTTGATACATTTGTCTGAGAATCTTCCTTTGACGCCAGTTTTCAGACATCTCGTGGACTTGAACGATTTTGGTCTAGATACCATGCTTTGAAGAATACCCTTATGGACCCCCTTCCAGGCCATCCTGTCGGCTCGTTTTAAATTTATTACGGTTATGTTCCGTAATGAAGGTGTTGATGTATCTGATGTGATGTACTGGCTGAAACAGCACTGCACGGTACAGGGTCAGCCTGAAGCCATTCTAGACACTGAAAATATTTGGACTGGGGGTTGGAGGTTTCAGGTGCTGCTACACACAAATGACTCAGGTCCTGTGCACCTGCCCAATTCCTTTTTCTTAGGACGAGACAGGGGAGTTTTGTTTTATCCTGGCCAACCCAAGGCCTGTTATAGATGTGGGGATCCCTCACATCTCAGTAGTGTCTGTGATAAGATTAATAATTGTGGTGAAATGGGTCATGTGGGGTTCACTGTCGGAATGCTAGTAAATGTAACTTGTGTGACAATTAGGGCATCTAATCCAGACTTCTGGCTGGCCTGCACATGCTCAGGAAGACCATGATGGTGGGGCTGATCAACGCTTGTGATCACACACAGCACAAAAAAGCACTGTTACGCATATCTGTGGCTAAGCACCCTTATGTTACGGAGATTCAGCGGTGCAGCCCCTACTGCTAGCACCCCCAGAACCCTGCCTCAACCTGATGAGATGGTACCACCCTTATCGGTACCTGAACCCCCGAATGGAGAAAATCAGGCCTGTTGCTTCTGATGTGGACTCTGTCCCAGGTCCTAGTAAAATGCTACTCCCCGTGAACCTACTGCAGGTACTTGTCAGAGGTCTCTGAGAACTGCTTCCTGCCTTTACCGGCTTCCTATGGCATCATTGTTGCCTGCCCCATACCCCTGTTGAATCCTTTGAATTGCTACAGCCGACTTGGATGACGAGGTGGTGAGTCTGACTCATCCTCGGTGGCCTCCTCCCTCCCTGATGGTCCTGCTGACACTGGACCTCCAGTGGGCATTGGACTTTCACAGAAACGTAAGGCCAAAGTTAGACTGAAAGGGAAGAATATAGTTGGGAAGCGGAAACTGTGATGTTTTATACTTTTCTGTTGTCTACATGGCGCAGTTTACTTGTCACACTATTAACGTTAATAGTATGAAATGTGTTCCTAAGAGATGGTTAGTTTTTTCCTTTTTAAGACTTTTACCATTGGGTATTTTCTTATTGCAGGATACCAGACTCCATACGACTCAAGAGATCAGACAAGCAAAAAATAATTGGCTCTTAGGCCCCTCATTCTGGTCCATAGGTACACTTCCTGTTCAGGCCTTGGCATTTTGATAAATATGCCTGACTTTCGTCTTTTGAAACTATTTGATTTTTACCGGTAGGGCTCTGGTTTTGGACTTCACCATAGGTAATTGCCCTTATCGAGTTATCAATATTTATGCGCCACAACTTATATCAGCTTGCATAGCCCTTTTTACTGAGATCCGCCCTTACTTGCACACTTCATTCCAAGTTTTATTTTCTGGTGACTTCAACTGTGGCTTGAGTCTTTGGGATAAAAGTTCCTTTGCCACTACTAAAAAACTGTACTGCGACTCACAGGAACTGAGCAAGCTAATACATACTGCCCATTTAGTTGATGCTTATTTTTCTTTTCGGCAACAACATACCCCTACGTTTCATAAAGGTAAATTGGCTACCCGCATTGATTTTGTTTTCTTGTCCCGTACTTTACCAATTGTTTCGGCTATGGTGCAGGCAGTGGCCTTTTCAGATCATAGCTTGCTTTCTGTTAGTGTGGGCACTGCAAATCCTTATTCAAAAGGGCCGGGGTTGTGGAAATTTAACACCTCCCTATTGCAGGATAAGGTGTTTTTGTCGACCCTTCGGTCCTTCTTTTTTGCACGCAAATCTGTGTTTCTCTGTTATGAAGACCCGATACAGTGGTGATTTGATACAAAACATGCGTTGATATCATTCCTGAAATGGTATAGTCGTGCAAAAAGTAGGAGCCAATATTTGGACTATTTACAAAGAAGAGCGCATCTTCAATCGCTCTTTCTTTATCATATACCACGGTCATGACCTTTCCTCTCAAATTCAATTGGCGGGCGTATGTTGCACTTCAATCTAGACAATCATGGCAATTGCACCACCAACATAAATTTCAGGTTACTGGACCATGGGAGATCATTTTGTCCCTTTAGGTCTAACTCGTCGGACTGCTCAAAAGACGATATTATGTCTTACAGATTCCACGGGGACTATATGCTCTACTCAAACAGAGATTCAGCAGATAGTTGCTAACTACACGACTGCTTTGTTTTCCCCCTTTCCTGCTGATCTACCTGACCCTGCTGCCCTGCACAAGAATTTAGAGATTCCACACCCTTCTACAACAGCAGTGGAGATGGCGTGCCAACCCATTACAACCTTGGAGTTGTTAACGACTATGTCCTCTCTGCCGTTACATAAAACTCCTGGCCCAGATGGTCTTCCGGCAGCTCTCTATAAGGTTCTGGGTGACCACTTACTTATTGAACTTACCTCTGTCTTTAATTCTTTGTTAAACAGTGAGTCTGTCCCTTTAGAATTTACGACTGGTGTTTTGCTTTATATCTATAAACAGAAGGGGGAAGCCCACTCTCTTGAGAATTGGCGCCCTCTTTGTATGCTAAACACCGACTTTAAGATATTGATGAAGATAATAGCAAAACTTTTAACAGGTATTGTAGAAACTGTTCTGCATCTTGCTCAATCTTGTTCTGTCCCCAACAGGAACATCTCGGATCATTTGATTCTGATCCGTGAATTGTTCTGTCACGGGTACTCAGCTTCGACTTCTGGATTTGTAGTATCTGTGGATCAACGGGCAGCATTTGATTCGGTGAATCATGATTTTTTATGGCAAGCACTCAGTTTTTTGCATATACCGGCTATCATTATCCAATGGTTATGTAATTTTATAGGACAGCTACGGTCATGCCAGTAGTGAATGGTTGGGTGGGACCTCTGATACCTGTTTGAAGGGAGTCCGACAGGGTGTTCTCACAGTCCATTACTATATGTACTGTTTTTGGGCGTTTTGCTCCGCCGTGTTAATATGCTTTCACAGATACATGCTGTATCGTGTCCTATAACAACAGCACCTTACAAAGCCATTGCATATGCAGATGATATCTGCTTTTTGGTGGCAGACGAGGATTCGGTGATAGCCTCCTTGCAGGAATGTTCCTTATTTGGGACATATTCGGGAGCTACTCTGAATTTTGAGAAAAGTGTTGGTATACAGCTGGGATCTGCTATTGCACCGATTAGGAACATCGGACCATTGCAGATTGTAGATGGCCCTGTTCGTATTTTAGGGATTTATTTTGGTACTCGAGCCGATGACGTTTATAATTGGACTTCTAAACTACAACAAGGTCGCATAAAGGTAGCCTCATGGAACAGAGTCAGATTGGAAAAAGAAAGAGTCTATTTAATTAAGACATATTTACTTTCCTCTTTCTCTATGTTAGCTATATCTTTCCTATTCCAAACAATTGGAAACGCGATTCTTAGCCTTTTTTCAGGCATTATGGGGAGCAGGTTGAACCCAATAAAGCGGAATGTCACTATCCTTCTCTCACGGACGGTGGTGTTGGCATGACTAACCCCTTTTGTTTTCTCAGTATTTTTTCATAGCTTAACATTAGACCGCTTTTGATTAATCCCGCAGAAAGGATGGGAAGCGTGGTTCTATGATTCTTGTAAAATATGGTTCCACCAATGGGAACATGACTCCCTGCATATTCTGCATGCCTCGGGAAACACGCCACCTTATGTGAGGTATACGTTTCTACGTCTGAAGCAATGGCGGGTAACCCCACAAATGCTTCTCACTAATGCGCATAAATCCCTGTATAGATTGCTTCTTTCCTCTGTGTGTGCAGTTCAGTCCCCTTTTTTTAAATGTCCTGCCCAATATTGTCCCTCTCCGCTTATTTTGTTGCGTTGTATGCGAATCCCAATACATATGTGGGACTTCCACTGGTTATCCTGCCATGAGAGAATTAATGTTAAATCAAACCATAAACAAAAACAGCTACAAGACAGGCTGTGTTCTAGGCCCTCTTGTATTGATGAATTGGAAACTATTTCTCATTTATTTTTTGATTGCCCCTTTATACAACGTTGGTGGACCTTTCTAGCCCAAAAATGGGGTATGCCATTGCTTCAATTTGTCTCTTACCCGATGATTATGTATGGAGCATCCCCCCCTCAATGGTCTCTGTGGAACACTGATACTTTAAATCTTATTTTTGTTGTAATTAAATGGCATATTTGGATGGCAAGATGCCAGTTCACCCTGCAGCATAAAATTTGTACATATATAGAAATTGAACAAAAGATTGTTCGGGATTTGAAAACTGTTTATGCACATGAACTTGTGTCTCTTTCAGGCCTGGTCTGTTCGCCTCTTTGAAAGCCCTACCTTGGATTACAGACTGGATGCACCGTGACTTGAAGGACTTTTGTTCTCTCAGTATCATTTCCTTAGTTTTCTTTCTTTGTTTTCTTCCATACCTTTTGATATGAACACTGTTGTATACTGTCTTGATTTTACCTGTTTTTTTCTTATTGTGTTTTCTTTATTGTATATTGCCTGATTTCTTGTTTCAATAAAACTTTCCCCTACTCTTTTCGATAAGTGCCATCGGATCTTTAACATCCACCTGAACTACCACCAATCCAGGCAGATGGGACCTCGGTTTAACGTCTCATCCGAAAGACGGCACCTCAGAAGTGCAGCACCCCTCTCATGCTGCACTACAGTGTCAGTACTGGGATATTAACCCAAGTGCCAGATGTGGGAACTGAACCCACAGCCCTCTGATCTCCCGGCCTCAGAGGCAAGTGTGCTACCTACTGAGCCACTGGCACTAATCAATGGAATAACAAAATGGAATGAAGTTGCATGGTCATTAGCAAGGCAGCATGACCACCTGAACATTCAGAAATTAGTTTGAATCTACTTCAGCTGATAGTTACACATAGCGCAGTGAAAGCAGCATGACCTCAACATGGCAGCCTCAACATCAGTAACTATTTCAGTGCATACTGCAAAACATTCATTGAGCAGTAGCAAAATAAACGAACACTAAAAAAACATGGAGTCAGACCTCAGGCTTTTAAAGTCATACCTGGCAGACATGGGAGATAGATGTAGCATAGGTAAAATACCAGCAGCAGAGCTAGATGTTTTGATAGCAGAGTTCATCTACAAAATAGAAAGCAACGATGGGACTGATTATGAGCCATCTACTTTGAGGGGGATGTTAGGTAGCTTTGATAGACACCTCATCCAAAGTAATTATGGGCACTTCATTTTCCACGGCAACAGTAAAGACATTTCTGAGACACTGTCAACCCTGTCAGCCAAGCAAAAATTCCTAAAAGATTTTATTGCTGTTCTTCTCACTGTGGCCACATGATGTATCTATGAGCATTTTGTATGTTTTTGAGCTGATAGAAGACATTTATTTGTTTACTAATTCATAGCTTTCATTGGTGCCCATACAGTATAAAAGACAATGAATGGGCATCGATGAACAGCCATGCATATGCCAGCATCTCATGGTCACCTTGGCAACTTATGTAAACCTCTTGAGCTGCGCTCTCGGGGTTTACTTCGGTTCCAAGGTGACTACTCGCTGGCATAGCGTGTTGTTCATCGATGCCCATTCATTATCCTCTGTACTATTCTTTTGTGTGGGACTGTGTCAAATGCCTGGCTAAAGTCTAGGTAGGCCATGTCCACAGCCCCTCCCTGGTCTACTACTTTGGTCACCCAGTCAAAGAAATCTATTAGATTCATCTGACATGACCATCCTGCTGTGAATCCACACTGCATTGGGTCCTGTGCCCCACTGGTCTCTAGTTACGCAACAATTCTTTCTTTCAGAAGTGATTCCATTATTTTCCCTACCACTGAGGCCAAGCTAACAGGTCTGTAGTTTCCTGCCTCTTTTTTGCTCCCATTTTTGTGAAGGGGGATCACATCCACCCTCCTCCAGTCCTTACCTACCACACCATCCTCCCATGATTTGTTAAAAAGGGTAGTCAGTGGTGTCACTAGTTCTCCCCTTAGTTCTTTTAGAATTCTGGGGTGAATCCCATTGGGCCCCTTTGCTTTGTCCACCTTCAGTTTTAGGAGTTCTTTCAGAACCCTTTCTTCTGTGAAAGGCTGGTATCGACCTCCCTATCCAGAGTGCTTCTACTGATTGGATTGGGTACCTCCCCTCCTCTTCTTTTGTGAATACTGAGCAGAAGTATTCGTTCAGTATCCCTGCTTTTTCACTGTCCCTCTCTGCCCACCCTCTCTCCCCTTTATTAAGTGTCACTATCCCTCCATTGGTCTTTCTTTGCTCCCTAATATACTTATAAAAGATTTTATCCCCCTTCTTAATCGAGTTGGCTATATTTTCCTCTGTTTGGGCCTTTGATATTCTGACTGCCTTCCCCGCTTCCTTCTGCTTTAACTGGTACAATTCTCTGTCCTGCTCCTTCTGTGTTTCCTTATACTTCCTGAATACTGTCTCCCCTAATCTTCCCTGCCAACTCTTTTGAGAACCATAGTGTTTTTTCTTTCATTTTGATTTGTTTATTTGCTTCACACAAAGGCTTGTTGCCTCTGTAATGGCAGGTTTGATGTTTCCCCATTGTTCCTCCACTTCTCCTTCTTGCCTGTTTGCTAGTGCTTTTCTGAGGCACTCTCCCATTTTGACAAAGTCAGTCCTCCTAAAGTCCAGTACCCTCACTTTAGCCAGTGAATACTGTCCACCTGGGTGGGTGAGTGGGTGGGTGGAAAACAATTAAAGCTCTGCCATGGAACTTGTCGTGGATAACTATGGTACTACACAAGCAACCATGGATCTACTGTGACATTAATCCATGGTTGCTTTGCAGTCAACTGATGCTGTTTGTCCAGTGTAAGATAGTTATTCTGTGATTGCATTTACACCATGTTACAAGTATTTTTAACATATGGTAATCAGAAATAGCAATGTTGTTTAGGTGGGTGGGGGGGACTCAACATTCAGTTGCTGCTGTACCACTGATGTGGCATCAGAATGATGGTATGACAGCATTTCAGATTAGATGGCTTTCCATACATTCCACACGTTAACCATATACTAAAGGTAGAAGAGAGCAGCATGCCGCATGACAGACTCAGGGCTGCAATAGGTAGAGGACAACGTGGCGGAAATAAATGTGAGACCTCCACTTACCTTCAAGAATGATAATAGAGCATTTTCTTTCAGATTGTCCTCCTGATGGTAACCTTTAATACTGCACTCGGTGTTGCATAATTATTTTTGTAGAATCCAGGCCCAATACCAGGGATGTGGGGTAGAGTAACTTAAACAGCCCCCCAAATCCCAGGGGAAACTTTCAAAAACATGCATTTTTGACATGCGTCAGCATCTATTTGATAATTTGTTGAACTGTATTTAGCATTTATCTTCCCCTTTTTCATTAAAACTGTGCCCATGAACTTGATTAAAAAGGGTCCTAGTCTCCTACACTTCCTCTGTTTTGACTGTATATCTACACCTGGCCTTCAAATACTCACTGCCTCTTCCTTATATACTTTCCAAGATGTACCCATCCAGGTGATCTCGGTAAGCTAGACTGAGAATCAGTCCAAGTTTTCCCTACCTGGGGAGGAGGCAGTGGATACAGAGGTTCAGGCACCACAACTGAGCAGTGAAGAGCCAAGTAGCATCATCAGCCTGAGGGCCAACATTGTTGCTGCCAGATTTAACCCCCCCACACATGTATCAACCCAGTGGGATAAGATCAAATACAGGAGACCTTTCTAACCAGTCAGAATCAGGGTAGGACCAGGCCCATCCACCAAGCTGTGAATCTTACCAGCACAGGACTAGTTCTAGAACTCCAACACATCTGGAACCATGTATTGCTGCCCACACAACTCTTTCCCCTGAGCTACCAGGGGGCAGTTGTGCAATGACAGGAACCACTCACCCTCTCTGAAACAGAGGCATGTCAGATAGTCTAACCTGCTTCTGCTGCCTACTGTGTGACTGCCCAACCTCAGAATGCAAACCAGGGTCATTAAAGAATAAATACCTACCATAACAATAGATCTTCAAGAGACTCTCCTCCACTGAGACTCATCATGGAACTGTAAGCCACTGATGTCAGGACCACCCTGAAATTTTTGCAGTCTGGTGCCACCACACTGACATGCTTCATCAATGCCTATATAACATTGGCATCCCCAACATGCCTCAGTTCCCCGCTGGAGACTAGCTCAGAGGATTATCAGACCAGAAGGAATTTAAGCTACCATGACCACACCAGGCACATGGGAAAGGACATGGAACCCTGAGTAGGGATGCAATAGAGAGCATCAGATGAGAAACAGCTTGCAACCACAGGCACTATAGTCACCTGCCACCTGACAAGGGGGGACGGTGGAAGGGACAGCTGTGGCTCAATGGAGGCAATTCTCTTGAAGATCTACTGCTACTGTAGGTAACTATTCTATCTTCTTCAAGGATATCTCCCTCCCTTTAGCCACATCATGGAAAGATGTGCAAGCAGTACCAAGCACCGAGGGAAGATGGCAGGACCTAATGATCCTGAGTAAGGAGGTCCTGCAGAACACTGAGGCACATTTATGAGAGATGATGTCCAGACTGCAGTTTTTAGTGATTGTATTAATAGTACTCCAAGTGGCAGCAGGAGAGATGTCAGCAGCTGACACATTCTGGAAACAAGCTACTGAAGTAAACACCTCACGGTTGGAATGAGCATGAACAGGACCAGGAAGCTGCTTACCGCAATTCTGGTAACAAAACACAATGCAGTTGGCCAGGCATTTGAACAGGCCCTGTTTAATAATTGGTAAACCCACCATTCTGGGGCAAAAGCAATAAACAGCTGACAGGATTTCTATATTCCTTTGCATGATCCAGGTACCCAACACAGCATCCTACAGATGTCCAATGTGCGTAAATTACATTCCCCACTATTTGTGGGAGAGAAAAAGTAAATTGGAAGGTCTGTAGTCTGATTTAGTGTTCATTCAGATACAACCTTTGGAAGCAAATGAGGATTTTTATGTAGGATAATCCTCTCCCTGTGAAAAATAATAATTAAAGGATATGCCACAAGAGCCTTCAACTTGTAGATGTGTCTAGAAGACATCATTGCCACTAGAACCAGTGTCTTCCAAAAGAGGACGTGCAGCTTATAAGGTGCCACAGGCTCAAAGAAAGATGCAGTGAGGGTTTCTAGGACAAAATTAAAATCCCACACCAGAACCAGATCTTGAACTGGGCAGTGCAGAAGGAGGATGCCCATTAGGAATGTACAGGAACCCTCCAGCTGGGCCACAGTCTTGCCTTCTGTCAGGCACAGAAAACCAACACAGTGGCCATGTGGATGTTTATTGAGGAATACTCTAATCTTGAGTCCCTTAGGGACAAGAGGTAGTCCAGTACTTTAGGAACTGGACATGTAAAGGGATTTAGAGCATGCCCAGTATACCAGATGCTAAAACCTTTCCATTTTTTGTGAATAATTGTACTGGGTAGATGGCCACCACCAGGGAAATCCAAAGTGGGAGAGCTCTATGTCCTTAGGAGCCATGTGTGAAGGTACAGGGACTGAAGATCCAGGTGTACCAAAGCACCCTGTTCCTGTGACAGAAGTCCAGCTCACAGTGGGACTGAGTGCAAAGGAAAGTCACCAAGAAAATCAAACTCTTAAAGGATATGAGCTATGAGCTATGGAAATAGACTTAGGAAATTAAACTTATTTTCAGCTAAATACAGGCAGATCAGAGGAGATCTTCGTCTAACATACAAAGCAATAAATAATGAATATATAAGGGACATTATAGCACTGACATTACAGGAGGGTATAAAAACCACAAGAAGTAATGGTTATAAAATAAAAGGGGAATTAATAAGAACAACCCGGAGAAGTAGCTTTTTTACACAGAGGGTTGTAACACTATGGAATAGCCTTCCACAGCAAGTTGTTACAAATCATAACATCACTATATTTAAAATTGGGCATGATGAGTACATAGGAGACAAGAGTTCCACCCATGATTGCATGGGTGGCGAGTTCAATAAAGGGCCCATAGCCTACTGAACTCATATTATTCCTGTGACCCTATGAAAAGGAGGTTCCACAGCCAATTGCTGGAGAAGCAGAAACCACATTTGTCTGGGCCAAAGAGAAGCCACCAGAAACAGGGTGGCATTCTTGGCTCACAGCTTGACCAGAACCCTCTACATTAGAGGGAATGGGGGAAAACAGAAACCTCCCTTACCAAGAGAGGGATAAAGCATCTCACTCAAAAACTCTAGGTCCTGGAGTGAGTGAGCAGAAATTCAGCAGTTTTGTGTTGTATGGCAATAAAAACAGGTCTATGTCTGGATGACCCCATTTTTTCGAACAGGCCATCCACGACGGAGTGCAAGAGTTCCTTTTCATGGCAGAGCACATTGGATTGACTGAGGTGATCTGCCAGTGTGTTCAGGGTCCCTGGGAAGAATGCTGCTGACAAAAATATGCTGTGTTCCTTCGCCTAGTGCAAACTCTCATTGCCTCTCTGCAGAGGGTGTACAAATGAACCCTGCTTTGTCAGTTGATGTAGTACATCACCAATATATTGTCTGTGTGAATCAACAACTGATTCCCCTGAAGGAGCATAATGAAGACCTGTAGGCCATGCAACACAGCCCTAATCTCCAGAGTGTTGCTGTGAAGAACTGTATCCAGTGGGCTCCATTGGACCTGGGTTCTGAAAGAGCCCAAATGTGCACCCCAACCTGTTTCCAAGGCATCTGTGGTCATCCCTAGCAGGGGGAATGGCCTCAGAAAAGGAGAACCCTTTCTAGGTTGAAGTAATTCAGCCACCAGAGTAGGGAATGATGGAGAGGAGGAGTGACTTGTATTAGGCACTCCAACTCATGTGAATGCTGAGCCCACAGCGCTCTGAGGAACCATTGCGGGATCCTCATATGGAGGCGGAACAGCAGAACTATTAGGATGTCAGTTGCCAACAGGCCAGTTAGTCTTAACAGACAGGGAGCCAACACATAGTTGCTAGAGGTAACCAGCTGTGCCTGTGGCACCAATGCCATTGCATGGTCCGAGGGTAAGAACACTCTCCCAGGACCCGTGTCCAGCATAACTCCTATGTCCTGGAGCCACTGGCAGGGGGTAAGGACTGACTTCAGTTCACCGACCAGTATGCCCAGTTGGTCAAACAATTGCCTGGTCCAAAACAGTATGTATACAATGGCTTCCCAAGACAGAGCCGTTAACAGCCAATTGTCTATGTAGGGGAAGACATACAGTCCCTTACTGAAGAAGGATGCTGCCACCACTCAGTGGTGGAGCTAAAGGGGGGGCTGTGTGGGTCAGTTGCCCCTCCTGGCTGCCCCAGTGTGACTAGTGGTGCCCCTCCATCATCTTTAGTCACTGTTTGGTGCCCATTGTGGAGCCCACAGTTGACTGAATGGCTCCCCCGGTTCCCAAACCTGACTCCGTAACTGATACTTCAGTAAATACACACAGTGCAGAACATAAACCAAAGGAAAAAAACAACAAATATTTGTAAATCTTTACATTGCTGCAATGGCAGTATCGGAACAATGGTTCGTCATCCATTCATGCCATAAAAGTTAAAGTTTAAAATAATAAAAAAGTAGCAGCATTAGCGAATACTTTTAAATGTTTGATGGTGTTCATCAGGAATGGTGGACTGACGAGTAGTTGATGGTGACAGAAATGACTGAGGCATGCTGGAGATGCCAACATTATATAGGCGATGACGAGATGTGTCAATGTGGCAGTTCCAGCCTGTCAAAATTTCTGGGTGGCCCTGACGCCAATGGCTAACAGTTCCATGATGTGGCTCAATGGGAGGAGATATCCTTGATGAAGATCATGGCACTTTTTAATTTTAATGTTAACTTTTAATGTAATACCTATCTTCTACAAAACTTAAGGAGTCTGAGTCACCCCCTTGAGGAAGAGGCCATTCTGCCACAAAGTGTTGGATTTTAATGCCCGCAGGTCTGCTTGTGTGGACTAACTGATATGCAATTTTTGTGACTATATGTACTATCCAGAACCAGAGTGCACTCTGGTTTGGTTTTCAGTTAACAAGTTTAAGTATTTGCATGTTGGTTTCAACTGCCACATTATTTCTCCTCAAACACCTACACAGCCACCTCCCTGACCCAGTACCGCCTGTTTTAAAGCAACAAGCTTTACCTTTCCAGGTTACTTGAAAATGCATTTTCAAGTGGACATTTCTTCACTACCTAACTGAAATTGCTGTATCACCATTAGATTTCTTAATATGTAAGATTAAGAGTACACTGGTCATGTTCAGTTATAATCTTGTAAAGGTGTAAATGCTGTAGTTAATGAATACAAGCGCACCCTGTCTGGTATTATACTATACATCTGTCTGAACAAATGTCATATGATGTAGACACTTCTCATTGGCTATTCCTATGAGTCTTCTGGGTACATCAATAACTTAAAACTACCTACAGTAAACCAACGGTCATATAAAACTCTAAACCTCTCCCCTCTCCTGGAAGCACTAGCTCACTCTAACTGGGACCTAATCCTAAGATGCTCTAACATGGATGCTGCCCTTACACACTTCCAGAACACCTTCCTTAGCCCTGGGACAAACATGCCCCCCTGCGCCGTGCTAGGGTCTGAGGGTCTCACCTTCCCTGGATATCATCCGAGCTGATAGCATGCCAACAAGCCCGCGACAGGGTGTGGCGATTTACAAATCTACGCTCCTCCCAGGCGACAATATCACCTACCACATGCTCCGAAACAAGTGCACAAAGGCCATTCGCTTAGCAAAGGCCGAATATTTTAACAACACCCTAAATGCAAATCTTGGGAGGCCTTCTAAATTCTGGAAAGTCATCAACTCCCTTTTCTTCCCCCCAACAACAAATCCCCCCCTCCTTCTCTCCCAAGGGACTCTACACTCCGACCCCCTGACGGTAGCCTCCGAGTTCAATTTCTACTTCACTACTTGTGCGACGACCCTTCTGGACTCCCTTCCTCCAGTAACCCCACCCAATCCCCAGACAGCTACCCCCACATCACCTGGCCAGAACCCTCTCTTTCAGACACATCTCCCCCATCGAAACCTTAGATGCCCTTTGCTCCCTGAATCCCACCAAAGGAAAATCTCCCGACGGTCTCGACAACAAACTCCTCTTCCTATCTGCCCCGACCATAGCTACTCCCCTCGCTGCCCTGCTAAATCTCTCATTCATCACTGAATCACTCCCCACAGAGTGGAAACATGCCACTGTCCTACCACTACCAAATGGAGGTGACCCTACCTCCGCTGCTAACTACTGCCCCATCTCCCTCCTCCCCACTTTCGCCAAAATCCAAGAACATCTAGTGCTATCTCAACTCTCCCACTTTCTCTCTGAAACTAACTTCTTCACTCCATTCCAGTCCAGTTTTAGAAAAAAACACTCCACCACCACCTCCCTACTAAGACTCATGGATTCCATCCTCTCTGGGATGGACAAGGGACAAATTACATCCACTATTTTCATCGACCTAGCCAAAGCGTTTGATATGGTATCCCACTCTCTCCTATTATCCTGCCTATCAGGTGCTGGGCTATCGGCGTTGACCACAAATTGATTCAGAGCCTATCTACAAAATAGAACCCAATCTACAAAAATAGCTGACTGCCCCCCCCCCCGCTCCCTATTACCATCAGCGTTCCTCAGGGCTCAGTCCTTGGCCCCATTCTCTTCTCCATCCTACTAAATGATCTGCCAAAGGCTTACACCACTACCTCAATCCACATGTACGCTGATGACACAGTCCTCTTTACTTCTGGCCGCACCTACGAAGAAGTCACCTCTAATCTCCAGACCGACTTCAGCAAAGTACAACGCTGGTTTAACTCCAACCAACTCTTCCTAAATGCCAAGAAAACAGTCTCTATGACTTTTGGCACTAGACAGAGGCTATTCAGACTTACATCCCCTCTGATCTTCCGTACCCTAAATAACACTGTCCTTGAAGATGTTCCCTCCTTTAGGTACCTGGGGGTTTGGCTTGATCGCCACCTCTCCTTTTCCCCACACATGGACGCCATCCTGTCAAAACTGTGCCCTAAGCTTGGTGCCCTCTATAGAAACCGCACTAGTCTCCCACTTCCTGTGAGACGTGAAATAGTCCAGAAAATGATTCTACCTTCCTTCGACTACTGCGATGTTGTCTACAGCTCTGCCTCCAAGTCCACCTTATCCAGACTGGACTCCCTCTTCAATGCTTTCTGCCGCTTCGCCCTTGATGCCCCCCCGTACCCATCACTGTGAGCTCTTCCATTCGCTGGCCCTTCCATCCTTGAGCAACCGGCGCCTACTTCACAGTGCTAAATTTGTTTCCAACTTCTGGTTCGGTTCCCTTCTGCCCTACCTCATCTCCTCCCTATCTTCCCCGCCAACCCCCGCCCACACCCTCAGGTCTACTGACTCCAGGCTATTAGTAATCCCTCACCGAAGGACCGCTGCAGGCCAATCGGCTTTCTCTTACCTCCTCCCTAAGCTCTGGAATGACCTGCCGGCCCAAATCCCCCATTCCTTCTCCAAACACTCTCTATCCTCTGCCCTCACTAATTTCTTTGCACCCAATTGTACATGCCCCTGACCTCCCCCCCTTTGCCTGATTCTCTTCCCCCCCGATGCCCTCCTCACCTTACGCGCCTGACCAGCAACTTGGCCTTCGCCCAAATGACTGGCTTATAAATTGCCCTAAACAACCCATGCACTTACCTTCTCATGACACTTCTGTTATCTCCCTTCTTATTCCCCGACAACGTCTTCCCTAGGTCAACCCTCTCATCTTTCCCTGTGTATACTACCCAGACCTGTCACCTCTCCCTGGCCCCAAGCTCAGGCTTCCATTTCTCTCTGCCAACTTGGTGCATTATACTTCAAATTAATCTCTAGATAATAGGCACTTATGTAAGTATGTATAGTTCTAGATGTGTAATCAAGTATGTTATGCCACCCTCCTTATGGCACATGTATGTAGTGTCTCCTCATGTAACAAGTTTGTAAAGCCACACTTAACTATGTAACAATTGTTTGAATTGCTTGACTCCAAGTTCAACCTATTGATTGTTTTATGTTTACCCTCCTCCCTTGTAAACCCCCGGTTGCACCACGAGACGAGCATCTTGTTGCTCAGTGTGCTCTCCTGGTGAAACATTTTCAATGAATAAATAAATAAAGAAGGCAGGAGGTTTTAGCACCAATGTTTCCTATCTGAAATTTAAAATCATTATTTGACATGGATGTCTGATTAGTTATGGAGAAGCTATAAGTTTGGCCTTAACAAAGGGTGAGTTGATGTAAGGTCCAGATTGGTGATCAAAATTCAGCTCTGAACAAAGTCGTAATTAGACTGAATGACTGTCAAATGAATATAAATAACAAGCATTTGTCAATGCCGAATGTTGTCTTGCTGGTATTGGCACTGGTAGTGCAGGCGTTAGAGAGACACATAATAGGAATGGCAGTGATGTATAGAACCAACGTCAACCCCACCTCATCTTGCAGAGAGTAACAGGCATTGGGGTGTGCCTCTGGGTCGTTAGCCATAACGCTCATGCCTTTTCACCTAACCCTACCCTGCAGACTCTGACAAGTGTCGTTGTGCCTTAATTGGTAAGGCGCTTCCACCCCATTTCATAAAAAAGTATGTTAGGATGGGTGCAGCATAGAGAATGGGGTGAACTTTGGGACTGAAGAGTCCAAGGCACACCTGGATGACTGTCAGTGACTGCAGGGTGGGGGTGGGGGTGCAATGGCATGAGCATTACAGCTGACAATCCAAAGGCACACCCTGATGCCTGTTAGTCTGTACAGGGTGGGATGTTATGGTTAGAAACTCTAACACCCTGGGCGTTTATTGGTATTTGCACTCCAAATTTTCAACATGGCCTTTTTGTGACCCCACCTCATGAAAGCATGTGGGCCTCTGCTCATGAACAGTGTCGCTGTGATTTTCTTAATGTGTCCCGAACGTTGATTTCCCATAGTGATCACGCCATTCTGCACCACATAAAAATGTCAGCTGCACCATTCATAAGGAGCTGTGAAGAGATGGTAATGTTGAAAATCTGGAGTGAAAATATTAAAAATTCTCGAAGTTACGAGCCTGCATAAAAACTGTGCAACACATGCTTGTAAAAGTCTTTTCTTGGAATTCTTTCACCAAATTTTTAACATAGGAATTCTGGGACCTCTGCTCATGAACAGTGGCAGCATGAATTTTTTAATCTGACCCAAACATTGATTTCCGACAGCGATTGTGCCATTGTGCGCCAGATGTGCGAAACCACATTTTGGGCAGGATATGAAAAATGATAGCTGTACTGTTCATAAGAAGGTGTGCAAAAATGGCAATGTTGAATATCTAGAGTGAAAATATAAAAAATTCTTGAACTTATGACTGTACATGGACACTGCGCAACACATGCTTGTAACATAGTCATTTTGCAGAATTTTTTCACCAACTGTTTAATATAGACATTTTGTGACCTCTGCTTATGAACAGTGTTACTGTGATTTTCTTACTCTGTCTGGAACATTGTTTTCCTACAGCGACTGCACCACTGTGCGCTGGATGTGCTAAAACACATTTTGGGCAGGCTGTGGAAAATGACAGTTATACTGTTCATAAGGAGGTGTGTAAAAATGGCAGTGTTGAAAATCTGGAGTAAAAATATTGAAAATTCTCAAAGTTACAAGCATGCGTGGAAAGTGCACAATGCACGCTTGTAACATGGTAATTTTGTGAAATGTTTTCACCAAATTCTCAACATAGGTATTTAGGGACCTCTGCTCATGAACAGTGCTACTGTGATTGTCTTACTGTGTCCCGAACATTCTTTTCCTACAGCGACAGTGCCACTGTGCGCCAGATGTGCAAAAACACATTTTGGACAGGATGTGGAAAATGACAGCTGTACTGTTCATAAGAAGGTGTGAAAAAATGGCAATGCTGAAAATCTGAAGTAAAAATATTAAAAATTCTCAAAGTTACAAGTGTGCGTGGAAACTGCGCAATGTACGCTCATAACACAGTCATCTTTTGGAATTTTTTCACTAAATTTGCAACATAGGGTTTTTGGGACCTCTGCTCATGAACAGTGTTACTGTGATTTTCTTACTCTGTCCCGAACATTGTTTTCCTACGACTGTGTCACTGTGCGCTAGATGTGCAAAAACACATTTCGGGCAGGATGTGGAAAATGACAGCTGTACTGTTCATAAGGAGGTGTGAAAAATGACAATGTTGAAAATCTGGAGTAAAAATATTAAAAATTCTCGAAGTTAAAAGCGCATGGAAACTGCGCAACGTACGCTCGTAACACGGTTATTTTTTGTAATTTTTTCACCAAATTTGCAACATAGGCTTTTTGGGAGCCCACCTCATGAACAGTCACACTGTTGTTTTGTTAAGCAGTTCTGAAAGGTGATTCTGCGCAATGACCGCAAAATCACCTTTCAAGACCGAATAATGAGATGACAGTGACTGAATTCATGAGGTGGGGTTCCAAGAACCCCATGTTGAAAATGTGGTGCTAAAATTCGCAAAAATGGCCGAGATATGCACCAAAGTTGAAAAAAAAACATTTGCCATTATACAGCTTGCCAGCATTTCTTCAGTTCGCAGTCGGCTTTAAAGAGTGCAGACGTGTTCCGGTCCACTCAAGATCATCGCACCAGGCTCCGGAGGTAAGTATGGGGTGGGGGGTGGGGTGCACAGAGGGTGGCTGCAGGCTGGGGGAAGGGACAGGATGGTGGTGGACCGTTTCCTTTGTTTCTGGTAACAAAAATTAAAAAATTCACTGTGGACCGTTTTCTTTTTTTTTTACAGGTTTGGCCACACTGGGGTGGGCTCCCAGTGTGGCACATTTCTTTGGGGGGGGCATGCTAGCCACACTGGAGTTGGCTCCCACTGTGGCACACAATTGGGGTGGGACAGTGGCAGGAAAATGGGGAGGGGGTTAACATGCCGACAAGGGGATTGGGTACCCCCTGTCGATAAGCATATCTGTGTTCGGAGGCATGATGCCGAGAGGGATTAGGCACCCCTCGGCAGACCACATCAGTAAAGGGTCACATGTGCCGACAGGATTGAGGCACCCATGTCCCAGCTTCTAGGGACCTGTGAGTGGGTGGCTGCCACCCGCCATGTTTCTTAAAATGTTACACCAGGCAGGTACGCACTGCAATGAGGGGTCATCCCTCACTGCAGCGGCTAAAAACGTTCAAGTTGGCACATTTGCAATTGCTGTCACAGACAGTGTGCCGGTCTAATTCGTGCCACAGAGCCAGCCCTAAGAAAAGCAGTGCATACTGGCCACAACCGACCTCACCTCCAAACCTGCTCTTCCACTTCAAGCAAGTCCAATATGTTGTCTGCACTGCGCACGCAAGACAACATAAAAAACAATCACATGTAAGTACAGTATTTTTCTAATTGGAACGTGTCGTACTTTTCTGTTGTTGCTTCATTTTCTTTGCTGCAGGGACTCTGCTGGTGCTCTCTGCCTTTGTACTCTATGGTATAGTTATATCATCTTATAGAAAACCCTTGTATGGCTGGGGTACTGCATGGATTACTTTCTCATAGCAGTCCCGATTGGGGGGAAGCGTTATTTCTATGGCCATGTGGCTAAGCATCACCTGCTTCTGAGAATGGACTTTGCTCTGAATACATAGATGGAACAACAAGCCCATCGAGCTTGCCCTAATGTCCTGCTTGTTTTACTCTGCCCCTTCAGAGTCTTCCCTGCCCTCTGTGTCCCTCTTGTTCCTAATAACCCCTTTAAAATGATCTCACTGTGTTTTGAATGCTGATGTAGTGACAGTGTTGATCAAATGACTGGCTAGACTGTTGCATCTGTCTACCACCCCCCGTGAAGAAATACATGGCAGGTTTTGTGAAGCCATATAGGTACTGTAAGTCCCACATGGGGGGTTACTTTTGTGCACATTACTTTCCACTTGCCCTTACTCTCCCCTCTAGACTGTCTATCCTTGTTGACTTTTGAAAGTCCACTATTACTGCATTTCCCCCTGGACACTGCCCCTATTTTTCCTATGCCCTTTGTGTTTTGGGGGAAGAGAACTTTGCTCCCTTTGTGTATTTATACATGTTCCAGTGCTCCAGCCCTGCCTCCCCCTTGCTTAGTTTAAAACCTAGTTGTTTCAGCCCGGTGGTGCTGGAGGTTGAGGTGCTGTGGTTTTATCTGTGTGCCATCACTATGTTTTTATATGCATAAACAAACACCCTACATTTGTTTTAATCTTTGATAAAGGGTCTAGGAAGACCAGAAATGCGTTAGGCATGTACTTATAATAAAGTATTTTTTATCTGCAGTGTTCAGCCTTTTTTGTGGTGATTCGATACCTGTTTTTTTTGTGCACATGCTGTTTATTTAACCAGAGCACCCCATCCTGGTGCGAGCTCGTATGTTTGCCATTTGTTTTAATCTGATGTCGCCCTTCCATCTCAATAAAGGCATCTTGATATTCCTCTTCCATCTGATTGTACAATCTTTTTCATCACCGCAGTAAAACCAGTTTGATGTCCCATCCACTTGTAGACACCCTTCCATCAAAATAACATCTCCTCAATTTCCCCATCCATACATAGATATTGAGAGCAGAAAAGGGCTCTTGGCCCATCCAGTCTGCCCACCCTACCTAACTATTCTGCCTTGCCATAGTGGCAATCCCCCTCTTTGTTACTGTCCCCCACATGTTCTAACTAAACCCACATGCCTGTCCCATCCCTGATTGAAGCTGCTGATTGATTTGGCCTGTACCACTTCCTCTGATAGCTTATTCCACTTATCCACCACCCTTTCAATGAGGAAGTGCTTATGGATGACCTTTTTGACCCCCCCCCCCCAATCAGCGTTAATGAATTCCCTCTCATCATTGTATTTAAAATCAAGGAAAAGAGTCCAATAACATTCACCCTATTTATCCCGTGGAGGTACTTGTATGTCTCAACCATGTTACCCCTATCCTTCATCTCTTCCAGGGAGTACATGGTTAAGTCCTACAGCCTCTCCTTGTATGTCATTTCCCAAATGACATGAATCATCTTAGATGCTTTGCGCTGTACTGCTTCCACTTCATTGCAGTCTTTTTTAAGGTATGGACTCCAGTATTTGTGCAGTATTCCAGGTGTGGAAACTCACCACTGACCTGTACAGTGGCAGGATCACCTCCTGACTTCAATTGCTTATCCTCCTCCCTATGCATTCCATCATTCTTTTTGCTTCACCCACCACATTATAGTGTGCAGACATTTTGGGGGTTTCCAGTATCATTACCCATAAATCCTTTTCTTCTATAGTGCTACCCAGCACCCCCTCCATTTGTTAGTACACCCCTGGGTTTCTTTTCCCAGTGTGGATTACTTTAAATTTATTAGCACTGAAGCTCGGCTGCCAGCTCTTTGACCAAATCTCCAACCTACCCATATCCTCCCTTAGTTCCCTTCCCCCTTCTTCTGTGTCTACCCATCTCCAATTCCATTATCCCTAATTCTTTTTCTTCTATAGTGCTATCCAACACCCCTTATTTCACCCCCCACACTTCTTATTGCACCCCTGGGTTCCTTTTCTCAAAGGGCATTACTTTACATTTCTTAACATTGAAGCTCAGTTGCCAGAGCTTTGAACAGATCTCCGCCCTTCCCACATCTTCCCTTATTTCTCTGTGGTAGGTCTGGTCATCCTACCTTGGAATTAGAGGGACTATAGTCTAATTTATTTTTCTAAAGCCTGTTGCAACAGCATTCATACTATGTTATATTGCACTATCCTCTTCCTGTTCTGTCAGGATGACCACCTACAGAACCCCCCTTTTTTCTTCTTTACTCTATGTTTCCTTTTCAAGTCCCTCTAAAATGCATCCTGCATGGCTCAAAGTGACCAAACAATGTAACAGCTAGCCAGCACAGTTTCATTTGCTAATATAAAAACAGATACCCTTTGTTAAATATTTGCATATTTAAAATACAAGCCATTTTTGCTACACTGTTATGCAGCACATATAACATAAAATATGTTTGATTGCCTAAGTACATTGAAAATGTCATATACTATGTAGTGGTTTGATGTCTGAGAAGGCCAGATTTAGTATAAATGAAGTTTCCCTTGATTAGGAAAAGGCTGAAGGACAATATAAAAAGCCATTTTTTTCAGGCTGCTGAATAAGAAAATGGATGTTTTCCCTTCTCCTTTTCTGGAGAATGTATTTGTTTTATTTTAATTTCATAATGGTATCTGATATATGCCGCCTTGGTTTTTCAGTCTGCCTGGAGCCTGGGAGAGGGGAGGTCATGCAGTCTTCATGTCCTCAACACAATCTGAAGCACAGATGAGAAAAGGATCCCAGCGATGTTATGTGATCCTGATTGTTGCATCCTGATAAATGCAATGTAATGATTTATTTTATTTTATTTCCTTGTATTTTTTTGTGTCTATAACCTTGTTGAAATAAAATCATGCAGCAAGCGTGTTGTACCTTATATGAACTTTTACATCCACACCTTGGAACATTCTTTTCTCTTCCTCTGTGTTTAACTCTTGTGCAGATCTTTGTGTTAACAAAAAAAATAAACATATAACCTAAAACAATATAACACATTATAAATACAGATACATAAAATGTAAAAGGGCAAATCTGGCAGCAAGGGTAACTTGAAACTAAGACCAGTGGGTTACATTAGATCAAAGGCTTGCTTAAACAGGTGGGTCTTTAGGTCCCTCTTAAAGACCTCCAGTGAAGGAGCCTCCCTCAGAGATCTGGGAAGCTAGTTCCACAGGACCGGATCAGCCACCTCAAATCTTCTGTCACCCAATGTCTTGATCCTGGCCTGGCACCTGCTAGGAGGCTCCCCTCAGAGAAATGCCCTCCTTTTGGCTCTTACTGCAGACTTTACATTGGCTGTGAGCCACATTGGCTCCACTGATTGCTGATGCCCTGCCTTTCCCAAAAGTCTTAAAGTACCTCAAATTATTTAATTTTTCAGGTTGTTGTCCCCAGTCCATTACTGTTACACTCAGTAACAACCAAGGATGTGCTACTACTGGTGCTGGCATGGGTTTCAGGAAGCAGGTAGCAGTCGGGCAGCGATGAGTCATGGAGAATGATTAGAAAAATGCATAAACTGGCATGGATAAGATGTTGGGGCAATAGAGTGTGTTTGCAGATGTGTGTGTTGGGGCACTTAGGGAGATGTTAGCGCTGTAGCATGGTAGGGTAGTAGCAGATGGCTGTGGGATCAGATTGGTTTTACTGAGAAAGGGACTGGGTGTCTGACAGCAAGGAGGCCTATAGAAAGTCTAAATTGAACACTAACCTGCAACAGAGTGCTGCTTGAAAATACTGTTTTCTTGTTAGCACCATGCGAAAACTCTCATTCTTGTCTTCCCAGCCTTAAAAATCACTCCTCCAAAGCTGCTAAAAAAAAGGCCAAAAAATTCAGGGTTTAGAAAAGAGAGATGTAGCTGTAATTCACGTCTGTCTGCAAAGTAATGTTCATGTCAGTAGTTTATACAAAACTGGCAGAGGAGGGGAACTTGATGGCTTTATGGTTTTTGTTGGTTCTTATTCATCTAATTTCTCTGTTTAACTAAAGCTTTACTAGTCACAGTTACATATTTATTCACAAATTAACTTATAGTGTCATATTTTATTGTATTTTACTAACAGAAACCTGGAGAAACCGGGAGTGTTCTCACTGTTTCAGTCCACAGTAATGCACTGTGTTTGATGTTTGCAGAGTAAAGAACTTTGGACTGAAATCATTAAAAAAAAAACATTAAAATTACAGCTGTTGCCATGGTTTCAATGCATTACTCCTCTCCAGCTTGTAGAACACTGTAGCAAAATGTGTCTTATTAGGGACTGTTTGCAAAATACAGGCATTTCAGGAGACAGAGAGTAAAATTGCTCAATGAAAGCCTTACTCTGCCATTTGTTATTTTTTCATGTATCTATGGTATAAGGCAAGTAAGCATTATACCACGACAGAGCATGGTTCTACTGTGGGATTAATCCATAGTTGGGGGGGGGTTGGAGCACAAAGCCACAGGTCGAGTGCTTCAGCCACCCACCCATGGATTAATCCCACAATAGAACCTTGCTCTGGAGTGGTTTAATGCACTTGTAACATGATAAGCGGATAGATGATTGGTATGGTTTCTGAAATTGTAACAATGGGATATAATAAATGAAACGCAGACTCATATTTGTCATTTCCATACTTGGAATCAGTTACCTTTACTGAAAACAGTTTCTTGAAACGTGTCTAACTTTAACATGATTTTTTTCTCTATTATGAAACGCTTTTCCCATACATTTGTTAGCAGTTTTTTTTTTTTTACTTTCTCCAGGTCCCTGCCCAGTGGATTTCTTATCCACTGGTCTTTTCAGCTGAACCACTTACGTAGCGTGAACCTGGCGTCATTCTGCTCAGGGCTGTGAGATTTTTTTGCCTTTGGTTTTTCTCCTGGTCCCCCTTAAACTGTTGAGGACACTGGCACGAAGGACGGAAGTCCAGGCAGACAACATGCTGACACACGCTGTTGCCAAGTGCCTAGAGCGTCCTCCCTCCCCGGCTCTTGGAGAGCCGCCATTGCCCCTGTAAGCCGGTGCTTCCACCGGCCCCTAGAAACATTGGGTACACAGGACACCCTGGTAACCCACCCCTGGAGGAGGAGAGCATCCGTTGGGATGCTCGATCCTCCACCCCCCACCGGTCCCCGACAACCCTGAGTCCGTTCCCGAAACCGGGTTGCCGGCGTAGCTGAGGTATGGCGTCCAGTGCCTCAACCCTCAGCACCACTGGGCCGGCAAATGTTTGCAGTTTTAACACTGGAGAAGATGGAAGGTTTGATACCTTTTATTGGACCAACAAGTGTCTTGTACAAAGATGGAATTATACACAAGCTTTCAGAGCCACACAGGTCCCTTCTTCAGGTGAATAGCAAAACTGAGCAACAAGCAGTATTTATATCCACTGTGGAGCAATTAAAAATCAGGAAGTGAAGTAGGAAGGTGATAAAGGGGACTAGAGATGAAAGTCTAAGATGCAAAAAATAAAAACACAAACAGTTTTAACACTGAAATCTAGTCTTTCATTGCTTTATTTACATCGGTAATATGGTTTTACAGCTCTGGTTTTACTCATAGAGAAATTGGGTGCAATGGATTCTGGGAACTGGTGACGTAGATAAGATTTTGTTAAAATTGTAACTGCTCAATATACTATTATTTTGCTTTGTTTCTATCTGTATGACAATTTCACAGGTTCCAATATACAGTAATGTTATTTTGCTTACTTTACATCTTTAGCATGGTTTGAAAGCTTCGGTTTTCCACTACTACAAAGAGAAATATCTGCCGCTATGCATTGTGTTGACAGGTTTCACATATATTACGTGCAATGAGAAGGGAGGCAATATCCCGGTTGCATCACTGGCTGAGCTGGTACTCTCAGACACACACGGCAATCCCATTCCCGCAGAATATAACAGGCCAGGGAAGCTGGAGGGTAGCAAGGAGGGGAAGGGGTGTCAGAGTTAGCCACAAGAAACTTTCTCACCATATCCCAACAGCAAATCGATTTGCACCACTGGAGGAGGAGTGGGTTCTGGACACCTTCGGTAGAGGACTCACAGCCATTTGGTAAGCGTGAACAGGATGACTTGGTGGCACCCAGTGATAAGATCAGGAGTAAGGGAGGATCTTAGTAGTAGGAGATTCAATGATTATAGGGATGGAAAAGGTGCTGGGAAGTGAGGGAAGGGGAGGAGGTGATCAGATGCCTTTCAGATGCACCAGCTGTCCTGGACATGGAGAGGTTAGGGAGAATGGTAGAGGAGGGTGGAAGGGAGCTTGGGATCTAGTGCACCTGGGATACCAGTGATCTGGTGAACCAGCTAACTGAAACATTAAAAGTGCAACTTTCTAAGGCTAGGGGACAGATTAAAGCCACACTCAGTGTCCCTGGCCTTTTCAGAAGTCCTCCCTTTCTAGGGGAGGGAGGAGGAGAATGAAAGAATGCAGGAAGAGGAGAATGAAGAGTTTAATGAATGGCTGAAGGAATGGTGTCAGTTGGAAGGGTACTTTTTGGGGGGAGACTGGGGGGCTTCTGGGACAATCCAGTCAAGAAAGTACTGCACTTAGTAAATGGAGCAGTGCAGGATAGGGGTGAACCCCCCCCCCCACACAACAACTAGAAACCAGAATAGCTGCACAGTAGGAACGATGGGCAGCACTGTAAAGAAAATCCGCAAACAGGCTGATGCTGTCACAAATGCAGAATTTTTTTAACAATTTCAGCATAGTACAACATAAAGAATGCAGTTACCCCTGCACTTTGCTCATTGGAGCTTCTTTTGGGGGCCTAAAGAAGCTACAACGAGTGAAGCGCTGGGGTAAATGCATCAGCAGTCTGTGGCATTCTTTATGTTGTACCACGCTGAAATTGTTCAATAAATTCTGCATTTGTGACTGCATCAGCCTGTTTTGGGATTTTCTTTACAGTACTGACCATTGCTCCTACTGTGCAGCTATTCTGGTTTCTAGGGCTTCTGGAGCAGGAGGCTCTTCAAGGGTGATGGCTATCACCTCACAAGAGAGAAGGGGCCTAATGTATTGAGAAAGAAGTTTGATGTCTGTGTTGATGGATATTTACAGTGAGTGATGAGGAAAATTAGGCTGGGGGAACCACAGGGAAAAGAGAACCAAAGGGGAAGTTAGCTAGGACTCCCCCAGAAATACAGGATAGAAGCAGTGAGGTTGTAGGCATCAGGACAGCTCTCCATAATAAAGTAAGAAAAGGAGTCAGAGTACAGAGGCACACAAAACAATCAAGGGGTGGGAAATTAAGGGGGAAGGAAGGACACAAGGAGAAGTGCTAAGAAGAAGGTGATGGGTACAGGCACATGCTGGAAGACAGCCTACCTAAATTGCAGGAGCCTGAGAACAATATTTGTGAGCTCCAGACAGTAGTCCACAAGGGGCTTGCTCTCTGTAGGTGGACAGAGTCTTTCCCCTGGCACATGGCTCAGAGGGCCCTGCATGTCTGCGTCTGTTCATGCAGGTCCCAAAGGGACCTACATGAATGAGAATATAGTTCTCAAGAAGAAAGGAAAGTATTTGCAAAAAACTGCATTAATGCACCAGATAGGGTTCAAGTTAACACCATGAAAGCAGGGAAATTTGGCATTAGGGTTTCCAACACCAACTCCCCCTCCCCACCCCCTAACAATGAAAGGAAAAAACATTAAAGTCGTGGGTCTCAAGACTCGTGGTAAATCAGTGGTGGGGTCTTCTTTGGGGTGGTCAGCCCTATTGCCCACCACCTTCAATGAGCAAACAAGGTCAGACATGATCTTCTTTCATCACAAAGGGCACACAGGGCTCTGCATGAAGAAAGCTACAATAGAGTGTGCTGGCAACATGTGGCAAGACATACTTCTCTACCTTTGAAGAGTATTACTATGAGGCACTGGCTTGAAGCTGTACCTTGAGCTTCAGACAGGAGACTACAGGCTATAGGAGGGGTGAGCATTAGGGTTAACAACCCCAAGGAAGACCCCCACAACTGATTCACTAAGGCATTGGAGACCACAAACCCTAAGGTTTTTTCCTTTTGCAGCTTGAGGGGGAGTGGGAGTGGGGAGTTAGGGTTGGAAACCCTAACACCGCATTTCCCCACTTATGTGGCATTAACTAGAACCCTAATGGTGCAGTAATGCAATTTTTTGCAAATATATATTACAGTGGCGCGGTCTCGCCACTATAGTTAGGGTTGAGTAGGCGGTTTAATGTTAAACTCCAAATTTTGCACCTTAATAACTTTGCAACAGTTCAATGGATTTGCACGTACTTTGGAATGTGCGGTCTTGTATGGTAGTTCTCTTGATTTGATACTTTGTGTTTTGATCGGACTTGCAGTATTCATGCAGTGAAGCACCAAAAAACGCGTTTTTTGCTTTTTTTTTGCCCATTTTTACTGATTTTTGCCCATCGTGCTGTGGCCACACCATTTTGAATTTTGATCTGAACTTTCAGGGTAGAAAGAAGTTTGCCCAAAGGACAATCCAGCGTTGGTTTGGTTAAAAAAATATTAATCCGTTCAAAAGTTATTTAATTTTGGTATTTTGTGTTCTGATCATACTCAGTTCAGTCTGAGATTTATATGTATGTTTTGCGAAAGGGGATTGGGCTCACGATCAAGGATTTTCATCACCTTGTGAAAGGGGGTTTATAACAACCCTGTTCGTGAAGAAAAATTCCCCTTTCACGAGCCGCCATCTTGTTTTGATTTTTCTCCACAAACAAAATGTTGTAGCTTGTCCCACGGATGTCTTCTCTTGTAAATTAAGCATGGGTTTTGTTCAGGGTGAAGCCCTCTACAAGTCCATGCCTTTGGTTTCCTTCGTTTTGGTGAAAAAATATCAATTTTAAAATTTTAAATTCTTCGTTCGTGACTTGCTTCCGATCCTGGTTCGTGAGGTGACAAAATCCCCTTTCACGAGTCGATCCTCTTTCTCAGGCTGACAAAATCCTTGATCGCGACTTAGGGACCACGTATTGGGGTGTGCCATGGGGTCATTAGGCCAAACTCTCACCGCATTCCATATGTAAAGAGGCTGACATTGTACAGCATAGGAGAATGGGGTGAGAGTTAGGCCTAATGACCCCACAAGGACACAAACCCGGATGCCTGTTGGTGGTGGAGGATGGGGTGGGGTGGTAGGGTGGGGGGTTGGTTTCACCTCTAATGTCTCATTTACCTACTTTTGTCACTCAAACCCTAACTGATGCATATGTATATATATATATATATATATATATTTTGCAAAAAACTACGTTAATGCATCCGTTAGGGCTTTTATTAAAGTGTAAAAAGCTGGGAAATTCGACATTAGGGTTACCAACCCTACCACCCCTCCCTCTACACACCAACAGGCATCGGGGTGTGTGTTGTCGAGGCACAGGTCAGGAAGCATAGGAAAACCAGAAGCAGCTGTAAAATTTCACAAAACTGTTTATTTGTAGTTTGCCGTAACATAAAAAACATAAACCTGTTCAGAATAACTATGTACAGGAGCAAAAAATAAATCTTTCTTGTAAAAATCTCTCTTGTTCTTCCAAACCAAAAAACTCTCTCTGCAATTGCAGCTTAGCTCTTTTATAAGGCTTTTCAACCCCCATCCTTAGCAAGCATCATGTTCTAGCAAAACATTCTGTTCTCATCAATTTCGGGCAGGATCTGCTAGAACAGTGAGCTTCCTGAAGTCCCCACAGCAGCTACAAAAGGCTGAGGCATTTGTACTTAAGTAACCTCTACTTTTCTACAGTCATCTTAAATCATAAATATATATACATTTCAGCAGTAATACCATATTTTCTAAACAAAAGTGATCCCATTATCAGTTTCATTTCCATATATTGATTTGTACATATTCTTATATTACCAAATCTAGATATGCAAGGGAGGAAAACAGACAGCAAGAGAAAACAGAGAGGCAAAGAATTGCGAGACTGTTCGGGTTGATCGAGTCCGATGACTTACAAGAAAATTTGGTTGTGCAACTAGACAGAGAAGAGAGGAAAGGAAAGAATACAGATCCTTGCATTTAAATACTTTCTCCAAAACAAATGTGACAGGGTTCTATTCTACCATGTCACAGTGTGCCTTGGAGTCATTGGCCCTAACTCTCACCCTATTCCATGTGTAAACAAGATGAGATATTACAGTATAGGAGAATGGGCTGAGAGTTTAGGCCCAATGACTCCGAGGCACACCCTGACGCCTGTTGATGTGTGAAGGGTGGGGTGGTAGGGTTGTTAACTCTAATGTCGAATTTCCCAGCTTTTTATGCTTTAATAAAAACCCTAACTGATGCATTAGTGTAGTTTTTTTGCAATGAGTTCCCCTTCTTTTTGAGAAACTTTAAAGTAACTAGTATGTGGTTGTGGGAGTGTGGGCCCTCCGGGCCTTGCGCTCCCGTCACACTACCCATTGTTGCATAATGATATGCATGAGTGGGAATGTGGGCCCTCTTGGCCCTGCGCTCCCACTTACACATATGAATGGACATACCACAGCCCTATAGTCATGAAAAGTAACTCTTGTAACACTAATTTGGCAATATCTCAGTAACCGTGGTAAATATGGAGAAATGTTCACTGCAGTTGTAATCATGACTTCAAAACCTCCATGGGTGCATAGTCCTTCTAAGCTGCTGAGAGCAAAAAATCCATATCTCGAATCATTTTTGAGATACAGGCACTGAAAGGCACTGCGAGTGCCGCAATTCAATGGATGCACATAACTCTGGCATTTTCAGGATTTTTTTCACCTAATTTTCAACATGGCATTTTGAGGACCCAACCTCATGAACAATGTTACTGCCATTTTGTTACTCTGTCCTGAAAGTTGAGTTTGCTCAGCGAATGCGCCATTTTGTGCCACAGGTGCGAAATCATGTTTTGGGCAGTATGTGATAAATGACAGTTGCATATTGTTCTTGAGGAGGTGTGGAAAAGGGTAATGTTAAAAATCAGGAGGGAAAATATGAAAAATTGACGAAGTTACGAGTGTGCGTAGAAACTGCACAATGCACACTTATAACATGGCCTTTTTGGGATTTTTTGCACCAAATTTTCAACATGGGCTTTTTGGGAACTCGCCTCATGAACAATGGCACTGTGATTTTGTTAATCCATCCCAAAAGTTGATTTCACACAGCGACCGTGTCATTCTGTGCCAAAGGTGCGAAAACATATTTTGGGCAGGATGTGAGAAATGACAGCTGTACTGTTCATGAGGAGGTGTGAAGAATAGCAATGTTGAAAATCTGGAGTGAAAATATAAAAAATTGGTGAAGTTACGAGCGTGCAAAGAAACTGCGCAATGCATGCTTGTAACACGGCCGTGTTTTAGATTTTTTGCACCAAATTTTCAACATGGGTTTTTGGGACTTTCACAGATGGGACTGTCATTTTGTTACTCAGTCCCAAAAGGTGATTCTGAGCAGCGACCGCTAAATCACCTTTCAGGACCGAGTATCAAAATGACAGTGCCAGTGTTCATGAGGTGGGGTCCCAAAATGCCTATGTTGAAAATTTGGCAAGAAAATACCAAAAAATGGCTGAAATATCTGCATTTAAATTCTTTGTACTGGAGTCATATGAAGTAGGATCTTAGTTTGTATGATGAGATAAGAACTAAGATCCTACATTGTATGACTCACGAAGTAGGATCCTAGTTCGTATCTCGTCATACGGACAAAGATCCTACTTCGTATGATGCCAATATGAACAAAGAATTTAAATGTTAAATAACACACATTTTAAGGGTGTTTTCCAAACAGTAAAGTGCAGAGTGCACCTAGGGGTCACAATAAGCAAGCTACATGTGTTGGTTCCTCCCCAGAATATCATTTTGGGAAGTTTCCAAATTAGAATTTCAGGCAAACTGCAAACAAGATGACTATATGAAAGAGGAATTTTCTCATACAATGCAGAATTCCTCTTTCATATCATACAGCTACATTGACGTTCCTATTGGGCATGCTCAGAAAATATTTGTTCATATTTTTAAATTGCAATAACTTAAAAAACAGCTTTTTGTTTCTTCACCAGACTAGCAAAGGGCACATTTGTGGGGTAGTCCCTTTCTGTCCTGAAAATTTCATACCAAACAAACAAACCCTCTGGGCTACAGGCAAGTTCAAAGAAAAATCCCAGCTAAGTCAATGGGTAAAAACATGTTTTTTTGCCTCTCTGTAACTCAGAGAATGCATATCTGACCAGAATGAAATGTGACAGATCACGTGATCTACACCACAGGAAGGCACATACCAAATTTTGTGCAAATCCATTCAACGGTTGCGGAGTTATTAAAGTGCAAAATGTTAGGTTTAACATTGAAGTTCCTACTCAACCCTAACTATAGGGGCGCGGCCGCACCCCTATATTATATATTCTTTGCAAAAACTGCATTAATGCAGCATTTAGGGATCAGGCTAAAGCAATAAAAGTAGGGAAATGTGGCTTTAAGATTTCCAACCCTAAAACACTACCCCACCTCTAAAGAAATCAGGGTTGCCATCTTCCTTGGGATTGTCAACCCTAAAGCTCACCCTATTCTATACACACCAGAAAGATGCACACCTAATGGGGTGAGCATTAGGGTTGACAACCCCAAGGAAGATGACACCCCTAATTTTTTTAGGGGTGGGAGTGGGATTTTAGGATTGGAAACCCTAAAGCCACATTTCCCTCTTCTGTTGCTTTAGCCCGAACCCTAAATGTTGCATTAATGCAGTTTTTATTCAGGGAATTTCTTTACTTTTTTGAGGTAGTATAATCATATCCTTATTTGTCTGTTCTGGGCTCTGTGCTCCCACTCATCCATACTTTTTGAGATAGTGTAATCATATCCTTCTTTCTCTGATGGAGTGCAGAGCCTTCTGGGCCCTGTTCTCCCATCCCTTCATACATGCATACATGTATATTGATGTGGTAGTGCAGGGCCCTCTGGCCCTGCACTTCTATTTGTGGGAGAATAGTAACCAAATTGTCCACATATCCTTCTTATTACCCCATCTCATGAAGCTGGTAGTAAAAACTGTCAAATGTGCATCAAAATGTCATTCCGTGCCACTGCAACATAATTCCACACCACAAGCATGAAAAGACATTTTGCCCAGATTATAAAAATGACAGCTGTCATGTTCATGAGATGGTGTAAAGAAATGCTATGTTCGCAATTTGGTGTCAAAATATTTATAAGTACAAAACTTATGCGGGAGCATAGGTAAATTTCAATGGATCAGCATAAGTTTGCCATGTTAACATTTTTTGACCCCAGATTTTCAACATACCCTTCTTATGATCCCACCTCATGAACAACTCTATTGAAAATTTGGAAATTCCGTCCAAAAGGTGATTCCACCAATCAACCACAAAATTACCTTTCAGGCAGGATTTGCAAACTTCTACTGACATTGTTCTTGAGGTAGCGCCTCAACAAGGAAATTATGAAAATTTGGTTTCAAAATCTGGAAAAATGACAAAGATATGCACCAATGTTGAAAACTCCATTGAACCATACTTACCTTTGTCATATTCCAGTCGACGTTTCCAGCAGCAAGATGTGTCTCCTATACCAGAGTGGATCTTCACCCTGTGACATGTTCAGGTGAGTGAGGGTATTGGGAGGGTCAGGAGTGCGAATGTACCACCATGTGTTGATAAGAAATAATTGCTTTCCATTACTGTGTATGATCCTTGTTAGGTACTAACATCCTGTAAAACCTGTATTGTTTCCCTGTTCTTTATGTATGACGTGGAACCTTTGTAAATGAGTCTTTGACTCAAAAGTCTTTCTGATTATCTCAAATAAATAGAAATAAAAAAGAGTAAATAGAACTAAAGGACTTTTTTTATTTCAACTTAAAAAAAAACATTGAGGGACCATTTTCTTTATAGCAGGACATTGGGGTGGGTGGGGGTAGCAGCCACTAGACACCAGGGTTACAGCATGGACTTACGGGGATGGCCATCTGCGGGTGGGGGGATTGCCACTTGACACCAGGGATAATAAACTTTAAAATTATGGGGGAGACTGTGCTCTAGGTTCTATTTTTAAAAAGCTTTTTTAGCAACCCAAGTATCCAGGGCTTAGATAATTATTTTCGCCTGGTCTGTTAAACCCCTTTGCAGTCATCAACATTTATACATTTAGATATTTACACACGATATTAATAGTTTTTGTCATGTTTGTTTCAAATATGCACCAATTAAGGATGATAGCTATTGTTGCTGATGTTGTATAAATATCTGAATGCATTAATGTTGATGATTGCAAATGGGGACGAACAGACCGGGTGAAAACAATTACGTAGATGAGTCTGCAGATTCCTCACCATCCATATTCTCATTAATATCCCCTTGGCTGTGAGTGGAAGTATATTCCATATATCCCTGGTGTCTAGTGGCTCCCCACCACCCTCCGGTTGCCATCCCTGTTGAGACTTATGCTTGCTCTGATGCCTAGTGGCACCCCCCCAGCCTCAGATGTCTCTCAGAGCCTGAAAAAAGGGAAACAGTCCCACATTGTCTTTTTTTAATGTGTAAATAAATAAAGTTCATCACTGATGCTCCCCCACCTCCCCAGTCCGACCTCCCACTGAGCACCCACCACCCTTCACCCCACACATTCTCACTCACCTGATCAGATCCCAGTGTGAAAATTCAGTCTCCAATCAAAGACAAATCTTGCTGCTGGAACCAGCAACTGCTATATGAGAACTAAGGTAAGCACAGTTCAATGTATTTCAATAGGATTTTCAACCGTATTTACCTTATTTGTCGTATAGCAGTTGCCAGTTCCAGCAGCAAGATGTGTCTTCGATGGGAGAGTGGATCTTCACAATGGAACCTGTTCAGATGCATGAGGGTGTGTGGGGGTGTCTGGCCAGTGTGGGGTGGTGAGTGTTTAGTGGGAGGTTGAGCTGGGGGGGCCAGAGCAAATCAGCAATGGACATTTTTTTTTTTACAGATTAAAAAAACAAAGACATTGAAGGACTGTTTTCTTTTTTCAGGCTCTGAGACACATCTGAGGGTGGGGGGTGTAACTAGACACCAGGGAACACAACATTATTATGGGAAAGAGAATCAGAGGGTGGGGGGGTGCCACTGCACACCAGGGAACAATATCTCAATATAAGATAAAAATTAAATGTATTTTTTTTTTAAAAAAAGGACACAGCAATGGAAGGGTGGGGGTGCTACTAGACACCAGGGAAACACATAGACATCACAGAGATCACACGGAAAAGGTTTTTTTTTGTTTGAGAGAATCCTTTTTCATTTCAAACAAAAAACCTGAACAGAAAAGGATTCTTTCAAACACAAAAATAATCGGGCAATACTAAGTCCAAAATCCTTTTCCATGTGAATAAATCCTTTTTCATTTAAATGAAAATGTCAAATGAAAAAGGATCACTTGTCACAGAAAAGGATTTGGGACATAGTTGTTTTTCAGGCTAAGTCTTAAATACTTTTTCATGAGAAGGGATCCTTTTTTTGTTTGAATAAAGGAGTCATGAAAATAAAATGGAAAAAAAAAACCTGACTCCCAAATCCTTTTTCATGATAAGGGATCCTTTCTCATTTGAACAAAAAATGATTCATGAAAAAACCCTTGGCGAGTCACGAAAAAGAATCTAAATTAATAAAGAAAAAACATCCTGGGGTAATTTTTCCACCAGATTAGTGCAGAATGTACCTAATGGAGTCCTGATGAGCAATATACATGTTTTGCTGTCTCTGCAGGATGTCATTTTGGGGGTTTAACATTTTTTCAAACAACAGAAAATAAGATCAGAAAATGAAAAATGAATTTTCCCTCATGAAAAAGGATAGACCCCAAGCAAAAAAGGATCCTTTCATTTGACCAATTTTTTTTTCATTCCAGAAAGTTATCCAGGAGACTGTTTTTCCCACTGACTAAAATGGGAACTATAAAATTTAATACCTTTTGAACAGATTAATATTTCTTCACCAAACTAGTGAAAGGCACTTCTGTGGTCCACGTCCTTACTACCCTGAGAAATTCAGACCAAAATTCAAGTTGTCTGGGCACAAGGCAATGACGCAAAAACAGCAAAAAAGGTGAATGTTTACATTTTTGAGCTATCTGCATCTTGGAATTTGCATATCCAACCACAACAAAATTTGGCAAATCACGAGATTTCCCCCACGAGACCGCACATGCAAATTTCATGCAAATCCATTGAACAGTTGCTAAGTTATTAAAGTGCAAAATTTGAGGTTTATCATAGAAAGCCCTGCTCAACCCTATATATTGGGGTACTACCATGCCCCTATAATATAAGGATTATCTAATGAGGTAGCTTCATATATGCATGTTATCTGGTTTGGAATGTTGTTGTTATTGTACATGTGTACGAGTGGTGCAGCCATAAGTGCACAGTGGCATATAACAACAACATTCCAAACCAGATAACATGCATATTTGAATCTACAGTACCTCATGGGATAATCGATGTATACCATGGGAGTTCCTACTTTTTTTGTGTGTGTCTCTTGCAGGTAAAAAAACATGTATTATGTAATGGATTATCTGTTTACAGATTTTCTTTTTTTCCACTTTATTAATGATGATAAGCAGAGCCATTTATTTTTATTGTTAAAGTGATAGCACCACTGTTTGATGTGCTGCTCGCAGGGAGTCAGTTCATGTAAAAAGCATGGGTTGTGGCTACTATGCAAATAAGATATCTACTGTGCAAATAACATGCTTTTTGCACAGTAGCTATGTCTCCAGTGCAAATAACAGCTTTTATCTTCCAAATGTATTTGCACTCCCATGGTATACGTATACATATATACATAGTGGTGCATCACTATATTTAAGGCTGAGTAGGTTGTTTAATATTAAACCTCTAACTTTGCACTTTAATAGCTTCACCACCGTTCCATGGATTTGCATAAAATTTTGCATGCATTGTCTTGGAGCAAAGGTCTCTTGACTTGCCAAGTTTCATTCCAGTCAGATGTGCAGATTCTGAGACCCAGATAGTGAAAATAGTGAAAAAAATCAGGTTTTGTTTGCTTTTTTTTTGTCACCACCTAGTGCCCAGATGCTTTGGAAATTTACTCTGAAATTTTTAGGGTAGAAAGGGGTTGGGCCACAATGATGCCTTTCACTAGTTTTGTGAAAAAATATAAATCCATTCCAGAGTTATAAGGATTTGAAATTTCAGTTCTGAGCATGCTCTGTGTGGCCTTTTGGGATAGCTGTTTCATACGAAAAAAGGAAAAAGAATTTGGTCCATACAAAAAAAGATTCTGTTTCATACTGGGGTAATCTTTTTTCATGAGAAAACTTTTTTTTGTATGGCTGCCATCTTGTTTTTTTGAAAAGCCATAAAAATGATATCCTGCAGAGACACCAACACATGAATCTTGCTAATCGGGACCCCTTAGGAGCATTCTGCAATTATATTTTTGGAAATATCACCCAGAAATGTGTATTTAACACATTTTAAAATGTTTTTCTGTGACCCAAATTTCTTTATTCAAATGGCCATATGAAAAAAGAATAGGGCCATACGAAAAAAGATTCCCTTCATATGAAAAAATTATTTTTTCATATGAAGGAATCCTTTTTCATATGAATGGCACAACCTCTTGAAATAAGATCTCTTCATACAAAAAAAGAATGTGGACTTAGTTTTTTTTCACATTCTTTCTTTCATATGCAGGAATTTTTTTTCATATGAATGACACAACCTCACGAAAAAAGATTCCTTCATATGTTCTATATTCTGTTGAGCACTCACCTTTTCTGAAATGAACACACAGACATGCTGCAAATTCTGATCATGATTTTATTGCAGCCTCAACTCCATGCTGCTTTGGACTGTGAATGGATTTCTTACGTTTCACACCCTTTGGTGTTTCATCAGAGATACCAATCAGTATAGCAGTTATCAATTTATACAGATTCAAATTTAAAAAAGGGAATTGAACCAATCATGACACCTATTCTTAATTGGAGTATCATGCAACTACATCCAGCATTTCATTCATTCATGAATTTACTTAATCTCATGAATCAAAACATTGTTATGATCACCATCTAGTGCCCACTATCACCAATTACATTCATAAAAAATGACAACTGCTCCAACCATAGCATTACATACATATAGAAAATAATCCCATTATTCATAAAGCACATTTATTACCTTTAATATACTTCTGTCTCTTGTCCTTTTGGAAATTCTTCACAAAATGTATGTGATAACGGATCTCAGTTTTTTTTTGCCTACATCGAAGAAACTTACTGAATCTAAAAAATATAATGCATAGATACAAACAGGTCAAACACAGCAATGTAAGAACTATTATATATACAGCAAGAAAGGGCATATGTAGGGGGGACAAAAATTGTTCTAATTAGAAAGGGGGAATACATAGGAAAAGGATCTCTTCATATGAAAAAAGAATCTGGACTTAAGTTTTTTTTTCATATTTCAACTTTAACAAGCCACAACTCTGCCAATATATGCAGTTATGGGACAATCTATATATCAAAATAAAGATCTTACTGAGTACTACAACACTAACACATAATCCCCCCCCCAAAAAAAAAACAATTTAGGGGCCATATTACAAAAAAAAACATAAAAATTAAAATGTTACAATCCCCATCGGACAACACTGCAACTTTAACAAGCTGTACAGTAGCTCTGTCAGTCTTTGGAGTTAACGGACAATTTATATATCAATAGAAAAGTCTTAATGACTAGTGCAGCACTAAGCCCCTAAGAAATAATAATTAAAAATGGTCCATCCCTACAAAAAAAATTACATGGAAGCATCTAGATTGTTTTTCTGGAGGAATGGAAGCACAGCCCTGCGCTTCCACACCCACATACACATATGGATAAATGGACACACAGAAGCACTGGGCCCAGATTTCCCTGCGCTTCCATAATTACATGGATGTGTTCACATAGGTCTCAAAGGGACCCACATGAATGACAATACAATTGTTCTATCTCATAAAGTAAGGACATTCATTGCAAAAAACTTTGTAAATTCACCAGTTAGGGTTAAACTGACAAAAGTAGGGAAACGTGGTGTTACCCATCCACACCCTGCAAGCAGCAAAAAGGAAAAACTTGACGGTTTTGCTGTCCTGAGTCTTGGCACATCAGGCCTGGGGTCTTCCTTGGGGTTATCAGCCCTAACACTCACCCCATCCTCACAGTCTGCACATCTGAGCTTATTTGCTGATGGGATGGGGGAATACTCCTGGCCTAATTTGCCAAGACTCAGGACAGCCAAAACTGTAATTTTTTTAATTTTGTTGCTTGCAGGATGGGGGGTTAGAGTTGGAAACCCTAACACCACATTTCCCTACTTTTGCTGTTTTAACCCTAACTGTTGCGTTAACAAATATTTTTTTCAGTGAAGACACACACACACACACACACACACACACACACACATATACACACACCAGGAGTGGGGGTGGATCAAAGTGATATTTTGGTTGATGACAACAGTAACATCAAGATATGAAAAACAGATTGGTGCTACTGTTGTCACAATGAGTATCTTAAAGGTTAGTATCATCACAATGGGATGCTGAATCAATCAGAGAGCAGGTGTCACAATGCTGATTACATTACAGTTGCCTAGTACAGTACAACTCTGATACCAGCAGCTGTAATCAAAGAGAAGCAGTTAAATATTCAAACAACCAGACAACTAAAACGGTAAATCAGGGAAATGATGCAGTATATATTGCACATGCAATGACCTGACTCAAAATATGCAGTTTATCATCACTTGTGAAGGGGCAGGACTTTTATTTCTCACTTGTGGGTCCGCCACTCATGGGTTATGGTCCTGCACCCTCACACTTGAAGATGATTTGCATACTTTGTGTGAGGCCATTGCATACCCCTGCATGGTATATGTATACACAATACTATATGTAAGGGATACACCATGGACAAAGTTAAAACAAATGATTTATTTCTGTCAGGTCTCTATGAACTCTGTGACCTAAGGAATGAATAGTATAGAGAAACAAAGTCACGAGTTTAGGTCTCAGAGTTTATAAAGTCCTAACAGAAACAAATCATGTATTTTTACATATACCTCACCACTGGTGAATAAATTGGGTAAATCATGTTATTTTAGAAAAAATGTTTATTTTCAAGTAGAATATGTGTTATTACATGTAGAATACATATTATTTTACTTATAACATGGTATTTCCTTATAGCTTATGGAAACAATGCGAGAAGAATGGGTCACGTAGACAGTTTACAATGGAAAGAAAGACAGTTTTAAGCTAAAATGAGGCAAGACATTAATGAAAAAAGTAAACATGGTTTAGTATATATTAAATACATAATGGATTGAAGTGGAATAACACATTTATCTCCACATGAGTGGTGAGACTTTCATAACTAGTGGCTTCGCCGCTCATGAGTTATAGGTCTTACCACATGCTAGTGGAGATAAATGTGTTATTACACAGCAATGTATTACTGTATGTATTCTACATTTAGGCCATGTAGTATCATATTTATTTGACTGTACATAACATGGTGATGACATCACTAGTGTGAAAATAGCATGTTAATTTCATACTAGCTACAAGTTAAAGTAGCATATTTATTTTGTAATTTTTGCTCACATAAATTTATAAAATGATTTAAGATGGCCAGCAGAAATGCTACACTCTGGTTGGATGAATCTGGTCCCTGGACATGCCTGTACATTCTTACATGTGGACAGTACTGAATTTTCTAACCAAAACCTTTAATACCAAGTCATTCTGTAAGTGAAGTAACATACACTAGGGTGCTTCATTCACCGGGAGACACAGGTATTCCTCTGGTGTGTGTGTTAATATCTTCCAGCAAAGGCAGCCCTTGTAGTGTGTTATTGCCCACATGTGAATTCAGTAGGTAGGCAATAACACATGACAGAGTGTGCATTTACTGGGAGATATAGGCATTTCTCTGGTGAGGATCACATGTTCCACAGCACACAGCAAGTACCTGTACCTCCAAATGAAAGCAACAAATTGGTATGTGTTATTGCACTTATAAAATGGTCTAGCCTTAAAGTGTGTGACTTAAAAATGCACTACCATGTATGTGTATTTATAGGCATGGCAGGTTGCCTGGTCTGTGAGAAAGCAATATTTGGCCATCTTGACCCATTTTATATCTGTCTGTCTGTCTATCTATCCTTCTATCCATTTATCTATATGTACATACAGTATGTACAGTATGTGTATATCAATATATTTATAAACATAACATGCTACGTTACTTCTTTTTTTAAAGTTCAGACTCTAGTTGTGGGCTCTTTAATATGGACATGGCTCTTACAATGCAAAAGTAGGTAGCTCTGAGCTCTACCAACAAAATGTTACTGTAGAACCCGGTTTTATCTTTTGAACAACCTGCATAGCTTCCTCTGCTCATTCTTTTAGCTCACTCACTACTCTCACAGCAGACAGCTGCATAATTCACAACTTCACAGTACAGTACATAGAGTACTATGCTAGTTTTAAAATAGAACATTCTCAGAAGAACCTAATTAACAGTTCAGGAAGCCTTAGCAGAAGAAAAAAAAAACTATCAAATACTCAAACGTTAACCCCTGCTATCTCCAAGAGGAGCACGCAACATATTGCTATTCCCAATAGCAAATACATACCAATCCTGAAAGAATATTACCTATTAAAGCAAGCAACATAATGGTGTTGCAATTAATTCTTATGAGGTCTGTGGAGAGCCAGAATATCCTGAAGGTGGCTTATACTAATTAATTTACTGCAGAAAGTACTAGAGCTTTGGGTTTTCCTGATACGTCGACAAGTGATCACCAGAGGAACTCAGGAGTAAGCCGTGCATAAACCATCTGTTTCTACCTTCCAAGAACTTATTTCTAATTTAACTTTGACTGCTGAATTTCTTCACAGTGGAGAAGTTAACAATAACATCTCTAGACCTCTGACTTTCCAAACCCCTCCCCCCATGCTCTTGCTGTCTCTGGTAAAAGCACAGTAGTCAGCTAGAAGTGTCTGCTCAGTTTTGTTAGCTAAATTTACGAAATTAGTGTCTAAAAGATGACATAAGGCACAGTGCTGCTCAGTGATAGTTTGTGCCATGTCATGACATGTCCATGAGTAAGTCTCAGTAACTTAACAATGGTTAAGCTTATCAACATGACACATTTTAAACACATTAGCAATTAATAGTCTTAAAACTAGTTAAGACTAGGGGGACTGAGATAACAGTATCAGGATATCTTCAGTTACAGCAGAACCTTTCTCTGAGCACCACTGTGTGATGGTCATCAAAATGGATAGGAATCATAATGTACTGTAGATGTGCTGAGAAGAATAATGGACAGTATTTTCTATGAAACTGCATACAGTGAAAGCCAGAGTCAGCCATGATGAAGTGCAGTAACTTGCAGTAATGACATGCCACAAAATCCTGCATGACAAAAGGGCTTAATTGCTATTGACTTACAATGGCCTCTGCAGTAAGCTGTAGCATTCTATGATATTCTGCAGCATTTCTGCATTGCATCCCAGCTATCACATCTGTAGGTAGCAACATAGCTAGATATAGTAGTAGTAGTAGCGGTAGTAGTAGTAAAATAGTTGTATTCATTTCATAAGGAACAGGGATATAAGAACTCAGTTGAGCCATTGGCTCATTTACAGTGAGGTCCCTTTATAAATATCACAAGATGGAATCAACCTTTAAACAAGTTAACTAGTTGTGAAAATGAAAAACAATAACATACACTAGCAAATTACAAATTGCTACAAATAATCCAACATACATAGTTAAACTGAAGTTATTTACAACCCAAATTAATATCTAAAGTCAAGAAAACCATGAAATAAATTAAAAAATAACAGACATACTGACCATACTACCAGCTATTGGCAACAAGGTAGGAGTTTCATAGTTTGCTGTATTGTCCTTTCCTTTTTATTTCCCCTAATTTAGAGTTCCCATCCTCCAATCTCAGGGTAGGGAATAGTGTTCCATAACGTCATTTCCATATGAAACAAGGAAGCTCTTCCTACTTCTAAGTTGCATTTAGGTGTAACCATCCAGTCCCTGGGGTTACTAGAAACCCATCAGTTTTAGAGCAGGCAGCTATGCTGTGCAGTAATCAGAGGAATTAAATGCTCTCTGAGAAAACATTACATCATCATTTGCCTGATTATGCTGGATGAGGATGATGTAATGCTGCTTGGAACTCTTGCAGCATCATAAGCCACACTTGGCTCAGCTGTGGAGAGAGCTGTCAGAACCTTGTAGTTCTGAGTTGGACTTTGAAGGAGTAGGAGCTCTCTGTGAGTTCTGAGGGCAAGGTGGGCCTACAGCCTCTCTTGTTTTGGGGAAGGACCACTGTTCTTTATTTTCTCACCCTAGTCTGGTAAGCAGCAAGTGTCTGCCTGGAAGTAGTGGAAACCTGATCCAGTGAAGCATCTGTGGGGTCGAGTTTTCACCCTGAGAAGTGAAAAGGGACTGAGAATTCAATGATTCCTAGGGGAAATCCCCTGAAAGACTGAAATATTGTCATAGCTGCCCAAAGTAAAGAGACTGTATAAAGTTTGCTTCAAAAGCTATGGATTTGTGAGAGAACTGTGGACTTAAGTGTTCTTTCAAATGCCTGTAACAAGGGAATACCACACCGTGATTACAAGGTTAATTTGAAAATAGATTGTGGGCTATCTGGTGCTATATGTGCCCTACACTGGCAGTAGAGGCATTTTCTAGATTCTGGCAAGCTCAGTGCTATTTTTACAGTTCTGGGGACATTTTAACAAATTGTTGTAACCTTGAGCCATGCTGTATAATTGAGCCCTGTTTTAGCACTTGACAGGAAACAGGAAGAGAGCCTGGTAGTTCAAGCAGAGCATAGCCTGAACTACTAAACGGCTGAGAGCAACTATTTTTAAAGATCTTGTGGGCTAAACCCTTTGCCTGAGCCACGAATGAGTGGTGCATGCATTGAGGAACACTTTTAAAGTTTATTTGGGAATCTGAATTTGCGAGTTTCCCGTGACCCCCCAAGTCTACTTCCAGGTCACTGTAACATTCAAAACTCACCCCTGCAGTGAGCGAGCACCAGTAGAGGCATTTTCTAGATTCTGGCAAGCTCAGTGCTGTTTTTACAGTTCTGGGGACATTTTAACAAATTGTTGTAACCTTGAGCCATGCTGTATAATTGAGCCCTGTTTTAGCACTTGACAGGAAACAGGAAGAGAGCCTGGTAGTTCAGGCAGAGCATAGCCTGAACTACTAAACGGCTGAGAGCAACTATTTTTAAAGATCTTGTTGGCTAAACCCTTTGTCTGAGCCACGAATGAGTGGTGCACGCATTGAGGAACACTTTTAAAGTTTATTTGGGAATCTGAATTTGCGAGTGTCCCGTGACCCCCCGAGTCTACTTCCGGGTCACTGTAACATTCAGAACTCACCCCTACAGCGAGCAGGGCGTGTGGTGAAGCGCGCAGAGACACACACAGAGACACCCGCGTCTGCGTGTGTCTGCTGTGTCCGCTGGGATAGCGGGGATTCGGGACCTTCTTAGATTTCCTAAGGTAAAGTAGTCTCTGTTTTAAAATGAGGCTGTGTATTAGATGTAATATGTCAACTGATGAGGAGGCCAGAGGTGGGTTTACTTGTTATAAATGCAATTTAATAGATATCTTACAAACAGAGATACAGGTCTTAAGGCAAAGGGTTCAGGTACAGATTTATATCAGTAATTTGGAACATTATATTGATTCTGTAATAGATGCGACAACGACATCATGTGAACATAGTCACCTGAATGAAACACATGAGAATGAGGAAGAATGGTGTCTTGTAACAACAAATACCAATAAAAACAGAAAAAAGGGTAGAAGAAACATAGGGAGTTCCTCAAATGTTTTAACACCAAACAGGTTCTCTATTCTTAATCAAGATGTGGCTAGCTACACTTCAACACAAAGTGACCTCCCCCCCCCCATTATCCAGTGACCTCAATAAAGTACAGGTTACTTCACTTCAAAATGGAACCAACATTACAAACCCCCCCCCACCACTTACTAAGGAGCAGTTTAAAAATCCAGTAGGGAGAACAAACTACTGGCAAAATTGATAAGCCAGAAAAAAAGAGAGGAGGAGTCCAATACTAGAGACGTCCTGGTTTTGGGTGATTCTATGTTGAAATATACAGATCACATTTTATGTAAAAATTGTAAACAAATGACTACAGTCAGTGCACTCCCTGGAGCGGGTATAAAAGACATCAAAAATCTTCTCCCTGGCTTAAGAGAAAACACTCACAAACCATTGGTCCTTATACATATAGGAACTAATGATGTAGGAAAAAGAAGGCTCCTAGATATACAGAGAGATTTTGAGGAGGTAGGGAAGACCCTTACAGAGGATGGATGTGATCTCATTATTTCTGGGGTACTGCCAGTACCCAGGGCACCATGGGATGTAAATGATGATATACTGCAGTTAAATGGATGGTTGACAAGATGGTGCTTTACAGAAGGCCATACCTTTGCCGAACAGGGGGCAAAGTTTAGGGACCCAATGCTATATGCACAAGATGGACTCCATCTAAATAGAAGGGGGGAACGTATTTTTGCTTACCAACTCAGACACACACTGGAGGAAAATTTAAACTTAGCATGGGGGGGGAGGAGGTAGACCTATTAGTTCCCTTTCAAAAGAAGAAAAATATGACTGTACTTCATATAACTTCCTCTCATTAAATGCCAGGAGTTTAAATAACAAATTGGGTGAATTAAAATTATCCATGGAACAATTGAATGTTAGTATATGTGCTGTTACGGAGACCTGGTGGAACCCACATGATCCATGGGAAAAGCAGATAAATGGATTTAATTTGTACCACAAAGACAGGAAAGAAAAAAGAGGTGGGGGAGTGGCTCTATTCATTTCCAACAAAATAAATTCTGAAGAAATCAATACAACTAAATGGGATAAAATAGAGGTGTTATGGGTCAAAATATCACTCTGCCATTCACACGTTGTTAACATTGGAGTAATATATAGATCACTTACTGTTACACCAGACCAGGAGGAACAATTACTGGACTTTTTGGATACAATTGGTAGAACTAAAAGTAACATTGTAGTTGGTGATCTTAATTTACCAGGCATAAACTGGAAAACATTATGGACAAATACTACCATGGAATCACAGTATCTAGAATTATGCTTGCTAGCAGGAATGAACCAGTGGGTAAATGGCAATACTAGAGACAGTCACATATTAGATCTTGCATTAAGTAACCTAGATGGTAATATAACATCTTGTAAGGTTATTCCCCCTCTTGGATCAAGTGACCACTCTATGGTTTACTTTTCCCTTGACACGTTAACAGACACTATTGTAAGCAGGACTAGCAAATATGACTATAGTAAAGCTGATTTTGATAGTATGAGAACATATCTCAAAAATTGGAACTGGGTAGAGGAATTTCAAAACAAAACAGTCGACTCCATGTGGGATCTGCTGGTGGGTAAAATAAGCTCAGCTACCCAAGCTTTTACTCCCTTAATAAAAAGAACAGATGACACCACCAAGATTAAACCCAAATGGATGTCAAAACACATACTGAAACTGATAAAGAAAAAAATAGGGCATTTTACAAGGCCAAAAATTCGGGAAACAACATTTGTTGGAAAGCATATAAAGACCTTCTAAAAAAGTTAAAAAAATGTATTAAAGAAGCCAAACTAAAATATGAGTTAAGCCTGACAACCAGAGTCCAGGATAACTATAAATATTTTTATGCATATGTTAATGACAAAAAGGGTGCTTGTAGATCTATTGGCCCACTACATGCAATGGATGGAAGTACAGTTACTGACCAGTCTCTTCTAGCCCAAATGTATAATGATTTCTTTATATCAGTCTTCAATAGTAAATCTTCCCATAAATTAGAACATTTGCAAACTGTACTAGAAGTAGAATCACTGATAACAAGTGAAGACATACTCAAAAGGCTCCATAAATTAGATCAGAATAAATCTCAAGGTCCGGATGGAATACACCCAAGAATAATTAAAGAACTGGCAGACCTCTTGGCTGAACCCCTGACGGTTATTTTTCAAACATCATTAAAAAAAGGGCTAGATTTGGAGGCTTGGAAACAAGCAAGAGTGGTTCCCATATACAAAAAAGGGAGTAGACATGAGGTGTCCAACTATAGACCAATTAGCCTGACGTCTGTTATAGGAAAAATCCTCGAGGGTATTTTAAAAGACTACATTGTGGACCATGCCAAAAAAACAGATCTGGTAGACCCAGTACAGCATGGATTTACCACCAGAAGGTCCTGTCAGACCAACCTGTTGGAATTTTATGGAAAGGTCAGCAGGGCAATGGGTGAAGGACAGCCTGTGGATGTGGTGTATCTCGATTTTTCGAAGGCTTTCGACAAGGTTCCCCATGGAGAACTTATTGAAGCATTAATACTACAGGACTTACCAGGAAAAATAACAAAATGGGTAGATGCATGGCTCACCTCTAGAAAGCAGTCAGTAAATGTAAACAGGACCAACTCAGCATGGGCTGAGGTGACTAGTGGGGTGCCCCAGGGCTCTGTCTTGGGGCCCTGCTTGTTTAATATATATATTGCCTCAATGAAAGTCAACAATGGAGTCTGGGTTTCTAAGTTTGCTGATGATACCAGGGTTGGGTTTCCTATTAATAACCAAAATGACGCCACAAAACTACAAGAAGCACTAAATATGCTGGAGTCCTGGGCACTGGATAAAAAACTGCTGTTTAATGTGGACAAATGTCGTGTTATGCACCTTGGGAAGGCAAATAAACAGATACCATATACACTTGGAGGACAAATATTAAATACTGTGGAACAACAGAGTGACTTGGGTATTATGGTTACAAACGATTTATCATCTAAAATGCATTGCAATTCAGTTATTAAAAAATCAAGTGGTATTTTACATTGTATAAATAAACATATTACATCTAGAAGTAGAGATGTTCTTCTGCCCCTTTATACATCATTGGTGAGGCCGCATTAGGATTACTGTGTGCAGTTCTGGTCACCCAGTGGAAGAACCGAGATAGTGGCACTTGAGAGAGTTCAGAGAAGAGCCACTCGAAATATACAGGAGGTTAAAGGTCAAGACTATCAAAAGAGGCTGAATATTCTGGGTTTATATTCCTTTGAATATAGGCATTTAAGGGGGGGATATGTGTTTGATCTATAAAGCCACTATTGATCCAGATTTATGGGAATTACTGGGTTTGAGGTACAGAGAATTGTCGGGTAATACCAGATCACATCCTCTTCAACTATATGTGGAATGTCCAAAAACCCAAAAAAGAAAATCCTGGCTCACGTTGAGAGTTACCAATATTTGGAATAGGTTGCCATTAGAGGTGGTGGCTAGAGTAACTGTGAATGCATTTAAAAACAAACTTGATAGCTTCTTACTTAAGCATAATATTCAGGGCGAGCAAAAGCACTAACGTCTATATAGCTCTGTACTTACCTATGAGACCTATGAGATTACAGGCACTCAGAACCCTTTTCACCACAAGAATGTGCTGATAATGTGCTGAATGTAAAGCTGTCTTTAGCGGCCCAGTGGGGCTGGAGAATCCAGTTTATTTCCTGAGGTAATGGCAGAGTGTGACTTTGGCCAGAGTGAACAGAACCTCATTCATGGTTGCAGAGAAGATCTAACTGGTTACAAGATAGGAACAGTTTTCCTGCAGATGTCAACAATGGTCCATCTCATCAGGTGTGTTCAAGTTTAAGTGCGTGGCTAGCCCCACAATATATGCACTGGTTACAGATCCAGAGATCCCTTGGCACAGTAATGGATAACTCATTGGGAAAAGTGATCATGTAGAATTTATAGTACTGCCAGAATGTAAAGTGTTTTTGCCTACAAAAAGTTGTTGTCATCTGTCCAGAACAGTACAAACTTGGGGGAACCACCCTTACCATTTACCATCTTGTAAGAAATAAAGCCATACAATATAATCCCAAGTTTATGGTTGCAAACAATCCATCTTTGAGTCTCTGAGTGAAATGTTTTGGGGGCCCTCAGATAGGAGACACAGCATAGCCCTGGCACCCCTCTCCCAGACTTGGGTTAAATAGAAATGTTAATTTTGTGCACTACCCCCCAACCTCTGAGATGCCCAAGCCGAGTATTTACCCTAATACCAGGGGTGATACTTATTGTCTGCCAACTTGTGGTTTGTTGCCTTGCCTGAGTAACAAGTGGAGGGGGGGTCCCAGTTCCAAGATGCCGCTCTTGGCCGGGGTGAGTGTTACAAAATTTGGGAGCTTTCCCAAAGATTTGGGGGAGAGGAAAAAGTTGCCATGCCAGTGCAGAGGGTATTGTCTGTGATCTTTCTGTCTGGTAGCGGTGCACCATACCAGGGATCGTTGAGAAGAAAAGTTCAATTGTGCCAAGGAAAATGCCACTTGAAAATGTGCTGCTTATGGTGCTTTGTGAGAAAAAAAAACCTGTGAAGCCAAAGACTGTTTTGCTGAAACTGTGAACTCTGCTGAAAATGCATAAACAACTGTTTAAATTGACAACATTGCAATATTTTATGTGATTTGGGGCAAGAGAACAGTTGTCTACTGTGGATTACACATTTTCAAGTGCCTGTGGATAACAGTGTTGGAGTCACTAAAAGAACTGTGCAAAAATGTGCTTAAATTGCTTAGAAAGCGCTCCTGGAGTTGTGAAAAGTAAGCCGAGGAAAAAGTTTGTTTTGCAGTTTAAATTTTGGCTTCACCAGCTTGTGGATCACTGTGAAGCAGAGAAAGAGAGTTTCCAGCTCATTTGCTTGGCGTTGGGTGATTGGCCCTGGCACGTAAGCCCTCCCCCTGACTAGAACTCTACGGACCTGCTCAGTTGTTTGAGGAGGACTGCAAAGAGTGTTCAAGGCATCAAGCCTATTGAGCGGAGTAGCGTTGGTGGACTTGTTTTTTTTTAGCAAAAAGTGCTGAAAAGTTTTAAATAGGGCTTCTCCTGTGTAGCAATCGCTCCAGTAGCTACTGCTGTGTGTTTTGGAGTAAACTGTCAGGCAGAACCACCCAAAAGCAAAAGCAAGGCCACTGAGTTGGTGGCAGGCAGCAGTATCAGGAGGGAACCAGCTACTTTTACAAGTACATCAGCAAACGTTTTGCGATAAAAAGAAAATAGTTTCTGGGCAGTAGCAAAGTTTGTGCAAAGTGGTTAAGCACATAAACTAAGTGTGTGAGCAAAGAATCCAAGTATTGAGCAAAGTAAATGAGATTTTAGACAAAGTAACCAAGGTTTGAGCAAGTAAGCAAAGAGCTGTGCAAAAGAAAACCGAGACAGCAAAACAGAGTGAGTATGCTATGTGATGCAGAAAAGGATTCAGCAGCCATGTTGGGGTGGGAGCCTAGACGCATAGCTAATGTAAATGAATGCACAGCAGGCAAACAGTAAAAGGTTTTTGAGAATTTAAAATTTGATATTGTGCACATACTAATTGTGTTTTTCTGGAACTGTCTTTTTCAGAAAACAAGCATGGCAAGTAGAAGGCAACAGTATCCTTTGTATGTCAAGACTTGGGTAGCAGAAAAGGAAGAAGAGCTGAGGAAGTTTGAGGAGGAATATGGTTGTGTGGGAGCACCCCTCAGCATAGCGCTCCCTGGCTATCTAGTGACTGTGTGTGCAGTATGCTTGAGAGTAGGATGGGATGTCATAGCCATCCCCCACTGCCAGGACTACAGCGTAAAGTTTGGGATGAGTATGGCTAGTGGTCCACTCAGAAAGATAGTCCACTGTATCCGGTTGGCTCCCACCTGGATCCTCAGTGAAAGGCATGACTGTTGAAGGCAGATTAATGACAAAGAAAAGCAGGAGGAAGCAGAGGATTTCTTGTGAGAATTCTTTATAAATGTGGCTGAATGTAATGAGCAAGAGGTGCAAGCAGCATGTAGTCCTTCAGCCAAGGAAGAGGCTGAGAGGGGTCTGGCAGTGGCAGACTGTGAATCTGTGGACCCATGGGCAGGTGGTCCAAGTCTGAGTGTGCTTAGAGAAGATGAGGAGCTGGAAGACCTCATCACCTGGGAGGCCCATGCCTCTGGCAGTAGTGAGGAGTTGATGTTCTCAGGGATTGAACCAGTAACCTGATCCTGGGCAGAACATATGGAGGCTTTGGAGGAGGTGGAGGTGTCTGGTGAAGAGGCTGAGTTACCAGATGCCACTGCCACAAGTGTTTCGGAGCTCTCAGCAGATGGGAAGTGCTCAGATGTGCAAGCAGAGGCACAGAATGACACAGGAGTGAGCTGTCCTTTCCCTGTGTGAGACAAAGAGGCATGGCTACAGCAGACATGACCACCCCCAAGTCAGGCTGTCGGCCTACCTCTGCCCATGAGCAGCAAGGAAGAAAGAGTAATTAGAAGGAGAGCGGAGAAAGAATTTGGTGTAAAATGTCCATTTATGCCTAGATGGATGTGGGAGCAGATTGAGGACAAGCGTGAAGAATGGCTGCTGGAAGAAGCTAGAGCTTCTACAAATAACCTCTAGTACCGCATGAAAGGCCTTGGTCCAGCAGGAAGAAAAACAGTTTGCCAAGACAAGATAATTTCTTGGAAGGTGGGCTGCAGCCTCCACCTGGAATCAGTAATAGTGGCTGATCATGAGGGCAAAGAGACAATGCACTCAGCGAAAATGATTCGCCCTGATGGAACAATCATCTATGGTTATCTTCCCAAGTGGGACTACCCTTAAAAGTACCTGGAAGAACCAGCTGTAAGAAAATTGCCGTGGTCAGTGGGCCACACCCTCAGCAGGCAATCGGCTGAAGAAAGAGGATTCGGAGGTCGGAGTACAGCGTTCCCCCTGGAAGCAATGAAGGATGTCATGACTGCAGTTTTCTTCCTTGATCAGTAGTAACCAGGTCCAGAGGTGGTGTGGAACAGCTAGCTCCAAAGATCTGTCTTCAACCGAAGGAGAGAAGAAGAGATCCAGACCAGATCCAGAGAGGTGATGCAGAACAGTCAGCCTGCACTTCAGAAATGGTAGGGCCAAGTTTTTCTTTTACTTTTTATGTTTAAAGCACTGTCTGCTGAAACAGAGATGTCCTTACTGTTTTGGGCTATTGGACATCTGGATCTGAACTAAAGTTTCCAGTAGGCCTCGTGTCTGTTTCAAGAACAGTTATGGACTATCTTCGGCATACAGTGACTTTCTTGAATGTAAGTGACTTGTGCACTCGGGACATTTCCTCTTTAGCAGGACTTTGTAGGGTCACTCCCCCCCCCCCCAAAAAAATGTTTGTATGTATTATTTTTGGTACTTTTATACTGCCTTTTGTAGAAAACCCTTTAAAAAACGTTTTTGGGATTGGATTGTATCTGCTGGTGGGAGGTTTGTTTGTTGTTTTTCCCCTTGCAGGTATGTGTTTTTTTTTTGCAAATTGTTTCTTTTTGCAGGATGTTTTCTTTTACAGGTGCATCTGGGAGAAAAAAAGAAGACAGGAAGAGGATGTTGGGACTCAGTGGAGTCCTCCTTTTTGGGTGTTTTGAAATGTTTTAACTGGGAAATGTTAGACATTTTGCTTTTCAGGTTTAAAGTGTGTAGTACTGGAGTTTGGGAAATGCATAGCAATGTCATATGTATGTTTCTAAAGCAGTATACAGTGTATAATGTGAAATATATGATGGGTATAGCCTGCCCCTTGGGTAATGTAGGTTACATAGCTTTTCCCTAATGGGCTAGAGTTTGGATGGGTTGATGGTTCTGACCCAGGTAGCAACCACCAGTTCTAGCCTGCCAGTGTATGCTTCAGGGGAGTTCCTTGGAGCCACTGAAGAAGAGCCCCCAGCTAGTTTGTCAGGTAGACCTGAAGTTGCTTCAGCGTGCCTCTGTTTTTCTGGGTAACCTGCCTATGTTAAGACATGGGTAGGGGGGGACCCTGGCCACCTCTCCCTGTAGGGCTCCCAGGGGTGGATGGCCAGTGTTGCAGTCCAAAGACCTTGCTGCGGACAGCTAGGTTCATCTGTTGGCGGTCAGTGGAACCACTCAGTCCCTAGGGTTACTAGAATCCCATTAGTTTTAGAGCAGGCATCTAGGCTGGGCTGGGCTGTAATCAGAGGTTTAAATGCTCTCTGAGAAAGCATTACATCATCATTTGCCAGGTTATTGCTGGACAGAGGATGAGGTAATGCTGCTTGGAACTCTCGCAGCATCATAAGCCACACATGGCTCAGGTGTGGGGAGAGCTGTCAGAACTCTGTAGTTATGAGTTGGAGTTTGAAGGAGTAGGAGCTCTCTGTGAGTTCTGAGGTTAAGAGTGGACCTGCAGCCTCTCGTTTGGGGGAAGGACCACTGTTCCTTATTTTCTCACCCTAGTCTGGTTATCAAGTGCTTGCCTGGAAGTGGCGGAGACCTGATACAGTGGATCTTCTGTGGGGTTGTGTTTTCACCCCAAGAAGTGAAAAGGGACTGAGAATTCAGTGATTCCTAGGGGCAATCCCCTGAAAGACTGAAAAATTGCCATAGCTGCTCAAAGTAAAGAGACTGTGTGAAGTTTTCTTCAAAAACTATGGATCTGTGAGAGAACTGTGGACTTAAGTGTTCTTTCAAATGCCTGTAACAAGGGAATACCAAACCAGGAGTACAAGGTTCATTTGAAAATAGACTGTGGCTTGTCTAGTGCTGTATGTGCCCTATGCTGGCTAGATAACAGGCACTCAGTGTGACATAGACAGCCAGCTCTGAGTACTCGAGTGCTGTATTCATTTTTGTTATTATATATAAAAATGTGAAGGGAAGGTCAGTTCAAGGAAAAGGCTGTCTTACTGGAATTGACACGTCAAGACCCCCCAGGGATAAGTTCAAAGGACAGGAGGTGTTTTAAACTACAGAGATCTGGGGTGCAATTACCTTGTCAATTTGCTTTCATCCCAGGAAATAAGATTAGCCATTCATAATGCCCTCCGGGAGATCCTTTGACTTGCATGGTTACCAGGAAGGACTTGTGGGGTGGGGCGTCAGAGAGAGGCCAAAATGGACATTGAAGAGGTTTGATGTCTGAGCCAGGGAGGACACAGATGGATTTGGAAGGTCCAAAATACATTCCCAGTGAACCCTTGAATTACATCAAAAAGATCTGAGGTGTAGATTCCAAGGTCCAGATGGGATTAAAGAGGCCAATACACTTTTGCTTTGAATACAGTGACTTAGATCAAAGAAACTTTTGAGATGTATGTGTAGCAGAACAAAAACCAGTTCTGACCAGTTAACCTGTGGAGAGGAAAGTCAGTGAGGTCATCTCATACGTTTTTTTAAATATTTTATTTGGAGACCCTGTATTGTAAAATACAGAGTTTGATACACCAAGGCGGAGTTAGTGACCTCATGAGAAGGCTGGCTCAGAAGTGTGTTTAATTGTTGAAGTGAACCTGACAGCGACACAAGAAAATATTTCTGACTGAGAGGAGCGAGAGATCCTAAAAGCACTGAAAGAAAGTAAGCATTTGATTAGATTAGTCTGAAGTTATAAATTGTAGGAACTGTACTTTTACCTGTTTTGTTATAAAGCTGTATGTGTTGGGATATATATAATTTGTTCTGTAATTATTGTTCTGTTTTGATATTTTTAAAATAAAGATATTTTTTTACAAATGAAACTGCTGGAGTGCCTTGACAATTCTTTTTAAGTGGAGCTTCTAAAGGTTATAAGTACACTGTGTATGGGCTTATTGTATAGCGAACTGGGAAATGGATAGAGTTCTCTAAAAGTCTTGAATTGAGTTCTAAGGATTCATTTGAAAGACCTGGTTGGGTGCCCGTAGGTAAAGATATCTGGCCCCCCGAAGACAGAATTATCTGAGCCTGATAATTGGGTACGCTAACAAGAGGTTATCAGTTTGAATCCCTTCTGAGCTTCATACTAAGGTGACTTGAACCCACAAAACAGACAAGAGGGTTACCTTGTCTGTTCACTGTACACAAATCATACGCTCAGAGGTTGGTACTTTGGGAGTAGAGGGTTGATCGGCTGAGCAAGAGTGTGACACTCAGAAGCATTTTCACCACAAAAATGTGCTGATAATATGCTGAATGTAAGGATGTCTTTAGCAGCACAGTGGGGCTGGAGAATCTAGTTTGTTTCCTGAAGCAATGGCAGAGTCTGATTTTGGCCAGAGTGAACAGAACCTCGTCCATGGTTGCAGAGTAGATCTAACAGGTTACAAGATAGGAACAGTTTTCCTGCAGATGTTAACAATGGTCCATCTCGTCAGGTGTATTCAAATTTAAGAGCATGGCAACCCCCACAATATATGCACTGGGTACAGCGCCAGAGATCCCTCAGCAGAGGGATGGATAAGTCACTGGGAAATGAGTACATGTGGAATTTACAGTACTGCCAGACTGTAAAGTGTTTCTGCCTGCAAAAAGTTGTCATCTGTCCAGAACAGTACAAACTTGGGGGACAACCCTTTTCCTTTACCGTCTTGTAAGAAATAAAGCCATACAATACAATCGCAAGTTTATGGCTGCCGACAATCCATCTTTGAGTCTCTGAGTAAAATGTTTTGGGGCCCTCAGATAGTAGACACAGCATAGCCCTGGCACCCCTCTCCCAGACTCGGGTTAAATAGAAATGTTAATTTTGTGCACTACCCCCTGACCTCTAAGATGCCAGAATCAAGTATTTACCCTAATGCCAGGGGTGATACTTACTGTCTGCCAACTTGTGGTTTGTTGCCTTGCCTGAGGAACAAGTAGGGGGGTCCCGGCTGCAAAATGCTGCTCTTGGCCAGGGTAACTTTTACATAGGTACCAGAAATTCCAGGCTCTTGGCAGTTCTTACGCTATCCATACATGGTCTCTTACTATGTTTTCCATAATGTATTGTGGAAATTGTCTTCTAAAACATTTTAACATAAACGTTAAAATGTGAATATTTCTATGGCTTTTCAGTCTTAACCAGCTCAAATCTGTATATAACTTACAGTGATGCACATCACTGGTGGTATCCAGGATAAACTGGTCAAGCCTGTTGTATATAATATCCATTCTTGCCAGCTCCCCCCCCCCGATGCCCCAGCGTATAAAACATCACCATACTCCAGAACTGGTAATACCATTGTATTTATAATGCATCTCTGAATTTCCCTAAAAAAACAGGATTTCAACCAGCATAACATGCCCAGCCGCCATCCAATATTACTAATAACTTTGTCAAAGTATATATTCCATTTCAATTTCTTGTCTAACCACATACCTAGATATTTATAGGACTTGACTTGCCGTAACACTGTTCCCTCTAGTGTCACGGCCTTCAATGTTTCATTAACAGTGTTCTTTAGGTTCCTACTAAAGAGTAGCATCTATGTTTTTTGGATTCAGTACTAATCTATATTCCTTAAAATAATGCTGAAGCTGCTCAAATGCATTCTGAAGTTTTAATTGTATTTGTTCAACCGTACTACCGTCTACATAATATTGTCTGCATAATGATGGTATTTGATTGTTGGATCACTGAAACGCATATCATTTATGTAGACATTAAACAAAAGTGGTCCCAAAATTGAGCCTTGTGGAATATGCAGAATTTGGCCTGGCAGTGTAGCCTAGTGGTTAGAGGAACGAGGTGTGAACGAGCTTGGTACATCCACCAGACCAGACCTGAGTTTGATTCTCACAACCTCCACTTGCATACTGTGTGACTCTGAGCAAGTCACTTAACTGCCCAGTGCTCCTAGGTCACCCCTGAAAGCAGGCACTTGTGCCTAGTAGGCCTTACCCAGTTACCAAAGACTAAAATAAAAAAAAAAAAATAAATATCAGTTGTTTCTGGGACAAAATCTGATTCATAATCCCTTAATACTACCTTTTGTTTATGCCCCTTCAAGTAGGACCCAAACCATTCACAATTAGAGTCATTCAGTCCTACAGAGGTCAACCTGGACAGCAGGACATCATGGCCGAGGGTGTCAAACACTCTAGATAACTCAACCAAAATTGCCCTTACTGATGTCTTTCTGTCCAGGCTAAGATATACTGGGTAATCTGCCTAACAGAGACTGTTTCTGTTTTTTACAGATCCAACACTATATTACGTTAGGGGAAAATAAAATTTGCAAGGGAATTGACCAAACTAGAAGACTGCCTTTATTGGGTCATCCACCTCCATATGGGCTGTGATTACATTTCTACAGTATACAAATCTCTATGGTATACAAGCTATTGAGATAGGTGGGGGCAGAGCCTGGAAGGGGTGAAAAATAAATGGAAGGAAGAGGCCAGTACCGTTCTAACAGATGAGAATTTGGGTAGGGTGCTAGAAAAGGTCTGGAGAGTCATAGATTTGGAGGAGTTACATTATAAAATGGTGTTCACTTTCTCCATACCCAGTCCATAATGTTCTCTTCTGGCCCAGGAAGTTCAGATCGATGTTAAAGAGGCTGCTACTCCAGGGGAAACCATTACCACATTTTCTAGGGGTTGTTCGCATATACAAAATTCCTCGTATTGTATCCGCGATGAGCTGAGCTGGATGTGGTGCCAGTCGATCCCATTTAATTTTAAAACCCTAGTACTAGGCCTTCCAGTCCCAGGAACTGGGACACATGGGCAGAGGGATTTATTTTATCCCATGTGTGTCCTTGCAGTAAGAGGAATTACATGCCACTGGCTGTCCCCGTGATTCCCACCATGCAGGAGTGGCAGACAAGAATACAGCAGGTCAAACAAGTGTAAAAAAAAAAAATCACATCAGACCTGTGTCTCACCCGCAAAAAATATTTGGAGAAGTGGGAAAGATGGTCTGCATACACTGCTTCCTCCAAAATGACACAGGGTGTGTGACTATGCTGTGATCAGTGGAAAAAGGGAACTGTAAGGTTGGAAGTAGCAGGAAGAGACAGCATTCACCTCCCCTTCATGCACCAGATTAATTTCACAGCATCCCTCATTTATTGTGCAAAACATCATGAATACAGTGTACTTCTGAGTACACAATGGGAGGCTAGCTAAGTGGCCACTTCCGCCATTGATCTAACATGTTGTGCCCCATGGCACTTCATCAGAGGTTAAAGGTCTCCAAATGTGAGTCTGTTTTAAAGCAGATTCAAAGTGATGTTAAATATGACGTCATCACACCGAGACACTTAGTACCACGGGAACAAAGTAATGCAAAAAATGTGCATAAGTGCAAACGTGCATAGTTGAAATATGTGCCTAGGTAGGCAGATAGCTATCCAATACATTTCAATGGTAATAAATACAGTAATCTTTAACTTCACAAATACAGGGTTATTTTTATATAATGTCAATGAGATCCCATTTAGCCAAGTCATGTGTTAAACACTGCTCCAGAATTTATTTTTATATTTTATGATTAGAGAACATCATTTCCTTACATTAAATTTACTGAAGGAGACACTCAATGTCTAAATTTCCAGTAACTCCCACCAAAAGTGACTGCTGAATGGCTACTAAAAGAACAGCCACAATAAGGGCTCAATTGTAATTAGCCAAATGGTGAACATGGAAACATAGTTCTATTTAAAGCCACGAACCTGGAAAATATTTTCCTTTTTGTCCAAAAGTCAGGGGTGTGGGGTTCTTTAGCATCTGAACAAAACCCGGTACTATTAGACACTTGTACATAAGTAAGACAGTGAGTATATACATGGAGCAGTGCATGAGGAGAATGACTTCAGAGAGGTATTCAATGACTTAAAACAAGCATTTGTCAATGCCGAATGTTGCTTGCTTCTATGTGCTGTTTAGGAATTTGGAAGTCATTGGAGTGCAAATATTGAAAATTCGCGAACTTACGAGCATGTGTAGGAACTGTGCAATGCTTGCTCGTAAAACAGTCATTTTTAAGAATTTTTTCACCAAATTTTCAACATAGCCATTTTAAGACCTCTGCTCATGAACAGTGTCACTGTGATTTTCTTAATGTGTCCCATACATTGATTTCGCACACCGACTGCGCCATTGTGCGCTACATGGGCAGAAACACATTTTGGGTAAGATGTGAAAAATGACAGCTGTACTGCTCATAAGAAGGTGTGGTAAAATGACAATATTGAAAATCTGAAGTGAAAATATTGAAAATTCACGAACTTACGAGCGTGCATAGGAACTGCGCAACGAACGCTTGTAAAACAGTCATTGTTAGGAATTTTTCCACCAAATTTTCAAAATAGGCTTTTTTAGAGCCCACCTTATGAATACTGGCAGTGTCATTTCGTTAATCATTCCAGAAAGGTGATTTTGTGCAGTGGCTGCAAAATCACCCTTCAGGCCCGAGTAACGCCACGACAGTGCAAGAACTCATGAGGAGGGGTCCCAAAAACCCCATGTTGAAAATTTGGTGCAAAAATCAAAAAATCCCTGAGATATGCAACAAAGTTGAAAAAACCTTATCTATCCATTATACAGCTTACCGGCATTTCCTCAGTTTAAGTACGGCTTTGAAGAGTGCAGGCGTGTTTGATCCACGAAGATCGTCGTGCGGACTCGGAGGTAAGTATGGGGTGAGGGGTGTGGGGAGGTGGGGTGCGCAGTGGGTGGAGTCTGGGTTGTGGGGAGGGAGACTGCGTGGGACTGTTTTTCTTTACAGTTTTTTTTTAAAATGACAGCGTGGGGCGTTTGCCATGCTGGGTGGGCTCCAGCATGGCAGAAGGATGGCTGGGGGCGTGGAGCTGACGGGGATTGAGCACCCCATCGGCTATGGACCTGTTGCCACGCTGGGTGGGCTCCCAACGTGGCACCCTGTACTGGGGAGAGACAGTGGAGCTGATGGGGATTGGGCACCCCTGTCGGCCATAACATGATTTTGCCATGCTGGGGTGGGCTCCCAGCGTGGCACCTGGATGCTTTGGGGGGTGGCATGGAGCCGACGGGGATTGGGCACCCCGTTGGCCGTACAGTGAGGAGAAGGCGCGCATGAGCACGCAGTGTACGTGCGCGCGAGCGTGTGTGTGTGGGGGGGAAAGCTCTGCTCACTCAAGCAGAGCTCTCCCTTTCAACTGTATGCCACTGCATTTTCAGCTTGTCATAGACAGCTGCAGCAGTGATTGGGGAACTGGGGCCGTGCCTGCAAACACACTGACTGCATTGGAAGACGGGCTGACACACCTCCGAAAACTCAGATGATGGCACTATGTTTCTTGCACACGCGTGCAAGCAACATAAAAAGTTGCCATATGAGTCAGATGCCTGTATCAGCAAAAGACTTCTATGGAAGCCTATACAGAAGTGAGCAGGGCCCCTAGGGGTCTAAGGCTGCTAAAAAAAACAGCAGTGGGGAAAGTCCACAGCAGATTCAAGAATAGGAGGGAAGAAATACTGCAGAAAGCATCCATAGACCCGATGAAACTTATTGTGGAAGACAGCAAAGAGATACAGCAGCAAGTTCTGTAGGAAATGAAAAATAAGGAAGAAACTGTTGACACAGTTGTAGAAATGTCAACATTTCTACATTTGAATGCTAGGTTCAAAGAGTCAATTCAATGTTATGATAAGAAAACAACAACTATTAAAACGAGTAAATTTTCCAAAGATACGAGGGCCTATCATTTAAACCAAGTTTTTGATTGGAAGAAAAAACATACGGGAACAATGTGGCTGCCAACAGCAACAGAACGGGAACAAGCAAATCCATATTGAAACACACAGATATGAGTGAAATGTTCTTCAGAGGGGGCTGTCTTGTGTTCCCACCAGGACTGTAACAGAATTTAATTTCCACGTGGACACACAGCAGAGCCAGCCACGATGCAACACAGTAAATTACAGTAAGTGACAATGTCACAACATTATTACATGACAAAAGGGCTTAATTGCCATTGAATTACACAGATCCCTGCTGTATACTGCAGCATTACTGCATTGTATCCTGGCTGGCACCACTGTACACAGGTTTGTGAGGAATCTAAATCTGAAGGTGTTGTATTCAAGAAATAGTAATGACACATGAAAAGTATTGAAAATGTTCCACCCTTCAAGCAACACTCTGCTTACTGTCCCCTACTTGTACCTGCTTTAGACACTTTTTTAAAGTGCTACGAGAAAGATCTGCACATGCTTCTTTCATTTTTTTTATTATGTAATGCTTTTTCCGCCCTGCTGCAGCACACTACCGGCTTGGGCCATCCAGCCGCCGGCTCCGCCCGCCCAGAGAACTGGGTAGGTCAAACTGCACCCAGGAGGATCTGGGACGGCCATCTTGCCATCCTGCTGGAGGGCTCCCCCTCTGCCTCAGCCAGCCAGGACAGCCCTGGACCCTCCCCGACAGAACCCTGCCAAAGTCCTCCAGGCGGCTTGGGCGTGGCCATCAAGCTGCACGGTCGTGCCTAGCCATTTTTCCTCTGACTGGTCCCCTGGAACGCAGACGTGCAATGATGTCCAGGCGGCTTGGGCGTGGGCAATCAAGCTGCACGGCCGTGTTTAGCCATTTTTCCTCTGACTGGTCCCCTGGAACGCAGACGTGCAATGATGTCCAGGCACAGCGTGCCAGCGTCTGCTGAGTTCCCCCTCCAGTATCTCCAGCACTAGTAGTGCCCCTGAGCGTCCCCAGGAACTGCTACAGCACGGCGAGATTCCCCAACCCACTCCAGGACCAGGAGAGCAGTCTACGTACGCTCAATCCCAGTCCTCCCCTGCCAATCCCCGACAGCCAGGGCTCGTTCCCGAACCCGGGTCGCCGGTGTGGCACGAGGTGTGGCGTCCAGTGCCTCAACCCTCAGAGCCACCGGGCCAGCTAACACATGCGTCTTTCTAATGGTTTGTCTATTTATTCATGTATTTAGTTAATAACCAGGTAGGTACACAGGTTCAAGGGATCATTTTCAAGTATGACCGGGCCATCGAGATGGCACATACAGTACAGTCAAAACAACATACAAATCAAGTTAGCACATTCAGCATAGGCAGAGCATTATACTTAACAATTTGCACAGGCAGAAAATATACAGCCATACAGAAAAACAGAGAATGCACTAAGTGACAAATAACAGATTAGGCTCCCAGTAGTAGACTCAGGTCAGTGATGCAATAAACTCCAATGTTACAGCTGAGCCCACAGACTGAAATCCCAAGCAAGGCATAGAACAAGGGTAACAGTATAGAACAGTAGTAGCCTGGCTGGTTCGGAGGTTGACTCCAGATAATATATATCAATGTAGTCCAATAATAAACAGTGAATAAACTAAATAGACAAATGCTTCAGAAACATGGCTAGCGGACTGAGGCCAGGTGAAGTAATTACCCCCTCCCAGGTCAGGTGGGGCACTTTTTTTTAAACTTTGTTTTCAGATTTGTTGCATGTTACACAAATGTTATACTGCTTTACATAACATTGAGATGGATATAGTGTTTTAGACATGTAACTAGCTTAACATGTCTAACATGTCTGACTAACAGGGAAAGGATCACAGATCTCCAGGTAGAAGGTCACCTGGGGGCCAGTGACCATCACATGGTATGGTTCAGTTTGGCTACTACAACTAAATCATCCCATTCCAAGGCAAAAATATGGGACTTCAGAGGAGCTGACTTTGATAAGATGGCCAACAGAGTTAAGCTAGCCCTGGCAAAAAGAAATACAGGTAAGTGGGTACAGGCAAAGTGGGCAAGCATAAAGGAGGTAATACTTGAAGCAACATCCCATTGTGTTAGAGAGAAAAGGAAGTGCAAAAGAAGAAAAAAAACACTTTGGTTCTCAAAAACAGTAGAAGAAAAGGTCAGAGCCAAAAGGCTGGCCTTCAGGAAATATAAGGGAACGCAGCAGGATAAAGATAGGGAGGCATACCAAACTTCCCTAAGGGAAGCAGGGAAGGCAGTAAGGCAGGCAAAGGCCCAAACCGAGGAAACACTAGTGCAAGCAGTAAAATAAGGTGACAAGACTTTCTATAGATACATTAGTGAAAGGAGAAAGTCCAGAGGGGGTATTGCTAAGATCAAAGGAGATAAGGGTGTGTGTGACAAGGAGGACTATGTAAAAGCACCTATTCTAAATATATACTTCTGCTCAGTATTTACTGAAGAGAAGGCAGGGCCCACAGCTCAGCACCATGGACACGGGGGGCCGGGAGGTGAGCACTAGTCCCTTCATAAAATAAAGGATCCTACAACAGCTCAATAAGCTCAGGGTGGACAAAGCAATGGGACCGGATGGCACACATCCCAGGGTACTAAAGGAGCTAAGGGTGGAAGTAGCAGAGCCATTATCAGAACCGTTTAGTGAGTCTGAGCACAGGAGAGGTCCTAGAAGACTGGAGAAGGGCTCATGTGATCCCGCTCCACAAGAGTTGTAGCAGGGAGGAGGCAGGGAACTACAGACCAGTCAGTTTTATCTCAGTAGTGGGCAAGATTATGGAGGCACTCCTTAAGGAAAGGATAGTGCAACACCTGGAATCCATAGGAGCACAGGATCCAAGACAGCATGGGTTTACAAAAGGAAGATCCTGTCAAACTAATCTCATAGATTTCTTTGACTGGGTAAACAGAGTGGGGGACCAAGGGGGAGCAGCTGATGTTGCCTATCTTGACTTCAGCAAAGCTTTCGATACTGTTCACATAGAAGATTGATTAATAATCTGGGTAGGCTCAGGGTAGGTCAGAAGTTGGTCAACTGGGTGTCAAACTGGTTGACGGGCAGAAAACAGAGAGTGGTGGTAAGCGGTATACATCCAGAAGGAATAGAAGAGATACAAGTCACATGTGGGGTACCTCAGGGATCAGTCCTGGGGCCAGTCCTCTTCAATATCTTCATCAGTGACATAGCAGATGGACTGGACATTAACCAAATTGAGGCAGTCCAGAGAAGGGCAACCAAAATGGTGCAGGGACTGCATCAGAAAACATATGAGGACAGATTAACGGAGCTCAATATGTATACCCTATAGCAAAGGAGGGAGAGAGGTGATATGATCGAAACATTCAAACACCTTATGGGCATTAACAAGGTGAAAGAGTCCAACATGTTTCAATATAAGAAAAATAGCAGGACAAGAGGACACAGCATGAGAGTAGAGGGAGGCCGATTAAGGGGTAATGTGAGGAAGTTCTTTTTCAAAGAAGGGGTGGTGGATGCATGCAACGGCCTACCTTAGGAAGTGATGGATATGAATACAGTGCAAGGCTTCAAACAGGCATGGGATAGGCATAAGGGAGCAATACAGATGAGTATGAATAGATAGGCCATTGACTGAGCAAAGGTCGATGGCACATTTATAAGGTAGAAAAATAAATGGGCAGACTGGATGGGCCTTGTGGTCCTTATCTGCCATCAGCTTGTATGTTTCTATGTAAAGAATTAACTGCTAATAGTCTCTCTGTAAGATGTGTAGGCATTTCATTAGCATCCCATGGACCACTTTGACACCAACCTATAGCATAACTCCTGGTATCTATGCTCCAGTGTAGTTAATAGTCTGAGCCTCTGGTGATACCTTAGTGCCACACCCTGTCCCAGGCTTTACCCATTTTTCCAGTCCTGGTCTTTAGTCCCTACCCCACAAGGACACCTTGATCCTGTGCTGTGAGGACTAGGTTCCACATCATCTCAGACTTTCCTCCCTCTCCTACTGTATTGCTTGCATCTGTGCTTTTTCCAGCCTCATGCACTCTAGTAAGTCTTGTATCCAGTGGGCCACCAATGGGGTTCTACTCTGCCCCAGTGCTGTGCAGTGGTTTTCTTCACATTTATCAAGGCTAGCTCCAGTAGGGGCCAGTAAGTCTCTTTAGCGCCTTTGGCTTCAGTTCCTAATAATAATTCAAGAGGGGACCTAGGTAATTTAGCACCTACAACCCTTTCCATAATTTTATGAGCCCCGCCCAGAAGGACATTATTTTTGGACATTCCAACACCATGTGTATAAAGGTACCTACTTCTGTCCCATATATTAAACAGACCTCACTTATGCTGGCCCACAGTCTGTGCAGTTTGGCCAGATACAGATATGCTCTGTAGAGGAAATTATATTGGATCTGGAATAACCTGTTGGATCTTGCACATGTTTTTACATGTTTTATCTCTCTCCCCTAGCACTTCTCACTGATTTTTACGTCCAAGTCTCTTGTCTATGCTTCCCTGCAGTCCTTGTTAGAGGGGGGAACACTCTGTCTTATTAATCTATAAAAGGTGGACCAAGGCTTAGTACCAGCGAGTGGCCTGAAAATAGTATTCTCCATAGTGGGCAGCTGTGGGGCAACTAATCCTCCTTCCTCAGACAGCAACAGGCCTCGAATGCTGAGGTATACAAAAAAGGTATCATTAGGCAACACCAACTGCTTCCTCACCTCCCCAAATGGTTTCAGCACATTCTCTTCCCCTCTCAGATCTTGGACAGTGCTAAGACCCCACTTTTTCCACTTGAGGAGGCCCTGATGCACAAAGCTGTATACCCTTTTTTTCCCTTTGAAGGCCTCAGACAAGCTAGCAATTGATGAGAGTGCCGGCATGTATCTGATGTGCCTATACAACTCTATCCATATCTGCAGTGTCAGCCTAGTAAATGGGTTTGTTAATTGGTGCTGGTAGTCACCGCCCAATGAGAGGCATAGTACCATCTCCATTAAAGAGCCACCTCCTAGTTCCTGCTCCTTCATCTGCCTCCAGGGGGCTACTTTTCCCCCATCATCAGGAAGGAGAGCTCTGCCACCCAGTAATAATGTTTAATACATGGGAGGGCTAGACCCCCTTCCCCATACAAGGCTTGAAAGGTAGAGGCTCTAATCCTGGCCAGTTTCCCTCAACGCAAAAATTGATGGAAGAGGCTATAATGCTGTTAATCTGTCTAAAGAATCTCTGTGGGACCTTTGTGGATAAGGTTTGTAACACATAGAGCAATCTAAGGAACACACAGATCTTCAGGATATTTACCCTGCCAATGAGGGACAAGGAGAGTCCATTCAAGTGATCCAAAATCAGTCTTACGTTTGCAGACCACAGGGGGGAAAAACTGGACTCAAAGTTTATTATGTTGCTTAGGAATGTTGATGCCCAAGTATTTTAGCATAGTCACTTCCTGGAGTCGTAAGTCGCCCTCGACTGCCCCTTTCCATTCCCCAGGTATAAGATTTCACTCTTCCCACAATTAACCTTGTGACCCGATACGACACCATAGACTTTTAATAGGGCTGCTAGCTCGATGAGTGCTGTTTTCGGGTGCCTCACATATAATAGGAGGTCATCTGCAAAGAGAGAGAGACTTTGTGCTCAACTCCCACAATTTTCAAACTCTTTGTTTTGGTGTCTGCTCTTAGGACTCTCCCCAGAAGCTCCAGTGATAAGACATACAGTAAGGGTGGCAGGGGACAGCCTTGTTGGGTACCCCTATACAGGGGAAATGGGTGCGAGAGATTTCCATTTACTTGCACTTGTGCCATGGGAGCATTTTACAGTGCCTGGACCCAAGCCTAAAAACTATCTTCCATCTCAGGATGCTGGAAGGCCTGATATAAGTAGTCCCACTCCACCCAGTCGAATACTTTCTCAGCATCTAAAGTGAGAACTCCCAATGGGTCCCCCAACCCACCCCTCCACCTCTGCACAGTGTTCAGGGTGAGGTGGATATTGCCTTTTTCCTGCCTACCCTTAACAAACCCCAACTGGTCAGGGTATATCAACTCAGGCAGTAGCTTTTCCAGCCTGGAGGCCATTACCTTTGCTATAATGTACAGTCCACTGTCAGTAGGGAGATGGGGCAGTAGGAGGTGTACAGCTCAGTGTCCTTTCCAGGCATTGGTAGTACAGTACTACAATGGTTGTTGACTGGGCAGAGTAAGGGAGTGAGCCCATCTGCAGATGCCATTATCATTCCCATTAGGGGGGCTTTGATGTCCCCACAAAAAACTTTCTAAAAATCAACAGGCAGTCCATCTGGTCCCACTGCTTTCCCATCCGCTAGGCTCTCTATCAACATCTTAACCTCTCGCCAGTTCAAAGGAGGAGCCAGGGCCTTTTTTTGTTCTTCCAGAAAGCACCAAATTGGCACCATCTGAAAGAAGGCCTCCATATCTGCTTCAGTGGGAGCACACTCCAAGGAATGTAACTGCATATATAATTTCTGGAATTCCTCTTCAATTTCTTTGGGCTGTGTCGTAGCCCCCCCCCCCCCCCCCCTTTTTAAGTTTAGGGACAAAGGTAGTTCCAGACTTTGCTTTCAATTCCAAAGCTAGCCATTATCTGGACCATCCCCTTCAAAGTATGCCTCCACTCTTGGTTTATCTGACCAACCAAAAATGTAATGTTTAAATTATTGTACTCAGCTTCACTTTTTGTAGAGCCATGTAAATTTCTGCTGTGGGGTTCAGCTTATGGGCCTTCTCCTTGGCTTCAATGTCATGTTCTAATCCATCCAACCTACCCCTTGTAGCCCTGTTTCTATTGTGTGAAAAGTAAATGTTCTCACCCCTTAAGGTGGCCTTTAACACCTCCCATCTTACTGTCTCCAAAGTATCCCCTGGTCTGTTATTGTTTAGGGACTCCCTGATTACTTCAGTAATGCAGGTTCCAAATTCCACATCTTGTAAAAGTGATACAGTACAACTAGTCTCCATTGTCTTCATGTGATCCCCCCATTGGCTGGCCTCTCTGTGGTCCATATCACCAGGACATGATCCAAAACCATGATTTGCCCATGTCAGCTAGTGTCCCCTTCCCCCAGAAGACCTTGACAAGCCAGGATTAAATCAATCCTGACATACATGACCTGTGCATGCGAGTAAAATGTCGAGCAAAATGCCCTTCCCAGACATCCGTTAGTCTGTGTTGCTTCATTAATTCCTTTAGCATGCCAGAGCTCTTTGAGGCCCTGTATGGTTGCGTCGAGGACCTGTCAAGGGTCCCATCAAGTACATACCTGACATCCCCCCCCCATTAACTCCCCTGACAACTGTGCAAGTTCCACTGCCAGCTTGGTAAAGTAGTCCCCGGAGTTATAGTTTGGGCCACAGAAGGAGCATATGCAGTAGACTTCCCCTGAGGCCAGTTTCAACTGCATTATTGAGAAGCATCCCCCAGAATCATCAATGGTTTTATTTACCACTGCCTACACAAGGGCATACCCAGATAGCCATGCCCTGAGCCTTAGAATTGAATGCTGGTCCCGTCCATGTCTCTCCCCACTGCCTTTGAAGGTGCACCATTTCTCCTGGGGTGGCATGTGTCTCCTGCAACAATACAATAACAAGGTTGGCTTTTTAATTACCTCCAGAACTTTTTCCTTTTAATGTGGATTGTTAGACCACTGATGTTCCAAGAGAACACTTTAATAGGATTAGCCATAGGTACATGCATAAACATTCAGTAAACCCTTGTTCCTTCCTAGTGAATGAGATTAGCTTAACCAGCTAAGGGTCATCTCTAGTAATGTGGTCCATGATTGTGCCATCTCAGTTCCAGCACCTGCTATAAGGGGTTCAGCTTCCCCACAACATGGAAGCATTTCCCCATCCCCCTCTCCCCCCACCCTCCCATCTGAAGGTCCTAAACAAACAAGGCCCCCTGCATCCCCCTATTTATAGTGGAAAGGATGCATACTCACAGTGGGTACTCCAATCCCCCAATATGCCCATTCTTCCCTTAGGGTCAAGGTGGCGGTGCCACGGGGGGCTCCTGACAACCCCCCAGGGGTATGCAACCCCAATTCAGATGGTAGTGGCCCCCCCTGTCATAGGTCTTAGCCCCCAGAACATCACACAAAGCATTCTTTCAGAAACCATGGGTAACCCCCCCCCCATCTCCCATTACTCCCAGTCCAGCACCATTATTCATTCTTAGGCAGTGTTAGCAGGGTGATATGCCCTCCCATTTTACCACCCCTCAAGATTCTCCAGTGGGGCACTACATATTAAAACAGCAAACAAGTAACCCTTATAAAGTAGAACAGGTGATCCATATAGCTAAACTTAACAATACTCTTGTGCATATCATTATGCCCATAATGGTGCTCCAAAAGTAGATAGTATTGCCCCTGCATTTCATTGATCGGAATAGTGTCAGCTAGTTTCACTCATGCAATATATTTAGCTCTTGTAGAGACCCTCTGCTCTCTGGGAGAGCTCCACAAGCAGGGTCGGCAGCCGGGCAGCATACATGCATGTGCTGTTTAGAATCATACCGTTTTCCCCCTACAGCCAAAGCCATTCCTCTTCACCCCCCACTGCTGGGATAGTAGAGGGCAAGCTCACCCCCCAGAGTGTTGCCAGCTTTCCACCTCCCCGATCTTCAGAGCTCCCCCCCTCCCCCCAGGAGGGGAATGCTCCATGCACAGGAAGACCTCGAATAGGGCGGCCACATTTTAACCTTAACCATGCTGGTAGCAGAAAGCCCCAGCTGACCCTACAATTATCAGACAGAGGTGGAATGCGGGGAAGGGCACCAGAGGATCTTAGAAAAGCATCCAGTAATAGCCCAAGTAAGTAAGTGTCACTCTTCTCTCTTAGATTGATCAGGCTCCGTGGAGTACTAGAGGAGCTCACCGACATTGCTGTACCACCTTAAATAAACAAATAACCCTGCCTACCATTCACACTGCAAACTGCAGTTACAACAGTTCTAACAATGCATCCAAATAACAACAAAATCAACATGAACCCTTCGCCACTTAGGCCTGAAAAGTTACTGTCCCAAGCGAGTTAGTGATCTCTGGGTGTAGTTGGAGGACCAGGAATGCAAGGAGCTGCAGTGTTTCCCAGTTAGGGGTGCTGCTTGAAGTCCAGTACCCCCCCCCCATAGCTGAAACTACTCCCAACCCACCCCCGGCTTCATTAGCTGGGATACATGTCCTGGGTGAGACTCACCATGTTCTTAAAGATGTTTTGTATCCCAGCTCCATTATGCTGTGGTTTAAATACAGAGGCTGAAGAGAAAGCCTGCCAAAATGTGAGGTATGCGCAGCCCATGAATTAAGATAATACATGGCTGCATCATTGTGAGTTTACTTAAGGCCACTTTTTCACCTGCTGGGTGGGTGGGTGGGACATGAGGAAGAGCCCTAGAGGAAAAGGCTGCCCAACCTCACAGCAGCCCAATTCAAATGTTAAGACAATACCTTAGGTTAATTCTGCACCAGAGTCTGCAGTCAACTGACTGGTGCTGTGTTCCTTTCTGTTGAGTGACCCTCAATGGGGGCAAACTCCCTGCGGATGTACACTGCAGCTTTCTCTGCTTGCAAAAACCCTCAAAGGCTGGCCTGATCTTGAAATCCAGAGCTTCAATGGGTATGAGTGCTGGTGCGGCCATCCCAGACACCGAAGCTTGCTTTCACTTCCCCAAACTTTTGTCTGTCCCTCTGTAGCTCTTGACTATAGTCAGGAAAGATAAGCACTCTGTTGTTATCCAGCTTGATGGGACCTTTAGCCCAGACTGCTCTCAGTACTGCTTCCTTGTCTTGCTACCTATAGAATCTTGCAAGGAAGTGTTGGCCTCTCTCTCTCTCTCTCTCTCTCTCTCTCTCTGTCCCAGTCTGCCCCCCCCCTCGGAGTGTGGTGCACTGGTTCCACTTCCTATGAGTGGCTGTCTGCTCCCAGGTCCTAATTCTTCTTCGGCCATCTAGTTATGAAGGTCTCTGGGGAACGACCCTGGGGGTCCTCAGGCAGGCCAGTGATGAGGCTTTTTCTTCTCCGGGCCCTGTTCTCTTTATCATCAACACAAAAGACAAACAAAAAAGCACGCTCAAACCTTTGCATTGCTCAAAATGCAATTCACATTTCTGGTAAAGGGTGCTGCTGTTGTGTGGCATCCAGTGCACCCCCCCCCCCAAAAATAAACATGGCACATATTCAAAATTAAACAATTTAACTGCCTAGTTGCTTTTCTTACTTTAAACTGCATGAAAAAGGGGGGTCCTCTTAGTTTTCAGATTGGAATTCCAAGGTGAGCAAGCTATACCTCTTCTTCATGGTGGGAACCATTCGGTATAGTCCCTACACTAGCTTCTCAGCTCTGAAATGCCTGCAGGGGCTACTCATAATTATAAAGTGCTGCCTAAATTGGCTTAAAGTGCATTGCCTAATTGGCCCCTTTAAATAAGGTAATACCACCTAGGAATTTACACAAGTGGTGACAGGGAGCATGCAAAAGGAGTACCACAGCTCCCAAAACTCTATCAGTCCTGGCTTGTAGCTCTTGCAGTGCTTGTTGCATGCTGTCCCTGTCACGCATGAGCTCAGAGATCCGGTCTTCAGTCATGCTGACCCACTGTTCCGCTTCGGATAATTGGGTGATGTGTTCACTCATGGTAGTGCTCGAAGTCTCGATTAAAGCTTGCTAGTGAGACATCTGGACATTAATATTAGTAAAACTAGCACCCATTTTGGCTCTCATGGCATTTATTAGAGCCTGCAGAGATTTTGCCTGCTCCCTGTCCTCCTTAGCCTGCTCAGCCCTTTCCAGAGCCATGCAGCCTGCCCACGTCCTAGTCTCTGACAGACTTGCAGGTCTAGAATTGCACATAAAATGGCAGCTGTGTTTGTTTCTTAGCACCTTTCATGTTCTGGGACATCTTAAAATTGCAGTGATGCTGTTTTCTTGTAGTTGGAAGCAGGGATGCTGTGGGTAATTTGAGAGGTTGAGCGTTAAGGTGCTTAGCCTTTAGGTGTCCACCATATTCACCGGTTGACCAAGCCCCCCCCCCCAGGTGGGGCACTTGCATACAGTGGTAGTCAAAAGGGCATTTTTAAAATGTGATCTGAAGAGGGGCGAAGTGTCCAGTGAATGAAATGAGGCAGGCAATCAACTTCAAAGCCTAGGGGCGGCAGGGGAGAAGGCTTTCTGACCCATCTCATTTGCTGTCTGAGGATGTTCAAGGAGACTTTGAGAGAAGGATCTGGGAGTCTGTGTGCCAGACCTATCATTGAGGAGGCTTGGTGAGGGGAGCTCTCGCTATCCGAAGGGACTTATCAGTTAGGGTGCCCATAAGGTAAGCATGGTGGGCCTGCAGAGATAGCCAGCCAAGCATTAAACATAGGTAGCAATGGTAAGTGTTGTAAAGAGCCAGTGAGGTAAGCCTGAAAATATTGTTCTAGGTATTCTTGAGTCTAGCAAGGTTGTGATTGGAGGTTTGGGTACAAATAAGGGAGCAGTAATCCAGGAGGGGTAGAAGCATGCCTTGGGAAATGGCCAGCCGCACTTCTGGGATAATCAGATTTTTTTGCCTAAAACAGACTCCCAGTTTCTGGTTCACACACTTAAAAATCTGACTGACATGATCTTTAAAAGTCAGTGAGGGATCAAGGGTGACCCCTAGGTATTTGAACAGTTACCTGTTCAAGGCAGGATCCATCTGGAGCCTGTATATTCAGGGGGAAGGGGGTATTTAATCCTACTGAACATTTGGCGAGTCTTGGTTTAGACCCAAAAAGCATTGCCTTTGTTTTTTTGGTGTTAACAAGCTGCTTGTTTGCAGTGAACCACTTGTGGGTTGCACTGAACTCACTGGTGAGGGACAGGGACAGGTCCTTTGAGTTCTTGTCGCTCCGGTAAAGAATCAGATCATCCTCATATATTAGCATGTGGTAACCCATGCTAGCCCTGAATAGGGGGTTCATACATAGGGAGAACAGGATTGACTCCAGTATGGACCCTTAGGGAACCCCGCTATTCCCCCCCGTGCTGCTGGAGGTGTCCCTTCCAGTACAAACCACCTGTGATCTCCCAGTGATGCAGTTACCTCACCAGGTCATAGTAGCTGCAGAGAACTGTAGAAGTGCAGTTTCTCTAAGGGAATGCCATAATCCACAAGGTCAAATGCCTTTAATAAGTCCACAATGATGGTACCAGTTAGTTGCTTTCATCCAAGCTCCTGAAGACATGGTCGGTGAAGCAGGCCAATGCTGTCGTATTACTGTGGCCCTTCCTAAAGCCATGCTGCTAGAGACAGGGCTTACTGTACAATAAAACGTGGTCTGAGGTTTGTGGGAAGACATTTTCTCCAGAACGTTACTTAAGTGAGAGAGAAAATGGACACTGGCTGGTAGTTGTCTAGGAGTTTTTGGTCACTTGATTTAAATAGAGGGACAACTCTAGCCTGTTTCCAAATCGTAGGGATACTCAAGAAGGTTAGTGGCAGATTATATAGGGTGGCCAGGGGCTTAGCAATGAGATCAACTGCACACTTTAGGAACTGAGGACAGAGACCGTCACTACTGGCACCACCGTAGTTGGGAAGGGCCATGAGGTGGTGACGGACCTCACTGGAGACGTGGTCTTAAAGTGGAAGGTAGGGATACCAGGCTCACCCATATTCTTATCATTGTGGGCTGGTATAGAGTCCTTAGCTGGAACCTTAGCCAGGTACTCAGAAAGGTTGGTGTGAACTATAACAACATGTCTAATATAGAAAAACAGGCACTAGATGAATTGTCTAAAGACAAGAACATAGTTATCAAGCTGGCCGATAAAGGTGGCAGTATTGCAGTGCAAGACACAACAGCCTACATCATGCCAGAAATTGAACAGCAACTGGGAGATAGGGATTTTCTTTTATAAATTATTAACACATGACCCTCAACTAAAATTAAAACAAAAACTGACATTTACCTTTCATCGTTACTGGCAGAAAAGTTAATCACTAAAACCGAGTACAAATTCTTAAGATTAGCTCACCCAGTGAAACCCACAATATACACACTCCCCAAAATTCACATGGGCAACAAAAATCCACCAGGTTGCCCTATCATTTCAGGGATTGACTGGCTGACAGAACCCATTTCCAGCTATGTGGATTCATATCTTAGATCTATGGTGAGCAAATTGAAATCCTGCATAAAGGACACACCTGATATGATTTTGAGCTTAGAAAACACTACAGTGGAGGAGAATTAGTATTTAGTTATGCTACATATAAATGCACTGTATACAAATGTAACCCAGGGCCGGTATGCCATTTGAATCTGACAGCAATACCAGGTGGGCTGGGTTCGGGGAGGAATAGGTCACTCGGTACAAAGGCTAGGTTTGGCTGCTCTGCACAGGGGCACCCAAGTAATTCCGAACACAGGAAGCAATAACTGTAATGTCCAATACCAAAAGTGGGATTCTAAAGTGTGGCTTTTTATTCACATCCAAACAGAATAAACAAAGCACAGACAGACCCCCATGGGGCTACACTCCTGGTAATACAGATTAAAAGAAACAAGAACACTTCCTCAACACTTTAGCCCTCAGGCTCTGAACCCACCGGGCACACAGTCCGGACTTGCACGCTGCTTTGGGTTACACAGCCCGAACTTGTACACTGTTCTGGGTTTTCCCTGGCTCGGCTCCCTTGCCAGCCACTCGGACACCTTCCATACTTCATGGAAACATTTTCTGGTGGCTCCCTATACCACCTAAGAGCACCATGTCTCCATCAGGGAAACTTCCTTTCAATCTCACGTCTGGGTACTTTCCTCAGGCACTGGCCAAGTACCTGAGAGAAAGTAAAAGGAGTCTCAGAGCAAATCCGTAGAGGTGAATTTGGTTACTACTGATGGGGGGGTCTCCCACCTCTCGCTCCTACAATTCCTACCCGGCCATTTCTCTGGACAGTAAACACCTCATCCTGTAAAGCTTTGCAATGTAGATTCTTGCTAAATGTATATCACATTCCATCTACTTGTCTTGCTTCCCATTTGTGCTGGACTTGAACATATTTTTAAGTGGCACTGTCCATTTCTCTAGATCCCCCCACTGAGTTAAGCAGTCCAATCCCTACTTTCCAACTGTTCAGGTGAAAAAAACACTCGGCCCTTTTTCAGAACGAACTCACCCTTTTGTTGCAGGTGCCCCACAGGCGATTCCTCCACAAGGAATTTCTCTCTCAGAGCTTCTGGTGTCTCAGCACAACTTGAATAGGCAGCTTCTTTCCCTTAGCCAGACACAGAAGGGTTGCCCCAGGAAAACAGGCAAAAACCTTCCCCCCATCCCTTCAGGGATGGGGCTCGTGAACCATTGAAAGCGGTCTCCACCACTTTGATTACCACTTCCTGTGTTCCTCTTCAGGTGGAAACACACACCTTCCAAAAGTAGCTCTAAAACAGAGCTTAAAGCTCTGAGAGCCTGCACACACTCAGCTGTACTACTGTCTCTCTCTCTCTCAGACTGCACACAGACGGAATTCAAAATCCCCAACGTTCTACACTAACCTCCAACTGCAACATTCCAGTGTGGCTTATGCAGCTGCGTAAGTTCTAAGATGATGTCATCCCTCAGTCTCAGCTGAGACTGAGAACAGAGTGAGACAGTGTGAAATCCATTTAACTGGAGTTTCACAAGCTGCCTTCCCTGCCTACCACTAGGTCTTACTGGGATTCTAGTAATCCCGGGTAACAGGGGGGTTACACAAACATATTCCATGAGGGAAGGGGCTAAAAGCTTTTGAGTACTTCTTGCTTAAAGAAACAGTGTTAACCCAAAGCAAGATCACAATGTTGACCTCTTTGACAGAAATGGTTTTGAAGAACAATGTATTTAGTTTTCTGAACACAAACTATCTACAAACGAAGGGCATGAGTCATGGGGGCAACCTTAGCCGCCAGTTTAGCTAATCTGTACATGGGGAAATGAGAGGAGATATTTGTCTTTGACGCATCCGTAAATACAGTTCTCCACACTTTCATGGTGTGGAGGTGCTTTATTGACAGTATATTTTTGGTGTGGTGGGGAACAGAGGTTGAAATGTAGGATTTTGTAAAGTGGCTAGAAACAACAAATGAGAACCTTTGTTTTAAGATGGCCTTTGATTTAGAAGAAATCAGCTTTCTGGATCTTAAAACAAACAAACAGGCCAAATAGTAAAACTGTGAACTGATCTGTTTGTCAAACTCACAGAGAGGAGCAGTCTGCTATACCACAGCAGCTGTCGTCCGCATCATACTATCCAAAACTTGCCAAAAGGCCAGTTCATGTGGGTGAAGTGGAACTGTGCCATACCGGAACCGTTTTCCATCAGAGGTGACTAATTGGAGAAAAAAATTGAGAAAAGGGGATAGATTACTGAGGTTAGAAAATCATTTACATGTTACAGTGTCCCTGCACTTATTTTTATGTGAGAAGAATGAAACAACACTTTAGGGACACGTTGGGGGAACACCAGAGAGGCATACAAAATAACAATAGGGAATATGTGATGGCAGTGCACGTAAACAACAATGGAGAACCAAAGGAGCACAGGGTCAGAGCAACTGGACTTTAAAAAGTAAAACCAAATCCACGGGGTGGTGACTTAGAAAATCTACTTAACCATTGTGGACAGTTTTGGATTTATAGGCTGGGCACATTACACCCCCACCTCCAAGGGCTGAATGATAGATTCAAAGTAACCCCTTTTCTTTAACAAATACAGATTTGGAGCAAGGCATCGCTGTGTCTTTGAACACGTTTTTTCCCTTTAAAAGGAATTGTAATGCTATTGAGGTTTTGAAAGCGGGGTCCTTTCACACCACTCCCCATAAATGCTCCTCCCTTAGCTTAAGGGAATCATACCAAACACATGAGAGTTGAATTACTTTAAAAACAAACACACACAGCACACACAGCACACACACAACACACACAGCACACACAACACACACAACACACACAACACACACAGCACACACACCACACACATACACACTGTTCACTTGTGTTATTGTATTTATTAGTTTACTATATGGGGTTTTAGCCCCAGGAGGAAGAAATGCATATCTCTGACAGATGGACTTTCTAATTAGTGCATCTATACAATAATCATTTTATCTGTATCAGTTACATGGATGCACATTGTTATATGACATTTTGTCAATAAACCGGAGTTTCAAATAAATGGATAGAATAAATACTGAAACCTGACTGGTGGAAAGCCAGTTTCACCTGTGAAGTTATCCCAGCGCAGTCTCACAGGTGAAACTTATGCCAACAAAACAGCCTACATACAACTGCAAACACAAAAAGTGGATCCATTTTATAATCGCAATAAGGCACTTCAGGGTGTGTTGCTAGGACAGCATCACTTGGCCTGAGAAAGGAGACAGGCACTGGTTGAGGAATAAAATTCTATACAGAAAAATGACAATCTGACTAATTTCTGATTGGCAGACACTAACTTTTCAAACACACAGCCTACACACACAGGCTATACTGTAAGTCTAAACAGGAAGATTGCTATGGAGCAAATGGCAATGATCAAGCTATGGTATAATTTAGTTTATAACATAAGTGGCATTTAAGAGTATGACATAGTATTTTTGGTATTGTCTGTGCTCAGCTATTGCCAGCAGTCCTATTATAATGTTCCTGCCATTAAAACTCCCAATGCTTATTACTCTATCATGTTAATTAAGCAGTTTGTCTTGAATATGTAAACACAACCAACTCAATTATGAACTAAATAAAAATGTGTTGGCTGCGTGCAAAAACATTAAAAAGCACTCAAGCAGCCTGTAAGAAAATGCTCAAGAAATGCAATTTGGACATTAAGTATGTTTCAGTAGCATCAATAATAACTCTGCTCTGAAGTGCAAATTGTGTTTTGTGGAGAATACTTTATGCAGTTGTTAATATGCTTTATCATTATTTCCTACAAGTAATAAAATTACTGGACTGCAAAACAGCTTTTATTACATGGAGTTTCATTATGCAAATATATTTTTTGAAAAGAAAAATAGTTTGTTTTTTTTCCCACTCAAAATCTGACTTTTTAGAATGATGGATTTGATGAACCATGGTACTGTGGCTCTCTTAATGGCATCCCCCAAATCTAAAATGTCCAAAAGCCAGCACATTGGCTAAAAGGCAAGCATATGTGGAGTTTAGAAAGGTTAAAAGTGTGTAAATTATTGAGACTCAACAAGATCATCTGGGGGGGGGGGAGGATGAAGGCAACCAGGACTCCCAGATCTACGGGAATGCCCATATTTTACAGGGAAATATAACGCTCTTCAGGGAAATTATTCCCATATATTTTAGTTGGTTAAAGAGAAAAAACAGAACAATTTATGTTCCATAGGAAATAACGACATTTACAGGAAAATCATCCTGGAGTTACAGGAAATATGCAAAATTGATTCAAGAGCCCTGAGGACCTGGTTTATTAAAAGTTTGTTTCCACCAGTGTACAGTTAAAACAGACTGTAACCAAATCTAGTTTCATATATTGCACTGCTTGTGATCAAAGCGCTTTACAGACAGAAAAATTAAATAATGGTAGTGCCCCGTCTGTATGTTAGTGTTGCTCAGATAGTATCTGATATTATGAAATGGGTATAAAAAATTCAAAAACCTGACTGGCTGAGGAGCTTGGTACCCAGGGCTGATATCCCAGCACAACAGCACTGGAAAAAGATCCAGGGCCTCACTGGCCTGTTAACATTAAGGAGGCACAGTTGTATCAATACAACTGGCCTTCAGCTTTATGCTTTAACCCATTTGAGGTGTATTGTTATCCCAGCACAAAGCACATCCTGTCATGTTGGACAGTGCAGCTGTGGATCAGATATATCAGATAATAGAGCTGTCACAAAGCTTTCCTTCACTGACATGTGATGACCCTTACTGAAGACCTTATAGTATAACCCCACGTCACCAAATTTAGGACTCAGTGCACTTTGCAAATCAATGCAAGGTACTTTACTGATTAAGTCAGTTCTGCTTCATGGAGGGTGAATAGGTGGGCAGGTCACATGGTGTATCAAAGGCTGAAAAGCATTTTTTTGCAAACATATTTTTCTTTTTATTATAATTAAATTTATACAAAATATGTTTTGAGATAACTGGCCAAATAAAAAGTGATATCTGAACATGAAAGATAGTGATATCTTTTCTTGATGCATTATAGCGTAGTGGTTAAGGGCACTGAACTGCAAATCTGGTGACCTGGGTTTGAATCCCATCAGCCCCCACTTGCACACTGTGTGAACCTAAGCAAGTCACTTAACTTAATTGTGCTCCCATGTCACACCTGTAAACAAGCTCCAGCTTAGTGTGCCTTTCCTGGTTAAACAATATCCACTCCCCCTTTCCCCTTATGTCATAATGATATCTTTCCTTGTACAACTATGTCATAGTGCATCCTTAAAGGAAAGCTGTCAATACTGCAAACTCCCCAATCCCAAATCCTTAACCCCCCAGTTAAGCTTTCTACAGTAAAAAGATATTTTTTTGCAGTGGTCAAACTTACAAAATGTTTATTTTCTAAGTGCCGCAATCTTAAAACATGGGTGCTGTGTGGCATGATCGTCTCTTACAGAGTGTCTTCACACTGTTCACATGTATGCTTTTCAATACAAATGAGCGGTGTGGAGCTGCAGTGTACGAGGCGATGGTGTTATACAGCACCCGCCATGTTTTAAGACAGCGGGACTCCGAAAATACAAATGTTGCAAGTAGAACTACTTCAAAAATCTATTTTTTATTGCAAAAAGCTTCAAGAGGTAGTGTACTACCTAAAACGAATATTAGTTTTTAAAAGCAGTCAACCATTACCATCTATATCTAAGATGTTTTTCTTTTCCCTTTGGTTAATTAGAAGATTGTTTATCTAATGTTAGTAGGTGTGATGTGTGTGACAGCACTCTGTCTGGCAATGACATATATATCTCTGTTCCACACTACATCATCAGCATTGTGACCTCACTGACTGAGACATCACTGCTGCTTAGAAACAGCCACTCAGTGGCTGCCAGGTCAGTCACCTGTGATGTGACTGTCAGTGAGATCACAATACTGATGATGTAGTGGGGTGATACAGATAGCTATGTCAGCTGCCAGGCTAAGAGCTGTTCCATATGTCCAGCACAATTATTATCCCCTAGATAACTTTTTATTAAGCAAAAGCAAAAAGAAGAATACTTCAGAAATGAAAAGTTACAAATGACTACTTCTTAAAATTTGTAATATTTCCTGTACACTGCCTTTGGCTCCAGTAGCTCTTTAATGGGGGTGAGGGATTGCAATATTGACAGCTTTCCTTTAACTCATTCAGGTTATAATGTTCAGCCTTAGTAGCAGTACTGCCATATTCAAATGTGAATAACTTTAAAACGAAAAATGACATCATGGTACTCTGAACATGAAAGTTGTTCAGCACAAAAATACCTACAACATGAGTGGTGTTTCACTTATAGATACTGTTTAGATTTTTTATCATCAGCAAAAGTGGCAGAAAATTCCATTTTTTCATGTTTTCAATGAACAAATGCTAATAACTAAAATGAAAAATGATGACATGGTACTATGAGCATGAAAGTTGTTCGGTACACAAATACCTACAAAATTTATTTTATTTTATTTATTAAATTTTGATAACCGAGTAAGCCCGCTGGGCCCCTAAGGTCCCTTTTTCAGGGGCGACCCAGAGAATTACATGGAATAATACATGGGATAGCATACAGCACAAGTACATTACACAAGACAGTGAGCAACATAGTACATAGTGGTTTTTCAACAATTACATTTAAGAGGTAAGGTGTAGTAGCATTTTGTATTGCTTCATTTATAGCCACCTTTTCGATTGTTTTATAATCAGCAAAAAAGACAGAAAATTCAATTTTTTTTAACTTTTTCAATAAACAAATGCCCCCCCCCAAAAAAGCAAAAATAAAAGAACTGTCCATCAAAGTTTTTCATTATGTACTGACCATAATGTAAAGCTATGCGGCTCAAAGAGTTAAATAAAAGTAGTAGTAAATTTCAGAAGCTACTCCCAAACAAATACTATAACTGTAAAAGAAGCCAAAAGTTAGTCACACATTTTAAAGCTGCAAACAGTTTTTTATACATTCCCAATCTTTTTTTTTATCCCAAAACATATGTCTGTGTAAACAGAATTTGACATGGCCTAATTGAAGATATCATATTTATCTTCATTTGAGAGCAATGATATTAAGGTATCTCACTCATGGCTTTGCCACTCATGATATATCATATCATTAAGCCTCTCATGAAGATAAATATGATATTTTCAGTGGCTTTGCCACTAATGAGATATAATATCATTAAGCCTCTCATAAAGATAAATATGATATCTTCAGTCAGGCCATATCATATCCTCTACATTAAGAAATGTTTTTATATTTAATTGTTTTGTTTATAATATTTTATTAAGATGAGGAAGGATAAGCTTAAGACTGATTATATCCTGTGAAACCACTGCAATCTCCCTTATATGATGTTCTCCTGGGTTGCTCACTCAGGATGCTGTTGCTCTAGAAACTCTAGGCATTCACGCACAGGGTTTGCACTGCCAGAGATGAAATTATTGGACTGGTGCAAGAAGACTGAAAATGAATTAGTATAGTATGATTATTTTGTTTCTTTGTTTTATTAAATTGTTTTGTATTACTTTCAGAATCTGTTTTAAATTTATTTTTCTGTGCATGAATTTCTTTCAGTGCTTCTGAAAGGTGCAGGATTGACAGCACTGGATTCTGAAATCCTCTGCATATCCACATGACAAGTACAGCACGGATGATCACATTGCAGTCTTCCCCACACTGCCCCACCAGTGTTCCTCAACCTTGCCATGGATAGACCACCACTTACAGTAGGTGAGAGGGTAATTCAGACTTCATGTTCATTCAGTCCCTGGTCTGTCAACTGAGGCTGCCACCAATGGTGCCAGTTGGTGCCAACTATGTTGGTGGGTTTGTGATGTGGACTCCTGCCCACTGGGAACTGGACTGAGACCACCACAACTCATTTCACATAGGCCACTGAACAGCCCTCAGGTGATAACGGCTTTCTGGCACTACTGACCTTTGCTATCCAAGCCATGTGACCTAGAGGTGAAAGACTCCTTAACCTGCTACCAACCCACTGAGCTGTCCAGTTCCTCCATTTCATGAATCATGACCACATGAGTGATAGGAACTCAATGCAAGATAGTGATGACGACGATGCCTCGGAAGCTTGAATATGAGCAATACTTCAGTCAGCTGCCAAATACAGATTGCTATACATATTTAGGAGTTATAATAGACACTGTGCTAACCTATGCTGAACATAGTAACTATACAAAACAAACAAAAAAAAAACAAGAAGAAGATGGGAGCAGTAAGAAGAGCCTCATACTTCTGACAGAGAACAGGAAATTATTTCTCATTGGCAGCTGCTTATAATGTTCATATTTTCTGACACAGTATTCATTCCTCTAAATGATCCACATTTAACTGTATCTGAATAAAAAGTTATATAAAAAACTGCATTTTGCATTGTTTTGTCTTTATGGGTAGCATTCTGTTATAGTTCACGTCAAAGAATCAATGCTCTGGAGTTTTAATGATGTCATGGTTTGTGTACAGAACTCTAAGCATGGTTCTGATAGGTCAACAGCTCATGCTTAACATTCTGTACACAAACCATGACACAGTAAAAACTCCAGATTTCTGGGTTCCATACAGAGAACTATGCAGGATGTTGTCCATAAAAAGAAAACAATTGAAAACACAGTTTTTCACATCAGTGTTTATTCAGGTATAGTTAAATATGGATCATCAGGAGGCCTGAATTTCATTTCTGTAAATAGGAACATTACTTACTGCTGCCAATAATCATACACTTCCTGTCCCCTCTAATACAGGAATCAAGAATCAAGCTTGCACCTCAACTAGTGCTCCTCATCCTAGATTCCGAGAATTTGGTCTACAGAAATTCTGCTCAGTTTGCACTATCCAAAGTGCAGAGAATGTACAATAAACTTGCCAAATATACCCTTTCATGCACATGTGATACTCATTACTGCACAATGTTTCCACAGTTAAATTGGCTGCAAAGTCAGGTTAGAAGGGAGAAAATCTGGCTATGCTGGATTTCCAAAATGCTAAAAATAGTCAACAACCACCCACTGAACAAATTCCTTGATCTTGATTATCAGCAGGATGCTTGGTTTTCCTTTGGTCTAGGTATCTACCTCATCCTCAAACATATTCAAGATATGGAAATCAGGCCTTACAGGCATGTTGCCAAATCTTGGAATTAACTAAAACTTGACATCCAAGGTAAATATTCATTATGTGAATTTCAAAGTACTCTTAAAAAGTCCTTACACTTTCTTACAAGTGTATAAATGTTTGTTCTTTTACTATTGTTACTTATTGTATCCATATTGCTAAATTCTTGTACAAACATATTTATCATGCTGGTAATAGATAGATAGATAGATAGATAGATAGATAGATAGATAGATAGATAGAGTAGATACCCAGAGTTCAATATACCTACTCAAAATAGCTTTGCCCCCTTATTGTCATTATTCAGAAGTGTGGAGACTACGACTAATGAACTCATGGAAATGGTGAATGATATTGACATGTGTGAAACTCAGCAGACTATGACTTCACATATAAGCAAGCAGAGCATGGAAGTTGAGGCTGATAGGTCACCAATGGATGTTTATATTATAGAGGACTCTGTGATTAAATATACCACTACAATTACCATCCTGAACAGAAAGGAACAGGTTATCAGTATGTCACCACTGGGGATATAAATGAGTCATTGCCTAAAACAATTAAAACAACCAATGCTAAACTGCTAGTACTAATACATGCAGGTACGAACAATTTGAAACAGGATTCAGAACTTGAAATAATAGAGAAATACAAACTTATAAATGAGCATCTTAGGAATAAAAATTGTGATGTCATCCTTTCCAAAATTCTTCCTTTCCCCAGAGCCAGATATGCAGTAAATAGAAAAATAGTACAGGTAAATAATGCATTAAGAAAATGGTGCCTCCAGGAGAAAATCATATTAGTTAAAACTTGGGAACTCTGTGAATGCAACCAGAAAAGAATGCTTTGCAAAGATGGATTACATCCCAATCGTAGTGGAAGCACGCTCTTGGGCACTGTATTTAACAGTACTATTAATAAATATTTAAACTGATGAATGGGGGGGGGAAGGAAGTAATGAATATGATGTTGATCAAAACAAAAACCACTTGTCCCAGATTAGGGAAAGGTTAAACAGAAAGAACAAATGCATGGACAAAGAGGAGTTAACCAAATTACCGGTACTAAATGCTAGGAGCTTAAATAATTAAATAAACAAACTTGAATTAGTCTTATATGAGGAAGGTACAGTATATCAGTATGTGTGGTGACTGAGGCCTGGTTTAATAAAGATGACTGGGGGACTGAAATACATGGTTATCAGTCATTTCATAAAACCAGGGACAATAAGTGAGGGCGTGGAGTCATGCTTTATATACTAGACAATATTTGTGCAAAAGAAATAGCTAATCAAACACAGTGCTCAGGTCCAAATGAAATTTTGTTGGTGGAAGTCAATGTTAAGAAAATCAAAGTGACTATAGGTGTAGTCTATAGACCACCCAATCAGAGTATGGAGGAACACATTAATTTCTTAGAAGAAATAAATAAACAAGATGTTGAAGGAACTTACATTCTAGTAGGTGACCTTAACTATCCAAACATCAACTGGGAGGCAAAGACGGGATCATCAGTTCAAGAAAGGACATTCTTAGAAATTGTATGGCAGAAGAACCTTGAACAATTAGTTAGGGAGCCAACACGGAAAAAACAAAATCTAGGATTTAGTGATTATAAACTTCCAAGAATCAGTAAAACATGTTGAAGTCCTGGAGCCACTGGCAGATAGTGATCATAACATGATTAAAACTACCTTGCAGCTGGAACATAAAGCATATGGAGGGATTACCAAATTAAAATGCTATAATATGGCTAATTACAGAAGTATAAAAGAGTACGTATCCACGTGGGACTGGGGACATGACTTATGTGATGAGAATCTTGAAGCAACATGGACTAAAATTAACAACAAAATTGACTATTGTGTTAGGGAATATGTCCCAGAAATACAATTCCAAAAAAAGAATTCCAAAATGGTTCACTAGAAAAATCAAAAGTAACGTAAGGAAGAAAAGGAAGGCATACAAAAAAAATAAATAAATTACATGCTACAAGTGAAAACTGGGGCAATTACAAGAAATTTGCAGGGGAAAGTAAGAAATAAATAAAGCAAATGCAGATGATGAGATTAGGACGGCATCAGCAACTCTGGATAATAAAAAAAATCATTCTTCAACTATATAGGGACTCTCAAAGGAGGACAAAACACAGTGGAACAAATCAAAGAAGGTGAACATATTACAACAAATGAACAATGTATGACAGACACATTGAATAAACACTTTGCAAGTAACTTTAAAACAACAGGACCAGATAATGTTACACTATAGGGCATGAGAGACAAGAACCAATTACAGAAATTACTGTTGAACAAGTGTATCATAAATTATCAAGGCTGCAACTGAATAAATCCCCTGGCCCTGACGGTGGGCACCCCAGTTATTAAAGGAACTTACTCGGGAGTTGGTAGGCCCAATCTGCTTACACATAAATGAATCACTAAAGGAAGGTAAAATAATATCTGAGTGGAGACTTTCTAATGTAATGCCAATACTTAAAAAGGGAGATAGAAGTGACATCACAAACTACATACTGATTAGTCTGACGTCGGCTACTGGCAAGATAACAGAGGGATTTATAAGGGATATGATACAACAGCATATACTTGAGAGAGGTCAGACAGACATAACACAGCAAGGCTTTAGTCCGGGCTGATCATGCCTCACAAATCTGTTATACTTCTTTGAAACAGTCAATAGCACTTTAGATAGGGGAATGCCAGTGGATGTGGTTTTCCTGGACTATTCTAAGGCATTCAACTCTGTCCCACACCATAAGTTGAATGAGCAGCTTATAAATCTAGAGTTTCATCCTAGTATCATATCATGGGTTTACTCATGGTTGAAGGACAGGTATCAAAGGGTATCGATTAGGAGGCATAACTCAGACTGGATAAGTGTGAAAAGTGGTGTCCCACAGGGGTCTGTGCTGGGGTCAGTGCTCTTTAACATTCTAATTTCATCAATGCAGACCTCAGGTATGGCATGGCTTCGCAAATATGCAGACAATGCCAAGATAGGAGCAATAATTAATAATGCTGAGTCAGCTATTCAAGTTCAGCAGGAACTAGAAAATCTAAGCTCATGGGCGTATAATCACAGCCTGAATTTTAACCTAGACAAATGTAAAATTATGCATTTGGGACATAATAATATCAGGGCCAAATATATCTTGAGTAATACAACGCTAACAGCAACAGAGTTAGAAAAGGGTTTGGGGATTTACATCAACAACAACCTAACATTTGATGACCATGTCAGAGAGATAGGGAAAAAGGAAATAGGTTGTTGGGCTGTATATTAAAAAATGTCAAAGTAGGACTAGAGAGGCGTTAATGCCTCTATACACAGCCTTGATCAGACCACACTTTGATTACTGTGCACCTGTTGTTGCAGTATGTAACATAGGCAGTATGAAACTGATGGAGGGGGTACAAAGGAGATTAACCAAACAAATCCAGGGTTTACAGAGTGTGGGGTATAAAGAGTGACTTCATACACTAAATCTCTTTTCAGTGACTTATAGGAAATTAAGGGGAGATTTATGCTTTGTGTATAGGGCATTTAAGGATGAGCAGTTTGGGTAACATCAGGTCTGTGTAAAAATGAATGTAATAAAGAAACAAGATAACATGGGAAACAGCTCGGGGGGAGATATGCAAAACCACTCAAAGGCAACAGTGGTTTAGTCAGAGGGTGGTTGGAATAGGGAATTCATTACCTGAAAGGATAGTGACCAGCAGCACAATGAATGAATTCAAAATAGAACTTTATAACTACGTGGGTACTGAAAAAATAATGTATTTCCACTTATATGTGGCAGGTCAATAAAAGGCTATTGCCTCCTGACTTGATCCCAGACTATGAGACTATGAGATTGATACTTTATTCATAGAATGCCCCTTCCCAGAAGCTCAGAGAGCTAAATAATTTTAAAAAACAACAATCAACAAAGCATTTCCAGCAACACAATACAGAATATAAAACAGCAAATTTATCTGTAGCTTAAAACGACAGTCAGCACACTGCATGATCTTCCATAATAATATATTGTATAGACAAAAGGCTTGATTAAATAAAAACATTTTAAGCCCCTTTTTAAAGGTTTCCACCTAAGGTGCCTCTCTCAAATAGCTTGGCAGTGAACTCCACAAGGCTGGTGTGGCAACAGAGAAAGCACAGTTCCCCGAATGCCACAACCTAGCCCTGGGAACCACCAGGAAGCAACCCTCAGAGGAACGAAGAGCATGAGCTGGGAAGTGAGGAACCAGGAGGTCTTGCAGATAGTCTGGTCCCTGACCATGCAGGGCTTTACAGGTCAATAACCCGACCTTAAAAGCAATCCTCCACCTTACTGGAAGCCAGTGCAGTTCGTGAAGGACAGGCGTAAAATGAACAAACCTTGAAGTGCCAGTCAACAGTCTGGCCACCACGTTCTGCATGAGCTGCAGACAGCATAGGTTGCCTCCAGATAGCCCCAAGTACAGAGCATGGCAGTGATCTAACCTGGACATGACAAAGGCATGTACTAGAATGGCAAGGTTGTCGGCTGGTATGAGGGCCCGGATCTGAGCAATGTTCGTCAGATGGTAGAAACCACTTTGGATGATGGCCAACACCTGAGCTTCAATTGTCAGACCATCATCAGGAACCATGCCCAGAGCCCTGACCTGAACAGAGGGGGTCAAGGGAATGCCTCCCAGTATCAAACCACAGTCATTCCCAGACCCTCCTCCATCCCGCCGATGGCCAGGATACACTACCAGTACCTCCATCTTCTCTGGGTTGAATCATAGCCAGTTCTGAGCCATCCAGTTCTGGATCTCCTTTAGGCAGGTGTTAACCACAGAGGCTGCCATCTGGTTTCCAAGTGCACAGGACAAGTACAGCTGGGTATCAACAGCATAGCAATGAAAACCCAGCCCATACCACCTGATAATGTCTCCTAACAGCAGCATGTACACCGTGAACAATAAAGGTGAGAAGACCAAATCCTTGTGGAACTCCACAGCATAGGGGCATCGGGCTAGACAAGGATAAGCCCATTGTCACCCTCTGCTCTCTACCCATGAAGCAGGACCTAAACCAGCTGTTGACATTGCCAGTTAGTAAACACCAGTTCCGCAGTTGGTCCAGTAACACCTCATGGTCCATGGTGTCAAATGCCACAGAGAGATCCAGGAGCACAAGGATAGTATGTCCTCCCCCTTCTCTCTCTCACTATCAGGAGATCATTCAGCACCTTCACCAGGGCAAGTCTCCATGTTATGCTCAGGTCTAAATCCACACTGGAAATGCTCATAAGTGACAGAGGAGGTGAGATGAGTCTCAAGCTGGATGGCCACCACTTTTTCTAAAACCTTCCCTAAAAATGTGAGGTTTGAAACCGGTCTGTAGTTGGTGAGACACTCCAGGTCCAATGAGAGCTTCTTCAAATGGGGTCTGACCAAGGCCATAGGAAAGACCCCACTCCCCAAGGAACACCGGATGTTCTCAGCAATCACAGATCCAATCAGACCAATGCAACCAACCAAAAGTCGAGTTGGACCTTGGTCTAGATTGCAATAGGTTGGTCGCAGCCTCGACACTTTCTCAATTACCTCATCCACCCCAGCTGGATCAAACTCAGCCCACACAAGAGGGGTGCCCCGGTATGTTTCAGGTCCAACCACGCAAGCTCGTTGAACAACACTGGAAGAGATCTCAGTCCTGATAGAGGACACTTTGTCAGGAAAGAAAAGAGAAGAGCGAACTCTTCACACCTTGTGCTTGAACTTGCTCCTCCCGTACGGAGACAGGCTGAATGTAACAACCCATCCACCATACAGAAGAGCTGAGCTGGTCTATTCCTTGCCACAGCAATCTCTCTTGACAGAAAATCTGCCTTTTTTGGGGAGATTGACCCTTGATAGTCACAGTAGTGTGACCTCAAAGCCAATTTCTCCTCCAGCAGTCCAGGCCTCCTCCAGCATTGCTCCAACCTCTGGCCCTTTATCTTTAACTTCTTGAGTTCCCCATCAAATCAAGGGGGCCTCCGGTGAGTAGATAAGTGCCAGACATGGATGGGCACAACAGAGTCAAAGGCTGTAGCAACAGCCCTGTTACAGGCTGCCACTGCCTTCTCCGCCCCCACTGCATATGCAGTTTCCGCACTATACAGGTCCAGCCTTGCCTGTAGTCCTGCTGGGGACAATCCCTGCAAAGAGTGGTACTGGACCATTCCCACAGAGGATGGACCCATGGGGGGGGGGGCTCAAACGTGAACCTCATGGTACTATGATCCGACCAAATGACTGGATCAATCCCGAGGTCATCGACCCCAAGACCCAGTGTGAACACCAGGTCCAGTGTGTGGCCATGTAAGTGAGTCACAGAGGTAACAACCTGCAACAAGCCCAGAGCTTCCATATTCTACAGGGGGTCATGACAAAATGATGAGAGTCCATTGTTGACCCAAGCATTGAAATCTCCCTAAACTAAACCATCTGGGAGATTCCAACATCAGGCCGGCAACAAGGTCCCCAACCTCCTGCAGGAATTCCTTCTCCCTGCCTCATGGCAGGTATATTAGAAGGATCCTGTAGCCTACACCAGGGCCCACACATGGCAACACTCTCAAATGACCTGGTAGAACCCACTGGTAACACCGTGAGGCCCAGGCTGGCTTTAAAACAAATGGCCACTCACCCACCTCTGTGATCCTTCCTCAGAGTGTGTATCACAGAGTACCTGGCTGGCACTGCTGCCTCCAAAATGTTGAAGCATTTTCATCCAGCCAGGTCTCTGTGATGCAAGCCAGGTCTCCAAGGAAACCAAGTCCACTATAATAGCAGTCTTGTTCCTCATCAACCTGGCATTGCAAAGCACAGCCTGGGTCAGATGAGTGTGGACTGCTGGACCAACAGCCACCTGCCCACTATCTAGAGTGGAGCCCTTGGGCATGGGAACCAGACAGGGAGGACCCTTCTCCAGTACCCATTTCATCCCAGGGCATCCCATGGGCCACACCACCCGAATCGATGTCTCCCCAGCAGTCACTCATGTAGCGCCCTGCCCCAATCTCCTCCTATGAGTAATCCCCAAAGCCCTGCATCTCTCGTACATTACCACAGGTAAAGAGGGGAGTTCAAAGGACTGGAGATTGAGCAGACAGGCCACCATGTAACTGCACCTTATGGGCTTATACCCCTGGCACATCCTGACTGTCGATAAAGTTCAATAGCCCACCAATCTCCCCCAAATAAACAACCAACCCAAGCAATCAATACACTTTACCTCTCAAACAACATATACACCACTTCCACACATCCACAATCAACCATTCACACCACCACTCAAACAACCCAGGAAAAACTCCCCCCCCCCTTCCCATACTCAAACCCAACAAAACTATCAATATCCAGACAGTCCTATAAAAATGCTGGCAGAGTCTGCAGTGCACACGGTCCATAGAAAAATCTAATAAGTTCTTGAAATATTTTCAATGGGACTCTCACTTCCCAATATAATGTAATATTAATTCCAGAAAGACCAAGGAACTCTGTCTCCCTAAGTCTGGCCAGCAAAGCAGTTGTTGCTGAATAGTTTGTCCTTTAAAAACTGGCTCTCTCACAGCCACAATATAAAACTTGCATGATTTTCTTTTCACTTCTTAGGCGTTCTCACTACTGTCAGGGTTTTGTACCCAAAGTCTCGATTTACAATACCTCTGGTGCAGTGCTTCTGGTGGGATGCTCACAACTATTTGGTGAGATCCTGTAGTCAGACTTAAAATACCAGAGGAAAATGTGCTTCTTGCTGCTGCTTCCTTTCACATTCCTTCTTCCACTGGGTATTAGCCGGGCTCTGCAACTCCATAATCCGCAGCCAGCAGTAAGCCCTGTGGCTACAGTCTCTCCTCCTTGCCACAACCAGCAAATAGCCACCAAACAGTTAGCCACCAATGACACAAGCTGTGGCAAGCACAATTATGCCTCAGTCGCCCTACTAGTCCACCGCAAACTCCGCTGCCATTGCAACAATAATCAGACGGAAGATACCGCCAACGCCAACCAAACAGCACAGGAGTGGCTATTTCTTGCTGCACAGATGTTGCAAATTTTAAGTAATGTTTTGTGTTTCATGCTTTTTATGTACTATTTATTCTGGCACAGGACAACTCAAAAATAGGGCTTGCATCTTGACTGCATGTTCCTGAATAAAAGTAAAATCAATCTCTCTATCTATCTATCTATCTATCTATCTATCTATCTATCATCCATCCTCTAGCTATTTAATCTAGCTATGTTTCGAATTTTTCTGTGTGATAAAACAAATTAATGTACCACTTAGGTAATTTCATTACCCCCCCCCCCCGGGAACCTTAACATTCTGTAATAAACACATATTATCCCACAGACACCTTTGAAACAGCTTTCATTTACTTACCCATCACAGCTGTTGTTCCTCCTCCTTCTAATGGAGTCTCTCTTCATTCATAACTGATAGAATGACCTAAGTGCTATTTCTATCACTATTAAATGAAACTCTTATAAGATGTGGTAAGTTCTCATATTCATTTTGTTTATGCGCCAGTAATTAATCACACTTTGTGTGCTTTATTTTTTCTTCATGACTAACAAAAACCATGTTAGTATTGTGAATATTAATATTAAAGTCTCAAAGTCGGCATTCTGATATGCAACTAAATATGTACGTTTGGTTGCTATCCCATGCTGTTATAACCATGGACAAACCATGGTCAAACATGGATGAACTACGGTGAGTCCAAACATTCAGAAAACATATCGGGAAGACCATAATACACAGAGATCACACCTGAGGAATTCTGTAGCAACTTTGATCCACAACAACAGTTGAATGAAACCAAAACAATTTATTAATTAACATGGTACTTTGATGAACTGGTGATCTCAGTAATATATTGTAGCTACTACCTGAGTATATTTTGAGAAACAATTTTTTTATTTGAAAAACAAAATTATGATACACTAGGTAGCTATCATTTACAACTGTGATAAGAGACGACACAATTAAGTCTGAGAATTAAACTGATCATGGCATGGCTTTGGATGGATTACAATTACAGGACAATTCACATTAAACTGTCACAACAATGAGTTGCCTTAGCATTTCTCAGTGAGTTGCTGGATCCAGAAAAAAATCCTTGAAAAAAACTATTACCTAGGAGTTGAAATTCAGTTGCATTGCATTGTGACAGAACTGCTATGCAATATCACTTGAGCTGTAAAAACATTACTGTATATAAAAGTTTATCTTGAGCTGGTTAAGTATTGAGAGAACAACATAGTGTTAGATGCCAGTGCATTGCCAACTACAATGCAAAGGCAACTCATTGGTGAGACAGTTTAATGTGAATTGCGCTGTAGTTGATAGAGATGTTAAACTTAACAAAAAGGCTAACTAGAAATAAAATTCATCAAGACAGTCATATCTTTCAATGTAATCTTTACACTTGGGGTTGATATTTCTATTACCACTTAATTATCTACATACCTGTAGCAGGCTTAAGTGGACCAGTTCCAAAATCAGGCTAAATTGAACATCGGAAATATGTTACACAATTGTACATAGAATCATTACCTGAAATAATTTAAGTGATGGGACTACTAATTTGATAAAAAAGAGTGTTTATATTATAACCAGGATACCATCCATGATATTATCTTAAACAGTACACAAAAAGAATGCAGTCAATTATTATCTACAAAATGGGTATAAAAAAGTGATTTATATTAGGGCGGGGAGAAGGCATAAAGAAGCTAAAGAAAAGGGGCAGAGTGGGTGGGCAACAATAAAGAAAAGGTAGCAGCATAAAATTAATACTTCTGCTCAGTCTTCAAGAAGGAGAAGAATGGACCAATTTCACAGTGGAAAAGAGGGATGGGGTGGCGAGGAGAATGAGTAAGGAGGAAATTATGAAGAACAGTCTTCAAAGGGCTCAAAGCCCTTAATATGAACAAGTGCCAGGGTCAAATGGCATGCACCCAAGGGTGTTGACAGAGCTGGCAACACTTCTTGCAGCAACCCCTGGCTGGTCTGTTCAACTGCTCTTTGGATACAGGTATGGTGTCGCTCAAGTGAAGGATAGCTGATGTGGTACCTCTGCACAAGAATGGGTCAAGGGATAAACTGAGGAACTATAGACCAATCAACCTGACATCAGTTGTTGGCAAGCTTATGGAAACCATTCAAAAGGAAGGGTTGGTTGAGTTCCTTAAGGCAAAAGGGGCTACAGGAAGAGGGGAAGCATAGGTTTATGGCAGGGAGGTCTTGCCAAACAAATTTGTTCAGTTTCTTTGACTGGTTCCCTAGGGCTGTGAACAGGTACCAGGTGGTACATATATTGTACCTTAATTTCAATAAGGTCTTTGACTCAGTCCACCATAAGAGGTTGATCATAAATCTGGTGGACATGGGGGCAAGGGAGAAACTGACCAGGTGGGTGGCAAAATGGTTAGGGGAACTTAGTGGGTGGTAGTGGCGGGGGGCTCTCGGGGATGAGAGAAGTTACCAGTAGGGTTCTGCAGATGTCAGTGCTCGGTCATGTTCTATTCAATGTGTTCAGAATCAACACCATGGACAGCATCACAGGCAAAATATGCCTCTTTGTGGACAACGCCAAGTTTTGTTGGAGGGCAGACACAAAGGAAGGCATTAAAGTCCTAAGAGAGGATCTGGCAAGGTTGGAGAGGTGGTCTGGAATCTAGCAATTGGAGATCAGTGCAAAAAATTGTGAGGTAATCCACACAGGTTGCAAGAACCCCCAAGCTGAGTGTACACTTGGGAGTGTGATGGCCACAGTTTCAGAGGAGGAGGAGAAGGATCCGAGGATAACAATTATAAGCAATATGAAACCTTCAATGCAATGCAAAAAGGCGGTGATGAAAAAAAACAGGATACTATATTGCTTTTTGAGGGTGTGTGTGTGTGTGTGACAGGGTTGAATAAGACCCTGTCCCATCTGCTATGCAGAAAGAGTTAAAATCAGGGATCTGTTCTGTCCTCTCCTTTTCTTTATCTTGTCTGACTGCACAAATTTCTTCTGAGACCTAGGAACTGATCACTCTGACATGACACTCTCTCATGATTCTCCCCTTCCCGTTATCTTCCTGCCTTCTCTTGCTATTTCTGTCTTTTCTTTCCCCTTGCTTATCTGTGGTTATAAAAATACATATGAATCTTTATGTGAAACTGGGTTCTCTAAGTTGAAAATGTATATTATATTGGGAAATGAGTGCAAAAAGCTATTTGGAACTCAGGGAAATTAACCTTGAGATGTAGTTTGACCTGAACAAGCTCATTTGAGAGTAATCAATAGGAGATTAGTTCTGGGACACAATGTTCTATTTTGCTGCATCTGCAAGGAAAGAAACTGGCAAAGTTCTTATACATTTTGTGAGAAACAGGATGTCTCTTAATGAGCTCAGGATGCAGAAGTTAATTGTCAGGAAAATACATTATATATAAAAAAGCAATATTTTGCTGGAGACGGAGAGAGATTGACATTTAGAATTAGAAATACCCTCAGAGGAATGACTTTGTTTTGTTTAAACTGCCTGTATAAAAGTCCTCCTGCACAATTTTATTATTTTATTGTTATTGAAAATAATGAAATGCTACTTGCAAATTTTATAACTTCTCCTGGTTTGCCTATGCTTCCTAACCCTTGCCTCAGTGATAGGGTGCACCAGTAGGTGTAAGGAAGCCAATGTACCCCTATAAGATCCATGGTGTGGAACTCTGTGTGCAACACAGGAGCCCATACCTTAGGAAGGGTACAAATCTGCTTGAGGCAGTGTAGAGAAGGACAGAGAAGGGCTACAAAGATGATCCAAGGGCAACTAAACATCCCATACAAACAGAGACTAGTGAGTCTGAACATGTACCCATGTGAGGAGCGAAGAGAGAGGTGAGACATAATCAAGACATTCAGATACCTCAAAGGTATAAACAAGGTCAACCTTGGAGATCTTTTTACTGTCAGCAACAATAGGCACACCAGAGGGCACAGCTACAAGCTGGCAGGGGGTGGGTACAAGAAGAAAGCCAGGAAACACTTCTTTACAGAGAGAATGGTGACAGGAAAGAATGCACTACCAGAGGGGGTAGTCAATCAAAAAAGAGTTTGGAGTTTTAAAAGGGAATGGGATAAAGTCAAGGGAAAGTTTAAGATAATGGGGGAAGGGGCAGCAGCACGTAACAAGAATGCATGAGCTCCACAGTGAGCACACTTGATAGACCATTTGAGCCTTCTTATACTGGCACTCAGTATGTCCATATGTTCATCAACAATGGACAATCTTGTCCATGAATCATGCACTAACCATGACTGGAATTACCATTGACAGAGCAGAGATGATAATCGGTGTCCATGGGCAACCTTGTTTGTCCATGGAAACATGGACAGCCATACAGTAGGGTTTGATTCAGTCTAGGCTCCCTTACTGAATAGGACTACGGTAAATTTAAAATTACTCTGGTTTATTTTTGCCTTAGTTATATTTTGCCAATCCAAAGAACACAGCAATCTGGACCACACCTACTGGTGCTAGACAAACTGCGATAGATGTCCATTTCTGGGAATGAAGCCCCCTACAGACGGAAAAAGAAAGAGAGGATTTAGAAGAATCTGACTGTTTTGCTCCAATGAGTAAACTTACTCAAAACATAAATTTCATTCTGCATGATAATAAGAATACCTGAAGCAGCCTCACGTACTTTCTTTTGTGGTGCACAGTAACTACCACTTCCTAACTGTGGTACAGTCCTAAGCTCACACTTGAGAATAAAGCAGTGGTGTGGGTATCATGAGCTTGGTCAGCTATTCAGTGCATAGGGGACATGCACTAAGTTAAAACACTAATATCATTTGGATAGCTATGCATATAGTACTGTCTTTTTTGTTCCATTTATTTACTCACAATATGCCATCTGAGATGCAGCATCTCATTTTCATTGGGGTCCTGCTTCTTTCTACAGCTGGGTGGACTGGAACACTGAGAGGTTAAATGACCTGTTAAGAATACACAGTGAGTACAAGGCTCTAGCAGGGTTTGAACCTGTTATCTTCAGGTTTCCAAGCTGATGCCTAACCACTAGACCACACTGTCTCAGTCACAAGCACTTTTGGTTCAACCTACTGTACAAGGCCACCACTTCTGCCCGCAGAGTGTCTTGACTTTGACTTCAACAGCACTGCTGCACTTGCCTGTTTGGCTTGACCTACAGGCATTCATGGCTTTACCACATCCGGCATGCAGATCCGATGCATCCCTAGTAGAAAGAACAGGCTCTGCCATGCTCCCACAACCTAAAGTACATATGTGAGCAAGATCTAGAGGTTGTTTCTATAGATGAACAATTCATTTGGAAAGATTTTAAAAGTGATAAGGTGTGTAGAAAAGAGACATGAAACATTAATTCATTCAGTATAAAACTCTGCACAGAATCTCTGTGGCCTGTGGTAATCAGTCCTGGTATTGTGGTGAGACAGATACAGGGTACTACACATACTGTTGGAAAACATCCCCCAGACGAAAAAACAGGTCCTTGTAACCCATCCCCAGGATGCACCCAGAAACAAGCCATACTAGCTTAGTATGCCTTTCCTAGTCAACAATTACACATAAATAAATAAAATATGCTGTTGTCAAAGACTTTTGGTATTGCATCTTTAACTTTATTGATAAGCTTACAAAAGAAAATTTTTAACATATTCACCTGAAATAATTTTAAATGACATTTCTCTCTGTCAAGAATGCTATGCTCAACAGTACCGGGATCATAATAGCACTGCTCATGACTAAGACGGTCCTACTATTATTTTAAAAGGATCCCATCCCTCCCTTCCTCTTGCAAAATGTTACAACCATGTGGTTAAAACAGTAGCATTTCAGTGCATGCTCAGAATCGTGGCTTTACTTTGTAAAACACATGTAAACTGTTATTCCCCTTGTTTTGCAAAATTACTTACTTTCCCAATATCAGTACACAGTCCACTGCATTATAAAACGCATTAAATGGGCACAGCATAACATTTTCTAAACTCATCTATCTACGAGTTTACTGGTGCTTCAGTGCCATGTTAGATTCTGTGAACACACTTGAGCACTGGCAGCTGGGGATAAGGGCAGATTGACTACAAGACTAGAAAGTATTAAAAAAGTCAGTTAAATAATTATTATGTAGCAAGCTGGGATTAGATGCACCATTACAAGGCACATAGAATTCATAAATGGTTACAGGCATTATTTTAAAATGGATAAAAAAAAAATTTGTCACAAAAGCTAATTGTGTCCCTTTAAGAAATTGAAGGTGTTTGGTTGCACTAAATAGTGTTGAACTGGCTTTTTTCCTACCTTACAAATAGCCCGCAGGTCCACCTATACGGCATATTGTCAAACCCAAGATTGCTATTATTTGGTGGCCCTGATGGGCCAGTTATGATCCAGTCCTGTTCAGTATGTATATTCATGAGCTTGTTCCTGCATGTGAACTACCCATGTGAGCTATGTGCTGAGGATTCTATGTTGTAGTTCAGCTCTAAGGTCCTAATCCACACTTGGGCTGGCATGCACACAATTTGCACGTTGCAGGTCTGTGTCACTGTGGTTCTCAATGCCACTCTTCAAGGCAGGCTCATGGGTGGTACCCTCTGCCCCACATCACCCTTGTCCATGAGCCCAGATTACCAAGGATTCTACCCATTTTCAAATCTACCACTACTTGACTAGAAGTCATTACCAGTTGATCTGAAATTGTCATTAACCACATATAGTTTCAGATCTTGCCTGATACTTACCCACATGATACTGGTAAATGTTGATGTCTTGCACAGTTTGTCTTTATGTATATTTATTGAGTTCTAATGTGTTTGTTGTGCCTTATGAACTGCATAAAAATGCTATATGCTAATCTACGATGGTGCTTTCTTGTAGCGCCAAGATCATACTTGAAAATAATGGAGTGTTATAGTAACTCCAAAACATCTTTTAAAACAATGTTAAATAAATAAACATTGAAGATTTTATGAATAGAAATGTACAATTTACCAGAGAACATTATGCTGCTAGTCCTTCCAGCAGAGGGACTGTGAAGAAAATAAATAATAATTCTCTATTCTGGACACTGCAGCAGAGAGATATGTACTGTGCCAATAAAACATCATTACAAAATCCCTTCTGTAACCCCTCCCCAAGTGAGTGCTTACCTTTATAGATGCCCTGTCAGCATTTGCCATCTTGTTTCAGCATCTGAACCCCATTCTAATACTTGGACTGTGCAAGTGTAACATAGGAGATGGTGAACAAACAGAAACAAGGACTTTCTTCACTGCAGCAACTTCATATTTAAACTGGGGTTTCATGACACAGTCTGCAGTAGCAGCCAACAAGAAGTCAGGTGTGTATGCTTGTGACCTTGGAGACAGCCACCAGTACTTCTGGATACCTAGTTGGTCCAAGCAAGGGCCATTGGAACTTTAAATATGGACTCATTAAGTAAATCACTTTAAAAGCTGAAGAGATTGCTACTCCATAGGAGGCCATCATATTTGTCATCTAGGACCCCTCCTGCCTTGGCATCTGAGTCAAGGAATCAGAGCCATAGCCACCCAAGGTGTGAGGAGCCAGAGAGAGACAGACAGCATCTTGAGCTCTTGGAGGATGGTATTTTCACTCGGGTGTAACCCCCCCTGACCTGGGGGCTTACCTGACTGCCCCCGTTAGGGCTCCCATTTCCTCCATTTTTTTCCACCCCCATTTCTTTTTTTCCAGGTCCTGGCTATGCCCCCTATAAATCCTCTGTGGTCCTCTGGTGTGTCCATGATTCCACTGCTGCCTCCCACATATATTTTGGAGTCACGGGGCCAGAGGAGCCGAATTGTGGATCTGCCACCCGTAGTTGCACTCTGATGCAAGGCAGGCACTTCACGCATGAGCAGAAGTGTATTTTCATTTGGCTGTTTTGGCAGCCACTTGGGCTGTCTGTCTGGTGGTCCTGGTGCCAGGGCTAAGTAAAAAGTGTACTGGGACTGTTAATTGGACTGAGGAGATGGCAGGAGAGGGAGAAGAGAGTTTTTCATGAGTGCCAATCATGCTTGAGGAATCGGGGGCCGTTTCATGAATATTAATGAGACAGCTCAAGAATATGAATGAGGCTGAGCCTGTCTAGCACTGGTGGAAGCGTTTCAGCACTAGTTAGGCCAGAATTAAAATAAATATGTTACTGGGTGGCAAGGTGTAAGAGGGCAAGGGGATGATTACCTGCCAAAGGGGAATCCATTAAATAAAAATGTGTATTTTGGGTGCACCGGGTCTGGGAAGTTGGTGCACAGGTAGAGTGTAATGGGACTGTGTGTGGCTGCCTAGGGGTAGCCCAAAATGGCAGTAGCAACTGGAGTGGGGAAAAAGGAAAATGATTAACAATGTAGTCACTTTTGGTGGCTATCAAATGGCGGGGTATGTGTAAAATAAAATTAAAAGGTTTGGCTGCAGTAGTGCCTTAAACCTGTAACACTGTACAAACTGTGTTGGGACTGTTTATTCAGCAGACATGTTTTCCAACCATGTGATACCACCCAACCAACCAGAGAGCCAGGATTTCTCAGAAGGATTCTGGAGCTTGTGAGCAGACTCTTGGGGAAAATACCAGGGAATCTTCTGGCGCCATTTTGTGCAACCAATGAGGCTTTGAGGGAGCCTCATACATACTAATTTTTCTTAAGGACAGTGGCTCCAGCCAATAGAGAGCTGCCAAAAAGCTCCAAAAGGAGAGAACTTTGAGATTCAGAGTCAGTAGGGGGACAGCCCCTCCACAGGGAGGGGGGGGGGTCCAGCACCTGTAAGAAAATGGGGCTGCAAGGCTGGGAGAGGGCCTTGCCTGGGGACTGCCAGCCATCTGTCCCCTGAGGCTGGTCATGCTTTCCCCCATCGAGAGTGGAAAAAGAAGAGAGTTAAGTGAGCAGCTTTGCTGGAAGAGAGAGAAAGCTGCAGGTTCCTAGAAGAGTCTGCTGTGGCAGAAAGATGCACCACGGTGGTGAGATGGAGACAAAGGTTATGTCTTGAGCCTGGAAAAAGACAAAGGTTGTGTCCTGAGCCTGGAAAAGGACAAAGGTTGTGTCTTGAGCCTGGAAAAGGACAAAGGTTGTGTCCTGAGCCTGGAAAAGGACAAAGGTTGTGTCTTGAGCCTGGAAAAGGACAAAGGTTGTGTCCTGAGCCTGGAAAAGGACAAAGGTTGTGTCCTGAGCCTGGAAAAGGACAAAGGTTGTGTCTTGAGCCTGGAAAAGGACAAAGGTTGTGTCCTGAGCCTGGAAAAGGACAAAGGTTGTGTCCTGAGCCTGGAAAAAGACAAAGGTTATGTCTTGAGCCTGGAAAAAAGACAAAGGTTGTGTCCTGAGCCTGGAAAAGGACAAAGGTTGTGTCTTGAGCCTGGAAAAGGACAAAGGTTGTGTCCTGAGCCTGGAAAAGGACAAAGGTTGTGTCCTGAGCCTGGAAAAGGACAAAGGTTATGTCCTGAGCCTGGAAAAAAGACAAAGGTTGTGTCCTGAGCCTGGAAAAGGACAAAGGTTGTGTCTTGAGCCTGGAAAAGGACAAAGGTTGTGTCCTGAGCCTGGAAAAGGACAAAGGTTGTGTCCTGAGCCTGGAAAAGGACAAAGGTTATGTCTTGAGCCTGGAAAAAAGACAAAGGTTGCATCTAAGCCTGGAAAAAGATTGGTACTTTCTTCTGCACCTCATCGGTGAGACAAGTGAGAGAAGAGATGTGCTGATAGAATTGTGAAGAGAGAAAGCCCCTTTGGATTGGAGATTGTTATGCACCTGTACAGCGAGAGGAAAAGAGACTTCTTGTAACTCAAAAGCTGAGAGAGTGAGTTCTGGAATTGTGAGTGAACCAGGGCGACTGTTCCAAGTTGAGAGACTATGAAAGCATATGGACTAGCAAGTTCCTATAGGGCAGGGTGCCTGCTGTCTGCTCCTACACATGGCTAAGAAAAGAAACTGTTGTGATGAACCTGTAGCCTAGACTTTGCACCCCTCCCCCCGGGAGTCCGGGAGACAGGGAAGGACAGAAACTGCTTTGGCCGCACATCATAGCTGGAACTGCAAAAGGGAAAGATGACTTAAGAAGTTTCCATCTTAAGCCCAGGGCCAGGTGTGGAACTTGCTAACCCCCATCAAGTGGGGTCTGCTGACTGCAGAGGGCCACAGGTCTTGTACCCGAGTGCTAGGGTGCTCTGACCTGTGAGGGACCCAGGACATGGGGCCACTCCCAGGTCTGGGTCCCTTGTGGCTGGCAGGCCTTGCATATGTACTCTGCAACAGGCCTCAATAGGCCAAAGGGGATAAGCTGCAAGACCTTTAGTCAAGCCTGAAGATTCAAGTTACAGCCTCTGTATTCCCTTCCCCTTGTTCAAGCATTGAGCCTGGATCTACAAGTGCAGTTTCCATCATCCCCAGGACTTCAGTTAACTGTGCCAACGAAAGACTGATTCTGCAGAACCATGAGTAACAGCAGGAATTGCCCTGCAACATCCTGGAACTGTATATAGTTCAGGTATGCCCTCTGGCATATTAAGCCAATAGAGAAATAAGAGAAAGGTGTAAAACATTAATTTTAATTCTTTAAGCACGCCAAGCCGGCCGACCAACTGCACCTCAGGTCTGCAATTGACATCTGGGTACCCAGGGACAGAGCCCGGGGCATCATTCTGAAACTGGTACCATTGGATCTGGGTTTTGGGAATACCTGCAGCAGTTAACTAGATAGATAGTGGATCATGGATAAAACATATAAAAAAGGTCCTTCATAATGGGAAGAAAACCACAAAAGGTATCTATAAATTTAGTTACGTGTATACTGGCCTCTCAGTTAGGCCTCTAATCAGAGTTATAAAAGCTAAATATGACTCACAAATTCTCTGTGACAGTGAAATATGGAAGATAAAAGATAAGGAATATCTGAAGGGACCTATTTCAAAGCTGCTTCACAGTGTTTGTGGAGTCCCGCCCTTGCGTCCCTTCATCTATCTCCGTGTGGAGCTAGGTATATCAAATATTAATGCTGCTATAGCCATAAGGAGGATTAATTACTGGATTTCTCTGACAAGGATGGAACAGACTAGATTACCAAAAACATATTTGCTTGAAAAACAAAAATGGATCAAAGACAAACTTATAGAGAATAATTGGTTAAAAAATATAAGTACCTTGTTGGTAAAATACTGTACAAGTCAAATTGCTTGGATAAATACCATCAAAACTGTATAACTATTAGTTCTCAATATAAAAAATACGTAAAGAAAAGGATGATCTCAAAATGGAATATGTTGGAATTGGAAAGGATTGCGAAAACCAAATATTCTAAATGGATCGTAAATAATAATACGCCTAAGTTTAAATATAAATCCTATTTAGACATATTACAGGATCCTTCTCTGCGCAAGCTGTACATGACAGCAAAACTGGAATTACTGAATAGTAATATATTGAGAGCAAGATATAACAAACGTAATAGAACCAAATTGTCTTTGTCAACAGGCGGAAATTGAAGATTTGTCACACATGTTGTGGGACTGTACTTGGTACAGTAGTCAAAGAAAATATTGGCTAAGCTGTTTTATTGATAAAAGTGATCAGTGTGATAAAAAGGAATTAACTTTAATTCTCATGACTACAGAAGATGAATTGACTATTAGGAGAATGGCTATGTATTTTTTAATGATAACAAAAGTTAGAAAGAGAAAGATAGCGCAATTGATTGTCCAGGGCTAAAAACATCTGTCTCTAATTTCAATGAATGTCCTGATGTCTACATCTTAAATATACACGTGTAAGCTAAATATCATCTTTCTATGAATTAGTTTTGTACTGGAGGATATATATATGAATACTCGCTGAGGAAGCTGTGCGTTGTGCCGGGCGCTGTTGGATCGGGGACTGGGAGAAGCGGCGAACAGCTGCAACGGAGGGCTATTGGCCTGGGGGGGGCTCACAGACGGTGGCCCTGAGGAAAGTGGAGAGCAGCTGTAGCAGAGGTCAGCTGGCAGGGGGCTTGCAATCAGCGGGCCAGAAGGAGCAGCGCAGAGGAGGATCCGGCAGCCAATCGGACTACTGCAGTAGAGGGGGCAGGATTTTCGGACCACCCGTCCTCCCCAACCCCAACTGCTATTAAATGCGGGAGGTGGGAGGAGCCTACTGTCTACAGACCTGTGATTGGCCCAAGGGATATGGACTTTTAATCATACTTCCAGAGCTGTGAAAGGAGGCATAAGGTAGGGAGCCTTCCCAGCCGCACAGAGTGGGCCAGGGCAAGCAACCAGGCAAGAAGGAGCTGTACCCTACAAATCCAAAAAACTGAATGGCAGTCAGACTGGGGGGTGGAGTGAACTCTGGAGGTGAGGCTGCAAGCATTGGTGCAGTTGTGTTGGGGGCTGTCATATTTACAGGGGGCCTGTATCTGTGCTTTGCTGTGTATGGATAGTTTTCTACCACATCTGTAAGGGCAGTCTTTATTTGGTAGCTGGCCCAATGGGTATCAGTGGTAGGTTCAGACATGCGCTGGCACTATTAGGAAAATTGGGGATGGGGAAGCCAGATGGGAAAGAGATGGGGCAGAGTCCACAGAGCACGAGGACTGATATCTTTGGAAGGGTAGTGGGGTGCATAGGGTGCAGGTCGGCCATAGTGCTAGCCCTGCTGTGGAGGATGGGGGGGTTGTATGGTGTGCCAACAGTTGGCACATCTCAGGGAGGAGGTCAAGTGGCTAAGGTGGGTGTTGGGGGGGGAAGGGAGGTGAAAAGGAGGGTGGCTCTGTGGGGGGTGGGTTGGGGGCAGTAGGGGTAAAATGGTAGTGGGCTCAGGTGAGGCACCCCAATCGTGAGGAAGAGACAGGAGAAGGATGGCATGAGTTTAGGGGATTGCGCTACCAAAATGGGGGGTATGGGAGTGGACCCTGGAAGAAGGAGGGGAACATCGGGGGCATGGGTTGGGGAAGCCCTGAGCAAATTAAGGACCAGGGGGACTGGCACAAGGTTTGGAGAATAAAAAACAGGGGGTCTGGCAAGAGGATAGGAGAAGAGCACCAGGGTATGGGCAAAACAGAACTGATAGGGGGTGTGAGTCAGCAGGGGGAGGCCGGATAAATGGCATAGAGCATAATAACAGATTCACACCCCTGGCACTGACAAGTAAAGGAGAGGAATATGGAGAGGTGGAGGCTCCTCTGGAGACAGGTAAGTGGGGGATGGAATTGGGCTCAGCAGGTAATGGAGGGGGAGGAGTTACTTCCAGGCATAGAGTCTCAGTGGGGACAGGATACGGAGGATGCACGAATGCTGGCAGGAGAAATGGGAGTCAGGTCACATGGGGCAAGGGAGGGATGCACGGAAGAGGGAGCTTGGAGTGGGAGACCGGGGGACAGGGGACCTAGTAAAGGAAGTTGGTATAATATGGGGGATGTGGTTATGCAGGAGGAGAGGCAGGTATGGAGGAGGAAGGGAAGGGGGACCAGTGCATTACCTGGTGGGGCGGGGGTACCATGTTCCTAGGGAAATACTGAGTTGGGTCTGGGTGCAGTAGGAGGAGGGGAAGTGGTGGTGGAGAACAGGTCTGAGAGGGAAAAGAGCAGGGGGTGGGGGGGGCCCTTGCTCCTGGGGGAGATACAGGATTGGTCCCAGACATAGCCGGGAGAAGGAAAGAGGCTGAGGTGGACAGGTCAGTGAGGAGAAAGACCTGGGGGCAGGGGGGCCTTTGCTCCAGCGAGAAGAATGGGAATGGACCAGAGTGTTATAGCAGGAAGGGAAGAGGCCAAGGAGGTCAGGTCAATGAGAGATAAGGGTTGGAGTGGGAGAGACATGTCAGAATTTGGCATGGGGGAGGGCAGGGACATGCATGGTAACATGGGAGGGGCAACTAGGATGGCGAGCAGGTCTAGGGAAAAGGAAGTGGTCAGATTGCTTCTCCTGGGGGACTCCATGATTAGGGGGATCAGGTGGAGAGGGAAGGGGGACTTCCTGTGGTGTTAAATCCAGGAGTACATCTGGCTTGATGGTGCATCAGGCAAAACATCTGGTCTATTCTCCAGTGCAGGAGTGTGGTGAGACCCGTGACATATTAGTGCACCTGGGTACAAACGATATAGAGGGGAACAGTGAGCTAGAGATTCAGGCTAGGTTTAGAGAGCTGGTCAGAGTCTGTCAGAACATGGTATGCTCGGTCTCCTTCTCAGGGATACTACCAATGCCTAGGGCCAGTGTGGAGAATAAGCAAAAAATAAGGGATGTAAATGTGTGGCTCGGTGAATGGTGTTAGGTCAGGGGGTATGGGTGGATGGGTGGGGGACTGGGGTGCAACCTGGGAGGACAACGAATTGTATGCAAGGGACAGGCTCCACCTTAGCTCAGAGGGAAAAGAGGTTCTGCAGCTTAGACTGGCAGAATTCATTCACTCCAGGTGGAGTTTAAACTTGTGAGGGGGGGAAGGGAGAGGGCTCGCTGGCAGACCAGGCCAAGAAGGACCTGGCCTTCTCCCACAGGTGGGGGAGAGGGAGCACAGGGCAGGAGTACCCGATAGTGCATGAAGGGGTCCTTGTAGGCAGGGGGCAGGGAGACTTCAGGGCAGGGGGGATAAGGGGGCACATTGGAGGGTGGTCCTGATAAACGCCATGAACATGGGAAACAGATGCCAGAGCTTCAGGCACTGTTGGTGGAGGGGGGGTGGATGTGGCAGCTGTCACAGAGACTTGGGCCACTTCCAGACATGATTGGGACCCTAAACCTACTAGGGACTACCACGTGCAGAAGGATAGGGTGGAGGGAAGGGAGGGAGGGTAGCATTTATCATTAGGGATGGCATAGGGATAAGCAAGGTTGAGGAAGCGGAGGATCAACCATGAATATCTGGATTCTGGTTCTGGTCTAGGAGATTTTAAATAATTCTAGGGTTCTAATATTTTTTTGACTCAGAACTGTTTTGTGTACAGCATCCCTCGTGAATCCCCTCCGGCTGACATTTATGTCCCCTTGTTTTTCACCCACCATTCCTGCTAAATAGTTCCTCACAGTTTATCTTGTTTATTCCTTTCAGGAACTTGAAGGTCTCTATTATGTCTCTCCTTTCCTTTCTGATCTCGAATGAGTACACTTCAGTGCCCTGAGGCGGTCCTCATTGGATCTGCCCTGTTGGCCCAGAATCATTTTGGTAACTCTACACTGCACTGTCTCAAGCCTGCTTTGTCTTTCCTTAGGTGATGACTCCAGAACTGGGCAGAGTATTCCAGATGGGTCTCACCAGTGATCTGTGTAAGCAATAATACCTGACAGGGTGGGCGGTATTGGGCTATACCCACGACCGCTTGGGCTAATAAGGCCCGGGCGCCACAGGCGGAGGGCCTTATATCCCCTGGAAGGTCCAGTATTGCCCATACCACCCACCCTGGAGGGTATTATTGCACTTAGAAAATAGGCCACTGTATTTTATGTGTTTGAAAAAAACACTTTTATGTTAATGTTGAAACTCTTACTTGATTTGAAATAAAATAGTTCCTCCACCCGTATTTTAATTATGTGCTTTTTGTTTTTTTTACTCAAGGACTTTTGTCCTAATTGAGCCTCTGTAGTTTGCCTGTTTTTTTTTAAGTTGGTTGTCATGGTTTCTTGCTCCCACACAGGCACTGACTGCTTAATTTAAACGTTTTTAACAGGGTTTTTTTTCACATACATTGAATCATTCACTGTATTTTATTCATTTAATGAAGGATTCATTTAGTGATTGTTTGCTTGGGAATCTGCCTGAGGAATGGGGGCAGTTGGGCAAGCCTGGATGAAAAGAACAGGTACCTTTCTGTTGTTTAATGCTCCTTTTACAGTGGGATATTGAGAGGGGGACACCTGCAAAACTGTTAAATTAATAGAATTGGCAGGGCGCGGTGTTGTCAGGCAGGCAGTCGCACTGTGGAGTAGCCATCTATGGCAGACCATCACTACAGTTTTGAAGGAGAGAACTCTAGTGAGGACGTAGGGAGACAGAAGGAAACCTGCCTTCTGAATAAGGCTTACAAAAAGTGAAGCAGTTATTTTTTTTAAATTGGCAGTTCACTGGTGTGCAGTCTTGTGTCATTTTTCTGTGTTGGGGCTACCTTATCCTTTCATGGCTGGAGTGCCTGAGTCAGGTCCGGCTTTCTGAGAGAAAAAAAAATAGACTCTTACTCACTCGCGCTCTCACTTAGCAAGCAGATAAATTACTGTGGAAACGGCTGGCAGGGTCTGAGCCGTGGGAGAAACCGTAAATTATTATCACAGATAAGGTACTGTTGTCAAATTTACTGATGAGGAGAATGTTCTTTTTTTGTGTGTCTTTAAAGCCGGGGAGAATGGGAGAGTGTCCCAGGGAACTGTTGCGCTTGGTCAGTAAGCGAACAAAAAAAAAAAAAAGAAAACAAATACAAAACATTGCTTTTATTTGTTTTCTATGTACAGTGCTGTGATGTTTTTTCAATTATTTTGGGGTGTCTGCTCTAAGGACTTAGTTTGTGAGTGTGTGTATTGCTGGGAGAAGCTCACTAAGGGATTAAAAAAATGGCGGCAGTTTGAAATTGTGTGCCCAGCGCTTCAACCAATGAGGAAGCAGGGTGTTGGGCACAAGGATACTTTGCTGGCTATCAAGCAGGTTTGGGCTGGGGCTTTTTAATTGGTGGGCATCTATTGTTGGATAGATGCCCACCTAAATAAGCATCTCAGCCAGTCAGAAGAGAGAATTGTCTTTGCCCATGTTCTAAAGAGAGGTAGTTTTACCTCTTTCCTGCTGCTATGAAACCCCCTTCCAATACAGCCTGACATTCTGGTCACCTTGCTGCAGACCTTGTTACATTGGCTAATTTGTTTTTGGAAGCTGCTTATGATGACTCCCAGGTCCCTTTCCTCTGAAGTAGTGGCCTGCTTAACCAGTACCCATCCCATCCAGAGTATGTGTATGTGAGAGCCAAGAAGCAGACGTATCATCTGCATAGCCAGTGTGCCCTGTGCGGATATATTTGGAAGTAGATTTGTTCTTTCACAGCTGAGAAGAAGGCAACTGATGAATGCAGTAAGAACCCAAGAACTGAATCCAGTAATCGAAAAGAGACAGTGTAAGTGTAAGTGGTCCTAATGTTGTGCTCTTTACCATTATAATTCTGGGCTACTGCAACCATCGGTGGACTAGTGCAATTCTGAATCAACTTGTCCTGTTGGCTAGTGCAAAAAAAGTTTATGGTTGAGCCCTGGCTCTTCCTGCTGGAGTTGTCAGAACCCACTGTAGTGTTGCCAGAACCCACTGTAGTTTTTGGATTCTGGTTTTGGTCTAGGACATTTTAAATAGTTTTAGGGTTCTAATATTTTTTTTAACGCAAAACTGTTTTGTGTACAGGACATAAGACAAAAAGCAGAGATAAAGATACTGAGAGGTAAAAAAAGAGTTCTGCCCTATCAGCACAGGAACACTGTACTTCACAGCACATGCAGAGAAGAAAGAGAAACACTGTGCACCATTCAATATGCAACTGTCAAGAGTCACAACTGATGTGCTTAGATTGGTACAGCTGTATACACAGGTACATGAGCAGCAGACTCTCATGTGAGGCAGCAAAATATTTGGAAATGTGATTCTCGGGGATTCCTCTTGCTGGAGGGTGTGCAGATGTGAAGTTTTGACACACATGCATGTATTCTTGTCCTATCCTGCGCTCTCCCCATACTGGAGAGATGTCAACTTAACACTTGCGTCGTTATTCCCAGAACTGGGCCCTCTTACGCTGGAAGCAGCTATACTATTACATTTTCCTCCCTGGATTAAGCACAAACATAAGATATATTTGTTAAGCATAATGCTGACAGCTGCCAAAAAACAATTACAAAGCTATAGCTGCAGAGCTCCTCCCCACGAATATCCCAATGGGAAGATATTACATATAACATATATACGATGGAAACAATGACTACAAGAATATGTAACCCCCAGTCGGCACTAAACTGAGAGGGCTACTACCCCTGTCTGTGTGGCTAGTGAACAGGTTGAGGGGCCTAGGTCCTATGACGCGGTGCCTCCATTTTTTAATAAGCTGAAACTTGGGGAGAAAGGTGTCACTCGGCATGTTGGCTAGGTTTGACTACTCTGCACAGGGGCACCCAAAGTAATCCAGAGACTAGAAGCAATAACATAATGTCCAATACCAGGAGATGGGATTCTAAAGAGTGGCTTTATTCAACTAGACTCTGAATAAAAACATAGATGGACCCCCACGGGGCTACACTCCTTGTAATGCAGATAAGGTGATAACACAGTTACAATCCATTCTTGGATCCTAAACTTCCATATGTCATGGACTCTTTAACTAGTGGCACACTACCACCCTCTACTCCATCCCAATGTCTGGGCACCTTCTTCAAGCACTGGCCAAAACCTGACAGAAAGGTGACTGGTGTCTCAAAGCGAATCCATAGAGGTGAGCCCCGGTACGCCAGGTGGGGGGTCTCCCACCTTTTGTTCCATAGACCCGTACCCGGCCATTCCTTTGTTTACACACACACATCCTTGGCTACTGTAGTGCAGACTGTACATGGCTTTGTAATGCAGTAACTATCTTTCTCTGAAGACCCCCCACATACATCAGTCATTACAGCTCACTGTTCCATAAGCCTCTTCCTTGGCTACTATAGTGCAGACTGTACATGGCTTTGTAATGCAGAAACTGTCTTTCTCTTGAAGACCCCCCACATACAACAGTCATTACATCTCACTGTTCCATAAGCCCTGGACTTGGCATCCTGACTGACCCACAGCCCCAGAGACTTATTTACACACTGGTTTGGTGAATGACACTGGCCTTTTGTCAAAGCTTCATCACCCCATTGTTGCAGATGTCCAAATCTCAGCAGGAATCTCTATTCCACAAAACCTGTAGTGCCCCAGCACTCTCTATCAGGCAGCTTCTTCCTTTTCCCAGGCCAGGGGGTTGCCCCTGGGAGTTGGTTCCTTGTGCCTCTCTTATGGTGGAAGCACACACCCTAAGGTAGCTCTGTGTCAGAGCTGAGGGCAGGGGGCCTGCCCCTGCAGGGCAACCCCTCCCTCCACTGCACTGCAGGATCTACATCCTTCTCTCTCTTGAGCCTACTCCAGACTTTAACAGACTGCCTCAGACTTCAGATTAGACTGTTGACTTCAAGGATCAACTCTAGACTGACTTTGAAATTCCCCAACATTCTACCTAACTCCCAACTGCAACATTCCATTGTGGCTTATACTGCTGCAGAATTCTAAATGATGTCATAGCCCCAGCTCAGCAGAGACTGAAAACAGAGCAAGACATAGTGAAATCCATTTAACTGGAGTTTCACTAGCTGCCTGTCCCTGCCTGCCACTAGATCTAACCAGGGTTCTAGTAACCCCAGGTAACAGGGGGGTTACACTCACCCTGAGCCAGGAAAATGACTGTCCCCAGTCATTAACACCCAGCTTGGGCCATCCTACCCTCTGTGCTACCTACAGAAAGGGGTGATCAGGCCCCCTCCTACCACATGCCAGGCACAGGCAGGTAACACTAAGGGCCCAGAAGCCATCGGCCTCTGCTCTACCAGCTGACTACGGGTACCTAGTGGCGCTGGTAGAATTGTCCAGAGCATAGCCTTAATATATCAGTACTGCAGCCCCTACTGCAGGTAGGGACCACAGCCTATCTATCCCCCCTAGCCTTCTAGGGAAATCCTATCTGCCTTTTTACCCAAACAAAAACACTAACAGGGACCTCCCCCCAACCCTGGACACCTGCAATCACACACCTGTGGAACAAAACAAGTTAAAACACAGTTAACCTCTTACAACAATACTTTAATTACTACGAACTAAAGCAAAACTGAACTCCGATGAGTTCCATTCCACTTCTTGTCTTGTCTTCGTTGCTTCTCCTGGAATACCTGCAAGACAAAAAAGAAAAACATCCTCCCTAATCTGCAATTACAGTCCTGTCTAACTAAGACATAAACAAACCAACAAGCCCCATCCATCTGACACTGGAGAATCCCAAAAAAGCACATTTTTGTTTTTTAGAAAAGGTAGAAAATAGAAACAGTATATACAGAATATTTACAACACACATTTAGCAGTTCTTTGGGGATGGAAGGCCCTACAAAGTCCCAACTAGTGACTAAATACAGGCCCGAAGGCAAGTCCAATAAAGAGTCTCTCCTGGGCCAGAGCGTGGTGAAGCAAAGTTCTGCAGGCAAATGTCCCATAGTGGAGAGTCTTTGAGGACAGTCACAATGAATGTCTGCTGGTGTAGGATGTGTACTGCAAACATCAGAAAAATTGAAAAAGTTTAGACTCACCAGCCCCTTGTAGAATGGAAGACATACACCACCTGTGTCCTTGATGAAGACTCTCCCTGGCAGCATTCTTCTGATACAGCTGGGCGGACATCTTCCGAAACACGATAGGATGATGCCTCTGGGAAACAGCTGGGTTGATGTCATCTAGGAGATGGTACCTTTGGGCAGGAAAAAGAAGAAGAAACACACAGCTGGACTGAAGTCATCCGATCCGGCAACAACTGGGCTGGTGTCCTCTCTGGAGTTGACATCTTCTGGAATAGCCAGTTCATAACTTTATGGATGTGGGAGTTTATTGTAATTAATGAAGAATCGGGTCACCTTGGTCCTGGACGTTCAGACTGGTGGAACAGCATAGGTACGGCAACTGCTGGAATGGCAGCACTGGCTACCACTGCTCTGCTCTTCATTTGGTAGGCATGGGCACATTCACAGGAAGATCTTTGCATTGTGGGAAATAGCACAATTGGTCAGGTGCATGAATTATTACCCGGTCTGGGAGCTCATAATTCACATCGTGAAAGGATTCTTGTCCCTTGCCATCCACGATCCGAACAGTGTCAATAAACAGAGTCCTGCCCACCTTCCATTGCTTGAACTTTTCTTGCAACATCCAATCTCTGACAAATTTACTTGTCCCAGGATACACATGTTTCATGGCCTCTTCCATAATCCAGGATTTCCCTGCACCTCTCTATTTCTTCCCAGACTTTTCTAGGAAAGGTAGAAAACAAAATTCCGAAGAGCTCATTCGCTTTCCTACGAACCAGTCCTTCCTCTTTGCTAGATTTGGTCAACTTGAGACCTCTGGCCTGGCTTGGGGGCGACCAGTCCTGGTTCTGCCAGCTTCTCATACTTAGTGATACACAAAATGGATCCCTGGCTCCTTCTTGTTCAGCCAGGGCTGTGGAAACACCACTCTCTTCCATGCATCCCTCTAAACCAGGAACTTGAGGCTGTGAACCCATGCCTTCTTCTTCAGACCAAATGGGTTCCCCCTGATCATCTTCGCTGATAATCTGTGCCCAGGAGTGAACAGTCATCCTCACTCCTGAGACTGTCCACTCCTCACTAGATGCGGAGGTCGAGACCTCCCCACTTAAAGGCCTCTCTCAGTTCGTCCTCTCCCATGAGACTTGGACTAGGCCCCTCAATCCACGGGTCGGCTGATGCTCCGTCCCCACTGTCTCTTAGTGGCTCTGACGCGGAGTCATCAGTTGTCTGTGCTGCCTGTACATCTGCACCCTCTAGCTTTTTGCCACACTCCTCTGAACCTCCCATTTCAGGATCTCCCTGGTGCTGCATGCTGCCAACTGCAGGTTCTTGTAATTTTGTCCATGTAGGAGCCAAACGAATCTTGGGGGCTGCTATCAATCCATACTTTTCCAGGCACCCAGAGCAGTGAGGAACCACAAAGACATCTCTTCCAGCCCTTAAGCACATTACACACACTCTGACTGGATAACCTGGAATTGCCTCAAGAGGAGGCAGTTTCCCCCATAGTGGTACTTCTCAATGTTTCTCAGTTTGTTTACTTCTTCAACTATCATAGCCCGGGCATGATCCAGGTAGTGGGCTGGTCCCGAAGCCATGACTGCAGAGAAAACAACAATACGCTTGGTTATTTCAAGTCCCAAACATTGATCAGAAACTTTCTATAAAATGGCTTCTTTGCTGCTGTGTTTACATGCCTGCCCCACCCTATCATGGCAGCGGCGGCAGCACTCCTGATGCATCAACTCTCTGTAATTGGGTCAAGCCACTGTGCATCCGATTTACACATACTACTGATAACTTCTGCTCAAACTGCACAAACTTGCACTGTTCTCTTTCCTAGCACATTTATATGATTTACATTGGACCTTTCACTCGCTGAAGACATTGCTCTAGCTTACAGTCCCTTAAAGCCTCAGTATTTCAAGCAAAGGATTGCCTGCATTTACATTGCATCTCTCATACAACTAACAGTCTCTCACTTGGCTTTGAAAATTATTCTGACGCTGAACCTATCATTATGCTCATAGTCGGTTGCTTAGAATTCTTGCTTTTAGCTGGTTAAACTGGCACAGTCCTGCTTTACAAAGTGATTACACTGCTACACACAGATTCAGCTGGTTTTTGTTGTAAATCACACCAGTTTGAGCAATATTTTGGTTGGTACTCACTGTTAGCAGTAGCTGTTTGCTGCGATGGAAAAAAACAGCCTGCAGCCGATCATGGAGGCCCCTGGATGGAAGCGGGCTGGCAGTCCTGCTGATTGTCCCTCTGAACACCACACTCACAGTCCAGTCGATCGAGATGCGGGTTGAGCCCGAATTTGAAAGAAAAGTCAGTTTTTAAAAGTTCAACAGTGTTTTCAATCACTGCGATGCTCCTCCTGGTAAGCCAGTTCACACACTCCACTCACTCTCACTCTTGAATGCTGTGCAGTCGCTCTAGAGCTGGCTTGGGGGTGGGACTGACTGCAGTCTCACCAATCACTCGACGCCATGCAAATAAGCCTCTTTCCTCTCGTGCTCTTCTCCTCATGGCGATCATCGAGCAGCCAAAATTTAAACTGCAAAACCACACTTTTTTTTTTTTTCCTTCAACAACTCCTCGGCGGGAGCCAATTTTAACCATTTATCATGGCATTTTGCTTAGCGACTCCCCCAGTTCATAAAGCAAGCACTTCAAACTTCTAGGGCACAAGTCTCCTTTTGTTACCCACAGTTTTCCACACTTCTTTTTCCACAATAAAATTCAAAAGCTGGCAAACACTGTACTTTTTTGATGCAGGACAAGGGCATACCCACTCACTCAGGCTTTACTGCGCCTTGGTAAACAGTTGGCATTTTAATAGCAGCACATGGATAACAGCACACAGCGGCACATTAGTTAAATGTTGCTTCACATTTTTTGGGGGGCTACCCACTGCCAGATAGCCAAAATGCTAGCCATCACTGGAGCAACCTTTCTTGTTCCTTCTCCCAAATTTCAACAGAATCCCAGCGGTGGCCTCCAAGATGTAACCCCCAGTCAGTGCTAAACTGAGAGGGCTACTACCCCTGCCTGTGTGGCTAGTGAACAGGTTGAGGGGCCTAGGCCTATGACGCGGTGCCTCCATTTTTAATAAGTTGAAACTTAGGGAGAAAGGTGTCACTCAGCATGTTGGCTAGATTTGACTACTCTGCACAGGGGCACCCAAAGTAATCCAGAGACTAGAAGCAATAACTTAATGTCCAATACCAGGAGATGGGATTCTAAAGTGTGGCTTTATTCAACAAGACTCTGAATAAAAACGTAGATGGACTCCCACGGGGCTACACTCCTTGTAATGCAGATAAGGTGATGACACAGACACAATCCATTCTTGGATCCTAAACTTCCATATGTCATGGACTCTTTAACTAGTGGCACACTACCACCCTCTACTCCATCCCAACGTCTGGGCACCCTCTTCAGGCACTGGCCAATACCTGACAGAAAGGTGACTGGTGTCTCAGAGTGAATCTGTAGAGGTGAGCCCTGTTACGCCAGGTGGGGGGTCTCCCACCTTTTGTTCCATAGACCCATACCCGGCCATTCCTTTGTTTACACACACACATCCATGGCTACTGTAGTGCAGACTGTACATGGCTTTGTAATGCAGTAACTGTCTTTCTCTGAAGACCCCCCACATACATCAGTCATTACAGCTCACTGTTCCATAAGCCTCTCCCTTGGCTACTATAGTGCAGACTGTACATGGCTTTGTAATGCAGAAACTGTCTTTCTCTTGAAGACCCCCCACATACAACAGTCATTACTTCTCACTGTTCCATAAGCCCTGGACTTGGCATCCTGACTGACCCACAGCCCCAGAGACTTATTTACACACTGGTTTGGTGAATGACACTGGCCTTTTGTCAAAGCTTCATCACCCTCATTGTTGCAGATGTCCAAATCTCAGCAGGAATCTCTATTCCACAAAAACTGTAGTGCCCCAGCACTCTCTGTCAGGCAGCTTCTTCCTTTTCCCAGGCCAGGGGGTTGCCCCTGGGAGTTGGTTCCTTGTGCCTCTCTTATGGTGGAAGCACACACCCTAAGGTAGCTCTGTGTCAGAGCTGAGGACAGTGGGGCCTGCCCCTGCAGGGCACCCCCTCCCTCCACTGTACTGCAGGATCTACATCCTTCTCTCTCTTGAGCCTACTCCAGACTTTAACAGACTGCCTCAGACTTCAGACTAGACTGTTGACTTCAAGGATCAACTCTAGACTGACTTTGAAATTCCCCAACGTTCTACCTAACTCCCAACTGCAACATTCCATTGTGGCTTATGCTGCTGCAGAATTCTAAATGATGTCATAGCCCCAGCTCAGCAGAGACTGAAAACAGAGCAAGACATAGTGAAATCCACTTAACTGGAGTTTCACTAGCTGCCTGTCCCTGCCTGCCACTAGATCTAACTAGGGTTCTAGTAACCCCAGGTAACAGGGGGTTACACATAATAATTTGGAAAAGATACAGAATAGGTGGACAGCCTGGTTCCTTTATATCTCAGATCATAGAACAGACATAGTCCCACAGAAGACACAGAAATGTAAAATGTCACATGACCGGGCTTGTCTGTTCTAAATAAAAGAGCCCCCAGTTACAGGCCTTGCCTCCCTCAAGTACATGAAAATGAATAGGGACATCCTCCTCAGACATGGGGGTGGAATGCCCACTCAAAGAGATGTCCTACTGTACTTCCCGCAACCATGAATATCTATGAACACTATTATTATTTATGGCAAGATACCAGTAGTTGATGTACTAAATGCTACATGATATGAAATGCAGAACTGTGAATTGTGTACCGCGAACATGAAAAAAAAAAATTAAAAGAAAGTTTAAAATGAAATGCAATTCTCAATAATTTGTTTTCCAGACTTGCATTTCTTGTATTTGACATGTAGGAACAAAAACTAAAGGGGCCAGATTCCAGAAGGAGCCCTTGGAGCGACGCATGTTGCTCCACTCCAAGGGCTACGGCAATGCTGGGTGTGCCAGGAACCCTGTGCCATATTCTGAAAGAAAGCAGGGTTCCTGCACCAAATGCCCCATGACTGCCACAAGTGCAAGACTGCGCCCAACCAACAGCGCACTAGCAGCACATGCCGCAAGGCTGTGGCACCCCTTACACTGGTGCAGCAAGGGACGGCCAGCACTGGTGGCGATGGTGTGGGGGACACAGGTGCCCAGTAGGTGTGTGGGGGTGTTTGGGGTCATAGGGAAGGTTGGTGTGCCAGTAGGGTGGTCAGGTATTGCCGTGGCACCTGGCAGGATGCAAATGCCTGTAATAAACTGAATCAGGGTATTTGCACCCTCTGGGTGCCACAGCGATCCCGTACATCCCGGCTGCCACATCGACCCTCCCCATGCCCCTCTGTGTCCCTCTTGCCTATGGACCTCGCTTGTAGCCCTCACTTTACAGTGTGCCAGTTGGTCGCAAGGGGCTTAGACCATCTCCTGGTAGGTCTAAATGGAGCCCCTTGTGATGTCCACGGTGGGGCTCTTGTAATCGGAATTGTGAGCCCCACCATGGCGTAAGCCCCCTTGTGACCTGGCGTACCTGGTTGCAGGTCACAAGGGTGGCACAGTGCCCATTCGGTGCAGCAGATTCCCCGTTTGGCACAGACCACGTTCTGGAATGGGGAATGCCACAACGGGGGACACAAGGCATGACTTGCGACATTGCTGTTTGTCGCAAGCACCTTGCGTCCACTGTAACGGCTTCTGGACTTGGGCCCAAGGTGTTCTAATTCTAGATTAGAACACAAACCCCTGGATTGTAAATTGGTTCTAATTGTTTTAGATCTGTGAGACTTCTTTAGCCAGTCTGATGAGATGACACCACAGCAACTATAGCCTGACCTTTTCTGAAGTCCTCCATGTGTGGAATAGGGGGAATGAGTATGACGCAGTAAGGAAGGAAGAGACTGAGGAGTTTAATGGGTGGTTTAAGGGATGGTGTCAGGAGGAGGGGTTCCACTTTGTGAGGGACTGGGGGACTCCTGAAATAGGAGGCTCTTCAAGGGTGATGGCCTTCACCTGAGAAGAGAGGGGCAGGGCTCTGGGGCATAAGTTTGATGTTTACATTGGACAGTTAAACTGACTGCGGGAGAGTGAGAGGCCAGGGGAACCACTAAAAAGGGAGAGCAGGTGGGACACCTAGCTAGGGTTCCCCCTGAGCAGGGAAATAGTTGTATTAAGGTGGTTAACAGTAAGGTTGAAGTTCAAATTAGGTTAGGGGAATAGGCCAATGAGGGAGGGCAGACAAAGCCTACAGTCAGCATGAAAAATATAAAATTAAGGAGACTAGGGAAGAATTAGTGAGAAGGCATAGAAAAAGCAAGAGGGGATCAGGAGAAAGATGGAAAGGGATCTGCCTTATTGCCAGGAGTCTGGGAAATAAAAGGAAGGAGGTATAACTACCTATCTATGTGTAAGCACCCCCTTTGGGGGATGCTTACTAAAGTGACTCTCTCCTCCCACTTGCCCATTTTTGGCATTGTGAGCTGGGCTGCCCACTGGTTGGGCAGGGCCAGTCCTCCCTGGGGGTATTTATGGGCATATTTTTTTCTGGAGGGAGAGGCTGGTGAGAGAGAGAGTTTGAGAGCATTAAGTGGGTCTTGGCAACTCGGCGATGTACTATGCTTGGTGTAGGTGGGGTGGCCTAGGGTTCTGTGGCGTGGCTGGGACTGGGCCCAAGTGGGGAGCCGCAGCCTAGGGAAGAAGATGTGGCCCACCTACATGCACCACAGTACTGGGGTGGGATTTGGGCCTAGTTCTTGGTCTGAGGCCTGGTGATTGTGTGGAACTGAGAGGGCAGAGCAGTGGTGGCAGCCTGCATCACTGGGTATGGCGGTGGTAGAAGCCTGCCTTCCCTGTACCCATGTGGCACTCTGTTTCTTGAAAGAGAGCCTGTGGGGTGAGAGTAAGGGTGCCCGGTGTGTCCCCCAGGTCACCCGTGGTATAAGTTATGCAGGGATGCCAGGGGCCCAGGTGCCAAAGGCACTGTATTGTAGGATGAAAGGGAAGGAATGGAAGAGCTGTAGCCTGTTTAGCGCCACTGCGAATATGCAAGGGGAAGAGCGGTAGGCCAGGGTCTGAGCTTCTGAGTTGAAATTAGGCCAAGATTGGAAGGGAGACCAGCCGGGTTTTGCTGCTACCTAAATGTTTCTGAGCTCCTCAGCTCAGCAGAATCCTGCATCAGCGCCTTCTTGGGCAGAAGTTTGGGGCCGTGGTTATGTGCCACAGAAGAACTGTTGTCTCCATGTAAGCCATGCCCCCAGCTTCTGGGAGCTGCTATTGTTATTTGGCCAAAAATAAATTAATTTGTTTGTTTACCTTTACAGGCGCAGCTGAAAATTAGGCTCCTTGGTGCTGGAGGAAAGATGGCGGCCACACTTGGCTGCTGTCTGCAGGCTCCCTAGCAGAGAGCAATCTTATTGCTGTTGACTCTACTTGCAGGCTACTCTATTTAACTGAAAATTTACAGAGAGCTAACTTGGTATGTTCTGCACTTGTGGTTGTTATTCTTTATGACTCAAGTCCCAAAGTCTTGTAGCTTTTATGCTGCTTTAGCTAGGTTTTAGGTTTAGGGATGGTAGTTATAGGCAGGGCTGGTTAGTGATTTAGTATAGGGAGCACGTTTTTTTATTTTTAGAGAGTGTGTTTCCACTGACCACAGATTGAACTTTTACCTTTTGAGGTGGATCCTTTCAAGGTTGTGGGGGCCTGCTGGTTGATAATTATTGGATTTTTGGGCCATCGCTTTTTGGAGCGACTGCCAGATGAACTGAGCGACTGACAACCTCTGGAGCCACACGCCGGATTCAGTGTGCTGGCTGGATGCTGGAGGTGCCACTTTTCCACAAAGGGGCCAACATTGTTGGGCCTGCCTCAACTTCCGAACAGACTGCTTTCTGGTCTGTATCTCCTTTGGCTAAACATCGGAACTAGATCTAGTTCGTTTAAGAGGCACTCTTCATCCACCAGTGGAGGGGCTGACTTTTGCATCCTGGATCGTTTTTCTAGCCAGGGACTTTTTCGGGGTAGACGCAGATGCCAGGACACCAGGAACAATGGCATCTGTGGTCTTGATACCTGAACTACCCATGGATTTAATTTGCTGAAGGAGATTGTGTGAAACTGACTATGGTGTGTCGTATTCGCTCGACTGGCTTATTTCATCGGGCTTGCATCCGGACTTTTGCTTCCCTTGGACTGGGATTGTATTGACTATCCTTGTGGAGTTTGCCTCTGATTTACTGGAAGGGCTGTCCAGCCCCGAAGAGGAGACTGGCTACTAAGTGCAGGCCTTGCCAGTGAGAGAGGCACTGGCTTGCACTATAGGTCGGGTAAGCTGTTTATCCATTCCAGCTGGTAAAGCCCCCTTTTCTCTATCTTGTGTGTGTGCCCTTAATGCCGGAGCGAGTGAGAGAAGCTCCGGTTGGACTTTGGGTGGATCCCTTCTTGACTGTATTCCTCCTCAGTTGTACTCTGTGTCCCTTATCAAGCTGCCCAGCAGTGACTAATGTTAGTGAGAGGGCCCCTGGTCACCGAACCACTGGGCTGGGAATTTGACTGTCTTACTGCAATTAATTTCACCTTCATGTTATTGGTACAGGACCTGCCCTCAGGGTATTGTTTTGCTGATCTGCAGCATGGACACTGCTCTCTGGAAAATTTGAAACCAAGTCTGCTATTTAGACATTGGAATTGTGAGGTGTGGTTGGGGGGTTGTGTGGGAGGGGTGAGATGCTTTAACTGTCCTGAGTGATGTGTGAGGCGTGTGTTGTGGTTGGTGCTTTAACTGTCCTGAGTGGTGTGTGAGGTGTGTGTTGTGGTTGGTGCTTTAGCTGTCTTGAGTGGTGTGTGAGGTGTGTGTTGTGGTTGGTAGTGCGTGGTTAAGATGTTTGTATGAACTAGTGTGTATGTGAGTGGGTGAGAGGCATCATTGATTGGATGTGAGTGTTTTTATTGATAATATTGTTAGTGGGTGTGAGGGGATTTGTATTATTTGAGGGACTGAATTACCAGGTCAAAATGTGTTTGTGCCGTGACCTGGTCCGTATTAGTTATGCTGCTACCCTGCTTCGGGAACTCTGCCCCTTTATCGACCTCCCAGTTCCAGCTACTGCAGCAAGGCGCTGTAGGGAGGTTGGGATAACTAGGCAGCGGAGAGGTCATGGGTTTTGGGCAGTGGAGGAGGGGGTGGCTAGTAGTATTGGTGTCATTTGGCGCAGAAGACACCCTGGGTAGAAGTGGTGCCTGGGGAGAAGCCAGACATGTTTGGTTTCCGTGCCCAGGGTTCCCACCAGACCGAGTGGACAGGTAGCTAGAGTGATGGCTGCATCCTCTAATCCTCTTTGGGCAGAGCTATGCAACACCAGGTCGATGAGGAACAAGACCGCTATTTTTGCAGACTTGATTCCTCTGTCGACCTGGCCTGCATTACGGAGACCTGGTCGGGTGATAATGCCGGCCCAGTCCTTATAGCTGCCATTCCCTCTGGGTACTCCATGGTGCACTGCCTGAGGAAGGATTGCAGGGATGGGGGAGTGGTCATTGTTTCTTGATCCAGCTTGGGCTTCTCGGTGCACCCAGTTTGTAGCACCAGATCTTTTGAGCGCATTGCCGTCTGTGGGGGTACAGGTGAAGGTTGCAGGATTCTCCTTATTTATCACCCCCCCCCATGCGGGGAAGGGGAGATTTCCTGCAGGAGGTAGTGGACTTCATTGTGGACCAGGTGTTGGAGTACCCCAGCTGTTTAATTCTGGGGGACTTCAATGCTTGGATCGACGATGAATCCTCGTGTTTCGGTTATGACCTCCTCCAGTTGATGCAGTCTCTGGGTCTGTCACAAGCAGTTGCTTCTGCTACCCACCAGTTTGGCCACACACTCGATCTGGTGTTCCAGCTGGGTCTTGAGGTTGATAACCTCAAGACTGATCAGGTTGTTTGGTCTGATCATTACACCGTGGAGTTCACGTTTGGGGCCCCCCCGAAAGTCCCTCTTCTGCAGAAATGGCCAGCTATCACCCTTTAAGGGGCTTGCACCCTAAGGGACTGTTGGTGGTTGCTGATTTATCGAGGGTTAATGCGGCATGTGCGATTGGTGCTGAAGAGGTGGTTGCCTCCTATAATGGGGTGTTTCCAAAGCTCTGGACGCCATCGCACCAGTTTGTTTATGTCCCAGGTCTTCTCACGTGAGACCCCCATGGTTTGACAGGGATCTCAGGGTGATGAAGATCAGGAGTCAGACTTTGGAGCATCACTGGTGGAAGACCCGGCTGGAGTCTGACAAGCTGGCCCTGCGTGCCCACTATGTTGAGTACCGGGGGCAATCTCCCATAAGATGGCAGAATTTCTGTCCAGGGAGATTGCTTCAGGGAGGAACAGACCTTTTCAGCTGTTTCAAACTTTTCATCCACTTTATGTGAAGAGTTTGCTCTGTTCTTCTCTGATAGAGTGTCAGCCATCTGGTCAGGGATTCCGCCAGTTAGGCTGTCAGCTAGCAGTGGTTGGGCTGGGGGGAATAGAGGCACTCCGCCTGTCTGGGAAGAGTTTAGGCCAGTTGAGGTGTCCGATGTGATTAAGGTGATCTTAGAACTGAAGCACACATTTTGCGAACTGGACCCAGCCCAGAAACGGTTGTTAATGGGAAGTGTTGAGGCTGTTGGCCCAGTGTTCACCAGGATTGTCAGGTTGTCTATGGCAATGGGGGTTCTCCCAGCTGCCTTGAAAGAGGCGCTGGTGAGTCCCCTTCTTAAGAAACCTTCCCTCAACCCTGATGTCCTGGCGAATTACCGTCCTATCTCCAACCTGCCTTTTATGAGCAAGGTTGTTGAGAAGTTAGTGGCACAACAGCTCGAGGATCTCCTGGTGTCCTTAGACATTTATGAACCATTTCAGTTGGGTTTTCAGGCTAGACACAGCACTGAAACAGCTGTAGTGAGGGGTGCATAATGATGTGCTCAGGGCTAGAGATAGAGGAGACAGGTCAGTTCTTGTGCTCCTCGTGCTCTCCTCAGCCTTTGACACTGTGGACCACGTTGTGTTATTGGATCGGCTCTGTGAGTTTTGTGGACTCGCCGGTACTGTCATCAGGTGGTTTGAGTCCTACCTCTCAGACAGGGTGCAGTGGGTGGTGATGGGGAATTTCTCCTCCTCCTGAATGCCTCTGTCCTGTGGAGTTCCACAGGGCTCGATCCTGTCACCGATGTTGTTCGCAGTGTATATGCTGCCCCTGGGTGAGATCATTTGACAATACAGTGTGGAGTTTCACTGCTATGCAGATGATACCCAACTGTATTTGTCATTTGCTCCTGGAACATCAGGAGCTGTGGATGTGCTTAACAACTGTCTGGCTAAAGTCAATGACTGGATGGCTTTCAGCTGACTGAGACTCAACCTGTCCAAGACAGAGGTGCTGGTGATCGAGCCTGGTCGTGGGCATGATGGGTTGCTGCCCAGGGCTGATTCTGGTTTTGTACTGGGTTCTACCTCATTGACAACTTCCCAGAGGGTGCAAAATCTGGGCATGATCCTTGACAGAAGACTGACTTTCAAAGACCAGGTGTCGTCTGTAGTCAGTAGTAGTTTTTACCATCTACAGAACATTGCCCGGATTAAGCCCCTCCTTTTGCCTGAGGACCTGCCAACGCTAGTGCACGCCTTTGTTTCCTCCAGGCTCGACTACTGCAATGCTCTTTACTTCGGGGTCACGGGAGGGACCCTCTGCAGACTGCAGCTAGTGCAGAATGCAGCAGCTCGGTTACTGACTGGTCTTTCTCGGTCCAGTCATGTGACCCCTGTTCTGCATGCCCTGCACTGGCTGCTGGTCAGGTGGAGAGTCCTTTTCAAGGTGGGGCTTCTCACCTATAAGACCCTAAATGGACTTGGCCCTGGCTATCTGTTTGAGTTCCTGACACTAGTGACCTCTGCTCGCTCCCTTCATGCCTCTTCGAGGGGCAGTGATGAAAGTGGTTCAAAAGAAGTACAGGAACTATATTCAAGTCCGAAAACTGAGCCTTGCTAGCGGGGTTCGGGGGCATGCCCCCCCGGAAAAATTTTCAAAAAAATGAGTCAATTTGGTGCATTTTAGAGAATTCTGGATCACATACATGTATAGTTAACCTAGGTCACAAATTGGATACTGGCTGGGCCTATTTTCCATCTTGCTGTTTTATTTTTTTATTTTCCCATTAGCTCATTATAGCATTGGGCCACTAAGGGCAACATAAGCTTCACTGTCCCATTGTAGTCTGTTTACTTAGTGCAGATTACATATCTATCCTTTCACTCTTGTCACCCTTTAGTCTGCATGAGCACAATGCAGACACTAACCATGCTAGCTGCTACACTGCTAATAGTACTAATTGATGTGCCTTCAAGTCATCCCCCCATAACTTCCTGTTATGCCCTAGGCCGAGAGCATGCACCAATAATGAGCTATCTACTCTGCCATCCTACAGGTACCACTAAGGTCTCACACACTGACTAAATCCTCCCCCAATTTGCTCTGCGTCACATGCAGGAAACAGCCACTGAGGAGGGCATCAAACTGCCACTATTCCACCCTGTTGGTGGCCATCATGCTATCCTCCCTACCAAGGCACCCTAATTCTATGCAATTCAGGAATAAAATGCTATTCTACACCAATAGTATCTCATCAAAAAAGTATGTCCTAATCCTCCTGCTAATCTCTGGGAACATCCACCTTAACCCAGGGCCAGCACCCAATGTGGGAAGAAGCAATGGGAAAGAGGGGCGTATTAAGATTGCATCTCTGAACACATGCAGCCTCCTGTCTAAGTTTACTGTCTTCCAGGCTTGAGTCACCCAGCATAGGCCAGATGTCATCTGCCTCACAGAAACCTGGCTGTCCCCCAAAATACTGAACTCATCTATCATGCCAGAAGATCACACCATCTACAGGCAAGACAGAACAAGCAAAAAGGGAGGGAGGAGTCTTGTTTATATAAAGAGCCCACTCCAAGGCGTAGTGCTCCTCTAGTCAGCAAGAACCACCAACTTTGAGCTGCCAGACGAAAGTTTTACTTGGTGCTGCCAAATGCAAGTCCATTACAATTGCCACAGTTTACCTGCCACCAGGAAAAGCAAAATCGGGCTTGATGGCGAGATATTTCTCTGGGAGCCTGCCTGCTGCCACCTCCCTCTACTCCAATCGCACAGATAACAGACCGGAGACTGCCTTGAAGCCCTGCACTCCTGCCGCAACAGAGATTTTCAGCTCAGTTTTCATTTTCTGGTGCATCTCTGTTGTGCCCTGATTGGCTGCTGCCATGCTGGTGAGCCTCTATGGCTATTTGGTTAAACCCAGCACTAGTCCGCCAGCTGGACCGTGCCACCAAGTTTTAAACTTACTATGGGAAACGGCAATATTTTTAAAGAAAAGTAAGTCTGCCTCTAGCCAGTAATAATTAACTACTGAGCTGTGCTTTTCTAGCCTGTAATAATAACTACTGAGTTATGTTAGTAAGCTAATTGTACTGCTCTAGTTAGCCTGATATTTCAAAATTACTGTATTTCTGTTTTGTGTGTGTTTCCTCTAGTTTAGCACTGGTTCTTGCAGCTGCTAGCTGTCTGCCCCCTTCCCTGCCATCCGTGGCTGGTGCCTGCCTGTGGCTCTTAGACCTGCCCCGATTCCCAGTTAATTCTGTCCTTTGCTTGATCTGCTAATTTTGTTTTACTCCCTCTGATTTCTGTCGGCTTTGTGTTAATCCCCCCTCTGTCCCTTCTTGCAGGCTTCCAGACTGTCCCTACTCCACAAGCAACACTCACTTCTGAGAGGTCCATTACCACCAGCAGTCCCTCTGGTAACAACCCTTAAAACAGCAATAACAGACCATCTCCCCAGGGCAAGGACCATCAAGTGGGGGGCCCGGCAAGAACCCCATTATGCAATGATCCAAGCAAATGATCAGATCAATCTTGAGATCATTTATCTCAAGCCACAGTGACTGAATAAAAGTCTAAACACTTTAGTTTTTACAAATCTTGATACAAATAAACAATATCCAATTGAAATACATAGTTTACACTTAAAAACAGTTAAAACATTTCATTATTTCTTAAATTCAGAACCAGTGTTTTTTTATAAAATAAGATTGTACGTTTTTTAAAAACAACCACATTAAGTTCCCTGGAGTTTAAATATTTCTTGTATCATATCTTTTTTTGCTTCACAGCAGATGCCATAAATGTTGTTATTTTTATGGCTTCTTCTAGGCACTGAGGATGCAATAATATAAATACAACATCATAACTAACATCTGCATCTTTAAGTAAGGTGTCAAATAAATATAAATTTCTTATTTTTGAAAATAAAGGACAGATTATAATAATGTGCTGTATTGTTTCTAAACATTTTGTATTGCAGGGGAAAAATTCACTTCTTTGTTAATCATCAAATGATCTCTATCTTATCATAGTATGTGCATTTGGAATTTAGGATTTCAAATCTTGCCCAAGTTATTCATTTGTGGCATTCTGGCTATATAGGTAATGTCAAATACTCTTCCAGGCTGTGGCTTGATTTATTCATTTGCACCAAGGAGCACATTTGTGTGCTCTTATTATCTCCATATCTTCTGGTGGTGTTAGCATAAACAGTTTCTTTTAAGTCATTTATTATAATTTATAATGTAGAGAAATAGTGATATTTCTATTAAAGTCTATCCATAGGTGTTGCATATTAATTTTCTTTAAAACATCCAGTAGTGATTTCTCCAATTTGAGTCATGGCCTTCATTTAACCATCTGATTTTTTCTTTAAGGGATATCCAGGGTTGCTGATTTATGGCATTATGGATGATATTTAGCCAATATGTGACTAGTCTTAAATCTTTTATAACCTTTAGTGGTATCCTGCTAGCTCAGACCTTCCAGCCGCATGGGCTTGCAAGTGCTCCCACGGCTACCAGCTCTGTCCTGCCCGCAACTGCTGTGGTGACATCTATCTGTGGAGCCCACCTGCTGCCAGCCTGCCACCCGCCCTCCACTCCAATCACACAGGTAAAAGGACAGTCGACAGAGTCTATTTAGGCAGTGAGTTCACAGCAGAGGTGCAGTTTCACTCTGCACCTCTGCTGTGGAACTCACTGCCTAAATTACAGGCTCATGATTATCGCCGTCACGAAAATAAATCAAAATATTTGCGGGCGGCGGCCGGCACCAACCTGTTTACACCCCCGCCCCGGATACTCACAAAACTCCAAGCAGCAGCCAGACTCGGACACAGTCGCCCCGACCGAACACTCGGTAAGCTTAGCTCAGCTGATGAGCACCCTATCCTATTGCCGCTTGCTTTTGCTTTAATGCTTGCTTGCACGAGTCTGAGTCTCATCTCGACGACACTACCACAGCCACAGTGCACAACAAAGAACGCAGTCTGTAACTGTTTGCCACAGGCACCAGACGACCGCCTGCTCTGGCTATTGGTGTTCACCAGACTGCGCTAGGTACACAAATACAATCTGTGATTGGTGGAATTACCTATTGACAACGTCCCTTGACTCCCTCCAGTTTTTAAAAATTAGGAATCGATTCAGGAGTTACCGTGGTGTGTATGTGAAATAAAAATCAATCGTGGTCTGTCCTGGGCTCCTGAGACTCCCGACGCCGTGAAGTAGCGGAACGGTGTTCCGGTCACAGAAAAGGTACCGGAACGCCGTTCCTGTGCGTTCCGGCTCACTTTCATCACTGTCGAGGGGCCTCCTGGATGTTCTCTGGGTACAGCTTAAGACTTCTGGAGATCATATTTTTAGCATTTCTGGGTCATCCCTGTGGAAAGCACTTCCATCTGCAGTCTGGGAGGCCCCCTTGGTAGAGGTGTTTAAGCGGAGGTTGAAGGCACACCCCTTTGGCCTGGCTTTTAATGAATACTGAATTTTAACATGTTGCTCGGTCCCTGTTTATGATATTTTATTAGCTTTAAATTGTTTTACATTACAGTTATTCTAAATTGCATTAATGAAATTTTATATTGATGTATTATTGTATGTTTTTTTTATGTTTCACTGAGGCGCCCAGAGCCTCTGGGAATGGACGCCATACAAATAAAACTTGCCTTGCCTTACTTCAGTGTGGACTCCTGCTGCTTTAATATGAATTTTGACATCTGCCTGCTAACTCCAGCTTGCCTCTACAGCCCGAGACTCCTATTCTGCAGCACCCTAGTTTGGCCGCAACCTGCGACAGCTTGTGAATCCGAAAATCTACTACAGGTATGTGCCAACTTTAATTTGGTGTCTGGATGTGTTTCAGCTACTGTGTGGTGCCCCTTCCCCTTTTCTCCATCAGGCCCCTAGACAGCGTGGAGGGGGTGGCTACATATGGTGAGGCCCCACCTAGAGTACTTTGCCCATTTCTGGAGTCCTCACCTAAGAAAAGATAAGGACAGGCTGGAGACAGTGCAATGTAGAGTGACCAAAATTATTCAGCACCAGCAGGGCAGATCTTACAAGGATCAACTCAAATCACTGAACATGTACATGCCGGAGGCTAGATGAGAGAGTAGCGATATCACAGAGACCTTCAAGTTCTGAAAGGAATGAACAAGGTAAACTGCGAGGAACTATTTAGCATAAGTAGCAGATCAAGAACTTGGGGGAACAAGTGGAAACTGATGGGGGCAATTCAAGAGGGAATTGAGAACGTTTTATTTTACAGAACGTGTAGTGGAGCTGTGGAACAATCTGCCAGCTGCCGTGGTGGGCGCCAAAACTACCAATGGTTTGAAACATGGCTAGGACAGGCTGATGGGCTTAGTGACTGCTCAGGGGGACTGCGATAGGGTGGGGAGCATGGGGGGATAGTGTGGGTTGTATTAATGCGCTGAATTTGATCTGCTTTTAACACTTGCATACTGCAGTATGTTCCCTAGTGCCAATTCATGCCCCCCATTTGGAATTCTTATAATTTGCTTGAAACTAGTTAACAGCTACATAGTAGTTACCTGTAACTGCACAGTAGTTACAGTGCAGTTATAGCATAGTTATACAGTAGTTACAGTGTAGTTAAGGACACTTAAAATAGTGTTGCTGAATCTAGCACAAACATTCTGCAGGTAACCTCTCAGGAAGAGATTTTTTTAAAAATTGCGAGTGGCAGGCATCTTTAATTACATGAGTCATTAATTACAAAATTAGCAATAAAACCAGGTTTAAAACTATCTGAGAAAATTGAAAACACACTGAGGATGAATCTAAGGATGGTAGATATCCACTGTTACACAAAGAAACTATATGAGGAAATGTTTCTCTAACAAATACTGCTACTTTAAATCTGGTCATCTGACTATGCATTAGGGTTGCTCTGAAACCCATTTAAAAAAATGGATACCTCAGATAATGGCAAAAATTTAGGATTTTGGATAAAGTTGCAGAAAATCCAAAATCTTACAGCTTATACTTATCCCCTGCCTGTACAAACCCTCCCTGACACACCTATATAATTAATCCCCACCCAAACCACCCTGTAACCCACAACCTCCCTCCTCCTCACAAGCTCACTAACAGTATTATTAACTAGTTATTGTACATGTTCTGTTATTTTATTATGATAGTACTCTCTTGTCCTCATAATAAAATATTACAGTCAAAAGACTGCAACCTCCCCCACTAAATGGCAGCTGCCCCCCACCCTGGCACAAGCCGCAATCCCCATTCCCATGATTCAATAAAAGAACCCCCTGCTAGCACACCCACTAGCCCCCACCTCACTCCTCCTCCCCATAGCACCCAAAGTAGTGAGTGACAAAGAACATTAGTGGTAGCGGGTCCCACAGTGGAGTGGCTTACATTCTTCTTCATTCTAGTAAGTACAGAACAAATGAAATGACATCCTCCTACAGTAGTTACACCTGACTGGCCCACATACTCTAGGAGGACATGACATCATTTCATTCATACTTATGGAATGAAGATGAGCACAAGCTGCTCCACTGTGGGATTTGCTACCACTGGTGATCTTTGTCATTCACTACTTTGGGTGCTATGAGGGGGAGAAGGTTGGTGTTGGTGGGAGGTTTTTTTTTTTTTGAATTGTGGGGATGGGGATTCTGGCTTGTGCCAGGATGGGTCAGCTACAGTTTAGCAGAGGGGGCACAGTTTATTGCCAGTGATATTTTATTATAAAGGCAAGACAGTACTATAAGAATAATAATGTGCAGTAACTATTTAATAACACTATCAGTGGACTGGGGGAGGAAGGAAGTTGTGGGTCACAGGGTGGTTTGGGTGAGGGGAATGGGGTTATTAATTGCAGGATAAGGGGAATCATTGTTAGGACAGTCAGATTTTAATACATCTGAATCCAGATCTGAGGACATCCAACACTAGGATCAGATGCCGGATTTGGATAAGGATTGTCATAATATCCGACCATCCTACCTGGGGTCAGATTATGAGGTATCACAACAACCCTACCGTGCATTAAATCTCTATTGATGCATGGTCAGGTCTGCAATCTCCTTTGTATGTCCACACAAACCTGCTGTTCACACTAAATCTGAATTTTAAGTGTAAAAATACACTTCAGAGTGTGATAACGTATGCATGATTTACTTTCCAGGATTTGTGAGTACACTACCTTTGACTTTGTGCTTCAGAAAGCCCCAAGGGCATCCATCACAAATGCTTTAATGCACACTGCATTGTGTGTTACTGCCTACATATTTGCACTACTGCCCCATACCGCTGTGATTACAGTATGGGAATAGGGAGGATGCAGGGAACTATAGACCAGTGAGCCTGACTTTGGTGGTGGGCAAAGTTACGGAAACACTGCTAAAAGAAAAGATTGTGGAATACCTTGTGATCAGTGGATTACAGGATCCAAGGCAGCATGGGTTCACAAGGAGGAGATCTTTCCAGACAAGCCTAATTGATTTCTTTGACTGGGTGACCAGGGAAGTGGATCAGGGAGGGGATGTGGATGTGGCCTACTTAGATTTCAGTCAGGCCTTCGACGCTGTCTGACTCAGATGTCTGATAAACAAGCTGGCAGCCTGGGATTGGGTCCAAAGGTAATATAATGGGTACAAAGTTGGCTGAGTAACAGAAGCCAGAGTGTGGTGGAAAATAGGGTTCACTCGGAAGAAGGCATAGTGACCAGTGGGGTGCCACAGGAGTCAGTTCTAGGACCAGTCCTTTTCAATGTCTTCATTAGTGACATCACAGAAGGGCTGGAAGGGAAAGTATGCCAGTTCGCAGGTGATACAAAAATCTGCAACAGAGTGGACACTCGGGGGGGGGGGGTGGCAGAAAACATGAGGGAGTACCTGAAAAAGCTGGAAGAATGGTCAAGGGTCTGGCAACTAGGATTCAGTGCAAAATTATGCACATGGGGCACAGGAACCCAGGGGCAACATACCAATTGGGAGCGGAGGTGGAGTCAGCAACAATGCAGGAAAGGGACCTGGGGGTCATCATATCTGATGGCCTGAAGGTAGCAAAGCAGTGTGATAATGCAGTAGAAAGGGCTAGTAGAATGCTGAGGTGCATAGGGAAGGGTATCACCAGTAGAAAGAGAGAGGAGGTGGTACCCCTGTATAGATCAATGGTGCAATGGTGAGGCCACACCTGGAGTACTGTGTACAGTTCTGGAGGCCACGTCTCAGGAAAGACATAGATCAGGTGGAGGCAGTACAGAGAAGGGCAACCAAAATGGTGCAGGGACTGCATCAGAAGCCCTATGAGGAAAGACTCAAGGATTTCAATTTATACTCTCTAGAGGATAGAAGGGAAAGGGGAGACATAATAGAAACATTCAAATACCTCAAGTGTATTAATAAGGTACAGGAGGGTAGCATTTTACATAGAAAGAGATGCTCAAGCACAAGGGGGCATCATGTAAAGCTGGAAGGGGTGAGGCTCAGAGGGGATGTAAGGAAGTACTTCTTCACAGAAAGGGTGATGGACATTTGGAACAAACTCCCAGCAGAGGTGGTGGGTACCAAAACAGTTACAGGATTCAAGAATGCATGGAAGACACAAGGGAACATTAGTAACAGAGCAGGGGGGAGGGGGTAAGGTCAGAGATCAAGTAGGTTCTGTAGTAACACAGGAGATAGGGAACTTTAGGCCAGACTGGATGGTCAAAGGTGTCCTTTTCTGCCAACAACTTCTATGTTTCTATGCTGCTTTTACCATATTTATTTCTGGAATATTCTACTACCTACTGCTCTGTTACATATTGGTCTTTGTGACTGCTCCATACTGACTATTGTTTTATGTCTAATTGTTTGCACCTCCTGTTATTTGTTGTTGTAATTACATCTCACGTACTTCTCCCTGCAGGATGCCCCAGGAAACAAGCTGTTTACAGCTCTGTGTGTCTTCCTGGCCAAAACACAAGAAATGAAGCACATCCAAGAGTACATAATAAGGCTGTGATGGCTCTGAGGGGTTTTGGTTGCATTTATAAACCAGGAGTGTGCAGCATGAGACGCTCATATTTTTCACCAGAACCCCAAGATGCCATTACAGATGGATTTGTACACTAAGGGTGCATTTTATTTGTTATGTATATATATATTTTTTAATTGCTGTCTATCTGTGCCTGCTCCAATGCCAATTTACTTTTAGTTTTGGTAGGTGAGACTGGGATAATGTAGCAACTCACTGTTTACAGTCTTACTATTGTGGAGTTCGTACATCACAATTTGTTAAGTCTCTGTGTCTTTGAAGGTCTGGGGTCTGTGCTGTCAGTGGTTAAGGAGAAAGGACAACTTGGGCGTGTTCAGGTGGAAATAAAGACAAACATTAAAAGAAATGCACACACACACACACACACACACACACGTCAACTAGTTCTACTCCCACTATAAGCAGCCTTCCCAGGTTGTCCAGTACAGCTGATGATGATACTCCCCTGAGCAATCCCAAAGAACACTGGTTTCCTCCTGCTCCTCCAAGTGCTGCCATTGCCAGCTCCAGTTCCTCATCCCTTATTAGACACTGAGATAGAAATGATCCATCATTAAATGTAAAGTCAAGCCCTCCCTCATCCATCTCAAATGAACAACACTACAACAGCTGCCCATCTCCAGCAATGTCCCTTCCACTTTCCACCACAGTGCCCCAAAAAACAACCGTCTTGTCCATGGATTTTGAAAACACCTAAAGGAAGTCATATAGCAAGCCCAAATCACAAAGTCACCATTCCCTTTTTTAGGGACATCAATGAAAAACAAAAAATGATAATGTACAGAAAGTGATATAGATTATATTACATATGAAAATATGAACATACACATTTTAAGACAGCAGACGGTCAGTTGCCCATGTAGTCTATCATCCATTTCTCTGTGGTGCTATCAGACTATTTATGTCTCCCATAAATATTCATCTAATTTTTTTCATAAATGCTCTGCTTTCTGTTTACTATGCTACTTGGGAGTACATTCCATGTACCTACCACTCTCCTTGAGAAGCAATACTTTCACCTGTCCCCCCCAAAGATTTCCCTTGCAGTTGCTTGTTGTCGCTCTTTGTTATATTTTAATTCTGTTAAATATTTAACACCATTTCATTGCATAACTCTAGATTCTTTAGGAAACCATGCAACATAATTAAATCCAATCTTAACCTATTTTGTGCCAGGCTAAACATGTTAAAGAAATCCAGCCTGTCCTTGTATTTCATTCTTTCTCTTACTAACATTAACCTAGTTGCTTGTCTCTGGAGTCTCTCCAGTCTATGTATTTTCTACAGTATGGATTCCAGAACTGACAGCAGTACTCCAACTGCAGCTTCACATAATCCCTGTACAATATTGGTGTTACTTCCTCTGTTCTACTCATCAGGTTCACTGGATGCAGTCCAGTACCTGTGCTGCCTTTCTAGATGCTGTCTCACACTTTTGGCCCTGCTTAAAGTCCCCTGTTATTGCAATACCTAAATCTATCTCTCATTTTTCACGTCTCTTAACTCAGTGCCATTCAGATAGTGACTGACTTTCCTGCTGTTCCTTCCTAAATGTAACACTAGGAATTTTTCCTCATTAAACTTCATGTCCTTATTTGCCTACTCTGCTGTTCTATTCAAATCCCTCTGGATTCTCATAGCATCTTTCTCTATGTCAGCTACTTCTCCAAGTTCTAACATTTTTTGGGGGGGCTCCAGCTCCCCCTCCCCAAAGGGAGCTCAGCCCTGCCTGCACGCCACCCCCCTCATGCCCAGGCTTTCCACCCCGGGTGGGGCCACCAGGCAGGCATCCCCTCCTTATGGTCCTTCGTAGTGTGCCCTGGCTTACCCCCCACAGTGGGGCCACAGGAGCGGGACCCTCCCCCCGGCAGACACTGTTGGCAGTGAGGACAGTGGTGGAACAGGGTATCATGCTTAGGGGCCAGAATTTGTGACTTGCAGCAGTACCTGGGGGCAGGGACATGGCACAGTGGACCCCCCCCCCAGTCTCCACCAGAGGTCTGTGGTGTGCCTGAAACTCTACCCCCCACCACCCTGGAGAAGGACAGCAGTCTCTAGGATGCTCAATCCTTCTCCTCCTGCCGGCCCTTCGACAGCCCGAGTCCGTTTGCGAACCTGGGTCATCGACGTCACAGATGGACACCCTGCCTCTGCGCCGATGGGCTGGCCTACTTCTCCAAGTTCTGTATTGCCTGCAAACATATTAATCCAGTTCTCAATTTCTGTATTCTTTTCCTGTAAATAAATAGTGGTTACTAATGGACCAAGTACAGATCCTTGCAGCGCTTCACTTGTCACACACTCCTCATCTGATTCAATACCATTCATTATTAACTTCTGCTTTCTTTCTGATAAACAGCTGCCAATCTAATTAATTATGTTCCTATTTAATCCTATGTTCTTAAGCTTGTTAAGCAGTTTCCCATGTGATACCTTATAGAATGCTTTACTGAAATCCACATAAAAAACATTCAGTTCCTCTGCATAAACTTTTAATAACTGGTTTGTAAAAAGTTAATAAGGTAGTTAAGCATGGACACCCACTAGTGAAACCATGTTGTGCTCTATCTCCGTACCCCTAATTTTTCAGCTCCTCCAATATTTTTATGTTTGCTTGCATGTGAAACATTTTGTTAGAATGAATATCATTTCAGAGGCGTGTCACTGCCTAGCCCACTGCAGCTCAAGCTGCAATGGGCTTGGCAGGGCAGAACCAATCATCATGACACTATTACTGCTTGCTGGGCGGAAACTTCATGTAGTTGAAAGGATCAAAACACTCCTATGAGAGAGCTCTTCAGTCCTTTCATTTGCACAGTGCCAGTCAGCAAGCAGGTGATCAGCAATATGTCCAGAAACTGAAACAGGAATGTTGCGATTTAGCTCCTTTTAACAAACCTTAATAACGCAGATCATAGTGTAATGAAATTTGTTTTTTAAAGGTGTGCCCCTATCCAGGGGTAAGAAGTGGATATAGTTTAGACTGGTTGTTCAGAACTGTCCTTGGACTGAATGGAAATAGAGGCCACTTAACACTAAACTAAACTTGAGGGTCCTTTGAATTCAGAACCAATAACTAAAATAAATTTTGTGAAGTGAAGTGTTGCCTGTTGGAGGGGGTTGGGGTTATTATAATATTGTAACTGTAAACACCTGCGAGTCAAAACATTTTTATTTGTGAGAACTTGAAGTCGTAAGAGGCCCTCCTGTTATCCACTAACTTCATTGTTATGATCTCTTGTAGGACCACCGCCGGCCAGTCAGCCTTCTCTTACCGCTTCCCTAACCTCTGGAATCACCTGCCAGCTCAGATCCGCCTTTCATCATCCAAACACTCCCTATCCTCAGCTCTCACTAATTTCCTTGCACCTAATTGCAACTGCCCCTGACCCCTTCCCCTCCTGCTTCCTCCCACCATCCCTCACTTGTGCCTGACCAGCAGCTTGGCCGCTTAAATTGCCTGGCTTATACACTGCCTCTTGACTTCATCCCTCCCTCTAATTGTTTCCCTCCTTACCTCCCCCTACCCTCCTTGCTCCTTCCCTCCCTTCTGTTTACCCAAGCTCTCACCCTCACGCACTACTGCTCAACCCCTTCCAGCCTTGTTACCCCCCCCTACTCCTACTGTCAACTTGCTGCATCTCGCTTCAGCTCCAGTCCTGCTACTGCCACTCATGCATTGCTACTGGCACTTAAATATGTTTTAATCCGGAATGTTCCATGTTATGTATACCTTATCCTTCATGTATGATCTCTGTACTGTTAAATGCGTTATAGTTCTACTATATTGTTTCATCTCGTACAAATATGTGCTCATGCTTATCCCGCCCAGTTATGTACATCACCTGTATTGCAATATATTCTTTTTTGTCTGTTATATGATCTGCCTCCACTGTAACCCTTCCCCCCAGGTCACACCGGGAAATGAGCATCTTGTTGCTCAGTGTGTCTTTCCTGGTGAAACAATTTCAATAAATAAATAAATAAATCTTGTGACTTGATCCTTTATATCACACAGTTAACCTTGCTGTGTCACAGACTGAAAGATAAGCCTGGAATCTAAATTCTAAATCTAAATCTTCTAAATCTGTTGGCAGACTACAGGTTACAGATTGAAAACAACCACTTTGCTAAAGGATTTTGGGATTGTTTTTTCATTTTTATTATGCTTTTTGAAAGGGATGGATATTTATATAAATGTAGTAATGCTAATATATCTATTTGTTTGTTTGTTTGTAAAAGTTTATTCCTTACAAGTACAAGGATAAGGATGTCCCAGTTGAGAGGTTAGACTAATTTACAATGGGGTCCATAACATACAAAGCACATTCATACATACACATAGTTTTATAAAATCCACATCATACAGAATATAACAATGTCACACTAACTTATCTGTTAATAACCGTAACACAAGTAGCTGGTGTTAACCATACTTCTTATACAAAATGTCTAGAGGGACATCAACAATAATAATAAATAATGAAGAGTGACCATAAAAAGTACAAACCTTTAGTTACAGCCGTAACTGGCTGATTGAATACGATTTTGACGTAGCCACCTTTTCATCTTCTTCCATGGCGCAATTGCTTTTGTTCTCAAATAGTCTGGTAGCCCATTCCAAAGCTTGGACCCACTAACTTTTAGTGCAGAGTTCCCTCTTGCTGTTCTAGTTTTTGGGATTTCCAATTCCAGGTTTTGTGCTGATCGCAAACCTACTTTAGATGTACGTATTTTAAAACAAATCGTCCAAATAAGGTGGGGACTTTCTCTTTAAGCATTGATGAGTTAGGTACAATACATGTGAATTTCTATGCTCCATATGACAACTCCAGTTTAGAGCACCGTACATAGTGCACCGATGCGTCAAATGAGGAGAGTCTAATGCAAACCTTGCAAATCTATTCAGGGCTATATCCAACCTCTCTAATACAGTTTTTGATGCACCGGCATACACTATGTCCCTGTAGTCAAACAATGGAATTATTGTAGAGTTGATAATATGTTCCCTAGCTTTATTTTGTATACATCTGTTCAATCTGTACAAGGCTCCTAGTCTACTATGTAATCTTTTAATCAAGTTGTCCACATGTATGTCCCATTTTAGATGTGTATCCAACCATACTCCCAAATATCTGTATGAGTTTACCTGTGTTAGTGTTTGATTAATAGATGTTTCAATTAAAAAATGTATTTGTTGTGATTATCTGCTTATTTCTGAAAAGCATAACTTGAGATTTGTGTTGTTTAGTATTCCATTTTGCAACTTATAATACTCCTGTAAAATATCAAAATCCCTTTGAAGCACTTTTGAATTTCCTGAGGGGAAGCACCTTCTGCATACAAAATCACATCATCTGCGTATGAGTGGCGCCCCACCTGCCTTAGGAGGGCACCAGCTCCTTTCGTATACAGATTAAACAAGAGCGGGGCCCAGCACTGGTCCTTGAGGGACCCCAGATTTAACCAATGCAAACTGAGATGTAAACTTTCCTAGCATAATTTGCTGGATCCTACCAGTCAAATATTCCTTAAACCACCTGGTCGAGGCCAAGGTCCTTCAACATGTTCAACAGGACTGTGTGACTAAGCGTATCAAATGCTTTAGGCAAGTCAATAAATATGGCCCCGACCAGGAGGCCCCTATCCAGTGAAGACTGAATATCAGAAGTTATCTTTATCAAAGCTGTTGTTGTGCTATTGCTGGAATGAAAACCTGACTGATACAAAGTATATATTTTATTTTTCTCTAAGTAATTCTGTAACTGCTTCCCCACAACTTTTTCAAAAAGTTTGGATATTATCGGGAGTAGGGATATTGGTCTGTAATTCTGAATTTCATTTTTTTTTAATCAGACTTATATACTGGAATTACTTTAGCCCTTTTCCAGCCTCTTGGATATGTACCAGTATTCACAGATAAATTAAAGATGTAAGAAATTTGTTGTGCTACTGCAGGAGCTGCAAATTTCAACAATAAAGTAGAAATGCCATCTAGACCTAAAGCTTTTTTTGTATCTAGTTTCAGCAGTTTGCCTATGACTTCTTTAGTATTAACTGGACAAAAAGTAACATCTGATCTGTGTAACATTTTCCCTCTGTTTTTATCTTCCTTTAATGGATCCTGTTCATTGTCAGTTTTATTTGTTCCTAACTCCAAATCTTTCCCTGTCTTACTTTTATCAACTTCCTCTGTTAAACTTCCAAAATCTATAAAAAACCTATTAAATGCATCTGCCACTTGATCGGATATAGGAATGTTCTGTCCATTAATACTAAAAGATCCGGGAAAGTCTTTTGATTTTTCACCTTTTAATTTTGAATACAATGTCCAAAAGTTACTAAGATTCTTTACATTCCTTATCTCAAATAGATTATTAAAGTAACGTCCTTTAGCTTTCTTTACCTCCTTTGAATAGAGGTTTCTTAACTGACGGTACTTGTCCCATGCACTTTTTGTATTTATCTTTTTAGCCGTTCTCCATAATCTATCCCTATGTCTCCTTATTTTACCCAGGGTCCCACTGTACCATTCTGCACTCTTTAGTTTCACTCTTCTTTTTAAAATTGGAGCATGGGAATCACACACTACCTTAAACTCTGTGTAAAAATAGTCCCAAGCACTTTCCACATCAGGAATAAGAAATAAGCAATCCCATCTCCTACTCTTCAAGTCAGTCATAAATGTTAAGTAATCAAAACACTTCATTTGTCGTGATTCTCTGACATCATGCTTGTTTAGTTTTAACTTTTGTCTCTGGACACATTACGTAACTTGATGGTCACTAAATGCTTCCGGTAGCACACCATAGTGTACATAATTATCAGGATCAGTGGTTAAAATGAAGTCCAAAATTGATGAGCAATCAGGATTTCTAGGATTCAGTCTAGTTGGAGTCCCAGTCATCTGAGTTAACCCTACACCTAGGGTCAACTCCAACAACTTTCCATTTAAGGGGGGGCTGGACCAGTCAACATTTAGATCACCCATCATCAATATTTCATGACTATCCCTATGTGAATATAAGAAATCCTGAATCACATCAACATTTTCTTCCTTTCCCTTAGGGGATGAATAACACCCCAAAATCAGGACAGGTTTATTTCCAGGTATTCTTAGCTCTAATACAATATTGTCCATCCCTGGAGTATGGACACCATTCAATTCTATAGGGGATAGATCAAGTAACGTTTGCCCATATATCAGCACCCCCTTCCCTCTTACTCTGATCCTGTCTCCAACGCTGATATCCTTGTACTTGAATTTCCGAGTCCTCTGTTCTGTTATTCAACCATGTTTCAGTAATAATAACCACTTTTGGGTTGTTCTCCAACATCCAGTTTCTAACCTCACTCATTTTGGGGGCTAAGCTACACACATTAAAGTGTATAAAAATGTCCCCCTTATTCTTTAAAACATCTTCTCCTTCTCTTGTTCCTGTGTACGGACCTGGATTTAATTTCACATCCCAGCCAGTATTAAACATAACATAATTACCCCCCTTAGCTGTTGTGATATTTTTCAGATGTTCCCTCACTATCAGCCTTATTATAACATTCCTTCCCTTTACACACATAGTTCTCAACAGGTTTACAGTTCTAATAACATTTATTACTGCCTTCACTAAACTTGTAATAACTGTTTGGGGCATCATACCAGGTGTTATCCCACTGTCACCAAATATAGGGGAGAACATTATTATTTTTGCTGTGTCTTTACATAACTTAATGTTGGGCTCAGTACACGTGTCTACACTGACACTGCTGTCCTCAGAACACATCACTGTCCAAACGAGTAGTAACACCAGCCCAACTGATCTTCCTAGGTGAAGCTTTATTTTAACACCTTACATAAACTTTCTATAGTTCTTTAAACCCCTTTACTACAGCACCAGTAAGATACTCACTTTTCTTTAATATCATACAACTCTCTTTCAACTAAACTCTCACTGTGGATTTCTCCACAAGTGGTGCTTAACCACTCTTGCACCCCATGCCTCTGCTAGGTGCAGCGCAATTTAAATGTGAAGCAAACCCGTCCTACTGAGCTGTTCCTGATGTTTAATTGGCTGACCATCACCTCCTGCACCAGTGGGACATTTAATTTACATATAGATCCCCCACCACAGTGCATAATACACAATACTGTCAGTCAATAAATGCTCACAGCTCTGTTACAGGATTGCACAGTCCCAGTCTGCAAGTCACTGTATCAGAGGGTAAAAGAAGACACTTTCCAGCGCTCCCAAGGCAGCCTTTAACTTCACTCGCAGGACAATTTCACCCAGTGCAGATGTAACAAGCTGTCTCCCACTCAGTGCTCTGGGTGCTGTAACGCCTGCTAAAAAGTGTCCCAGCGTTAGTTGCCCATAAAAACAGTCCCAGTCTCTTTTACATCGATTCGGATGATATAACTCACTGCCTCTCATGGAGCTGGCTATAGATCTTAATTACCACAGGTACGTTCATACAGGGCCACAGTAATGGGGGTAAAAGTGGGGAAGTTGTCTGGGGCCCTGAGCTCAGGAGGGGCCCACCTGAGGAGCTGGCATTACCCCTAGTATTAGCTGGTTTGGGAAATGGGGCTCATTTCAAGTGACTTGTCCAGGGCCCCAAAATTCATAGCTGCAGCCCTGCGTTCATACGATGTGTATGCTGCTAGGGCGCAGCACAGAAATTTAAATGTGGAGCAAACCCCTCCTACTGAGCTGTTCCTGATGTTTAATTGGCTCACCACCACATCCTATACCAGTGGGACATTTAATTTACATACAGATCCCCCACCGCAGTGCATAATACACAATACTGTCAGTCAATAAATGCTCACAGCTTCATTACACGATTGCACAGTCCCGGTCTGCAAGTCACTGTATCAGAGGATAAAAGAAGATGCTTTCCAGCTCTCCCAAGGCAGCATTTAACTTCACTCTCAGGACGATTTCACCCTGTGCAGATGTAACAAGCTGTCTTCCACCAGCACTCTGGGTGCTGTAAAGCCTGCTAAAGTCCCAGCGTTAGTTGCCCATAAAAACAGTCCCAGTCTCTTTCACATCGATTCGGATGATATAACTTGCTGTCTCTCACGCAGCTGGCTGTAGATCTTAATTAGCACAAGTATGTTCATACGATGTTTAGGCCACCATATTCAGAGCCAACTGGTAGCGCATGCAAAAAGGTGTGCCACATGAAACAATAGGGCCGGCCAGCTCTGCTGTCATATTCAAACAGATAGCACAATCCGAACTGACTGCAGTATCTACCTGAATATCGGACCCTGGTAGTGCAGTGCACAGCAAGTGGTCACCATGTTCAGCGCATCTCTACCATGGTGCGGGTCTGAAGACCGCCCATAGGAGTACAGCCTGGTGCACACTGGTTAGCGCCGCAGTCCCCATGGGCAATATTCAACCCAAACATGCAGATGAGCCCATCAGGCATGCACAGTGCTGTGGGGCCATTTGCATGCCCATTATGGGCTCATCTGCATGTGAGCACCTGGTCCAAGTGCACAGGGCCAAGTCCCCCCCATACCAATCCATGTACGAATGAAAGAAAACAAACCCTTTCCCTTGTAGTCCAGTCTTCCCCCCCCCTTCCTGAGCTCTGCTCTTCATAATAAAAAATATCCCATTTCCCTGGTAATCTAGTGGTCCTCCTCCACAACCCAATCCATGTGAATAATAAAATCCAGCAATCTCTGGTAGTCTAGCGCCCCCCCCAGCCCTGATCCCATTCATAAATAGCCCCATAAACCCGGTAGTGCAGCAGTCCCACCTCCCTAACCCCGACCTGCCCTATCAGTCTTTGCAGACTGTCCCTGGTGGGCTAGTGGCCCCCCCAACCCGTAGGCAATGAGCCACCACCCTGCTCCCCACCTACTCGACTCAAGCTGACAACTGGCACAGCCCTCCTCACACTGCCATGGCCAGCCGCTGACTGAACTGAAGTGTGTATAGTATACAGTACATGTTCATTTGTTGATGTCAACCAATGAGTATGTACTGTATACTATACACGCTCTAGTACAGTTCAGTCAGTGGCTGGCCGTGGCGGTGTGATGAGGGCTATACAACTCACCAGCTGAGGTTGGGTTGGGGGGAGTGAGTGGGGTGGTGGGTCACTGCCTACCAGGGTGGAGGAGTGGGGGGGCTGCTAGCCCACCAGAGATGGTCTGTAAAGACCGATAGGGGCAGGTCGGGGTTGGGTGGGGCCGCTGCACTATCAAGTTTACAGGGCTATTTATGAATGGAATCGGGTGGGGGTACAAGACTACAAACGGATTGAGGGATATTATTATTCACACATGGATCAGGTCTCGGGGACCACTAAACTACCAAGGAAAAAGGTTTTTTTTTTTATTATTACTAAGACTGGGGCTTGGTGAGGAGGGACCAGTAGACTACTGGGGGAAAAGGAGGTTTTTATTTTTATCATTATGAAGATCGGGGCTCGGGGAAGGGGGACCACTAGACTACCAGGAAAACAGCAGATATTTTTTATTATTATGATGCTCGGGTCTCAGGGAAAGGGGACCATTAGACTACCAGCGGAAACAGGGGATATTTTATACTATTACGAAGATCAGGGCTTGGGGAGCGGGAGGGACCACTGGACTACTAGAGAAAAAGGATTTTTTTTATTATTATGAAGATTGGGGCTCAAGGAGGGGACCACTAGACTACCAGGGAAACAGGAGATATTTTTTATTATTACAATGATAGGGTCTCAGGGAGGGGGGACCACTAGACTACCAGTGAAATAGGGGATATTTTTTATCATTACGAAGATTGGGGCTCGGGGAAGGGGGACCACTAGACTACCAGGGAAACAGGGGATATTTTTTATTTTGGCACAAATTGGGGCTAGGGAGGGACTGCTGAACTGCTAGGGTACCCAGCCCTTGACAGCGGGCAGATGGGTCTGTGCACTATTAAGGGCTGGGTTTCAGAAGCATTAAACTGCACCGCTACTTGCAGCCATTTAGCACTTCTGAACACTTTCAATATTGTGCTGCACTGCATATGCATGGGGGAACACTCATTTGCATAGGCGCAACACAATATTGTGTGTGATGGTGCTGTCAGGGGTGTACTGTGCATATGTGCATGCTCCCAACAGCTAGCACTATTTCTAGTTATTGTGGCACAAACCCAATTTGTGCCATGTTGACCTTTTGAAAATGGGTCCCTTAAAGTTTTATATAAAATATTTTAGATGAAAAAAATATCAAATTAATTGTCAACTACACTAGAAAATCTTGTGTGTAATTATATACATTGCACATTGTATATCGTTGTACTGTTACATGGTTACTCTTTTTGTATGACTATAGTTTGTGTATGCTTAATTGTTCTCTACCAAGTCTCCCTGTTTTCCTCCCACTCCTACTATCCTTACTTGTTTCACCAGGTCTCATTTCTAATCTGGACTTTTCTAATTCTTTGCAGAATAATTTAAATAAAATAAAATATTAAATATTCCTTTTATGATTCATATTGCTATTGAGTTAAAAAAATGGATTAACTCAATAGCAATAAAGTTGCTTTAAAATTTGCTGCTGGCTGTACTAAATGGTGTGACTACAATTACAATTAATGTGAGGAGATTGAATACAATAATGTATACAGTAGTAGATAACTGAGATAGTCCAATAAAATACTCTAACTATGGTATTGGCAAAAAAAGGGTAGTAGGGGCATAGATGGGGCAGGGGGAATGGAAAAGCCAAAAGGGGAAGGCAGCTGATGGCTTTATGCAGTTGGATGGGGGCACTAGTTGCTGAAGTAAGTATGTGTGAAGAAGTCACTGACTAGAGCTTTGAAAGAGGAGGCATGAAAGACACGAGAGAGGCTATTCCAAATGAGTGAGAGGTGATGGAAAAAGCAGACTGAAAAGTAGTTGGGAAACAAATGTGTGGAGGAAATACAAGAAATTAGAGGAACTGTGTTGTGTTGTACTGTATTGTCTTGAATTAAAATATTGTTATCAACTAAGATACAATAGCACAAGGCAATTTTATTTATCTATTGAACTTTGACAATTCAATAACTTAATAAATAAATAAAGTTGCTCTGTGCTGTTGTATCTTGCTTGATAACACACTTACCTAGCTTGTGAGTTAGCTACACGCTGAGTCACTACAATTGATACCCAGATGTGACAGTGTATTGCAATGCTGGGACATGCAATGTTGATTTGTCCTAGGTGCTGTTCTTTTGGTGAAACCTAAAAGTGAATTTCCTTCTCTACATCGTAGTAATTTTCATATACCAGTATGTTATATATGAAAGGCCTATGAATCCATCTTAAAATCAATTACATTTTTTTTCCCTGGTGTCAAGTGAGAGTCCCCACCCTCCTATCCCCATTCCCATAATGATTTTTATCTTTCCCTGGTGTCTAGTGGCATCCCCACCCTTTGATTGCCATCCTCTTAATGATGTAATCTTTTCCTGGTGTCTAGTGGCACCCTCTACCTTCCGATCACCCTCTCCTTAATGATTGAATCTTTCCCTGGTGTCTAGTGGCACCCCCACACTCCAATTGCCGACCCCTTAATTAATTTATATTTCCCTGGTGCCTAGTAGCATCCCCCACCCTCTGATCACCATCCCCAAAGTGAATTTATATTTCCCTGTACCTGTAATTATTTTATTTTTCACTGGTGTCTAGTGGCACCCCCACACTCTGATCACTGTCCCGGTTAAGATTTTGTCTTTCCCTAGTGTCTAGTGGCACCCCACCCTCTGATCACCGTCCCTGTGTTAAAGAAAACAGTCCCTCAATGTTTTTTTTTCTTAAAGCTGTGAAAAAGAAAATGGTCTCTTGACGATCTGACCCCCCACCCCTGCCCTCCTTCCACTCAGCACCCACCACCCTACACCCCCCAGTACACTCCCACACATCCTCACTCACCTGAACAGGTCACAGGGCAAATATCCACTCTCCAATCAAAGACATGTCTTGCTGCTGGAACCGCCGACTGCAATATGAAAAATTAAGGTAAGTGCAGTTCAATGTATTTCAATGTGTTTTTCACCTTTGATACATAACTTTGCCATTTTTGGATATTTTGAACCCACGTTTTCAACATGGTCTTTCTGGGACCCCACCTCATGAACAATAGCAGTGGAATTATGCAAATTCAGCCCAAAAGGTGATTTCACAGTCACTTGGTGAAATCACCTTTCAGACAGGATTTGAAAAAAATTCACCACCTTTGTTCATAAGGTGAGGTCATAAAACTGTGCTGAAAATTTGGGGTCAAAATATATAAAATAACAATTCCTCATTGCCATTTTTCACATGACCTCATGAACATGACAGCTGTCATATTTGAAATCCTTGCCAAAATGTGCCTTCGCACCTGTTGAACGGAATTACCTTTCAATGCAGCAGAATGATGTTTTGGCAGGGATGTGAAAATTTTCACTACCGGGTTCATGAGGTGGTGTAATAAGAAGGCTATGCTGACAATCTAGTGTACAAATATGGTAAAACGCCCAGGTTAAGAGTGAACATTGCAGTATTTCAACGTTCACTCAACTTCACTAATTTTCACTATTTTGATTCCAAACTTTCAACACAGTAATTTTTCCACATCACCTCCTAAACATGAAGCATCATTTTTTAAATCCTGGATGAGATATGTTTTCACACTTCTAGTGAGAAATGACATTTTGACCAGTATACTATAAATGGTACATGTCATGTTTATAAGGCGAATGAGAAAATGAGTATCTTGAAAATGTTGGGTCAAAACTGAAAACAAAAACCAATATATATAATTGTTAACAAACTTTGTGTATATAGGGAGAGGTATCACAACAGAACGGGGTGGTGCTTCCACTGTAAAAATCATTGGTGAGATCCCATCTGGAGTACTGTGTCCAGTTCTGGAGGCCGCATCTCTGCAAGGACATGAACAGTGTACAGGCAGTTCAGAGAAGGGCAACAAAAATGGTGCAGGGTCTGCACCAAAAGTCATATGAGGAGAGACTGGAAGACCTCAATATGTATACCCTGGAGGAGAGAAGGGGGAAGGGATATGATAGAGACCTTCAAATATTTCAAGGGCATAAATACAGTACAGGAGGGTAGCATCTTTCAGAAAAAGAGATGTTCTAGAACAAGGGGACATGACATGAGGCTTGAAGAGGGCAGACTAAGGGTTAACATGAGGAAGTATTTCTTTATGGAAAGGGTGGTGGATGCATGGAATAGCCTCCATACAGAGGTGGTGGGGGCTAACTCAGTAAGGAAATTAAAAAATGCATGGGATAGGCATAGTGGAACCCTAGCGATACGAAAGAGAATGGTTTTTACAGCAGGTAGGGAAAATGGGCAGACTGGATGGGTCTAGCAGTCCTTATCTGCCATCAGTTTCTATATTTCTATGTGTAGTGCCACTCTTGACTGCAACGAATATGCTTTTTGATCCCATGGTGGTGAGCTAAGTTTGGGGCTGAGCTCAGTGACCAAGCTGGACATGGTGAGAGTGGGGGCATGGTGCTGTTATGCAACACCTCCCCCCAGCCAGGGAGTGAAAGGTGCAGGGTTGTCTGCATGGGCCTGAATACCATATACTGAAGACAACTGTTCTCTTGGCATAGGGCCCTGCAACTCTCCCCCATGGGTGCAGAGAACCCTGTGCATCTGTAGCTGTGGCCACACAGATTTGCAGGGTCCAAAGGGCCCTGCACTTCCACAGCACACCAACAGTCCCATGAATTCTTCACATCTGTCACTGCACCAAACTCCAGGACCTGCAGTTTGTGGACCCTGCACTTCTGTAGGTGTGTGGAGTCTTCTCTTCATGCAGAACATCTGCATCAGTTCACAAAAAAAGGATACAATTCCACTATCTTAAAAAGAAAGGAATTCTTTGCCTTAAACTTCATTAATGCACCAGTTAGGGTAACTCAATGCCACAAATGTAGGGAAATGTGGCATTAGGGTTTCCAACTCTAATGACCCACCCCCCCCCACCTTCACAAGCAGCAAAAGGGAAAAAGCATTAGGGTTTTGGGCCTCCAGAGACTTGGCGAATCAGTGGTGGGTCTTCCTTTGGGGTTGTCAATCCTAATGCTCACCCCTCCCCCACAGCCCATAGGCTCCAATCTGAAGCACAAGGTACAGCTCCAAGCCACTGCCTCATAATGATACACTCTTCAAAGGTAGAGAAGTATGTCTTGTCACAGATTGCCAACACAATTGGTTGTTCCTTTATTCATGCAGGGCCCTGATGGGTGAAGTCAGGAAACCACTCCAGGAATGAATCCATGAATTTAGTGCAATTCGTGGATTAATTCATGGCCGCAAATTGTGAAGTTCCGCCTGCAAAGTGCAAAGTTCTGCCCATGAAGTGTGGAATTTCTGATGAAGGACTTGTTGGTCCAAAAACTAGAGCACTTTGTTCTTGTTGTTACAGCTATGTTGGTCCATTAAAAGGTATCAAATCATTTGCTTCTGGACCTACAAAGTGTGGAATGTTGCCCGTGAAGGGTGGAATTTCACCACAAACAGTGGAATTTTGCCATTCGCCAGCAACATTCCACCGTTCAGGAGCAAAATTCTGCAATTGTTAATGAAATTCTGCAGTTCGTGGCAAAATTCCACCCCAAAAAATGATGAAGTCAGGTAGGCAAATTTTTAGCCTAGGAGTAAAACTTTATGGATTACTCCAAGGAGGTGAATTTCCTGACTTTGCCGGAACTTTGCAGGTGAATATAAACTTTGCAGCATCTCTAGCCCTGCGTGAAGAAAGTAGATCATGTGTGACATTGTTTGCTCATGAGGATTGACAACCCCCAAGGAAGACTCCACCACTGATTCACCAAACTCCAGAGACCCCAAACCCTAATGTTGTTTCCTTTTACTGCTAGCAGGGTGGGGAGTTAGGGTTGGAAACCCTAACACCACATTTCCCTACTTTTGTGGTGTTAAGTTACCCAAACTGGTACATTAATGATGTTTTTTGCAAAGAATTAAAGTAGGTTGTTGGAGGAAGTCCTTTCCCTCTGCTAGGCACCTTGGGCAGACTTGGTGGGCCAGGCGGTCCATTTCTGCCATCATGCTTCTATATATATATATATATATATATTGCAAAAAACTTCGTTAATGCAGACATCAGGGTTGTAGAACGCAAAGTGCACAAAAAAGAGAAATAAAAAACATTAGAGAGTTGGGTCTCTGGAGTATTGGCAAATCAGTGGTAGGGTCTTACTTGGAGTTGTCAACCCTAATGCCCACCCCCTCTCTCCAGCCCATAGCCTTCTGTCTGAAGCTCAAGATACAGCTCTAACCTAGTACTTCATAGTGATACAGTATGGCCAACATAATCTGTTGGAGCTTTCTTCATGCAGGGCCATAGGGTCTTGTGTGATGATATCACATTGGACCTCATCTGATTAGGGGAGGGGGTGGGCATTAAGGTTGACAACCCCAAGTAAGACCCCTCCACTGATTCGCCAATACTCCAGAGACCCAAATCCCTAATATTTCTCATTTCCCTTTTTTGTGTGCTTTGCATTCTACAACCCTAATGTCTGCATTAACATAGTTTTTTGCAATGAATTTCCCTTCTTTTTCTGATAGTGGAATTGTATCATTTTGGGACCTGCGCAAAATGAAATAAATACAATACTGGAGACAGTCCTGACACAGTGCACACATGTTGATACTTGTGGGTGAGGTTCTCTGACCCACCACAGGGTGTGGCATCTGCGCCAAAACATTGCTTCATCCCTACCCAGGCTGGGGCTGGGGCTGCATGCTGTAGCACCTTCCCCATCAGCCTTGTCCCATTAAACCAGCTCACTGAGTTCACACCTAAACTCAACTCACTGACAAGGTAAGTTCCCCAGTGGTGCAACGGACATCCCTGCAAACATTACTTAATAAATTCCTTGTTTTTTTTTTACTATCTTTATCCTCCATCCTGGGTGGCCCTCCATCTCACTGACCACCCCCAGCCCCATGCTCCCTGCTCACAGTGCACCTCCTGTCATCCTCCACAGCTTACCCCCCGTGGTGGAGTGGCGGGGATCCCTCAACCTGCCAACACGAATCTGGTTTTGGAAGGTGCCTGCCATTCATGGGAGTGGTGCCTGCAGGGGTCGGCATTCATCCAGCTGCCCAGGAATTTTTCTCCTCTGGCTTTTCTCTCCTCCCACCCCCAGAGGTGGAACATTTTGTCATCAGCAATGGCTGAGCTGTGCCCTTCTGCCCAAAGCATGCCAGCCGACTACTCCACCCCCATCCCTAACGTATGTGACCCAGGTGCTCCAACACCCAGCCACCACTAGGTGTCAGAGGTGTGCAGGCCTCCGTGTCCCTCCCTCCCCAGGAGAGGAGAGCTGTCCTCTGGAAGCTTGATCCTCTCCCACCCCAGCCAACCACCAGTGACCTGCTCACACCACGAACATTGGTCGCCACAGTGGCAGGAGGTAAGGCATGATGCCTCAGTCCCCCACACCACTGGGCCAGCTAAATTCTTTGTTTTTTAACATTTTGACCCCAAGCTTTCAATATAGTTTTCTTATGACCTCACCTCATGAACCCAGTTGGTAAAAGATCCAAATCCCTGCCAAAATGCCATTCTGCATCACAGGTGTGAAAACACGTTTTGGCCAGGACGTGAAAAATGACAGCTGTGATATTCATGAGGTGGTGTGAAAAAATGGCTATGCTGAAACTGTGGGGTCAAAATATTAAAAATTACTAATGTTCTGTGCATGCATAGTGAAATTTAAACAAACACACATAACTAATTTACCAAATTTTTAACATAACCTTTTTGGGACCCTCACCTCATGAACACTGTTGGTAAAATTTTGCTAACTGGGCCCAAAAGGTAATAATGTACAGTGACCGTAAAATCACCTTCTGGGCCCGATTAATGCAATGACACTGCCAGTGTTCATGAGGTGGGGTCCCAAAAAGGTTATGTTAAAAATTTGGTGCCAGGTGGTGGACATCCTTTCCCTGAACTTCAGCAAGGCCTTTGACTCTGTATCCTACAAGAGGTTGATAAGGAAGCTGGTGGATCTCAGGGCTGGGGAGAATGACCAGGTGGATAGAAAGCTAGCTGAGGGACAGGACTCAGAGGGTGGTGGAAGGGGGAGAGTTATCCAGCACCAGGGAAGTCACCAGTGGGGTCTCAGAGTGCTCGGTGTTGGTGCCAGTGTTCCTCAATGTCTTCATCAATGACACTGGGGAGGGCAATAAGGGCAAAATGTGCCTATTCACAGATGACACTAAAGTCTGTGGGAGGGTGGACACAGTGGAAGGGATACAAGACCTGTGGAAAAACTTGAGAGATGGTCAGGGATCTTGCAACTTGACTTCAATGCCAAAAAATGCAAAGTTATGCACATTGGAGCCAGGAATCCAAGGACCAAGTACCAAGTACTACCTGGAAGGAGGGGGTCTGGGTAGCAGCAACAGAAGAGGAGAAGGATCTAGGGGTGATGATCACTAGCAATCTGAAGCACTCCACACAGTGCAAAAAGGCAGCAGCAAAGGCAAACAAGATGCTGGAGTGTATAGCCAGAGGAATCAACAGTAGGCAGAAGCAAGTTATACTGCCCATGTACAGGTCACTGATGAGACCACATCTAGAGTATGGAGTAAGATACTGGTGTCCATACTTTAAGAAAGACATCAATCTGCTGGAGAAGGTCCAGAGGAGGGCAACTAAGATGATCATGGGTCAGCAGGGTAAGACTTATGAGGAGAGGTTGGGGACCCTGAGGATGTATTCCCTGGAGGAGAGGACAGAGAGAGGGGACATGATAAATTTCCCAGAAATTCTGTCTGAAGTTCTCATCTGTCCTTCTGTCATTGTTGTTAGTTCCCACATGAACCCCCATCACTGGCTCCCTGCTGTCTCTAAGAATCTCTTTTAATTAATTCCTTCAGATGCTCCACCCTCACTCCTGGGAAAAAGGTCACTATCCTGTTCTCCTTATCCTTTCTGCAAACTGTACCATCAATGAACTGAACAACAACGTCTCCTATTACCACTAGCTGACTAGGCCTCTTTTCATCCCTGCCCACTTCTACTCCCAAAGCAGTTCCCACCTGAACAGTTTCTCCAATAACCTCCTCTCTTCCTTCATCCATCCCAGCTAGTACCACAAAACTATTCCTAATATGCAGTCCTAGTCATTCTGCCTTCCTCCCTCTCCTTTAACTCCTGCCCAGTTCTCATGTCCATTTCTCATCTTGGGAATCTTCTTGTTACTCCCCCACTGACTCTTTCTCCCGCTTCCCTCATTTATCCCAACATCTACCACCATGTCTGTCATAATCTCCGCTCCCCTCTCCTCCTCCTCCTGTTTATGCACACTCACCAGGTGCTGGTCCACAAATGTCTCCAACACCCTAATGTTGTGCTTTGTAGCCAGCATGTGTCTCAGCTCTGTAATCTCCTCCTGTGAGATGTTAACTAAATTGCACCTTGTGCACAGGAATCCCTCCCCTTCCCTTATATTATCATAATGGGACTGTAATATGTGAGATGCCAGTACAGGATAACGGTACACAGTAAACCCTGTAGAAATACTCTGGAAGCTGTGTTTCCTGTGTAGGCAGTCAGAGCAAGGTTGCAGTGATCAGAGTACGGTGTCTGCTGAGAACATGTGATGTTTGTAGAATAAAGATTCAGATTAGGTCATCAAATCTTTTTTTTTTTTTTCAGGTTATGATACTACATTTAGCTACAAGGTAAAGTAGGACTTTTCGAAGATGTAACAGACCCAAACAGTAGCCCTAAACCCTTCAACAAATGCTGACATTTTTACTGCATCATAGGCTCCCTGCCTTCATTTTGTGTGATTATGGCTGGCACAGTTGGATCTGTTTCACCATTCAGTCCTCAGATCCAAAGTAGGCAGACATATTGTGAAATCCCATCTCACTTGTTTACTGCAGGAAACAAAGGGCAGTGTGTAACCTATCCATTCCTGTGATTTAGTAGGGGCCTGGAGGACAGACTCCTCCCTGTGATTTAGTAGGGGCCTGAAGGACAGTCTCCTCCCTGTGATTCAGTAGAGGCCTGAAGGACAGTCTCCTCCCTTTGATTTAGTAGGGGCCTGAAGGACAGTCTCCTCCCTGTGATTTAGTAGGGGTCTGATGGACAGTCTCCTCCCTGTGATTCAGTAGGGGCCTGAAGGACAGTCTCCTCCCTTTGATTTAGTAGGGACCTGAAGGACAGTCTCCTTCCTTTGATTTAGTAGAGGTCTGAAGGACAGTCTCCTCCCTGTGATTCAGTAGGGGCCTGAAGGACAGTCTCCTCCCTGTGATTTAGTAGGGCCTGAAGGACAGTCTCCTCCCTGTGATTTAGTAGGGGCCTGAAGGACAGTCTCCTCCCTTTGATTTAGTAGGGGCCTGAAGGACAGTCTCCTCCCTGTGATTTAGTAGGGGCCTGAAGGACAGTCTCCTCTCTGTGATTCAGTAGGGGCCTGAAGGACAGTCTCCTCCCTGTGATGTAGTAGGGGCCTGAAGGACAGTCTCCTCCCTTTGATTTAGTAGAGGCCTGAAGGACAGTCTCCTCCCTTTGATTTAGTAGGGACCTGAAGGACAGTCTCCTCCCTTTGATTTAGTAGGGACCCGAAGGACAGTCTCCTTCCTGTGATTCAGTAGGGCCTGAAGGACAGTCTCCTCTCTGTGATTTAGTAGGGGCCTGAAGGACAGTCTTCTCCCTTTGATTTAGTAGAGGCCTGAAGGACAGTCTCCTCCCTTTGATTTAGTAGGGACCTGAAGGACAGTCTCCTCCCTTTGATTTAGTAGGGACCTGAAGGACAGTCTCCTCCCTGTGATTCAGTAGGGCCTGAAGGACAGTCTCCTCCCTGTGATTTAGTAGGGGCCTGAAGGACAGTCTCCTCCCTGTGATTTAGTAGGGGCCTGAAGGACAGTCTCCTCCCTGTGATTCAGTAGGGGCCTGAAGGACAGTCTCCTTCCTGTGATTTAGTAGGGGCCTGAAGGACAGTCTCCTCCCTGTGATTCAGTAGAGGCCTGAAGGACAGTCTCCTCCCTTTGATTTAGTAGGGGCCTGAAGGACAGTCTCCTCCCTGTGATTCAGTAGGGGTCTGACGGACAGTCTCCTCCCTGTGATTCAGTAGGGGCCTGAAGGACAGTCTCCTCCCTTTGATTTAGTAGGGACCTGAAGGACAGTCTCCTCCCTTTGATTCAGTAGAGGTCTGAAGGACAGTCTCCTCCCTGTGATTCAGTAGGGGCCTGAAGGACAGTCTCCTCCCTGTGATTTAGTAGGGCCTGAAGGACAGTCTCCTCCCTGTGATTTAGTAGGGGCCTGAAGGACAGTCTCCTCCCTGTGATTCAGTAGGGGCCTGAAGGACAGTCTCCTCCCTGTGATTCAGTAGGGGCCTGAAGGACAGTCTCCTCCCTTTGATTTAGTAGAGGCCTGAAGGACAGTCTCCTCCCTTTGATTTAGTAGGGACCTGAAGGACAGTCTCCTCCTTTTGATTTAGTAGGGACCCGAAGGACAGTCTCCTCCCTGTGATTCAGTAGGGCCTGAAGGACAGTCTCCTCCCTGTGATTTAGTAGGGGCCTGAAGGACAGTCTTCTCCCTTTGATTTAGTAGAGGCCTGAAGGACAGTCTCCTCCCTTTGATTTAGTAGGGACCTGAAGGACAGTCTCCTCCCTTTGATTTAGTAGGGACCTGAAGGACAGTCTCCTCCCTGTGATTTAGTAGGGGCCTGAAGAACAGTCTCCTCCCTGTGATTTAGTAGGGGCCTGAAGGACAGTCTCCTCCCTGTGATTCAGTAGGGGCCTGAAGGACAGTCTCCTCCCTGTGATTTAGTAGGAGCCTGAAGGACAGTCTCCTCCCTGTGATTCAGTAGGGGCCTGAAGGACAGTCTCCTCCCTGCGATTTAGTAGGGGCCTGAAGGACAGTCTCCTCCCTGTGATTTAGTAGGGGCCTGAAAGACAGTCTCCTCCCTGTGATTTAGTAGGGGCCTGAAGGATGGTCTCCTCCCTGTGATTTTTATGTACAGGTGGAATGCTCCTGGTTCCTCCTTTGGATTCATTTCTCCATGTCAAGTGAAACTGCTTAGGGAAGGTAAGGAAAAGGTTATTTTGTTAAATGCCATGGGTGCCAATACCTACAGTTTAAAGAGGAATTTGTAGAGTAGAAAGAAGTCTGAAGAAAAAGAAATTCCAGAGTTTGTAACATTACTAAAGAACTGTTTTTAACCCAAAGCCTACTGAAACTGTGCAGCAATTACAATTTAATTCATGCTCTCAGAAGAAGGGATAAATACTGGGTGAATATGGGGTGGAACTGTAGAAGTTAGACTTGTTTGTGGTATTAATGATTACCGAATATTAAAAATGGAAGATAATACAATAATTTAGAGAGATTTCAACATGCCCTCAATAAATTGGAAAGAAATAGAAGGGAAACAAATATTGAAAAATAACGTATATAAACAGTATTCTATCATTAAACATGGAACAACATGAAAAGAAAGGCATAGGAGGTGAAAACATATTAGATCTAGTTGTAAGTAACCTGGGCAAAGAAATGATGCAAAGTGAGACATCCACTAGGAGGTAACGAACATAATATGGCAAGCTTTAAGATAAAAAATGGAAAACAAAGATAAATGGGCACACTAAAATCAAATGTTGTAATAAAGCTAACTTTGAAGTACTGAAATTGGAATTGGGGACGTGGCAATGGAAGGAAAGATTTGAAGGCAGAAACCTCGATGAGAAGTTGGCTATTCTAGTAAAGCGTTTAAAGGTCTTTGAGGAGAGACATGTACCTGAAAAAAACAAAATATAATAGCTATGGTAGAATACCATGTTGGTTAAATAGACAGCTTAAAAATAAATTATGAAAACAGAAAAAAGCTCATAGAATTGCCAAAAATCATAACGGCAACGAGCATTGGGATGGGAGGCTTATAACAAACTAATGAGGGAGTGTAAAGGAGAAATAAGAAAAGCCGAAAGACTGCAAGAGGGAAACCTGGCAATGAAAGTAAAGGACAATTATATAGAGAATAAAGGATGGGGAAGTGTGTGTTATGAGAATTTAATGCTCACCCAAGGTGTGGGATGCAACATAAACCTCGAGGGCAAAGCCCGAGGGGTTTATCAAAGCATCCCACACTGAGGGTGAGCATTAAATTCGAATATGATACACTTCACCATCTTTTATTTTTTATAATAAAAGGTCAGCAATTTTTCTCCTGCTTGAGTTCAGTGTTCACACACACACACACACACACACACACACACACACACACACACACACACTCTCTCTCACACAGACACACATAGTCTCTGATTTCATCTGTCTTCTGCCCTCTACCTCCCTTCCTTAACATAGTTCTTTTTCCTTTTTGTTTCCATTTTGTTTTTACCTTACAGCTTGTCTCTGACATGATCATGTCTACCACGCTTCCCTGGCATACTCCCTTGTAGCTCTATTCATTTTGTCCCAAAATGGACAAATGGCAGGATCAACCAGATATTTCACTGGGGAAAAGGCTGGATCAACCAGATACAGGAAACAAACAAAAAAAAAAAGGATGGGCGCATCTTGTTTTGGTGGCTCCTCGGGACCCGAGAGATGGAGCCGCCATGTTTGTGAGAGAGTTCAGTCCGCCCCGACGCTGAACATAAGCCAATGAGTGAGCTTCACTGACTGAGTGACTGGGCACGTGAATGTCGTAATAACCAGCCAGTTATTACGGCAAATATCAACTGGTTCAGCCCATAGAGAAAATTGCTGACCAGTAATTATAAATCTTTTAATACCCACATAAACAACCAAAAGAGAAAGATAAAGCAAGTATGTCCTTTAACTGAGGATCAGATAACAATACCGACAGAAAAAGAAATGGTGGGCACATTTAATAGGGGTTTGTGCAGTGTGTATAGAAACAAAAATAGAAGGGATGGGATTTACAAGGGCCCAAAAATAAGTATAAATAAGGAGGATATAAAACTGAGGCTAGAATCACTAAATCCAAATAAGGCATTGGGACAGATGGCCTGCACTCCAGAATTGTCTGTGAACTGGCAGAATGACTTTCAGGTCCAGTTACAGATCTCTTTCAACACTCACTGGACATTGGGGAAGTGGCAGAAGGATGGAGAGAAGCAAATATATTTCGTTTATATAAAAAGGGAGTAAGCTCAAATAACAGAAATTACAGACCTGTTATAGTAGCTTAACCTCAGTGGTGGAAAAGCTCTCGAATCAATCATAAAGGCAGAGATAGAAAATGACATCACAGAAAATAAATTGTTGGACAATACCCAGCATGAGTTTAGAGCTGGTAGATCTTGTCAGACTAACCTGATAAGTTCTTTTGACAAGGTTAGCATGGCGTTGGATGCAGGATTCCCAGTGGATGTGTTGTTCCTGGACTATTGTAAGGCTTTTGATAGCGTGCCACACTTGGAATTAATAAATGTATTAACAGAAATAGGAATGAACAGCAGAACAGTAAATTGGTTAAGATCTTGGTTAGAGAAGAGAAAGCAAAAAGTAAACATAAAGGGACACACTTCAGACTGGGGCGATGTGACAAGTGGTGTTCCACAATGCTCGGTACCAGATTTTGTAACATCTATGAAGTGCAATGGAGGGGTTTGGCTATCAAAGTTTGTGGATGATACAAAGAGGTGGTGGACACTGAAGAATCAACAAATAATTTTTAATCTGAAATAAACTGGAGAATTGATCCATAACACATAAATTAGACTTTAATATAGAGAAACATGCAGTTATGTACTTGGGACATAGAAATATGGAAGCAAAATATACATGGTTAGGTACAGACTACTAGCTGACTAGGCCCCTTTTCCTCCTTGCCCACTTCTACTCCTAAAGCTGTTCTAAGGAGTTAAAAAACTGCTACAAGTGAGAAAGACCTTGGAATTATGATAGATGACAAATTGACATTTGGTGGGCATTGTGAAGCTACAGTTAAAAAATGTTTTGGCATTCTTTAAGCTACATTGGTAGAAACATCACAAGCAGAGATCGAAGGTGCAGATGCCACTGTGTGATGCACTGGTTAAGCCACATCTGGAATACTGTGGCTGGTTCTAGTCACCACAAACTACGGGAGTGATAAAATAGTTGGACTGAGTGCACAGCAGAATGACAAAGATGGTAAAGATGTCAGAAATCTTAAGTACGATCAAATATTAGAACATTTAAAGCTGTACATGTTGGAATACAGGAGGACTGGAGGTGATCTCTAATCAATATACAGAGCCTTCAAAGAACCAGACCTATGGAAAGTCTGGGGTTAAAATAGAAAATAACTCATTATGATACCAGGAAGCATAATCTTCAGGTGAACGGTACAAAACAGAGAAAGGGGGTAAATAGATTAAACAAATGGTAATTTGTAATTTGGTAATGGGCTGGCAGTATAGCCTAGAGGTTAGAGGAACGAGGTGTGAACAAACTTGGTACATCCAGCAGACCAGACCTGGGTTTGATTCTCACAACCTCCACTTGCATACTGTGTGACTCTGAGCAAGTCACTTAACCGCCCAGTGCTCCCAGGTTGCCCCTGAAAACAGGCACTTGTGCCTAGTGGGCCTTAACCGGTTACCATAGACTAAAATAAAAAATAAAATAAAATTTCAAGATGGAATGAATTGCCAGCAACATATTAAGGAACAGCAACATGTATTTAAAAAAAAAATCTAGACATATACTTTTCACATAGCAAGACACAAAGATTTTCCCATTGAGAAATGGCAAGCCTAAATGGGCAAATTTCTTCACTGGCTTGAAATGGACCTATGAAGATATCTATTATGATACGATGATACCAAACACAAAGAAAATGTTTGAACCAGATTCATCATCTGAGATTGCTTTAAAGCTTTCACAAGCTATTGAATCTGCTAACAAAAATGTACTAGATTTACAAGCCCAAGCTACGGGAGCTCATGGGGTGAATAGCAGTTCAAGGGACACTGATGAGATTCAACATGAGCTTGTTAAGAAACCATGGAAGCAGCGCAGGTGGTAAATCAGGAATGATATCACTGTGTTGGCAAGCACTCCCACCCCCCAGAATGTATGTTCAAGGGTGAAAAATGTCATGTTTGTAGCCAAAGGTGCACATTAAGAGACCATGCTAAAGTCAAGATAAAGGCAAGAGTTAACTCAGATTCCACATACTGTAAATTAATGGACTTGAAGCCATTCCATAATCAAATGTCACAAAGTACTTATATGCATGAAGAGATGGGTAGTAATTATGAGACTGAAGAAGTAGCTCACACTATATATATATATATATATATATACTATCACTGAAACGGGAATCCCAAAAGTAGCTCCAGTTCACATGTACCTGACAATAAATGGTCAAAAGGTTTGAACTGGACACAGGATGTAGTGTGATCACACAAAACTGGCAGACATATGATAACTGTGGAACAGAAAAAGACTGCCACCACTGGAAAAGGAAGAGATAAATTTGAAAAAGTATACAGGGGAAATGGGTGAAATACTAGGAGCAACTCAGGTGTCAGTCAATGACTGGAACTAAGTTAAAGCATTGCCCTTAGTAGTTGTAGCAGGCTCTGGACCAAACTTGCTCAGCAGAAGTAGGCTGGGAGAGCTTTAGTTAAGTTCTACAGAATAAGCACAGCAGCTCAGATCAGTGGACAATTGGACATTACAGAATGTACTGAATTTACGTGCAGAAGTGTTTGAAGAGGAACTGGGTACACCATAGGGCATGACTGCAAAGATTTATGTTGACTCGTATGCTACTCCACATTATCTTAAACCAAGATAAGTACTTTCATACATGAAACAAAAAAGCTGAGAAGGAGCTACGGCGACAGCAGGAAACTGGTATAATTGAATGTATAAAGTTTTCAGAGTGGGCTGCCCTTATAAATCCAGTACTGAAGCCGGACAGTTCAATATGCATTTGTTGCGACCAAGATTGACTGTGAACTGAATGTATTGGTTAGAACAGTGCCCTGTTCAAAAGATTGAGGGCTTGCTTGTCGCTATGGCTGGAGGGAAAGTGCTCAAAAAGCTAGACATTAGCCTTGCTTACCAACAGCTGGTTTTGAAGGAAAAGTCCAAAAGCTAGCAACAATAAATACTCAAAAGGGACTATTGAAATATTTCCAATTACATTTGGAGTGTTTTCAGCCCCCACAATTTTCCAGAAGACCACAAAGGTTTGTTTCAAGGGATCCAACACACTGCAGTATATCTGGATGATATGTTGATCACAGGAACATCAGAACACAAACATTTACAGAATTCAGCTAGTGTGTTAAAGGAACTGATGGAAGCAGTATTACACTTAAAAATGTGTCTGTGTGTGTGTGTGTTGGGGGGGGGTGCATTTTCTTGATACCTGAAATAATATCCCTGGGTCACAAACTGGATGTTCCTATACCTAAAACAATTTCTAAACTGAAAGCATATATTTGGGCATACTGAAGCATTATGTCAGATTTTTACTGAATTTTTCTGCCTCCCTGGCATCATTTACATTTTTACTGAAGAAAGTAATGTGGTGGCATTGGGGCCCAGCTTAAGACAAAGCCTTCAAACTGTTGGTATCTTCAAACATTTTGGTGCATTATCAGGCTAACACAGATCTGATCCTCGCACGTAATGCATTTCCATGTGGAGTTTGGTTGGTTTTAGTTCACAGGATGTTAGACAATTCCAAGAAACCAAAAGGATTTGTGTCCCGGACATTAACCCCTGCTGAACAGAATTATTCTCAGCTAGATTATGAAGGTTTAGCTGTAATATTTAGAGTACAAAAATTCCACACATATATTTATTGTCAGTCTTTGACCATCTGTACAGATAACAATCCTTTGATTTCCTTGTTTAATGAGATGAAGGCTGTTCCACAGATAGCCTCCTGTAGAATCCAGAGATGGGTCATAATGTTAAGATCACATAAACAGTGTATAAAGCTGGGTAGTGCTTAGAAATGCAGATGCTTTGAGGCATTTACACTTACCAGAAACCCTGGAGAAAGAACAGGATGAACAGACAGTGCTATTAGTAAACTACCTGGATACACCTCCTGTGATAGCTGCACAGGTAAACTTGGACTGGCACAGATCCTGTGCTCTCAAGAGTCAGAAAATTTGTGTTACAATGAGCTGGACCTGACATTAGGCAATATTTCAAAAGGAAGACTGAACTTAGTGTGCAAGATGTATATTTTGGGGAGCAAGAGTTCTAGTTCCAATACAAGACTGAGAGTTAGTCCTGAGTGAACTGCATCAGACCCATCCAGGGATCACAAAAAGAGTTAGCCCAAGTTACTTGTGGTGGCCAAAACCGGACACTGATTTTGAACGTACGACGACACAAAAATGTGAGGAATGTTAAGAAAGCCACAAATGTCCTTCAAGGGCTTCATTTGATTCTCGAGAATGGCCAGATAAGCTTTGGAGGAGACTGCCTCTTGATAATGCTGTTCCATTTTTAAGGAAAATGTTTCTGGTATCAGTCAATGCACATTCCAAATTGGTAGATATATATCCAATGAATACTTCCAACTCTGATGCTACTATTGAAAAACTGAGGAGTGCTATTAGTATCCACAATTTGCCAAAAATAGTTTTAATGGGTAATAAAAGTCTTTTTCCAGTGCTGAATTAAAAAAAAAACATTCTTGAAACAAAATCATATTTTGTGGTGTTGTCTGCTCTATACCATCCATCGTCAAGTAGTTTTGCTTGAAAGAGCCTTCCAGTCTTTTAAAGAATGCATTAAAATAATACCTGAGGACTCCATTGGCATGGAGTTATCTCATTACTGGTTTCGTTACTGGATAACACCCCAACTGACTACTGGCTTGTCACCATTTGAGATGCTAATGCAAAGAAAGCTGATGTCCACATTAGATTTAATGCATCCCTAGCCAATGGGAAGAATTCAGTAAAAACAACTTGCGCAAAAGCATTAACATAATAAGCATGCAAAAGGCTGTAGTTCTGAAACTGGAGATTCTCTTCATACAACACAATCTGGTTTTGTTCCCAGATTGATACCAGTTATAGTTCAGAGTACTAGCAGGGGGAGGTCATGTCAGACCAACCTCATTGAATTTTTTGACTGGGTGACTAGGGAGGTGGATCAGGGGAAGGCAGTGGACATGGCCTATCTGGACTTCAGCAAGGCCTTTGACACTGTGCCACATAGAAGACTATTACACAAACTGGGGAATATGGGTGTGGGCAGGACAGTAGTGTGGTGGGTAGGTAACTGGCTGGGTGGTAGGACACAGAGGGTGGTGGTAAATGGCTGTCACTCCACAGAAGGAAGAGTGACCAGTGGGTACCACAGGGATCAGTGCTGGGACCGGTCCTATTCAACATCTTCATCAGTGACATTCGCAGGATCTAGAAGGCAGAATTTCACTGTTCGCTGATGACACAAAGCTCTGTAACAGAGTAGACACACCAGAGGGTGTAGACAGAATGAGAAGGGACCTGCAGAAACTTGAAGAATGGTCAAGGGTTTGGCAGTTGAAATTCAATGCAAAAGTGCAAGATAATGCATATGGGGCACAAAAACCCTGGCACAATATATCAGTTGTGGGGTGAGGATATAGCATGCACCAAGCAGGAAAGGGATCTTGGGGTTGTCATCTCTGATGACCTCAAGGTAGGAAACAGTGTGACAAGGCATCAGGTAAAGCAAATAGGATGCTGGGATGTATAGGCAGGGCATCACCAGCAGGAAAAAGGAGGTCATAATTCCGCTATACAAGACACTAGTGAGGCCCCACCTGGAGTACAGTGTACAGTTCTGGAGACCACACCTACGTAAGGACATAGACAGGGTAGAGAAGGTTCAGAGGAGGGCAACAAAGATGGTGCATGGATTGCATCACAAGTCCTACGAAGACAGGTTGAAGGAACTGAACATGTACTCCCTGGAGGAGAGGAGGGAGAGAGGGGATATGATAGAGACATACAAGTATCTTACAGGGAGAAACAGGGTGCAGGAAAACACTATTTTTAAGCGAAAAAGATGTTCCAGGACTAGAGGGCATGGGATGAAGTTGGAGGGAGGACGATTCAGAGGAAACATGAGAAAGAATTTCTTCACAGAACGGTGGTGGACAAGTGGAACACCCTGCCAGAGGAAGTGGTGGGGCTGAAACAATCACAGGATTTAAGAATGCATGGGATAGACATAAAGGAATTCTAGAGGTCAGGGGTAAGGGGAAACAGACTTCTAGGAAAACAAACTGAACTTACAAGCTCAAATGGGCAGACTGGGTGGGCCATAGGCCCTTATCTGCCGACACTGTCTATGTATCTATGTATCTATAAAAAATGTAGTGCACAACTGTGTCCCCATAAAGGTACTGCTGTTACAAAAACTACTAGAAAATAAAAAAAAAACACTACACACAATGGCTACAATGAATTCAATTATGTATTTATAAATTAAACATAGTGGTCCCAGTCAGCAGAGTAACACCACTATGTTTAATCTACAAATAACTGAATTCATTGTAGCCTTGGTGTACAGCTGTTTTTTTACAATTTACCAACAGTTTAAAGTAGGATGGGTCCAGTTTCTCACAAAGTTATGCTAGGTGACGGCCAAGTGATGCATCGTCATGTGAATCAGTTAAGGCAAAGATATGAAATTCCCTGTTCCAGTTGCATAAACGTGCTGCCTGTGGAACTCCAGTCAAGTGTTCCTTTGAGGACTGATGGCCAAGGGACACTATCATCTGAGGAGTTTTCCATACCTGCTAATGGAACCAGTGGCCCAAGTGTTTTATCAGACCCATCAGCAAGTTCAGGTTCAATCATTTTAATGATCGACCATGGTTCATTACAATTCATTATAAAAATACAATATAAAAATATATAAAATTACATAAAAAATACACAGTATACATAATTACGTGCAAATGAACATTTTTTTTCTATTATATGAATACATTCAGCACTGGGATGTCTTTTATTGGGAACTTGCACCCCTAGCTTCAAATACCAACACAACAAGAGTGACTGTGGGACTGGAGTTTGTGACAAAACAAGATGTGGTTCCAGGAGAGAATGAAGTGAGAGCTTCCACACGTGAACATCTCCCCTCTATATTTCAAAGGCTATACCATATAGTATTTTTCTTCTGTAGAGGGTTTCCTATTTTGAGTTAAAGAGGAACATACCAAAACACATACTATGGCTCTCAGGGGCAATGAGATCTCAACAACCAGAAAATGGAGCCCAACCCCCCGGCCCCCCCCCCGGACAGTTACAGTGACTAGCATGAACAGTGAAAATAAACTAATGCAATCAGATATATCCCTAACAGCTACACGAAAAGAGTTGTCAGTTGACATGAAAACAAAATAAACAAGAAATGAGAGTGTAGTTTTCCTTGAAGGGAGAACAGTAAGCAATTAGAGCCCCACATCCAAATGTGGGGTTGGTCCCAATTTGTACTCTATGTGCAAAAACTTTTTTTTTACATACTGTTTTGCTGCAGTATAGTAGACTGTTTCAGACTGATTTTGTTGACATGCAAGTTGACATTTGCTACCAGAAATCCCCAAATTCACTACAGCTGACATCAGAGCAGGGCTGCAGCAGTGGGAGATTCAATAGCCTACAGTGCATATTAGAGTTTTTATAAAACTCTGATCTGTTGTTTGCTGGTTCTACTATCCTCCCGGGACTAAGTACAGTCACACAGGACTCTGAGAACAGCGGGAGTGGCAAACATCTGATTTGACCTTATAAAACCTCTAAAGCCCTGCTCTGACATTGGCTGCAAGGAATTCAGGGATTTATGATTACAACAGATGTCAGCTTGCAAGTCAGCAAAATCAGCCAGATGCAATCTACTGTACTACAGAAAACAAAAAGAAATGTGCTTGCACACAAAGTGCAGACTGGGACCAGTCCCAAACTTGGATGTGGGGCTCTTAGGCTCACTGTTTTCCTTTAAAGGGAAAGTCCCCTCAACCTATTTTCTGTATACCTGTGTAGTTTGTAGGCATGAACAATTGATTCCCTCTCTTACACCCCACTAATGTCATCCTAATTTAAATGAGGTTGTTTCACGTTGTTCTGCCCTGGTGTGAAAACTTGTTTGACTCCATTGCAAAGGTCATGACCCTACTTATGCAAGGCATCATGGGAGTTGATGATGCGTGCATACACAAATCAGCAGAAGTACTACTGTTAGTCAGTTCTGTTGTATGTCTTCTGAAGTCCTTGTATTCTTGTCTTGTGCTGGCCATCAAACTTTTCAAGGCAAGTTCCCTGATGTTTTCTGCTGTTTATGTGTGTCTGAGTTGGAAAACCACAGTTGGAAGGATGGTGCTTGTGACATTTTGTTATTCAAAAGAGCTCTTTGTTTCCTCATGGAGCATGAAATCCCTTTGATGTACAAATACACATTATCAGGTTCCATGTTTCTTTTTATGAGTGGGGTCATGACCTTTGCAATGGAGTCAGACAGGTTTTCACAACAGGGCAGAACAGAGTGAAGCAACTTCATTTAAATTTAAATTAGGATGAAACTGGGGGGGTGGAAGAAAGGGAATCATTTTGTATGCCTACAAACTAGACGTGCACACAGAAAAAACAGTTGATGAGACTTTTCCTTTAACATGGGGGAATTGTAATAGTATGACTGTAATACAGGAGTTGCCAGTAGAGGGAGCTAGTATGTCTCCATGACGTTTCGCCTAAAGACTTCTCTACTAACAACAACTGAACTATCCTTCCTGCATACCAACAACTTGCCTAATGCAACATTTACTCTAACAGTACATCTTACCTAACTCTGTCACTTCCCCACAACACATCCACACAACCCAAGTGAAACACACAAACAAATCACATTATATACAAAAAATAACTTTATTTCACAAAGCACACTGTGTAACTTTATTTAGCATTAAAGTATACCCATCACAACAATGAAAAGAAATCACAGAATGAAGTAAACAGGAAAATAAACCATTAGTAAGTGAACAGCAATGCTAAGGTAAAGAATACATCAAACCAGAACAAGAAATTATAACTAATGCACTGAAAGTATCCACACAAGTCCTTTCTGATACCCCTTAGGCATACATAACATATTAGAATAGACGTCTACGTAGACCAAAACTAGTAGATCAGATTTTGTTAGGCCTAAAGTTCATAGGCTAAACATTATGTCACCAGCTAGTACATTGTAAGCTCTGTAGAAATGTTCTGGAAGCTGTTTTATTGTGTAGGCAGTCACAGCAAGGCTTCAGTGATCAAAGTAGGATTTCTGCTGAGAAAGAACAGTTATGTAATTACCATAACAATGTATCTTTGAGAGACTGTTTTTCATCAGGCCACAGTTATAGAATTTACAGCCACCAGGCGTTAGGAACACGTGGAAACTTTTTGCAAGCAGTCAACCAGGGGCTGCCCACAATGATGTCAGATGTCGGCTGCCACATAAACGTGGGCAGCCCCTTCCCTCCTCAGTTCCCCACCAGAGAACATGCTTGGAGGACCTCCCTCAAGGGACCAGGAGGAAACGTAAGACTCTGCTAACCAGGTGAGGCAGAGAATAACAGGTAGAACCTCACAGAGAAGGAGACAGCTTAGAATGTCAGAACTCCATAGGGGGAAGGAGGATAAGATGTCTTGGCCTGATGAAAAAGATTCTCTCAAAGATCTACTGTTATGGTAAGTACGTAATTATTCTATCTTCTTCGAGGATATCTCTTTCATCAGGCCACACTTTTGGAATGAGTACCAATCAGTACTGACTGTGAATAGTCTAGGTGGCAGGAGCCTACAGGCCTAAGACAGGAGGTCTTGAAGCACAGCTAGGCAAAAAACAGCTCTTTTTTGAGAGGCAATGTTAAGACTGTAGTGTTTAGTGAAAGTGTGGACAGTACTCCAGGTGGCAGCTGCACAGATCTCTGCAGCAGACACATTTTTGAAACAGGTAACAGAGGTGGCCATGCCTCTAGTGGAATTATCTGGAGGAAGGGAGCGGAGGTGTTTTGGTGCCCTGGGATCTATAATAGGCAGCACTGATTACTACAGAATCTGCCTCAGGTTGACCAGCAAAGAAGGGTTTCCCTGACAAAGCTATATATGGTACATTTTGTCTGCTTTCCTTGGTATGGCAGGAATGACATTTGGCCTATGTCAGGCAGCAAAGGTGGCATCCTCTAGGGCAGGATGGAGGGGTGGTATGATAATAGGGACAGCATCAGGTGACTCCAAGAAATTTATAGTCTTTCTTGCTGGTATCCTGCTCCTCCAAATAAAAACCCATGGCACCCTGTAACTACTGCATCATGGTAATGAAAGAGGGGTCTTTTGGGGGGGGACCTTGGGGTGCACACCACCAAGTCCTCACTGGCAGTGGAAACAGTGGCACTAGTGCCCCTGTCATAGGGACTTTCTACATAGTCCTCAGGGCCCTACTCTTCATCCTGCATCATAAGATCAGGATTATATTCAGTGTCATCATCGTCCTGGTCAATGGGTACAATGGAGCACACTGGCGATATTGTTGGCACTCAAGGAGGGGGCAGAGGCCCAGCCCTAGGATGCATCATCATGGAGATTAGAGACACAGACCCCATCGACAAACCTCCCTCCAATGGAGGAGGAGGCAGGAGACATCGCAGCATGTCTGTGAAAGATGCTAGCACTGCCTGGATGTCGGTGCCCATGTGGTTGATGGGTGCACCAGTGGAAGTCGTTGGGGGAGGCAATGTCCCCATTGTTGATGGTGATGTACCAGCCATAGTAGGCCTAGTAGCACCTATGCCATGCCCCAACCTGGAAGTTAGGCCAATGGTTGGGGGGGCAGGAAGCAAAGCTTGCGATGGTACTGAAGAGGTCATACCTGCTGTACAGAGGGGGCGATCTAGAATGCACCATGAAGGATTTCTCCTTCTCTCTGTCCTTCTCTCGATGTTTATGCTTATGACTCCCAGAGGTCCTCTCCCAGGATTTTGACAACCTGGACCCAGAGGAGTGGGCCAGCAACACGACAGAACTTTTTGCTGAAGCTCCTTCTCCATGTGGACTACTTGCTGTTTTAAAAAGGTGCTTCTCTAAAGCTCCTCTTTGGCATTGCCGGGTAACAGTGTTGAACCCTTTGAAAATCAGACAGGCTTGCACGTTATGGTCCAGGCTGAGGCAGCAAATGCAGATGTTGTGGCAATCGCTGGTGTAAATCTTCTTACCGCATTCATAATATTGGAACAGTTTCAACAGTTCTTTTGATGACATACACACCATTGAAAAGTCACTTATAAAAGCGATTACTTTAATATTAGAAAAAAAAGAAAACACTGGCAATCGCAGTGATGTTTCCGTGAGTGGTCCGACGAGTATGGTTAATGGTAGGAAAAGAACTGAGGAGGGAAGGGACTGCCCACGTTATATGTCAGCCAGTTTCTGACATTGTCATGGGCGGCCCCTGGTGGACTGCTTGTAAAAAGTTTCAGTGTGGTCCTAATGCCTGGCAGCTATAAGTTCAATAGGTGTGGCCTGATGAAAGAGATATCCTCAAAGAAGATCTTGTGATGTTTGTGGAATAAAGATTTAGATTTGGTCATCAGGCATTTTTGGGGTTATGAGAGTACATATATTATATTGTATTTTATTTTTATAAAAGTATTATCACCTTTAGACTACAGATGACAAATACTGTACCCTCGTATGTATTCAGCTTCTTAAAAGTGCTTCTATAAGCTCAAAACATGTTCTTGGCTATTGAACAGAGACCACTCTACCAATCTGGGACTGTGTGTTGGGGGGAGGTACGTGCTACAGGGTGGCAGGGTCAGTGGGTTATTTTTAAAGGTATGGGATGTAGGAGGGTGTGGAAGATTATTGAACACTGGGTGGGTAAATTTTAACACAAAGGTTTTGGGGGAAAAAACTTTGACGGGAGAAGTTGGAGTCAAACTGAGAAACTCTGCTTTACTACGCATGGCACAAAGTTCCTGACTTTGCACCAGCTTCACCTGTGAAGCTTACATTTGCCACATGTCTAAATCCCATCCCCTAATGTCCCTTTTATCTTTGTTAAAAACCGTGTTCCCATCCAATACTTTTGTTAAAGAACCATTTTCTGACCACCATGTCTCCATCAAACATTCCGTACAATATCCACATTTTCAGAGGTGGCTGGAGCTTCCAGCTGATCTTGCTTATTATTCAAGTTCCTTGCATTTGTCAAGAAGCAATGCCAATCCCATTTACATTTTCTATTAGACATTTCTGAGTTGTTCTTGTTAAAACCAGTGAGTAATGGTTCACTCTCAGCCCTGATGCTTAGTGCTGCTCCTCACTGTACAAAATGTTCTCTTCTCCCACAAACCCCTGTCTGCTTAGTATTTATATTTGTATTATATAATATTTATTGATTATGTGTGAGAACCTATGACCTAACACCTTGGCCCCTTTTTATTTAAATGCAGCCCATCCCTGTTAAACTATTTGGGGGGGGGGGGGTGTTCAAAGCAGTTCCAGTCACAAAGAAAAAATAAAGTTCTCATTTTTTGCCCAGTTCTTAAGGGATTCTTTATTTATTTATTTGCATATGAATGTGTGCAAGTTTAGTAATTTAATGAAAGCATTTCACCAGGAAGGGCCTACTAAGTTGTGACAGCTCATTTCTGGAGGTATTCTGGGGGAGGGGTGCATAGGGATGCATAATGGTACAGCTGCAAAATACAGTAAGAGTAAGCAAACCACACAGGTGCAATAAGTAACCTGAGAATCATAATACATTGACTTGAGTAGCTGGAGTACAGTAGAAGCCATTTAATCAGGATACAGATAATCCAGACTTCGGCTTTATTTGGACGTCACACCGATTAAGTGGCAATTGATTTCTATGGAATCCCCATCATTTTAATAAGGATGGGGATGCTGGATTAATTGAATGATTCAGTCCCACTCATTGCCGTTAGTCACAGTTTTCTGGCTATTGTGACCATCCTGAGGCTGAACTACCTGCTGCTGATATTAATCAGGTGCTGATGAGCTGCACTGATTGAGCTGTTGAGCCGCTAAGCAGGTGTGAATGCACTGTGAATAGTGCTGTCAGCCTCTACCACACACACACACACACGTCCAGGTCCTGAGCCCCTCATATTCCCCAATTCTCCCATTTCCCACAGCTGAAATTGAACTTGCTGGCTCCCTCTAAGGTAAATTTGTGAGTGTTAAAAAGGTTAACTTACTTATCTCTATTGTGTTCCTCCAGTGTCGACAGCATAGTGGCATGTCAGCATTTCAGCTGCATGTTGGAAGATTCGGCAGGGCAAGAAAAATGTCACAACTCACTGGGCTTAAACAGAGCTTAAGGATTTAAATGTAAGGATTTAAACATTAAACACTTTTCAACAGTTAAAACTAAATGTTTTGTTTCTTTTGGTCTGCTTCTTCACGTCCTGGTTTTTGGAATGGCATATGGTATGCACTCATTCACAGCTCAGTCAGTGGCCAGCCGCAGTGGTGAGAGGAGGGCTGTGCTGGTCACCAGCTAGATTTGGGATGGGGAGAGCAGCGTGGTGGGGCACTACGTTCTGGGGTGGGGAGTGCACTGGACCACCAGGGAATAGCTGTTATGCTATGTACTGAGGATTGGGGATGGGGGGGGGTTCACTATACCAGCAGGAACATCTATCTATTGACACTACAGGGGATCAGGTTTTGGGGGGGTTACAGGATATATGTTGCCACCATCAGGTGGGTGATCAGGTTGGGAAAAGGGACTGCTAGTCACCAGGGCATAGTTATATTTGATACCAGGCTGGTGACTGCCATCCCCATAATATATTTTCTTTCCCTGGTGTCAAGTGGCACCCCCCCACCCTCTGAGTCCCATCCCCATATATTATTTTATGTATCCCTGGGTGCCTAGTGGCACCACCCACCCTCCAATGCCCGACTCTGTAAATGTCCACTTTATCCCTGGTGTCTAGTGGCACCCTTCACCCTCTGATGGCCATCCCCCTTGATGTTTCTGGTTGCCCTCGTGGCTAGTGACACCCCCCTCTCTCCAATATCTGTCGGCTACTGAAAAAAGGAAAACAGTCCCTTGATGTCTTTTTTTTTAATCTTTGAAAAAATGAAAAGGTCCATTGATGATACAAACCCCCCACCCTGACCTCCCACTGAACACCCACCACCCCACATGCCCCAGCAATGCCCAACACACACACACCCTCACTCACATGAACAGGTCCCAGTGTGAAGATCCACTCTCTGATCGAAGACACGTCTTGCTGCTGGAACTGGCGACTGCTATATGAGAAATAAGGTGAGTGTGGTTCAATGTATTTCAATGGGATTTTAAACTTTGGTGCATAACTTGGCCATTTTGTATATATTGATACCAAATTTTTAGCATATCGTTTTTGAGACCCCACCTCATAAACAATGTCACTGGAATTACATGAATCTAGCCAGCAAGGTGAATTCACGGTCAGTTTTCAGGTGGGATTTGACATTTTTTCACTGCTCTTGGTCATTGGTTATAAGAAGGGTATGCTCAAAATTTGGGGTAAAAATATGTTACAATGGTGAAGTATCTGTATCTGTTGAAATTAAGGTACGCTCACTCGTAACTTTTGTAATTTTCAATATTTTAACCACAAATTTTCAACATAGCCAATTCTTTACACCAACCGATGAACGTGACAGCTGTCATTTTTCAAATCTTGGTCAAAATGTGTTTTCATGCCTCTGTCATGGAATCATGTTGTGGTGGTGCAGAATAACATTTCAGTGGGGATTTTAAAAGTTTTAGTACCAGGTTAATGAGGTGGGATAATATGAAGGCTATGGAGACAATTTGGTTGTCGTTGTGCTACTAATAGAAGTGCAGGGCCTGGAGGGCCATGTGCTTCCATAAAAACCTAGATATACACATCTATGGAGGGATGTGAGGCAGGCAGGCAAATAAGGATATGATTACACTATCTGAAAAATTATGTATGGTTGTGTGCGAAGGGCCCAAAGGGCCTTACACTCCGACAGCCAAATAAAGATATGATTATACTATCTCAAAAAGTAAGGAAATTCATTGCAAAAAACTTCATTAATGCACTAGTTATGGTCAAAGTGACAAAAGTAGGGAAATGTGGCATTAGGGTTTCCAACCTCAACACCCCAACCCACCATGCAGGCAGCAACAGGAAAAACCCTTACAGTTCCACCTCTCTTGCCTCTTTGTAAATCAGGCGTGGAGTGCGCCTTGGGATTGTCAACCCTAACGGTTATCCCATTCTCATATACTGTATCCATCTCAGCTTATTTACTGATGGAATGGAGTGAGCATTAGGGTTGACAACCCCAAGGCACACCCCATGCCTGATTTGTGAAGAGGCAATAGAGGTGAATTTGTATTGTTTTTTCCTGTTGCTGCCTGCAGGGTGGGGGTGGAGTGTTAGAGTTGAAAACCCTAACCCCACATTTCCCTACTTTTGTCACTTTAACCCTAACTAATGCGTTAACAACATTTTTTCCAATGAAATATACAGTATACATATATACACATGTATACATATTGTACTTTTATTTTGTAACTGAAACTTTTATATGTACAGTAACTTCTGTACTTGAAGGGATGACATTGCAAATAATCCTGCCTTAATGGTTACGTTGCTTAATAAAACTGAATTGAAACAATTGATTCTACTTTGTTAGTCTATTTCTGGGATCCTGATTGGCACCACCCAGATATTAAGCAATCTTAAAAGGAACAAGGGACAGTAATACTCTTAATTGCTAACTAGAGGAGGAAGGACCCCAGAATATGCCTGCTGCTGTGGCAGCAATGGTGGTGACATAGGGTCAGGGACATGAGTCCCAGAGGGACCAACATCCAATTGCAATGCATGAGCCAACAACATAGTAACCACTAATGGCAGGGATGGAAAGAGGCGCTGAAATAATTCTAACACATTAGCCAAAACCATACTGCTAGTGTTGACACTGCCAGCTGGCAGAGTTGCTAAAAAAGAAATGACTGGGCAGGGCCTGTTGTCAAACCCCTAGAAACATGCAGCACACTGCTGATGGTGGAAGAGCCAGGGGCTGCACGTGACCTTGATGTTTTATCAACTGCTGAGCCAGTGATGGGGCCGGCAATGTAGCCAGAGACTTATCCTCATGGGAATGCAGTGGAGACCAGGACTGGGAGGGGGATTTACAATTCTTCCTGTGATGCTCAATTACAGAAGTCTTTTTGGACTTATGCTTTGACAAATGGCATTTTTCCACAAAGGTGACAGCATGGCTGCCCAGTCAGGAGGCCTACAGGGTTCCCCAACAGCAGATCCAGTGGAAGGGGTCGAGGAACCTGGGATGGATGCTGAAGCTGTCTGCTTGGTGGTCTCCATTTTCTGTAGACAAGTTTCTAAAACCTTCTTGTGATGTCTCCTCATGGCCTGGTCAATGCCTTGACAAATGGCACAGTAGGCACAGCACTGAGATGGCGCTGGTCACAGTGTGTAATGATCTCCTTGGAGCTAGAGATAGGGCCGAATGGTCAGTTCTCATCCTCCTAGATCTCTCCTCAGCATATGATACTGTGGACCATGGGTTGCTGTTGGATTGGCTGAGGGAGTACAGAAGACTCACTCGTACTGTCATTCATTGGTTCGAGTCCTACCTCAGGGACAGGACACAGAGGGTGGTGATGGGAACTTTCTCATCATCCCTGATGCCCCTTCTCCGTGGTGTACCCCAAGCTTTGATCCTCTCACCTATGCTGTTTGCAGTGTGCATGCTGATTCTGGAGAGGATCATCCAACAATATAATGTGGGTTTCCACTGCTATGCAAACAATAGCCAGTTGAACTTGTCTTTTGCACCCAGGATGCCTGATGCTGTTGAGATGCTGAAGTTGTGCTTGTCCGAGATTCAAAAATAGGTGGAATCTAGTTGGCTGAGACTTAACCTGAGCAAGACTGAGGTGCTAGTGACTGAGCTGGTTTGAAGGGGGGGAGCAGAAGTAGTCATGTGAGGAATGGGGCTTCGGCTCAGGTTATCCATGCTGATGGCTCTTGCAAAGGTGAAAAATCTGGGAGTCATTTTTGATGATCGGCTGACATTGGAGGCACAGGTATCTGTGGTTGTCAGGAGTGGCTTTTACCATCTTAGTAACATCAGATGGATTAAGTCCCTTATCTCTCTTGAAGATCTTCTGACAGCAGACTGGACTACTGTAATGCACTTTACCTTGAGGATAATGGAGGTACCCTACGAGTCTTGCAGCTGGTGCAAAATGCAGCAGCCAGGTTACTAACTAGCCTTTTGAGGTTTAGTCATGTGACCCCGACCTTGTGTGATCTGCAATGGCTGTCTGTGAAGAGGCGTGTTACCTTCAAGGTTGGTTTACTCACCTATAAAGCCCTACATGAGTTGGGCCCTGGCTATCTGTGAGATCTTCTGAATCCTCTCCGGTTCTTGTATCCCCGCCACTCCTCATCCAAGGGCTTCCTCTTAGTTCCAAGGGTCCGGCTTAAGTCCTCTGAGGTTCATACATTTGAGGTTGCTGGCCCTTTGCTGTGGAGCACCTTGAGGACTGAGGGAGGCCCCCTCAGTGGAGGCCTTCAAAAGGGAGATGAAGGCTTACCTGCTTAGTCAGGCATTCAGGCACTAAAATCTTGGTCACCCATGTATTATTTATGATTTACTTACTCTGATAAGTATTTTAGTAGATTTTAATGACTGAACTCTTCATTTTTATTTAATGTTGTTGATTTGTTTTTTTATTTTGGTTTTACCTGCCTGTCTTACCTGCATGGTGCCCTGAGCCTCCAGAGAAAGGCACACTATAAATAAATTTACAATTACTTACTACTACTACTACTACTACCTCTTTATGTCATGCAAGAAGCACAGACAGCAAATATAAGATGTGTGAGCACTGTTATTTTTGCATTGCACTGACAGAACGAAAAAGTGGAGGCTTTTTCAGCTTAGCGATTACAGCATGCAACAATGTTATAACAAATAAGTAACACAAAAAAGTAAATAACATTGACCAAAATCTATGTAGGCAATTTTCATGATTCACTGAGCTATTGATGGTAGGGGAAAAAAAACAAAAAACTAAAGAGGTCTGGGGCTGACCAAGCTATAGGTGGCACTTACGTATGTCAACGTGGGCAGCCCCCATAAGGCAGACATTTCAGAATGGTCTTGATGCCATTAGCTTACAGTTCCTATGGTGTGTCTCAATGAAAACAGATGTCCACAAAGAAAATCTTCTGACTTCAAACAGCAGCAGTACCAGAGCTTTAAAAAGCATTCAAAATAGCTATAACCTTGTGCCTTAAGTGCAAATAATGTCCAGATGATAATAACATCCTCATTCTAAGGATCTGCCTGCAACAGTTAATAAAAATAATGCAGGGGAAAAATGGAAAATGTACAGCTCATTTCAGACTTGGAGAGGGGGATGAGTGTCAATCTATTTTCATAAATGTTAAATTTCAGTACGTAATTAAAAAAACATTCCCTCCAAAGTAAACAAAATGTGGTCTTATTAGTTATTATTTATGCTGCCAAAGACAGCTGAATATAACTGTCTCTGTTCTAACCAAACCTTTGAAGTGCGCAAGCAAAGGAAGACACATCATTTCCTGCAATACTTTCCCTCTCGACTGATCTAATATTTAATCAGGCAGTCTCATATTACTAACTATGACTCATAAACATGAACTGCATCTTCTAGCTCAGAAAGCAGTGGTAGCTGTTTCTACGTGAGTCAGGGTATAATTCAATAATTTCAGTTTGCCACTCTTAATTTTTTTGCCATGCTTAGTGTCTCTGCAGTCCTTAATTGTGGTCTTGTAGGAATTCTGATTCAAGTACAGCCTTTAAAATGTCGACTGCAGTCTACAGTGCTCCCTATCTTTCCACTGCTAAAAATGACACTGCAAGTGAGGAAGAACTATCAACAAAGAGAAGGATGTCAGCAACAGAATGGAAACAAGGAAAGATGAGCAGAACAGTCTTCAGACTAGTTTTTTTTTTTCCTTTAAAGTACTGTAACTGGCTACTTGCTGGACTTAATGTATTACTTCTTAAGTTACTGTTTGCCAGTTTTGTATCTGGCTCATCCAGTGGACAGACAGACTCTGCAAGGGTCCTTATACTTTTCTGTTTCAGCTTCACTGCCAGAGCATTACAGCATCAGTAAGAGAACCTGCATAACAGTAGTAAGCATATCCTCCTTTAACAGATCTTTATGACAGTAAAGGAAACAATTTCTAAACAAACCTTTTTGATACCAATTCAATTTGGGTGGGTAGTGTTAGGATTCAGGGAGTCTGTCAATCTAGTCAATTTTTATGGGATGCCAAAGACAACTAATTTCATCTGTGTCTGGCTCCTGCTGCAAATTCAAAACTATAGAATGCTCTTCTATTGCAGGTCATCACAGACTAAGTTAAGCAATAAGGCATGACAGGGTGTGCATTACTGTGGCGTAATGGCACACCTTGGGAAGTGAAGCATGAGGCAATGCTGAGTGCCTTATGCACCAGAGAAGTGCCATTACCCCACAGTTTTTCTGAAGACTTCACACTATTTATAGTTCTGAAACATTTATCTGCCTGAAGTATCAAGAGTCCTGGCAAAGATCTCTGTCCAAACCTTTCAACAGATGCATGGCACCTCATTTGGAAAAAGGGGCATCTATACAAAATCAGCCAGAACAGGTTAATTAGGCAGATAATAGTGTGCAAGAGGTACTTGTTCCCTACTTGACTTTTTTTTAAATAGTGAGTCACTACTCTAACAAATGTTGGTGGGTGCATGCAGCTTTACTCAGTTTTCTGTTACTGTAAGCCCTGGCCTTGTGAGGTTCTCTCTGTTGTATGAAAAGTTATAGCTCAATATATCTATAACACAGAGGGGTAGTGAGTGGCCTGAAGTTCACCTCATATGCCATTCCTTCCCATTCATTCTTGCAACATCCCAAACTAAATCCTTAACTATAGCCATATGGCTGCTTGTACACTGCATGTAATGTAAGGAAAGCTCTAGATCACTCCTCCTAGCTATGGAGTCAATTCTCAAAAGTTGGGTGCTGATTGCTGATGTGCCGAGGACCCTGTGCCCGATTCTCTGTCAGGTAGGGTCCCAGCGGCTAAGTCCCATGGCTTGTGGCAACTCTGGCCATGCACCAAACAAATGGCACATAGCGAAAGTGTGCTGAAAGCCCTGGGACAGCAGTGCAACAATAGCACCACAGACAGCAATCCATGGAAGCTATTACCCCCCCAGCCCCGATCACCCCTCACAGTTGTGTAAACATCCCTAGTGATCTAGTGGCATACCCCCAAGCCCCGATCCCCCTGTAATGTTTATTGTAAGTGTCCTGGTGGTCTAGTGGACCCTCCCCAAGCCCCAATTTCCTGTAATAGTACTGTTAATAACCCTGATGGTCTAGTGGCATCCTCCCCAGCCCTGATCGCCTGTCATATTTCATTAAATTTCGCTGGTGGTCTAGTGGTATCCCTGCCCCAAGCCCTGATTTCTCATTATGAATAATACACTATTCTTGGTGGTCTAGTGCAGTGCTCCAGCCCCAATCCCCCATTAATAGCTGGTTCCAGATACCTGGTGGTCTAGTGGACCCCCACACCACAGTGCCCCACCACCCTGCTCCCCCATCCCATACATGAGCCAGTGACTGGCACAGCTCAACACTGTGGCCAGCCACTGACTGAGTGAGCTCTGTATGAGCACATACTGTATATAGTACATGCTCAGTGATTGACAGCAGCTGTCATTCACTGAGTGCCTACTATATACAGTACAAGCTCATATAGAACTCAGCAGCTGGCTTGGTGGTGAGTGGTGGGCTGTGCCAATCACCAGTGCATCTACAGGATGGGCGGGCAGGGTGGTTGGGCACTGTGGGGTGGGGGCTCCACTAGAACACCAGGTATTTAAACGGCTGTGGTGGGGGTTGGGGCAGGCTCTCACTAGATCCCACAGGGATAGTGTATTATTCATAATGGGCAGTTGGAGCTTGAGGTATACCACTAGACCATCGGTGAAATTCAATGAAATATGATGGGTAATCGGGGCTGAGGGGGATGCCACTAGACAACCAGGGATATTTACAGTATTATTACAGGAAAGCGGGGCTTGGGGGGTCCACTAGCTCACTAGGGCACTTACATAAAACATTTTGGGGAGATCAGGGCTTAGGGGTGCACTAGCCCACCAGGGAACTTTATATACATATTATGGTTGATCAATGCTGTTGGTGGAGCTGCATGTACTACAGGGGATTGGCTTGTGTCACATTGGAGCAACACCCAGAGGACACGTAAGTACACTTAGACCAGCCCCTGACTGGTCTAAATGTATTTAAATAGTTGTCCTCTGCATGTAGCTTGCATCTGCCACAAACCTCCTAGTGCCATGCTGCAGCCAATTTTATGGGGCAAGGCTGGCACAAGCCCCCTTTGCCACAAGCAGCCTGCATTTGCCACAGGCTGCTTTTGTGAATGGCTTGGGGTGCATTTTTTGACACACGGTGCCAATTGCATCATTTATGTTTGACGCAGGCACCTTGTGTCATTCTAAGGCTTTGAGAATCAGCCCCTATAAGTGTACTTCCATGAATCCCAAGATGTTGCCACTACTATGAATGTTGGAGGAGGTCACTTGATATTGTCCTCGAGCCAACCCATAACTACTGCTGCTACTGCATCTAAACCCCCAAAAGACATACGATGATGGCAGTACAAAAACAGAGACACTGTCAGCAGTAAAAGACCTTTGGTCCAGCTGGTCTGCCCTATTTTGTTACCCCACTATACCCCATGACCTGCTGTCTAGATGGGATTTATGCCCTTGACTCCCCCTTGTTCTGCACCATACTGCTACCCCCCTCCGCATAACTATCAAACCCCTTACCTGGTCGTAGCTGTGCTTAAACTTATTTATGCTTTTTTCCTCCCACCACCTCAGCTGGAGGCTGTTCAATGGCTCAGCCACTTTCTCTGTAAAATAAAATCATCTAGCATGCACTTCACATCTCCTTGAATCGGCTTCCATTCATGTCCCCTTTTATTGACCCACTACTCCTGTTAACTTGCTCCTCACAGTTTAACTTGTTTATTCCTTTCAGGAAACTGAAGGTCTCTATCAAGCCACCCCTCTTCTTTCTCGCCTTCAGTGAGTACATTACATTTTTAGTTCAATGTTATTTAAGATAAAGGCCTATGGACAAACTTGACTATTCAAATAGGCCACATACATAAAACAGGTGCATATACAAACAATTTACACAGATATATACAGCTCAGACATAGCATGTGCAAGCGTACAGTAAGAGGACATGTTCAGATTCCTCGTAGAGTCTGCTCTGCTGACCCCGAATCATCTTGGCTACCCTTCAGTGTACTGTCTCCAGTCTGTCTCCGTCTTTCTTCAGGTGGGGACTCCAGAACTGGGCACAGTATTCAAGATGGGGACTCACCAATGCTCTATACAGAGGTAGGATTACTTACTTCTCTTACTGTTGAACCCTCTCCCAATACACCTCAATTTTCTGGTTGCCTTTGTTGTAGGCCTTATTGGACTGGCTAGTTTGCTTGAGAAAGTCATTTATGATGACTGTCAGGTCCCTTTCTTCTTAAGGATTGGCCAGTCTAGCTTCGACTGACTGGTATTCTGTCTCAGGATTCCTACTCTCCATGTACATCACCTTGCACAATTTGGGACTGAATTTCAACTGCCAAACCATGGACCATCTGTCTAACCTTTGTGGAACCCTCTGCAGCTCCCTCACCCCCTCTTCATTATCTACCCTGCCACAAAGCTTCTACAAGGGGATGCAACTTGCCCTGTTTATTGTTACCTATTTCACTGATGAACATATTGAAAAGGACAGGTCCCAGGACTGAGCCTTGTGACACCCAATTCATGACTGCCTTCTCCCCTGATCAAACCATGTTCACCACCCCCTTCTGTTGTCTCCCCTAGCCAACTTCCCACCCATTTAACCAGCACCTTTGCTACATTCAGGTCCTCTAACTTCTTTAGCAGCTTTCTGCGTTGCACCAAGTTGAATGATTGCTGAGGTTGAGGTAGAGTAGATCTACTGCTTGCTCCCATCCGCTGCCCTTGTAACCCAATCAAAGATTACTGACAGATTGGTCCGACAAGCCCTCCTGGCCACAAACCCATGCTGTTTACTATCCTCCAGCCCACTGCTTTTCAGGTAGGTCACCAGGTTCTCTTGGACTAGTGTCTCCATCAGTTTACCCACAATGGAGATAAGACTGATGGACCTGTAACTTTCTGGTGCCTTCCTGTCCCCTCCCTTGTAGAGCAGAAGCACAACAAACATCACTTGAGACAGCTGTCCAACTATGGCTTGATGAAAATCATAGCAAGTCACGTTCTGACATTGTTGTACCACAGCTGCCAGCAAACAACTGGTGTAAGATTATCTGGATAAGAGTGTTGCATTAGCTGAAGGGGAGCAGGCTCTATTGTACTGGTATCAAAAAAGACAATTTGTCCCTCATTTCTATGTCATGTTCCTTTGGCAGAGGTAGTTGTTGAGCACCTTAGTTGCCCACTTGCAAGTACACAACATTTTCTGTGCTGCAGCACACAATACAGTCACTAACAAAAGAAAATTAATTTCACCAAAAAGGTAGAGATGCTCACTTTTTTAAAGGTTAACTGGGCCTTTCTGAAAAAAGACCTTCTCCCCCAAGGTTTATGGGGGATGAGTCTCCTACATAAGCAGCTGCGTCACAGGAAGAGGATGATGAGGAGGATGGTGATGGCTTCAGTATCCATCACACTCCTTTTTAGTTATTAAGTACTAGTACCACAGGTCTAATATCCAGTCTTCATGTTGCCACTCCAGTGCTTCTTTTCCACCAAGTCCAGGCTATGAGACAATAGGACTTGAGGCACACACCACTGTGCTGTTTGTTTCACTGTACACTGTCGTTGAGGCACAGGTCAGGAAGCATAGGGAAAACCAGGAGCAGTTGTAAAATTCCATAAAACTGTTTATTTGTAGTTGCAGTAACACAAAATAAAATAAACATGTTCAGAATAACTAACTATACACAGTAGCAAAATAAAATCTCTTGTAAAAAATCTCCCTTGCAGTTCAGCTTAGCTGTTTTTATAACTCTTTTCAACCCCCATCCTTTGCAAGCATCCTATCCTTTGTAAATTTCAGGAGCTGCTAGAACATTGAGAACTTCCTGAGGTCCCCACAGCAACTGCAAAAGGCTCAGGCATTGGCACCCAAGTAACCTCTAGCTTTTTACACTTATCTCAAATTTTAAATATATGCATTTCAACATTAACACAATTTTCTAAACAAAAGTGATCCCAATATCAGCTACATTTCCATACATTGATTCTCATATATTTTATATTAGCAGATATAGATATGCAAGGATGAAAGACAGCAAGAGAAAACTGAGGGACAATGAGAGGCAAAGGATTCTGAGACTGGTCAGGTTGATCAAGTCCGAGGTCTCACAGGAAAATTTGGTTGCGCCACCAGAGAAGACAGAAAAGGACAGATCCTTGCATTTAAATACTTTCTCCAAAACAAATAGGACAGGGGCCTATTCTACTAATACTATATTATATAGCCCCTTCTTTAAGAGGGAACCTGTTTTATTAAACAGGTTTCCAAAATTCTTTATTTTCTAACAACACTTATTGCATTCAAACATTAAGCACATTTGCATCCATTTTTTTAACAGTACAGCAAAAAGTACAGTTCAAACCCAAACATTAGTTTTTTTTTCAACCATCAGAACCCTCAATTCCTGATCCATATCTTGACAGAAAATCAGCATTACTATTCTCTTTACCAGATTTGTGAATCACAGAGAATTTAAATGACTGCAGTGCCAGGTACCACTGTGTGATTCTGGAATTTTTATCTTTCATCTGGTTAAGCCAACAGAGAGGATTGTGATCAGTTACAAGAACAAAATCAGTTCCTAACAAATTAAATTTTAGGGACTCCATAGACCACTTTGCTGCTAAACACTTCTTTCCGATAGTGGTAGTGGAGTACCTTTTTTCTCTGTTGTGTAATTTCCTACTTATATACAGAATAGGATGTTCTTTCCCATCTATATTTTGGCATAGAACAGCACCTAGGCCTACCTCAGATGCATCTGTTTGTAGGAGAAATGGTTTCTCAAAGTCTGGGCTTCTTAAAACACGAGCTGAACATAATGCAGCCTTTGTGGCTTGAAAAGATTCATCACACTCTGGAGTCCACTTCACATTATTTTGGTACTGTTTCTTTGTGAGTTTAGTGAGGGGAGTAGCTACTTCAGCAAAGTTGGGAACAAATTTTCTGATAATAACCAGCCAGCCCTAAAAATGATCTGACATGTTTCTTTGTTTTAGGTACGGGGCTGTTAGCTATAGCTTCTATTTTAGAAACCTCTGACTTAATTTCTCCATTTCCCAACACATAGCCCAAATATCTGGTTTCCTGCATGCCCAATGCACATTTAGTAGGATTAATTGTCAGACCTGCATTTTTGATAGCTTGGATAACTGCTCGTAGGTGTTCCACGTGACTTTTTCAGTCGGGACTATACACCACGACATCGTCCTGGTACGCAGCACAATAACAAGTGTGAGGGTATAAAATTACATCCATGTACCACTGGAATGTAGCTGGTGCACCATGTAAACCAAAGGGCATGGTGGTAAACTGATAGAATCCTGTAGGGGTGGCAAATGCAGTTTTATCTCTGGATTCTTTAGCTAAAGGTATTTGCCATTAACCTTTGGTGAGATCGAGGGTACTGATAAACTTTGCACTCCCCAGCCTGTCCACCAAATCATCTATTCTGGGCATAGGATAACTGTCACATTCTGACACTTGAGTAAGTTTCCTGAAATCATGGCAGATTCTAACGCCCCCTTCTTTTTTGTTTACAATTACCATGGGAGATGACCAGGCACTCCTCGGCTCCTCAATGATACCCAATTCTTTCATTTTTTGTATTTCCTTAACCACATCAGCTTTTAACCGCTCTGGCAACCTGTATGACTTTTGTCTAATAGGACGAGCATTCTTTGTCACTATTATGTGCTCAACCCCTTTTGCTCATCCTGTTTCCATGGTAAAAGTACTGTTAAATGTCTTCAGCACATTACGAATGTCTGCAGTTTGTTCTGAGGTTAAGGAAACATTCACCTTTACAGCATCAACACTTACAGTTTGTTCTAGTCTATCATAAGCTACATCAATATCTTCCTTATCAGTTTCTGGTAAAACCAGCAAGGCAGCTTTTGGCATTTTTTTCAACTCATTTCTTGAGGAGGTTAGCATGGTATATCTTAGACAGATTTTTCTTGTCAGGGGTTTCAATCTCATAGTTAACAGTGTCAGTACGTCTAAGAACCTTATATGGCCCTTGCAACTTCATTAACAGCTTATTTTCTGTTGTGGGTAACAGTAACAAAACCTTTTCACCTGGCTCGAAAACTTTTTCTTTTGCCTCATGGTCATAATATACCTTCTGCTGGTTTTGAGCCTCGTCCTGATTACTATGGGCAATTTCAACATATTTTGCCAGTTTCTTTCTTAGGGCACACATATAAGAAGATATAGATTGTTTCTGAGTGGGGTTATGTTCCCACGTTTCTTTTTTTTTTTTCACTTTATTTCTTTTATCTCCTCCCCTACTCTCGGAGCCCACTCCTTCCTTCCTCTCATCCCTCCATTCCACCTCTGGTGGGATCTGCCCCTAGAGTGCCTCCTTCTTCCTTCCTGCACAGTGGGGTCTGTCCCTCTTTTTGGTGGTCCAGATGGTACCTGAGAGGTTATCATCTAGGGCTGCCGAGAGGGTTTTTCCGTTTTCTCCCCTGATTTTCCCTGCCCTCTGAGGCGTCGTGCGCTGGGGCGTGCGTCCAGTGTGGCGTGCCAGCCTGCGCCAAGCCCTCATCTTTCGCCAATGTCCTCCTCCTGACTCCGGTGAACTGGGCCGCCTCCATCCCCTCACTGTCGGTGCTTCCACCGGCTGTGAGGGCGATGCAGAACGCGAAAGCGTTCTTGGTTCCCACCCCTGAGGGAGGAGAGCATCCGTTGTGACGCTCGATCCTCCCTCCCCCTGCTGACCCCCGGCCACCCGAGTCCGTTCCCGAACCCGGGTCGCCGTCGTAGTGTGAGATGTGGCGTCCAGCGCCTCAACCCTCAGCACCACCGGGCTGGCCTTCCCACGTTTCTTTTATCACATCCAGTGGCCCTCTTCTCTGCCTACCTTACAGCATTTCAAATGGTGAAAACCCTGTTGATGCCTGTGGCACTTCTCTGTAAGCAAACACAGAAACATAGAATTTGACGGCAGATAAAGACCGCTTGGCCCACCCAGTCTGCCCATTTCCCTACCTACTGGATAAGCTGCAGATCCTAGTTAACCAGCAGCCTACTTCTTCCTACCCCCACCCCCTAGAATGGCCTTATGACTGTCCCATGCATGCTTGAATTCCACCACTGTTTTTGACTCCACGACCTCCTCTGGAAGGCCATTCCATGCATCCACAACATTCTCTGTGAAAAAATACTTCCTTAAATTATCTCTGAGCCGCCCCCCCTCTATCTTCAAATTGTGCCCCCTTGTTCTTGCACACCTCTCTTTTTGAAAGATGCTACCCTCTTGGACTTTGTTGATTCCCTTGAGGTACTTGAAAGTTTCTATTATGTCCCCCCTCTCCCTCCTTTCCTTGAGGCTATACATATTAAGCTCCTTTAGTCTCTCTTCATATGTCTTCCGGTGCAGATCCTGCACCATTTGATGCCCTCCTCTGGACAGCTTCCATCCTGACTATGTCTTCATGGAGATTGGGTCTCCAGAACCGCATGCAGTACTCCAGATGGGGTCTGACCAGCTGTCTGTACAGAGGGATAATAACTTCTGTTTTCTACTGATGATGCCTCTCCCTATGCATCCCAGTATCCCCAGCCCTCCTTGCTGCCCTCTCACATTGCTTGCCCACCTTTAGGTCATCTGATATGACTACCCCAGGTCCCTTTCCATTTTGTTGTTGTTAGCATCTCACCCCCATTGTGTACTCTTCCCTGGGTTTTGTTTCCAGGTGCATTACCTTGCACTTCTTAGCATTGAATCTAAGCTGCCATACATTTGACCATTCCTCTAACCTTGCCAAGTCCCTTCTCATCCTTTCCACCTCACCTTGTGCAGCAACTCTGTTGCAGATCTTTGTGTCATCTGCAAAGAGACATACTTTTCCTTCCAGTCCCTCTGCAATGTCGCTTATAAAGACATTGATGAGGACCAGTCCTAATACTGAACCCTGCGGTACCCCACTAGTAACCCCCCTTTCTTCAGAGTGGACTCCATTTACTATTACTCTCTGTGTCCTATTCTCCAGCCAATTCTTTACCCAGGCTGTCATCTTGGGACCCACTCCCAGGCTGGCTAACTGTATATTAATCTTTTGTGTGACTGTGCCAATGCCTTGCTAAAGTCTAGGTAGGCCATGTCCACAGCCCCTCCCTGATCTACTACTTTGGTCACCCAGTCAAAGAAATCTATAAGATTGTCTGGCACGACCTTCCCGCCAGAATCCATGCTGCTTTGGGTCCTGTGCCCCTCTGGCCTCTAGATACTGGGAACAATTCTTTCCTTCAGAAGTGATTCCATCATTTTCCTATCACTGAGGTTAAACTAACAGGTCTGTAGTTTTCTGCTTCTGCTTTGCTCCCACTTTTGTCAAGGGGAATCACATCTGCCCTCCTCCAGTCCTCGGGTACCACCCCATCCTCCCATGATTTGTTAAAGAGTGTAGTCAATGGTGTCACTAGTTCTACCCTTAGTTCTTTTAGAATTCTGGGATGAATCCCATCAGGCCCCATTGCTTTGTCCACCTTCAGTTTTAAGAGTTCTTTCAGAATCCTTTCTTCTGTAAATGGGCTGGTATCAACTTCTGTATCCAGAGTGTTTCTACTGTTTGTTTTAGGTACCTCCCTCTTCATTTGTAAATACTGAGCAAAAATATTTGTTTAGTATCTCTGCCTTTTCACAGTCTCCTCTGCCCACCTCCCTCCCTTTATTAAGCCTCACTATCCCTCCTTGGTCTTCCTTCATTCCCTGATGTAACTATAAAGGTTTTATCCTTCTTAACTGAGTTGGCTATCTTTTCCTCGGTTTGGGCCTTAGCTGTCCTGACTGCCTTCCCAGTTTCCTTTTGCTTTAACTGATACAGTTCTCTGTCCTGCTCCTTCTGTGATTCCTTGTACTTCCTGAATGCTTTCTTTTTCTCTTGAACCTTCACTGCCACTTCCTTTGAGAACCATAGTGGTTTCTTACATCGTTTTGTTTTGTTTATTTGCTTCACACAAAGGCTCGTTACCTCTGTGATGGCAGTTTTTATTATTCCCCATTGTTCTTTCACCCCTCCTTCCTGCCCATTTGCTAGTGCATTCCTTAGGCACTCACCCATTTTGGCAAAGTCAGCCCTCCTAAAGTCCAGTACTTTTGCCATTGTATGGCTTGACTCTATCGCTGTGTTTATTGTGAACCATACTGTTTGATGGTCACTAGTTCCCAGATGGCTACCCACTTCTACATCTGTGATCCTCTCTCCATCTCCATTTGAGAGAACCAGGTCTAAGATTGCTCCCTCTCGAGTGGGCTCCAATACTAGTTGTCTAAGGCATGCCCCCTGTAGGGCATCTAGAATAACCCCACTCTTCGAAGTGGCTGCTGCAACTGCACTCCAGTTAACATCTGGCATATTCAGATCACCAATCAGCAATATCTCCCCTTTTTCTGCCATTTTAAGTATACTTTCTATCATTTCCTTGTTCATTTCCTCCCCCTGAGAAGGGGGTCTGTATACAACCCCTGTGCAGATTGTGGTGCCATTGCCTGTCTCCAAATTTACCCACAGTGCTTCTTCTACTCCCTGTTTACCATTTTGCTCTGTTGCTTTGATTCCTTACCTTATGTAAAGAGCTACTCCTCCTCCTCTTTTACCCTCCCTGTCCCTCCTGTAGATAGTGTATCCTGGTATGTTTATGTCCCAGTCATGGTTTTGTGTGTACCATGTTTCTGTGACTGCGATATCCAGATGTTCCTCCTCCATCAAGGCCACTAATTCAGGAAGCTTGTTACCCAGACTACAGGCATTGGTACTCATTGCTCTCCATTTTTTGATGGCTTTACCTTCCGTTGCAGCATCCCCCACTGACCTTTCTATCTCGGTCTTTTTCTCATTTAGTACCCTGTTTTGTAGGGAGAGGCTGGGATTTTCCTGCTGCTTATCAGTGCCTCCCCCTTTCACTAGTTTAAACGCTTGCCAATGAAGCATTTAAACCGATTGCTCAAAAGACTTGTTCTCTTCCTGGACAGATGCAGACCATCCTGCCAGTATAGGCTGGTGTCCCTCCAGGTGGAACCCCAGTCCCCAATGAAGCCAAACCCCTGTGCTCCACACCATTTTGTCAACCATTCATTAAACTGCATGGTGCAAAGTACCCTTGCCTCCCATGCCATTGACAAGCAGCACCTCTGAGAAGGATACTGTGTGTGCTACTTGTCTTAGGCCCCTTCCCAACTCTACAAAGTCCTCCTGCACTGCTCTAATCTCATGATGAGCCAAGTCATTTGTCCCTAGGTGGACAATGACGTCCAGCTCAGACTCCCGTGCAGCTGTTCTCGTGATCCTGAGGATGCGCTTCCTGTCCCTCCAAGCCATGGCACCAGGCAGGCACCTTACTTCAGTTTTCCCTGCTCCCCCCAGTTCTATCCCCCTAATAATTGAGTCCCCCACCAGGAGCTGCTTCCTTTCCCTGTGGTGTCCTCTGCCTCCTTCCTGTGGGCCTCCCTTGTGACAGTTGTCCTCAGCCTCCTTAGTCTCCTCTGCGGGTGCATCCATAGTAGGTAAGACAAGTAATGGTCCCAAACTTTCCCTTTTCCTTTTACAAACCTTTTTAACATGCATTTTAGGGTTTGGTTAAAATGCTCAACAAGACCGTCTGTCTGAGGGTGACAGAGGGAGATTATTATGGCAGTGATACCTAGCAGTCTGTACAACTCTTTAAGCAGTGCAGCACCAAAATTACTACCCTGATCAGTAATAATTTCTTTAGGTATGCCCACTCTGCTGAAAATTTTGGCTAGCTCTGCTGCAACTTTTGGGACTGTAACAGTACGCATTGGAACTGCTTCTGGGTATCGAGAAGCATAGTTGCATACTACCAGGATAAATCTATTACCCTTTTTACTTTTGTCTAAAGGACCAACCACATCCATTGCAATTCTTTCAAAAGGCACATCTATTAAGGGTAGGGGTACCAGGGACACCTTGTATTTTCTAGTGACTGGGGCTACTTTCTGACACTCAGCACAGGAATTACAATGGGTTGCAACGTCTTCATGAATTCCTGGCCAGGAAAATCTATACAGCAATCTGGCAAGGGTGCGATCCCTCCCTGAGTGACCAAACATAGGACTATCATGTGCTATCTATAACAATTCTGTTCTATACTTCTGTGGTATAATCAATTGTTCTGTCTGTTCCTGTGTCTGAGGTTTAACTCAAACTCTGTACAGTAATCCATTACATTTTTTAAACATTGGTCCACCCTGTTTTGGTTTTACCCCTAGCTGTTTGAAATAACCCTGGAGAGAAACATCGTTAGCTTGCTCTGAAAGAAAATCACAATCAGTTATCAATTTAATTTCAGCATTTTCATATTTTAACCTTTCATGTCCATCAGTCATTTGTTGCCATAGTTTCTTCAGGCTTTGTCTTTTTTTCTGGATTTCTGGATCTTGGCGCTGTGCTCAAACAAGTCCGAATCAAAATCACTGAAAGGAAAAGTGTCCCCACCATCTGAAATTTTCTTTGCCTGAGATCTTGTCACCACCGCTGCTGAAACATCAGGACTTACTCCCTCCTTGATCCATTCAGTAATCCTGGAAAGTCATTTCCAGTAATCACAGGTACCGGTAACTTTGGTACTATCCCCACTTTCATTTGGTGCGACACACCCTTAACGGTCAGAGTCACATGGGTGGTGGGATAGTATCGAGTGTCCCCATGGATGCAGATGACACCAGCACCTGATCCCTTTTCACTGTGTTTTCCCAGCACTGTAACATGCACTAGGGTCTGTCTGCTTCCTGAATCAATGAGTCCCTTTACAGTCTTATTCCCCACCTTCACATCTATTAGGTACTTGCCCCACTTTGCCAAGGACAAATCTGCTCCAGTGCCACTCTCTTTATTATGGCAGTTTCTTGCAAAATGGCCAGGCTTACTACAGTTATAGCATATGACGTCTTTTGGCGCAGATTTGTTACCCCCACCAAAGTTCTTAGCAGGCTTGGAGTTTAAATGGGAAAAAGAGTTTCATACCAGTGCTTGGCTGTTACCTCGCTGCTGTGACATCTGTCTGGCCATTTGGTAGTTCTCAGCCAAAGAAACAGCTTTTTCCCATTCTCTGGTCGGGTATTCCTTTACCCACAGCTGCACATCTGTAGGCAAGATGTTAATGAATTGCTCCATGGTAAATGTATCAATGTTCTGTGGGACTGTTTTGCTCTGTGGTTGGATCCACTTCATCAGGAGTTCTCAGAGTCTGGTGAAGGCTTCTCTAGAATTGTCAACCGAGTTGTACCTCAGAAATTGAAATCTCAGCCTGTAGGTCCCTCTGGGGATGTCGTACCTTTTCAGGATTTCGGTTTTCACCAGGTCATAGTTTTCTGACTGTGGAATGTCCATACTGCTGTAGGCAAACTAGGCTTTCCCTGTCAGGTAGGGTACCAGTCTGATTATCCACTGCTGCTTTGGTCACTGGCAGGCTATGGCAACTCTTTCAAAGGTTGTCAGGTATGCCTCAATATCATCTGAGGGACACAACTTTGTAAGTTTAATGGCCTTTAGGTTGCTTGCATTTTGTTGCTCACCTGGGTTTTTGCAGATCCTCTGCCTTCGATAGTTTGTAAGGCATCCAGCCATTGCTGCTCCTGTCATTGCATCTCTTCTCTCATCTGTTGTTTCTGTTGCTGCATCTCTTCTCTCCTCAATGCTTCTAACTGTTGAATTTCTTTTTCTCTCTGCTTCTCAGTCTCTTTTTGTTGTATAGCCTACCATTTCAAAAAGTCCATCAGGCTTTTAGGTTCTGTCATTGCCTGTTCTTTTTCCATGACTTGTGCTAGCTGTACAATCTCAGACTGGACTTCAGCTGCAGAATCCATACCTTCCTCTGTGCTTCCCTGGTACTAGGTCCAATACCCATGCACAAATCTCCTGTCTTAGGATATGCACAGATTAAATCCCACTTCTCACACCATCTGTCATCAAGGCATGGGTCAGAAACCATAGGGAAAACCAGGAGCAGTTGTAAAATTCCATAAAACTGTTTATTTGTAGTTGCAGTAACATAAAATAAAATAAACCTGTTCAAAATAACTAATTATATACAGAAGCAAAATAAAATCTCTTGTAAAAAAATCTCCCTTGCAGCTCAGCTTAGCTGTTGTTATAACTCTTTTCAACCCCCATCCTCTGTAAGCATCCTGTCCTTTGTAAATTTCAGGAGCTGCTAGAACATTGAGAACTTCCTGAGGTCCTCATAGCAACTGCAAAAGGCTCAGGCATTGGCACCCAAGTAACCTCTAACTTTTTACGGTTATCTCAAATTATAAATATATACATTTCAACAGTAACACAATTTTCTAAACAAAAGTGATCCCAATATCAGCTACCTTTCCATACATTGATTCTCATATATTTTATATTAGCAGATATAGATATGCAAGGAAGAAAGACAGCAAGAGAAAACTGAGACAGTGAGAGGCAAAAGATTGTGAGACTGGTCAGGTTGCTCAAGTCTGAGGTCTCACAGGAAAATTTGGTTGCACAACCAGACAGAGAAGACAGAAAAGGACAGATCCTTGCATTTAAATACTTTCTCCAAAACAAATGGGACAGGGTCCTATTCTACTCTGTCACACACACACCCACACCAGTCATTCTCCCTGCACTTGTTATAGTTACTGTATCTTGTAGTTTGAACAGCAGTGTCCTGTTATTTTTTTCCTTTTTTATGTTCAACGTGCGCACATGCGCGTCAAACATTTTGTAAGGAGAGTGACTTTTGAGGGGTGTGACACTGTCAGTCCAATGCAAAATGGTCTGCAAGGGGCACATCATTGTCGTACCAATCATCACCCAGGCTGGTCACAACAGTGTTCTAGCTTGCTGGGCAGAAATTTTGTGTATTTCAAAGGAAAGAACTGATCCAATCATAGATTGACTTTTTCCTTTGATCTATGCTGCCCAGCAAGCCCAACTGATCTGTCATGCTCAGCCTGCTGAGGTTGAATTACACCCTGTAACAAAGAAAACTGTCCATCAATGTCTGTTGCTTTTGCTGCCCCTACTGTTCCCCAACACGACCCTCCCATTTAGCAGCCACCACCCCACCCCCACCCCACAAACATAACACTGACATTGGGCATGTCCAATCCCCAGAGACACCATCTGAAATAAAGAAAATGATCCTCATAGTTTACTTTTTTAAATACACCCTGTAAAAAAGAAAACCATCCATTGATGTCTATTGCTGCATCACTGTAACTACCCCCCAGCCCAACCCATGTTAATTTTCTGGCTTGGGAATGCCCAGTCCCATGTGTTGGCTTCTACACCCCACCCTGTCCAAATAACACTGACACTAGGAGGTGCTCAATCCCCCAGTGTCTCCACTTGAAATAAAGAAAACCACCCCTCATAGTTTATTTTTTTTAAATACACCCTATAAAAAAGAAAACTGCCCATCAATGCCTGTTGATGCCCCACTGTAACTGTCCCCCCAAGCCCAGACCATGTTAATCTTCTGGTATGGGGTGACCAATCTCTGCCAGCTTCACCCCCCACCCTGCCCACTATAACACTGACACTGGGGTACCCAATCCCCAAGTGTCATGACCTGAAATAAAGAAACCATCCTTCATAGTATTTTTTTTTGTAAATAAAAGCTGTAAAAAAAAAACCCATCCATCTATGTTTGTTGCAGCCATTGCTGTCCCCCCAACTGACCCTCCCACTCAGCACCCACCACCCTACACATCCCTAAGCTCTTATTCACTGGGGGTCCAACGCCGTAATCCTCTCTGGACTGCAGACACATCTTCACTCTTCAATGCTGCACCACGAACTGAGGAAATCAGGTATGCAGTTCAATGTATTTCAATGGGGTTTTGAACTTACTGACATAATCTGGCCATTTTTTTTTTTTTATATTTTTGCCCCAGATTTTCAATATACCATTTTTGGGACCCCACCTCATGAACAATGACAATGAAATTAGGCAAATCTGTCTTGATAGGTGATTTCGTGGTCACTACATGAAATCCCCTGTCAGGCAGGAGCTGAACATTTTCTCCACCCTTGCTCATGACATGGGGTCATAAAAAGGCTATATTGAAAGTTTCTGGTAAAAATTTTGAAAAACAACTAAGTAATGAGCCTGTGTTGACATTTGTGAATGCAGGCTCGTAAATTTGCGAAATTTCAATATTTTGACCCCAAATTTTCAACATAGCCATTTCTTCACATCATCTAATGAATGTGACAGCTGTTATTTTTCAAATCCTGGCCAAAATGTGTTTTTATGTCCCAAAAGGCGATTTCATGGTTGGTGCATGAAATCACCTTTTGGTCAGGAGTTGAAAATTTTCTTCACCCTTGTTCATAAGGTGGGGTCATAAGAACGCTATGTTGAAAATGCAGGGTACAAATACTAAAAAACAACAAAGTTATGAGCCTACATTGAAATTTGCAAACGCAGGTTTGTAACTGGTAATTTTCAATATTTTGACCCCAAATTTTCAACATAGCCATTTCTTCACAACACCTAATGGTTGTCACAGTTGTCATTTTTCAAATCCTGGCCAAAATGTGTTTTCACATCCTGAAAGGTGATTTAGTGGTTGCTGCATGAAATCAGCTTTCGGGTAGGAGTTGAAAACTTTCTCTACCCTTGTTCATGACGTGGGGTCATAAGAAGGCTATATTGAAAATTTGACGTAAAAATATTAAAAAAACAACAACGTTATAAGCCTACATTGAAATTTACGAATATAGGATCGTAACATTGGTAATTTTCAATGTTTTGACCCCAAATTTTCAGCATAGGCATTTCTTCCCATCATCTCATGAATGAGACGGCTGTCATTTCTCAAATATTTGCCAAAATGTGTTTTCACACTTGTGGCATGAAATCACCTTTTGGGCAGGATTTGAAAATGTTTCTACGCTTGTTCATAAGGTTAGCTCATAGGAAGGCTATGTGGGTTCATAAGAAGGCTATGTTTAAAATCTTGAGTAAAATTATGAGAAAACAACAAAGTTACTGTATGAGTCTACATTGTAATTTTTCATCATACGCTCATAACTGTGGTAATTTTCAATATTTTGACCCCAACTTTTCAACATAGCCATTTGTTTCACACCACTTCATGAATATGACAGCTGTCATTTCTCAAATCCTACCCAAAATGTGTTTTAACACTTGTGGTGCAAAATGATGTTTCAGCCATTATTTTATTAATGACACCTATCATGCTCAGAAGGAGTGGTTATAAAAAGGTTATGTTGCAAATTTGGGGTAAAAATGTGAAAAGTCAACTAAGTTATGAGCAAATGAATTGTTCCAACATTTACTCATAACTTTATTTTTTGCAGATTTTGGCCACCAATGTTCAACATATCCCTTGTGTTACCCCACTTCTTGAACATGGCAGGTGTCATTTTTCAAATCCCCTCTGAAACTTGTTTCCACAGTCACACAGCAAAATCACCTTTTAAATGGGATTTTAAAAATTCCATCTGCCTTGATCATAATGTTTGGTCGTAAAAAGACTGTTGGACATTTGGGGTCAAACTGTGGAAACCGATTTAAAAGTAGATATTGCCTCTCAGCTGCCCTATCCTAGGTAATTACAATCTAACAACGTGTCAAAGCTGGACACCACTGAAAATTAGACATTGTATCTCATCTGCTCTGTCCTGTGTAAATATATAGTAAACATATGTACAAGCATGACCCGGAACAAAAGCAATGCCAATAGTGAACATTTGGCATTGACAAATGCTTGTCTTATTTAAGTTTGAACTGCTTAGAGATCGTGGCTCAAACAGCACTGGATTCATGACACAGGTACAGTCTGCATTGGTCACACAACCATGTGTTCTCCTTGACTCGACATATGTCTGCTTGTTTACTTCAGCAAGCCCCACTACCCTTCCAGTTAGAATCCATGGTGTCTGCCATGGATGACAATATTCAATCCCACTTTGCCAAACAAATGATCTTTGGGAGGACTTTACTTCCCCCTTTGACTCAGTTGGGTGCTGCTGTAAAACACCAAAGCAACTTCAGACCCATTTTTGTTCTGAACTTACGTGCCTCATCATCTGAACCTCACTGTACCAGTGGCTCCGGGTCTGGCATTGCTGAGATCCCCAATAAGCCTGAACATGTAGCTCCCTGCTGTACTAGGGGTGTTCAGCTGGTATGCGCTATGGGGAGGGTGTGCACAAAACACATTATATTTTATGAGGTCTGGGGCTGTGGTGCCCACGGGGTGCAAGACCATAAGGACTGACCTGTGAACACACACAGAAGCAAAAAGCAATATCCACAAGCACTGAGTCATGTAGCCAGTCCTTTATTCTTGGAGAGGTCCTTCACATCCTCGTACAGCAATTCATTTTAACAACTGGCAGCTTCAGCAGAGGCTGCAGGGGTATATAAAATAGCAGGGCATTCACTGAGCATCAAATTTCTACTGAAACATATACTAAGCAACAGATCACATTCACTGGGCATATATATATATATATATATATATATATATATATATATATATATATGGCATCTGGATCCCTTCAGGTGGCTACAGCAGAGAGAGGTTGTCAGAATGTCAATCTCTGGAGCTATTGTCTGCCACTGAGCTTATAGGCTTTTTTGAATTTATATTTGATTCATTTCTAGACTCTATTTTAAGGATTTAAGGATTTTTTAAATTGTGCTTGCCATATTTGGATCTGGATTATAAATTGTGAATTACTTTCCATTCCAGGAGTCTTATATGTCTTATATGCCAGTTTCTATTTGTCTCTTGTATGCTGTTAAGACTCACTAGGAGGGTTTTAAAATGTGAGTGTGTCAAACTACCCTTACTAGGATGGTGCACTTCGATCTCTTTTTCTGGTCTCATTTAGAGATCCTGTATGATGGATCATTTACCCATCAATCTGAAGGTTGCAAAGAAATAACAAGAAGATACATAGTGAAGAATGGAGGCTGAAGACCTGGACAGACCTGGAGAGATGCAGAGGGTTTAGAACACATGGAGTTTGGAGAAGCAGAGACAAGGATAGATCAGACTGCGAGGGGAAGAGAAGAAAGAAAAATATAAGAGTGGCTGGGGAACTCTAGATCTTCAGGATTGTGAAAGACAGTGAACTCAGAGCTGTGATCATGATTGTGGAACAGCAAGGGATTGTCAGGAAATGGAACTTTAAAAACACTGGACTTGGATTTGGAGGCTAAATAAAACTGTCAGCTAAGTTCTTTATTTAAACCAAACATTCAAAGGATATGTACCTCAATCATGCTACAGATAAGGGGAATGCTAATCCAGGACAAAGTAACACTTCTCAAAAGTTTTACCTTTTAAATATTTTAGTTTATTATAAAATCTCATTATACGGAATGATATTTAAAATCTATAACCTTGTAAAGAAATTTTAAAATTTTGCAAGCTTAACTGATCTCATGACCCTTGTCTAACCAATATTATTCATGTGGTTTGAACTGTTGCTGGTGACGTCAGATGGCAAACATTCAGCACTCAGCAAAGTCAAACTCTCTACAGAAAGCAGTTATGTGAAGTTCTAATGCTGATATGATGAAATAATCTGTTTTATTTCTTAGAAATAGCTCCTTAAGTTCAATTATTTGGTGGTACGTTTTCTACAGTTACTAAGATACATTTACTTTTAAAAGTATTTGATTTACAGATGCACTCCATGCCACTTGAGTCAAGAGGCAGAAAGCTGAAAGCCTTGCTGACACAAATAATGAAATTAGTAGCACATCTCAGAAGACAATTTTGAATTCTAGTTTCTTCCATTCTTTTCTGGCAAAAATAAATTAAAATAGTAGCATTATATTAAATGATCTTTACTCTGAATTTGTTAATAAAATTAGTTGGGGAAGTCAAACCACTGAAGGTATCTTTTTTTTTATATATTACCTCTCTAGCATTTAATACAGAGCAACTTTTAAAGGGATCCGAGAGTGAAATATCAGGCTAGACTTTGAACAGTTATAGACATTATAGTGATACTGCTGGCTGGGTGATAGAATCTACTAGTCTTTTGACTCGACAGTCTCACAAAAATGAAAAAGGACAAGCAAAACGTCAAGGAACTCTGCAAGGTTGGTTTAATATATTTAAATACACTTTTTAATATGGAATTTTGTTGCAATAATTCTCTTTTTATAATTGTTCGGCAAGAGCAACCAAGTTTGGGATTTTTGATCCACCTTGATTGGATACTAGCTTTTACTAATATTTTTACAGCATTGTTAAAGTTTTTTTTTCTTCCTGTTAAAATGGGTCAAAGCAAAACAATTAAGATAGGAAAAGGGTTAGAAAAAACACCTAGTAATAAAATCAGCTTTTTCTAAGGGATAACTTGAGCAAATACATGAGGAATAATGAGTATAACTGTTTGGAGCCAGTAGACTTAATCCTAGTTAGGCTTACAGTACAAGGCTTTGGGTTGGATAAGAGCTCATGAAGGGAATTAAAAAGCTAGAAGAACCTGAAGTGCTTAAAAGTCATTCAGAAAAGGGTTAAATGTAAACTGTTCCTTGTTTAACCTGAAAAATCCTCCCAATTATCCACTTGAAGTAAATACAGTCATTTCTAGTTAGATAAGCCTGTTACAAATGTTCCTGAAGAAGGAGGTGATGGATGGTTATTGATGGTGCACAAAAACAGACAAATGTGCACAGAGTTACTGTATGGAATGATGTGCTCGTTTTTACTAGAGAAAACTCTGAAACTTTGAATATCAAGGAAAATTATTTAGAGGATTATGAAAAATACCTAACACCATTTTTTAGAAAGAGCTAAACAAGTAGATAATAGGAAAATGGATAATATTTCATTCATCTGTCCTGAAAATGTCCCAGTGGCTGCTTCATCTCCAGTTAAATGGAATTATCATCAAGAAAACTACCCATTAGAGATAACTGAAATGCCACAGAAAGATGTTAGTATCGAATCATTGCTTATGAAAGAAAACAAACATACTATTGGCACAGGTTTTATCTGTTCTGTCATAAAATATGGTTGTAAATCTCCAAAGGGAGGAACTTGGAAAATTACAGGCAAATCAAAATGTAATACATAATCAAACAGATACTTTGCAACAGGCTATAGGTAATGATGTTAATACGAAAAAGCCCACAGTTAAAGAGATCACAAATAAAATGGCATGCACTGAACAAGAAGAGATAAATAAATTAACAGCTGATTTGAGGGAATGCAAGAAAACAAATAAAAATAAGAACTGATTTACCAAAATCCAGAAAGAGAAGGCAGAATCAGCCCAGCAAGATCTAACTTCTTTTGAAAAGTGGGTATTAATCAAGAAGGAGAAAAGGAAATCATTCTGACCTCATCAAACATCAGAAAATAAGTCTAAAAAAGCAGTATCTAAAGTAACCCAAACAACTCAAAGGAAAATAGTATCAGGTACAGGAAGTCAAAAAAATGATGGAAACAGAGAATCTATTACCCACTGTGTACTTTAAAAATATTTCAAAATCCCAAAATGAAAACCAAATGAGTTTTACTTTGGCAGTATATAACATTATAAATGGTGTTCTAGAAAGTAAATTTGACTGGCAATCCATCTCATCTGTTTATAGATATAAACTAAAACCCGCTAAAAGATGGGTGTGCCTGACTGTGAAAACACATAAGAGTAAAGAGCAGATTTTTGCTGCAAAAAAATCTTTTAAACACCTAGGTCTCTTGGTAGAAAGAATCCAAGGCATGGATTACATTAAAAAAGATCAGCATACTGACAAAGATCTAGTTGTTAGAGCCAAGTACAAATAAAATAATAACTGTAACTCAGAGACAGAATAAACAACAACTAATCACAAAAATGTTGGCAAAAAACTTTCCTGTAACTGAATTAAAAGGAGACAAAGATGGATCAGAAGTTTGGATCGGAGGCAGAAGGAAAATAGGTACTAAGTTAAACACAAGTGTTATCTGAGAACAGCGATACTCAGTATTGAGTGGTTCAGGAGCCACATGAGCAGTCAGCATTAGCCAAGGAGCCACAGCATACACGTCCTATATTGCCGGTGTCTACGTGAGAGGCGACCACATAAATGGGCTTATGGTATGTTTTTCCAATAAATTAAACTGTTTCACTTATAGCTGTTTTTGTAACCTATTTTTATTGGCAGTGGTAGCACTCTTTTTTTCCTATTTTGTTGATTTCTGTAATGTCCAGTTCAGCTTAATTTGTGAACAGAAATGACTGCCAATGGTCACTCACAAACTCATTCACATAATGTGATCTCAGACAGCTGCAACAATTGAAAAGTGCTACTATTTAGAAATGAACTATGTTAAAATTAAATTAAATTAAATTATATTTCACAAGCACTTGATATAAAACTTCTACCCTAAAAAAGTTTATGGATATAGATCAGCTATTTGTTTGAGACAGCTATTACCTAGGGCTTAGTTATTAGCTCTCGGAAATGACAGCATCAAGCAAACAGCTGGTCTACAGCCATAAACCTTTTCTAGGTTACCAGTTCAGCTTGATTAGCTAACATGAAACCATGGTTTTACACGTTGAAGAACTGCAGGTGCTAAGGAGGTAATTGTTAAACAGCCGCAAGTGGTACTCTGAAGAGCTGCATGTAGCTCGTGAGCTGCGGACTGAGTATCACTGTCTTAGAAGAATCCAGTGCACAGTGCAGTCTTCTGGAAGTATCTATTAAGAGTTATTGCAAAAAGGCAGATTATCCAATTTGGGAGGATGAAAACCATTTCAAGACTTTGGACTCTTCAGGCAGTAGTAATCTCAAGGAAAACTGACTACAACAAATCTGAGTTAAAGAGATACACCATTGGGGGACACATTTTTACTATTGTCATGGAACATTGCAGGCTTTTTCAATAAGGTAAAAGATGATTCCTGGTTGGAATTTCTAGCAAGCCATCATGTTTTATTGTTTCAAGAAACTTGGAACCACAATAAAATTATTTGAATGATTATAACATTTTGAGTTTCTAGGGACTAAACCAAATAACCACGGAAGAGCCGGCGGTGAGCTTATCATCCTGACATCTACAGAAGTTGATTGGCATTGCAAACTTCTTAGAATAGGCTATCCTTACTTTTTAACAGTAATTCTGAAATTGAGTCCCAGAGACATCTTTGGAATAGTTAATGGATATATTGCACCCCAATAGATTTGGAAAAAGCAGAACATGTTGAAAAAACACTTTGTAATATTCTGTAATTTATGTCCAAGAACTTCCCAGGTATTTATATAATATTAACGGGTCATACTAATGCATGGCTAGGTCAACTCAACTAGTGTAATTCAGGCACTCAGTTACTAGATGACCTCCTTAATATTCCAATGAGAAAATCCTTTGATAAAAAACGTTCTGACTTAGGAAGAAGGTTGTTAGCCCTAGCTCAGGAATTTAACCTGAGAGTCCTTAATGACAGAGCCATAGGAGATCAAAAAGGAACAATAACTTTTTCCGTTGTAAAAATGGGTAGCATTGCAGATATTTGCTTTTTGGATATATTTAGATGCTCAGATGTCATGATTTTTAAAGTTATTACTAAAATATAGAGCCATCACATGCCAATTCAACTTAGGTTGAATTCAAGTGAAAAATAAAGTCTATCTAATGTTGCTCAATTTTATGAGCAAAATTATCTTGCATCTATCAATCCTAAAAGAATTATATGGTGTCCATATGTAGAACAGAGTTTAAAACAACTGTTAACTGATGATCAACTCATTGCATTTCAAAACCTGTTAGAGAATTGCACATGTACTAATGTTTTAGAAAGTTATGAAGAAATCCTGGCCACGGTCAACATATTATTTCAAGATCTTGTGGTAAATTTCAGCTCAACCAGTAGGAATAAAAAGACTGGCAGATCCATTATTAAAAATTGGTATGATAAAGAATGTAAAGACAGAAAAAGATTGCTATCAAAAGTAAATATTTTGTAAATATCTGACTCAGTACAGTAGAAATTAATTCTGTCTATTTAGAAATGAACATAGAACCTTCCTGAGGAATAACAGAATGTTGTTTTTTTTTTCAGAATACATTGTGGCAGGACTTAAATGTTGCAATAACTTAAAAAGACTCCAAGAGTTTCTGGAGCCTTGTAGCTTATTGAATGAAAACAGATAAAACTAATGTGCAATCATTTATCACAGGACAAGAGTGGTTACTGCACTTCAGTATGGTTTATAAAGTCTGCAACAATAATCAAAGTGCCAAAAAGGAAACTATGTAGAGTCAAAATATTTGTGATACGAGAAAAGATAGTCCACATTAATGTTATGTTAATCCAATAGAAGAAGAACCATTAATCACATAGCAGAAAGAGACTAAAGCCCTAGGTGCTGATGTGTTACCCGCCAAAATATTTCACACTAATGTTAGTTTTGGGCAAAAATCCTAGCAATAGTCTTACCAATGATTAATGTAACCTTACTTCTTCCTGATAAATGGAGTACAGAAATAGTTTATCCATTATGTAAAGAGATGTCAGGTTAAACCTATTAATTATAGGTCCATTACCCTTCTTAGCATACCTCAAAAACTCTATACAATATTTAATTTAAAACATCTTGAAGACTGGGAACAGGATAACCACATCTTTTATGAATATCAAGCTGTGTTTAGGTATGGTGGATCAACAATAGACTATATAGCAACAATAGATTAAGTAAGTTACAAATACACAGAAATTGGAACAAAATTTCTGTATGCTGCATTTTTGATCTCAGTCAAGCTTTTGACTCTGTCACTAGAAACATACTATGGAACATGTTAGAAAATGATCCTATTGAAACTAAACTGCTTGAAATATTAAAAACATTATGTAGCAATTCAGATAAGATGTAGCCCTGAAGTCCATTTATCCCAAACCTTTAAGAACTGAACATGGCATATGACAGGGTTGTATTTTGACTCTCTTTCTTTTAATTCATTTGCCAATCCAGAGTTACATATAGAATGTTTTGCACCTGAAATATGGAATACAAAAATTCCATTACTTGCTTACACAGACTATGCAGTTTTCATGTCATATACCTCACTAGGACTACAACATACACTAAATATTTTTTCACATATATTAGAAAAGCTGGAATTACAGATTAATAGTAACAAATCAAAGGTTCTAATTTTTCTTCCAAAAAATTAAACCTATCTTGATATATTAATAATAAAAATGTTGACATTTCTGAAAAATTATAAATACTTGGGTGTTATGTTAGCAAGCAACTTAAGCTGGAATTCTCACTTTGAAATAGTCAAACACAAAATAATAAGTTTGCAGGTATCAAAATGTTTGCACTGAAATATGGGGGAGATTTTTATACTGATATGATAATATTTGACACAAAAGTAAAAAGCAGCTTACTTTATAGAGCAGCGGTACTGTATAGGGAGCATATAACAGAACTGAAATGTTAGAGTATTACAAAATAAATTCTTGAAAGTCATGTTAGGTGTGGGAGAGTATATTCCAGCAGCACATTTGAGGGCAGAAATAGGAATAGTTTCATTAAAAACATGATACTCATTAGATCATTAAACTATTTTATCAGAGAATCTTCCATGTCTTTTGAAAGACTGCTGAAACAGATTCTTCTTGAATTATATAATGACTCAATTAATGGTAAAAGTCAGTGGCTGGCTACACAATTAATATCAAAGCTTAATTCATTTGGAGTGTTCTGATTTGTTTATACACAATATCGATGAAGGTACTCAAAAAATTTATATGTTAATATCATACGTATTGTTGACACTGAAATGCAATAAGACAAGGTCAGAATAAGAAATTCACAAATTTTAGCAGGTTACATACTTGTTAAATTAGAATGGGAGCCAGAAGATTACCTTTGTTTTTGTCTCAATTTGGAATACGAAAGAAACTTGGCAAAATTTAGGTGTTAAATATTTGCAGATCATAGGGGGCTGCATGTAGATATGTAAGACAATTGTAAATGTCACTCTACGTACACCTGTATCAGCCTGCACATTCTTTTTGACTGTTCTATCCCATATACACTAAGAATTAAGGGGACAAATCCTTTAATGCAAAATAGAAATTCAGCCATCAAAATTATAACTTTATCTGGCTTACCTCTTTGCAGAAAGGTGCAGTTAGTTTCGAATTGGCAATTTTTATAACAACTGTATTAAGAATCTTTAAATGATGAACTACTATAACTTGTGGAATCTGTTTCAATCAATTTGTTATGTAACCCCCTTACAAATGGGGGTTCAGGAAAAGACTCTATAGAGCCTGCCTAAGTGTTTCCCTGTCTGCTGGCGTTCGGCGTTTAAGCCATTAAATGTGGTTCCAAGTGAGTGCTGTTTGAGCCTCCACGTACTGTCTCTTTAAGAGCTGTCTAATTGCAGACTTAGTGGGTCTGTATGGGGGGACTGTGCATTTAATGCTCAAATCCCGCCTGAGCTGCTGTCAAATCGCTCCATTTCTGCAGTCACTAAGAGCGCAGAGGGAGCCTAAATGAAAGGTGCAACTGTTTACCTGAAACTAGTTAGAGTATTAAGTAAATTGCAGTTTGTCTAACCTGCCTTTCTTGCAGCTGGGACTCTGCATGTTTTGCCCCTCCATGTTGGATCTGAACTGCTGAATGGGTCCAATCAATGGGAGAGAGGGCCTCTAAAATGGAGTTTGTTCAGACCAACCAGAATTAGGACTCTCTTGGCAGCTGGCTTACCATGCGGAGATATAGCTAGTAATTCTGGGAAGTGAAGTTCTGGACCTTAGTGTCTATTTGCACCAATGGAGAGAGTTATGAGTGATTGACAGCTGAGTCCACCAATTGGACTGGGTGGCGCCTGAAGGGAATGCTCTGCCTTGCATCTGGACAGATCAGATCCGTTGTGACCGTGACGAGAGAAGGAGCTCCGAGCTTCTGCGCTGCATAGTTTCGCGCGGGAAGTGCATGGGAGGCCTAAAAGTCAGGTTGCTGTGTTGCCAGTTTACTTCAGACTGAATCTGAGACTTCAGAGAGGAAGAGAGGCTGAAAGAGTGGAAACCAGGCTCACCCTGTAGAAGACTGGAGAAATTGCTGAATCACGCTCGGTCTGTCAGGAAGTGAAGCTGCAGTGTGAACTCCCGGGTGTTAGCAGTAAGTGCAATCAGGACCTGAAAGCAGCTGCCTGGTATAGTAATTTCCTTTACATATAAATGTGTGGATTGCTTGTGAGGAATAGCTAAATGGGTTCTTTTATCCCCATGAAGTGTAGACTGAAAGCCAAGTTGAATGTATGCGGACTGAATCTGTTTGCTGATCAAAGGTGTGTGACTGACTTCTAGGATCTCATCTCCCTGCTGTGTGTGTCTGGCAATCAAGAACCACCATATGCACCAGGTCTTCAGCGTGAGGTATTGTGAATACCCATCAGGGCATCCCCTGTAACTGATTAATCATCAACAGTGTTTCATCTGATTTCTTTTCCTTCATTTCTTCAAAGACTGAGCCATCCGGCCCCGGATTACAATTGGGTGTTGTGCATATTTTTCCATCACAGGGCCCTAACCAGCTGCACTGATCCTGGCTAGCCCCCCTCCATCCTGGGTACCCAATGAAAGTGACATTTGGGACTCTGAGTATGTGCACAGTACTGTGATTATTAATGTGTCTAACCTAATTAACCTGATTCCCCCTTTCCTAGTTATAGCTCCTTAAATAAATCAGATCTGTTTGTTTCAGCAAAGTTACACTGACTGTAGTGTTCGTTTATGTTAAGGTATTGCACTGTGGCTATTGTACTGCATCATCTTGTTTTACAGGGGGTCCCCAGAGTCAAGCTGACAGAGCCAGTCCTGGGGGTAAGTGTAAATCGTGAAGATACTCATGGTGTATTGTGTGGGCCACTAGTGGGAGGAAAAGGGGGTCACAGTATCCCAGAGGGCTGTGACCAGGTCAGAACAGATAATGCCAATGCTGACCTCTAAGTGGAGGCACCCGCCATAGAACCTAGGCCCCTCAATCTGTTAGTAGTCAAGCAGGCAGGGGTAGTAGCCCTTGAGATCTGGGGGTTACATCTTGGATGCTCCACTGAGATTAGCATCCTCTAGTGGCCGAGTGAAGAAAGTACCTCATTATGTTTAACTTAAAGGAGAAAATGGAAGGGAGTACCACGTCCAAGTTAAAACCCAACCCCCTTAAGAGGATGCTACACAAATTGATGGGATGGTGTGAAGCTGAGGAAATGGACTCCCAAAAGGCTGTTTTATTGCTGGATGCCCCTTTGGGAATTAAAAGTGCTGACATTGCCTCTACTGAAGAACATGTCAAATGTATGGGCAAGATGGAAGTAAAAGGGCGATATGTCAACTTGCTCGAACAAACCCTGCAAGTGCTGCTTTCATGCAGTATTCTGATAGACCCTGAGAAGGTGCCCCCTGTGATTTTGCCCAAAGGTGCCCAGAAGAGATGGAGGGTTATTCACACACGTAGTGGTTTGGCCACCCAGGGTGGATCCCCTAGTACTAACAGCTTTAAGGAAAAACTGCTCAAACTGTTAGCCGTAGAAGGGAGAACCACTCAGGAACTGATAAAAGTATTAGACATCTCGGGCAACCATACTCTTCTGCCTTCCCCAGGTACATCTCCTGGGTCCTCTAAGAGCTCCATACTAGCCCCACCCCTATGGTTATCCCCCCCATTCAACTAGATTCCTATTGGAGATTGAGACTTTTCTCCAGTACTGTTCCAGTGCCTTCAGGGGAAGATGATTTGGAGACCTGGACAGGCTATGATACCCCTTAAGTACAAGAGTGGCAGTGCTCCTATGGGGAAAAGAGAAAACAGTTGATGGAAAGTTTGAGGGGTCCTGCACTGGAAGCCATTTGATTCCTACAGGCTACTAGTCCGGAGACCACTGCAGCAGAATATCTTTCCGCATTAGAGGGGGTATTTGGCAGCACCGAAACTGGAAAGGATCTATTATGTAAGTTCAAGTCAGTGGAGAAATGAGAAATTGTCTGCTTTTGTTACCAGAATGGAAAGGGCTTTGCAAAAGGCCCACCAAAAAGGGGGAGTGTCTTCCCAAGCACTAAACCAGGTCCGATTAGACCATATATTGAAATCAGCAAGATTTTCAAGTGTAATATTGCTGAAACTCAAATTGCAAGACAGGAGGGCCAACCCTCCTGAGTATTTCCACTTGATGAGAGAGATCCGTGAGACTGAAACTGATGAAGAGGGATGGGAACCCTATGCTGGGGTGGTGAACCCTTGTCAGACCCCTGAGAAGAGTGAGCCAAATGAGGCTCAACAGCTGAGAGGGTTAATTAAGGAATTGACTGAGACCTACCGGGAACCGGATCTGTATCAAGCTCCCCCTGAATCTATAAGTGGAGTGGGAGTGCACATTGTTTCCCCTGAAACCCAGATTGAGAGCAATCTAAGAGCAGAAATAAGGGACTTAAGAGAGATGGTGAGGGAACTGCAGTGGGCTGCTCTCACCCCCAATAAAAGTGAAGACCCAGAGGTCCAACAGGGTAAACCCTCAGTTCAAGAAGAGCCCTGCAGGGCCCCTGAGATGTCCAACCAGATAAGAGATCCCCCTTCCTCCAAGGACAACAGAGATACTAAGTTTTGCTACCATTGTGGAGAGGATGTACACTTTCAGACTGCTTGTCGGCTGCCAGAGAACTTGAGAAAAGTTACCAACAGGTTAGTAGCCTGGCATCGCAAAACATATGCCTGATCACCAGGGGGAGCCACCTGGAAATGTTTTGGCAGCCGGGCCAAAGCCCGAACGACATCCCAAGTAATGCCCTCTGAATGGTCCGAGGTGGTGGGTCCCTCCATGGAGACTACTGTGAAAGTGAATGGGGTACCCACCAGAGCTGTGTTAGACAGTGGCTCCCAAGTGACAATTCTGTTTCAGGACTGGTATCAAAAGCATTTGTCTACTGTACCCCTGCAACCCCTGAATGGACTAAATGTGTAGGGCTTGAGTGAGAAGGCCTACCCATACTCTGGCTATATCCGAATTTGGTTGTCCTTTCCCACCTCTGTGGCTGGAGTGGCAGAGCAAGTGGAGACCTTAGCCTTAGTGTGTCCCCCTACTGGACTGTATGATGGGGTTCCATTGCTGAGTGGAACTAATGCACATATGTTTGGGTGACTAGCGCAGTTATGTTATGAAAAACAAGGGTCCCGGACTGGTAGGGCCCTAAGAATTCTGGCCTTGATTAAAAAGGCCTATGAGGCACAGAGAGATGCTAACAGAAGGGAACCAGAGGAACCAGTTGGGGTTGTCTGGAAGAAGGATCCTGAATCCTTGCTTTTGGCACCAAATGCCCAATGTGTCCTGCAAGGAGAGGTCCATATGAAAAAGGATGTCAAGAACAAAATATTAATGCTGGATGCACCAGGAGATGGAAAACTGCCCGAGGGGCTGCTGGTGAAGCCAAGTATTCTGCCTGCTAGAGCCCATGCTTTTGCCAGGAGAGTGATGGTTCAAGTTCACAATGTGTCTGACAGGGAGATTCGAGTAAACCGAGGTTGCACCCTGGCTACTGTGCATTGTGCAGATACTGCTGTGCTACCCAGCAACAAGAGTTCAGGAAAAGGTGATAAAGTAACGCCTGACTTGTTTGATTTCGGTGACTCCCCGTTGCCAGCGGAATGGAAAGTGAGGATCAGTAAGAAGCTTGCACAAAGAGACCAGGTGTTCTCTTTACAGGAGTGGGACGTAGGCTGCATGCAGGGGCCGAGCACCATATCCGGCTGCAGGATGACAGGCCATTTTGTGAGAGGTCTTGATACCTGGCACCTGCTGACATAGACGATGTGAGGAGACATTTGCAAGAGATGTTGGCTGCTGGTGTAATACAAGAATCCTGAAGCCCATATGCTTCTCCCATTGTGGTAGTGAGGAAAAAGAATGGGACTGTGAGGATGTGCATAGATTATCGCACCTTAAACCGGCGGACTATCCCTGATCAGTATACAATGCCATGCATTCAAGATGCTTTGGACTGCCTGAATGGTAGCAAATGGTTTTCCGTGCTGAATCTTCACAGCGGGTACTACCAGATCCCAATGGCAATGGAAGACCATGAGAAGATGGCCTTTATCTGCCCTCTGGGTTTCTATGAATTCATGAGGATGCCTCAAGGGATTTCAGGCACCCCAGCCATTTTTCAATGACTAATGGAGCGTGCAGCAGGGGATATGAATTTATTAGAGTGCTTGGTGTATTTGGATGATGTTATTGTGTTTGGCAGCTCGCTGGAGGAACATGAGGTTCGACTGTTCAAGGTGTTGGACTGACTAGAGGACTTTGGCCTGAAATTGTCCATTGATAAGTGTCAATTCTTTCAAACATCCATAAAGTATGTGGGGAACATTGTTTCTACTGAAGGGATAGTGACAGACCCGAGTAAAGTTGAGGCCCTAACGACCTGGCCACAACCCCAAAATCCGAAAGAACTGCAAAGATTCCTGGGTTTCTGTGGTTATTATCGGCGTTTCATCAAGGACTATTCAAGAGTGATCTGCCTTTTACTTAACCTTATTCAAGGGTATCCCCAACCCACAAAAAATTAAAAAAAATCAGCATCCCTCGAGACTGAGAGAGTGTATTTTCGTCCAAATGAAGCATTTGGGGCCCGCTGGACTCCTGATTGTGAGACTGCTTTTCATGAGATCATATATCAACTTACCCACACTCCAGTATTGGCCTATACAGATACAACAAAACCTTATTTCCTGCACACTGATGCTAGCTTGCAAGGGTTGGGAGCTGTGTTGTACCAGGAACATGAGAATGGTTTAAGACCGGTGGCTTTTGCCAGCAGGAGCCTGACCCCTTCTGAAAAGAACTATCCAGTACACAAGTTAGAATTCCTAGCTCTGAAGTGGGCCATTGTGGACCAATTTCATGAACACTTGTATGGGGCTAAAATACTGGTAAAAACTGACAACAATCCCTTGACTTATGTCCAGACTTCAGCTAAATTAGATGCCACTGGCCATAGGTGGCTTTCTGCATTATCTACATATGACTATGCTGTTGAATACAGAGCAGGCCTGAACCACATAGATGCTGATGCTCTCTCACAGAGACCTGTCCCCATGAATAACTGGGTCAGACTGTCAGGACCTGATATTTGAGCACTCTGCCAGAAGTTTGATAGGGAGGAACAAATGTCCACTGACGCAGTGGACTGTATGGTGGATTGTTTGAGACCCTCTGAAAATTGCATTCCAGCTGCTTATTGCCACTTCTCTGCCTTGGACAATGGTGCTTTGTCTCAGTTCAATAATGACAGTATTCAGCAGGCTCAATCCGGAGATCCCACGATCAAAACAACTCTAGAAACCCTCCAAGCAGGGAAAGATGTGTCCAGGTTACAGTTCCCTGATTTGAGATATAAAGAAGGCCCTAACTTGTAACTGATCAATGGACTGTTATATAGAGAGACGATAGACAGAGGGGGACAAATGGACAAGCAACAGTTAGTTTTGCCTACTGCCTTTTGAGACTTGGTGCTGAGGTCCCTACACAACTACATGGGGCACCTTGGCATAGACAGAACATTTGATTTAGTGCGATCCAGATTTTATTGGCCTAAAATGGGGGCTGATGTTGAACAACACATTAGAACTTGTAGTCACTGCTTACAGAGAAAAGCTTTGCCACAAAGGGCTGCCCCTCTTGTTAACATCACCACCAGTGCCCCCATGGAATTGGTCTGTATTGACTTTCTGAGTTTGGAGCCAGATCAAAGAAACATTGGTAATGTGCTGGTGGTTACTGACCATTTCACCCGATATGCCCAAGCTTTCCCCACCAGGGACCAAAAGGCCTCAACCGTGGCCAAAGTGCTTATAGAAAACTTTTTTGCTCACTATGGGGCACCACAAAGAATCCATTCTGATCAAGGAAGGGACTTTGAGAGTCGTCTGATTAAAGAGATGCTTTCTCTGTGGGGAGTGCGAAAATCCAGAACCACCTCTTATCACCACCAAGGGGACCCACAGCCTGAACATTTCAACTGCACTTTGCTAGATACTGTATGTTGGGCACCCTTCATCCCAAAGACAAACCTAGATGGAGCCAACAAATCAGAACACTGGTACATACCTACAACTGCACTAAAAATGATACCATTGGGTTCTCCCCCTACCGCCTGATGTTTGGAAGAGAAGCCCAACTGCCGGTAGATGTGTGTTTTGGAGTTTCCCCCGATGGGGTTCAAGCAGCTACTCACTTACAGTATGTGCAAAAATTAAAGGCCCAGCTAAATCATGTGTACCAACTGGCTCAAACCATGGCTACTAAAAGAAATCTGGCCAACAAAGAAAGGTATGATAAAAAAGTGAATGCACTGGAACTCTGGGAGGGAGATTGGGTGTTGCTAATAAATCTGGGACTGCATGGCAAGCACAAGATTGCTGATAGGTGGCACCATCTTCCTCACATTGTGGTAGGCAAACTAGATGATCTGCCTGTGTACAAAGTAAGGCCTGAGAATAATTCGAAAGATGTGAAAACAATGCATAGAAATCAATTACTGCCCATTGGACAAATCTTGATTGAGTCTGAGCCCCCAGAAAATGCCCCCTCTGGAAAAGTGACTAGAGCTGCTGCTAAACAAAAATCACGAAAGCCTGCACCTACAGAAGCTGAGTTAAAGTGTTCCCCTCCACAAGCCCCGATTGAACATGACTGTCAGTCCATGTCAGAGGAAAGTGAGTGTGGCTTTGAATACTACCCTTCTAACGAACTGAGTCAATTGTTTTGGGGCAATCCCCTAGTCAATCCTGGAGATGAAGCTGGGACTTCTGGACTGTCTAAGCCCCCAGCTTTGTCTCTGGAGCCAGTGCTCCCAGAAAGTGAGATGCAAAGCATCAAGTCAGATGATATGGAATCATTGGGTATGGTTGAACTGTTTGAGTTTTCAGAGGAGGAAAAAGATGAAATGGGACAAACTAGTGATATACCAGAACAAGAAGAGTGTGTTGAGTGCCCTGATAGTTCACTGCCAGTGTCAGAAAACTCCCCATGTGAGCCAAGTGTTGTGGACTCTGAGACTGTACCTCCTGGAGCTGAAAGTGCCCCAAGTTCTAGCCTCTCTACCCCAATGGAGACTTCCCTGGCGAGTAAAGACAGTGCTGAAAGTGAGTCTAACAGTGCAGAGACTGTAACAGTTCCCCCAGAAGGACTCATCCAGCTGTGAGGCCTGTGGTACGTTTAAGTTATGAGTCCCTGGGCAGACCTGTGGACCTGCCTCTTAACGTGGTCCATAAGGGAGTGTGTGTAACCCCGAGCTTGTTGCCCAAACTAAGCCTGGGAAATAATTCCAGATTACTTGTATTGCCCTCTGAGTATGGTGCCCCTGCCCTGTCCAGCCCCAAGGTAGCTGATAGGGAAGGGCCCCCTGTTTTTCAGTTTCATGTGCAGGAAGGGTGACCTAATGCTGAAATGTTGTTGTGTATACAATATGATAACCTGTGGTAAGCTGTGAAATATAGAATAAGTACGTATGATCAAGAACTAACATCTGAGTGTGATTTAAAGAATGCAACTCCCGCCGCTAGTAATGTACATGTATTTAGTAGTTGTTTTACAATTGTTATAAGGGTAACTACTTGACATGGATGCCAAGTTCTTTTCAGACAAGGAAAGGTGTAACCCCCTTACAGATGGGGGTTCTGGAAAAGACTCTATAGAGCCTGCCTAAGTGTTTCCCTGCCTGCTGGCATTCGGCGTTTAAGCCATTAAATGTGGTTCCAAGTAAGTGCTGTTTGAGCCTCCACATACTGTCTCTTTAAGAGCTGTCTGATTGCAGACTTAGTTGGTCTGTATGGGGGACTGTGTATTTAATGCTCGAACCCCGCCCGAGCTGCTGTCAAATCGCTCCGTTTCTGCAGTTGCTAAGAGCGCAGAGGGAGCCTAAATAAGAGGTGTAACTGTTTGCCTGAAACTAGTTGGAGTATTAAGTAAACCGCAGTTTGTCTAACCTGCCTTTCTTGCAGCTGTGACTCTGTGTGTTCTGCCCCTCCATGTTGGATCTGAACTGCTGAATGGGTCCAATCAGTGGGAGAGAGGGCCTCTAAAATGGAGTTTGTTCGGACCAACCAAAATTAGGACTCTCTTGGGAGCCAGCTTACCATGAGGAGATATAGCTAGTAATTCTGGAAAGTGAAGTTCTGGACCTTGGCGTCTATTTGCACCAACAGAGAGAGTTCTGAGTGATTGACAGCTGAGCCCACCAATTGGACCAGGAGGCACCCAAAGGGAATGCTCTGTCTTGTGTCTGGACAGATCAGATCTGTTGTGACTGTGATGAGAGAAGGAGCTCCGAGCTTCTGTGCTGCATAGTTTCACACGGGAAGCACGTGGAAGGCCTAAAAGTCAGGCTGTTATGTTGCCAATTTACTTTGGACTGAATCCGAGACTTCAGAGAGGAAGAGAGGCTGAAAGAGTGGAAACCAGGCTCACCCTGTAGAAGACTGGAGAAATTGCTGAATCACGCTCGGTCTGTCAGGAAGTGAAGCTGCAGTGTGAACTCCCGGGTATTAGCAGTAAGTGTGATCGGGACCTGAAAGCAGCTGCCTGGTATAATTTCCTTACATATAAATGTGTGGATTGCTTGTGAGGAATAGCTAAACGGGTTCTTTTATACCCATGCAGTGTAGACTGAAAGCCAAGTTGAATGTATGCAGACTGAATCCGTTTGCTGTTCAAAGGTGTGTGACTGGCTTCTAGGATCTCATCTCCCTGCTGTGTGTGTCTGGCAATCAAGAACCACCATCTACCCCAGGTCTTCAGTGTGAGGTAGTGTGAATACCCATCAGGGCATCCCCTGTGACCAATTAATCATCGACAGTGTTTCATCTGATTTCTTTTCCTTCATTTCTTCAAAGACTGAGCCATCTGGCTCCGGATTACAGTTGGGTGTTGTGCATATTTTTCCAACACAGGGCCCCAACCAGCTGCACCGATCCTGGCTAGCCCCCCCTCCATCCTGGGTACTCAGTGAAAGTGACATTTGGGACTCTGAGTATGCACACAGTACTGTGATTATTAATGTATCTATCCTAATTAACCTGATTCCCCCCTTTTCTTGTTACAGCTCCTTAAATAAATCAGATCTGTTTGTTTCAGCAAAGTTACATTGACTGTGGTGTTTGTTTATGTTAAGGTGTTGCACTGTGGCTATCGTAGTGCATTATCTTGCTTTACAGGAGGTCCCCAGAGTCAAGTTGACAGAGCCAGTCCTGGGAGTAAGTGTAAATCGTGAAGATACTAATGGTGTATTGTGTGGGCCACTAGTGGGAAGAAAAGGGAGTCACAGTGTCCCAGATGGCTGTGATCAGTTCAGAACAGATAACACCAACCCTGACCTCTGGGTGTAGGCACCCGCCATAGAACCTAGGCCCCTCCATCTGTTAGTAGTCAAGCAGGCAGGGGTAGTAGCCCTTGGGATAGCGCCACCTGGGGGTTACACTTATATTACATATCTCTTATTCACTGAAAAAAGGAGGCATAGTACATTCATTTATCTCTCTGATACTGTAGTAAGATAATGTTTAACTCTGAAATGTTCTACGATGCCTCAGATATTCATATAGTAAGGAAATTCATTCTTAACATGTGGACATATCTGCAGTTTTATATTAGTAATTCATTTGTGTCAGTCTCTATGGAAGAGAATTACTGTTCTCTTAACCATGTTTTTTTTGAAATAATGCAATGTATTTATGATGTCAGTTTTTACCTTGGGAATACCTTTGTGGTTAGCCAAATAATAAACTTGACTTGATTTTGAGAGAGGTCCCAGACCACCCCTTTCACCTTGCTGGCCCTATTAAGTGAAAGGTTCCAGGGGCCACAATTTAGTTCAGGCCTTCTGTAGACTTTGCCCCATTATCCCACCCTCTTCCAGGTCAGGGAAGAGCTCCACTAGGAACTCTAGTGTCATGCAAGTGCCTCACAGCATCCAACTGAACAGCTAAAGCTTCAGATGGTCTAAATTCATGTTGCCAAACATTTGCCTAGCACAAGTAGCGGCTAGTATATGGGAGGGATCCCAGAGAGAAAGCCCAACCCTTAATTATGGGATGCTCTGGAAGTGGCTGTCCACCACTCCACTTCTACATACCTAAGAAGACAGGGATACTTGTCCATTGCACCTTGGTCCTACACACCACCTGAAAAAACAGTGTAGGCACTACTTTGTTATCCCGTTTTGATTTTACCCTTGGAGAAATATTTATCTCCTTAGTATGAGTGCTTGCAGCTTTCAGATCAGTTACACACAGAAGTTCTTCATTTGTTCTGAATTAATTACGGAGGCATCAGCTCTTTGTTGACACAGTTCAAGGTCTTTTACTAATTATGTGAAGCATGCAGAAATCCTATTTTACATCATGTCTTTGCCTTTGCCCGTGGCAGGGAATTACACAGGGAACACTGATTGCTACTTCACCAGTCATGCAGGCTGGATTGTTTCACTCTTCTTGGAGGAAATGGGTTCTAGGGGAGAGAGAGAGAGAGAGAGAGAGAGAAAGAGAGAGAGAGAGAGAGAGAGATGCAGTATATGCTTCTCCCTCTGGGGCTTTTCTCAAACAGACTTCTCTCAAAGCACTGCAGCTCAGCACATGTGCTACTGCAGACATCCCCTCCCACCTTGGCATCAGTGCCCTGATGACATGGGAGATTAGGGGGTAACCATTAGGTGCCTAAGCAACCTTTTTTACTTATGCAGAAATCCCACGAGACACACAGATACATAGAAAATGCTGGCAGAAGGGGACCAAACAATCCATCTAGTCTGCCCATAAGCCTACCCTCCTCCCTTAATTGTTATTTAGTGTTAAGATACTTTTGTGCTTATCACAAGCTCTTTTAAAGGTCCCAGCCATTTTAACCTCCACCACCTTCTGTGAGAGGCAGTTCTAGGTATTGACCACCCTCTTGGTGAAGAAGAACTTTCAAGTGTTGCTCTTGAACCTGCTCCCCTTCAGCTTCATATCATGACCTCTAGTTCTTGTGTGAGTCTTGACTTGAAATAGGTCATGAACCTGTACCTTGTTTATTTCCTTCAGGAACTTGAAGGTTTCAATCATGTACCCCCTCTCTCTCTGCTGCTCCAGGAAATACATGTTAAGGTCACTCAAGTGTTCCTCATATGATTTTCCGTGCAATCCCAGTATCATTTTTGTAGCTATCCTCTGCATTGTTTCCAAACTGTCAAAGTCCTCCTAAGGTGTGGTCGCCAGAACTGTACACTGTACTCCAGGTGTGGCCTCACAAGTGATCTATAGATTGACAAGATGACTTCTCTTTTTCTGTTGGTAATCTCCCTTCTTATGGAACTCCAGCATACCATTTGCTTTTAATGCAGCTTTCTCACACTGTTTTGACATTTTTAGGTCATCCATTATGAGAATCCTCAGATCTCTTTCTTGCTTTGTGGCTTCCAGTTTTACCCCACCTACAGTAAGTAGTATTCTTCTCCTGGATTACTCCTTCCAAGGTGAATTATCTTGCACTTCTTTGCATTAAAATTTAGTTGCTGTGTTTCTGACCATAGTTCCAACTTCTTTAGGTCAGCCTTCATTCTTTCCACACCCCCGGGAATGTCGACCCTACTGCATATCTTTGTGTCATCTGCGAACAGACTGACTTTGCCGTCCAGGCCTTCAGATATGTCACTAATAAAGAGATTGAAGAGAATAGGACCCAATACTGACTTTCCGAAAAAAAAAAAATTGGCACCAGTTCTCCAAGTGCAATAAAAGGCTTTTATTTAAACATATATCCTAAGGACCATTCAGCTCAATGTTCTAAAAATCCCTCTACCGGTTTAGTTCAGCAGAGCGTCATCAGGAGGATCTGACCATGTCTTGTGCAACATCACTATAAATGGACACTGATTTAAAGGTACATACACATCAATGCAGTTAAAAACAGCAAGCCATCAATTAAGGCTCTTATAAAGCATGCTACAACTTTACAGTATTCTTACAGTTATTCCTATAGTATTAATAAAAATATAAAGTGGTTTTCTAACAATAAATGTAAATGAGTATAGAAAAAAATGCCAAAGTATTGGCTTTTCTAATAATAAATATAAATAAGTGCAGAATAAATGCCAAAGCTGTTATATACATAATTACAATACTACACAGGTGATAAGACTTCTTTAGATAACTATTTCAATGGTGTTTTAAGAGGCTGCAGCGAGAGGTACTTGCATTCAATGTTTTTTAGAAATGGGTTTATAATGAAATCCAAAAAGAAATCCAAAAAGAACTGCACCAAGGGTTCTACCTACAGTAAAAGAAAAATACAGAAAGTACGAGCAGCAATTCGTGCAATAGAAACATAGAAATTGACGGCAGATAAGGACTGCAAGGCCCATCCAGTCTGTCCATTTCCTTTTCTACCTTATGAATGTGGCATCAGCCTTTGCTCTGTCAATGGCCTACCTATTCATACTCATCCGTATTGCTCCCTTATGCCTATCCCATGCCTGTTTGAAGCCCTACACTGTATTCATATCCACCACTTCCTGAGGTAGACCATTCCATGCATCCACCACCCTTTCTGTGAAAAAGAATTTCTTCACATTACCCCTTAATCGGACTCCCTCTAATCTCATGCTGTGTCCTCTTGTCCTGCTATTTTTCTTATACTGAAACATGTTAGACTCTTTCACCTTGTTAATGCCCCTAAGGTGTTTAAATGTTTTGATCATATTACCTCTCTCCCTCCCTCTTTTGCTCTAGGGTATATATATTGAGCTCCATCAATCTGTCCTCATGTGTTTTCTGATGCAGACCCTGCACTATTGTGGTTGCCCTTCTCTGGGTTAATGTCCTTGTGAAGGTGTGGCCTCCAGTACTGCATGCAATACTCCAGATGGGGCCTAACCAGTGTCTTGTAAAGAGGGATTATTACCTCCCTTTTCCAACTTGTGATACCCCTACTAATACACCCCAACATCCCCCTAGCCTTACCTACTGCTTTAGTGATCTACTTGGATGATTTCAGGTCACTGGTGATGATGATGCCCAAGTCTTTTTCTTCCCTTATGGCTGCCAGCAACTCCCCTCCCAGCCTATAGGTGGCTTCAGGGTTTCTATTCCCTATGTGCATGGTCTTGCACTTCTTTGCGTTAAACCCCAGTTGCCACTCTTCCAACCATTTTGCCAGTTTATCCAGATCTCTTCACATTCTGCCCTCCCCATCTGGATCATCTACTCTGTTGCAAATCTTGGTGTCATCTGCAAACAGACAAACCTTACCCTCCAGTCCACCTGCAATGTCACTGATGAAGATATTGAAGAGGACTGGCCTCAGGACTGAACCCTGAGGTACCCCACTTGTGACTTGCATCTCTTCTGACTGTATACCATTTACCACCACTCTGTTTTCTGCCCATCAACCAGTTTTCCACCCAGTTGACCAACTTCTGACCCACCCCTAGCCTACCCAGCTTACTAATCAATCTTCTAAGTGGAACAGTATCGAAAGCTTTGCTGAAGGCAAGGTAGGTGACATCAACTGCTCCCCCTTGGTCCACCACTCTGGTTACCCAGTCAAAGAAATCTATGAGATTAGTTTGACAGGACCTTCCTATTGCAAACCCATGCTGTCTTGGATTCTGTGCTCCTATGGATTCCAGGTGTTGCACTATCCTTTCCTTAAGGAGTGCCTCTATAATCTTGCCCACTACTGAGGTAAGACTGACTGTCTGTAGTTCCCTGCCTCCTCCCTGCTACCACTCTTGTGGAGCAGGATCACACGAGCCCTTCTCCAGTCTTCTGGGACCTCTCCTGTGCTCAGAGACTCACTAAACAGTTCTGATAATGGCTCTGCTAGTTCCACCCTTAGCTCCTTTAGTACCCTGGGATGTATGCCATCAGGTCCTATTGCCTTGTCCACCCTGAGCTTATCAAGCTCCTCTAGGACCCTTTCTTTTGTGAAGGGACTAGTGCATACCTCCCTTCCCCCTGCATCCATGGTGCTGAGCTGTGATCCCTGCCCTACCTTTTCATCAGTAAATACTGAGCAGTAGTATCTATTTAGGATAGATGCTTTTACATGGTCTTCCTCCTTACATGCCCTCTTATCCCCTTTGATCTTAGCAATACCCCCTCTGGACTTTCTCCTTTCACTAATGTATCTATAGAAAGTCTTGTTCCCTTCTTTTACTGTTCATGCTAGTGTTTCCTCAGTTTGGGCCTTTGCCTGCCTTACTGCCTTCCCTGCTTCCCTTAGGGAAGTTTGTTATGCCTCCCTACCTTCATCCTGCTGTGTTCCCTTATATTTCATGAAAGCCAGCCTTTTGGTTCTGACCTTTTCTGCTACTGTTTTTGAGAACCAATGTAGTTTCTGTCTTCTTTTGCACATCCTCTTCTCTCTAACACAGTGGGATGTTGCTTCAAGTATTGCATCCTTAATGCTTGACCACTTTGCCAGTACCCCCTCACCTGTATTTCTTTTTGCCAGGGCTAGCTTAACTCTGTTGCCCATCTTATCAAAGTCAGCTCCTCTGAAGTCCCATATTTTTGCCTTGGAATGGGATGATTTAGTTCTAGTGGTCAAATTGAACCATGCCATGTGATGGTCACTGGCCACCAGGTGACCTTCTACCTGGAGATCTGTGATCCTTTCCCTGTTAGTCAGTACTAGATCTAGGATAGCCCTGTCTCTTGTGGGTTGTTGTACCAGTTGTTTGAGGCCCTCCCCCTGCAGGGAATCCTACTATGTGTCTAGTTCTGGCAGATGTTTCTGCTGGTATTGACCAATCTGTATCTGGCATGTTGAAGTCTCCCATTATCAGAACCTCCCCTTTAGCTGTCATGATTTGTATATCTTCTAACAGTAATGTGTCTATGTCCTCCCCCTGGTCTGGAGGCCTGTAGACAACCCTAGTTCATATGGCTGTCCCATTTCCTGTTTCCAGGGTGACCCACAGTTCTTCTGGCTCCTTACGTGTATTCTGAATTTCTGTAGCTTAGATATTTTCATTGACATAAAGGGCCACTCCACACCCCTTTTTGCACCTCTGTCTCTTCTGAACAGTACATAGCCAGGTACTGAGATCTCCCAAGTGTGGTTGCTGGTAAACCATATCTTGTTAATGGCTACTATGTCCAGTTTAGCCTCTGTCATTATTACCTGCAGGTCTGGGATCTTGTTTCCCAGACTGTGAGCATTTGTGTACATGATTTTCCATTGGCCAGATTTCGGTGTGTTAGTTGTTGGGCGACGTCTGCCGTTTCCCCTGTGCATTATATATGGGGAGCAGGACCTTTCTCCTTACCTGGTGATGCAAATGAACTACAAACATGCTGAACTCCTGTTTGACCACTAGGTTAGAAGTACAATCACCTAATAGCTCTATTTGTTTTAATCTGCTATATTAAAGACAAAACCTAAAACAGACAGCTTATGTATATATACACATACAATATACTATATATTTTTGTTATACAACTATTGATACCCAGAGTATTATTTCTCTATCATTTGTTTCTCTTTTGTATATCCAGCAGGCCTCTCTTTCAAGCAGTCTGGTCTCAAGGTCCCCCCCCCCGGCCCCATTCTCACCTGCTCCACCCCACAAAATTAAAAGGAATGTTTCGGCACATTCCCTGCATGTCTAATATTCTCTGTGTTAATGCCATTATTTGAAAGACAGTGTACTGCTAGAGCATTAGTGGTGTCTCCAGATGTGATGCTCCTAAGATGTTCCCCAATCCTGTTTTTAAAGGGTCTGCTGTGTTTTTCCTATATAAAAGGAGCCACAAGTACAGGTGGCTAAATATATCACATTGTCAGTGACACAACTAATGAATTCACTAGTGTTATAAGTCTTATTGGCATTAACAGCAGTGAAGGTATCGCATTTAATAATGGATTTACAAAAAATGCAATTTCCACAAGGAATATGTACCCGCTGGTTGTGTGGGTAACCATGTGGTGTCAGTAGGGTGTTTTTTTCTTTGTAGGCTATGGACCAGTCTGTCCTTGAACTTAGTGCCTCTTTTGTATGCCATTCATGGTGATATTGAGGTAAATTTTTTAAGCAAAGGGTCAGTATTAAGGATATTCCAATTAGCCTTAATAACCTCCCTTATGGCTGAGGACTGTCTACAATAGGTAGTAACAAAATTCAATCTGTCTTGTTCATCACTGTGTTTTTGTGTATGGCTCAATAAATCTTCTCTACAAGTTTTCAAGACCTGTGAAAAAGCATTGTCTACTGTGGTGCTCTTATAGTACCTATTCCTGAAGCATGTGCTCATTTCTGAACCCTGTACACAAAACTCAACATCAGAAATACAATTTCGGCACACTCTCAATAACTGTTCCTTCAGAATGTTTTCAATTAGATGGCAAGGATGGCAGCTGGAAGTGTGGAGGAGTGAGTTCTTGTTGGTTTCTTTTTGAAATAGGGTGGTGTCAATACCCCCGTCAGAAATTTTTGTGAATTTTAAATCCAAAAAGTTAACTGTTCTTCTATCACTGCATACTGTAAATTGTAAATTCTGATCACTCTGTTCCAAATAATTGACAAAAAATGTCTCAACTCCTCCACGGTGTCCCACCATTATCTTAAAAATGTCATCAATAAAAAAACACCTGAGGTCAATCCTATGGTAAAAGTGGTTGACTTTGGCATCACAGATGTACATATTCTCCCAGTGACCACGATAAAGACTGGCATAATTTGGCACAAATGTTGCACTCATAGCCGTCCCCTTAACCTATAAGTAGTAGTTGTCCTGAAATAAAAAATAGTTCTTTTTCAGTACAATTTCAGAACAATCAATCAAAAATTGCTTTTTGTGCTCATTCAGGTTCTCAGTACCACTAAGCCAATAGTTTAATGCTTCCAATCCTCCATCATGGTGGATGTTTGTGTAAAGGGATGTAATATCCATTGAGACCAAAAGCCAGTCCTCCTCCAATTCCAAATTTCCCAATACTTCCAACATATCTGTTGTATCCTTTACATAGGACCTAAGTCCTTGAACAAGTCCCTTAATGTCTTCGTCTACAAATAAGGAAATTGGTTCCGTCAGGGAACCTAGGGGATTTACTAGATTCTTGTGTATTTTAGGTACCGTAATACATAAAAATTTTCCCTAATGCGGTGGGGGACTGTCAGAAAATCATATTCGCTCTTTGTAATACACCCATCAAGCAATGAATCATATAAAAATGTATTAACTTCAGTCTTATAGATACAAGTGGGGTCCCTCTTTAAATTAGAGTAAAACATACTATCACTTAATTGCCTTTTAACCTCTGATATATATTTCTTTGTTGACAAAATAACCACTGCCCCCCCCCCCTTGTCTGCTGGTTTAATAACTATATCAGGGTTGTTTTCTAATTTTTTTGATGCCTTTACTTCTATTCTACTGATGTTTACATAGTTAGGTCTATCCTTGTTTTGTATTATTTCCTCAAATTGGGTCATGAATGCCCTTTCAAAAACTTGTAGTGTGTCATTGTATGGGGGGTTAAAAGAAGAAGGTGGTCGAAATGTGTTGTCACCACCACGTGTTATATTAGTCATCTGACCCCTGTGGTACGCCACTGGTAACTCCTCCTTCTTCCGATAGAGAACCGTTCACTAGTACCCTCTGGGTTTTGACACTCAGACAGCTTTTTATCCAGTTTACCACATTTTGTCCCATTCCCATGCTGTTCAGTTTCTTTAGTAACCTTCTATGAGGGACTGAATCAAAGGTCTTGCTGAAGTCTAGGCATACTACTTAGCCTGGTTCAATAGCTATCTATGTGATATAACTCAGTCTGTTAGATTTAACTCTGCTGTCTCCAGCTTGATGACCATTAACCTAGGTGTTGCTCAGGGACCAATACTAGGTCCCCTTCTCTTCTCTATTTTTATTAATAATATCTCGTTACACATCCCCGATTGCTTGGCTATACTGTATGAAGACGACTTGGTCTTATACTGTAGTGATAAAAATATACACCATATCAACTTGACCGTCACTACTGCTTTCAAATCTATTCAATCAAGGCTCTTCCAACACAAGCTCATCCTTAATGCTGAAAAAACAGTTATGATGCTGTTTGGCTCTGCATCTAAATTAAGTAACAACCAGGATCTCTTTAAAGTTGCAGGGCAGGATGGGATGACTCTGGATTCAGTCCGCTCGTTTAAATATCTAGGAGTACTTAATTGATGAGAATCTTAACTTTGACAAGCATATTATATCTACTTGTAAATCAGTTAATATTAAAATTGGTGTAGCCTATAAACCCAGCTACATCCTAACGTAGCCGGCAATATTAGCCATAGCCCGAGGGATCTTACTCCAGTCTTTATCTTATGGGGTAGTCACTTATCACAATGCATCCGCAACTCTCCTAAGGAAGTGGGATACAACCTACAACAGCATATGTAGGAATGCCTCAGCTTCTCCCTGGTCAAAACATCACTGTGTGCTTTACGCTGATCTGAACTGGCTGCCCCTTCTGATGCTCGTACTCTCGCTCTTGGATCACTGACCGATAATGTCATCAGAACCAACATCCTGGTCTCGCTGGCCTCCCTATTAACTCCGCTGCCCCTCTTCCATGGCCTCCACTCAGCCAATAAAGTGCTGCTGAAAATACCAAGATGTAAATCCAACAAAGGCACACTTGCCTTTTCTTACTCGGCAGCCAAACTATGGAACTCCCTGCCTCTTGAGGTTCGACAAACCCCTACACATACCCTGTTTAAAAGTAATCTTCGCTCTTTCCTATTTAACCATGTCTCCTGTACCTGCTTCAAACCCCCTTGAACCTGGCATCAATCTCCCTTTCCTTCATACCCCTAACTGCTATATGTACTATTTCGCTGTCTACCTCGGACTATAAGCACTTATGTGGTATGCTTTTTTATCTGTGTCAAACTGCTCTCAATCCAGTGCTTTGATAAAAGGAATAAGTTTAGTCACTAAGACATATTACTGTTATTCCTTTTGGTCACGTATGCCAGCCACTTGAGAAATCTCTGCGTCTTTGAAGAACTTCTAAAATCAAAATGTATGTATTCTTCCTGCTTATATTGTGTAATTTTTGTTTCTTGTGCTGTATTCAATATAGTCATTTCCCTGTTTTGGCAAAATGTATGTATGGCAAATGTACTGTATGTTTCTCAAAATTCTCCTACCCACTGTAATCTCCCGGGTTGTACCTGAAAATAATCATGCCTTGGCTATGGTGCTTACCCAGTTAACAAAAACGAAATAAATAAATAAATGGTCACAGTGCCTCCCTGATCCACTATTTTGGCTACAAAGTTGAAGAAGTTGATTAGACTAGTCTGGCATGATCTTCCTGTGGTGAATCCATGCTGTCTTGGGTCCATTTTATAATTTTCTGGAGAAATGAAATAATCCTTTCCTTGAGAAGGGCTTCCATCCCGTATCCCAGGGTTTACATACAGTATTACTAAGAAAAGTAAACAGGTTACTATTATTTAGTCATCATAATCCCTTATTTTAACAGCCTTGCTGGAGAACATTTTTGTTTAATTAGAAATGCATTTTTGGTAAACTTCACCAATGTTTACAAATTGTGGGACATGCCAATAAAAGTAATGTGTGTTACCATTATTATACATTGCAACAAGGTAATAATTCCCACTTTAAACCTCCACATCCTTGAAAAAGATAGGTATTATCCAATCCATTACTCCCATTAAAAGTGTATGGGCCATATTTTCAGTCCCATGTCCACCCTGCGCTAAGGGGCCAAGGCAGCTCAGATGTGCCCAGGCATATTTCTCCACAGATAGATACAGAGGCCCCCCATCTGTCCATCCATCTGTAGTCCAGCACTGAAACTCGAAATGTTTATGTGGGGAACTCTCACCTCTAAATCTGCTGGTGGGGGAACCATCTCAAGAAGGTGGTATCGTCTATGATAGTCTACAGAGAAAGACAACATAGTCTACAGAGAAAGACGACACAAGAGCAGGAATTCTCATACAATTTTAGAAGAAAAGGGGGAACTGAGACCTGTGGGGTTCTGCCCAATGTAACCCTTGCAGCAGTTGCAGGGGCACAAGAACTGTCAGTTAGACCATCTTTTAGACAGTCTTGCCGACTTAGACCTTAATCAGAAAATGTGTCCAGATGGACACATATTGCCATGAACAGTACACATTATGTGTCTCTTCATATAATGGTTTTACTATCCTAGTATAGAAACATAGAATTTGATGGCAGATAAGGACCACTTGGCCCACATAGTCTGCTCATTTCCCTACCTAACAGATAAGCTGCAGATCCTAGTTAACCAACAGCCTACGTCCTCCTACCCCCCCACTAGAATTGCCTTATGTCTGTCCCATGCATTCTTGAATTCCCCCACTGTTTTGGACTCTATGACCTCCTCAGGAAGGCTGTTCCATGCATCTACAACCCTCTCTGTGAAGAAATACTTCCTCACATTACCTCTGAGCCGTCCCCTCTCTATCTTCAAATTGTGCCTCCTTGTTCTTGCACATCTCTTTTTCTGAAAGATGCTACCCTCTTGGACTTTGTTGATTCCCTTGAGGTATTTGAAAGTTTCTATCATGTCCCCCCTCTCCCTCCTTTCCTCAAGGCTATACATCTTAAGTTCCTTTAGTCTTTCTTCATATGTCTTCTGCTGCAGACCCTGCACCATTTTGATTGCCCTCCTCTGAACAGCCTCCACCCTGCCTATGTATTTGTGGAGATGGGGTCTCCAGAACTGTACACAGTACTCCAGATGTGGTCTTACCAACTGTCTGTAGAGAGGGCCAACAACTTCCTGTTTTCTACTGGTGATACCTCTCCCTATGCATCCCAGTATCCCCCCCCAGCCCTCCTTACTGCCTTCTCACATTGCTGGCCCACCTTTAGGTCATCTGATATGACTACCCCCAGGTCTCTTTCCATTTTTGTCGTTGTCAGTAGCTCACCCTCATTGTGTACTCTTCCCCTGGATTTTTGTTTCCCAGGTGCATTACTTTGCTCTTCTTTGCATTGAATCTAAGCTGCCATACATTTGACCATTCCTCCAACCTTGCCAAGTCCCTTTTCATCCTTTCCACTCCACCTTGCGTATCAACCCTGTTGCAGATCTTTGTGTCAACTGCAAAGAGACATATTTTTCCTTCCAGTCCCTCTGCAATGTCACTTATAAAGACATTAAAAAGGACCGGCCCCAGTACCGACCCTGCGGTACCCCACTAGTAACCCCTCCTTTCTTCACTGTGGACTCCATTTACTATTACCCACTGTGTCCTGTTGTCTGTATGTATTGTTTATGTCCAATTCATGGCCGAAAATTGGCACCTGACAGCCTAGTGCACTTACTAGGTTTCCCAAAACAAATAAACTGCATTCAACTATTGAAATCAGATATAGTTTTCAAAACAGCAGCCACTGCAACCTCACGGGCAGCAGATGCAGTGGGTGTTGCTGCACACAGACCTGCATCCCAGCTTTACACAACTGATTTCCACACAGTCCACTGATGCTGTGCTTTGAACAGTGATGAACATACAGAAACACAGAAACATAGAATTTGATGGTAGATAAGGACCACTTGGCCCACCCAGTCTGCCCATTTCCCTACCTAATGGATACTGTAGATCCTAGCTAACCAACAGCCTTCTTCTTCCTACCTCCGCCCCCTAGAACTACATTATGCCTGTCCCATGCATTCTTGAATTCCACCACTGTTTTTGACTCCACAACCTCTTCAGGAAGGCTGTTCCATGCATCCACAACCCTCTTCATGAAAAAATACTTCCTCACATTACCTCTGAGCTGTTCCCATCTAGCTTCAAATTGTGCCCCCTTGTTCTTGCACACCTCATTTTCTGAAAGATGCTACCCTCTTGGACTTTGTTGATTCCCTTGAGGTATTTGAAAGTTTCTATCATGTCCCCCCTCTCCCTCCTTTCCTCGAGGCTATACATATTGAGCTCCTTAAGTCTCTCTTGATATGTCTTCTGGTGCAGACCCTGCACCATTTTAGTTGCCCTCCTCTGGACTGCCTCCATCCTGTCTATGTCTTTGTGGAGACTGGGTCTCCAGAACTCCACGCAGTACTCCTGATGGGGTCTCACCAGCTGTCTGTACAGAGGGATAACAATTTCCTGTTTTCTAATGGTGATGCCTCTCCCTGTGTGGAAGTCAGTTGTGTATAGCTGCAGACAAAGATCTGGTGAGAAATTTCCCGATATTTCTAAACAGATTGTCTCTGGTGGCCTTTAGTGGTACTGCAGGCAGACAGGGAATTTAACTAGAGATGTCACAGAAATTTCAAGAAGTATCTGACAATGTCTTTGGTGCAACTGTATAACCTTGGTAATGCATTGCTTAGTGGCATAAGCAACCTCTTGTTTTCTTAAGGCTAATATATGGCCTTTTAAAGATAGAATACCAACTGGGCAAAGCATAATTACTGAGGCTATTTAAGAAAAGCTTTCCCCATAGTAATACCACCGGTAAAAAATATAAGACCTCCAGCAGGTTGGAAACTGACAGACAAAGGTATAGATATTGAAGCTATTTCCTCATGCAATAATGTTGATCATGCAGGAATGTTTTTGCCACCTCTCATGTTTCCATCAACATCCCACTCCTTCAGGTTCTACAAACCAACAGGATACAGGCATGCACCTACTGGGCTTGCCACCTCTTCTCATCCCCTTCAGGCAGTCAAATGCAATGTGAGATTGATGAGGAACTAGACTGCCATTATGGCAGATTGTATTTCTGGTTCCTTGTTCAAACTGGCTGGCATTATGGAGATCAGGCTGAGTGATGATGCTGGTCTAATTCTGGAAGCAGCTATCCTAACTGGATTCTCCATGATATACTGCCTGAGGCAGGATTGCAAGGGGGCAGTGGTCAGTGAAGCCTCATCATCTGAATGCAAGGCTGTAAATGGGGATACAAGCATAGGCTCTAGGATCCTCATCATATACCAGCCTCAAGGACACAAGGAGCAATTCCTTCAGGAAACTGCAAACTTCATCACCAACAGGATGCTGCAGTTGCCCAGATGGTTGATTCTGTGGGACTTTAACACCTGGATTAATGAACAACTCTTGCACCTTGGTCAACATTTGTTCTGAGTGATGGAATCACTGAGTCTTGCACAAATTGTAGCTTCTTAGACCCCCACCCAAAACCACCCCACCAACCACTCTCCATTTCTTTTGCTTTTTTCTTCCTTTTTCTTCTCCTTTTCCTCATATGCTTCTGGTAGCAGCCTCCCTTGGAGTGCTGCATTACTTTTTCCTTTCCCTCATTCTACCTGACAGGTGCCAATTGCTCTCTGCAATTAGATCCCTCACCTATCAAGGAATTGGGAACTGTACCATATCAAAGAGATTGCATGTGCAGGCGAATCTTGGACACTTGTTTTATCTTTCTCTGCAACCCTGTGGTAATATTACAGCAACTCCAGTGTGTGTCACATACAGTATCTCATTATAAAATGGGGTAGGAAAAGTAAAGTTGCACTTGGATGAACATCACATGACTGTTCATTAATCTCTGTTAACACACAGGGTGAAGAGGTTCCCCAGATCCTGAATTAGTGGGCACAATGGATCTTGTTTTGTGCCTGATGGCAGAAATGTGAAAAGCAGCCATTTGCAAGTGGCTGCTTAACAAGTGATAATCAGCCCTCTACCCACCCAGCCCGCTCATGTCCACGTACCACACACTGAATGAGGAGAGAGGGTACCCTTCCCCTGTGGTGTCAGTCACCCCATATGTGTCAGTGTACCCATATTGTATTGTCTTTCCCATCCATCCGCCCCATGGAAAACCTGGTACCAGACACAAAGTGGGAAGAGGGAGTCCTAGGGGAGAGGGAGTGCTCCTGAGACAGAGAGAGAGAAGAGAGTGGGGAGTATTATTGCAGGAATCTGCACTTTCTGTGTCTGTGTGTCTTTCTCTCTGACAGTACTGTACTGTGTTGTTCTCTCGCTGTCTCTGTAGTGTTTGTGCAATATAAAGCTGGAGTTGGAGAGTGAGAGAGAGACACACAGCAGCAGACACGTTATTGTTCTCCCTTCCATTGCGTGTCAGTGTAGGTCTCAGCCCCCCTCTTCTACTCTGTTAATCCATGCTGATTGAGAGTGAGAGAGTCCCCGCACCCTTCCCCCAACTGTTCTGGTCCCAGCGATAGCAGGACATGTCGTGCAGTAGTGCCTCAGGGATCAGTGAAAAGGGTAGTGAGAGCAGGTGGCTTTAGCCACACTCTGGGCAATAGGAGGCACTGGGTGTAGTGGCTGTCACACAGAAGGACAAAGCAAGGGAGGTAGTTGTTGGTGCTAAGTACTGCAAGAGGATTTTCTGACTAAGAACGCAGTGAAAAGAGAGAGAGAGACACACACAGTGACACATACTCTCTCTGTGTCTCTCTGTTGACAGTCTCGGCTCTGTCCCCTTGTGACCGCAGGGTGGTGCAGCAATGGATCTTAAGAGAGAGAGCGGTGTGTGTCAGGCACTTGTATGTGCGTGGAGACCAGTTCTTTGACAGTAAGGTAGACTACTGTATGAGACAGCACAACTGTTACGGCACTTCTTCACAGAGCGCTCCGATGCCTTCATTGCTTTTGTGCCACTGTAGCAACGGTTGTCAGTTTAACAACTCCAGATTCCTGCAACATTGTGCACCAGGACAGAGAGACATTAGCACCCCCAGAGAGAGAGAGAGAGAGAGAGAGAACAAGAGAGAGACATTCAATTTCACATTGTGGCAATCTTCCGTATCTGTGTGCGTGTGTGTGTGTCCCTCTCTCTCTCACTGCCTCTGTCAATTGTGTGCAGTTGCTAGTAGAGACACAGCTCAAGTTGTGGTGATGATCTCCACTCCCTAACTCCACCTGCATTTTAGGGGACCAAGGGTCTGGAAAGAAACCGGGGAAAGGCAAACACCCAGGTAGTGTGAGCACAGTGTGTCTTGTTGATCTCACATTGCAGTCCAGATGTGTCCCAACTGTACTGTATTTAACAACACCCTTTTTGTGCCACATTGTAGGAGTGGGTTTGTTGCATGGCAGTGAAATGAAAATAATCACAAATGTCAAACTAGATAAATCTCCCCCCATTGCACAACTATTGTCTTGTTAATTGCAGCTTTTACATGCGTTTGCTGAATGCCTTCATTCATTATCAGTATCTCTTTCTCTCGCTCTCTCTCGTTCTCTCTCTCTCTGCACAGTTGTGTGTAGTCAGTCCCCTTCGCCGAGCAGTCCACTGTGAATTTTGGAGTTCCTCCTTGCCGTTCGTTAATGAGACAGAAAGAGAGAGAGGACCTAAAAAGAGAGAGCAGCTGTCTCAGCCATGACATTATGCACAATAAATGTCAGAAATTATATCAGTACAGTATTTCTGACACTTGTATGTACATGGTAGCAGTCAAAGTGCCATTATTTGTTAAGGACTATTTTTTCAGGTGGCAGCATAAATATACATTTCCTGTATTTCCACACATTTTTAAGCAGTTTCTCTTCATATTTGTTTTTTAATTTTGCACACACCCCATGTTATAAATGTAATAACCCACTCTAGGGTGTGCTGTTATAGGGGAATAATGCACACCTGGGTGCTAAAGGGCACTCGGCCTGCAGCCTTATGCCTCATAATGCACACGAGTGTACATTAATCCCCAATAACAGCACACCCTATCGTGGGTTATTGCTTACTTTTAAAATGGCAAGAACAAATCTAGACATTCCATTGGCCAAGAGATGTCACCTAACCATGCATTAAATCTCTATAAACACATGGTCCAGTGCCAAATCTCATTTTCTTCCTCTAAAAACCTACTTAGAGCCATTTTATAATTTTAATAAGCCCTTCCAGTGTGTGCATCATAGGATTTTAATGCACTTCTCAGGAACATAAGGACACCCAACCTTCAGCCTTGTGCCTTACTACACCCCTAGGAAGTGCATTAAATATAGGATAAAGTATGGGGTGCAGTGTGTTACCAAAATTTACACACTCCCGAGTTGTTGGATAGCACATAAACCCCGAGGGCGAAGCCTGAGGGTTATTAGCTATCCAACAACGAGGGAGTGTGTAAATCAAGTAAAACACACTGCACCCCATACTTTGTTATTTATAATTGAAGGGTGACTTTTTTTCTTTTAGAGGTTTAGTTTAAACTGGGTCCCCCATCGGCAGCACTGAAGAGCCGCATCGCGCCCGTATGGTTGTCGGCCGTGTAAGGTCCCCAGGCTGTCCCTCGCACCGCCAACTTCCATTTCACTCCCTCCCACTGCGAGAATACCTCCTGCCTCCTGACCCGCTGAAGAAACAGCCCGAGGTTTTTGTGGTCAGTAGTGTGTGAAGAGAAATGGAGCATTTTAAGCTCAAGCTATGTTTGTTCAGTGTCTTGAGCGCATTCGTACGGGAAGAGAGCGCGTGAATGCCGTAACACCTACTCAGGTGTTACTGTATTTAACATACGGATTTTTACATTGAAAGAAATGGAAGCCATTAATTATAATCCAATGAAGCACACCATGTCATGACTTATTACTTGCTTATGCAATGATTTATATGCCTGGTTACCTCTCTGCAGCTATGGATTTGGTATGTAATGAATAGACCAATATTGTCAACTGTTTGCCCCATTTCTTAGACACAAACGAGAACCAGTATTTTTGTAAGTAATAATTTACAAGTTTTTTGAATTTTGTATATATGTGATTATAATGTTTCATATTTGGTTTGGGTTTGTCTTCACTATTTGCACTTACTCTTTCCCCACCAGTAACAACATAACTAGTGCCAGTCAGGAATTGCCTGACCAGTTTTATTAGCTTGACCAATCAAGCCGAGTGCCTAATTTGTCAAACAGTATAAATGGGAGGGATGTTCAGACCATTGGCCAGCCCCCTTGGGAAACTCTAGCAAGCAAAGCACTGGGGCTTATGGTCTCACTGTTGTCACTGAGGTCCTTTTGCCAGTGTGAGTACAGAATTAAATAAAAGTCTCTATTCAGCAGCAATACAGCATCTGAGCATTTTTGTCACAACTGAGTGTCTATCCAGGTATTTCACTGTAGCTCCTAGTGAGTGTGGCACTTTCCCTGTTGCCTACTCCAGCTGTCCTGCCAGCAACCTGCTATGGAATGTTCATCTCTTAAGTGCAAAGAGTCTGCCTGATTCTTCTTGGACAGAGTGTCCTCCATACAGGCTGGGATCACCCCTAGCAATCTGCTGCAACCTTGCAGAGTTGGGCCTTCTCATCACGGACACACTCATTTGCTTGGGGAAGAGTGTAAGCCAGTTTTGGTGGAAGAGGCATTGTGAGTTGATTTTAGAGCTACAGCCCACCTTCTGTGAACTGGACCCTGGCCTGGCACTACTACTGGTAAGTTGTGTAGGAAATTTGGGTATGGAAATTGTCCAGTGCTCCCTGTCAGAGGGGGTAATTCCAACTGCATTGAAAGATGTATTGGGAGGGCCCCTTCTGAAAAAAAAACATCTTTCGACCTAGGGAACCTTGCAAATGATAGACCTGTCTCTAACCTGCCCTTTTTGGATAAGGTCGTTGATAAGATAGTGACACTGTAGCTTGAGGTGCACCTGACAGCCTTTGATATCTATGACCCCATCCGGTCCAGTTTTAGGTCAATGCACAGCACTGAGACCATACTGGTCAGAGCACAAAATGACCTTCTCAAGCAGTGGGATAGAGAAGCATGGTCAGTTCTTGTTCTCCTCAATCTCTTCTCAGCTTTTGACACTGTAGACCATAGGTTGTGGTTGGATTGACTGAAGGAGTACGTGGAACTCACTGGCAAAGTCATCTGCTGGTTTGAGTCCTACCTCAGGGATAGGATGCAGAGGGTTGTGAAGGGGAATTTCTCTTCATGCCCTGTGTCCCTGCCCTGTGGCACACCCCAAGGGTTGGTCCTGTCACCCATGTGTTTTCAGTGTGTATGATGCTGCTGGGCAGGATCTTTAGACAATACAACACAGGTTTTCACTGCTATGCAGATGATACCCAGCTGTATTTGTCCTTTGCTCCCGGGACGCCTGATGTGTTGGATGTGCTAAATTTGTGTCTGGACTAGATCCAGGATTGGATGGCATCTAGCTGGTTGAGACTCAGCCCAGATAAAACTGAGGTACTGGTGATCCACCCAGGCCATGGGGGGGGGGGTGCTGCTGCAGAGGTGATGGGGCTTTGGCCTGGTACCCCTAGGCTGGAGGCCTCCACTAAGGTGAAAAATCTGGAAGTGATTCTGGATAAGGGGCTAACACTGGAGGCTCAGGTGTTGGCCATAGTCTGAAGTGGCTTTTACCATCCAAGGAACATCAGCCAGATTAAATCCCTTATCTCTCCTGAGGACCTGACAACACTAGTACACACATTTGTGATGTCCAGGCTCAACTACTGTAATGCCCTGATCCACAGGATCAATCGCAGTACCCTACAACACCTGCAGTTAGTTCAGAGAGCTGTGACCAGGTTGCTGACAGGCCTCATAAGATCATGTCATGTGACCCCAGTCTTGTTACGAGCTGCACTTGCTGCCAGGAAAGTGGCGTATCACTCTTAAGGTTGGATTGTTAACCTATAATGCCCTACATGGGTTGGGCCCAGACTATCTGACTGAGCTCTTATCTCCTTACTAGCCACCCTGCCTTCTCCAAGTCATGAGGTGGACTTCTTGGTGGTACCCAGGGCCAGATTAATATCTTCTGATGACTGAGCCTTTGAAATGGCTGATACGTTACTATGGAATTCATACCCTAAAGCTCTGAGAAAAATACCCTCTGTGAAGACCTTTAAAAGAGGCCTCAAAACTTTTGACAACACTTGAGAACTCCTCCTGAGTGTTTGATTTATCTAGGTGATGATACCTTTTATGTTTGAAGACATTGTTTTATCTGGGTTTTATTTATATGTTGTTTATTTCTTGTTCTGAGTTGCTCTGTATATGTGTTTGGTCTGTAAGGCGCCTTGAGCCTCGGAGAAGGTGCCATATAAAAAAAGCTAATACTACTACAAAGCAACTCCCCGATGATGTTGGGCACCTATTAGACACTCAGTTCCTCCAGAAACCTAGAGAGCTTGTTTATCACTGCCGGGTGTCTCCTCTGGGTTAAAGGAGAAGCACAAGGAGCACTTCGTCAACCCAGATGTTCCCCATGGCAGCTTGTCCCTGCTTGGGGCTTCTCCCAGTTAAGAGAAGAAGCACCTACACACCTGGCAGTGGGCCGAAGGGGTCCTGATGACATGTTTGAGGGCAGCTAGCATGGGGGTTGACAAGGGTTGTCAGTCATAGTGCCGGTGTGGCGTTTCAGCTACTTTGGGGTCTCCTGCCCCTTTCCCCACTGATCTGCAAATCACAGCAGCTGGCCAGGGGGTGGGGTGCCCGACATCGTATACTCACTCACACTGTCTGTGGCCACTCCACTACCAGCAACTATTGCGAAAGGATCCCCCCAGAAGGAAAGCATCCAGCAGATGCACTGAGCCCTCCCTGCTAGCCTTTGCTCCTGACATCCTAAGCTCACAGCATGAAACTGAGTTGGCTCCCCCATAGCTCAGTGCGATGAAGCCAGCTCAGCCATGCAGATTTTGAACAATTTTGGGCCGACAAATCTTTGTGTATGAGTTCTAAGAACAGCACCATAACTGAAAAGTGTTGCTACCTAGTGCCAACACAATGCTTAGGGGAGTTGGTTCCCATTCTAGTGACCCGGGTTTGCACTCTGGATTGCAGCTTTTGGCCAGCCCAAGGTGGAGTAGGCCTCCCAGAGAAGGGTCTTTACCTCTGGAGAGGGTGAGATGTCCATCCAATGCTCAGACTTTCCTTGGAGTCACTGGAGGGAAGATTCGGAGAGGTGGGCATGCTTGTGCAAGCAGCACTGTGGCACTGTGAGCTGCTCACCCTCCAGGGAGAGAGGGAGATGGTATTTGGAGGAATTTAGCTAGGGATGGGACAGATGAAGTCCTGGTGCTCTGTCCCATATCATATTGGACCACTGAAACCTCATACCCCAAGAGGAGGGAGGTATTGTTGCCACTGTATCGCTCACTGGTGAGCCCCCACCTGGAGACTTGTGGCCAGATCTGGAGGCTATACCTCAGAAAAGACATAGACAGGGTGGAGGCCATATAAAGGAGGGCAACTAAAATGTTGTAGGGGTTGCATCAAAAGCCCTATGAGGAGAAACCGAGGGATCTCAACATCTACTCCCAGAAGAGAGAAGACATGACAGATACCTACAAGTACCTCATGGGGAGGAACAGGGTGCAGGAGAGGAGTCTCTTTCAAGTAAGAAAAAGCACCAGGGCCAAAACACATGCAATGAAGCTGGGGGGGGAGTTTAAGAGGTATGTGACGAAGAGCTACTTCACCAAAAGAGTAGCGGACACAGGCACAGACTGCCAATGAAAGTGGTGGAGATGAAAATAGTAGGGGGCTTTAAGCATGTGGGGGACAGGCATAGGTGAATATCAGTTAATAGGCATGGTGGGAGGGATACTCACCAGAGGCCAGTTATAGTCTGCGGAGACAGACTAGGCAGGGGCCATCTGGGCAGACTATGTGAGCCATGCAGTCCTTTTCTGCTGACAAATGCAGTGTTTCCATGTTTCCTGAGATAGTATCCCCCCTTCATGTTCCACACCCACAACTCAAGTAGGCCATCCACAAAAGATCTGGGACTCCATTACAGAAAAGACAAGCTGCGAGGACAGGATGAAGACTAAGAGGTTGGGAGCACAGAGGGCTCTTCATTCCAGAGATGGAAGCATGGTGACCCAGATGCTAAGACAGAAGGGTAATCCCTCCAAAAGGCAAGGAAAAAATGAAGGGGAAATAGTAAATATTTATTTATTTGTAATTTTTGAACAATTAAAGGACTATTGAGCTGTTGGGGGTTGCATAGACCTGTTTTATTGAAGGGAGAATGTCCAACAGGACACCAGGGACAACCTCCTACTTTTATGATACGTGTCATGGGATCTTTAACATCCACTTGGATAACCATCGGACAGATGGACAGAAGGGACCTCAGTTTAAACTCTCATCAAGAGGTAACCTTTAGTGCTGTGCTAGCCCAGGTTCCTATTATATGACTAGAACCCACAAGCTTCCAATTTTCTAGCATCAGAATGGAGCTTGAGCTTGCAACCTACCAAGCCATTTAGTATTCAAAAAAATGTAAATAGTGACAAATTCTAAAGGTAGCCCTATAAATTATGGATAAGCAGTTCCTTGTTCTGACCAAAAAAAAAAAATCTAAACTTGCATAAGCAACCTAAATGCATTTGGAAATGTCTGAATATCTGCCTCAGAGCTCTTTAACAGTCAGAGGCCAGTAGGCTGATAACTATCTCAGATTTGGCCATCAGCTTTTAGTGAAAAAAAATCAAAGGAATACCAATTTAGAGAGGGGAAAAGCCTGCAGCCAGAGGGAGAGGGAGCTATATTTCTAGAGAGATTCCCATCTTTAACTCATATTTGATCAGTATTCAAAAGTAATTGCAATTTCTCTTCCTTTAAATAACCACCCCATCCTTTAGGGCATAGACAATTATACATTCATATAATGCTTGCCATGTGTTTAAATGTCCCTATAAACTGAATTTCTGATCAGAGTCTGCATTTACATATACTGTGGGAACCATGAAAAACTTTGGTGATATAATGCTACTTGCATGCATTAAAATCAGTCACATGAAATTAAAAAAACACACACACACATCTTGGATGAAATTTTGGAAACCACAAATACCGTAGCCAACAGATTTGAAACTATGTGTTGCATCTGAGTTTTTAGATAATCTCCAGAATTCCAGTAAAATGTGGACTGCTTTTCAGTAAGGTGAGTAACATAAATTGCATGACCTCTAAGTATTATAAATCCCACAACAACAGAGGCTATCTATTGACTGCCACTGTGCTATCATGTGATTCCCTAATGGATGGAAACCTTGTGATTCAAAACTACCACCTGCGTAAGAATCTAATAGAAAGTCCTCTTGTGAGCAGAAGTGACAAACCATTTATCAGGAAGTTAGTATTGCATGTATTTTATTATCACGTCAGATGAGCCCAGGCTTTCAGGTTCTTGCACTAACAGTTATATTTTTAGTTCCAAGTATTCATAAATGAATGATGGGTTAAGCCCTCCATCTAAAGATACAGCAAACTTAAAAAGTGTTGTTGGCGAAGGTGGTGTCAAGTTGAGAACCTCACTGTATGCACACCAGGGCAAGTTTTCCTGACTTCTCTTAAATTAGAGTGGTGAATTTCTTTTATTTTTTTAAAGGGTTTAAATTAAAAAAAAAAAGGAAAAACACCCCTACTCACATAGCCATGTTCTTTCACCCCCTCCCAGCAGCCTGACCATAGAAATTATCTCTCATCTTTGTAGCACCCATACCTGCCCCCCAAGTCCTAGCAAAAATGCATATACAGAGTACCCGACCCCCCCCCAACTCAATGTTCATTTCCGTAGCCGGCCGTACTTTTACAACCCCGACAATCACCTCCCCCTACCCAACCCAGTGAAACAAGCATAGACCCATACACAATTCTGGAATCCCACCCCCCTTTAACCCTCACACTCACCCCGAAAGCATACTTCTTGAAATGAGATTTGACAGTGTGGGTCCTGTACAAGTGAAAACCACCCCTAGATGCGGCAACCAGCTACTAATAGTACTTCGTCTTTCTAGGTCGGTCAGTCAGGTGTTAATATAGGAACACTTCCCCAGTTTCATTCATTTGATGGCAGCTGGCCTAGGAAGGCAGGAGGCTGTCGCTGGCAAAGTGCTACTATCCATAATCTTTGCCTAGCAAGGTGGGCACTTCATCAGATGAAGAACTACATGAAGTGACATTTTGCACTATGCAAAGTTGGAAAACTTTGTGTAGTACTACGCATAGTGAAGTTTCCTGACTTCACACCTTTTTGCCCCATAAATGAGGGCCTCTGACCTACAGACTGAACATGACTCCCTCAGGCCAGCCTATCAGTGCAATGGTAGCTCTATTGCTTGCGATGCTGATGGCCAGAGTTTGGGAATAAGGTTGAGTCATTGGTGACTGGCCAGGGGAAGGAGGACTGAGCTCATTTCCTTTGGGAAGGGAGAGAGGGATGCTCTGCTCTACTGATATACTGCCTCCTGGAGGACTAGAGGTGGCACTGCAGCAAAGAACATAGTGGATAGGAGGACATCAGCTAGACTCCACATGGCACACTTGCATACATGTGCTTGGGGCTCCTTTCATGCTGATGTCATGAGGGAGTGGGATGGAACTGAAAAATGGATAAGCCCTGGAGTGAGTAGGGTGGTCCCAGATGCATTTGGGCCATGCCCCCTATTGCTAGCTACCCTCTGCACCTGGGATTCTCCGGTCTTTATTCCCCTCCGGACATAGGAGCTATGCATATATGTGTGTCTGATTCAGCTGGGTGCCTCCACACGTGGTAAGCTCATGAGGTTGAAAAGCAGAGGGGTAAGTGCTAGGGACACAGGGGGATAGTTCTGGGCACACCCTGGGGATAGGGGCTGCACCAAAGAAGGAGCATAAAATGTAAGCAGAAAAACAAAAAAAAGCTCCCCTCCCCAAAAAGAGCTATATTTAAACCAGAATATTAATTATTCTATTCATTGGCTAAAACCCCTTCCATGTATCATATTGCTTAATAAATTAATTAAAGTCCATTAAAATACCACTGAGATGTCTCTAGCAAGCTTAGCAAGCAGTTGAACAGCTGCTGTGAGCCTTAAAATAGCTCCTAGGGAGTTGCAAATATTAAAAAGGGAAAAATACATATCCTTTCAGCCGCCTGAGTAAAAATAGCCACTTACAGTGATCTGAACTCATGATTAAAATTACACTGCAGTATATACATTTTATCCCCTTTCCATATGTTGCACCTAACAAATAACACTGTATTTTTACTTTCTACATATATAGTAAACCAGTCTTTATAGTTTCACAATTATTTTTTTTATATTTCAGTGTTCACGCATTCATACATGCTTCTGAAGATTTACGAAGTGAAGGTAGACGAGGGGAAGGAAGACTCACTTTGGTAAGAGGGGCTACAGCACCGAGATGTGAACCTGGTGACTCTGGGGTGTCTCCCATCACTGCCACTTACTCTGTGACCATAAGTAAGTCACAGAGGTAGGTGGGAGTTGGGGCACAGAACTGTGAAACCAGGAGACCCAGGTTTAATTCCTACCACCTCCAACAACTCACTTTGTGACCCTGAGAAAGTCACTTGTGAGCAGGGGTTAAAGTGCAGAACTAGAAACCTGGAGACCATGGTTTCACTCCCAGGGCTGCCATTTACTCACTTTGTGACCATGAACAAGTCATTGGGGGGGGGGGGTAGAGCACCTAGTTGTGAACTTGGAGGTCTAGGTTTGACTACCAGCACCACCACCTTTCCCTTCTCACTTTATAACCCTCAGCAAGTCAGTTGTGGGTTTACAGTGCAGAGTTATGAATCCAAAGACCCCGGTTTGACTCCCATCACTTCAACATACTCACTTTATGACCCTGACTAAGTCACTGGAGGATGCCACTTAGGTGAACCTGAAGACACTGGTATGATTGGGCTGCCCAGATTTTATGTGGGTACAGGTATCTGGATAGGAAAAATAAATAACTGTACATAAAACTCTATCAGAGCTCTTATATAGTACCTTCAGTATTATTTTCACATGGTAAGAAATTTGTCATTTCTTTTTTTTTATCATTTAACAGTTTTTACCTACAGCCACAGTCCTGCCTCATATCCAGCCACCGCTCCTCTTTTCCACCTCTGATCCCAAAGCTTGACATGCCCAGCTGGCATACGCAACTACACCTGCAAAAAGGGCCCCCCCTTAGCCCCCGGGCCGACGATTCCAATACCAGAACATGACTTTCAGGCATCGCTGGTCGGTGAAACTGCACCCATCAAGCTGCCGCGGACTTGTGCTGCCATTTTTCCGCATTTGTATTCCTCTAATGGAAGCATGGACGTGCAATGACATCCATGCACTGACGTGCTGACATCTGCCATGCTTCTCCCCAACTAAGCACCTGTGCAACTGCAGTACCTCTGGGCATCCCCAGGGATCAGCAGAGCGCGGTGTGCATCCACCCCTTCTCCCCAGGACTAGGAGAGCTGTCGTCAGACGCTCAATCCTAGTCCTCTTCTGCTGACCCCCAATGACCCAGGCTCATTCCTGAACCCGGGTCACTGGCGTGGAGCGAGGTGTGGCATCCAACACCTCAACTCTCAGCGCCACTGGGCCGGCTGCAGAAATTTGTCATTTCTGGGTTTTGTGGTTTTAGTGTTTGTTTAGCATTTTTCATAGTACAGTGTAGTGTTTTTTGTAATGTTTTTCAATAGTGTAGTGGTATGCCTGGGTATTTCAGTCATTTGTTTCCATTATGTAGTAGCTTTTTGGGGCATTTAGTATTTAGCCCCTGTAGTGTTTCCACAGTGTAGGAACCTACTACAAAAAGGAGACATGGCAACCTGTCCATTACTTTGTGTCCATGCGGTTTGGAGTGACATGGTATGTGCAGTCTGGAGAGGTGTGGTGTGTGCGGTCAGGAGCAAGGGTTCAAAGCGGGGTTTCAATGTGCAGTCCAGAGCGGCAGTCAGGAGAGGCACTGTGTTTGCAGTCAGGAGTGCCATGTTTCTGAGCATCTGACTCAGTGGCAGGAGCAGCAGGAAGGGCCCGTCAGCTGAAATGAGTGCTGAAGCACTGAAGGATATGGCTCTTTGGTAGGGGAGGTAAGAGGGAGGTGCTTTTAGGTTAGGGACATTTTTGGAGTACAGTTTTTGTGTTGGTTTTGTAGGGGGTATAGTTGGAGAGATTGTTAGGTTTTTAATGTGGTTGCGACATGTATTTTTTTTTAAACTCAGCTTTATTGGAGTGTAATATTACAATGAAATCAGATCAGCAACAATACATTAAATCTCTGAAACAATCCATCACAGCTAAAGGCGTTAGCATATCACTATACATTACTTAACGTTCCAGACTTCATTTCTTACTAACAGAGTAAAGCCACTGATATTCAAGGGAGAAACCATTATTGTAGTTTAATACTTGTTGCCAGTCTGCTAGGAGAATTCCATATCTTTTTTGTCCCTGGAAGTGTAGATCTTCTATGACTCCTCTGTTCTGCGCTGAATTCTCCTGGGGAAAAAGAAACTGGGAAACTGTAACTAGGGTTGGGGTCCCATAATTCTGGGCCCCCACCCGGGCCTTACCAACATGGCCCCCAGCTAAGCTGTGCTAACCCCACCCCCCAAAATATACTCTGAAGGCTCTCCACTGCCCCAGACCCTCCTCTGTTACCTACCCTGGAGAGTAAGCTGCCCCCTCCCCATCAAGAGGAGCTCTGCTGAATAACCCCACTAGTGACCTCCCCTTCTGATCAGCCAATCTTCCCAACCTCTCCATCAGTCTACATGTTTATCCCAAGTGAGACGAAGTTTTGCAGTAATTTATTCCATTAGGATGACCTCTTTCATCCTATGGACCCAGTCCCCCAAGCATGGAGGGCCGGGTGTCAGCCATTTCCCAGTAACACACTTCAGAGCCACTGCTGCCATGGTCAGCATACCATTTCTTGTCTCTGCAGCTTGATGTGTCATAGTGGGCAGGCCCAGCACCCAATCTCCCATGGTCAAAGGGATCCACACACTAGTAATGTTATATACTGCTTCTTGAATCTCATGCCAGAAAGCGGTGAGTACTGGACAGACCCAAAAAATGTGCCAATGATTATCCATCCCCCCCACATTGTCTCCAGCATTTATCGTCTCTTGAAGTTTTTTAATGTTTGGTCACAGCAGGGGTATGGAAGAAGTGTACCAGCACCTTCCAAAAGAACTCTCTCCATACTGGAGCTGAAGTAGCTCTCCATCCCCATTTCAATCTATGTTTTCAATCTGACCCCGAAATGGTGACACCTGTCTCTTCTTCCCAGGTTGTTCTGATTTTTTCTAGGTGGTCACCTCCCTGTTGTGAGAGCATCTGATAGGTGCAGGAACTATATCTAGTGTGACCTGTCACTGTGACAACTCCATATAAAAAGTTTTCCCAACTGGAATACGGGCGGGATAGTCTCAAGATGTCCTGCAAGTTTATAAAATATCTCACCTGCATATAACGCAAGAATTCTGAGTTTGACCAGCCAAATTTCTCCTTTGCTCTCTGGAAGGAGATGCAGTGGTCCCCCTCTAAAAACTGGGAAAACCTAGTAACCCCTGTAGTGGCCCATCTGGCATATCCCAGGTCTAGGGAGGGTGAGAAAAACTCAGGTTCAAAATGAATCAATGAGAGGGGGCCCGGCCCTTTCGGGGTACCGAACATCCTCCTAATCTTGTGTAATATATCCAATCCATGAAATATCCATCTATTTTTGATTTGCTTCCTATACTCTGGTGTGACATCAGCTACAATCAACGAAAATAGAGGCCTATCTTTCAGTGTCTCGTCTTCTATCGCATACCATTGAGATGTTACTCTCTGTTTGGCCCAGGTCATAAGGCTGCCGCTTGGGCTGCCAAATAGTATAAATATAAATTGGGAAGGCCCAAACCGCCTTCATCCTTCAGTAGCTGAAGGATGGCTCTGGCTATCCTGGGTTTCTTAAAATTCCCAACGAACCTAGATACATCTCTGTTAGTCTTAGTCCAGAATCTGTTTAGAATGCGGAGAGGAAGGCATTGAAACAAAAAGAGTAAGCGCGGCAATATATTCATTTTAATGACCTCCACCCTGCCCACCAGGGAAAGGGGAAACATTTTCCATCTTGTCATATTTTGCTCCACCTCCCGCCAGAGCTTCTCATAGTTTTACAAAAATAACTTGGACAAGTATGTCATGACCTGGATACCCATATATTTAATTTGGTTGTTTGGGGCCCATGCAAAAGGGCACCTGTCTTTAAAATTTCCAGAGGGGAGGCCACTCAGGACAATTGCTTCCAATTTAAGAGAATTGATTTTTATAACCTGATATTTTCCTAAAAGATTGCAAAGTTTCTAGCAGGTGAGGCAGGGATCTCTCCGGGTCAGACAGAAAAAAAACGAGTCATCAGCATACAGCGAGAGTTTGTACAACAGTCCTCCCGCCATGACACCTCTTATCCAGGAGTCCCGTCTGACCTTTGAGGCCAGGGGCTCTAAACTCAAGGTGAAAAGCAATGGAGACATGGGACAACCCTGTCGTGTGCCCCTGGAAATCAGGAAAGGGACCGAGCTGACAATGTTAACCCCCACCAAAGCCTCTGGCTCAGTGTATAGTTGGAAAACTGCTTGCAAGAATTTAGGGCTGAAATTCATAACTTCCATGGACTGTTTTAGAAATCTTCAATTAACCCTGTCAGAAGCTTTTTCGGCATTCATGGATATTGCCAATTGAAATTCAGGGTGGGAATGTTGGGCTGAAATTATGTTTAACAGTTTTCTGAGGTTATCAGAATTTACTGATGTCTAGCAGTTCCCGAATTAGGCTGTCAATAAACTCAGGCATGCTATTATGTTCGGTATTCTCTGGGAGACCGTGGATCCTTATATTGATCCTACAGGAACGATTCTCTAAATCTTCCATCTTGCCCATAAGAAGCTGCGTGCGGTCATGGAGCTGGGTAATAGCTCCATTACGCAAATCAACTGTCTCTGAATACGTGGTTGCCTTGCTTAGAAATGTTGGATCTGTTCTCCTTAATATTCGCTTTGATAGTGTCCAAGGTGTTGCTGAGCCGTCGCAGCTCCCGGCAAAGCTGGCGGGAGGTGATTGTAAAATCTTCCCCGTCTTCCTCCAAATCATTCTCCCATGTGGACTCCGTGGATTTAGAGGCCTCCTCATTGTGCACCAAGGGTCGAGAGGGTAAATTCAATTTTTGCTGCTTGAGCCCTCCACCCAACCCTGATTTGGGTCGATTTCTGGTCGCCATTGACTTAAGAGATAAGATTTGCTACAGAAAAAGTTTTGCTTCGTGGAATGAAGTTATTTTATAATTAATAAGTCGGGGCCTAGAGAGAGCTTCACTCCTATGTGTCTACATTGGTCGGTGACATCACTGGAAGTCCCGTGACACGTATTTTTAAGGTTGTTTTTTCATGTGTTAACTTTTTTTCTACATGTTTTATTAAGGTTGTGGCAACATGTGTTATTAAGGTTGTAATATGGTGGCTTGGCTTGTAGTATGTTTAAGTATTAATAAATGATTATACAATGGCAAGAAAGAATGCTGGGCTCTGATTGGTCAGTCTGGGACTGGACCCGTGATGTTATCCCAGCATAAGATCACAAATCTAGTCCCAGTACATACATGACTGAATAACATAACTAAATCACTGCCATCACTCCCCACTCTTCTGGCACTGCGAGATGGCTTCTGAGCATTACCCGCTCTTCTGCCAGTAACCCGATTCACCTGATCACACTTACGATAAGCTTATGCTTCAAAGTCATGACATCAGCTTTACAGAACTCCCTCCTACTGTCCTGCAACTCCCCCCATAACCTTACAAAAACAAACTACAAATCAGGCTGACTTCAAAGTTTACAAATTAAAACCACCGTTACCGGAAGCCCCAGCGCAAGGCTCTTCTTCTCTAATACCGCCGGGATACCTCTTTCTACACAGTCACACTGACACACAGAACAGTCATTCTCAAAACTTCCCTATGTAGAATCTTGTTTTATTTAATAAAAATACTGTTACGATATGAATTACACAAAACCCTGTAATGTAGTTTTGACGAGGAGTGGAGAAACAGAAGAGCGGGCAGAAGAGCAAACCTGCTTCACTCTCACTTTCACTTTCAGTGTCTGTCAAGCCATGAAATACATATCGATCCCCGTCTTTCCTGTTCTTGACTCAGTCAGAACTTTTCAAAATCTTTTTAATCTAAAACTTAATGACTGTCTCTCTAGGCCAACAAAAACAGTGAAGCAGACACCAACAATGGCGGGGGAAGAAGGGGGCAGACACAAATAATCAGATACACACTATAAACAGTGACACCTGCTGTAGGAGCACAAAAAGGTACTTCTCTTTGTTTAAATACTTTTCCACACTAACAGATCAGTAAAAAAAATACTTTCAAACTGTATTTTTTTTTTTATTGTAACTGTCAGGAGCCATTGTAGAATAGGAATAATGCACTCCAGGGTGTGTGTTGTGCTGGGATAATGTCACTTCTTGGGTACTGGCCACACTCGGCTTGCGGCCTTGTGCCCAACAACCCAAGGCGTGATGTCATCCCAGCACGACACACACCCAGGAGTGCATTATTCCTTTAAAGCAGCAGTACTAGTTAACACACATTTAAATAACTTGGTGGACAGTTAGGAGAAACCAAAACATCAATATATCTAATTTTGTTTTTGCTTTATTTCATTTCCAAAGCAATCAAAAGGATTTTGAAGTTCTTAAAAGTTGTTGGTCTTTTGCCATGTCAACAATCATGGATGTAAGCAAATCAGGACGGTGTTGTGCTGCTAGCCATTAGAAACATATGCTGGCAACACTCTGACATATTTGTATTATAAATACAGTGAGTGCAGTTAGTGTGTGCTCTCTGGGGAGAAGATTCTTACTGGGGGCTGCCATCTTTATTGTTGATCCACACAAATGACAAACGTTGTAATTAAACACAGTCTTAAAAACAGCTGAGTGAATTTAAAATACCCCAATGAAGAATCTAAGATTATCAGGAATACGTTACTGCTAAAAAAAGGTAGGATAACATTTTTTGCTGGATAACTACTACTGCTGCTTTCATAACACATTAATAAATTAGTAGCAATTAATGGCTGTGTATCTGTTAACTGAGGAGGGTCAAACATGAGGAAATATCTGATGACTTTTCTGTGGGGATGAGGGCCAAACCATGTATATATGTATGTATCTATTCATCTATCTAGCATAGAGGTGTGGTAACCCCTCTCTTGCATTGTGGTTTAATTAAAAAAAGGCATGTTCAGAGGCTGTTATGTAAGCAATAAGACACGGGGGGGTGTGTGCAATAGACATTTCCGTGCGTTAGAAATGTCTAATGCACACCCCTGGAGTGTCTTATTGCACTTATAAAATGAGGATCTGCATTTTATATATATGTAAAAATTAATATTTGTTGCTTTAAATACTGAAGCAGGTAACTCTTGTATGTATTTTGACCTAATATAGTTCCTCCGCCAGTTTTTTTAGTTTGTGCTTTTTGTCCTGCTGTGGCCACGTGAGCTGACTTTGTATCTGGGGTTGCCATGGTTTCCGGAGCTACCGTTAGTCGTTGCTTCATTATGATCGCTATCATATCTTAAAATAGTACAACTAATGAGAGAGTGGTACTGTGAGCATCTGACAGGCAGGTGGGAGATGTTAACTGAAAAAACGTTATTGTTAAAATAGCTTAGAGCAGTACTGGGATTGGGAAGTGAACAAGCATCAGGAGAAAAGCCGCTAGTTGTGAAGTGATCGCGTTGCGGCGCAGATTTAAGAAAGAAGCCAGGTATTCCGGACCTTTAGTGAACTGTATTGCAGTTCAAAAGGAGATGTTTAAGAAAATATTAGGAAAAAAGAACAAGTAGTGAACAAGCAGAAGCTGGGGGAAAATGCAAGCACAGAGAAGCACAAACGGTGTTGCGACAGTTAGAAAAACACATGAATGACACAGCGTTGCAATGTAATATATGAAGGGGAATGAGTCAGTTGGGTCAGATCAGTGTGACGGCAGACAGTTATTTATTTTTTATTTAACATGGGGAGTATTGTGTGGTTTTGTGTTATAGATGACAAGAAAAATTGTAACTTGTGTGTTCTACGGAGTTTTGCCGTCTCATTCCCTCGCTGAGTGGGAGGAAAAAAATGGTGGCTATTATTTTTAAAAAATTCTAAACTAGCTGCTGGCTAAAGGATTTCTCACATTTTCTATGGTCCAGATTGTCAGCACTTGTTCTTGCCTGTGCATTAGACAGATCTAATGCACAGGTAACAACCAATCAGGGTGAAGGATTTTCCCTTACCATTTTATAATTAGCCATTTTAGACCCTAAGCCTGACAAATGTGGTACACAATTCTCATTCCTAGGGTATGTTAAACTTCCAAACTTAAGGAAAATTGGTTTTATCATTTTTGTGTAATATAGTGCTGAATTTACATATTTGTGCCTGATTAGCTACCTCAGTTTTTTCCCTCAGATAGCTCAAATGGCTAAGAGCTGAAGTATGGAGCTTACAGGTCTTTAGATAGCTACTGGGAGTATATCCTTTTTTGTTTGTTTTGTAAAGTAATTAGTTTTAAGTACAATTAAGAAGCTGTACATGTGCATGAAAAAACTCAGTGAGCAAAATAGCTAAAATAACATGTAGACTTCTTTTCATGTCAGAGTTCGACACAAACAAGAACTTTAAGTTAAAATAACTTTTTTAAATGGGTAAATATTAAGGGTCAAACTTTAGTGTTAGTGTTTGTGAGGGTGGGTTAGTAGGGGTCACAATGTATTTTTTTTAAGTAAAATAACAATTTATCTTTGATTAAAAATGAAAATCTTGGGAGGGCTGTGGAGCCCGAGCAAGATGGCTGCATCCCGATAGAGCTCTACATTTCTTTCAGAAATATATAATTTAAAACTTGCTTTTTCGGGAACCAAACTCCTATATTTTGCATAGCAGTGTGCCTCAGAATTTCCTCACTACAATGAGTAATCCTAAAAAGGATAAAGCATCAGAAGGAGCCAAATCCAAGATTCTTCCCGGAGCTCCGACCATGAGGTCAGCACAGGGCCGCGATCAAGAGGGAGCTGAAGCGGGAAAAGAAATCCTACAATCAATTGGAGTAAAAATCAATAGACTGATCTCTACAGTGGCTGAACTTGCTGACAAATTTGATAATTTGACTAACAGGGTTGCTGGTATCAAGTCCACGAAGGAATTGGTAACCCTGGCTACATCGGAGGCTACCAAGAGAGCAGACGCCGTGATGGGGGCAGTATCCTCCATAATTAAAGAAAATGGGCACCTGAAATCCAGATTGAAGACCTTGGAGAACCAAGCTTGAGCTGCAAACTTGCGTCTGTCAGAGCGTGCTGAGGGGGCTCACCTGTTGTTATTCATACAAGATTGGATAGTGTAGCAGCTCGGTGATGAGGTGGCTCCCATGGTACAACGGTTCCAGAAAGCTTACTGGGTTACCCCGAGGGGCCAGCCAGACAATCCTGAGGCTCCATGAACTGTCATTGTTACAGATGGGGTGGGCTCCCTGGGCATTCTCCTGGCAACACCCAGGCATAAGTGTATGCTTCTATTTGAAGGCCAGACGATCCTGATGTTCCCCGATATCAGGTATGCCACCTGACAGAAGCGTAAAAAGTTTGATGGGGCCGTTGAATGTTCTGAGAGGTTGGTGTACTGCATGGCATGGTATTCCGTGCATGTATGGATAGCCCACCGTGGAAAGGTTTTTCTTTTCACTGATCCCACCGACACTCTCAAATGGTGTTAAAAGAAAGCAATCATGCCCAGAGAAAACAATGGAGATGATTCCTCATCCAAAGAAGAAGAAGACACTTGAGACTGGTTTGTCTGGACTGACTAACAGTTTTCTTTATTTGGGCCTGTGGAAGGGGTGTAGTTCTGTGGTCTGGCCATGCAGTTTTGTATTTGCTATCGACTGTATGGCTTTCCTAAATCTTTGGGACTGGTGGACATTATAAATATACCTCCTTTGCAGAACTCTTTGTTATCTTTAGTTTAAATTTTAGCATGCCTAGTCCAGTTTAAATTAAAATATCTGTGTCATTTATTTTTCAGAGCTTTATCATTCTAACTGTACAAGCTGATGCATGTAGTAATATGTTATGTTACACTGATTTTTCCTGAATTAGGCTGATATTGTATCTTGGGGAGAAGATGTAGTTTCTATCGATTAATATTTTGCACTTTATTGTGCTCTTACATTTGATATTCAGTTTAATTTAAATTTTATTTAACCAGGATAACACCATTGAGACAACTCATTTGTGAAGAGGTCCTGGGAGGCACATATGCAGTAAAAAAATACAGACAAGGCAAAACAACCAACCACACATACAAAAGCATTAGGATAACAGAAATAACAATACAATATCAAAAAAGAATACTACACACAATAGGCAGGGTTACATGTACATCAGAAATACTATGGCAATTAGGTAAGTGCAAATACCAGGCATTGCAGGCGTTGTAACCCGAGTAATGAGGGTAAGATGTGAATCGGAGTCATGGTAGAATCAGTATAATAAAAAACAAATTACCAAGGAGGACATCAATAATGAGAAAACAAAAGGATGATGTGAGGAGGAGGGATGGAGGGGGTAGGAAGGAGAAGAGGTAAGAGAAGTAGAGACAGGTGGGAGGTGGGAGGTGGAGGGTGATGCTGATGTAGGACTGGTAGATCCAGTTCAGGAATTAAGATGAGAGTCAGATCAGGCAAAGCAATTGCTATCTTCCCTTAAAGCAAGATCGAGCATGGTCTTGGATGTACAAAGTCCCACTAAGTGCTTAAATTTTAGTGTTTTTTGTAACGTGTTCCAGAGAGTAGGCAGGGCATGGCTTATGGCTGAGGAACCAAACCTGGTTCTTGTACAGGGGATATCGAAGGTAATATAGGAGAATTTTCTAAGAGTGTAAGCACAAGGTGTATGTTTAAAAATGGAGCAAATGTAGGGAGGGAGATTATCAGTTACAGCTCTGTAAACTCAAAAGGATGTGTTTCACCACCTCCTGGTACTAAGGGAAGTCCAGCTAATCTGTCAGTAGAAGGAGCAATGGTGAGTGGTAGAAGGGGTACTGGTGACAAATCTTAGTGCCCTGTAGTAAAGTGTGTCCAGGGTGTTTAGTGCTGATTTATGCAAATGACTATAGATAAAATCCGCATAGTCAATTAGTGGGAGAAATGTTGTTTACTCAGCAGAAAAGCTCTAGCCTTTTGCAGAGCTTTTTGGAGATTTCCTCAATGTGAATGACAAAGGATAACTTACTATCCAGCCAAAAGCCTAAGCATTTAAATTTTACGACAGTTTCGATGATCTCACCCAGAATAGACTCGATGTTAATTTTAGCTGTAGGAGGGTTGGTAGGGATTATTTGTTGCTAGGGACAAAAAACATAGTTTTTGTTTTCTTTGCATTTAGGAGTAGCTTTAAGTGTACCAGATTCTGTTGCAGGACGTCAAATTCACATTGCAGCGTATGGCAAGCAAGCTGTGGGGAAGACCTGGCCACATATAACGCAGTGTCATTCGCAAACAAATGAACACTTGCAGTGCTGATGTTGGCATCAATGTTGTTGATGTAGACAGCGAATAGCAAAGGTCCCAAAATGGACCACTGAGATACTCCTCTCAAGAGTGGTTTTAACGGGGAGAGGGCACCGTTGGCTTTTACCTTTTGCCTCCTGCCAATGAGGTAACTTGAGAACCAATTAAATGAGGTATCATTTAGACCCAGGTTACTTAGCTCATCGAGCAACAGCCGATGATCAATAGTATCGAAGGCTTTGCGTAAGTCTAAAAAAAGAGCATACACGTGATTTTTGTCATCAAGGGAGGTAGACCAATCATCAGTAACTTTAGTGAGCTCTGAAGTCGTGTTTAGACCTGAATCCAGATTGGTGTGGATTCAATAAATTTTCAGTTTTCAAGAAATCTATAAGTTGGGCATTGTCTATTTATTCAAGTAACTTGGACAGTATAGGCAGCAGTGAAATAGGCCTGTCGTTATTGAGATCACTATGATCGACAGATTAGAACAATGGTATGACATAGGCAATTTTCTTTTGGTATGCATGTAACCTTGAAAGAGGGACAAGTTGAATAGATGGGCGATAGGTGGGGCCAAAAAGTAATAACCAATTTTTTAAAAATATGGTTCAAGTAGGTCTGCTCCGGCACTTTTTTTAGGGTCCAGTGCGAGTAGAAGATCTTCAGCTTGTTTAAGGGAAACAGGGCTAAGGCTGATGCATGCCGAGTGAGATGGTGTTTTAGAAGCAGACGGAGGGGGGTGCCAACCTGGGATTGGAATGAAAGCTTACTAGCTGGTGAAAGGTCAAATGCTAGGCCGGCTGTAACAAAATGGTCATTTAACTGATCCAGAATATCCTCACTACTTGTATACGTACTGTATGTGCCCCAGAAACAATCTTAGTAGGGAGAAGCGAAGGTGATTTGTGTCCTTCAATTTCTTTAATAATTTGCCAGAATTTGGCTGCGTTGCCTTTGGAGGAAGACAAAGCTGTCTGATAGAAAACAGCCTTTTCAGCATGGATGAGTCTTGTGCACTGATTCCTAGCAGCTCTGAATGCAGCCCAGTTAGAGTCAGATTTCGTCTTATGGGCTTTCTTCCAGAGTCGGTCTCTTGAATGAAGGGTGGATTTTATTGAGCTGGAGAACCACAGGCAGTTCTTTTTTCTCAGTCTGAGTTTAGTCATGGGCACATATAGATATAGCATGGTGGATCTCTTCTTCCCCATTTGGGGATGAAGGTATATGGACTGAAATATTCATTGAGACTTTTGGAATAATACCATGCAGCTCCTGGGCTCATTCCACAATCTTTGATCTTTGTTTTATATTAACTACTGGATTTTGTATTAGTGTTACCCCTACATGACATATCTTTTAATTCTGGATGGACTAATAGAATGTATTAAGAGGAATGGCACCCTCTGGGTTACAAAATGTATTTGTGCTGCATCCAAAGTTAGTGAATATGACTGTATGTCTATCATATAATAATACACATGAAGTTCCCAAAAAAATAAAAATCTTTGCACATGAATCCTTGATAAATTTAAATTTTTTCTGCAAAATCCATGTGTAGTAAAAATATTTTAAAATTGATTTTTTAGTACTCACACTGCATGGCAGTTTTTGTCCTGTGTGGCCATTTTCAAAGTCTTTGTGAGGTTATAAAATATTTTTTTAAAATATTCATAGTGCACAATGGGTTTTGTGCTTTGTGATGATTTTAAAAAATTTCATGAGTTATAAAGTAAATCTTCCTGCTACAAGGTGGTTTTGAAAATATATGTGCTGCTCAGTGGCTTTTAATATTCACATACAAATCTTTTACAAAGGTTTTGAAAATTGACATGTTGCACAGAGGTTTTGACAATCTTTGGGCTGCTTGATGGTTTTCAAAATCTATGTGCTGCACCAGGATATTCCTTTTGAAAACCTATGTGCTTTGTGAAGGTTTTAATTACTAATCAATAAAAATTTTAAAGTAATATAACTAACTTTTTCAACATTTAAGGATGCTGGGTTCAAGACTGGACCAGGGTCACTCAGGAGCTGATTGGGGAGAGAGGACTGAGCACCCCATGACAGTCCACCTTCGGGATGATGGAGTTTCTGTGCCCCATCGCCTGGCTACCACCTGGCAGAGGCCAGATGGCAGCAATAGCGGGAGCAGTACAAGGTAAATGCCAGAATGAAATTCATCGTCTTACTCAGTGTCCCCTGCAGGCACCACACAATCCTATGGTGCAGGCCACCAAGGTAGTTAACCTTTAAGTCCTCAAGATTGGTCGGTGACAAGGCTGGGGGGGACGCTGCTGAGACTGGTGATATGAAGTGCTTAAGTTCATATGGGAAAAAAAAGAAACAAAATATTTATGGATTATATTTTCCTGTTTGCAAAGGACAGGTATAACTAGACACAAAATGGACCTTCTGCTTCACCTGCTTCGGTATACACCACAAAGGGCATGCATCAAGATATCCAACTGCTCGCTGTGCATTGGCCACCAGCTAGACACATGGGGCTGGCATTCACTCTCCCTGGCTGAACTGATACATGCCTCTGTAATTTTGGACAAGGTGAGGTGCCACTTGGGAGTGGTGGACCTCAGTTGGACTACTGACTTTAATTCAAAGACACACACGGTGCCATAGCACACAGGAGCAAATGACCATAGTATACAACAGTCCACAAAAAGGCTGTTGTTTTCCCCATCATCATAACTGCTTCTGAGTTTTCAAAGACCAGAAAGGGTCATGTGAAAAGTATGTTAGGAGTCTCCTCCTGCTTTGTGTTGGGTTTAAAAGGCCATGTATAAATGAAAATGAAAGAAAATGTATTGTTAATTTGTTTATGCTCTTCTGCTACAGGCCCATTTATCCTGGTCTGACCCCCTCAGCCCCATCACCTAGCATCTCAGAGACTTAGCTCAGCCTCCAGTCTTCCTCCATGGCTTCGCCCCATGACAAGGTTAGTAGGCCCCCTTCTTTCTTGCCAGAGAATGGATCCGGTTCATGGAGGGAGAGCCCTGTCACCACTACGGGGCCTGCAAGGGGTTGGACCTCTCATAGTTGCTCTGTCCACCATCTTTCCTCCTGATTTTCTCCCCTGGGATGTTGGCTTCTGGGTGATACACAAGCTCACATGAAATCATGAAGTGCATCACCACTGGCGTACCCCCACCTACTAAGTATCTCCAAGTAAGTTTTGTGCAACAGCAATTCTAATGAGCATTGACATAATTTTAACACGGGCTGACTTAACGTATCATTTTCTTCTCAATCAGGGAAGAGATCTGGGGGTGATCATATTTGATGACCTAAAGCTGGGAAAACAATGTGCCAAGGCAGTGGGGAAAGCCAGTGGGATGTTGGGGTGCACAGGGAGAGGAATCACCAGCAGAAGGAAGGAGGTGGTGATGCCACTGTACAGGACATTGATGAGACCTCATTTGGAATACTGTTTCCAGTTCTGGAGGCTGCATTTCCAGAAGGACATAGACAAAGTAGAGACAGTTTAGACAAGAACAACAAAAATGGTGCAGGTCCTGCAACAAAGATCATATGAGGAGAGACTGGAGGAACTCAATATGTATACCTTGGAGAAGAGAAGGAAGAGAGGTGGCATGAAAGAGATCTTCAAGTACCTAAAGGGAATAAATAAGGTATGAGAGGGCAGCATCTTTCAGAAGAAAAGAAGCTCTAGGACAAGAGGGTATGACATGAAACTGGAAGGGGGTAGACTAAGGGGCAATGTGAGGAAATACTTCTTCACAGAAAGGGTAGTGGAGACATGGAACAGCCTCCCGGCGGAGTAGTGGGGGCAGGGTCAGTAGGGGAATTCAAAACTGCATGGGATAGGCACAGGGGAACCCTAGGGATTTAAAAGAGAATGTGAAGTCAGAGATCAATCAGGATCTGTGGTATTTTTAGTAGGTATGGAAAAAAGGGTAGATTAGATGGGTCTGGCAGTCCTTATCTGCTGTCAGATTTTTTTTTTCAATGGCTATTTGTCCCGCTGCAGGAGGTTCTGGTCCCTTGCTCTGCTCGCCACTGCCCCCATCCCCAGGCTTACCCCCCTGGGCAGAGCTGCTGGGCAGGCACCCACTCCCCATGAAACATGATCGCGAAGCCCTGGCTTGACCTGCAGGGTGTTGTCACGGGAACAGTATCCCCTGGTGGACTTTGGTCTGCAGCAGGGAGTGGAGGCAGGGGCCATCATTAACCGCTGGCGATGCTTTTTTGCAGATGTTTTCCTTGAGGCGGGGACGTGCAATGATGCCAGCATCCGTCCCCCCTTGAGTGTGGCACTGGCCACTGCGGTACCCCCAACCTCCACCAGAGGTCCGCATTGTGCAGGACACTCTTCCCCTCCCTCCTCCCGGACAAGGAGAGCAGTCCATGGGACGCTCAAGCCCTCTCTCCTTGGCAAGCCCTCCAACTCCTGAGTCCATCCCCAAACCCGGGATGTCAGCACTGCAGATGGACACTCTGCCACTGCACCAGCAGACTGGCCCATCTGCTGTCAAATTCTATGTTTCTTCATGAGAGGAGATTGGTCTGTTAATACCATATGAGTGGCGACGACACAAGTAAAATATCAATACACCAGTACCCTCAAAAGAAGATAAAAATAATATCTTAAGTCAGCCAATGCCATATTTGATTTATACCACAGGTCTTTAAGTGGTTTTGTAATAGAAATGGTTAAAAACTACAAAAAGGAAAAAAAAATGTAAACTACATAGACTACTATATCTTTAATCAAAAAATAAATGGCATTTCACTTTTTATTTATTTATTGAAAAAGTTTTACCAGAAATTCCTTCTGAGCCATAAAACTCATTCCAGGGGTGTCCACGGGGATCAAATGAAGTTGTTCACTGAGCATGCTCATAAATACCGCATGTCTTTACATGTGAGAATACATTTCTGAGCATGCTCAGTGTGTCCACAATTAGTGAGATCACGTTCTGAGACTGCTCATTAACCAGCCTCATTTATCTTTGTTTATGTTGCCCACAATGACATGTTTACCATGGCAAACTTATTTTCACACCTGTTGTATACATAGGGACTATCTCATGAGGTAGCCCCAGATACACATGTTATCTGGTTTGGAAGGTTGTTGTTATTGCACACTTGCATGAGCGGCACAGCCACAAGTGCACAGGGACAATAACACCAACATTTCAAAACTAATAACATACATATTTGGAGCTACCTCATGGGATATCTGATGTATACCACTGGAGTTCCCTCTTTTTTTTTTTGGTCTCTACTGCAGGTAAAAATCCTGCTGTGGTATGTAAATGGAGTATCTTTTTATAGTTTTTCTTTCTTTTCCACTTTATTAATTACACTAAGTTGAGCTTTTTACTTTTATTGTTAAAGTGACAGCACCACTGTTTGATGTGATGCTCACAGGGAGGCAGTTCATATGAAAAGCAAGGTTTGTGGCTACTATGCAAATAAATAGCTACTGTGCAGATAACAATATTTTAACTGTTATTTGTGCAGTAGCTATCTCTTCAGTGAAAATAACTACTTTTATCTTCCAAATGTATTTGCACTCCCATGGCATACATTGGGGGTGTGCGGGGGACAAATAGTATTTCCCAAAAACCACAAATAATGCATTATTAATTATTAAAATACAAATAATGAATAGTGGCACTATTATTCGTATTCAGGAAAAAAATTTAAAAAGTAAAAAAAAGGCCCCCACCCTCCTCCCCAGCCCAACTGTTTAAATCATGTGATCAGCTGTTTTAGTGTGTGAACAAGCATGGGAGTGCTTTCATTCACATGAAGACAGCCAGCCGTGGAGGATGGTGGGTTGTGTCAGTCACCATCCTGCAGCTGGGGTGGGCTTCAATAAGGAAATGTGGGTGCTGGAGGGGAGGAGGTTGGGAATTGAATGCTGCTGCCAGGGTGGTGGGGTGGAGAGATTATTTCTTTGAAAGAGAACCTCCTAAAAACCCCACAAGCACTACAAGAGATGGCAGCTAGCCCTGGGCACTGGTGGGTTGTGCTGGTTGCCCATCATGGGATCAGTTTTTAAATATTAAATTGTGGGTGCTGGGTGGGAGGGAGGGTGGAGGACGGGGGTTGTGTATGTTTAAACAGTAGGGTTAGGAAGGAGGGTGCAGGCTGTTTCTACAGTAACACAAATATGAATACCAAATTCGAAATATTTGGGGATCCAAATATGAATATTCACCCGAATATTCAAAATAAGGTATTTTCCCACTCTTAGTGTAAACAGGGAATATCCCATGATACAGCTTCAAGTGTGCATGTTACTTGGTGTGGAATGTTGTTGTTACTGCACAGTGGCAATAACACCAACATTTTACACCAAACATAAAAGCCTACAACAAAACCAGAAGAATAAGGCCATTAGGTCTATTGAGTCAGCTGATAATGCAGGGTCCTCAGCGCCCTAATGATCCTGTCCCCCCCTTCCCAACCAACTCACCCCTTTTGTCCATCTCCTTCATGACCCTTGTTTTCCTTTTAACTCCATCCCTGCCTGTCCTGCAGCTGCCTGCTGCTTCCAGCGAAACCACTTCCTGAAGAAGCCTGTCCCAAGCCACCACCACCTTCTCTATGAAGAAGTGCCTCCTGGTCTCTCTGCTAAACCTCCCCCCTTCCAACCTGAGACTGTGCCCCTTGTGTTTCAATCCCCACTAAGCCTGAAGAGACCTGCATTGCCTACTTTGTTTATTTTTTTCTAATACTTGAAGCTCTCAATTATGTCCCCTGTCTCGCTCCTCTCCTGCACAGAGCACATATGTTCAGGACCTCCAACCTCTCCTCATATGTTCTATCCTTCTGGCCCATAATCATCTTTGTTGCCCTTCTTTGGACTATCTCCAGCAGATTTATGTCATTTTTGAGATATGGATACCAGTACTGTATGCTGTACTCCAGGTACAGCCTCACCAATGGCCTGTATAAAGGCAATGTTACCTCCTCCTGCCTACTGCTGATCCTCCTAGCGACACAGCCCAACATTTTATTTGCCTTTGCCGCTGCTTTCCTGCATTGCATGGAATGCTTCAGATTGCTAGTGATTATCACCCCCAGGTCCTTTTCCTCCTCGGATGTAGATACCCGAACTTCATCCGGGCTCTACTCAGACCTCAGGTTCTTGGCTCCATTGTGCATAACCTTGCATTTCTTTGAATTGAAGACAAGTTGCCAAATTCAGGACCACCTCTCTAGTCTTTCCAGATCATCCCTTAGGTCCTGTATCCCTTTCGCTGTGTCTATTCTCCCACAGAACTTGATGTTGTCTGTGAATAAGCAAATTTTGCCATTATTGCCGTCACCAATATCACTGAAGACACTAAAAAGCACTGGTCCAAGCACTGATCCCTGTGGGATGCCACTGGTAAACTCCCTAGTGCTTGATAGCTTGCCCCCACACCCTGGGCCCTGCCCCCCCAACCAGTTAGCTATTCACCCAATGAACTTCTCACTGGCCCCCAGATCTGCCAACTTCCTGATCCACCTTTTGTGGGAAACAGAGTCAAAGGTCTTGCTGATGTCCAGGTACAGGATATCCGACGACTGGCACCTGTCCATTGTTTTAGTGACCCAGTCGAAGACATCAGATTTGTTTGACATGATCTCCCTCCTATAAACCCATGCTGCCATTCATCCTGGAGGCCATTCTCTTCCAGATACCCTACTAACCTTTCCTGAAGTAGGGCCTCCATGAGCTTGCACATGACTGAGGTCAGAATGAGTGGTCTGTAGTTCCCCTGGTTGTACTTTGGACCTCTCTTATGGAGGGGCACTAAATGTGCCATTCTCAGTTCTGCGGTACCACACCAAATTCCAGTGAACTGTTAAAATAGGTCAAGCCAAGGGACCGGCATGCTCCTCTGCCAGTGTCCTCAGCATCCTTCAATGTATACTGTCCAGGCTTGGGGAGTTATCCACCCTTAATTCTAGAAACCCCTTCCTCATCCTAGCCACCTCTGTCAAATCATCCATGCACACTTCCCCCTCCCTCTACCTTCCCCTTGCAGCACAGGTCCATCCCTCTCTCTCTCTCTCTCTCTTTCTGGCAAAGACGGAACAGAAGTACTCATTCAGTACTTCTGCTTTGTGCCCATTGTCTTCAACCCACCCCTCCCCTTTTCTGAGCCTATCTATCCCATCCTTTTAGTCCATTTTCTCGCTAATATACTGACAAAGGGCTGTTTCCCTTTTTTTAATTCCCTCAGCTAGCTGCAGTTCTTTCTGAGCTTTAGCCTGCTGGACTACCCTACCCTACCTGCTCCACTAGCCATCTTCAGGTAGTCCTCCGTGTCTTCCTCCCTCTGGGTCCTCTTGAACTTCTTATATGACGTCCTCTTATCCTTACTGTCTTGGTAACCTCTGTGCTAAACCAACTGGGTGTTTTGGCCCGCAGGTTTTTCCATTCAAGACTAATATCCTCCCTTGTGGCTGCCATTATTCCTACCTTGATGGTGGACCACTTTTGCCTACCCCCATTTTCAACTTGATGCTTTCCAGGTGTCCCCATAGCAACTCACCCATCATTCTAAAGTCCGTCTTTCTAAAATCCTGGATTTTAGTCTTAGTGGGGGCCTTTTCTCTGCCCATGTCCAACTGGAACCACACTGAGCGATGGTCACTCCCAATCAGGATCTCCTCGACCTGTATGTCCTGGACATGGTCCCCATCTGTCAACATCAGATCAAGGACTGCCCTCTCTCTGGTGGGTTCTGTGATGCCCTGTGTCAATACTCTACTTTGCAGCACATCTAGGATCACCTGACTCCTGGCGGAGGTCTCCCACTATTACCACCTCTCCTTTTCCTGCAGCTATCCTTATGAGCTCAATTCCCTGTCTCTCCTCCTCCTGGTTGGGTGGTCTGTATACCACCCCCAATCGCACCTTCCTCCCTCTATTAGACAGTAACCGAATCCACATTACTTCCATCCTCCTCTCTCCCAACTCCTCCCTTGTACAAGTTACACCCTCCCTAATATAAATAGTAACATGACTATTTGAAGCTACTTCATGGGATATCATGGGATATCATGGGATATCAGATGCATATCATGGGAGTCCTCAAGTTTCTTATTTTGTCTGTGTGTACTGCTGGAAAACAAAACAAGTTCTAGCCAGAGCCGATACAGCTGTGGCGAGATTGTAGGAGCACCGCCGCCGCCAGGGAACAACTGCCACTGAATATGTGTGAATGCCACATGCAAGATGGTGGCACTGACAGAACTACGCATGCGCTGTAGCCATGCATGTGTAGTTATTGTGAATGGCATATGCCAATCCCAAGATGGTGTGCCCGGTAAAAACTGCGCCTGCGTGACACATACGCATGCACATTGCATCGCCGAATATGGAAATACTGGAGCAGCGATGAAATAGTGCAGCCATGGCGGACTGGTGCCAACTTTTGGAAGGATCATTCTGAAAGTTCAAAATGGAAGCATTCCAGGGCCTGATCCGGTAGCTCATTTTTTTGAGCTCTCGCAAAACGGCTGCAGGCTCTGCCTACGCAGCTGTAAAAAAGGGCTGTGTAGACTGAAATCAAAAATGGCATTTGCATAATCTGTTGTGATTATTTTTAATTGCTTTATGTATGATAGGAGGTAATTGTCGGCGATCTGTACTTTCAGATTAAAATATTTAAAGTTTTACTTCATTAAATTGACTTTTTTTTGTAGTGGGTGATATAAATAGTCACTGTACCATTTGAGTGTTTTCTTTTTCCTCACTGATTGCTGCACTGCTACCCACTGAACGGCTTGTAGAAATACACAATTGCAGTTGGTTGGTGGCGCTATCACTCAGAACATGTGTGTCTGTTGCACTGTAGGTAGCACAGTCACAGGTATGCTTCCCGTGGTTTAACAAAAGCAAGTTTTGCTATACTCAACTATCTTTTGGAAATATGAAAGCAGTTTATCACAATAAACTTATATTTAGGTACAGACTGTGCATCTATCTGTAAAAGAAACATTACAAGCTGGAGTGTGAATGTGTTTGGGGGGCATGTTCATAGTAAATTGAGATCTAAATTGTTTCTTGCAGTTGAACTACAGTCCGAGCTGAAAGCAGGGAAACATAATTTCTCAATGCACATTTACTGAATTAAGGCTACTTTCTATACAATTCCTTTATCTTGTAATCTCATAATGATGGTATGAAGAAGCGTTTAGTGGGATGGGTAAATGGAAAGTGCCACTGTTTTACGTACTGATCGCTGTGAGCCAGATCAAGTCAAAAACTAAGACTTGAGTCTGCTGTACAAATAACATAGTTACTGCACAAATGACGATTTCAGCTTCTATTTGCACAGTAGTCATCTGTTCAGTGAAAATAACAAATGTTACCTTTCAGATTTATTTGCCCTCCCATGGTATATTAAGGGAGTATGATTATGATCTGATGCGGATGTTGGCATTATTGCTCCCTTGCATGAGTGACTGAGCAAAGCAAAGCCATGAGTGCAAGAGAACAATAACTCTAACACTGCACACCAAATAGTAATCATATTTTGAGCTACCTCATGGGATACCCTACATATATCACCTGATTTCAAGGGTTTCTTAATCTTTTATATTATTTAGGAATACTACTCTTCTGTTCGGTCACACTACTTTCCTGTTCAGTGGTATCTGACATGTTGTGCCCCTCTGTTCAATGGCTCAGCATTAGGGAAGCTTGTAAAAAATACAGTCAACAGACTCAGTCAAAAACTATATGGCATCTCACATGTGAGAATAAATATCTGAGCATGCTCAGTGTGACCAAAATGAGTGAGATTTCTGAGCATGCTCAGAGACCAACTTCATTTATTTTGCTATGTTGGATCAAGATAACACTTTCATCTGCAAAATTTATATTTGCACACCCATGGTGTGTGTGTAGATGTGTAGATAGACAGATAGATAGTTAGATAGATAGATAGATATAAAGACATTAGGCTTGAAGAACGCAAACTGCACAAAGTAGGGAAATAAAAACATTAGGGTTTGGGGTCTCTGGAGTATTTGCGAATCAGTGATAAGGTCTTCCTTGGGATTGTCAACCCTAATGCCCAAAGCCCCTCTCACCCAGCCTGCAGCTTCCAGTCCAAAGCATAAAGTGCAGCCCCAAGCCAGTGCGTCACAGTGATTTAGTCTTCAAAAGTAGATAAGTATGGCTCGCCACATGTTGCCAACAAAATCTGTCATAGCTTTGTTCACGCAGGGCCACATGAAGAAAGGAGATAATGTCTGGTTTCGTTTGCTCAGGGGAGGCGGTGGGCATTAGGATTGATGAGCCCAAGGAAGACCCCATTTGCCAATACTTCAGAGACCCAAAACCCTAACGATTTTCATTTCCCTACTTCGCATACTTTACGTTCTTCAGCTCTAAAGTCTGCATCAATGTAGCTCTTTTGCAATTAATTTCCCTTCTTTTTCTGATAGCGAAATTGTATCAACATTTGTGCATGTCCCAAAAAATAATCAGAATAAAGGAGATAGTCACAATGTAGTGCATGGGCACATCAGGCTTCGACATGCATGCCAACCTCTTGTGAGGGAAGGCTCCCCAGCAAGTCACAAGGTGTTGTGAGTGCACCAGACCACTGCTCTTTCCCTCCCCAGGCTGGGGCCAGTGCTACACACCACAGTGCCTTCCCCCCATTTTGGCACATTCAGCTGGCTCACTGAGCTCACACCCAATCTCAGGTCACTGGCATGGAAGGCAGTGTGGTCCCCACTGGGCCAACAGCCGTCCCTGCAAATTACATTACTTTCTTGTGTTTTGGGTTTTTTCTGTGACATTCTGAACCCAAAATTTCAACATACTCTTTTTATGACCTCTCCTTCTGATCATGACAAGTGTCATTTATAAAATACTGGATAAAATGTCATTTCACGCCACAAATGTGAAATCACATTTTGGCCAGGATCTGAAAAAGCAGCTGTCAGGTTCATGCGGTGGTGTGAAAAAAATGGCTATGTTGAAAATTCAGGTCAAAATACTGATAATTGCCAAAATTAAGAGTGAACATTGAAAAATGTCAATGTATGTTCATACCTCTTTTTTTAAATATTTTTACCCAAATGTTTAACATAGTCTTCTTATGACCCTACCTCAAGTACCCAGTAGGTGAACATTTTCAAATCCTACCGAAAAGGTGATTTTGTACAGTGACTGTGAAATCACCTTCCCAGCCAGGTTTCAAAAACTGCACCTACCTTTTTCATGAGGAGGGGATAGAAAAAGGCCATGTTGAAAACTGTGGAGAAAAATATTAAAAAATGACCAAGTTATCAGTAAAAGTTCAAAATGCATTGAAATACATTATTTGGCACCTACCTGATTTCCTGAGTTCCCGGTCTGGCGTTGAAGAGCGAAGACGTGTCTCCAGTCCAGAGAGGATTATGATGCTGGACCTCGGGTAGGTAAATAATGGGTAACGGTGGGTGTGAGGTGGTGGGTGCTGAGTGGAAAGTTGGAGTGGGTAGGGGTGGGAACAGCAGTGAATACGATGAGGTACCATTTTCTTTATTTCAAGCATTTAAAAAAAACGCTGCAGGACAGTTTTCTTTATTTCAGCTATGGTACCTCTGACACTGGAAATTGGGCACCCCAGTGTCAACAACAGACTTAGGGCACACTAGTGTCACTGCTGGCAGGGTCAATGTGCTGGAGTATGCTGACATCAGGGATTGGGCAACCTAGTGTTGCAGATTAAGGTGGCGAGGGGGTGATGGGTTGGAAACTAAAACTGGGGGGGACAAACTGGTACTGGTGGTGGGCACCCTGCTGTCAGTAAATTTAAAAATTACAACCATTTATCTGGCAGTAGGGGCTGGGCACCCCAATGTGCAGTTGATATCAAGCAGGCCACTGTCTGCTGCAGTAATGGCAGACTCAGGAGACAGTAAACACACACACACATATGCCACGCAGCATGTTCAGCAGGGGTGGGGCTACTCACTGGCACGTAACATCGTCCCTGCTGAATGACCTCAGCATAACTTCACATGCACATATGGAAACAGCCCTGCTCCCTGCCACATGAAAACATACTTGTAATATGAGCACTTGAAGCAATGTTTAAAAATTCAGTTAGCCATAGAACGTTGAATTTTAAAACTGCATGCTCAGAAACTGAACTATTTTCCTAAATATTTTAAAAACTACTTTAGTTTTGGAGATAAGAAACACAAAAGCATACACTATGGGCCTAACTCTATGAAACCTGCAAGTTTCAGGTTTCAAATCCTGTTTGTTTTTGTTATAGGTGAGCAGAAAAGGTCTTAATTTATGTAATTTGGGGGAATTTGCCCCTCTGTAACTTTGCCCCGGTCAGCCGATTGTCTCAAACTTTTCAGGTTCTAGATATCCTAGCACCTGCTCTTTACATTCCATATTTCATGTAAATCAGTTAAAAGGGAGCAATGTTATTATGGTGCAAAAATTAGGGTTTAACATTAAAATGCTTATTTAACTGTAACATATATAGGTGCTACCACGCCTGTATACTATAGATATATATTTATAAAATGGGTAGAAAAAAGTCAGTGAAAATTGGGTTCCATAACTCGATAAAACATACCACATGGCTGTGCATTATCCCACAACTGCACGCCTCCCCACTATGACTGCATGCCCACACTACTTTCCATTCCATAGAACATTCTCACTAGCAGCAAGATCTTTCCACACCTGACATGCAAAGGTTGTCACACACACTGCCACAACCATACTCAAGTAAATCTATATAGCTGCCCCATGTCCCACAGTGCAAACAGTTATGTGGTTGATCATACCTTGATTTTGATATCTAAAAACTGATTAAAAAAAAGTTTTCTGGTTGATCCTGCTTGCCGTTTTTACACTGTTTGAGGTGTAATGACTTTCATTTTCGGCTTTCAGTGTAGCATGACTGAGTAACGTTCATTGTGCTAAGCAAAATTCTGCCAAAGATTTACAATCAAGAAATTTTTTTTTCAAAAGGATATAAGCTGTGGGGTTTTAAACTGAGTTTAGTTAGTACTGTGTAAAAGAAGCCACCAAGCACAGAGCAAGGAGAGCAAGCAAGTCAGCTGCTTCAGAAAACTAGACACAAATGTGAGCGAGTGTTGCTACAGCAGCACTCACTCAGGCATGAGTCTATACTTCACCTAAGTGAAGGTGATCACCAGATCACCTAAATAAAAGTCTAATTTCTGCCACACAAGGACTATCAGGATCAAACTAATCACCTAAATACAGCTCTAATTTCTGCCAGACGAGGGCTACTTTATGCCCCCCCCCCAAAAAAAAAACATTTCAAGCCATTTTAGAAGATGGATAATGCACTACAGGGTGTGCAATTGTGCTCTGATATATGTGCACTTTGGGTGGGTGAACACACTTGGCCTGTGGCCTAGTGAATCATAATGCACACCAGGGCACACATATATCACAGCACGACCATGTGCCCTATAGTGGACTATCTATTACTTATATATACTATAGTTAGGGATGAGCAGGGGTTTCTGTGTTAAACCTCAGATTTTGCACTTTAATATCTTTGCAACCATTCAACGGATTTGCACAAAATTTTGCATGCGTGGTCTTGGGGGGGGGGTCTCTTCAGATGCCAAGTTTTGTTTCAGTCAGATGTGCCAAATATGAGATGCGGATAGTGAAAAAACCTTAAAACTCACTGTTTGTTTTGTTGTTTTGTCATCACCTTGCACCCAGATGGCTTAGAATTGTGGTCTGAATTGTTTAGGATATAAAGGAATTGGCCCTCAGATGTGACTTTCACTGGTTTGGTGAAAAAATATTAATCTGTTCCAAAGTTATTAAATTTAAATATTTCAGTTCTGAGCATGCTCAGTATAGTCTTTTGGATAGCTGCTTGGAACAAAAAAAAAGAATTTGGTCCACATAAAAAAGGATTCTTTTTCATATGGGGCCAATCCTTTCTTCTGAGGAAAAAATCCTTTTTTGTATCACCATCTTGTTTCCATTTAAAAAATTTTTTTTCAAAATCCATAAAAATGACATCCTGCAGAGATACCAGCTCATGTATCTTGGTCATTGGGAACCCGTTAGGTGGATTCTGCACTTAAATGTTGGAAAAATGAACCACAAATGTGTTGTTTTAACATCTTACATCATTTTTCATGAGCCGTTTTTTTTTTTTTTTTTTGTATGGCCATGAGAAAAGAATTCAGCCATATGAAAAAGAATCTCTTCATACAAAAAAAAAAAAAAAAGAATCGGAAAAAAACGAAGTCCATATGAAGGGATCCTTTTTCATGAGAATGAAAAAAACTCACGGAAAAGGATCCCTTCTTATGAAAAAAAAGAATCTGGAAAATATTTAAGTCCCAATTCTTTTTTCATAGGAAGGGATCCTTTTTTGTGAACTTTTTTTGTTCATATGAAAAAGGACCCCCTCATATGGAAAAAGAATTTGGACTTAGTTTTTTTCACATTCTTTTTCATATGAAAGGATCCTTTTTCATATGTGTTTTTCATTCATATGAAAAAGGATTCCCTTATATAAAAAAAAATAATTTGGACTTAGTTTTTTTCTGATTCTTTTTACGTATGAAGGCATCCTTTTTTGTATGGATTTTTTATTTCATACGAAAAAGGATTTCTACATTCAAAAAAAAATGTTGGACTTATCCCCCCCCCACATTTGAACTTCAACAAGCCATAACTCCCTCAATATCTGGACCTAAGGGGCCATCTATATATAAGAACAAAGGCTTTAAAGAGTACTACAGGTATAGCACATAATCCTCCCAAAGAATTTAGATCCCACGTAGAAAAATATAAAAATGAAAAATCCCATAGGATAACATTGGAACTGCAACAAGCCTTAAGTCCCTCAATATTTGGACTTCAGGGACAATCTATATATCAAAACAAAGGTCTTAATAACTAGTACGACAGTAATAAATATTCCCAACCCCAAATATTTAGGGGCAATATAAAAAAAGAATAATGCATTCAAATTCCCATAGCATAACACTGGAACTTCAACAAGCCATAACGTCATCAATTTTTGAACTTAAGGAACAATCTGTACTTCAAAACAAGATCTTAATAAGTACTACAAGAATAACACATATTCCCCACCAAACATTTAGGGATAATATAAAAAAGCATGAAAAATAAAAAATGTAAATTCCCATAGGATAACATTGGAACATTAACAAGCTATACAACGAAGGAAAGAAATGGCTGTTTTGTCACAAATGGAAGCACAGGGCCCTCCACAGGAACATAGATGTATGCACCTATGGAGGGATAGAAGTGCAGGGCCAACAGACAAATGAGGATACGATTATACTATCTCAAAAAGTATGAAAATTAATTGCAAAAAAATTTGTTAATGCACTAGTTAGGGTTAAACCGACAAAAGTAAGGAAATGTGGCATTAGGGTTTCCAAACTTAACACCCCACCACCACCCCACACTCCCAGCAGCAACAGGAAAAACCATTACAGTTTCACCTCTTGTGTGTCTTTGCAAATCAGCCGTGGGGTGTCCCTTGGGGTTGTCAACCCTAACACTCACCCCATTCTCATACACTCTACACATCTGAGCTTTTTTAATGATGGAATGGGGTGAGCATTTGGGTTTACAAACCCAAGGCACACACTCCCACAGCCAATTTGTGAAGATACAGGAGAGATGAAACTGTAATGTTTTTTCTGTTGCTACCTGGAGGGTGGGGTGTTAGCGTTGGAAACCCTAATGCCATATTTCCTTACTTTTGTTGGTTTAACCCCAATTAGTGCATTCACAAAGTTGTTTCTACAATGAATATAGCTATATACAGTAGAAGCCCCTTAATCGGGACACCCTGGTGGTGGGCTTTTTGTCCTGATTAAGCAGCCTTCTCAATTATCTGGAAACAGCATTTTCAGCATTTTATTTTCAATTGTCCAACTGTAGGTTTGTTCGGTATTGCTATCTACTCTATCTGCCCTCCCTCTGCTTTCTTCTGTCCTGGTCTGCCCTCCCGATGCTAAAACATACAAAAAGTACTATCCCTGATGTGTAACCAGATGGTCTGTCCCAGTCTATTCCCCAGGACATGTTCTTGATACGGTACAAAAATGCAATCTCTCAGCTGGCCCAATGGCATGGAGGGCTGAGGTGCTAGTGTGCAATAGATAGATAGATAGATAGATAGATAGATAGATAGATAGATAGATAGATAGATAGAAACTTTATTTATGGAGTGCCCCATCCCGGCGGCTCAGAATGCTGCACAATTTCTTAAAAGAATATCATCAGAAAGATTCACAACACATTGCAGAATATAATATCCTGCCACACCGGCGACCTGAGTTTAGAAATGGAGTCAGGTCATTTTAGGGCTGGCCGGGGGTGGGAGGATCGAGCATCCCATCGGACTGCTCTCCTCCCTTGGGGAGAGGGGTTGTGTGACCCGGTGCTTGTCTGCCACCTGGAAGTGTCTGGGTGGTAGCACAGCTCAGGCACACAAACAGCCAGCTTACACAGGTGTTTGAGGTCATCTCCAAGGAAGCAGAGATTGTCCATTATGCCATTGCATGTGGGCAGCTGCGGGGCAACCAAAACTGTGCTGAAAACCCCTCTGGCCACAGGATGACATCTGGACCTCCAGCCCCACACAGCGACTGAGAACACCCTGCCATGGAAACAAACAGGTAAGTCCCAGAATGGGTGTGTTGTGGTACTGGGGAGGCTGGTCGGAAGGGGACTGGCCAGGGACATAGTAGTGAGAGGTACTGGTAAAAAAAAAATGCAATCTCTCTGCCTCTTTTTTTGTGCTCCCCAGCAAGGTCTGTCCTGGTCTGCAATGTGGGTTCCCCCCAGCTCTCTTCACTCCCAGACTGACACACGGTCTACTCCAGCTCTTCAGTTTCACATGGTTTCTGCTCCAGCTATCTTGTCCCACCCAACAAGTCAAGTAAGGACAACAACAGCAACAACAACAAAAAAAAAAAGAAACTTGCCAACTTGGGACAAAAAGAAACCAGGTACACCTTGGGAGGGTGGCGCTGTACTAAGAGTGTAGAAGCAGTTCAGGCAGCTCATTAACACCTTCTTGGGCCATTCACACTTAAGTCGCATGTAAGAGTGGGAGAATGGCATCAAGTATTACTGTCCAGGACATAGCATGGTGCTATAGATTTATTATGAGCAGCCGTGACAGCAACCAAGCCAGTTCCAGGCAGGCATCACCGGCCCAGGAACTTCTAACAAGTACTACAGTGGTGCCAAGTGGCCAGTCTACCATGCCTGTATAATATTTATTTTCAAGTTTTAAGGTTTTAAAGTACTACTTTGTCAATTTTTTTTAGCCTACTTTGTGCTACACAGATCCAAGTTCTATTCTGTTCTTTCTATGTCCACATTAGGGTTGCTGAAATTCCGACGAACGGAACTGGATTCATCAGATTCGATTTTAGGATTTAGGATTTTCAGAACTACAGTCCAAAAATCCTAATTCCCAAATAGATTTTTTAACACAGAAATTTTGGATTTAGGATTCCAAATCTGAATCAGATTCCAATGTTGAGGTCCTCGTAGTTTTTAAATTGGAATTGTATTAGCAATCTGAATTTCCTAAAATCCTAAACAGTCCAATTGGTGAATTCCAGGCAACCCTATTTCACATTGTCACTGGAATATTCAAAACTACTGGGTAATTAAATCATCCTACCAGCAACACCAACAAACACACAAGGCTGTGAAACAAATAAGTTAACATCACCATAGAACCTCAGCTGCCCCAACATTCCATGAGTTAGTTACTGACGCGAGGTAGCCAGTTCTGTGTTGCTTGAATTTATCTTTATTTTATTAACCACTGGTGCTTGCTACCACATGCAGACACTTCTTTTAAAATGGTGAATGACTCATACAAAAATAATAGCTGCATGGTAATGAGACACAGTCAGATTTGGAAATGTAACTGTGAATGAAAGCTTTCATCCCAGTATCCTGCAGATAGTTAAATTGAAACATTATACACACAATCACTGTATGTCTGCAATGCCCATAGTAAATCATGGTACATAAAATGTTCGGGTTCAACTTTGTTAATTTATACCTAGAATTGAGAACTAGTAGTCACAGTTTGCAGATGATGCAGAGGTAGCAAGGGTGGCAAACAGTGGGGAAGTGTGTGTGTGTGTGAAATTACAGATGGATCTAGGTAAACTAGAGTGGTGTTACAGATGTCAGATGCAGTTCGGTGTGGGGATGGGAAAGTGCAAAGTAATGCACCTATGGGGTCAGAAACTGAAAATGGTCCTTCCCATTAAATGGTATAGTGTAAGATATGGCAGGCAGGAGAGGGACGTGTGGGTTATAGACACATTCTTGAAAATGCACAAACAGCATTCAGCAGCAGCCAGCAAAGCCAACAGAATGATAGGTTCTAGTAACAATAATATAAAACATTTTGGCTGGCAGAATAGCATACAGGTTAGAGCAACGAGATGTGAATGCGCTTGGTACATCCATCAGACCTGAGTTTGAGTCCCAGAACCTCCACTTGCATACTGTGTGACCCAAAGCATGTCAGTTAGCCTCTCTGTGCTCCCACGATGCACTTGGGAATGAGTTTCAGCTCTGTCTGCTGTTCCAGGCCAAGAACTGTAAAATGAAATGAAATTAAAAGGGGGATAAACAACAGAGAAAGGGTGGTATTAATTCCACTATATAAGGGTCAGGTTAGATCCCATTTAGAGTACTATGTGCAGTTCAGGGAACTGCATTATAAAATGGACATAACTGAGCTGGCCAGTGTACAATGTACAGTGAAGAGCTATAAAGATAATTCAGATGCTAGACAACATAACAGGAAACAAGTAAAAACAAAAAGAGACTGAGGTGAGTTATGATTGCGGTATTTCAAATCATGGGTTAGACAACAGGAGACCAGGGCAGACTGTTCAACAGAATTTAGGATAGCAGAACCAGGGGGCTCTAGTACAGGCAAAGGGAGAGAGAAATAATGAGGGATGTAATGAAACATTTTTACACCCACAAAGTGATAGGCTTATAAAGGCATTGATAAGTGTACACAGTGTTCAGAGCATCAAGACTAGGCTTGATGGATACCTGCAGGAAAAAAGGATTTCAGGTTATTGCTGTTAGGATCATGGTTAACTAGATGGGCCACATTGTCTTTATTCATCTCACTTCACCAATACACCTGTGTTCCACACTTTGGGCCCGATCCACAAAAATTACCTGGCTACTCAGCAAAGGTGCATATCTGGGTGCAGACCCCTGATGTCCATGGATGTCTGCACTAGTGGTAGCTTCCACAGTCCCCAGCCACCTCCTTACTAAGCATGCATAAAGGAGCATGGAAGGGCCATGGGCATCTAATCGAATTCCTGGTTTGGCACAGATGTGGATCCCCTGCTTTGCGCATAGCAGAGGACTGTGGCATGCAGCAATCCTCCAAGGATAACAGTATACCTTAAAGGTCTAAATAAAGAAAAAAGACATGCTCCAAGCCTTCCATGCCAGCTCAGAGGGATGGAGACTCCAGGCACCAGATCTGAGTCTCAGATAGGTCTCAGACTTGTAGGGGTACACTTACACTGAGGGCCCACAAGTGTTACTGTTGTCTCCTCAGTAGTGTAACACTGCCACCCTCCACAGTGTCCACACCCCCTCTCTGACACAAATTTCCTTTTATGAAAGGCATGGCTGGATGTCCCCATCCCCAAGCCTTCCCCATCTGGGCTACACACATAGTGGCACAGATTGGGTAAGGGCAGGCCTCTATGGGATATGTACAGACGGCTGTGGATGCACAGAATTCTCCACTTGTGAGAAGTGGGACATCTGCAAACCTGCAGCTACCCTACACACCCTAAGTGGCTGCGGAAGGCCTCCTTGGCCAGTTGTGAATTGTGCCATACAAATTTTGTTCACCATTTTTGAGCAGTTCGGTAAAATCAGAGCTTATTTTCAAAAGCAAAAACTGAGGCATGAACAGTGTAATTTTCAAAGGCAAAAACTGAGGAACAAGTAGTATAATGAACATATTAATGGAGTATGGTATCCTACATCACGAGCATTGCACAACATCAGACAAAACGTGATGGTTGCAGTTGCAGTTTAAAAAATGGCAGTACCTTTCATAACTAATGTGAATTAAACTATTTAAATAACGCTTCATGAATACAAGTTACATGTAGACCGCAATCTACTTAATATGCCACTCCAGCGTTATGTGCAGAGAAAAGACTTCTTAATGCAGCTAATGTTCACACACTTTACTCTGCTGTCAAGGCAACCAAAGCAATTCATCCACAGCAAAGAAGAAACTATTATGCCCATGTGAACCTCAGGACTCTCAGGCTCTTCCAAGCTCACTGAGTGAAATGCCAGCAAATGCATCACACTCAGTTCTTTCAGTTGGCCAGCTTGTATTGAGCCATGCCACAGTGCTGAAAGAAGACTCGGTAATGATATCAGAAAAGTGGGGAGGAGAGAACTTTGTGATAATAATGTAAATTGTATACAGAAAAGCTGTTATGTTTGTGTAACTCCATTGCTTTTTTCTTGCATTTATAGGTTGCATTTGATATGAAACGTGTATATTGTGTATCATGTTTATCTGCAAAAATTGTTGTCAATGTCCACCTCATTAGTGTCAGTGGCTCAGGAGGTAGTACGGTTGCCTCTGGGGCCAGAAGACTGGAAGGTTGTGGGTTCTAGACCGACACCAGGTACTGGGGGTAGTGCAGTTCAAGAGGTGTGTGCTGTACTGCTGAAGTGCTGTCCTTGGGATGAGACATTAAACTGAGGTCACTTCCACCTGGACAGTGAGCAGAGATGAACAGAAGTTAAAGATCCCATGGCACTTACTGAAGAAGAATACAGGAGTTTACCCAGTGCCATGGCCAACACTCCATGTATCAATAAAACTGGTCCGTGTAGGCCCCCACACCCTAGAAAAAAGTTATCAAAGCTCAGTGTGCCTTTCCTGGCCAGAAATTACAAATCATAGTCAACCTGCATTAGGTGTATGCTTGCAGATATCTTTGTGTGTATGATACCATGTAATGACTGCAATTTTGAATCTGTTCTTTGAATTGTATTGTGCCAATGTAGTCCTAATATTGTACCTGTTTTGTACTTGTACTCTCCCTGGTCATGTCTAAAAATAGGCATTGAATGTCTAAAAGACAAAGAACCTCTCACACAGTTTGCAAAGAGTGCTAACAGAAGACATAGACGCGTGTTTCGTCCTTCCAGGACTCATCAGTATGCCTCGATCCTGGAAGGACGAAACACGTGTCTATGTCTTCTGTTAGCACCCTTTGCAAACTGTGAGAGGCCTTTCGGCACCCTGCAATTCTGCTTAAAGTTGGACCAGCATAACATTCTGTGGTGATTTGCATATGCAGCCCATGATGCTTTGCATTGTGGGGGCATGTGTGATTTTGTATTTTCTTGAAACTTGGCTTCCCAGCCAAATGCCCTTTGGGGTAACCCTTGCCGCAGCTGGTAGCCGACGTTAGCACGCTTACTTGAATTAAGAAACTTTGGCTTTTTCACACTTCTCTTTCTCTGGTTAGAGCTAAACTTTTGCCTTTGCCCTCTAGTCCTTAGCTCTACCTCCATCCCTAGTGTGCTTGCTTAACTACAGCATTTACAGTCCCCAGGTGCAGGACAATTCCTGCTGTTTACGCATGATTCTGTAGACTCAGTCCTCGGATGGCACAGTTCACTGAAGTCCTGAGGAATGGTGGCACAGGCAGACCCGGGCACAATGCTTAAACAGGGGGCACAGAGACTGCAGCTTGCTCTCTCTCTCTCGCTTGCTTGCAGATCTTGCAGCTTGTCCCCTTCAGCCCATTTCAGGCCCCACTGCAGAGCACATGCGCAAGGCCTGACAACTACAGAGAACCCAGACCGGGGAGTGGCCCCGCGGCCCGGCTCCCTCCAATCAGAGTGCCCTAGCACTCGGATACCAGACCTGTGACCCCCTGCAGCGGCAGACTCCACTTGATGGGGGTTAAGTTTTGGTGTCAGTAGAAACACATTCAGCACATTCTCTTCTGCTTCTTCTCTTTCTTTTTCCTGCCATGGTGTGTAGCCACAGAACTACATTCTTTTCTTTGCTGTATCTCAGGAGCAGAAAACAGGTACTCAAGCTTCTGAAAAACACCTGTACATCCTTCTGCTTTCACAGTCTCTCACCCTGACACAGCCACATTTTCACTCTGGCTCACACAGATCACCTGCACACTCACAGTCCCTTTTCTCACCGTGCAGGTACTGGATTGAAGAGGCTTAATCTTATTTTTCTCTTTCTCAGCACATTTATATTCACTTGTTCTCTGAATTCCCATCTTTTCCCAGGCACAGAACACAGCCGTGGTCTTTTCCTAGGCTTAGATCCAACCTTGGTCCTTTTAGTCAGGCTCAGGACACAACCTCTTCTCTCTTCTACTTTGTCTCACCGCTGTGGTGCAATCTCAAAGCAGCACAGAACATTCAGCATCCTGCAGCTTTCCCTTTTCCTCTCTGCCAAGCTACTTCTTCCTTTTCCTGGGTGGCCCCCTTTTGCCTGACACCCCGACAGCGAAACACGGAAAAAGACCACTACAGCAACAGTCGCTGTAATGGTCCATTTCTGTGTTTTGCTTTCCCCCAGTGTTCTGCCCCCTTCCAGACCAACTCCGACCTGGAGTTGAGAATCTTAAAGTCTGGGGGGTGCAGGGGGCACAGTCCCCAGCATGGAGGGCGTGGGGGCACAGCCCCCCACAGAAAACACTGGGTGATTGGGCGGCACAATACCTGCATCAGTATTGTGCCATCGCTGTGCCGGAGGTCGGCAGTTTTACTGTCGACCTAACTTGGTGCTTCCCTTTTCTTGACGGGGCAGGCATTCCCTGCCCTGGAGGACAAATTGCTGGCAGTCCCCAGGCAGACCCATCTCACAGCACCCAATCTCTCCAGGGGCAGGAGCCTCCCTCCCTCAGGAGGAGCTCCCACTGAACTGACTCAAACTCCAACAGTTCTCAACTTTTGGGAGCCCTTTCCTTGCTCCCTGTTGGCTGGAGCTACGGTCCTCAAGAAAAATTAATATGTATGAGGCTCCCTCGATGCCTCATTGGTGCAGAAAGAGGCGCCTAAACATTCCCGGATATTTCCCCCCAAAAGTCCTTTCAAACAGTTTGAATCCCTGGCAAGAATCCTGGCTTGGTGGTTGACTGGCTGGTGTCACATGGCTGCAAACATGGTGGCTGTTGTAATCAGTGTCCACAGTTTGTACAGTGTCCCAAGTTTTAAACATTCCTGCAGCCAAACCCTGCACTTTTATTTTACATTTGCCCCAGCATTAAGTAGCCACCCCTGTGCCCTGTTATCTGACTGCATCCATCAACATATTCGTTTAACCCCATTGCAGTTGCTGCTGCCATTGTACCTTGGCCCTAGGCAGCACACACATAGCCCCAATTTCTGGCTGCAGTCTGTGGAATCCTTTTTATTTATTTACTCCCTCATGGACTGGCAGCCTCTCCTTTTACATTTTCACACACCATTGCTTCATTTAAACATTTTCTTTTTTTCCCCAGCCTGTTACTAGCACTTAAACCTTTTCCCCTAGTGCTAGACAGGCTCCCTCTCTTCAAAGGGCCACCACCTCATTAATATTCCTGAGGTGGCTCCATTCTCCCAAGCATGATTGGCATTCACAAAAACTATTTTTTCTTTCTCCCGGTTGCCTCTCCCTCTGAACCAGGGTCCCTGGTCCCTCTCTTGCCTTTCCCTGTGACCGGGACCACTGAAAAGGCAACCCCAAAGGCCTCCAAAATGGCCGCTCAAAAATGCACTAGTGTACATGCATGGAGTTCACTGGCACCACAGTGTCCATTCCAAAGCCGGTGACTCCATGCTACAGCTCCTCCGGCCTGCTCGCTCCATAAAGCCAATGTGGGGACTGGCAGGAGGGCCAGGGGATACAGGCGACAGCCAGGATATCGGGACCAGGACAAAAAAAGATGGGGAGTGGACCAGAACCCCAGGGAAAACAAGCTTTTTTTCAGGGGCTCACAGGTAAGCCCCCGACGGGGGGGGTGAGGAAGGAAGCAAGGAAGGAAGGAATTTGGTTTAATATAATGCCTATAATACACACTTTAATAAACATGGCAGTGTGGCAAAACCATTTTCACATTAGCAAAAACATAGATTACATACCTGCTTTGGTAAATCCAGCTTTTTGATTGACTGGGACCCATGTAAATAATACACAGTATCCATATGGATCATGCATGACCTGCTGTTACGTGACATGGGCTTGTTTGTGTGGTAGCTGCTGCTAAGTTTTTTCTTAAAATATCTGTAAACTTTGAAAGAGAGCCAAAACACCATACTATATTATATAATCATGGTAACCCTTATCAAAGCTGAATACAAATTAAGTGGCATTTTTGTCTTCAGAATATATTCTGAAGACAGATTTTTGATTTGAATACAAATTAAGTGCCATTTTTGTCTTCAGACTATGTTCTGAACACAGATTTTGATTTCTCCTGTGGTATTGCGTATTCATTACTCTAGTATTCAGAATGACTACAGTAGCTGAATAATCCAGCTGACTTGGTGGCGTGGAGAGCAGAGGCATTGAACACCTTACTTCCTGTCATGCCGGTGACCGAAGTTCGGGAAAGAGCATAGGCTGCCAGGAGTCGGCGGGGTGGGAAAGGATCAAGCATCCCAGGGACTGCTCTCCTGTCCTGGGGAGGGGTGGCCAGCCATCACAGCCCCTGACTGCCACCAGTTGGAGGCCTGGTGGTAGAGCAGACAAGCAGCTCAACAGGCAGGGCCGCGGATCTGCAGGACACGCATGCCTCCACATGTACGTTCTGATGTGTCACCACAGCAAGGGTCAGTGGAAGAAAAAGGAAAAGTGGGGAGGGCAGACTTCATGAAACCTAGCCCATTCCCCCACAGCCTTCGCCCCCCCCACCCCCCAAATGCAGGGGGATATTTTATATCTGGATATTTTGGCCAGGAGGGAGGATGACCTTCCCCTCCTGGCCCCTCCACAGGGGGCATCCATGGGGGCATACCCCAAGGTTGAGAAAGGTTGCAGGGGTAAGGACAGGGCTGAGAGAGCCTGTCTGCCTTCCCCTGGTGGTAAAAGCTCTATGGGGGGAAAAAATAGCTGAATGCTAAAGAAAACAAGTTTCATGATGCATTCCAATGCAACTGAGAGTCTGATTTTGAGTTACGTACTGAGTCCTCTATGACCTTGTGGAGTCACCACAGACTTTTTATGCTTTCTTGCACGTGCATGCATGAAGCAAACATACTGTTAGAGTAGTGGATTTCAGAGGCGTATCACTGTCACATCCAATGCAGCTTAGTCTACAGGAGGCTTGACAGTGACAGGCCAATAATCAGCGAGGCTGATCACGATGCTGTTCTATCAACTGGTGGGTAAAACTTCATGTAGTTGAAAGGGTCAAGCCACACCTATCATAGTGTGGCAGAATGCTTTCATTCACAAAATTCCGCCCAGCAGCCAGCTAAGCATCATTAACAGCCTGCTGATTGCCGCTGATGTGCCCCCCCATCCCAATATTAATGGCCAATGGCTCAATGCCTATCTTGGACTCATCCCCACTTGGAGCAGGGAATTTGCATAACAAAAAGTCCTCTGAGTCGAGACTCACTCGAGCGGGAATGTTAATAAATAAAAAAAAGTCCACAAACAAAGAACCGCACATTCACCATACTGCTGACTGTTGAGGACACTTTGGTGCTTCAAAAGGTGCTTTTATTCCATCATAATTGTTTCAGCAGCATTTAAAAACCAAGAACATCAGGGAAAATGCTGTCTTAGTGTTTCACGTGTATAACTATGCTTTGATTTTAAAGTCTAAGCGCACTCACCCCTCCTCACATAAGACGCACAGGCTGCTTCTTGTTAGAAATTCATTTATTAGCAGCACCAGTGCCGGTCTCTCTATTTTTGAACTTATAACTACGTTTTATCAAGAGACCTCTTCACACTACCTGCTGGTAGCCCTTTATAGTGATATTTTTTTAAAGGGGAGCTCTCATCTACCATACAGCAATGCTGTGGGAGATGGAGGTCCTGATTAAGCAGAACAGCCTTAAAGAGCTAGTGTACTGCCTTAAACTAATATTGTTTTTTAAAAGCAGTCAACCATTATGTTTTATAATGGAGGAACTTTTTCTTTTCCCTTTGGTTAATTAGAAGATTGTTTAGCTGATGTTAGTAGTTATTGTGTGTGGGACAGCACTCTGCCTGGCAGCTAACATATCTATCTCTCCACGCACAACCCCCTCCCCCACTACATCATCAGCATTGTGACCTCACTGACTCTGACATCACTGCTGCTTAGGAACAGCCACTCAGTGGCTGCCAGGTCAGTCACCTGTGATGATATAGTGGGGGGAGGATAGAGAAAGATATGTCAGCTGCCAGGCTAAGAGCTGTTCCACACATCTAGCACAATATGATCATATAGAAGACTTTCTAGTGAACAAATGGGAAAAAAAACCTACTTCAGAAACAAAAAGTTACAACTGACTACTTAACATTTGTATTATTTTACTGTTTTTGTATACACACAATTGATAGAAACATAGAAACATAGAATGTGTCGGCAGAAAAGGATCACCAGGCCTACCCAGTCTGCCCAATTTTGTTATCTGAAAGCCAGACCTAAGATGCTAGCTTTCTTGGTTAACATTCCCCCTTCCTAAGTCGATAATACCCTTATGTTTAGCCCACACTGTTTTGAATCCTGCCACTGCCCTCATCTCCACCACCTCCTCTGGGAGTCTGTTCCAGCTGTCTGCTACCTTCTCTGTGAAACAGAATTTTCTAATGTTTCCTCTGAACCTACCCACCTCTATCTGCATATCATGACCCCCTAGTTTTCGAGTGCCTTTTCACCTGGAAAATGTCACTCACGGGTACTTTGTTTATACCCCTGAGGTACTTGAAGGCCTCAGTCATGTCCCCTCTTTCCCTTTTTTGTTCCAGGGAGTACATGTTAAGTCTCTCAGCCTGTCTTCATATGGCAACTGGCTAAGACCCCTCACCATTTTTGTCACATTCCTCTGCACCCTCTCCACTCTATGTGCATCCTTCCTGAGGTATACCCTTTGCCTTCTCCCCCTAGGCCAGTTCCCCACCCACCTCACTACTACCGGACCCAGTCCTAGGCATCTCATTTTATGTAAGAGTCTTCTGTGCGGCAAGTGGTATCCTGTAGAACAGTGGACTGCTTCAAAGGGGGATGGGACAGGGTAAGAGGGAGGGGCAGGGAAGGAGAGGGAGGGGCAGCTGCAGTATAAGGGTTGCTAGCTGCACACTCGAGCAGTCTCAATAGACCATAACGCCTTTATCTGCTGGCAAATTTGTGTGTTCATATGTTTGACACGACCTGCCTTCCATGAACCCACGTTGCCAATGGTCCTGCAGGTCACTGGCTTCAAGGTAGCTAGTGATTCTTTTCTTTAACAGTTTTTCCATGAGCTTACCCTCCACCAATGGCAAGTTAATCGGTCTGTAATTGCTTACTTCCTCCTTGTCCCCTCCTTTGTGGAGGGGGACTACATCTGCCCTCTTTCAGTCATCAGGAACCTCCCCTATTTCCAAGGACCTGTTGAAGTGGCTAGTCAGTGGCTCCACTAGTATTTTACTTAGCTCTCTCAATACCCAGGGGTGTACCCCATCTGGGCCCATGGCCTTGTCCACCTTCAACCCCTCTAGTTCCCTCAGGACTTTATCTCCCTGGAATGGACTGGTGTCCACCCCCCCACTACCACCCCCTTTTCCCTGATCTGACTACCCTCCCCTTCACCCTCTATCATGAACACAGAACAGAAATAACTGTTTAATATGTCTGTCTTCTCTTGGTCTTCTTCCACCAACCCCTGCCTTTGTCTTTTAGCCTGACTATCCCCCCCCCTTCGACTTTCTCCTCTCACTCACATACCTGAAAAATGTTTTATTCCCCTCCTTGTCTGAGTTAGCTACTGTCTCTTCTGTCCTTGCCTTTGCTTTCCTGACCTCCAATCCTACCTCCTTCTGCTTCTCCTGGTATTTGACCCTATTTTCCTCCCGCTGTGCCTGCTTGTATCTCCTGAATGCACACCTCTTTGCCCTAACTTTTTCCACCACATCTCTACAGTACCGCAGTGGCTTCCTTTTTTTCCTGTTATTACTAACCTGCTTGATGCAGAGGTTTGTAACATCTAGTATGGCCACTTTTATTGCTGCCCGCTTTTCTTCCACCCCTGTCAGTTCCTCTACCCCTGCCAGCTCCTTCTGAAGGCAGTTGCCCATTCTTCTAAAGTCTGCGCACCTGAAATCAAGTACCTTCACCTTGGTCTGACTATCTGTAGCAGCAGTTTCCAGTGTGAACCAAATGGTACTGTGGTCACTTGTGCCAAGGCTTTCTCCCACTGATACCCCTCCCACTCTATCTCTGTTGATATGTGCAAACAAGTGAAAAATGCTCATAAGTATAGACAAAAGTTAAAAACAAATTACAAACAGAATTCATATTAGTTTTACATTGTTCACAGGCTCTTCAAGTGATTCCTATGATGTTTGATATCCATAAATGCTACTGTGTGCCTGTTATGATCTGCAAGAACATAACGAACATCATGCAAAAATCATGAAAAACCTGGTTAACTCACTAGCACATAAGTAGAGCCCGTAAGACAAGATTGTGCTATCTGTTATAGCACAATGGAAATTATGTCTGACATTGGCCTAAATTAAAATTTCCACCACTTAAACGTTATCACGCTGATGGTAGTGGTATACCAAAGATGGTTATAAACAGAAACCCCGGAAGAGGAAACTTGGATTGGTGGTGGTGGTGGTGGTGGTGGGGAGACAGAGACAAAAAGAGACAAACAAAATGGTGAAGCTAGGGGGAGGCTCAAGATGAAATGGAGAAATAGTGAGGAACAGTTTTTGGCCTGTGCATCCAAACTCATATCACAGTAAAGGTGCCAATTCAAATTTTTCATTCAGACTGGGGGGGATAGTGACCCTCATTTTAAAGATCCAAACTGACTCTCTGCATGCTAACAAGGTTTCCACATCTCTACCCCTTGGTTCTATTGTCACCTTTTCTACACCAACAAAAGATCATTCATGGTTCCTTGTGGACCCCATAGAATGCAATTGGACAGACAGTGCAGAATCCACATTGCCATGCTGGATAGACTTCATATGATCCCAGATTCTTTTTAATACAACCTATGTAATAAGCACCACACCTGCAGGCTGCCAGGTAAACTGTTTGATAGCTCAAGCTGCAAGTTATTTGACACTTCACGAGTGCCTTCATAATAAAGCATTAAGCCTATGGAATTTTACTGAGTAACGACTTGTTTTCTCGAGTGCTACGGTTTCTGGATATGGTCACTAGTAAACCTCACTCTTCAACATGAATATTCTGAAAAAGATTTAAAGCCTCCATAGAATTTCTCTCAAATATGATCTTAGACCCCTCTCCCCAAATGGCTTGATGAAAAAGTCGACATATAATGAAAGGGGTTCAGTCAACAAGTTAATGCCAGAGATTATGAGGTGTACCAGTGGGGACTCTTGCACCTTGGACAGCAAGCACATAGATGGGAGGTCGAACAGGAAAAAAGGTAAACAGAAAGTGTTTTTACATCCTTAGAATGAGAGAAAAGGTAGGAAGCACAAGGGTGGGGGAGATTAAAAATGTAAAAAATTGAGTTAAACGTTTCTGTTGACTACTTGTTTGGACAGAGTACCAAAGATACTAGAGGTAATCCTGATAGTTTTATATGAGAAAAAGGCATTCTGTGCAAAGCAGGTCCGCCTAGTAGTGAAATGATGGCTAACATACTACTCAATCTCTCAGCATTAAAATGCATAACACTGGCCTTAAAAATGCAGCAGAAAGGGCCAGAATGAGACTTTTTTTTTAAATAATAATAGGTTTAAGAATAGTGAGCGCCATCTATTTAGTATCAAGGAATGTTTCTATCAAGTTGTTGTTTTTTTAAAGGAGAAAAAACGTCCTCCAAGCAGTGCACTGTCTCAAACAAAACTCCCAGTTAGCATTTGAGCCCCCAGATTAACTTTTTCTTTACCTCCCCATCCTTATGTTGGCTCTGACATAATAGCACTAAGGCAAACAATCCTGGAACAATGTGGCACTATTACATACAATCAGCATGACTCTGTGCTGCTCCACTGTATCTCATATACAGTGCAGCAGCATGGAGCTGCCCTGATCATGTCAAATAGTGCTGTGCTGCTCTGGGTTTGTTTACATTACCACTACTACATCAAAGCCAATATAAAGACAGGGAGGTAAAGAAAAAAATAACTTGGGAGCTCAAAATCCTAATTGGGTGGTTTTTTGTTTGTTTAGGGGATGGCGTGCTTGGAGGACATGTGCTCTCCTTTAATAGTTTGTGTGATCAGAATTAGTTCTAATGTTACTGTACGAGAAATGACAGTATAGGATATATTTGAGCTATGCACTATGTGGAACACATAGTAGTTGATAAATAAGCAATAACACATGATGAGTGTGGTTTATGCTCTATAAACACATGTCTAGGGGTGCAGTGAGGCACGAGGCTGCAGTCCGAGTGCCTTACTGTCCCTTGAAGTACGTTTATCAGACCATGAACCACACCCTAGAGTGTGTTACTGCAGTTATAAAATAGGTATATGTTGAGAAATATTATAAGGTCTTTAAAAAAATTTAATATTAAAAGGTTTTCTTTTCTGAAGCAAAATAGTCCCTCTGCTCCACCACACTGTATTATTTATTCTGACTGTGTTTTCTCTCACATGTGCCACTTTTTTTCACTGACATCCTGTTTTGTCTTCCAGTCACTTTCCTGACTTATTGTCTGCTTATTTTGACAGTGTTTTCTGCCACATCTGCCTCTCATTTTCATTCAAAGAGCAACTGCAGCGGGTCGCTAGGCCACCTGCAAGACCAAGATTTCCTTGTGGTCTTACCAGAAGCATGCTTCCATCTGCAGTTGCCTCTTTTATAAAACTGCCAGTGGTCTCATTGCCTGCCATTCGGAATGGAGAGCGAGAGACTGCTGCCCAATCAGGTGAAGACTGTGTGACTGGGACACATAAGTCTATTTACTTTGGCAAGATATGCTTTCTGTTTTCTTTTTTTTAATAGCTTTTTTTTTCCTTCTGGCGATTTGAGAGTGCGGCGGACTGGAAAGCGGTGGTGAAGACGGGTTGGGAGAACTGCATTGAGTGCAGTGTTCTGTGGGTCAGGATGCAAAAAAGTATTGTGATGAAAGTGTTGTGTGAAGTTCTGGGAATAAGGCAGAGAGTGGCTGTTTGAACTGCTTACGATTTCAGTCCCAGTGCTCAGCATTTATTTATTTATTTAGTTTGGATACATCAGAAAACAACCTTTGCGTCACAGACTCTTTTTCAAAGGCTTCTTGTCATAAAAACAATACTATGAATGGCAAGTAGCATACAGTAACAGAATGAAACACATAGTGACAAAAGTTATACACAGTAATTAAATCAAGCTTGGAGGGCCCTAGTAGAACAAGCAAGACAATAAGACATATTATCACAGGGTGATGTATCCCAGGGTCAGAAAACAAAATAAATTGTAGTGGGTCACTAACAAAGGAATCAAGATTGGAAGCCCAGGTGTGGGCAGCAGCCCAGAGCCAGGTCAAGTGCAATCGCAGGCTGTGTGATCAATCAGATGACTCTCGAGGGCTGATTTGAATAGACCAAGGCTAGGCAGTTGGGTTACGGCAGGTGGGAGGTCATTCATCCACTTTGGTGCTTGATACAGAAAGGCCCTTTGGCACAGCGAGGTTATACTAGGAATTATACTAGGAATTTATAGAACAGCAGAAGGCTCAAGCCCATATAAGCTGTTCCCACTGTAAAGTGGAGACATTCAAGATGCCAAATGAGTAACATCTATCCAAATTTACCTTAAATGTATTGAAACTCTCTGCCTCTACCACATCCTGTGGCAACTTATTCCACTCTCTTATAGTTCTGATCTTAAAACTATTCTTTTTTAGTTCTGTCCTATACTTATCCTCCACAAATTGGAGCCCATGTCTCCTAAGATTATATATCTGTGGCCTACATTCCAATTGTAATTCTTCTCTGAGTTCTTCATTATGCATTATCTTATAAAATAACAACAAATTTCCTCTCCTTCTTCTAAGTTCTGTAGGCCATAATTTAAGATTCAACAGTCTTTCTTCATAAGTTGTATTTTTTAATTCTGGAATTAATTTAGTGAGGGCTCGTTGTGGCCTTTCTACCAGAATCTTATCTTTCTTTAGAAATGGACTCCAACTTGTTGAACAATAGTCAACAATAGGTCTTATATATGTTTTATACATTGGCAATAATATACTTTTGTCATGAGAAAAGAAACTCCGTTGAATGCAATGTATCAAGTTCATTGCTTTCTTTGCCACAACCTCACAATGCAGCTCACTCTTTAGGTCATTGGAAACAAAAACTCCTAAGTCTCTTTCCGCATTTGACTCTATTACTCTTGTTCCCTGCAAATAGTAATCCTGATGGATATTATTTCTTCCCATATGTAATATTCTACATTTTTCCATACTCAGTGTCATTCCATTCCTAACAGCCCAATTTCCTTCCAATGGTTAACAAATCTTGACCAAAAGCAAGCCTCTCCTCAAAAGTATCCACCACCCCATCCAATCTTAACATCATCTGCAAATTTGCTAATTTTATTTGAGCTACTAATATTTAGATCTCTTATAAAAATACCGGATAATATGGGGCCCAGAACGGACCCCTGCGGCACCCCACTAGTCACCCTCTGTTCCCCAGACAGATGACCATTCACTCTTACCACCTGTATTCAATCTGACAGCCACGTCTTTATCCATTTCACTATGATGTTATTTACACCTAATTCAATCAACTTAGTTATTATCATTCTGTGGGGAACCCTGTTGAAAGCCCTAGTGAAATCCAGCAGTGCCACGTCCACTGCCCTACCATCGTCCAGTTTTTCTATCACGTACTGTAGTTGTAGAAAGTGACCAAATTAGTACTACTTGATCTATTTTTTACAAATCCATGCTGCATTTTGTCATATAATTTATGTTGTTCTAAATAATTACTTATTTTATCCACTAATATTCCTTCTATTATTTTTTCCCCAACCAACGTCAAACTAACTGGTCTATAATATGTCACATCCATCCTTGATCCCTTTTTAAAAATAGGCACCACAATTGCTGCTCTCCAATCTCTTGGCACATACCCTTCAGAAAAAGATCTTCTACCTATATCAGCTATTATCGGGGCAATTTCCTCTGCCACTTCAAATATATATCTTGGGTGTAGTCCATCATACCCTGCCGATTTATCCACTTTAAGTTTTTTTAGTCTGAGCAAAACTTTTTCAGTAGTAATTAGCTCAATTTGGTCACTTATAACATGTGGTACTTCATTTTCCTGACCTAACTGTTCTACATTAAACATAGTGCAGAAAAAACCATTAAATTCCTTGGCCATGTCTACAGGATTTGAAATAAGCTCCTCTCTTATCTTAATTGGTCCTACTTGTCTATTATTATTTCTTTTATTATTGACATAGGCAAAAAATCCTTTTGCATTTGGTTTGGAGTTAGCTAAATTAAGCTGTATTTGAATCTTCGCTTTTCTAATTTGTTTTTTTAATTGATATACAATTTTCCTATATTTCCCCCTGTTTTCTTTTGTTTGTTGCTTCTTCATTTTCTTGAACTGCTTCTTTTTCTTTCTAATCAAACCTACTATAGTCCTATTTAGCCAAATTTGCTTTTTCTCTCTATTATTATAAACCTTTTTTTTGGAACATATCTTTCCACCAAACTGTTGTTGATTTGTATAAACATATTCCAAGACTCCTCTACTGATAATCCTTCTGTTAAATTTGCCCAGTCAATACTCTTAAGTTCCTGCCTAATTTTTGTATAATTTGCATTATTGTACAGGGCATGGACTGTATTTCCCCGTATTTTCTTTTTTTGTCTATCTAACTTAAATGTGATTATATCATGGTCACTTGATCCTATGGGGGGCATTATATTGATGTTATTAATATTGTCACTTGTACTTGATAAGATGACATCCAGTATATTACTCCCTCTAGTTTCCATACGGACACACTGTTTCACTCCCTCTACTGTTAACTCACTATATATTTTATGTGTCCTACTATTAACTTTTTTTCCCTCCCAGTTGATCTCTGGAATATTTAAATCCCCCATAGATATAATATCCTCTCTGTGTGCCCTATTTTTTATATATTCTATAAAGAGATCTGTATCAATATTATCAGTATCTGGTGGTCTATAAAAAGTTATTAATTTGATCTTTTTCTCAGATATTCCAGTAGTGTCTACTTCTATAATTTCTATGTTACCATAATCATTATCAACTTTTATCTGATGATGTTCAATATCTTCTTTTATATATACAGCCACTCCTCCCCCTTTCCTCTCCAGCCTATCTTTATGTAACAGTTGGAACCCCTCAATTTGTTTATTCCAACTAATATCCTTATTCTACCATGTCTCAACCACACCCATTATGTCATACTGTCCCATGCTACTTAGAATTTCCAAGTCTGCCATTTTTTCTCTGTTGAGACTTCTGACATTAAGAAAAACTATGTTTACCTTATCCTTTTTTAACAGATACCTAGTCTTTTTACTTTCCTTAGGAGTAGTTTGACAGTTGATTCTTTGACAATCTATGAACTCCTTCATTGTCCCCTCCTTATTTAGTTTAAAAATTTCTGAATTTCAGCTTTAATTCTATTTCCCAATATTCTACTACCTTGAAAGTTTAAATGTAAACCATCTCTACTATAAAGGTTGTTTTTGGCATCAAATGCATCCCAATGCTGTAAAAAATGATAACCATTGTCCTGGGTCCATTTTTTAAGCCAAGCATTTGTTAGTAGTATTTTTTTTTTTCATTTATACATTGATGCCCTAGGTTCAGGGAGTATCTCAGAAAAAATCACTTCCCCATCCTTCTCTTTCAACTTATTCCCTAATTCAATAAATTGTTGTCGTATTTCTGGTAATTGTTTCCTACTTAAATCATTTATTCCTACATGTACTACTGATATTGGTCTCACACCTGCATCCTGAAAAATATTATCCACCATCTTGCATAAATCCTGTACCCCTGCCCCCTGGAAAACTGCTCACCATTATATTTTCCTTATCATGTCCACATATATATCTATCAGTGTATTTAATGACCGAATCCCCTATTACTATTGTTTGTCTACTATTACTCCTTATTCCTTGGAGTGGTGAGGGGGGGTCTCATCTATGCTAACAGGGGGTAGGGGGTTTGAGGTTTCTTCACATTGGGTTACTTCCCTCTCAAAATCCATGCTAACAAGGGCTGGGGGATTGGGGGTTTACATAGATACATAGATACATAGACAGTGTCAGCAGATAAGGGCCTATGGCCCACCTAGTCTGCCCATTTGAGCTTGTAAGTTCAGTTTGTTTTCCTAGAATTCCATTTCTCCCCTTACCCCTGATCTCTAGAATTCCTTTATGTCTATCCCATGCATTCTTAAATCCTGTGATTGTTTCAGCCCCCACCACTTTCTCTGGCAGGGTGTTCCACTTGTCCACCACCCGTTCTGTGAAGAAATTCTTTCTCATGTTTCCTCTGAATAGTCCTCCCTCCAACTTCATCCCATGCCCTAGTTCTGAAACATCTTTTCGCTTAAAAATCGTGTTTTCCTGCACCCTGTTCCTCCCTGTAAGATACTTGTATGTCTCTATCATATCCCCTCTCTCCCTCCTCTCCTCCAGGGAGTACATGTTCAGTTCCTTCAACCTGTCTTCATAGGACTTGTGATGCAACCCATGCACCATCTTTGTTGCCCTCCTCTGAACCTTCTCTACCCTGTCTATGTCCTTACGAGGTATGGTCTCCAGAACTGTACACTGTACTCCAGGTGGGGCCTCACTAGTGTCTTGTATAGCGGAATTATGACCTCCTTTTCCTGCTGGTGATGCCCCTGCCTCACATCCCAGCATCCTATTTGCTTTACCTGATGCCTTGTCACACTGTTTCCCTACCTTGAGGTCATCAGAGATGACAACCCCAAGATCCCTTTCCTGCTTGGTGCATGCTATATCCTCACCCCCCAACTGATATATTGTGCCAGGGTTTTTGTGCCCCATATGCATTATCTTGCGCTTCTTTGCATTGAATTTCAACTGCCAAACCCTTGACCATTCTTCAAGTTTCTGCAGGTCCTTCTCATTCTGTCTACACCCCTGGTGTGTCTACTTTGTTACAGAGCTTTGTGTCATCAGCGAACAGTGAAATTCTGCCTTCTAGATCCTGTGCAATGTCACTGATGAAGATGTTGAATAGGACCGGTCCCAGCACTGATCCCTGTGGTACCCACTGGTCACTCTTCCCTCTGTGGGTGACAGCCATTTACCACCACCCTCTGTGTCCTGCCACCCAGCCAGTTACCTACCCACCACACTACTGTCCTGCCCACACCCATATTCCCCAGTTTGTGTAATAGTCTCTATGTGGCACAGTGTCAAAGGCCTTGCTGAAGTCCAGATAGGCCATGTCCACTGCCCTCCCTGATCACCTCCCTAGTCACCCAGTCAAAAATTCAATGAGGTTGGTCTGACATGACCTCCCCTGGTGAAACCATGCCGTTGGGTCCTGTAGTCCATTGACAACCAGATGTTCACCAATCTCTCCTTCAGTAGTGCTTCCATGATCTTTCCCACTACCGAGGTGAGGCTGTCTGGTCTGTAGTTCTCTGCTTCCTCTTTGTTCCTACTTTTGTATAAGGGGACTACATCTGCTGTCCCCCAGTCTTTGGGTACCTCCCCTGTTTCCAGTGATTGGCTGAACAAGATAGCCAGAGGTTCAGCCACCACCTCTCTTAGTTCTTTAAGGAACCTGGGGTGCACCCCATCTGGCCCCATTGCTTTATCAGCTCTTATTACTTCCAGTTCCTTCATGACCCTTTCTCGTGTAAAGGGACTTGTGTCCATTTCTGCACCATTCTCACCCCTTGTACTCCCTTCAGACCCATTACCCCCTCTTCCTTAGTAAAGACTGAGCAGAAATACCTGTTCAATATGTCAGCTTTACTGTTGTCATCCTCCACGTGGCTCCCATCCTCCCCCTTCAGTCTCACTATCCCTCCCTTTGTCTTTCTTTTTTCACTTATGTACCTGTAAAAGGTTTTGTCCCCTTTACCCACTGATTTTGCAATCGTTCTTCTGTCTGAGCTTTGGCTTCCTTACTGACTTCCTGCCTCCTTTGTTTCTCCTGGTACTTCTCCTATCCCCTTCTGCCTGTGTCTTTTGTATTGCCTGAATGCAATCTTTTGGCTTTCACTTTCTTTGCTACCTCTTGGAAAACCATAATGGTCTCTCTCTTCCTTTTCCTCTTGCTAACCTGCTTAATGCATAATTCTGTTGTTCTTATAATCCCCATTTTAAATACTGCCCACTGTTCCTCAACCCCTGATTCCTGTCCCATTCCCTTAATGCCTCTTTCAAGTATCTCCCATTTTCCCAAAGTCTGCCCCTAAAATCCAGGATACATGTTTTGTGTGGTTTGGTTCTGCTCTTTCTGTGATTTCAAACCACAATGACTAGTGGTCACTATTGCCAGGTGCTCCCCCACTGTTACCCCCATCACACTGTCCCTGTTTGTGAGCACAAGGTCCAGTATTGCCTTCTGCCGAGTTGGTTCCATGACCAGTTGCTTGAGGAAGGCACTCTGAAGGGAGTCTAAGATAAATCTGCTCCTAGTTGATGCTGCTGCTGGGATGCTCCAGTCCACGTCTGGTATATTCTTCACTTTGGGTTACTTCCCTCTCAACATCATTATGTTCTGTTAGTGCATGAAACTGATTTGTTAACTGAATTTGTCCTTGTCTAGGAGACATATTCTTTAATGGTGTTCTTCCACATTTTTTTCTTTTTACCGCTGTTACTTTACACCATTCATTATCATCCCCTTCATTTTTCATTTTCATTTTTAATTTTTATACTTGCAAATCCAAATGAGCAAACTGCCCATTTTCATTGGAGACAAGTTTAAAACTAAAAAAACACACAAAAAATTAACAAACAAACATAATACAAACAAAACATTCAATCAGTAAAATACAATACATAAAAATACATCATGTTTCCAAAGATAGCCACTGTTTTAACCATGTCTTAAAACCCTGACAGGAGTTATTATTAACAGCTTCTGAAGATTTCATGTGAACCTGAAAAGAACTATTCTGAACAATTTCTAACAGAATTCTATTAAAAAAACTAGGTGCTCTGAATAATAAGGATCTTTGCCCAAAAGTAGTCTTAAAAAATGGTATTTTAAATTTATAATTGTGCTGGGACCTAGTAAACAATGCATTAACTAATCTAGGAAACATTAAAGAAATAGAATAAGGAAAAAAATTACATTTAACTTTAAATAAGAAAATGCCCTTCTTATAAAGTACTCAATTTTCAAAAGATAAGGAAGATGACTGATTGTACAGACCAGAGCAATGGGTTAGAAAGGGTAAATTTAGCCAAGACCTCAAAACTGAATGGTAAATTACTTTAAGAGGACTCAAAACATTAGTACATGAGGATGTATAAATCAGTATGCCATAATCGAGTATGGAGAACAGAAAGCTATGAACTAAGAGCTTTCTGGATTCCAAAGTCAAAAAAGATTTAACTCGATAAAGCATACCCAACCTCTGATGAAGGATTTTCCTAAGATTCTGAATGTGAGGTTCAAAAGAAAAATGTGTGTCCAACGTAATACCTAAGTATTTAAAAACAGATACATTTTCAATTATGTTTCCTGTCCTATCAGAAATTGGAAGCAAATCAATTAGTACATTTTTCTTCTTAGAAAACACCATTACTTTGGTTTTCTGGGAATTCAAAACCAGGTGACTTAAGGAAAGGGCGACATTGGGTCTGGGATCTGAACAAAAAAGAACAGCGTCATCTGCATAAAGAATCATTTTAGTTTTTGTACATATATCAGATACGGAATTCATAAATAAGGAAAATATAAGTGGTCCCAGAATTGAACCCTGGGGCACACCACAAACTAAGGGAAGAGAATGGGATAAAGATGAACCAATAATAGTTCTAAATGATCTTTCAGACAAAAAGTTTTGATACCACATATTTACTTCATCAGAAAAATGAAGACCTTGAAGCACACTGGGAAGAAGATCAAATTCAACCAAATCAAAAGCCTCGATGAGGTCCATGAACAGTGCCGCACATGAAAGTCCACTATCAAGTGCTCCATGGACACTGCCCGTGAACCCCACCAAGGCTGTTTCAGTGTTATATCCAGGCTTAAAGCCACGTTGGTTCTCTGAAAACAAAGAATATCTCCCAAGAAAATCCAAGGTTTGGTCCATGACAATCCTTTCCAGGATTTTTGAAATACGCAATAAAAGGGAAATAGGACGATAATTGGTAACTAAAGAAGGATTTCCATTCTTTAGGATGGGTTTTATAACTGCTCATTTCCAGCTACTCGGAAAAACATTATGATATAAGGAAAAGTTAAAGATATGAACTAATGGATAAACAAAACAATCAATACCCATTCTAATTATCCTAACATCAACACCATCCTGGCCCTGAAAAGGTTTTAGATTATTTTTCAAAAAGTATTTTTTTACTGAGGAAGGGGATAGAGACTTAAAATAAAACTTTGGATTAGTGTCATTATGAATATCATTATTATCGGATACATCATCCAGATCTATGGGACTTCTATAGGGGCCTAAGTTTCCAAAACGACTATTGAAAATATTAGATACCCTAAGATGATCAGTTATACTTTGTCCATTATGATGAAGAATAGGAACGGAATCTATTTTACCCTGTCCCAAAATTTTATTTAAGGCACTCCAAGTCTTTTTAGGATTGGCCTTGGAATTCCTTTGTTCATTTAAACAATAGGCGACCCTAGCTTTCCTAATTTCAGATTTACACTTATTTCTAAGTATCCTATACTCTTGAAGAGCAATCAGGGTTCTAGAAACAGTATAAGATTTCCAACACTTATCACGTTTTCTCATTAAGTGAATGAGGTCCCTTGTAACCCAATCTTGTTTGGATGATCTAATTCTTATTTTCTTTAAGGGAGAGATTATATTTGCAATTGCATGATAAGCTATGCAAAAAAATTGTCACATTTCATCAATGTTAGTGCTAATTACCAAAGGGGACCAGTCAATTTTATTATACAAATCTTGGATTCCCTGGGGGGGTAAACTTAGCCAAATTTCGACATTCAACATACCTGGGAGGACTTTTTAATAATTTTATGGACCACACACATTTGACAGGACAAAGGTCACTCATGATGTCGGCCATAACCTCAGATTTTCTCTATCTGTTTCTACGTCTTGCTGTATTTTCCGCTTTGCCCCATACTGTTCCCCTTTAATCACTCTCTCTATGGTTCCACTCTTATTTAAACTTGATAACACTCTTAACTTCCCACTCATTTCGTTCTGACTCCTTTCTAATTTTTCCAATCTAAACATTAGTTCGTGAATATTCCTTTGAAACTCCCTATTCTGGAGACATTTTGCACATTCAAACGCCACACAGTCTGTGTTTTCCTCTACCAGTTGATACATTCCACATACGAGACATTTCACTCCCAAATCCCAATTTACCATCAAAAAGGAGTCTGCCATACTATTCTTCACTCAGTACAACCTCTACACTTTAAGGGGATGAAGGGCCACTCCCTATATCAACAGAGATTTTTGTCATTGTCTATATCCTGCTACTGTTTCCCATTCACCCGTGAACACATGCGCCTCTCTGCACGCGTCCCCGTGTGCTCAGGCTTGCGGCGCTCGCTCCCGCCCTTGAATTTATAATCGGGACCCTGGAAGTGAATATCTTGTTCACTCACCCTCTCCCCCAATAATAGCCCACAGAAACAGTTGTCTTAAGTTAAAAATATATGCTGCAGACATCCAGGGATCCTGCCGTACTAACAGGCAGCCCCTTGTATTAAAATACACTTGAGCTAGGTAAGCGGCTTCGCTACCACATATGCAGTTCTCGTTCTCAGATATTAAACTACAGGTCCCCACGTAGCTATCTGTCTCAGCCTCTACACACACCTACAATACCTCGAAGCAGAGACAGTAGCCAACGTAGAATATTCATCCTAGAGTTTGCACAACACTGAAATCAACAAATGAGGCACCACCTGTCCCTCGGCTTTCGACCGACACACAAGCTGATCATGTACCTCACTCTCACTACACTATGGCATGGAGAAGGATGACCTAGAGGCACTTCTGGAGACTCGGGGGGGCAGTTGTGACAAGAGGGTCTTGGCCAGGACGGGTCATTTTAAGGGATATCTTCTTAGCAAAGATGCAAGAATAGTTTTTAAGTCTGGCTTCCAGATTTAACCAGTTTGCAGATTTATACAGGTCACAGGTGTGTGTGAGCCTGTTGAGGCCCATAACCAGCCTACAGGCTTTGTTTAGGGTAGTCTTTACCCATGAGAGGGTGGTTGGGTCAGCTGTACCATAAATCACCAGGCCATAATCAATGAGGGAGAGAACAGACATGCAAACCGCCAGGTGGAGTGCTTCCTGGGATAGATAATGTTTGTGCCGGTGTAACAGGCCAATCTTGGTATTGAAAGCAGACAGGAGAGTGTGGATGTGGATGTGATAGGAGAGGTGGGTATCCAGGATTATACCCAGGTACCTGAAGGAAGAGGTGTATTCAATAAGGACACCGGCGATGTTATGGATGGATATATTGAGGTTCCCGAACTGGATTTGGTGATGTGTGAAAACCTTGGATCTGGTTTTATTACAGTTGAAGATAAGCTTATGAGCCACAAAACAGGATTCGATAGTGAGGAAATGCTCTTGGAGCAAGGCTAGGAGGGCAGTGGGATTGGGTGGGATTCAAAGATGATGACGACATCCGCATAGAGGAGCATGTTACCAGGGCAGGAATGGGGAAGGGGGTTAAGGAAAATACTAAACAAGAGGGGTCCAAGAATTGAACCCTTGCGGACTCCAGAATAACAGGGTAGCAGGAGGAGAGGGTGGAGCTGATCCTGACCTGCTGGGATTGGCCAGTTAGATAGCTGGCAATCCAGGATACTACTTTGGAGGCAAGGCCCAGTGAAGAGAGGGTGTGTAGTAGCAAGACATGATTGACTGTGTTGAACACTTTGGTGAGATCTATGTAGACAGATCTCACCAGGTGACTGTTGTCTAGCACTCAGTGTATGTAGGATGTGTACTCAAGGAGTGCTGTGGTAGTGCTGTGCCCACTGTGAAAGCCATGCTGGACAGGAGAAAGGTGGTTGTGTTTGGACAGGTATTCAGTAAGTTGGTCAGCAACCACTTTTTCCAGCATCTTGGACGGGGGGAGAAGAATGGAGATGGGATGGTAGTTGTTGGGAGCAGTGTAGTCACCACCCTTAAGTAATGGCATGATAACTGCACATTTCCAGGATGAGGGGAATTGCCCAAGGCAAAGGGACAGATTAAAGATTTTTATAAGAGGGGAGAGAACCACATCCAGCGCAAGTTTTAAAAGTTTTAAGTCGAGGGTGTCGCCACTAAACCTATATTTGTTTATGATGCTGGAGATATATTTTTGTGCCGAGCTGGGAGAGATGGTATGGAGGCAGAACGGGGGAGAGGAATCTGACAAGGTGAGGATCGATCATCTCTGAAGGGGTCAAAGAAATTTGGAGGTAAAACCCTGCTGAGGTCAGAGGAAACATTATTAAGGGTGTTAGCAATGGTTACTGGGTCCTGTACGATGGAACCATTGACAGAGAGCTGGGAGGGAGAAAGGGAGACTACATTCCCGGTGATTTCCTTGATGTTGTGCCAGAAGTCACTATCAGAGCTCCATGTGGATGAGAGTGCTTGGCGATAGTGTGTCACCTTTGCCTGGTGGATTGCCCAGGTACATCTGTTCCTGGCTTCCCAATAGAGCGGTCTATCATGGGGGAGCCTGGACTCGAGAGCTCTATGCCAGAGGTTATCTGGTGGCGCAACATCTCAAGCAGGGCAGGGGAGACCCAGGGGTTGTTTCTAGGCTTTAAATACTGTTTCTTCAGAGGGACAACAATGTTGCAAGCAGAACTGAAAGTACTGATGAAGTAGGAGATGGCAGAGTTCACATCAGTGGTGTTGAAAAAATAGGCGACCAGTCACATGCCAAGAGGAAAGCCTTGAGTTTGGATAGGGAGCCTTTTTTTAAGTGCCTGAGATATGTAGGGGTGGGTCGCGAGGAGAGGGACTTATTTGACCACAGGCATGTGATGAGGGGTCATCACTAAGGGTGTCAGGGAGGACAGTAACCCAGGAGATGTGTTTAGGGCGACTGCACAGACATTTTCACTGTCTGTGCAGTTGGGGACTTCACATCAGAACGGATGAAACGTGAAACATGCCAGGGCACAAGGATATCCTGGGTGAGTGGGTCAGTGGTAGTGGCTCTTGCATTTCTGTGTAATATAATCAAAATAAAAGGCATAGCTGTCAAGTACTGCCAGCAAATCCAGTTGCTTTACTGTCTTTACCCATTCTATAATGGTAAATAGTAAAGTATTGTTGAGTAACTGTAACAGCTAGAGACCTCTGGTGGTGGAGACAGCATGCATATGAAACAAGGAGCTCTTTTACCTCCCAGCTAGAGGAACTTGCCCTTTACCTAAATGGTAAGTTTCTGTCTTCAGTACTCAGGGTCCCAGGTTTAATTCCCAACAAGTACTACAGATGTGTCTGCCCAAACAGAGAGGGAGCAGACATAACAACGATCAAGACGGAAACTGACCAAATATCCAGGACTGCCACTGAGTCACAGGTACAGTATGTGAAACTGTAAAGCAGTATTATAAATGTGTGATCCCACAGTAGGCATTACTTACACTCTACAAAGACAGCTCTGTCCCCGTACTGAACAGGAAGCTATTACCAAAATGTCTATGCCGAGTGAAATCTTCACATATGCACTTTTGATTTTGAATAAGTGTGTGGTGTGGTGAGGTGAGACTAGTACTCTGTCCTTTCAGCTCTCTTTTGTTTGACTGTTTCCTTGAAATTGCTAAGCTGACATTATGGTTCTTCTGGGAGGGCACGGACCACGAGAGACATTGACTGCTTGGATCTCTCCCCTCTCCTGAACTGCCCAGGATGGAGGCTCCCTCACCCCATCACCATTTGGCCGGACTGACCAACTAGGGGAGGGCAAGGTGACACGGGTGCAGCCTGAAGATGACTAGGGAAGTGACATGGGAGGGGAGGTGAGGGCTGGGAGGATATGGCCAGGAGTAAGGTTGGGGGCTGCAGTAGCTATATACTCTGGCCTTTCTGCCTGGGATCCTGAGGAGATTAAATGTTAAGCTTGCTGGCCATCACAGCCTGAGACAAGATAGGTCTTTTGTCCTTTATCAGGGTACAGGTAGCTGTCAACCTCTGAGTGGCTGTCTGTGTTTGGCTGTCTAGGTTTTAATAATAATATATTAGATGCCTAAGAGGAATATCATTATCCTCAGATGGAATCAGTGCTGCTAAAACTTCCAGGGATAGGAAACAGAGGCTCGCCTGGGACAGGGAGCCTTCAGGAGTCTTTTGTTGGTTCTTGCAGATGCAGTCTTCCTTGCAGAACCTTTACAGTGGCAAACTGCTGCAACTGTTAGTACCCCCCTTTTTCCTTCACCGCAGTAACTGCTGCTGAACATAAAGTCTCTTGGATTCTCACCAGGCTTAGCTCTGGGGGCTTAGCTCAGTGAGCTATCCCCACAGCGGCTGATCTGCAGCCAAGTACTATCCAGGCATGGTAATTTGGAGGTCTGAGGTGGACATTGGGCAGCAACTATGACCACGATGCCAGATGAGCAACTGTGTTGGCAAGGGAAACCGACTGTTCTTGCATCACATGGTTGCATCAGCCCATATGGAGCAAGAGTAAGAAGGGAGGATGTGACTGCTGTTGCTGGAGTGCCTGAGGCACAGCGGCATTGCATTCCTTACATGCCTGCCTCTCAGGCAAGAGCCTAAGGTGGGGGGGTGCTTGAACAGAGGGAGCAAAGAGCAGGTCCTGGCCACAGGGCACATCGCGGACTAGCTTGCCTCACCTTTGGAACACTGATGCTAGCCAGGTGCTAGCTGGTTATAAATAAATAAAAAAAAAAGAAGAGGGGTTGTAGTTTGAACCAGTAGGCAGCATACATAAAGGATTAAGGCATTTGACTGATAACCAGGAGACCACAGTCCCCCTTTTGACCATCTCCCTATTATCTGGATCTTCTTCACAAGTGCAGGAGCATGGGCAGATCAAAACCCAGATGACCCCAAAAAGAAAACAGGAGAGTGAACCACTACCCCATTCTTTGATGGCAAAACTGCAGGAAATGGCAGCTCTGTGGGGGCTGGCTTGAGTGTAGGCCTGCCTGCAGCTACCCATGGAGCCAGACCAGGCTCAGCTCAAGGTGGCTTAGCCAGCAGAGGAGCCATTGAGCACCCTGATAGAGGAGCTGCTAGGAGAGTTGACCCACCAAGGAGTGCCATCCCAGGTTGCAGATATCAGGGAAGAGGCAGTGGATAGCTCACCCCCTTAGGGAAGGATAGTGCAAGGGGAAATAGCAGAACAAGGTCACTGCACAGGATCCCAAGCAGTAACGCACATGACATCCAGAAGGACACTGACAGGTAAACACTGTAGGAAGGGGCCACAGCTCTTGGATGTTGAGGTATGGGTGCTGATGCAGCAGCTGATATTGGGGGAGGCAGGCCCTCAGCAGTGCCTAATGCCCCCCCAAAGAGTATCCACTCATACATTGTCCCAGAAGGGGCTGGCTCCTTCTCACCTCCCATGAACACCAGACCCCAGTGGCCTGCTGTGGAGGAAGGCAGTGCAGTGCTAGAATCATTACAGCTGTTTGCAATACCTGAGATGACCCTGTTGGAGCAGTGCCTGGACTGTTTGGCGACAGCCATGGAAACAATGGCCTCCCAGAAAGCATTGCAAGGCAAACGGCCAAGAGATCTCCCTGGGTCAGGAAGCATGGGAGGGCCAAAAGATATGTACATGACAGCTCAGTGGCCACTCTGGATGTTCATTTGTCCAACAGAGTGAGACAACAGATTCAAGACTTTGACTTCATCTATGTTTTTCTTGCTTCACTGGAAAAAGGAGAATAAGGAGGGGCATAAACAAGGTGAAAATGCAGACGAAAAAAAGTACCCAAAGGTGGACCAGTCCTTTTTGAGCTGGTCCATGGCCTTTATGATTTATGCCATGGTAGTCTGTGACCAAGACCCAGGGCAATATATGGGGCTTCTTCAGTACTGGACCACTGTCCTGAAGACCTACTTAGGGACCTGGGAAATGGCTCAGTTTCATAAAGACAAGGTTTTCTACCAACTTCGTCAAACAGCTGGACAGGGAATGGGGCAGCTGGACATGCCCCTATGGAATAATACGAGACCCATATGCAAAGTCCTCAGGCTTAACACATGGACAGTGGGCTCCCAGTAAACGTAGCCTTAAAAGAGGTAAAACCAAATCAGTCTGTGGAGAAGCAGAACGGCCTTTCTTTGGGTTTAAAAAAAGTTCCTACATGACTCCCAGCTGCAAATACAAGCATGAAAGCTTGTGTGGGAAGTTACATCATCTGGTGCAGTGTACAGGGGGAGGTGGGTCTCTAGCTTCAGGAAAATACAAACACAAGATCCGCACTTGTAGGATCACAATAAAGAAATACCGAACAACAAACTGCTTAAGTGCTGAATTCATTTGTTGCAAGTTTTCCCGAGGAACACTGCACATTGCCCCTATCCCTTAACTTCAGGAAAGTAGTACGGGGGTGAGAAAAGGGAACACTACAAATGCCAATAAGGTCAGTAGGTTGATCCCTTGGCTACAAACACACAAAGATCAGGATGTTGTCAGGCTTTTTGGGGAGGGCTTCACAGTGGGGTCTGAATTTCATACCAGGGGACCAGGATGGGGAAGGAGGCTGACGATTTATTTATTATAGTATGTAATGTTTGTATATTCATTGTTTCATTGTTAAATGTTGTAATTTGTAAGTTTATGTATTGTAATTGTCACTTTATAGTGGCCTGGGTCGTTCCTGAAAAGGGACCTTTGGCTCAGAGTACTTACCTGGTTAACAAAGTAAATAAATAAAATAAATTTAAGATCTAAAACAGCAGCTCCATTAAGGTGCAGCAAAACTCCAGAAAGAGTAGGACACCAGTAGGACTGCTGGTCCCCCTCCCCCGTTCATCCCATGAACTGTCATCAGGTGTCACCCATAGGTCTGGTACCAAAGAAGTCTCTGGGACAGTTCAAGCTAATCCACTTTTTGTCCTACCTTGCTGGAGATTCTGTTAATGACCATATTCAGCAAGAGCTTTTATCAGTGCAATAAGAAATGATTGATAGTGCTATCAAAGTGTTGTTTGCCTGTGGTAAAGGAGCCCTCATGGCCAAGGTGGATATCAAATCAGCATTCAGGCTGCTCCTGGTATATTCAGCTGACCATGAGTTTCTGGGAATAAAATTTGATGGGCAATACTATCATGACACGTATACCTAGGGGTATACAATTACATGTGCTTACTTCAAGCATTTCAGTTCATTCCTCATGACTAGACAGAGGGACCCAGGACAATGATCACAGACTTGGGAATGAAGACTGACTCCATGCTCATGAAATGTCAACTCCTATCAGAGAAGCTCTCCAAGCTGTAGAGTGAGGGGACAGCTGCCACATCAGATACAAAAATCACACCCAGGCAGGTCAAGATCTTGTTAGATTCCTTGAATTTACATGCAGGGTCTTACCCATGGGGTGAACCTTCAACAGACACCTGGCTGCCACCACACAGGGCATCAACAGGGTGCACCACCGCATCCAGATTACCGACTGCCTCCGGAATGACCTTCAGCTCTGGATGACCCTTTTGGACCACTACAATGGTATCTCTGTGTGGCAAAGTGCATTAGTCTGCAGCTCTAACCTCAACCTGTTTACCACGACTTGCGGCCTTCATGGCGGCAGCCCGGTGTGCAGCAGCCTGGCCACACAGTTGGGTGGAATGGAGGCTGGTCAAAAACTATACAGTGTTGTTGTACTTCTTTCCAGTAGTAGTGGTGTTGGTACTATGGGGTGACAGGCTGAAGAAGAGGAGGAGGGTGGTGGTCCTCTCGGACAATATGGGGGTAGTTGAGACCATAAACAGGCAGGTGGGAGCAGCAGGGCCAATAGGGTATTTGATGAGGATTTTCATCCTAAAATTCTTACTTTTAAACATCTCATTCACTACAAAGCATGTGGCGAGGGTGGACAATGGAATCTTTGATGCTCTGTCTCACTGTTAGTGGTAATGCTTCAAGATCCTCACTCAGGATGTGGAAGAACATCCCTATCATGTACTGACGATGCTGTGGAGGTTGGTGAGTGGGAGGCATAGCTGTTAATAGGCCAGTCATTGGTATCCAGTACAAGGCAGACCGACAGTAGGGTGTTGTTTTTGTTTTTAGAAATCTGAGCCCAGGAGGAGTTGCTGCAAGCCTGGCCTATTCTTGAGGCTCAGATCAGGGCTTAAATGTTATGGGCCAGAGCGGCAGACTTGTCCCGCCATCACTGGTGCTGGAACCAGGGGGGCCAATTGGGCCATGGCACTACCACTTTCAAAAGAGGTAGGGCCTGACTCCAGCACTTTTTTTGTTTCAAGTTTTCACCTTGGGAGTGCCAGCAACTGTTGTCTGAACTGTCTTGGCTAGCATCTCCTTCCTTCTCCGCTCTTCAGTCAATGAACATACCTGCAGTGACTTTGATGTCTTCTGACCCACTAACCATGCACATTATGCAGGACTTCTAGATCTACAGGGATTCCTGTATTTTACAGGGATTTGTAGCCATCCAAATGTAAATTCTTCCCATAGACTTGCATTGGTTATACAGGAAAACAGTGCAATTCAGCTTCCATTGAAACATAGACTTTGACGGCAGATAAGGACTGCTTGGCCCACCCAGTCTGCCCATTTCCCTATCTATTGGATAAGTTGCAGATCCTAGTTAACCAACAGCCTACTTCCTCCTACCCCCCACTAGACTTGCCTTATGTCTGTCCCATGCATTCTTGAATTCCCCCACTGTTTTGGACCTAACAACCTCCTCAGGAAGGCCATTCCATGCGTCCACCACCCTCTCCTTGAAAAAATACTTCCTTACCTTGCCCCTGAGCCGTACTCCTTCTATATTCAAATTGTTCCCCCTTGTTCTTGCACATCTCTTTTTCTGAAAGATGCTACCCTCTTGGACTTTGTTGATTCCCCTGAGGTACTTGAAAGTTTCTATCATGTCCCCCCTCTCCCTCCTTTTCTCGAGGGTACACATGTTAAGCTCCTTTAGTCTCTCTTCATATGGCTTCTGGCGCAGACCCTGCACCATTTTAGCTGCCCTCCTCTGGACTGACTCCATCCTGTCTATGTCCTTGCAGAGATGGGGTCTCCAGAACTGCATGCAGTACTCCAGATGTGGTCTCACCAACTGTCTGTACAGAGGGATAACAACTTCCTGTTTTCTACTGGTGATGCCTCTCCCTATACATCCCAGTATCCCCCCCAGCCCTCCTTATTGCCTTATCACATTGCTTGCCAACCTTAAGGTCATCCGATATGACTACCCCCAGGTCCCTTTCCATTTCTGTTGTTGTTAGTACCCCCCAACCCCATTGTGTACTCTTCCCCTGGGTTTTTGTTTCCCAGGTGCATTACTTTGCACTTCTTTGCATTGAATCTAAGCTGCCATACTTTTGACCATTCCTCCAACCTTGACAAGTCCTTTCTCATCCTTTCCACCCCCCCCCTTGTGTATCAACCCTGTTACACATCTTTGTGCCTTCTACAAAGCGGCATACTTTTCCTTCTAGTCCCTCTGCAATGTCACTTATAAAGACACTAAAGAGGACCAGTCCCATTACTGAACTCTTGTGGTACCCAGCTAGTAATCACCCTTTCCTCAGAGTGGACTCCGTTTACTATTACCCTCTATGTCCTGTTGACCAGCGAATATTTTACCCAGGCTACCACCCTGGGACCCACTCCCAGGCTGGCTAACCTGTTTAATTCATCTTTTTTGTGGGACTGTGTCAAATGCCTTGCTAAAGTCTAAGTAGGCCATGTGCACAGCCCCTTCCTGGTCTACTACTTTGGTCACCCAAAGAAATCTATTAAATTTGTCTGACATGACCTTCCCGCTGTGAATCCATACTGCCTTGGGTCCTGTGCCCTGCTGGCCTCTAGGTACTCAACAATTCTTTCTTTCAGAAGTGATTCCATCATTTTCCCTACCACTGAGGTCAAACTAACAGGTCTGTAGTTTCCTGCCTCTGTCTTGCTCCCACGTTTGTGAAGGGGAATCACATCTGCCCTCCTCCAGTTCTCAGGTACCACACCATCCTCCCACGATTTGTTAAAAAGGGTAGTCAAAGCCAGCTCATTGGCGCAGCGGTTGGATTTCTGCTTGCAACGCCGGTGACCCAGATTCAGGAATGGACTCAGGTCGCTGGAGAGCCAGCCAGGGAGGATTAGGCTTGAGCATCCCACGACTGCTTGCCTACTCCAGGGGTGGGAGGGGATGTAGGCTCGATGTCAGGTACCCCCTGGCGGAGGCCGGGGAGATCAGCAGCAGAGCCTCAACATTGGGGAGGGCATGATGAACGTCGGCTATGCCTTGACGTTGGTGGCACACCACGCCTCAGGAGAAAAAGCGGAAATTCCAGTCTACTGGTTCGCCGGATGATGGCTGCCCGCTCCCGTCGGCCCGAGATGTCCTGTAGCCTCTGAACCCACCTCAGCAGCGCTCAAGGACTGACGCCTAGTATGCTGGGGGCCCCTCCCTCCCGGTGTCTTCCCCCTCGGAGGAGGGGGACCCACCCGGCAAAGGGATATGCCCGGCCACCCTTGGGTCGGCTACGATCTGAGGTGAGGGGAGGAGGGACAGGACAAGGGGGTCAAGGGTAGCATGAGCAGCCGGAAGGAGTGGCGAACTAGGAGGTGAGAAGGAGGAGAAACACATAACACACAAAAAAAAAGGGTAGTCAGTGGTGTCACTAGTTCTCCCCTTAGTTCTTTTAGAATTCTGGGGTGAATCCCATCAGGCCTCATTGCTTTGTCCGCCTTCAGTTTTAGGAGTTCTTTCAGGACCCTTTCTTCTGTGAATGGACTGGTATCGACTCCCCTATCCAGAGTGCTTCTATTGTTTGGTTTAGGTACCTCCCCCTCTGCTTCTTTTGTGAATATTGAGCAGAGAAGCATTCATTCAGTATCCGTGCTTTTTCACTGTCACCGTCTGCCCACCCCCTTCCCTTTATTAAGCCTCACTATCCCTCCCTTGGTCTTTCTTCACTCCCTAATGTACCTATAAAAGGTTTTATCACCCTTCTCAACTGAATTGGCTATCTTTTCCTCAATTTGGGCCTTTGCTATTCTGACTGCCTTCCCTGCTTCCTTCTGCTTTAACTGGTTCTGCGCTTTCTGTGTTTCCTTGTACTTCCTGAATGCTATCTTTTTCTCCCTAACCTTCTCCACCACCTTTTTTGAGAACCACACTGTTTTTTTTTTCTTTGTTTTGCTTTACTTGCGTCACACAAAGGCTTGTTGCCTCTGTGATGGCAGTTTTGATTTTTCCCCATTGTTTCTGTACCCCTCTTTCCTGTACCCCTCCTTCTTGCCCATTAGCCAGTGCTTTTCTGAAGCACTCTCCCATTTTGCCAAAGTCAGCCCTCCTAAAGTCCAATATCCTTGCTTTTGTATGGCTTGACTCTATGCAGTGTTTATCGTGAACCACGCTGGTAGTCGCTTATTCTCAGATGGCTACCCTCTTCTAAATCTGACAGCCTCTCTCTATCCCCATTTGAGAGTACCAGGTCAAAGATTGCTCCCTCCCCAGTGGGTTCCAACACTAGCTGTCTGACGCATGCCCTCTGTAGGGCATTGAGAATGACCCTGCTCTTGGATGTGGCTGCAGCAAAGGTGCTCCAGTTAACATCTGGCATATTCTGGTCCCCCATCAACAATATCTTCCCTTTTTCTACCATTCTAAGGATGCCTTCTATCATTTCCTCAACCATTTCTTCCCCCTGAGATGGGGGTCTGTATACAACTCCTGTGTGGATTGTGGTGCCATTTCCTGTCTCCAGCATGAACCACAATGCCTCCTCTCCAACCTTTTACCCTTTAGTTCTGTTGCTTTGATCCCTTCCCTTATGTAGAGAGCTTCTCCTCCTCCTCTTTTACCCTCCGTGTCCCTCCTCTAGATTGAGTACCCTAGTATGTTGACATCCCAGTCATGGTTCTCTGTGTACCATGTTTCTGTGACTGCCATGATATCCAGGTGTCCCTCTTCCATCAAGGCCATTAGTTAAGGGAGCTTGTTACCCAGACTATGGGCATTGGTATTCATCGCCCTCCATTTTTTTATGGCCTTACCCCTTTTAACCCCATCCCTGTCCTTACTGCCTTTGCCATTTTCTCCATTTATCCCTATCCTGCTCCCTGTCGACTTCTCTACCATGATGATTTATCTCGCTAACTACCCTGTTTTGTGGGGTGGGCTGATTTCCCTGCCTTTCACTGCCTCACCCTTGCTAGTTTAAATGCTTGCAATGAAGCATTTAAACCCATCATCTAGGATCTTGGTTCCCCTCCCGGAAAGATGCAGACCATCATGCCTGTATAGGCCTGCATCCCTCCAAGTGGCCCCCCAAGCCCCAATGAAGCCCAGATCCTGAGCTCTGCACCAGTTTTTCAACCATTCATTGAATCCCATGGTGCGGAGTACCCTAGCCTCACCCATGCCACAGGCAGGCAGCATCTCCGAGAAGGTTACAGTGTGTGCGCTACTTGTCTAAGGCCCCTTCCCAATTCCACAAACTCCTCCTGCATTGCTCTGATCCCATTCCCAGCCAGGTCATTTGTCCCTAGGTGGAAAATGATGTCCAGCTCCCTGTCTCCTGCAGCTGCTCCCAAGAGCCTTCGGATTCGCTTCCTGTCTCTCCAAGCCATGGCACCGGGCATGCACCTTACCTTCCTCTCCTCTCCCTCCCCCAGTTCTACCCCACTACAATTGAGTCCCCCAACAGGAGTTGCTTCCTTACTCTGTGGGATCCTGTGCCACCCTCCTGTGGGTCTCCTTTGTAGTGGTAGTAAAACAACTTTATATACAGGCAATTATTTGACAAACAAATATTACACCATAATGCCAAGCAAGCCCTGTTTTCAAGGTGTTCCTGAGTTTAACATTATAAGTTAGATCACAATACATGCAATGCAAAAAGTTACAACAATTTACAGCGCCGGGATTAAGCCTAAAGTTGAAGAACACCTTACTAGCTAATAATTTATATGTCTTAACAACATAAATCCCAGAAAACATATACAGAAATATTAAAGCAGGACACTAATAGCAAAAAGATTCATGCAGTTTTGGTTTCACATATTGTTTAAATGTGTCTACAGGCAAAGTCAAGTCCCTCCATTGGCTTGGGAAATTATTCCAGGCAATCACTGCCCAATATTTAAAGGTCAGCTCCCAAATTTTTTTTAAGCTTTGGGGATTTTCATACGTAAGTTTTTATCCCTTAAGGAAAAGATATTTTTCCACTCAATTGTGCTAACCAATCTAATTGGCTCTCCTGATTTTAAACTTTTAAATAAAATGATAGCCCAGGCTTTAGCTCTCTTTTGTTGAAGTGTACTCCAAGATAAGTCACGATAAAGTATGCAGTGGTGAACATCATAGCCACTTTTTAGCACAAACATGGCTATTTTGTGATGAATCTCATCTAGCCTGCGTAATAATTTTTTTGTACTGTTATTAATTAGATGGCTACCATAATCTAGGAAGGGAACCAGTAGCTGGTTAGCCACTGTCATATGATCTTTTCTACTCAATCAATGTGATACCCGTCTCATAGCTCCCAACTTTCTCCCTACCTTGTTTACCAGAGTGTCAATATGGAGCTCAAAATGTAACTGTTGTTCAAATTCCACTCCCAGGTACTTATAATTTTGTGCCTGGGATAAAATACAACCATCACCTGTCCTAATTTCTAAGGTTTGAGATATTTTACTTTATTTCTCCTGTTTGCACAAAATAGCATACTTTGGGTCATTTTTAGGTTCATAAGCAATGCTTTAGATGCAAACCATTTTTCCAAACGATTAAAATCAGCCTGGAGTTTAAATTCAATGTCCTGGGCATTTGTCCCTCTGCAACTATTACTGTACCATCAGCATATAGTGTTATATGTGTATTCTGCACAAATCTATGGAGGCTATTCATATATACCAGAAACATCATGGGACCCAGTATGGAGCCTTGGGGTACGCCCCGATTTATCAGGGCCAGACCAGAATTTATGTTTCCTATGGATATCATTTGGAAGCGGTTTTCTAAGTATGATCTGAACCAAGCTAAAGGTTCATTCTTTACTCCAACTGCTTCTAAGCTAGTCAAGAGTCTTGTGTGTTCCACCAGACCAAAAGCTTTGGGCAGGTCAACAAAGACTGCGCCCACGGACTGACCTTCCCCAAGAGGGGTAATCAGTTGGTCATAAAAGTCCATGAGTGGGGTCTCTGTGTGCCATCCTTTCCTAAACCCATATTGTGCTGTTATTATCCTTTTGTATTTTTCTAAGTATCCAATCAGTTGGGAATGAACTAAGCATTCCATCAGTTTTGAAATAATTGGTAGCAGGGCGATGGACCTATAGTTTGAGGGATTTGAAGAATCTCCCCCTTTAAAAATAGGAATAACCTTTGCTCTTTTCCACTTGTTGGGAAAAATCCCTTGAGTTAGACTCATATTGAACAAGTGTGCAAGAGGTTTAGAGATTTCTACAGCTGTATCTTTTAGAAAATGAACTCCTATGCTGTCCATACCATATGCTTTGTTATTTTTAAGTTTGATTATTTCTGCAGACACCTCCCTTGGTTTGATAAGTTTAAATGTAAAATCTGGAATAGTAGTGTTATTACCTTGATCCTCCACAGGGACTCCATTATTTTTTGGGTCATAGTCATCCAGTTTTATATCTAGATCAGGAAGATTTATAAAATAATGATTTAGGACTTCTACAGCTCTTTCCTAGGCAACTAATTTTCCATTTTCTATTAGGGTATGCCTTTTTGGCCCTGCTCTGGATTTACTAAGTTCTTTAAGAGCTTCCAGTAGTTATTTGGCTCTTTGGTGTTTTCAATCTTCTGCTTATAATAGAGCCCTTTTATTTTCCCAATCTCCTGTTTGACTGTATTTCTAACTTTTTAAATCTTGTCCCACAAGTTTTGATCTAATTTTTTGTTCGCTTTTTTCCATAGCCTGTCTTGTTCCTTTAACAGTGCTTTATGGAATCAGTTATCCATAGGAGTTGTTGCGGTTTGATTTTTATTTTCTTAAGGGGAGCACATAAGTTGCAAGTCCCCAAAAAGGAATTAGAAAAATCATCTACTGCTAGGTTGATAACGGCTATGAGGACAACTCTATGCAAGCATAACACTCTAACCTTATTCAGGAGCACCTGGGGATTGTATTTTTTATAACATTGTTTTATAACATAAGAAGGACTATTTTGATAGTTTCTATTTGCAGTTACTTTTATTTCACACATGATGACATTGTGATCTCACAAGTCTGGGGGTTACCCCTTTGTCCACCACTTCCATGCCTGTAGTTACAAAAATCAAATCTAGTATGTTACCTAGGCTTAATAGTTTCCCTTTCCTAGATGGGGTAGTTATTATTTGATCCACGTGGAGAGGCTGAATAAATTCTCCCAACTTTTTCCCCTTTGTCCACCCCAGGCTGCATTGAAATCACCAATCAAAATTAATTGTTTGTTTAGTACTTGTTTTAGGATTTTATGAATAAAAGGTTCAAATAGAACAATCTTCACCTTGGGGGCCCGGGGGGAAGAGTAGATGGCTCCTACAACTAACTTTAGTGTCTGTATTTTAATTAGAATACATTCAATCCCTCCTTGTGAACCAGAATAAAGCAAATTGGTTGGACCCAGGGTATCCTTTATATATACTAGAATCCCACCCCCACATGAGTTTCTATCCTGTCTGTAACTGTGAAACTCATGTAATTCAATTTCTTTAGAATCAACCGCTTTAGTTAGCCATGTCTCAGTCAGTGCAATCACATCATAGGAGACTGTTTGTACCCAGGATTTAAACAAAGCTATCTTATTTTCAAGTTCCTTGCATTGTCATTGGCTATTTTTATCGCTAGGGCCCCTGGGCCTGGATTTAGCGTTATATCCCCACAGAGAATTAATGAGAACCACAAATTTTATTATGATGGTTTAGCTTTAGGTGACATATGAAGACAAAGTTTTGTTTTAAAGCTTCTCTGATTTTTATAAATGAATTTGTTCTCTTTTTGGAAGCGTCCAATCCTACATTTCCATTTAGTGCTATATTCCTGTCCAGTTGTGTTCTTAGTGCAAGAGGACTTGCATCTACTGGAATAAGGAAGTGTAATATTGGCAGCCCAGGAGACCAAGCATCTTTAATTTCACTCTTGTTTTCTAGATTAGTCCAAAATTATTAAAATAAATCCCTGTGCTTTGTGCTATGTAGTTAAAATAGGGTTCCAAAAAGATGCAGAGCTGGCTAGATAGCTATAATTACAATTTCTGACTGTCTGTATGACAATCAATAGTCTACCTAATCCTAAGTAATAAATACTACTAAATAACTATGGTTAAGGTTTCCAAGCCATCTACCCCCCCCCCCAGTTGAGGTATAAACCTTAAATAAGACAATTTCAACCAACAAGCATTGCTTCTGTCAAACAGTGTCAAAGAGCAATGCTCCAGTAAGTAACTCTGTATTTCAGGCACTAGTTTAGCAAATTTGGCACTGACAAGAAAATAAAGCTTTTAAGAAGAACTCATCAGAGCAGACACTCCCAGTATCCTCCTTGGTCTCCACTGCGGGTGTCTCCATAGAGAAACCATGCTCCACCAGAACAGCATATGAATTGTGGAGAAGTACAACTGAAGGGATGCACCTCTGTACCACCACCTTCACCCTCCCTGAGTCCACTGTGGTTCAACTGCTCCTTTTTCTTGGCAATCTTTAAGGCAGCGTCGGTGGCCCTGGTGGTCCCTGGGTGGGGGAAAAGGTTTCCCAAATCCTTGCCAGGACGGCCAGGAGACAGGCAACCCCCTCCCTCAAACCAGAAAGGTGCCTGCAAATAGGGCAGCATCACAGCCTCCAGAATGTCTTCCAGAAGACTGCCGTCCCACAGCCAGTGCATTGCACCACTCCCCATATGTCTCTCTCCCTTCCTGTTTAAATTTTCTTTTTTTTTTCCTTTTTTCCTTTTTGTTAGTGTGTGTGAGCATGTGTGTGCATTTACCCCCTATGCAGCATGTTGGGCTGTTAAGGATATGACAGGTGCTGCTGGCCCAGTGGTACTGAGGGCTGAGCTCCTGGATGCCTTACCTCATGCTATGCCGTGACCTGGGTTTGGGAATGATCTTGAGTCATCAGGGTGCCAACATGGGGGGTGGGAGCAGGATCAAGTGTTGGTTCTCTCTCCTGTTGCCTGTAGTCCTGCCATCACCAGATGGAGGTCCGGTGACAGGAGCAGGTGGTAACAGAGCGACAGGTAGGGTGGGGCATCCCATAGGGCATGACAAGCGAGTGCCTCCCAACACATGCATCACATCAGGGACATGAGGGCTCAGGGACTGGGGAGAAAATTTTTAAAAATGTACAAATTACCTACGGTGAAAAAAAAGGATATGACAGGTGTATGTCCTTTGCCCTTTTTGGGAAGTGATGTCAAAACCCCTGGTATAAAGGAAATGATGCTCAGCAAGCATGGGCAGGACATTTGGACGAAAGGAAAAAGAGTGTTTTGTTAAAAAAACAATACAGTACCTTCTCCTGTACTTGGACAGGATGTGTGGATGAAAGAATAAAGAGTGTTTGTTAAAACAACAGTACAGTACCTTCACCTGTCCTTGGGCAGGAAGTATAGTTGAAAGGAACAAGCAGGTTAAGTAAGACAAGATAGACTACACATATAATGTAGGATCTCTCCTGTTCTTGGGAGGAAGTACGGACAAAAAAGAAGGAAGGTCCTGTGTTAGAGAGTAAAAAGAAATGGAAAACAATTTTTTTTTTGAGAGATGAAGTGTGGACAAAAGTAAATAGATGGTGCTATGCAAGAGTTGTTATATAGTGCCTCCTCCTGCTGTTTTGCAGGAAGTGTGGATGATAGAACTAGGTTATGTACCAGAGAGAACTACTATATAGTTCTTCCTACGTTTGGGAGGAAGTGTGGATGAAATGTAATGGAAGTCCTATGCAGGAAGTATGGATGAAAGAACTAGAAGGTCTTGTGCAATAGAGAAATACTATATACTGTAGTTCTTCCTATGTTTGGGAGGAAGTGTGGACAAAATGTAATGGAAATCCTATGCAGGAAGTGTGGATGAAAGAACTAGAAGGTCCTGTGCAATAGAGAAATACTATATAGTTCTTCCAATGCTTGGGAGGAAGTGTGGATGAAATGTACTGGGAGTCCTATGTAGGAAGTGTGGATGATAGAACTAGAAGTTCTTGTGCAATAGAGAAATACTATATAGTTCTTCCAATGGTTGGGAGGAAGTGTGGACGAAATATAACAGAAGTCCTATGCAGGAAGTGTGGATGAAAGAACTAGAACATCTTGTGCAATAGAGAAATACTATATACTGTAGTTCTTCCTATGTTTGGGAGGAAGTGTGGACAAAATGTAATGGAAGTCCTATGCAGGAAGTGTGGAAGATAGAACCAGAAGGTTTTGTGCAATAGAGAAATACTATATAGTTCTTCCTATGTTTGGGAGGAAGTGTGGACGAAATGTAATGGAGGTCCTGTGCAAGAGACAATAGGAAAACAGTATGTAGTGCCTCTTCCTGTGTCCCTGCAGGAGTGGGAGGCTCAGGTTGGCTATAAATGTGACTGATCTGGGGGAAGGGAGGATTTGGGGGAGAGAGGGTGGGTGATTGGGTGTGTTCCTGGATAAGGGAAAAACAATCAGTAAGAAACCGCAGGAATGAGCTAGGACAAAGTTCCCTAGTACAACAGTAAAAGGGCAGCAGTTCTGCTAGCTACAGCAGTCCCCTTTCCTGGCTACTAGGAATTACAGAACAGTAAACAAAAACAAAACACAAAAAACCCTAATCCAAAGCCCTTCTATTCATTCACTTACACAAACCCTGCAAGTTTGAAATGAAATAGGAGATAATGTAATCTACAGCAAAACACATGAAAATCACCCTGGAGTTACAGGGAAAATACTCAATCAATCCAGGAGCACTAATTGTGTCTTCTGCTGTACTGCCTGCCCTTATAAACTACACACTATCGTTTTAACCCTGCCAAGCCCAAAGTGCTGTAATTAACACTTTACTTGTGTTACTTAACAAAGCAGCAAGTCTTCTGTGATAGCTATATGTCTATGAATTATTTTAACTTCCTCTCTAAGCTCAGTCTTCTCCTTTACTCTACGAATCCTGGCTACTAGTATTAGTGCAGTTCTCTGCTCTTATCAGAATGCCTAATCTGTAGCTCTGGATTTCAGAAACAGTATATTATGTTTCTGCATGAGTCTATGTAAAGCTAATATTAGTGGCTGAACTTGTAAAGGCTCTAAGTACCTAACCCAGGGAAACTGTTTAACTTTTGTGCCGGATACATTTAGACTCAGTGGGTTGGATATTCAAAAGGGTTGCACCATGCGCAATAGGGTTGCGCCTGCGCAAGTCCGAAATTGCGCCAATCTGCCATATTCAGCAGGAGGCAGCTGCGCCTCCCAAGTCAAGCTGAGCAACAGCGCAATGCTAATGAAGGCATGCTGAACCGGAGGGGGAGGAACCATGCATAAACTGCACAGCCCGATATTCAGCGGGTTGTGCAGACTTGTGCAGGCCAAGAACCCAACCCGCGCCTGCACAACTTGAGCCAAAAAAAAGGAGAAACGACACACCCACAGGTGAGCTGCCGCATTGCAGGGCACAACACAGCAGCTGCCACCTGTGGGTGCCCTCAACCTCCCTGTAGCCCCCGCAGCCAATGGCAGGCATATGGCAGCCCACTCCCCGACTGGCGGCCGATTGTGGGTAAAGTGTAAATATCCCCCACCCCCAGTGACTGGCCCGATCGCGGGCATTAGTTAACCCCCACCCCCGACTGGCCCGATCGCGGGCAGCAAAGTGTCAACACCCCCAAGGACATATCCCTGGTGGTCCAGTGGACCGTGAAGCCCGATCGCGGGCTAAAGTGTAAATACCCCCACCAGCCCGATCGCGGGCTAAAGTGTACAGTACAACTCCCCCCACCAGCCCGGTAGCGGGCAAAGTGCTGAAGCTACAACTCCCCCCACCAGCCTGATCACTGGCAAAAGTGTACAGTACAACTCCCCCCCACCAGCCCGATCGCGGGATACAAAGTGTTCAAACCCCCAAGAACACATCCCTGGTGGTCCAGTGGACCTCAAGCCCGATCGCAGGCTGCAAACTGTTCAAACACATGCCCCCCAAGGACCACCTACCCTGGTGATCTGGTGGCCCCCACCCCACCACCATGAAGCCCCACCACCCCGCTCCCCCCATCAGCGGCGGGCGGCAGCATCCACCATCTGCCGCCCGCGCGCCCACCAGCAATGACTGCCCGGTAGAGGCTCACATGCCCGATGGTGCAGGCAAGGCCAATGGGCGTGCAGCCCGCCCGTACAAGGCAGTCCAGATATGTGAATGAATTCATTGCATATCTGGACTCTACTCATGACTGTATAAACTACGCGCCCGATAGCTCTTACTCTATCAAGCGTCTGCTATGCGAACGCGCAAGCGGCCTCGGATGCCGCCGCTGGCCCGGGGGAGGCGGGGTGTGGGGGGGCTTAAATAGTGGGTGGGGTGGGGGGCTACTAGATCACCAGGTAGGTGGTCCTTGAGAGTGTGTTGAACAGTTTGCAGCCCGCAATCGGGCTTGAGGTCCACTGGACCACCAGGGATGTGTGTTCTTGGGGGGTTGAACAATCTGCAGCCCGCAATCGGGCTGGTGGGGGAAGTTGTATGTACACTTTGCCCGCCATCCGCTGGTGGGTGGGTATTTTACACTTTAGCCCGTGATCGGGCTTCACGGTATACTGACCACCAGGGATATGTCCTTGGCGGGTTGACACTTTGCTGCCCGCGATCGCCAGTCGGGGCTAACAATGCCCGCGATCGGCCAGTCGGGGTGTAGTTAACTAATGCCCAATCGGGCCAATCGGGGTGGGGGATTTTTACACTTTTTGCCCGCGATCTGGCTGCAGGGGCGCGGTCCCGACGGCTGCTGCCTGGCAGGGTGCCAGGCACAAGTCCTCAGGGATCGGTGCACCTGCATGCTAATGGCGTACCAATGGGGCCATAAATAGATGCAGATGGCCCCCAACGCTTGCATGAATTATGGCCCCATTCGCATGTCACCTTTTGAATATGGGACATTTGCACATGAAGCGCAATGGTACTTGCACCACATAACAGATAGCTCCTCTGACCATTTGCGGTGTAGTTCCACTATATGCACAGTGGCTGTGGCGGGGGTGATAGTCAAAGGAATTGCTCAATAGCGCAACTCCTTTGAATATCACCCCGGCCACACCCTTGCGCAACTATTTTGTGCAGCGCAAGGGCTTGCGCCACAAAATAGCGCAGTTTGAATATCCAGCCCCGTATTTTTATTACAGTTTAATTTGTTTAAAATCTATTCTTCCTACGCCATTGCCTGCCCCTTCCTCTACCCCTAACCTGTTTTCTACTTCACCCCCTCACCCTTCACCCTCTTGCTGTTCCCTAAAAGAATTACAATAGAACTCCCGCCCACCAATTTCACTACCATTATCTAACCTGCTTCTCTCCCTTTCCTTCTCTCTTCAGCTTCAAGACCCTGACTAGGTGCTCCCATCCACTGCAGTGGCATGGCTCTTCTCATAGAAGCTGCCCACTGCTCGACTGCTTGCCCAATCGGCTGCCCGCACAAGGAGAAGGTATGGTGACCAGAAATGCCGCCTTTCTTCACTTGAAATTCTCTTCTGGCGCCTTTCTGAAGTCTGTTTGTTGATTGGACCCTCAACCCCTTAACAGCGATGGTTATTGGCTGCTTCCAAATCCTCTCTAAGCTCCATCCTCTCCTTTACTCTGCAAATCCTGGCTAATAGTATTAGTGCAGTTCCTATCAGAGTGCCTAATCTGTAGCTCCGGATTTCTCTATCTCAGGGTCAGTGTTTCTCCTGCCCACCCTTCCCCACCTCCACTCTTTGTTAAATGGCCTTTCTGCCCTACAGGCTCAGCCCCAACTGATCTGTCAAACCAATTATTGTTGCTATAAGGCTGCCTGTCCCACTTAAAGGGCCCATTACAAATAAGTTCTCTGATCCAGTGTCCTTCCAGTGTCCTTAAACAAGACACATCAATTCCTGTTCTTTTGCCCAATTATTTAAGTTGTCTCCCATCTTTGCAATGATTTTACCTGCCCAATCTCTCCCTTTAAGCCTACTCTTACTTTTTGTTTCCTTGCCCAGCTCACCCATCACCTCCCTGACTGTTTCTTTACCTCCTTCTTACTGTTCACCTTTCATGCTTGACCCTGGATACACCAACCCCTCGGGAACTCTCAGCTCTGGGACCCCCAATATTGTCATCCTCCCTTGTACCTCTAGCTTAGTCAGAGACCTTCCTTACTCCCCTATCACTCTCTGCACTCAACACTGCTGCCTCCTGCTGTTCCACCACTACCCTAAATCTACCAAATACATCAGACATGCGTGCACCAAAAGTATATGAAACTTTGCAACAACTGGAAGCTTTCTCATTTAATATTTTTATTTCTTCTCCTCTCTGGGTCTGTGAACCCCAACCCAGGACCTGCACCACCTGATCTCACCCATAAACCCCAGTCTGGCCATGATAAGAAATTAATCATCATCGCCCACCGCAACATCCAAAGCATCCTTGTTAAAAAAAATTCCCTTTGAAGCCTGGGTCGGGTACAACAATTTTGACATCATCGTCCTATTTGAGACCTGGCTAATCCACAAAATTCCATCACACGAAATCACACTGCAAGGCTATTCCCTAATTAGGAAAGAAAGACTCAAAAAAGAGGAGGCGGCTGCCTATTTTATGTATCAGAGAGGCACTCCTACACTGAACTACACATGGACACTGATACTTTGATGCTTGAATCCCTCTCCATAAATCTAATCATAGGCAAAAGCAAAATTTTAACTATCACTTCTATCTACTTACCCACAGAACACTGTTTTCTGAGCTTAAATCCCTCATCTCAAGCAAATCATCCTTTCCAAGTAACAGGGAATGGATAATTCTAGTGGACTTTAACCTAAACTGGGACAGTAGTCAGTCCGACTGCCCCAAAGAACTGCTTGCCAGCTCAGGGCTGCACCAAATAATATCCACCCCCACCAAAACAAATTACAAAACGGGAAACAGCACTACCACTGAGTGGATCATTGCCTCAAATCCCTCTAGAGTTACAACCATGGGTGTCTTTCCTGACTCTATCAGTGACCACTATGCTATTTTCTGTCACTGGTCAGCCAGAGCCCCAAATCTACTCCTAACTACATCCTCACAAGACATCTGAAAAAAGCTATTTTAAAAGAACTTTCTCTTGCATTTAAATTAGCTGACTGTTCCTTCGTGGCTGATATAAAAAAACACTTACCACACCCTAAATGACTACAAAAACATTCAATGTCATATGTGACACCTTCATCCCCAAAAAGAAGATCAGAGTTTGTGGGCGATCTAGGGAGTGGATTACTCCAGACCACCACACACTGATGCTCTGTAGAGACAAGGTTTGGGCTAGGTACAGAAAATCATCCTCCCTTGCTCTTCTCCAAGAGTATAAAATACTTTGAAACAAGTGCAAGTCAGCGGTTCAAACTGCAAAAATCAACCATTTTAAGAATAGCCAACTCTACTCCAAGCAGCTCTGTGGGACTTTAAACTATCTCTTGGGTAATGAAAAAAAGTGTGAGTGGATCTCACTCCAGTTGGAAGGGAAAATAACAAACGACCCAACATGCATGGACAACCTGTTTAATTCCTTCTTTGGGAACCTGGGCAAGTACAAGACCCCCTCTCCTCAGACACCCCCAAGCAGCCCCAAAATCCTACCCCTTCCCTAAAAGCTTCCTACCCCCTTTCTACTTCAAAGCACTCTTGCCCACTGATACTATAAAACTTGTAAGAAAAAATAACCCTAGACCCTCCACCGGTCCGGATAGGCTAGATTTTTGCATTCTTAAACTCATAATTAATGACATTGCCACTCCTCTCACCAATATCCTCAATTTCTTTCTATGTTCTGGTACCCTCCCTACAGCCTGGAAACTGCATCCATCAGGCTTTTGCATAAAGCTGACTCTAAACAGGAAGTAAGCAATTACAGGCCCATCTCAGGTCTCCCCCCTCTATCCAAAATCATGGAAAAAATTGTTCATTCACAAATCACTGAGCACTTAAACAAATACAGTATATGACATCCTTACCAAGGCTCAACATGGATTTAGGGTTAAACACAACACAGAAACTACTCTTGTTAGATTCACATGGGACATTTACAAGGCCATGGATGATGGTCATTACACGGGTGCAGTTTCCGTGGACCTTACCAAGGCTTTTGACTTGGTTGACCACAACCTTCTCCTAACTGCACTTGCCCTTCTGAATTTCTCCACAGACATTGTTAATTGGTTTGGTAACTATCTCAACATTAGGTTCCACAAAACAGTCATTGAGGGACATCATTTGTCTGAATGCCTTATTAAGTACAGAGTTCCTCAAGGATCTATACTGGGGTCCCTCCTCCTTTCTCTGTTCATTAATAACATATCTTCCATCTGTTCCCATACTAACATTGTCCTATATGTGGACGATGCCACCTTACACTGTAAGGACGCAAACCCCTCCACCCTTCTCTCCAAACTTCAAACAGATTTTCACAGCCTCCACTCCTGGTACTCCACTCAGGATATGGTCCTAAACTCCAAAAAAACTAAATGTATGGTTTTCTCCAGCAAATGTAGACCTTCTAATTTCGATTTCAACCTCCTAGATAATGATGGCTTGGTCATTGAGCAGGTTAGCAAATTTAAATACCTTGGCATTACTCTTGATGAGCGTCTCTCCTTCTGCCAACACATAACACAATTAATTAACAAAACCAGCCAGAAACTAGGGCTCCTCTACAGGATCAGACAATTCCTCACCCCGGAATGAAGAAGTAGACTGGTTTCCAGCTTACTGCTACCTCTCCTTGACTACAGTTTAATTATTTACTCCTCTCAGAGCAATTCTGTCATGTTCAATAAACTCAAAACAGCATACATTATCAGATTTGTGACTGGGCTTCCCAGTCGCACATGCAGCTGTAACCTCTATGAGAAAGTACATTGGCTCCCCCTAGAGGACATGTTCACATGGACGGCTTCCCCGTTCATCTACAAAATCCTCAACAATTTCCTTCCCTTCAGTGTCTCCTCTCTGATCAAGAAGGCTTGCCCCAACCATCTTACTAGGAACACTGCCTCATCCCCTCTTTGGGTTCCATTCTGCAACACCTCTTTGGGACAGGCATCACTTACCTACAGAGGTACCAACCTTTTTAACACTCTCCCCCTTAACCTTGTTAGCAGCCCCTACCTCGGCACCTTCAAGGTCAAACGTAAGGAGCACCTACTCAATAAACCACCTTGCAACTGCCATTAGTAGCATATCTTAATTTTCCTATCTCTGTACAGAGCAATCCCCAGGTCACTTACTCTTTTTTGGGGGTTAGAATTCTCCCTCTCTGTTCTTCTCACCCCTCTCTCTTGTTCACCTCTCTGCTTCTATGTCTCTTTTCCCTCTAAGCTGTCTCAGTGTATTTCTTGCTTTCTCCTGTGTATTTGTACATTTTGTTTATACTTGCTGTTGATGCTGTAGCTGCTGTACATAGCCGTTTTTGTATGTAACTGAAATTCCTGTGTACTTTTTTGCCTTTGTATTTTTTTCTACCATGTGTCTGTATAAAGGGTATCTATCCACCACTGTATAAACCCTAAAACTGGACGTTTGTGAAAACGGGTATTTTTGCCCATATGCCTTTTCAGTATAAAATAAAAATGAAATGAAATGAAAACTTCTTTCTTCCTGACAGGTCTGTAACATATTTTACTGTTTCTCTGCGTCTCTCTAGGTAGCTGCTGCCTACTCTCCACGGTGTACATGCTTTTGGGGCACATGGAGTGCAGGTGTCCCAGTTGCTAGAGAGACTCGGTTCAGAATAGGTAACCCTCAACAGCATGTGTGTGTTCAGCGCATGGAGTCCAGGGGCCCCGCCTGCCAGCGAAACTCAGTTCAGAGACTCACTTCAGAAAGCAAGCAAAGGCTTAAGCACACTCCTTTATCTTATCTGGCAGAAATGTTCCTAATTTATGCTCACACTCTGTATCAAGTTCTGACCATATGTCTGACATACTGATAATCAGTTTAAAGGCAGTTAGTACTTGGATCCCGCAGTGATATAAAAAACAGTAAATCAAATGCTTAGTTGTGTGTGTGTGTGTGTGTGTGTGTGTGTGTGTGTATCGGATAATGGGTATGAAACTGTGTGTGTGTGTGGCATTTTCTGTTGTGTATGCAATTTTTAAAAGCTCAAGACAAGAACTACACATTAAAGTACTGAAGAAATGGCACACATACCTGTTGATCACTGCATGCTGCGGGGGGGTCTGTGATAGTTCTGACATCCTGGCTCTACAGCAGCTGCCCAGTACATTAGTTTGCCAGAAAATGACTAGTCAAACCAGCTGTGAATCTAATGATTAGATTGATGGCATTCAACAGCTTCTAGGTATTTGTTTGCAATAAAACCGAGAACTGCACACAGACTCCTATTAATTGACAATACTGGACAGGAGCAGGAACACAAGGGAAAGGAGCTTGATGGACACAGTTTGATTCTCAGTGCTTCAAAGGAGAACACAAAATTAACACATTACCACTTGCCCTTGGCAGGCACTGTTTATTTAGACAAGAATTGATTCTGACTTGCCAGGGGAACGGGAGGATTGATTGAGAGAGGGGGCTGCAGCCTGTGGAGGCAAGGGGTACCGGACGTGCTAGTGTTAGAGCCCAGTGGCACTGTATGGAGGTGTGATGTTGATAATGTATATAACATTTACCTGCTTTGGGCTGGCTTGTTATTGGGTGGAGTGCTGGGGGTCTTGTATGCTTTAATTGAAAATTTTCAGTAATTATTTGCATTTGCTATGGATTCTCTACATATGTCCACCGGGGAAGTGTAAGAATTGCTCATATATTAGTTTGCATGCCATATGTAACACTAGATATCAAATGTACACTCTGTACAATGTACTAGGCATACAGGCCCTGCCAACCATGACTAGGTCCAAGAAATTCAGATTAAGACAGATTATTATCTTGAAATGGAAATTTCCAAGTAGAAAGATGTAATGAAGCTAAATCAGTTGCCTTCAGATTTATAGATAAGGCAGACAATCTCTTCCTTGAATCTAGTAAATTTAATTAGGGTTTGAGCCTGAAAACTTTTAGGAGTTGATTTTTTACTGAGATATAGGAACACATATATGTCTTTTATCAATTAGAGTGACATGTTCTTCTACTGTGTTTTTGAATTGTTCAAATTAACAGTCTGGCATCATACCTTCCAATGAAGACCACTCACAGGCAGATGGAAAAGAGGTGGTCTGAGGCTCTGCCCTCCAGTTATAAGATCATAAAAAAACACTCAACATAGACTGGTAGATTTGAACCAAGAAGAGAGATTCACACCACAAGAACTCGAACCAAGGACCAACTGAACGAGGTTTCCCAGAGGGCTTATGAAATGAAGTGAATGAGAAGGGACTTGTACATCAATCTTGAGAAGTAAGCCTTTTTGTCATCCTTCCGCTTATGATAGCCAGGGTAAGGTGAAGCAAAAGCAACTTGAACCAGGGGAGATAGTGCTTCTGAAGTTATCTATTGTCTAAGCTGAGCACAACATCTGCTCTAAAGCATATAACCAATGGAGCTCTCCACCAGTAAGATCCACATGTAGGAGCAGTGTAAAGACTCTTTAGTTGCCAAAGTCAGTGGTTGAAGCCTAAGCTGGGATCCTGTTTGCCAGTGGGAGTGGTTTATTGTGGGGACAAGCTACAATAAGGCATAACTAAGGCTCATTCACTGAGTGGGTGGTTAAGATTCAACCCCCGGACTATGGATGTGAATTTGGATCTTTCCAACTGTGTAAGTGCCTGGATCCTGACCTTGATTTTCACGTGCCAACCCTGGAAAAGAGACGACATCAGAATTAAGCCTCGACAGTGGTGGCTGGAACAGAGCTTTTTTGGACTCTCCTTCTTTCTTCCCCTCTTGGACTGTGTGTCAACACAGATGGTAGGGTATGATGCCATGACTCTCATGTGTTTTACACTGCTATGATCTCCTTTTCTATGCTGCACATTTACTCTAAATAAATTTGCCTAACTGAGAGGTGCATAGCTTAGTGTCCTACCCCTTAGGCTGCCGACAGAATTAGAATGTATGGGAATTTTGGACTGATATAGCAAGGGCTACTTGTATCCATTGTGTGTAATCGGTTGCTAGTTGTTTGCCGCTTTTGTTTTAAGAGTCCATGTTTAACCATGTGAGGGGTTAGTGTCATGTCTTTGTGAATCTCTACCATGAAAGGTAGCCAAAAACTGTAAAGGGGGCAATTATCCCTAAAGAAGGGTGGGTTTTCTATTACATTCATTATATACAGCGATTTTTTTTTTTTTTTACCAGCTCTGGGTTCTGCACTGGTCGATTGGGGGTTGAAAATGTACAGTGACTTATCTGCTCTGGCTTGTTGGGGGGGGTATGATTTTCTTGAAATTAACAGAGGTTTTAATTACCTGCTTTTGATTTTTCATATGATGCTTGTTGGTCATACAGCAAATTCATCTACTCTGGCTTGTGAGTGTGTGTGTGTGTGTGTGTGTGTGTGTGTGTGTGTGGTGGGGGGGTATGCTTTCCTTAAAACAACCAATGATTTTTTTACCTGCATACTGTACATTTGGAGGCTGAAAATTATAGTAAATTTATGTGTTCTGGTTTGGGGGAGGATATGCATTTCTTCAAATGACCAATTTTTTTAATTTTTTACATGTAGACTACTCTGGTTCTGCATGTATTGGTTGGGGCAGGAGTAGGGAAGTGAATGTTCCTGCTATGGTTTGCTGGGGGTAGTGTTATGCTCTCCTTATCCTTACAATGACCAGTGATTTTTTTTTTTAACCTGCAGTCTGCTTCACTTCTACATGTATTGGTTGGCTGGATGCTGGTAGGAAAGTTACATCAGCACAGTTTTTATCCTGGCACTGGCTCGGTGGGGGGCTCTCAATCGGGAACGTAATCCAGGCCATCAAAGTGTGGGATTGGCAGCAGGCTTTCCTTCTAGGCTTTGGCTTGGGGGTGACAAGCTACTTACTTCTTTTTTTGTTTTATTTATGCTTTATGGCTCCTCTGAGGAGCCGACGGATTGCTCCAGCCCTCCCTCAGAGGACTCGCACTCCGACCTGAACGCATCAGGTCATCATGGACCCTGTCGGCTCCTGGCTGTTTTCCATCTGTTTTCTCCTTGGCACCCAAGCTGTGCAATGGGCAAGGCAGCTGCCCCATCTCTGCAGAAGCAGCCAGATGCCCTGGATGGGTGTCCTCCCCTCGTCTTGGTGACACACCTGTGCTGACACCCAGCCACCACCAGGTGGCAGTGCACAGCACACTGCACTGTCCCCCCTCCCCCCAGGAAGGAGAGCTGTCTATGGATGCTCAATCCTTCCTCCCCCTGCTGACCCCTGAGCAACCCAAATCCATTCACGAACCTGGGTCACCGGTGTGGTGCGAGGTGTGGTGTACAGCACCTCAACCCTCAGCGCTACCAGGCCAACCACCAGCTACTTACTTCTGACTGGGCACAAAATCTGGGTGTTGTGTTCAATTGCAGCTTCACATTAAAATCTCAGGTGTCTGCTGTCGTGAAAACCTCTTTTTACCATCTGAGGAACATCACCTGGAATAAGTACCTGGTCTCACCTGGCGATCTTCCAATGCTGATCCATGCCTATGTAACCTTGCATCTTGATTACTGCAATGCCCTATACCTGGGGCTACCGGGGGTTGATATCCGCAAACTACAGGTGGTGCAGAATGCGGCAGTCAGGTTGTTCACTGGCTTATCAAGATCTTGCCATGTCACTCCTGTGCTCTGCAATCTGCACTGGCTGCCTGTGCATTGGCAGATCACCTTCAAGGTTGGGTTACTGACCTATAAAGCCCTACATGGGCAGCAACCGCGCTACTTGCAAGATCTTCTTTGCCCCCACTACCCCCTCCGCTCACTCCATTCCTCCAACAAGGGATTGCTAGAGGTTCCCAAGGTTTGAAGGAAGACCTCTGGGACCCACTGTTTTACTTTTGTGGCCCCTACCCTGTGGAATTCTCTACCTCGTTGGATTAGAGAGTGCCTGACAATCAAGTGTTTTAAATCTGTTCTGAAAACGTATTTATTCTCTTTAGCATTCCCTGTTTTAAGTGTTGGTTAGCGTACTGCCATCTGTTATATTTAAGATGATGTTTTAAAATTTTAGATTTGTTGTCTTATTTATTGATATTTTATGGTTTTATGGTTTATTGTACAGTGCTGTGATCTATTGGAATAGCGCTTAAAAATAAAGATTTGATTACCTGATTGATTGATTCTGAGCAGACGGACAGTTATGCTTTCATTGAAGATGTACTGTGAGTGATTTTATTTTCTTATCTGGTTGGAATTCTGCATGTTTGCATTGGGGTTAAAAATTACAGTGAATTTGCCTGCTCTGACTTGTTGTGGGGGTATGTTTTCATTGTAAATGTACAGTGATGTCCTTTTTATGTTTGTTTGCGTGCATGCACACCGTGCATGCGTAAGAAACATCTTGGGACAGTACGACATTTTAGAGGTGTGAGAGTTTCTGCCCAATGCAGTTGACACTTTATGGGGCTCGTCCTTCAGGCACCAATGAATCGGCGAGCTGTCTATGACTGCAGTTTGAAAGAAGCGGCTTCACTTAATAGAAAAGTGCTGCTCCAATCAGGGATGGTTACAAGTTGATGCCTTATGGGGCTCATCCCTCAGGCACCAATGAATTGGTGAGCTGTCTGTGACAGCAGTTTGAGAGAGGGGGCCACACTTGAAAGAAATCTGACACTGCAATGAGGGACAGTTTCCTCATTGCAGCAAGACCTTTCCCCTCCCTTGCAACCAGGCACATCTGCTGGCAGCAGCTGACAAGACTCAGTCATGTGCTTTACAATGCACAGTAATGCGCATGGCCAGAGTTACGGTTCTCGTCAGCTCCTACTGCGGAGCGCCTTGTTTGTTCAGTGTGCCTTTCCTGGTGAACTATTTCAATACATAAATAAATGAGCCGCAGTGTGACTTTCCACATTGGTGGCTCCTTCTGCTGCCACACACTCCCCAGAAAGCCAACATCGGGGTGTCCAATCTCGTTGTTGGCATGTATCCCCCCTCTCCCCCATTAATGCGACATACTGGGAGCCCACCCCAGTGTGCCAAAATAATTTTTTAATTATGTTTCCGACACTGGGATGCCCACTCCTGGTGTCAGAAGACCCCCCCACCTGCCCGAATATTTCAAGTGCTGACATCGGGGTGCCCAGTCCCCTTGTCGGCATGTCCTCCACACACATACACACACACATACACACACCATTGCGGACACTGGGAGCACACCCAGTGTGCCTAAATATTTTTGGTAACCTGAAAATAAAGAAAACCATCCCTGAAGACTTTTTTTCCCCTGTAAAAAAGAAAACAGTCCCTCGTCATCTCCCCATTTCCCCCTCTACCTCCTGCACCCTCCCTCTGTGGACCCACCTCCCTGCACCCCCCTTACCCCATACTTATCTCCAGAGGTCAAGAGCAGTGATCTTCTATGGACCAGGACATGTCTGCACTCTTCAAACTGAAGAAATGGTGGTAAGCTGTATAATGGGAGTCAATGGGATATTTCAACTTAGGTTGATATCTCAGTCATTTTTAGGAATTTTGGACCCAAATTTTCAACATGGGGCTCTTGGGACCCCACTTCATGAACACTGTCACTGTCATTTGGTTACTTGGCTCAAAAGGTTATTTCAAAGGTTGCTGCATGGAATCACCTTTCAGGACCAATTAATGAAACAACAGTGCCATTGTTCATGAGATAGGAGTCACTCATGTTAATTTAATGAAAAATTCCCAAAAATGACTGCGTTATGAGCGTGCATTGCACAGTTTCTACACACGTTCTTAACTTCACCAATTTTTAATATTTTCACTCCAGATTTTCAACATTGCCATTTTGTCACACCTCCTTATGAAAAGTACAGCTGTCATTTTTCACATCCTGCCCAAAATATGTTTGTTGCACCTGTGGCATAGAATGGCACAGTTGCTGTGGGAAATCAACTTTTGGGACAGATTAACAAAATCACAGTGGCACTGTTCATGAGGGGAAGTCCCAAAATGCCCATGTTGAAAATTTGGTGAAAATATTCCAAAAAATGATTATGTTACAGGCATGCATTGCGCAGTTTCTACGCACACTCGTAACTTCAACAATTGTTCATATTTTCACTCCAGATTTTCAACATTGCCATTTGTTCACATCTCCTCATGAACAGTATAGCTGTCATTTTTCACATCCTGCCCAAAACATGTTTTCACACCTGTGGTGCCAAATGGCACAGTGACTATGTGAATTCACCTTTCGGGATTGAGTAATGAAATAATAGTGACACTGTTCATGAGGTGGGGTCCCAAAAAGCCCATGTTGAATATCTGGAGTGCATATATCAACAAACGCCTGGGGCATTAGGGTTTCCAACCATAACGCCCCACCCTGTAGAGACTGACAGGCATCGGGGTTGGTGTGACTTGGGGTTGCTGGCAGTAATGCTCATGCCATTCCACCCCCACCCTCACTCTGCAGCCAGTGACAGGCACTGAGGTGTGCCTTGGGGTCTTCAGCCCTAACATCCACCCCATTTTCCTCTACTGTACCCATCTCAGCTTATTTCTTTATGGAATGGGGTGAGCGTAGGGGCCAAAGACCCCAAAGCACACTGCAACACCTGCTGGTGTCTGCAGGGTGGAGTGAGTGGAATGGCGAGAGCGTTATGACTGATGGCCCAAAGGCACATCCCCAATGCCTATCAGTCTCTGCAGGGGTTGGCGATAGTTTAATACATCACTGCCATTCCTATTATACATCTCTCTAACTCCTGCACTACCAGTGCCAATACTAGTAAGCAAACATTCAGCATTGATAAATGCATGTTTTTATTATACTTTGGTTCTGCATGTTTAATTTTTTGGAGGGGGGATTTATTCAGATCGACTTGCTTTGACTACATGGGGGTGATCTGTGTTTGCACTGTATATAGCCACAGCAGAGAATTGCTAATGAAATACCATAGAATTACAAGGACTAGAATAGCAGTGCCCCGATGTCCTACTGCAGCTTATGTGATGTCATCTGGTTAGTTTTTCATGGGAGCAAATACTCGTGGGTGCATCACTGCCCTTCTAGTCCTTGTTGTAGTTAAATTTTGCTACTACAAAATACAGTATGTGCTTTGTGGTTATAAGCCCCCCACCCACACACCTGTGACAGCATATCAACACATAAACACACACTGCTCCCTCATGGTGGTTATATTAATGGCTACTGTTTTTATTTTCCCGGTTTGTGTTCTGCATGTGTTGGTTAGGGTCTGAACATGTACTGTGGTTTGCCTTCTGTGGTGTGTTTTTTATGTTGATATTCTGTCACAGGTCATGTTTATGAACTTTACCTGCTCCGGGGGTGGGGGGGGGGTATGTTTTCTACTTATGTTTGAATGTTTTTGTATCTGCCACGTGTTCTGCATATGACTGGGTCAATTCAGGAGGCTTTAGTTCCCATGGGTTCAAACTGAATAAGATGGTTGTCACAAATACACTTCACAGGTCAGGCCTTCTGCTCCCACAGTGCCAAACCTCGAAGTGCAATATGTGAACAGGAGACAAACAGTTTTGGGTCCGAAACACCTACTAGTCTCGAGTCTTGAGGTAAAATATGAACCCCTTTTCGCTAGCACGCCCAGTTACCAGGATCAAATATTACACCCTCTTCAGGGAAATGCAGTGCAATACTTAACCCAGTGAGCACCCAACCTGGTTCACAATTTTCCCCTTTTTGACTCAATTGAAACCCAGGTATATTATTACCTTAGCAAGATATTAACACACTTTAAGCCCTTAACAGTTCTGTTAGCTATTTTAACACTGTCTCAGTATTCACATGCCAAAATGAGAAAAGACTCAGGCAGAATTAAGGAAATCAAAATATTTACTAAAATTTAAAAAAAATTGTAAATAATTACAAAACACAAAACATATATACATAAGCGATTATAGTCCAATAGAAATGGAAATTTCAGAAACAAAAATGCCTTGTACTTGAATTTCTAGTTCTACCTCAGGTTCAGTTTGGCGTTACCTATTTTGACAGAAGTGCCTTTTAGTCCAGCACACCATGTGTGTGTTTTCTTTGGAGTCCAGAGACAGAAGACTCAAACTGCTTTCAGCCAGATTGATAATAAGCCAAAATGTCTCTCTCATCCTGTGAGGTCACAGCTCATGAGGTCACTGTTAGTCCTGTAATTAATTTGTAACAAGACCAGATATATCCAAAAGGGTGTCATTTTACTACTGGCTTGTGATCTGCAAAGATAGCAATATCAAATTATGACAGTCTCTTTGATCAGAGCATTCCCCTTTGGTCGCCAGAGCACCTTCCTGACAACTATTGTCTCTCCTAGTGGTGAGACATGTAACAGGTCTCTGTTAGAACGTGTTGCTTCCTAAGATGTCATGAAAAAGGCAGTCTTCTTTGGCTTCCTGGATTTCAAAGTAGTTGTCATTTTACAACCTGTTGTATAACAGCTAATACAGGCATGAGAGGAGATGACAAAAGGAAGTTCTTAATTAATTTATTCACTGGGTCAGTTTTACTATAGCCAGCTGTTTCAGCAAGCCAGGGCCTTTGAGGTCAAAAGGTCAGGCCCCTTTAAAAGCTAGTCTTTCCCATGGCCTGCTGGCTGCCATTTCTCCTAAGCAGACGTTCAATTAAACATATATTTATATCACAAATATGATACAATATAATAACAAGTAGATAGACAGAGTGTCACATTCGTCATTTGAAAGCTCCCAGTTTTAAAGCCGAGCAAGGTTTTCAAAAGTCCAGTACTGCCCTAATAGTCATTGAAATGTTCCAGGTGTTTCTATATTAAGCTAGTAAACTGATGCCAGGGTCCTTATAAGCATACAATTTTCAAAAGCTGTGTTTGTTTAGGATGGGCTGTACAAGGTGGAGGGAATGTCAGTGCTGCAGGACTGGACATGATGATGCATCATCCCTGTAGAAGTCAATGCTTTTGAGTCCTGTTTGAAAACTAGATCCTTCCTTAAACTCTTGTACATGTCTAAGCATCTCTTATACTTAGACTGGGCATGGGGTTCAAAATGAATCCAAAAGGTTAAGCTCAGTGCCCCACCAATGCACCTCCTTCTCAACAGAGTCCTAGCTGTCTCTGTTTGAAAATATGTTGCTCAGATTAAATGCTGTACAAAAAATTCAAAATAATTTATAAAAATTGCTACCAGTATGAAGGCTGTTAACAATTATTGAAAATGCACAAGGATTTTTATGTGCTTTAGGCTATATGTATGTGTTTGTCTTGGGGGGTATCATCTGCTCTGGCTTGTGTTATGTGGGGGGAGCATAATCTATGTTGTTTTTATACCATTTTTAGTGATATTTTCAAATCTGTGTAACAGTGTGACTTCAAGGAAAATCTCAGTCAAATATTCTAAGCCTGAAAAAACATTTTCAATTTTTTAAATAGATTCTTAAAAGAATCTGAGGAGACGCCTCACCTCTTATTTGCAAAATGGCACTCAGAAACCATTGTCTGACCTGAACATCGATTATGAATTTCATGCCTACTGCACATGTCAAAAAGAGTAAACACGACAGCAAACCTTTGATCAGAAGTCCTGTTACTACAGCCCACGAAGTCCATGCACAGAGTGAAAGAGAAAATCAGACTCCTGTAAGTATAAAGTTTGCTTTGTTACTTTCCGTTTAGCTTATGGCTGGCCCAAGTGTATTTTATCATGCTTGATACAGATTTGCCTGTACCCTAGAGAAGAGTTTTATTTTAAATTGAAGATTTGCAAGCACCTTTTCTTACAGAGTAAGATTCATAATGAATGTGCCAGGGAACTGGAATTTGAGAGCTGCAAGATGCAAGTTGAGCCTGAGCATGACTTTCTTTTTGAAAAAGTGGACATTCCTGAGGTGGACATTCCTGAAGTGGACATCATGCCTGTGGAGAATACTTCATGCTTTCTGGAGTGTTGTCAGAATATTTTGTCAATAAGTTCAGTTCACTTGCCTGTTCCAAAGGCAGACACACAATACAAGTTCATGTCTTCAGAGCACATAGGAAGGAGCCATCAAGTGAAAAACACGGCAAGCAGAAAAGAAAGGCGGCTACTCTTCCAAGGCACAAAAAAAATTCACTTTGTTTGAACACGATATTTGGAAAAGTAAAACAACTTTAATAGAAACTTCTCCACACGAAGGTACACAGCAAACCATGAAATAAAAAAAGCAGCACCCCCCTGACATCAACGTTTCGCAACTCACTTGTCGGCTTTGTGTGACGTTGATGACAGGAAGAGTGCTTACTATTCATGGTTTTTACGTGTGGAGAAGTTTGTATTAAAGTTGTTTAATTTTCCAAATATCGTATTCAAACAAAGTGAATTTTTTTGTGCCCTGGAAGAGTAGCCGTCTTTCTTTTCGGCTTGCTGTTCCAAAGGTAGCAACTGTGAGATACTTTGGTGAAGGACCAAATCACAAATCCAGATTTTCTCAGAGGTCCTGGTACAAGAAGTACAACTGGATAATTTTGTGTAAAACACAAAAAACTGCTTCCTACAATGTTTGCTGCTATGCAATGCAAAAAAGTTGATCACTTGATCAAAGTATGGGGAGCAGACCTTTATGAGTAAAGGGTTCAATAACTGGAAACATGGCAACAAATTGCTAGATGCTCATTAAAATTCAAACTTTAATCGTGAGTGGGCTTAATGTCACAATAGTGACTACACAACCACGACTACTACTACTACAGTGAGTGTACATCACCGAAACCCAAAAATGGTGATGAACACTACACCTTTTTTATTTATTTTATTTATCAAGTCTAGGATTACAAACACCTTTGAGCTTTGGCTCTTTTACAAAGGTTCCATGTCAGAGAAATACAAATTATGGGGAACATCAAGACAGACATTACAACAATGTGGACATTGCAAACAGAGTACAGATTAATACAATTCAAGGGTAGCATTGTAACAAGGCAGCCAGCAGCACTTGTCAGAAAAAATAGACAACAGATAAGTGCCAGAGTCAGAGGGAAGAGGGGAGGGAGGGGAGAAGGAATGTAGGAAGGGCGGGGAGAGGGTGAAAAGTGCAGCATTGGGTATACCAAGATGTGAGGGTAGAATCCAGTGGGGGGGGGACCACTAGAGCAGGAAGGGAAGTGGAGAAACAAGGTTAACTTGGGAAGTCACAGGAGCTGTTGGTAGTGAGATGGTCCCGGAGCCTAGTTTTAAACATACCAATTGTTGGGGCAGAGGAGATGGTTGGGCTGAGGCCATTGAACCAGAGTGGCGCTCGACAAGCAAAAGAGCGTTGTCCCTGTGAAGTGCGACAGTGGGGGAATTTCAGTAGCTGTAGCGTGGATCTCCTAAGGCACCATTTGTTAATTTGGTGTTGTAACAGAGCTGAGACCCCAGAAGGTGCAAGGCCAAGGTAGATTTTTTTCACCACGGAGCAGGTGAAAAACTTTATGCGGTTTGATAGTTGGAGCCAGCCGGTCTGAGTGTACAGGTCACATGTGTGGGTGAGACGGTGAGCACCAGTGATGAGCCGACATGCCTTATTTAAGGCAGTTGAGAGGCGTCTAAGGGTTGTGGTTGTGGCCGAGCCATAAAAGATGAGACCATAGTCTATTACAGAGATCACAGAGCTCAGGACTGCAACTTTCAAAGCTTCCATGAGGTGTGGTCTGTGTTTGCAGAGGAGACCAAGCGTGTATTAGCAGCTCTAGCTACAGTTATCTACATGAAGTTCATAGGGAGAGATTAGGTCAAGCTGTATCCCTAAGTATTTGAAGGACCCCACCTGATCTAGAGTGTTCCTCTGGGTGGTGGAGATAGCCAAGTGGTGTAGCTTGTGTGGGTTATGAGAGCTGCAGAAGAGCATAGATTTGGTTTTCTGGCAATTTAGGACCAGTTTATGATTAAGAAACCATGTCTCTACAGAACTAACACAAAATTAACTACAAATCCACAGGCTCTATGCATGACACCAATATTTACTTAATTTTTATGCGGGGGCTATGCCCCTGCCACCCCCCATATTTAATTAATTAACTCCAGGGGGGCGCATTTCAGGAGGGGTGAAACTCCAGGGGAGAATGCTGCAGAGGGAACAAACTCGGGGGGGGGAACGGTACTGCTAAAAGAAAAAATTAACAACCCCCCATAAAACAAAAAATTGTAGGATCACATATCCAGTTCTGAACCCGGGTCCACAAGCATTACTGGCAAACACTGTAGCCACTACATTAGATGAGTAGCTTAATGCTGCCTCACCCAGCAAAGCCCCATAACTCACTCTACCTACCGCTTCCTAATTCGCTATCACTATTCACCACCCCAACTATGCTTTCACTGTTGCTGTCCCCACAGGTGCTCAGATTGAGTTGTCCACATAATGGGATACCTTGTGAGTGTGCATTGAAAATACAAAATCAGAAGACAGTAGCCATCAGTATTCAACTAGTACCAACAAAGCAAAGGAGCAAGACCTACACCAAAAATGCTTGCTAGACCACTTCTGAGTCCTACAGGTTTTGGTCCGACAAGAACTTGCTATTTGAGGTAGCACAGATGAAGAAAGCAACTTTAAGAGGGTATTGAGTCTTCTAGGTGAGAAGCACAAACCTGAGGAACAATTTACAAACTGAATCAACTCCAAGAAATATACATCTCATGATATCTTGAATGAGAAAATACAAGAGATGTATTGGTATGTTTTGGACCAACTCAGGCAGGAGATTAAAGAGGCAGGTGTCTGTCATCATTGCTGATGAGACTCTAGACATTTCTGGTCATGGGCAACTCACATTTTGTATATGGTGGCCTGGGTGAATGAAGACTGCATGGTATATGAGAACTTCATTAATATGAACTGAACAGGCAGATGCACAGTACCTGGTAAGTGTTATGTAAGAGGTGTTACTTCATCTTAGGTTTGATCTTCAGAACCTTAGAGGGCAGACACATGATGGAACATCAACATTTAAAGGCATGGACACTGGGGTATGTGTTCATATTAAGGAAGAAAACCCTTCTGCTTTGTCCCTGCACTACCTAAACCACAGCCTGAATCTATTCCTGCAAGCTGCTACCAAGCATTGTAGCACTATGATAAATGCTTTAAATCTGTGCAGTGATATTTGTAACATAATTCAAGCATCACCAAAGCGTCTTGCACTGTTTAACAAAATCAGAGCTGCTTTCCCAAGTGACCAAACACATCAGTCCCAAACCCTTAAACCACTCTGTTCAACAAGATGGACTGCATGACCACCATCTATTGAAGCTGTCATCATCAACTATGAATATATCTTGGAGACTCTGGAACAAGTATCAGAGGGGAAGAGAAAGGGGAAATTGTTTAACCAGGAAATGCACACTAAGCCATAGCTTGTTTCCAGGTGTGACCTGGGAGCAGAATTAAGTTAAGTGACTTGTCTAGGGTCACACAGTATGCAAGTGGGGGCTGATGGGATTCAAACCCAGATCTCCAGGTTTGCTGCTCAGTGTCCTTAATCACTACACTAGATTGCCTCCTGCATCAGAGGCCTGAAGCAATATAGAAGCAACAAAATGGACACCTGGTATGATTGCCATAATGAGCAAATCTGAGACTTTCTTCAGTTTGGAACTGGGGCCGAAGGTATTTTCAGCCACTGAGAAACTGGCATCTCATCTACTATATAAGCAAAGGAAATTTTGGTTGCAGTTGAGGTGAACATCTTCTCTTCAACCACTGCTTACTTACAAAGAATGAAATGAGGCATGGAATCAGAGGCATTCTACAGGACTAAGATAATGTCAAGTGAAGGTCTAACTGATCCACCAGTCCCAAGAACAAGAAGACCACCACGGTGCTATGACAAAGGTTTGAACCACACACCTTTAAAGAGCAGCTGACGCCTTCCAGACGACTTTATTAAACCATAATGTGTAGACGCAGTTCAGCTTGTGTTTCATGTTAGTTCTGTATTCCTCCTCCCCATTATTTATTACTGAGGTCATTTGCATTAAAACAAAATCTTTGTACCTGAAGAGTTAGTGCCTCCTAAAGAAGGATGTGTCTACGTGAAGTGCTGGGGCTAAGTTAGCTCACTGTGTTTGTTCTCTGCAACTATTGTCAGTGTAAGTTACTGAATAAAATGCTACAGATTGAAAAGAACCGCAAGCCTTCTGATATGATTTTTGGGACAAATAAGCTGCAATTATTTTGTATTTCTACACAGACTGTTGTATAATACCAAGACTGATATTAAATGAACTATTGATGTCAGTCCGGAGTGCACTTATGTTTTGTTTCTTTGCTGAAGAGTTCATGTATCCCTATTGCTTTCTCCCTACCTAAAGTCATAATGGACTGCTTGTGATATCACAGTTACTCTCACAGCAACACACTGTGATGTCACAACAGAGGATTATGACTTGAAGTAGGAGGTAATAAGCTATAGAGGCAGATGAACTTTAAGGGAACTGTAAGAGTTAAAGATCATGTAGTAATGCAAATTTACTCAGTAATAAATAATGGGGAAGAGAAATATATAGAATATATATGGAATGCAAGCTGACTTGTACCTAATTATTATGTTTTTCAAAGTTTTCTCTGAGGCATCAGTAGCTCTTTAACTCAGCTGACGGTTACTTCAGGGAGGAGTGTTTCACTTCACTTTTATTTAGAACAAAGGCCTATGGGCAATATTTGTCTGTTTTCATAGGTGACTGCACATAAATAAAATGCATGTACAAACATTTTTACAAAGATTATTCAGCCTAATCATAACAAATGCAAGAATACAGCATGTTCAAATATGACTTCAAAGTTTGTGTAAATTGCAAATAAAAATCAATACTGGTGATTTAATGAGGTAAAGATTTCCAGAGGCAAGCTAGTCTGTAACAGAAGAAACTTTAAATACGATGTTTAAAAATTGAGAAACTTATTATCGGAGCAGTCAATGAATCAAACCTGTTTGAGCCTTTTGAAGGTGATTCACAGCTCCAAAGAATACATGCCAGGGCCATAAATTTCAAGGAGCTGTAAGTACAGGTTGCAACGCTACCAGGCACACTACGTGCACACAATTCTCAATCAAAAGTGTGCCAAATTAAAACTGTGACCAAGCTTTCAAAAGTAAGGGAACTGCTACTTAGTGTATCTGGTTTATGCTTGCTACTTAGTAAAGTACACAACGATGTGATTATACCTAATCATTCGATAGCCAATGCAACAGTAGAACGATCATTCAGCTCCATGCAGTGATCAAGTCCTATCTACAATCCACAATGAGTCAAAAATGACAGAACCAGTTGCTGTTGCTTCATGTGAACAAGAACTTATGTGTTACTATTAACCTGAACAAGCGTATAAATCTGTTTTGTGAGAAAATGAAGTTTGCAAAGATTATTTTGGAAAGTTCTGACCTGCATCTATTTTGACCTCACATTTTAATTTATTCATGACCTGTTACATATTCCTGAAGTTACATTATTTCACATTTATCTTACCAGGGGGCCAAAAGCTCAATTGAGCAGTGCTCATTTTTAAGGAGGTCTTGGGTAGGACAAATAACATACAGTGGGTAACGATGCAAATTCACAAGATACGGAGACTTAAGAAACAATTTTTAATTAATGGTGATCATTTTTAATACACGGATAACGGCATTTTTATATCCAGTTACCACCTCCCGGTTGATATTTTTAGTTACAACTGGGAGGTCGTATTCAGCACCTGTCAATCAAGCTCCCCCACAGAAAGCTCACTTGTGCTTACTCTGTCTGTGTGTGGGCTAAACATCTCAAACAAAATGGTGGCTCTGTTACCGAGCACTGTAACCGACACTCAAACTCCCTCACACCATAAAGGCAGGTAACTTTTTAAATATTTTTAATATCTATCTACTTGATCCCGCCTTCAAAACAACAAAAGTCTATCTTGTTGATCCTGCTGCTGGTACACTTTGAGTGCCGCTTCCACACACAGCACGACTAAAACCGGTCCTTGACTTACTAACTAAAACATCTGCAATGCAGTTCACACACAAAAAAAAAAATGAATGCCTGTCCTGAAAAGCAAGAGACAAGCAGTGTGTGCGCGTGTGTGTGTGTGTTTATGTCTCTCTCTCTCTCTCTCTCTCTGACAGAAATGCTGCAGTGATTCAGCTGTGCTAAACAAAAACAAGCATTTGTCAATGCCGAACGTTCGCTTGCAGGTATTTGCAGTGGTGTTTGGCATGTATGGTGCTTTACCCTAATGCCCTGTGCGATTGCTGGTATTTGCACAATAAATTGTCAGCATGACCTTTTTGTTACCCCCATTGTGCGCTACATAGGCGGAAACACATTTTGGGCAGGATGTGAAATGACAGCTGTACTTGCTCATAAGGAAGTGTGGTAAAATGGCAATGTTGAAAATCTGGAGTGAAAATATTGAAAATTCGTAACCTAGGGAGCTGCATGTGGAACTGTGCAATGCACGCCAGAAACAGTCATTGTTAGGAATTTTTCACCAAATTGTCAACATTGGCATTTTAAAACCTCTGCTAATGAACAGTGTCACTGTGACTGTCTTACTGTGTGCCATCATTGATTTTGCACACCGACTAAGCCATTGTGCTACATGGCGGAAACATGTTTTGGGCAGGATGTGAAAAATGACAGCTGTACTGCTCATAAGGAGGTGTGGTAAAATGGCAATGTTGAAAATCTGGAGTGAAAATATTGAAAATTCGCAAACTTACGAGCGTGCGTAGGAACTGCACAATGCACGCTCGTAAAACAGTTATTTTTAGGAATTTGTCACCAAATTTTCAACATAGCCATTTTAAGATCTCTGCTCATGAACGGTGACACTGTGATTTTCTTAATGTGTCCCATACACTGAGTTCACACAGCGACTGTGCCATTGTGCGCTACATGGGCGGAAACACGTTTTGGGCAAGATGTGAAAAATGACAGCTGCAGTGCTCATAAGGAGGTGTGGTAAAATGGCAATGTTGAAAATGTGAAGTGAAAATATTGAAAATTCGCAAACTTACGAGCGTGCATAGGAACTGCACAATGAACACCCGTAAAACAGTCATTTCTAGGAATTTTGTCAACAAATTTTCAATACAACCATTTTAAGACCTCTGCTCATGAACAGTGTCACTGTGATTTTCTTAATGTGTCCCATACATTGAGTTCGCACACCGACTGTGCCATTGTGCGCTACATGGGCGGAAACACGTTTTGGGTGAGATATGAAAAATGAAAGCTGTACAACTCATAAGAAGGTGTGATAAAATGGCAATGTTGAAAATCTGGAGTGAAAATATTGAAAATTTGCGAACTTATGAGCCTGCGTAGGAACTGCGCAACACACACTCGTAAAACAGTCATTTTTTGGAATTTTTGCACCAAATTTTCAACATGGGGTTTTTGGGACCCCTTCGCATGAATGATGTCACTGTCATGGTGTTATTCGAGCCGAAAAGTGGAGATTTAGCATGATGACTGCACAGTGCCTCGTGAAATCACCGGTGCAGACTAATGCCATGACAGTGACATCATTCATAGCGGTCCCAAAAACCATGTTGAAAATTTGGTGCAAAATTCCAAAGCTGGAGATATGCAATAAAGTTGAAACCCCTATCTAGCCCATCATACAGCTTACTGGCATTTCCTCAGTTGCGGTCGCCTTTGAAGAGTGCAGGCGTGTTCCTGGTCCATCGAAGATCGTCGCGCCAGAGTCCGGAGGCAAGTATGGGGTGAGGGGGTGTGGGAGGCTGGAGTGCGCAGTGGGTGGGTGTGGGTTGTGGGAGGGCTGGGAGACACGCCGTGGGACGTTTTTTATTTACAGGTTTTAAAACAAAAAATGATGGCGTGGGACGTTTGCCATGCTGGGGTGGGCTCCCAACATGGCAGAAGATGGCTGCGGGTGAGGAGCCGATGGGGGATTAGGCACCCCGTCGGCAAAACAAAGGACGTTGCCACGCTGGGTGGGCTCCCAGCGTGGCAGCAGAATAACCCAGGGGGCCGTGGGCCGATGGGGATTGGGCACCCTGTCAGCAAACAACATTTGCCACGCTGGGGTGGGCTCCCAGCGTGGCACCACTTTGGGGCGGTGTGGCGGGGAAGCGGCGTGATGCGAGGGGGACAGTGGGCGCGGTGCTCAGTATGGCAGCGGTGCTTTCCTTGAAGCAGAGGAACACCGCTGTCATACTGAGCTCCTGCACCCATTGGTGCAGGACCGCCACGTCTGCTCAAGGGAGCAGTGCATTGGATGGGAGAGGCACACCTCCAAGTGTGCTACTCTCCCAAAACGTTCCTTGAGCATGCGCGCAAGTGAACGTAAAAATGATCACCATTAATTAAATAAAATAATATATGGGTGGGTGTGTGTAACTAGAATTTTACACACACTCTCAGTGTGGGATGCACTTATAAACCCAGAGGGCTTCGTCCTCGGGGTTTATGTAGCATCCCACAACTAGGATGTGTGTAAAATTCTGGTTACACACACTCACCCATATATTATTCTATATTTAAACACTGACCAACAAGTATACTCTACTACAAAGGTAATAACAGCAGGAGTATAAATATATAGGATTTATGGCAGAGATGATATATAAAGAGAGCTAACAAATACAGCATTGAAGATACAGTAATGCGTAATTTACATAGTTCCTTTTAATGGCATTCACATTTATCAACTTAAAATTGACCAAGATGGACCTTAAAATAAGAAACGTATAGTTGCATATGTTTGACTATACTGATTATTTGACAGTTGCACCTTTTTATATAATGTTTACCATGCCACTTTGCACTTTGACTGGCTTCCAGTTATGCTTTTTTAAACAACCTCCATCGAACATGTGCTACATTTTTTACTAATTTCACAGATTGCTTGTTTCCAACATGTATTCTTGATGCTACATACTTTCACCCTCTTGTATATTAGACAACTGACTGCCCTGTTTTACATTTGCACCTATTCTGTATTTTATCTGTATTGCCTATTCTCCTACAATGCCCCACGTATCCTAGGGAGTGTTTAGTCCAGTTATGCTGCTATACTAATGATGTCCATGCTTCCTGCACAAAGACCATAGAAGGTGGCTGGGTGGCTTTCCATTGGGGGGGGGATTAATCTCCAAGGACAGTGTCGGACAGTACCTCTTTCCAGTTGTAGACAAGCTGGGGATGATTCGGAATCAGCTCTCAACCAGTGAAGGACATGTCTAGTCCCAGAGGCTTGGTGGTAAACTCATAACCAGGGCAGTCCCCATCCTCCTTTTACAGTTGGAGCTCTAAGTTTCTGTATGCTGAACTGGGGTCTACTTCCTTCTCACAGAAATGTAAAGAAAAGCCTGTCTAATTTTGTTTACAGCTGAGTGGGCAGCAAATGAAATGGGAGGTTGTCAAGGGAAAAAAGGTTTTAGGGAAGGCCATCATCCCATAGGTGGAATTTTACCCCCAAAAGTGAGCTTCAGCTTTTTCCATCTGCAAAAGTCTACTTCGAGCTCTCTGGTTAGGGGACCAAGATTGAAGTATATCATCCGATTAAGGTTGGTGGAGATGATCATGCCTACATAAGTAATTTGGTGAGGGGACCATTTTAGGTTAAAGGGAGTCGCCATCTCTGTTTTGCATAACCTTTTGAGAGGGAAGACTTCAGTCTTTTTCCAATTAACTCTGAGTCTAGATAGGGATCCAAAGTCATTAAGTGTTTTTTAAGACCTGCAGAAACATGTCAGCAGGACTGGAGATGGCTACTAAAATGTCATTTACACAGGCAAGGGTCTTTAGAATAGAGCTCCCTACTGGAATGCCCCAACATCAGGACTTTGCTGTAACTTTGAAGCAATGGTTCCATGGCTATGATTAAGAACATCGGGGCATGCCAGCCCAATGGCGCTGAGGGTTGAGGCCCTGGATGCCATACCTTGCACCACACTGGTGACCTGGGTTCAGGAATGAGCCCAGGCTGTCAGGGGTCGGCGGGAAGGAGAGGATTGAGCATCCAGAGGACAGCTCTCCTCTCCCGGAAGGGGAGGGGTTGCTGTCTTGCCAAATGACTGCCCCCAGGTGGAGGTCTGGGAGAAGTGCAGGTCTACAGGGTGCTCAGAAGGGAGGGTGCTGCGGGACTTCCGCTGACGTGCGTGCACCACCACACATGAACGTCTGGCATGTGCACCCCAGCAATGGGGATCAGGGAAAAAAAAATGGAGGACAAATATCTCCGGCTGCAGGATAAAGCCTGACTCTCCGCAAGCTCTGCTCACAGGCTAGGCAGAAAGGTAAGATGCAGTAATTCCAGGATGTTGGGGCTGGGGGAGTCGGTCAGAAAGGGGCACTGGAAGATAAGGAGCATACACATAATATGGAAAAAAAAAGGGGAAAAAAGAACATCTGGGAGAGCGGACAACCCTGTTGTGTATCCTTCTGCAGTTGGATCCTTGGGGATGTAATTCCATTGTTCAGGACCTTTGCAGAAGGATTGGTATAGCAGAGTTTAACCTAACCTAAGAAAGTTTGTCCAAAGTCCATTGCACTTAGAGCTTCGTACAGGCACTCCCACTCCACCAAGTCAAAAGCCTGTGTCATTGCTAAGTAAAAGGGCTACTTCTGACAACATGGATGCTGCCTACATAGTGCATATCACCACTCTGTTGTCCATGGCCATTCATTCTTTGACGAATCCCGATTGAGACCTATCTATAATCTGCAGTATTATTTTTTCCTATTTAAAGGCAAACAATCTTGGCATCGACATTCAAGAGGAGTATGGAACAGTAACAGGAAACAAGTTGAGGGTCCTTTCCAGGTTTGGTGAGCATGCTAACTAGTGCTTCTGATATCAAGGAGGGAAAAGAACCTTGTTCTCTGGCTGCTTCCAAGGTGGTAAGGAGTTTACCATCTATTGAGGACAGGAACGTCTGGTAAGATTCAGCAGGGAGTCCATCAACCCCCTTGAGTTTTTCTTTAAAGAAAGGCTTTTACTGCTGTGTGGAGCTCTTGTATTACAATGTAGTAACTATTGTGGGCCAATCAAAATGTCCATTCTTGAGGTTAGGTGGTATAAAGGTGGGGGTAGTTCTGACCACTGGGCAGCCCCCTGAGGAAACACTAGTGAGTGAACCACAGGGGCTAGTGGTCTGCTGTTGGGACTATGGTGTCACCTGTCTTCACCTGTCAACATCAAGTAAAAATGTGCAATCTGCAAGAATTTTTGGATATGCCTTATTATTTGAATGTCCTGGGTGGTGAATGACTGATGATCTCATGAGTGCAGTACTATCAGCCTGTTGCCTTGTAACTAGTGCCATTGACATCAAGGGGGTAAGGGAGCCTTGTTCCCTGGCTGCTTCCAGGGTGGTAAGGAGTTTACTGTCTACTGAGGAGAGGAACATTTGATAAAATTCAGCAGGGAGTCCATTAGCTCCAGGAGTTTTTCTTTTAAGGAGGGCTTTTACTGCTGTGCGGAGCTCTTGTAGGGTTATGGGGTATCTAAAGCTTGTGCTTGGAGACTTGAGATTAGTGTTCTCAAGGAAAGATGAGAAGAAAGGGCTTCTGGACCCCACTGAGACTGATACAGCTCTGAGTAGAAGCTCCTAAAAGCCTCATTGATCTTGGCTCACTTGGTTGTCTAGTGCTCTGAAGCTTGCTTAACCCCAATAATGTGCTTAATGGCTTGAAAGATCTTTGAGCAGACTACCAAAAGCCTACCTGACTCTCTGCAGGCTCCCAATATTGACGGGCAATGCGTAGGACCACTCTTTGGTCTGAATTATAGATTAGTGCATTGACTCTGACCTTAAACTGGAGAATGTCCCATAGCAGCTGCTGGGGATTGGGATTTTGCACTGTTGTAAGCATTTTTCTTACCATTGGGCTGCTGCTCAAGCTCTGTCAGATCCTTGAGATGCTGCTTCTTACCACTGGTCAAGCAGCTTATGATTCTTCCCCTCATGCATGTCTTATAGGCATCCCAGAGGGTGACTTTGGAAACATCTGCATTGTCATTACTGTCAAAGTACAGCACTATCTCTTCCAGTACCCATTTTTAAAATTTATTGTCAGACAGCAGAAAGGTGTTAAGACACTAGAGTGGGGTAGACAGTTTTTCAGGGCTGACTATGATGGTCAGGTGTATGAAAGCATGGTGACAGATCATAACGGGGCCTATATATGCTGCCTGGACCGCACATATATGCTGCATTTTGACCAGGAAAATGCCTAGCCAGCTGCTGTAATTGTGACTGGCCGAGTGGAAGGAGAAGTCTTTTCCTGTTGGGTGGGGCATCTTCCAAGGGTCCATGAAATAGAATTCCTGTGATAGCTGGTAGACAGCTTCATGGGATTTAGTGACTGACAGCCTGGGATAGCGTAACTTATCCAACACTGGGTCCCAGACCTCATTGAATTCACCTTCCAGCACCACCTGATCTCCAGGTTGTAGCATTTTAGGCAGTTCTTGTGCTTCCTTGGGGGAAAAGGAACAAGTATTCTAACTGGGGCTGTAAACATTCTCCAGGACTGGGATTGTGTGCTGATGAGGGCACAGACCAGAATCCAGCAGCCTGCTTTGCTATAGGAAGTTGAGAGAATTTGCACTGGTACCCTTTTATGGAAAAGTACTGCCAACCCCCTCGTTTTGGTGGAATAAGAGCAGCCTACTACTTGGCATACCAAGTTGCTTGGGAGTTTGGGGGTTTTAGAAGAAAGCAGATGCCTCTCTTGAAGAAAAACTTTATCACGGTGTTCCTTTCTAAGATGAGTGAGCATCTACTTCCCATTTATTGGGGAATGAAGACCTTGGATATTCAAGATATGAATTTCTAAACCTAGCTAGGGGTGCCCATTCTTCTGGTCAAGCACAAAGGGAAAGAGAAGGGTAGATAATGACAGGATAGGGGGCTGAAACCCTTAGAACAGCGTTAAATTGGAGCCTGTGGCAAGGTAATCCTGGGGGCTTCCAAGTCTCCAGTGACTGTGGGCAGAATGCAGTAACTTGCTAGATGGAATCCTCTCATTACACTACTAAGCCTCTTAACATGCGTCAATCTATCTAACAAACTGATTTGTTAAAAAGAAGCAGAAAAATAATGTGCTTATTAAGTGAAATATTTAGAATGGTACTTTAACAATACCCTAGAGGTTGGAAACTGATAGTTTTCAAATCCTTATGAGAAAACTTCTCAAAAACAGCAACCACCAGTCCCTAGTACACTTCGGTTCTAGAACTCCCTTGCGATCCTCCTTCTGGCAGGGGAAGCCAGGAGAAATGTAATTTCTTCAAACAGTTTAAAATGTGAACTGAGAAAAAAAAAAGAGGGTGTTCCACTGAGATGGCTGGGGCGGGGGGTCACATTTGGAGGAGCTACATTACGGGAACATGCCAATTTGTCCCAGTCATTTCACTCCATGAGAACTCACACTGGACTATTAGCTCCAGCATCAATCAACTCCCATGTCAAGTTGTCCCTGGACAATTCACTCCCACTGCATATTGTATGGTACTCCAACAACAATTACAGTGCAACTTCCACTTCTACAACCCTCGAGTACATTGCCTCATCTAGTGGATGAATTGCACCAACTTAGAGTTTATTGTATACTGTTTACGCTGGGGGCAAATTGTCCAGGGACAAATTGACGTGGGAGCTGACTGATGCCAGGGCTAATGGTCCAGGGCAAGTTGTTGCGGAGTGAAATGACCAGGATGAATTGTGACACAGCCTTACTTTAGGATCCCTGTACAGATGAGAGTTGCTGAAACCAGCTGTTGTTTAGGAAGTGTTTATCAAAAGTAGGGGGGCATGAAAGAAGGGTATCAAAGGTAGAATAATAGAATATAGTTACGGAGGTACAGAGTGAGACAGAAAAAGGTATAGCATGCTTAGCTAGAGTCTCAGACCATCCAGGTCTATCCTGTACCACTACGGTAAGATATCCTCAAGTGTGCTGCGTTGTCCATCACAGTGAGTATGATGCACAAGTCAAGGGCAGGATGAGATGTGCCTGGGAATAATCATTACTGAAAGCATTGTATGCCTAGGAAGAGAGTCTGTGTTCTCCCCACCTTTGTCAATTCCGCTGCATGCATTGTGTCCATCAAGCTAACTTGGAGGCCAAGGTCCCTCACTGTGGGGTGTGTTAAAAGCTTGCAAACAGTTGCTTTTAAGAGTGCTCAGTATATCCATTGAAGAGCATGGGTCAATAGCACTTCAGCCCATGGAGGAAAGGGCAATGCTGAGCACATCAATCAGCCCCAACCCCACATGAGATGCCACCATCATCTGGGTGCTGGCTATTAGTAAGGATTATCTGTATTTTCATTATTCCTATGGCAGACATTCTAGTCTGGGCTTGAGTAAGGAGTGAACAAGAATGGCAACTGAGCCCTACTGAGAGCCATGTGGGAGGAAGACAGAGGCAAGAAAGAGTACCAGCAGTAAGGTAAGCAGAGTTAATGGCACTGCCATATGCAGCCTCACTGTGCAGTGGGGGGACCCTTGGATGAGTACATTGCACATAGGGGATGGTAGCCACCAATTCTTATGATTGTATTGGGTGAACTTGGCTGGGGGAGGCTGACTTGGACCAGGTCCCGGCACCTCAGTAGTATTAATGGTTATGGGGGGTCAAATAAACCACAATGTTTGCTATACACAGTTTCCAAGACGTTTGTACATTGCTGAAGTGTATTTGTAGACCATGTTGATTGTATGCTTCTCTTTGTACTGCTCAATGATCTTGTATTTTATGTAACATTTACTACTTTATATTTGATTGTAACTGTATTTTGTATTTTTGTATGTACCCAATCGGGTCTTGTCTAAAAATAGGCATTTTCTACGTCTAGTACACTTACCCGGTTACCAAAAACAAACAAGCAAATAAATAAATAAACAAACAAATAAATAAAAACATCTGCTCTGCAAGCAGGAACTGAGAGCGCCTCTAATGGGCATGCCTGCCTGCCAGTTACAGTATTTGCAGTGCTGGTGACATTGTGTGTGTGTGTGTGTGTGTGTGTTTCTGACGGGACATGAGACACCCATAAACTTCAGCGCTGCATTTTAAGAGTACAGGAATAGAGACTGGGGGGGGGGGGAGAAGGTGACAGTAAGAATCTTGCTCCCTCCATGGCTTTTGATGCAACCCATTGACAAGTTTTTTACAACAATTAATGGACATTACTTCCTCCATGGTCCCTTAGCACAAACCTGACATACTTATCCTGCCAGCAGGTACTGGCTGAGAGATTGAGATAGAAAGCTGAAATGGGAACCAAAGACATACACACATTTTAGGTTATGAGCTGCTAGTCACAAAATGATCATCAGGTAGCAGTCTTGGGAGGAAGCAGCTCTGGCATAGCAGTTGCAGGCAGAGGTACTTCAGGTACTGGGTTATCAAATAGTCAAGCAGCATCAGCCCCAAAAAAAGAGTGCCCCTCTGGGAGTCGGTCAGGTTGGGTTTGTGTGAGGGGGTCCTTCCACAGATATGGCAAAACTGAGCAATTGGGAGGAACTCTCCTGGTGAGGTCTATCCATGAGGGAACTCTAGATCCCCTGCTTCTGCTGTGAAGTGGAGGGTTAAGCACTGCTGATTACCTGGTTTGTGTCCTTGTGCTGATTTTGGTTCTGTGATCACCTACTTTGCCACTGTTCGGGTGGAGCAATACTTGAAGAAGGGGCAGGAGAGTACTCTGAGTTATCCATTGGGTCAGAGGCAGCTTTATCATACGGGGTGGATGGAGGTTTGTGGTGCTGCACAACCTGGTGGGGGCCAGATGTGAGGTCAGGGCAAACACCTCAGAATCTATGGATGAAGTCAGCAGCTTCTGGTGGGACAGTAAAGTCATGTTGCACCCTGTTCCTTTCTGCCTTGAAAGTGGCAGGACAGAATATTTTGTATCAGATACCTAACTGCTGTAGGAAGTGAGGGATTGCTGTAAAGGCTGCCCAATTTTTACTGAGCATGAGGGAGTGGTCTTGATAATGGGAGCTGTGGTGCCCATGCCAAGTTAGTGGGCCATGCTCTCGAGCTAGGTACACTAGAGAATCCTTGGCAGTGTACTTCAAGCAGAGACAGGCCAAGGTTCCTTTCCAGCCTTGGGACAGGGGGCTAATGATTTGAGTGTCCACTGAATGTCTAACTGTGCTCAAGGGCTACCCAGCAAATTTGCCAAGGGTGTTGGATAAAATCAATCACATTTTAACCCTTTGCTCCTTCAGGCACACCCACAGTAAGAATGTTGTTCCTATGGTCCCAGCACTTGAGATCATCCAGTTTGTCCCAAATAAGAGAGATTTCTTGCCTGGAGAAGAATATCTGTGTCCCAGGAGTCGGTTTGGTGATGGAGGGTCATTTCAGCATTGAACACCCTAACTGTCATAAAAACACAGAATCTGTCAGCAGAAAAGGAATGCTTTGCCCACCCAGTCTACCCATATGGTCCCTGCCTAGTCTGTCTCAGCAGACCCTAACTGGTCTCCGGGTGACCCTTCATCCTCTCTGCCTATTTACTAAAATTCCCCTATGTCTATGACATGCATGCTTGAGGCCCCCTACTGTTTTTGCCCCTACCATTTATGCTGGTAATCTGTTCCAGGCATCCACTACTGTTTCACTGAAGTAGTACTTCCTCATATCCTTCTTAAACCCTCCCCCCAGCTTCATCATATACCCTCTGGTCCTGGTGCTCATTCTTATTTAAAAGAGACTCCCCACAAGTCAGCCTGGTGGTGTGGAAGGCTAAGGCATTGAGCTCTTTACCTCCTGCCATGCCAGCAACCTGTCTTTGGGAAAGAACATGGGTTGCCACGGATTGGTGGGGGTAAGAGAGGACTGAGCATCCCAGAGACTGCTCTTCTCTCCTACGGAGGGATGGCCAGCTGTCCCAGCTCATGACTACCACTGGGTGGATGCCCAGTAGCAGTGCAGGCTTGGGCAACTAGACAGGAGGGGCTATGACTGTGCTTGATGTGTGTGCCTTCATGTACATATACTGGTGCCACAGCATGTGGAAGGGACAGAAAACAGGAAAAATAGAGGATGGGCTATGTGAAGCCCTTCCTTTCTCTCTGTGGCTTGTTCCACTGCTCAAGTTTGAAGGAGGTGTCTGGATATGATGTCCGGGGGGGGGGGAGCAGCCTTCCCCCGGCTCTGCTGCGGGTGCAATTCATACGGGATAAAAGTACACCTGGACTGGGAGAGGTTGGAGCCAGTCACAGGACATGAAGGTCTAAAGAGCCACCCATTCAGCCATGGAGAGATAAAAACCTTAATGGCAAAAAACCAAAATGGAGACTCCCCTTCTGCACCCTGTTCACCCCCATGAGGTACTTGTAGTTCTCTATCATGTCTCCTCTCACTCTCCACTCTTCCAGGGTGTACATGTTGAGATCCCTCAGTCTCTCTATGTAGGGTGTTTGATGCAACCCCTGCTATGGGTTTACTTAGCAATAATGGACCAGCAGGCCACTGGCACTTGGGATCTGGCTCCCTTCCCCATTAGGGGTAGCTTAGAACATCAGCTACATGGTAAGGGGATACTTGGAGACACACATCTTCAGGCACTTGGGATTCTCTCCAATGATGAGATTCAAATTGTTCTAGGTGCTGAAGCTTGCCCTAGCAGAAGCTGGGTAGGACCAAGAGGGCTTTGGCACTCACTCCTTTCATACTGGGGTAGCACCCCAAGCAGCAGTCATGAGCACTTCTGAAGTCGAGGTCCTGTCACTGGGACGGTGGTGCTAAAGAACCTACAGGGGGCACATCCATCTGCATTTGCTGAAAATAACATTCTTCATTTTCTCCTTCAGCAAGTTGTGCTGACAAGGTAGTGGGGTAAAACAACTACTAATGTGACAGCTACTGGCAGTGAGCTCCACGATATGGTCCCAATGTGTTACACTGTCAGCTGGAGATTGCTCTGAAGAAACTGAAGCTCCATCCCATTCACAGATAGCATTAGGACTAGGGCTATGGGGGGAGCAGGTCAAGCTTACAATGACTGAGGGCAGTATTCAAGACACTGACTGTCATACAACTGGTCATGGCAGAGGTCCTAATAGATTATGCTGTGGGGCCAGGTACTGGGTCCTGGTTGATGGCGGACAGGGAGTCTGGGTCTTCCAGGTGTTATGCTGCAGGGCAGGGCAGGACAGCCACAGTTGTCTCTGGAAGGGAGGGGCAACGCCGGGCATGGCTTGCTCCTGAGCCATGTTGGAGAAGGCAGGGGAGGTCACAATGCCTCACCTGGCAGGGGAGGTGGTGGCTCCTCCCTCTTCCCTGAGTTCTTCAGTGTAATTCACCACCCTTCTCTCTCCTACTAGTGGTAGGGAGGGAAGGGAACTTGGAGGGGATATCCCACCAAGGGTGGGGGGGTTCTCCGGATCTGACTCCCCACTGTGTATGAGTCTATCACTGTACCTTTAGAATACTTACTAAACATACCTGCTGCCATTTAACCCATCACTAATATGGACATTATGTCTGCTAAGGGGATAGTAAGATCTTAACCAGCTACTGGCTCCTGTGGGAGAGCACAGACCATGAAGGACTTTGGATACTTGGTTCCCTCCCCTCCTCCCGGCTGCCCAGGATGGAGGGCCCCCCCACCTCCTCCCAATGATTATATCAGCAGACTGGCCAGCTAGGGGGAGGGCATGGGGTCTTGGGTGAGGCTGGCCAGGAGGGGCAGTAGGGAAGTGACATTGGATGGGGGGTGAGTGCCAGCAGGATATGGCAAGTACAAGAGAAAAGAGAGTAATGGGAGGCTAACATGGCAACCTCAGCCCCAGAACTCACATGTGAGTCGAAATGTTCTATTGATGCTTAACCTTATTCAAAATGGCAGCCTGGGGCTGAGTGAGACTTTTAAGGGCTAGCCCATCAAGAATTCATCCTTTCTGCCTGGGATCCTGAGGAGACCACAAGGTAACCCACCTTCAACAACAGTGGGATAGGAAAAGACGTCAACGGGCTGTATGGGAGATGGAAGAGGGGAAGGCATAGGGGAAAGAGCGCAATGGACGCAACCCTGCTCACAGGATCACTATAGGGATCCTGAGGGAATTTCCCTCATCCCCTCATAATCAGGGTTTTCCAGGGTTTTTCCCTCACCGGGACTTGTTCTGGGGTGCTCACAGCAGGAACTGAGAGTAGTCACAGCCTTGTAACAGTCACTGTAAGCAGGCAGGGAGCCTGGGTCTGCCAGGTGTCATGCTGCAGGGCGGAGCAGCCAGAGTTGGCTCCAAAAGGGGAGGGGGCATTCCTGGGGGGCAGAGCTTGCTCCTGACCCATGATGGAGAGGGGAAGGGAGATCAGAAAAACATAAAGCAGTGCACTCACGTTCCAGGAGCAAGGTTGTAACAATGGAATGGAGATTGTAAAAAAGGTCCAGTGCTGTGACTGCTGAAAAAAGTTATTTGTTTAAATTATTGGGTGACTGACACATGATAAATCAGGAGCACAGGAGTGTTTGTGCTCCAGATTCATCATGTGTTAGCCAGCCAATGATTTAAATTTAAGTAAATAACTTTTTTTCAGCAGTCACAGCATTGGACCTTTGTACAAACTCCACTCCATTGTTATAACCTAATTCCTGGTACCTAAGGGCACCACTTATATGTTTTTCTGTCTAGCTATTTTCCCAGCTGCACCTACCAACAGGTCCATATGCACACTGCTCCAGTGTTTGTTTGGGATGGGTGATCACAATGCCTTGCTGGATCCAGGAGGTGGTGGCGCCTCCCTCTTCTCTGAGGCCTTCAAGGTAGCTCACCAGCCCTCTCACTCATACGGGTGGTAGACAGGGAAGGGAATTTGGGGGGGGCCACCACACCAAGGGTTGGGGGTTCTCCAACTCAGACTCCCTGCTGCACATGAGTCTATCACTTTACATTTGGAATACTCAATTATCATATGGCTGTGGCCATTCAACTCAAGTACTGGTGTGGTCATTGTGTCCGAGGAGGAGTTAATGGCATCTTACCCGGCTAAGCTGCTATAAAAACTGTTACTGATTTCTTTTTGCAAATTAGTATTGATAGTGTAGCATTTTTATCATTATGGTTTTTCTACACGTACGGTTTTGGATGTTGTATAAATGCTAATAATAAAAAGATTAAAAAAAACAAGAACTTTGGGTCTGTGGCAGCCACAGTTCATAAAAAAACCCTGGTTCAAATGCAGTTTCAGGCCAGCAGAAAGCAGACAAATCATACAGGTGATTCATAGAATGTAAAGGCAGATAAGGGCTGCTGGGCCCACCCAGTCTGCCCAAATATATATATATTTTTTTGTAATTATTATTTATATTAGTGTTATTATATCCTACAATTATCAAGTGCCTATCTCAGGCAGCTTTAAATCCATTTACAGTTTTTGCCCCCACTACCTCTTCTGGAAGGTTATTCCAGGTATCTACAACCCTTTCTGTGAAAAAGTACTTCCTCACATCCCTCCTGAATTTACCCCTCCAGCTTCATATTATGCCTCCTTGTTTTAGAGCACCTTTTCCTCTGAAAAATACTCTCCTCCTGTACCTTATTAACCCCAGTCAGATATTTAAAGGTTTCTTTCATTTCCCCTCTCTCCCTCTTCTCCTCCAGAGTGTACATATTTAACTCCTCAAGTCTTTTGTTCATAGGGCTTTTGATGCAGACCCTGCATCATTTTGGTAGTCCTTCTCTGGACCACCTCCACTCTATGTCTTCTCTGAGATGCAGTCTCGAAAACTATACACAGTACTCAAGGTGTGGTCTTACAAGTGATTTATATAAGGACAGAATCACCTCTCTCTCTCTCTCTCTCTCTTCTTGCTGGAGATACCCCTACCTATGCACCCCAGCATCCCATTAGCCCTCCCGATTGCTTTATCATACTGCCTGGCCACCTTCGGGTCATCCAATATGATTACCCCAGGTCTCTTTCCTGATTGATCTTTGTCAGTATACCCCTGCCCATCTTGAACTCCGGTCCTGGATTCCTATGGCCTAGATGCATTATTTTGCACTTTTTTGCATTAAAACCCAGCGGCCATACACTTTGACCACTCTTCAAGTCTATTTAGATCCCTGTACATTCTATCCACCCCTTAGGTGTGTCCACTCTGCTACAGATCTTGGTGTCATCCATACAGAGACAGACCTTCCCTTCCAGTTCTTCCGCTATGTTGCTTATGAATATACTGAAGAGGACTGGTCCCAATACTGATCTTTGAGTAACCACACTGGTCACCCTCCCTTCCTTTGAACACACTTTATTTATCACTACCCACTGTGTCCTATCCACCAACCAGTTTCTTATCCAGGTTATCACCTTATTATCTACCCCCAAGCTACCCAATTTGCCCACCAGTTTCATATGTGGAATGGTGTCACATGCCTCGCTGAAAGCCAGGTAAGCCACATGTACCACACCTCCCTGATCTAACAACTTGGTCATCCAGTTGAAGAAGTGTATCAGATTTGTTTGGCATGACCCCCACACACACACACATACACATGAAACCATGTTGTCCTGGGTCCTGCAATCTGTTGGATACAAAATATTCCACTGTCCTTTCCTTCAGTAGTATTTCATCAACTTACAGACCACCAATGTCAGGCTGACTGGCTTATAATTGCTCACCTCTTCTTTGCTACCTCTTTTGTGAAATGGGACTACATTTACCCTTCTCCAGTCCTCTGGGACCACACCAGTCTCCAGTGATCTGTCAAAAAGGTCTGTGATGCATTAACTCTAGAAGGACAGCCCAGCATGCATCTGTACACAGTGAATCCACTCCACCCCCTCCTCCCATAGCTGACTCACAAACAGGGCTTTGACCTCTGAACCACCCACCTACTCCCATTGAGATTAAGGTGCTGTTAACAACATGGCCAGACTGCAGCAGAAGAGAGAGGGGATCAAGGAGAAAATAAACTCTTTGAAGTGATTCCTCTGTCTAAAGAGACTTTATTCCCCAGTAGAGATTAGTATAAAAGGGGAATTTAGTATCCCCTTATAGTTCCTTTAAACGGCAGATACTGTAATACATGTTTTCACATTCGTGATTTTTTTTCCTAAGGCAAATTTAGCCAGATGTAGAACAGATTGATTTGGTGGTAACAATTGATCCATCAGGAAACACATTATTGCCTCCAGATCCTTGGGGGGGGGGTACGTGTGCAGGGATGGATATAGACATAAAGAAGAGAGTGGTCTATCAATTTTAGGGGTAAATTATTCAATTATTCTAATTTGGTACAAACTGACATCAGCTAGGGGTTGAGTAAGGGAGATATTCTAACCACTCAACGTGTGTGTGTATTGTGTGTGTGTGTGTGTGTGTGTGTGTGTGTGTGTGTGTGTGTGTGATAAAAAAACAACAATAATATCTGTGGGAAAAGTGAACTGTTAACATTATAGTTTTTTATATTTATTATGAAAGGAGAGAAAAAAGTTCATTCAAAATTGATGATTATTAGCCTTCACCATCACTTTCAATCAGAGCAGGAGTTGGACCCATGATGTACCATTTATTAACTAATCTGGCCTGTCTGCTAATCATTAATTTAGGATTATTTTTCATTTATTACTTATTTTATTTTAGATTTATGCAACCCAATGTAACTTCATTTAGATTATGTGCCTAGTTTCCAAGAACATGTTAGTCTTAACATCTACGTCATCCTAATAACTTCTTCCCCATCATTACTTGTCTATTGACTATCTAACTTGCTCCAGTTAGAAAATGATTCTTTTTTCACATGGGGATGGGGGGTTTAAAACTTCCCTGGTGTGCTATAATCTCAGCTATAAGCTCCAGTTATGCCAAATGATTTTCATTTCCTTTTCAACAGAGCATTGCTGCAGACTTTAAAAGCTTAGAAAACGATTAATAATAAATGAACTTGCTTCCTGGGGACTCCGTTTCTTGCTTTCATTCTCGGATAGTTAAATACATCCCTTTTAGCAAACTGCTCGCACTAGCGTTGTGCACGGGCATCAAAACTGAATTTACCTTTGAATTTATACATAAATTAAACAGTGCCAAAGGCATTCAATTCCCCACAGTAAATTTATACCTGAAGCTATATATCTGATTTTAGTAATGGCATGTAAGCTGCAAGCATTTTAAGTCAGTGATGGTCATAATTTAACTAATCTATTTTAGAAATATTATCAGGCTTGCCATGTCCTAGAATGTCTACCGGTGTGCAAGAAACTTAAATCCTTGCTCCCTGCACCAAAACTTTATCCATGTGTTTTGCTGTCTAATGTCCCGCTGCCTTACTAGCCCTGCGCATGGCACCGGTAGTATCACAGAGGCTGCAAGTTTGGAGGCCAAAAAAAACAGCAAAGCAGAATGCACTTCTGGATTAGCACTGCTGCCAAGTTCCGCTAAGCAAACCATCGATACTAGAACCACACATGTAGAAGCAGTGCGATGCACGAAGGAAAGGCTTATACTGTAAGGAAACTGCTGCAAATCAAGTTTATTGTCCAAACTATGGAGACAACAAAGCAGCACCGACATCCCCAATTCAGTGCTGCTTTGTTGACTCCATTTTTTAGCAATAAACTTGGTTTGCAGCAATTTTCTTGCAGCACAATCCTTTTCTTCATGTTCTGCACTGTTCCTACATGTGTGGTTCTACAACCTTGGAAGGGCTGTTCTTAAGATTCCTGCCCAGTTCTCTAAATCTGCGTTGCAGGATGTCTGGTCTTCCTCTGCTTATGTCACTGGTGCTAGCACAGATGAACAGGTGATGTTCCCTTTCCTGCATAAGCATGTTCACCTTCCATATGATGTCTGCTACCAGTGCATCAGATAAGGAAGTGGCTAAGCAGTCTCCATGACTTTATTTTCCTAGTACTCCACTCACCTTGCTACCATATCTCACAATAGAGTCCCCCATCACTACTGCCTTCCTGCAACTCAGCCTTATTCACCTTCTTCAGATCTTCCTGTACTTTGAGAGTTGCTACACTCACGTGCCCAGAATTAGCTCCCACGACAATGATTCCTGCCTTGTGGCTGCCCCTGCCTCCTCTCATGATCCCATACCTTTCCCTGGACCTATCTCCCTGGTCAGTTGCTCCCCCAACCCACTATGTCTCAGTCCAACTCATTATAATCTCAGACCCTAGTTGTCTCGCAAGCATGCCGACTCTGGCCTTGATATTTGCAGTGTTTAAAATGAACATGAATTCTATGATATGATTTAGGTAGCCATACTCTGCCATTTGTACCTTATGACTTCTGTTTTTTTGCATACCTTTTCTTGTAATCCAATTGTTGTTAACATTTTATCATTTCAGTGTTTTATCGTATATTGTATTCTGTTCAAACCAATTTTTCACTTCCCCTGTTGTATTGTTCTTATGTTGATATTGTTCCTATGTTGTACTCTGCTAGGTTGTGTCTGAAAATAGGCAACTGTTATTGCCTGGAGCACCCACCTGGTAAATAAAAACTAACTAAATAAATAAAAAACAGCCTGCACCATTTCTAGGATAACCCAGGAACAGCTACAGCCTTTAAAATATACATTTCACAACCCCTACAATGCACCTAGCACACTGCAATGATCCTTGACCAAGCTCTACAATTCTCTTTCGCCTCATGCCCTCTCACCCCTGGTTCACTCAGAATTTGTCTTATAAAGTAATGCATACCTCTATTCCATGATTAAAGCTACCGGTTTTATAGAAACACAGATACACAGACAGCGACAGCAGAAAAAGATTCCAAGTTAATTCAGTTTGCCAATAACTCCTGTCACCCCATGACCTACTACTAAATAGGGTTTAAGTCTTTGATCAACCCCTCAGTTTCCCCAACAATCTCTCCTTCCCCTTCTATTTTCTCCTGCCCTCCTTACATCACCTTTCACTGCCACTAAACCCATGGGGCCTGAAGAGCTGAAGGTTCTAGGTTCTAATCCACACAAGGTACTTGGGGTAATACCCATAACTGACACTGTAGTGCAGTATGAGGTGGGATGCTGCACTGTTGAGGTGCTGTCCTTTGGATGGGATGTTAAACCAAGGTCCCTTCAGTCCATCTCTGGTCATTGCTGAGGTGGATGCTAAAGATCCTATGGCACTTATCGAAGAAGAGTAGAGGAGTTCCCCCCAATGTCATGGCCAGCATCCCACCATCAATAAAATAGGTCCATGCAACCCCCCCACCTCCCACCCCCATACGCACATGAAAACAAGCTATCACATCTTAGTGTGCCTTTCTGGTCAAAAATTACACATACATAAATAATATAGTCTTCTCCTACACAGCCTTGTTTGGAACTCTATTCCACCTTCACAACATCTTGTCAATGAAGAAAAACGTTCCAACTTCCATCTTAATCCCCCCCCAAAAAAAAACAAGTCTCCACCCATTCCCTCTAGTCAGCACAGTTCCATTTTTAATGAATAGGTCCCCACCGTCAACTTTGTTTATCCCACTTAAGAAACTACATTGCAATCATTTGCCCCTTCCTCCCCTGGTCTCCAGCATTCACATGTTCAGGTCTGCCTTGTATGTCCTGCCCTGTTGTACCCAAATCATTCTGGTGACCCTGTGCGGCACGGTTTCCAGTCTATCCTGGTTTTTCCTTTGATGTGGCCTCCAGAATTGAGGGCAGTACTCCAAGTGGGACCTCACCAGGGAACTGTATGGAACAATATCACCTTCCTCCCTCTGCTATCAAAGACCCCTTCCTGTACACCCCAACATCCTGGTCACCTTGCTGTATTGTTACACTGACCTGAAGCGCTGAGTCTTTTGCTGATGAGGAGCCCTTAAATCACTCTTTTCTGATGTTGCTGCTAACTGTACCCCACCCATCCAGTGCTTCATGCCTGGATTCCTCTTACCAGTGTGGATCACTCTGTACTTTTTAACACTGAATCATAACTGCCATAACATGGACCACCTTTTCTGTTTTTGCAGGTCATTCTTCAATTCCCTGACACCCTCTTTACTGTCCATTCTGCCACAGAGTTTTATGTCAACTGTAAAGAGACACATCTTGACCTGGATACCCTCCCTAATGTCACTGATGAACATGTTGAACAAGACAGGTCCCAGGGTTGACCCCTGCAGCACACCACTTGTGACCTCCCTGGGCTCTGAATTAATCCTTTTTACAAACCCCTCCCCCCTCCTTTTCCTTCCACCAAACCAGTTCCTATTGTCAGAGGGGCATAGGTCAGGAAGTATAGGCAAGAACAGGAGAAGTTGTAAAATTCGCAAGTGGTGTTTTGTTATTATTATTAGTAATAAAATAAATAAATTTGTGCAGGACAGCGTTTCACAAAGGACGTACAAACAAACAAAAAAAGTCCTTCATCTGAAAATCTCTTTTCAATTTGAATTTCAGCCTCTTTCTAACTCTAAACAGAACATTGCTCTCTTTTTATAAGATGTTTTCCCCTGGCAATTAAGTTCTGCATCCAGTTCTTGTAAGTTTCATCTCTTCTTTTTCACAAAATGCAGCAAGACTTTTTTTCATTAACCTTCTTATGACCAGCCTGAAGAGTACATTAGTCTTTATCAGGGGCAGTCAATTAATACATTTTGTCCTGAGCTAGTTACATGTTAATAATTCTGCAAACAAGCTTGTGGAGGCCAAAATACAGCTCAAGATTAATCTCTTGTATTACAAATTGCCATTTTTAAAAGAAACTCAAATAGCTTGCTGCATTCATTTCAACAGTATAATTATATACATTTACAAACCAAGAGATCCCAGTTTCATTTACAGATTGATATACATTTTAACCACAAAAAAGCTAGGGGAGAAAGAACAAAACGGAAACAGCAAGTGAAGGAATGGAGATAAGAGGGAAATTGTGGGACCATCAGACTGGCCAATTCCTAGGTGCCACAAGGAAATCTGACTGCATAATCAGACAGGCAAAAGACAGACAAGTGGCAAACTAGGACAGGACAAAATAGATCCTTGCTTTTAACTCTCCCTGTATAACAAATGTGATGGGGTCTTAACCCAACCCTGCCACACCTATCTTCCTTGTAAGCACTTCCCCTATCTTCAGATCCTCCAACTTTTTATTTCAGCTGATGAATGAATCACCTACAGTAGCACCCAATATTAAATTAGCCATTTTATGACTCTAAGGTAACTTAAGTTGACAAGCCTTTGAGAATGCACTGTAGGCACAATACTACAGGCACTCTCCTAGACTTCTGCTTCTGCTGGCCTGAACCCAATGGACAATGGTGGGTGAGGAGTGAGTGAGTGAATGATCAATCGATCTACTCCCCATTCTGAGTCCTGGACCCAAACTGCCCCCAACACTGGCCATGCAGGTTCTAAGGATCCAATGCTGGCTACTATGTAGTATTTAGTCTGCCAACACAGGCCATACATAGCACAAAATAGCAGAGATGTTTCCCAAAAACATCAGTGTCCCATGGTGAGCCAGTAATAATCTAGAACTGCAGTTCCTGCTAACAAAAATAAATACAACTTCTCTCTCTCAGACTGGCAACCGCTGACAAATGCTATTCAAATTGTACTCAGAATAATGGCAGTCAGTGGTTGCTATTCAGGGAAAGAGAATATTTTCTGCAATGACCTGCAGTTTTTGATTAACACTAGTTTGTTGTGGGACCTTGAGTTCTCAGGAAACAGGGCTGCTATTTTCTCCCACTATACCACAAGGTATTGTTAAGGCAAACAGAAATATAGAGGGATTAGCACCCTTCTGGAGGAGGACAACTTAACATCACTATTAATAGTTAAAAGGGTTTAAAACTCTCACATAAAAGATGTTGCTTTATTGTTAGTATAATGTGAATCATAGAATCATAGAATCTTGCCAGCATAAAAGGACCATTTGGCCCATCAAGTCTGCCCAGAGAGATCCCACCCCACTATTTCCTTTCTACCTTGCACTCCCCGCCCTTCCACACCCTGGCCAAGTTTCATGTAGATATTCTGTGCTCTCTTTAACTTTTCCACCATGTCTGCTTCCACAACCCATTCTGGCAACCTGTTCCATGGACCCACAACCCTTTGTGAGAAGTAGCACCCCTTATGTCCCCCCCGATATCTGCCCCTTTTCAACCAGTGAATGACCCCTGCTGGCTTTGTTCTTGCTTAGTTTTAAGATGCTATCCCCCTTTACCTTATTTATTCATTTTGTGTACTTGAAGGTCTCAACCATGTCTCCCCTCTCCCTTCTCATCTCCAGTGAATACAGACCCAGCTCCTCCAACCTCTCCCCATAAGATCTTCCTTGCAACCCCTGGACCATTCTGGTCACCCTTCTTTGAACTCTTTCTAGCCTGTCCTGGTCCCTCTACAAGTGGGGCCTCCAGAACTGAACCCTGTATTCCAGCTATGGCCTGACCAGTGTTCTGTAAAGTGGCATGATCACCTCCCTCCTCCTACTTGTGAAGCCCCTCCCAATGCATGCCAGCATTTTTGCTGCTTTACCAGCCACTTGTTCACACTGGTACCTAAACTTAGATTGTTTGTGGTCCAAATTCCCAGGTCCTTCTCTTGCTCCATGGCCTGCAGCGAGTCTCCCCCCCCCCCAATGCAGTAATTTGCCCCAGGATTGTTCTGTCCTAAGTGCATTATTTTGCACTTTTTTGCATTGAATTGCAGTTGACACTTATCCGACCACTCCTCCAGCCTGGCTAGATCCTGCCTTATTTTCTCCACCCCACTGGCATGCCCACTCTGTTGTAAACTTTCGTGTCATCCATGAACAGACACACCTTTCCATGTAGACCCTCTGCCAGGTCTTCCACATACACATTAAACAATATGGGATCCGACACCTACCCCTGTGGTACCTCGCTTGTCACCCCTAGCTCTCCAGAGTGCCTCCCATTTACCACCACTCTCTGAGTCCTCTCCCCCCAGCCAATCTTCCACCCACTTTGTGAATTTAGACCCCACTACTAAGCTACTAACAGCACCAACCTCTTATGGGGAATGGGTCAAAGCCTTTCTGAAATCCAGGTGAGACCACATCACCACTCCCCTTGGTCATATACTTCTGTTACACCTCGAAGAATTCAATCAGGTTGGTCTGACCAGACCTGCCACCGTGAATCCATGTTGGTTGTCATCCATTAGCCCCTCATCCTCCAGGTGTTTTACCAGCCTTTCCTTTATGGGGATTCCATCAGCTTGCCCACCACAAAGGAGAAACTGACTGGGCAATAGTTGCTGGGTCATCCTTCCTTCCTTCCTTGTATAGCAGTACCACCTCTGCCTGCTTCCAGTCTCCTGGCACCCTTCCCGATTCAAGGGATAGATGAAACAGTCTGGCGAATGGCCTCGCCAGCTCCTCCCTTAGTTCCTTAAGTACCCTTGGGTGAACCTGATCTAGACCCATGGCCTTGTCAATTTTTAATTGTCCCAACTCCTCCAGTACCCTCATCTCCATGAAGGGGCTTGTGTCTACCTCCTTGCCCACCCTCCCCAATTTAGTTAATGCAGGCCCTTTTCCTTCCTTCTCTGTTGTGAAAACTGAAGCAAAGTATTTGTTGAGCAGGACTGCCTCATTACCATCCCCTCTACCATTACCCCACCCTTTCCCTGAAGTCCTGGAATCCCTTGCTTGCTTTTCCTTCCATCGCTCACATACCTAAAAATATCTTTTGTCTCCCTAGCTATTTTCTCCTCCATACGTGCTGTTGCCTGTCTTATGGTCTTTCCCGCTGCTTTGAGTTTTTCCTTGTAGATCACCCTTTCCTCCAATCTTTGTGACTATTTGTAAACTTAGAAGGCTCTTTTTTTCTCCCTGATGGCCTCCCTAACCCCTGCTGTGAACCACAGGGGTTTTCTTCCCCTTTTACTTTTGCTAATTTTGTGGATATATTGTTCTGTGGCCTTCAGGATTCTGGCCTTTATTGTCCCCCACAGCTGTTCTACCACCCCTCGGTTTTGTGTCCCTTCTAGTTCCCTTAAGATGTTCTTCATTGTCCCAAAATTTGCCCTCCTGAAGTCCAGTACCCTGGTAGTTGACCTGCTTGATTCTGATCCTGCTGGATGGAGAACCTGACCATCTGGTGGTCGCTGTCTCCTAGCTTTCCCCTACCTCCACCTTCCACATTGTCCCCATTGGTCAAGACAACATCCAGCATAGCCTCCCTCTAGTGGACTCTCTGACTAACTGGTATGGAATGCCCCTGCAAGATTCTACCAATGCCATACTTTTTTTCAGATGTGGCTGATGGTATTTGCCAGTCCACGTTAGGTAGGGTTCAAATATCCAACCACTAGGATCTCCCTTTAGCCGCCTTCTCCTATATGTCCTTTGCCATTTCTCTATCCACGTCCATCTCCTGATGTGGTGGTCTATAACCCACCCAATCCTTTGCCCTCCCTCCTGCCCAAGGTGACCCAAAGGACTCCAGCAGATCCCTTTAACTCCCTAATCTCCACCACTCTTATCTCATGTCTCACATACAGGCTACCCCCACACACCTTTTTCCTTGCCTGTCCTCCTAAAAGACTGTACCCTTGTAACTCCACTTCCCAGCTGTGGTCGTCCATCCACCATGTTTCTGTTATTGCGATTAGGTCCGGGTATTCCATTCCCACCACCACCTCCAGATCTGCTATTTTATTCCCTAGGCTCCTGGCATTGGCCAGTATACCCTTCCTCTTATTTTTAGGTCTACCCCCAATCTTTCATCAATATACCTCTGTAGTTTTGCTCTTAGCATTCAAGCTCCTGCATCGCTAAGTTGTGACCTGTCCCTTGCGTACAGCTGTTCATCCACCCACGGATCCCCCCAGCCTCCCAGACATGTGAAGCCCCCCCGCACCACTGCCTTAGGCAGAGGTTAAAATCTTTTACCCTGAGTTGCCTGGCCATGCTAGCACAATGCACTGGTAGGACCTCCGAAAATACCAGGGAACTGACCAACCCTCTACATCCCTCTGCTAGCTCCCTGATCCTCCTTTGAACTACCTTTACCTCCTCCCCAGCTAAATCATTTGTTCCCAGATGCAATACTAGGTGTGGCTTGCCTCCCACTAGATTGATGCAGTCCTTAATCGTAGGGAGTGCCCTTTTGGCCTCCATTCCTGGATCACAAAAAACTGATCTCCCCTTAAAAGAGACTTTCCTCCTCTGGCAATGAACCCCCTTTATGACTGAATCCCCATACACTACAACTGTCCTTGGCCTCGTCTCTCTGATCTTACTGTTCTGATCCAATTTCACTCCTCCGGTGCAAATGCCTGCCTCTGCTCCCATTCCTTCTCTGCTTGACCACCCCTTGCCACCTCTTCCCTGCCCCCTCCAGCTCTGGACCCTGGATCCAGTATCCCCTTTTCCTCCCTGCCTATCTCCAAGCCCTCTTGCCTGCCACCCCATACTGCTGCACCACCATAACCCTCTGTGACCATTCCTCCTTTCTGCATTCTTTCTCCACTTTTCCTCCCCTTCGTTCCCCCAAGTGTGTCTTACTCGTGCGCTGCCCTCGGTTTTCTTTCCTAGGCTTGGCCCTCCTGAACTCTCTGTCCTTATTCCCTGTACATTCTCCTCTTCTGTTAACTCAACCAGAATCCTATACCTATTTGACACCTCCGTGGTTCCCCTGTAGAGTACCCTTTCTGCTTCACCCTACTGCCCATTGGCTCTTTGCCCCCCACCTGCACTGGCCCCTCTATCTACTCCCTCATCCTGTTTCCTCCTCTGCTCTCACACAACTCCTCCCAGTCCCTATCCATCTTCCCTTCCACTCTCCTTCCTTTTTTGCCTCTCGATGTCCCTCCTTAACCATCTAAATTCAACTTCTAACCGCCACAGTTTTCGACAGATAGGGCATTCCCCAGCTTCCACAAAGTGCTCATGAATACAGCAGCTCCACAGCCATTACAGCCCACTATTCTCCCTCCCTCCCTCCCCAGATCCCTTGCTTCTTCACTGTTCCTGGAAAAGTTCCCCCTCCCTTCCTCCCCGAAGTGGCACCAACTGCTGTCTCCTGTTCCTCTGCCAGTCCCATCTGCCATGATCTCCACCCCTGACCTAGCCTGTTTCTCACCCACTCTCCACATTTTCTTTTCATCTTGCCCCCCCCCCGCTAGTAGCCCACCAGTACAGTAAAGACTAAAGTTTGCTATTCAATTTCCCTCCCTGGCTATGAGTTTGCTATTTATTTAATTTCCCTCCCTGGCTACGAGGGCCCCTTAACCCATACACCCTCTTTGACAGACCTGCAAATGGTCCTTTGTTGTCCTCTCTTGATACCCACAGTCACTGCAGCTCATATACTTATTCCTCTTGTCCTGCTACCCTAGTGTTCAAGCATGCTGCATTAATAGTTTCTCCAATGTTTTTTTCTTTCCAAGTGATGAACTCTTCTGTGGAAAGGTACAATGCAGTTATTTGGGCCAGTCCATGAGCCTGCCTTGCCATTTGCTCTGCCTCCCGCCTGCATTTAATAGAGGTTGAGTCTGGGGTGGGAGGATGGACAAAAAATCCTCTCGCACAGTGACTGGCAGCTGGACTCCCAGGCTATTTAAGCCCAGTTGCACAGTCAAAATTTGGTGCCCTGGCCTCTGATTGGCTGCGGGCCTCTCCATTCAGCCACTAATGTGATCAATTGTAAATCCCACTTGCGATTCAGCCAAAAGCTGCCTCCCGTATCTTGTCCCCAATGCGGAGACTCCCCAAGTGATTACAGCTTCCTCTGGATTTGCCACCGATGCGTTGCATTCAGGAGCTTCTCTCCCATGCTTGTCGCCGAAGGCTGCCCCTTTGTCACCATGACCAATGTGGTGGGCAGCTCCTCCCCAGCACTTGCCACTGAAAAATCCTCCTCCTGAAAAATCCTCTCACACAGTGACTAGTGGCTGGACTCCCAGGCTATTTAAGCCCAGTCATTACAGTCAGAATTTGGCACCCTGGCACCTGACTGGCTGCGGGCCTCTCCGTTCAGTTGCTGATGTGACCAATTGTACATCCCACTTGCGATGCAGCTGGCTGACTCCCATATCTTTTGTCGCCAATGTGGAGACTCCCCAAGTGATTACAGCCCTCCTCTGAACTTGTTACCAATGTGTTGCATTCAGGAGCTCCCCTCCATGCTTGTCACCAAAGGCTGCTCCCTTCTCACCACCACCGATGCAGGGGGCAGATCCTTCTCAGCGTTTGCCCCTGAGAAATCCTCCTCCTAAAAAATCCTCTCGCACAGACAGGCAATGTTTCCATAACAATGTTCTAAGGTTAGTGGAACATTTCAGATACTCTGACTAGCAGAAGCATTCTAGAAAAAAAAACACTGCAGTTCATACTGCGGTTAGATAGGGAACCAGGAGGGTGATACTCATATGAGTTCCCATTAAAATCCTTACTCATGCAAATTCATCATACTGCGTAACCAATTATCCAATCTAGATTTAAAGATTGATTTATTTTTGCTAATGATAATGTGCAGTGGTAGGCTATTGCATATGTGCACAACTCTTTGAGTAAAAAAATGTTTTCTTTTTGTTTTGTATTGAAAACTGCATAACTGTAGTGGGTGCCCTCGTTTCCTTGGTGTTTTGTTTCAAATCAAAACCCATTTCCATAAAGAGAGCTGGATTGTTTACCACATCTCATATAAACAATAAGTCACCCCTGTTTCTCCTTGTTTCTAGTGACCTGAGTTTTAATGATTTTAGCCGATTTTCATAGTCGAGATCTTTTAGGCCAGTAATGTGCTTTGTGTATCTGCGTTGTACTCTTTCTAGGTTTTTACTGGCTACTTTATGCTGTGGTTACCATAGATGGGAGCAGTAGTCCATGTGGGGTCTAACATATGCTCTATACAATGATAACATCACCTTTACATCCCTTGTAATGATGTTATTTTTTATTGTCCATATAATCCAGCTTGCTTTTCCAATGACTGTATTTGTTTGTTCAGTAAATTTCAGGTCATTTGAGATAAGGACTCCCAAATCTCTTTCAAAAAGTGTTTCTGTCGAAGTGATGTCCCCTAAGTGGTACTGATGCTTGGTGTTCCTGTACCCAAGGTGCATAACCATACATACACTTTTCGATGTTTAATGTCATATTCCAAGTTCTAGTCCAGTTCAAAATGGTGTCCAGGCCCTTTTGCAGTGACATGATATTGTCCATGGTACTACAATCCCCACACAGTTTTAAGTCGTCTGCAAACTTTATACTGCCATTAACTATAGTGTCAGGTAAGATCAGCAATGGAAAAAGCCAAAGATATTACAACTGTGAATTATGGGATTTCTGATGTCACAACTGTAAATGATGAGAAAAAGTACAAGGGCTATCTATGAATTACATGGGCTGGCCATATATTAACAGTGTTTAAAGGAGACACAAAAGGAAAAATGATATTCAATGACTTAGTAGTACATGCCAGTATATATTTAGGCCCAGTATGTGTCATCACCATAGCAGTCCTGTTTGTCATGTATCAAAACATGCAAACTTCAGTTTACATTGTAATTCCAAAGATGACTGTTTACATAGTCCAGTGAGCCACACTCCCTGTCTGTGGCAGAAAGGGAATGCAGTTTAAGTCAGAGTGATGATATTTCAGTATGTAAGTCCGCAGGTTGGTGTGCTGCTGGTAGTGTCCCCCCCACCACACACACATATACACAGTAGTTACACTGGAAATGCTTAAGTGGGGAACTTTCACCTATAGATTTGTAGGTATGGAAGTAGTGTCATCCCCAGCTGGTGGAACCTTCCTATAGTATCCATGAATAAAGATGAATTAGGTGCAGGAACTCTCATGCAATGTTGCAAGGAGTAGGGAACCCAGTATCTACTCAACTGAACTTCCAGCATACAGCATGCTGTTCTGACACCTTCACTCACCAACAGTTGCTGGCAAGGTCTGTTTGCTCCAGCGTCTGCATTCATGTGTTTCATGTCCGTGTAGGTAAATGGAACAGGGAGCGACACAACAATGGACTTCAACCCTACCATATGCTGTCTTATGCCACTGTGGGATATCAACATCACAGCCAGAATGGACAGTAAATAGACTTTCATTCAAAATAAATTCCTAATGTATTCGTCTTTGGACACAGGAACATGTGCAACATGCACTGGAAATAAGATTGCAGGGTTTCCAAAGAAAGAAATATAAGAAGTCCAGTTCCACACTTTTCAAAATACAGTGACGTCTTTGAAATAATAAAGAGGCAGCCTATATAACAAAATGCTTAGTGTAATCAGTGTGTGCAGTACATGGTTGTGGTATATCAGTTTTGTAAGCCTTCAACAAACTGTGCTTCCCATCCTAGTTTAAAACAGATAAGGAAATAAAAATGAATATAGATGGGAAAAAAACAAGATTAACAAGGGTCCTCAAACAATGATAAAATCAGACTATTTTAAAACATAGACCATGGCCAGTTTTCAAATTGTATTAAAATTTCCTTTAAAGTCCATCATGCCCTCTCTATAAACACAGATTAAGTATGTTGTGCAAACATGCTAATATAAGGATTACCTACTTACTCTACTACCCAGAGTACCACGAATCCCTTGGTATGCAGATATGTTGAAATACGTTATCATATAGGGATGCTTCTCTTTTTCATCATGTCTTTATGCCCTCTACTCCACCAACCCTCGGGCCAGGGGGAGGTCTGTCCTCCCCACCTCCCAGTGACCTTATCCAGATAAACCAAGGCCCCATGAGTGGCGTGGGCCTGCGGTGAGTGGGAAGGTCATCCTGCTGGTGGGGTCTGATTTTTTTTCCTTTTCTGTGTCCCCGTCCACTTCTCTGATGTCAGGCCTGTCCAGTCAGACCTGGCATGTACTAGCATGCCCTGCAGAAAAAGCAGGCTCCCCAGCCCACCTGCAGGGGTCACTAGTGTGGCAGATGCCAACATCCCTCCCTCCCTGGCTGGGAGCAGAATCCAGCCCTCAGACTGCCCAAATCCAGCTTCCCACGCTCGCTTCTGACCCTGGCGGCTCCATTTCATAGGGATTCTTATGGTATGCTTTGCATTTCAAGATTCAGGTACCTAATCCAGCTGGGATTAATTCTTTTTTTCTGGTTAACTGCATTGGTTGCACTTTTCAAATTTACTGGAATGAGTCCATGCCTGCAAGACAGTCTTATCCAGAACGTCAGTAAAAGCAAAGTTACATAAAATACATTTTCAAGGGTGATGCTGAAATGCTGCCACCTTTGCAAGGTAAACCCCGAAATGCTGAAATGCAGATTTAAAATATAAAAAGAGCCAGTTGCTCACAAAACAACATTGCAAAACGTAACCTAATGCTAAAGACAGTATTAGGTACACTGCATGCAACATATTTATAATGGCCACCCTTGTTACTATGGGGACAGTATTATTAATTCAAAGGCTAATAGAATGAGTTAACCAATTAACTCAAATTATCTGTAAAAAAGCATTTTTATATAATTACTTAATTTTAGAGACAATTAAATAACATGTTTTGCACATTAGAAACAAAATACTTTCTTTTTTATAACATTTTCTTGGTAACTTCATAAGGTTTAGTTGTGGTTTGCTATACTCTGCCTGATGATCACCTCTTTACAGATCTGGCACAGAAAGCTGGCTGGCAGATGCTTGTATGTGGGTAGAGGGTTCAACAGGTCAACATTTTACTCTTCTACATTTCAGTTCGCCCAGTATTTGACTGGTTAGCAGGCACCGCCGGATACTGTCAGCCAATACACAAATGGCAGAGCATTAGCAAGCTTTGTGTGTTTGCGTTTACACTATCATGTGCAGGTGCAAGCCTGTAGCAAATTTGCAGAGGGCACTTCACCACTTTACACTTTCCACCAGACCCCAGCCTTTGCGGGACAAGCCAAGGAGGCCAGTGGCCAGGAGCCAGTGCCCCAGTGGAGGGGTGTGTGTGTGTGTGTGTGTGTGTGTGTGTATAAGTGTGTGTGATACCAGACTTGTGAGCTGGCCAGAACTGATAGCCAAGGGTCAATACACCAAGTGTCCATGTTGAGTTCTGGGCACAGAGAATCTATGTTTGGACCCAAGCCCATATACTGTACATACTTGGACCAGGGCTAATATATGGGATGTCAGCACCAAAACTACAAAATGGGTGACTTGGATAACTTGCTCAGTGGCTACAATGGAGTCACAATTTGCCACCTTGTATCCTTTTCAGTGTACAGGCACAAACACGTTTGCATCTCCTCACCTGACTGTGTTGCTGTCATGTCTTTGAGGCCTTTACCTGTGTTGTAGCAGACTGTTTCCAATATGGCACATTTTCTTTGGTGCTTTCACCCTTTGTTTCAACATTCTACCCAGGAAGCTTAAATGAAATGGCTAGTGGAGCTACAAGAGACAGGCTTGCACACCAATTCAAGATGTGACTCAAAACATTGACATTGAGTATACAGTATGTTTCTAGGTGTGACTTGAGTGCAAGGAGGGACTGCAGGGATGCAAGGAAAACAAACAGGGAGTTACCAACAGAAATCATAGTTACTGACATAGGTTACACAATAAAATATAAAAGAGATACATAATATACCTGATCAAGGCATTTGACTTGGTGGCTCGCTCCCTCCTCAAGTCAAGGCTGCAGCAGGTTGGTTTTGAGTTGTCAGTTTTAAGATGGACTCCGAGTTACCTAAGAGATAGTAAACAAATTTAGAGGATTAATGAACTATGTCCTTTGTATGCCCAGAAAAGCATGGTATCCCACAGGGGTCAAGTTTGGACACCTGGGGCTTGATACCAGAACATGGGCAAAAGCAGAGTGCAAAGGTTTACACTGCACTTGACTATGCCCATGATCCTGAGGAAGCTGTATTCACTCAGACAATGCACCAACACTATCAGACTGAATACAGAGGCATGTCAGCACAGCACAACATCAAATTGTGCTGCTCTGATAGGGATCTGGGCTCTACGCTGCCCATAGGGAAGGGCAGAGAACAGCACCCCCAGATATGATAGTGCTGGGAGTCCCTGGCATGAGATTCAGCTGGCAACATACAAATGAGCCCATTGGGCATGCGTGTGGCACTAAGGGGCCATATGCGCATGCCCGTTAAAGCTCACTTGTATTGAGTGACTGAGTCGAGCCCCTACAGAGGCCACCCATCACATCAGGCAGGGTGGAGAGCAGCTCAACCACACCTCAAACACCTAGTGGCATCCTCACCCCATCTCCATAACAGATTAGTTATTCCGTGGTGTCTAGTGGCACCCCCTGCCCTCCGAGCCCCATCCCCATCACTGTATCTGTATTCCCTAGTGGCAACCCCTGCCCTCCATCTCTGTCCCTGTGAGAGTTTAGGTAGTCCCTCATATCTAGTGGTACCCCCCACCCTCCGATCCCTGTCCCAGTGAGAGTTTAGGTAGTCCCTGGTGTCCAGTGGCACCCCCCCACCCTTCAATCCCAAGTGCCGTCATTGTGTCCTGATTTCCAGTGTTCGAGTGGCACCACCCAGCATGTCCTGTCACCTGCTGCCATCATTCTGAGGGGTCCTGGTGTCCAGGACCCCACACATACTCTGATCGGCCACCACTACCTCTGCAAGGTAATTCCTGGTGTCCAGTGCAACCCCCCCGCCTCCAAACACTCATCCCAGAAGAAAGCATGTATTCCCTGGCATCTAGTAGCCCCATGGCACACCACCCTGCCCCCTCCACCATAGTCGGTGTTGCTGTGCGGCTCTGATACAGTGACCAGCTTAGCCTTCCTCTCACTACTTCAGCCGACTGCCATATGCAATGACAGGGAGCGCGCGTACTGTCTGTAATATATGGAGTGTGCTTCTTATACTGTAGACAGTACATGCACTCCCTGTTATTGCATACGGCAACTGGCTGAGGAGGTGAGAGAACGGCTGTCCCAGTCACTGTATCAGAGCCGCGCAGTACCATCGACTACAATAAGGGGGCATGGCAGGGTAGTATGCCTGGTGTGACATGTGTGGGGGTGCTGCTAGATGCCAGGGAATATGAGCTTTCTTCTAGGATGTATGCTCAGGGCAATGGGTTCCACTGGACATCGGGGTTTACCTTGCAAAGGTTGCAGCAGCCAATCGGAGGGTGGGGGGGTGCCACTAGACACCAGGGACCTCCTCAGTATTGCAGTGGTAAGCAATCGGTTGGTGAGGGTGCCACAGGACTCCACAGAATCAGGATACAGTGATGGGGATGGGGATGGGGATTGGAGGGTGGGGGGTGCCACTAGACACCGAGGAATTATTTTTTATTACAATGCTGAGCAATCAGAGGGCCGGGGCACCACCGGACACCAGGGAAATATGAATTGGCAAAAACTGCTACCTGGTTTGTTAATACTGCAACCAAGTGAATTCTTATGGTTTTAAGAGTAGTATCATGTGCATTCTTTGGGTATAAGAACTGTAAACCGAAGGTGAGTGATTCTGATACCCTAAGGATATAATAAGACTCACTCTTAAGAGTGGTCTTAGCTTGTGTATTAATATATTATCAGTGGAGAATAATCAATAATATATTAAAATTTTAGAAAACCTATTCCGATTGTGAATGTTTCTGGGTAGCTGCATGTGAGATATTCTTTACAGTATAAAAGAGTGTCTCTGCGCGGGGCAACAGAGCTTTTCAGGATTGGTCGAAGTGCTCCCTTGATCTATAATAGTGATAACGGGCTGATTTAAATAAGAAAGAAGACTAAAACTGTGCTGTTAAGTACCCTGCAAAATACAGAAATAACACAGGAAATTTTAAAATAAATCGAATGATGGAATACCACTGGATTTTACAGAAGAGTTTAAATATTTGGGAGTTGTGTTGGACCCATATTTGGCATCTGAAGGACATATCAATTTGATCACAGCCCAGCTCTATGAACAACTGAGTCTTTGCACAGGAAAAGAGACCTCTTGACAATCAAAACCAGGAAAATGATAGTTCAGACTAGCTTACTGTCATTTCTTGAATATGGCAATGTAGTGTGGGTGCAGCATATACAATTTTTTTAAACACAAGACCCTGTATTATGCCATATGTAGGTTTTCTGCAAAGAAAAATAATCTGAGCATCATTACAACATATTCTAAACTTCACTTGGCCTTAGACTGCTAGTATACAAAACTATCAAAAAGGCCATGAATTAGGCTGGCCCAGTGGCATGGAGAGCTAAGGTGCTGGGCACTTCACCTCCTACCAAACTGGTGACCTGGATTCAGGAATGGATGAGGGTCACTTGGGGGCTGGCCGGGAGAGGGAGGCTTAAGCATCCATAGGATTGGTATCCTCCCTTGGGGAGGGGGTTGTCATGGCTCACTGTTGACTGCCACCTGGAGGAATCCAGGTAGCAGAGCACGTGAGTCGCATTGTGTGGGAAGGGATCCCATGTTCAGAGAACCAGGGGTGTCTCTGGGGAGGCGGAGCATGCGCATCATACTCACTGCACATCAGTGGGTCCAGGAGAGAAAATAAGGAAAAACATGGAGGATGGGCTCTGTGAAGCCCTTCCCATCGTGCTGTAGCCCACCCTTCTGCTCTGGTCTGGACAGATCGGGTTGTGTGTCCTGGGGTGGGGGAGGACAGCTCTCCCTTCCTGACTCCACCGTGAGGGGGGGAGGAACCACGGGGGATAGGACCCTGACCAAGACGAGGTAAGGGACGGTTGCAGCACACAGGGACAGGGCTGAGTAGCCGCTCATCCTGCCACAGAGGATAAACACCTATATGGAAAAAAAAGGCCATGAAAGACTGTTGAATAAGCTGTTGAAAATATAGCAAATGATTGTACGTGTAAATCAAGTGACACCATATCACTGGTACTGCCCTTGTATAAAATAAAAACTGGACAAACCTTATGAATAGAATAATATTCCTTCAAATGTGAGACATTGCTGCACACTGAGTTCTTCTAAAGAACATCTTAAAGAGGAACAGTCAGCACCAAGGGCCCCACACTCAAGTGTTGGACTGGTCCCAATTTGCACTTTATGTGGAAAAACATTTTGCTGTACTTACTGTTTACTGTGGTATAGTAGATTGCATCAGACTAACTTTGCTTACTTCTAAGCTGACATCTTCTTTAACTACAAATCCTAGAAGCCCCTGCAGCTGACATCAGAGCAGTACTGCAGCAGTGGGATATTCAGTAGGCGGCAGTGTATGTTAGAGCTATTATAGTCTCCAATCAGATGTTTTCCAGTTCTGTTTTTCTCCAGAGGCTAAGTACAGTCCTCTGTGACTGCACTTAGCCCCAGGAGGACAGCAGGACCAGCAAACAAAATATCAGGCTTATATAAACTCAACATGCACTGCAGACTACTGAATCTCTACTCTCTGTTATCAGATTCAGGGGATTCTGGGATTTGTAGCTAAAGAAGTCAGCCTAGAAGTATGCAAAATTTGTCTCATACAGTTTACTATAACACAGTAAACAGTAAGTAAACCAAAATGTTTTTCTTTACAAAAGTGCATATTGGGACCGGCCCCACACTTGGGTGTGGTGCTCTTGGTGTTGACTGTTCCCTTTTAAAGGATACTTGCAGGCTACAGTGTTTTGCAGCTGTTTTTCAAAATGATTTTGTGCATATATATTCTTTACATTTGTCTTGGCGTCTATTTTATATTTGTTTTTGTAACTGTATTAATAGATGTTTTCTGGTTGTTCCTGTAAATGAGCCACGTGTACCCAGCTGTAACCAAATGAATGAAATAAGAAAATATAAGTACATACATATACACAGGAATCAGGATTCCTTCAATAAGCACACAATGAGATGATAGTATATGGCTTACTGTGTATGGAACTGAGCCAGTCCAAAACGCTTGTGCATAGCTGAAAAATTGTGTCTATTCTAAATATGTTGTGCACATTCTATAATCAGTGCACCCAACTTTTCCTCTCGCGTCGACTGCCCTTGCTTCCCTGTTTTCACTTTCATTCACTCGTCTCACCAGCAATCACATGCACAACATTACGATCTGACACAAAAATGTCTGTAGCAGTTCTCTCAAAAGAAATGTCAGAAGGAGAAATTCATACCGAACAAGAAAATAAATGGGAAGGCTTTAAGCCTGAGGTTCAATGGGCAAAGCAACAACGCTTTTCCTATCAGGCCTAAAAGGCCACTTCTTCTGGACTGTTCCAGCATTCATTCTTCATTGCAGCCAGAGGTGCTGCTCTCCAACCCCTCTCTCTGGATTTCTGTGTGTATTTGCTTTTCCCCATGTTTCGGCAGCTACCTCCGGCTGCCCATTCATTTCTCTTGGCCCTCCATTGCTCCTTTCATCGTGCTGCCCCTCCCTCGCTCATTTTTCCACCTCCTGGTTTCCCTTCCCTGTTCCTCTTTGGCCTCTCATCTGCTCCTCCGCTTTGCCGATTTCACCAGCCAGGATGTCATTTGTTTGTCCCTCTCTGCACCTGTTAACCTCACCTAGCGTTTTCTTTTGCCCTGGACCCTTCCTCCCAACCCTGTCCACTTTGTTGCTTGTTCATAGCGCTGCCAACGTTCATTCCCAACTGTGCTTTCTGGTTGTTTTCACGCCCCTGCTCCTCCCTTGCTGATCTCATTGTTACCCCCGCTTGTTTTCTCCCTCCTGTCTTTGGTTTCTAGCCTACAATTTTTCCCCTCACTGCTTCTTCCCCATCTGCTCCCCACCCCGTCTTTTGTCCTGTGTGTATCTCATTTTCATGTTGTTCTTTCCTCTCCCCTTCTTTTGGACTTTTCTCTCCTTGGCCGCTACCCTGATTCCTCATCGGCACTTCCAGATGTGATGTCATCGGCCATGCTTTGCTTTCAGCAGCTGTCTCACCTGGAGCATCTCCATTTCTCAGCCTGTTTCTCTCTATCAGTGCACAGCTGATACCTCCGAATTTCGTATCCTATGAGACCGATTCAATGCAGGGTTCCTCTGTGATCCTTCCCTCTTGCTTGCCATTTCTCTGCCTGCTGCTTTCATTTTGTTCCTGGCTCCACTGCATTCTACTTCCTTGCTCTTTCTCTCTCCTCCCCTGCTCATTCTTCCTGCATCCCTCGCTCGTTCAGCACGCCTTTCACCCATGGCTCTCGACCTTTCCTCTCATAGTGGCTCAAGAGGGCGATGTGGGTAACACCTGGTCAATTCATGGTGATGGTAGCCTTGAACACTGTAGGAATGTATGTTGTCCTGCTCACATAGTTTGCTGTTCCTTAAGCAATGCCCTTTTCACATTTTTTGTTTGGATTTTGTTTTCTTTCCTATTTTAGCATGCATTCTTCTACTTCACTCAGCTGTGCCCTTGCACCCGCCGTGGTGTGTGCCTTCTGTGTTTTCTGTTTCCTATCCTCTACCTCTGCTGTTTTACAGTTCTTCTGTGTCCCTGCTGGCTTCTTCTACCTGGCCTCCACCTGCTCATTTTGTTTCCCCTTCTTAAGGTGCTTACTCTCCTGTGAATGCTCTGATTTGGGCATCTCGGCTGCCTCATTGTTCTTTTAACCTGATGCCCTGTTTTCCCTCCTCCTCCCATGCCCTCCACCCTCAGTTCCTCTCCTTCTCTGACCTCTGCTTTCTTTTGGGGGCTTCCCTATCCTGCTGTCCCACTATACCACCATACCCTACTCATTCACATCGCCTATTATTCCCTCCTGCATATCGCCCTGCCTACTCATCTCCTCCTCCGACCCTAGCCCCGTTTCAAGTCAACCTATTCAGATGTCTTTCTGGTACTGCCTACCTCACTGTGACTGCCAGCTTTGCCCAGCTGCTCTTACCCCTACCTTCATGCAGTTCCATCCATTCCTAATTTGGCTCAATGGACCCAGTTCAATTCAGGGTCTACTCATTCACATCGATTAATCAAGCATACCTCCTCATTGGGTCTATGCTACCCTCATTGAACTGCTGCATTACTGTGGTTATTATCACCATCAGTCTCATCATGACTGCATCTAGATCTCCCTTGCTCATCCGACCTCTCCATTGGGTCCATTCCTTCATATCGACTACTTGAGCATAACCCTCTCAGGTCCCTGCTGCCTCGACTCGACCTGCTCTCCACTCAAAGACATGCCTTCCATGTCCATTGCCCCTTGGCTTGGAGCTGGCTGCATTGGCCCCTCATCAACTGGCCCCCTTTAGCTGCCCAAGCGGGTTTGGAGGTGCCCTCTATGCCATTCTCTATCTGACAGCCTCTGGTTCACCTGGTCTGTTTCGTAGGTTCACATAGGCCAGCTGAGTGCCTCAGCAGTCATCTCTCTACTCTCTTGCTTTTGAGCATCTAATTGCATTCTCAGTTCCAGGACAGAATGAGAGCTTCATCTCAATTGGAATAATTTCCTCTTCCAAATATCGACTCTCATTGTGGTAGCCAAGCTGTCACTAATCAAAATGTCCTTCAGCCTGGAGAAAAGGTGACCTAGGCCTTGGATCCCCAGAGGTTTCCTGCTCAAATGTTTTTTTTCCTCTCCTGCGTACCGATGGTCATAATATTATATAGGGTTAGTGCTTTCATAGGTTCCGTAGTTAGGTTCTGCTGTTGGATGGAGTCGAATGGTGGCCCCAGCTGTTCCCTCTCTCCTTAGGAAGTCCACCCTTCTGCATCTTGTCAAGTTTCATTTTATTCATTGTCCTTGTCATATCTCATTCTTCTCCCGTCCTTCCCATCTACGTCTATCTCCTTACTTTCCGGTCTCGATCGATTCTGATTTCTCGCCTCTTCGATGCTTGACACCTTTCTAGGTATTCTTTTTAGGCTTCTTCCTAAGCTACCTTTAGCCAAGGGAATTATTCCCATGGCACTTATAGGGGGGAGCCCTCTTCTAGTATTCCTTGTGTCGTACCCCTACAGGGTGGTATATCCCATGGATAGAGAGGCAAACAGCAACAATGTATCAAAGTCACACAAGCATACATCTCATCCAGTTGCATAAGTACAACTGAATGGGAAGACTTTAAGCCTGAGGTTCAATGGGTGGAGCAGCAACATTACTTCCTCATCAGGCCTTAAAAGGACACTCCTTTTGGACTGTTCTAGTATTCGTTCTTTGTTGCCCCACCATCCACCCCTCCTCCTCCAGCAACTCATCTCTCTTTCAGTGGCTTCTTCCTAAGCTACCTTTGCAAGGGAATTATTCCCACGGCACCTATGAGGGGGATCCCTGCTCTAGGGTTCCTTGCATCATACTTCTACAGGGTAATATATCCCATGGATAGAGAGGCGAACAGCCACAATGTATCGAAGTCACACAAGCATACATCTCATCCAGTTGTGTAAGCACAATGAAATCATATACTATAAAAATAAAATATGGGTGACCATACACAACTTGCCCCGTATTTCCATCTCAGGGTTGAGATAACAGCATGGACCTCTTCAGCCTTGCTCATGAGGTCCATATGATATTATTGCCACCCTCGATGGAAACACAGGCTTATTGTGTATGGTCAACTATATTATTCCTTATAAATGATATAAAATTTCTAAATTAAGACTTTCTTGGCTTCAGATAGCGAAAAAAGTGACATTTAAATTATAAACTGTATAGGTTCATTAGATTTCTTCCCAGAATAGAGCCTTTTCATGGTTTTAAAATAAAATCTTTTTTTCATTTTTAAGTTTTTAGGTTTTAAAGTTTTCAAATCTCACATATCCGTGCCATGGGCTTCTAGAAAAAATAGCTAAAAAACTGCAAACCTTTTTTCCTGTGTTAAAGAAGGGCAGTAATAAAACCTTTAAAATCTCAAAACTCTAAAGGTTGATAGTTGTATAGTTTGTCAGAAGACAGTCTAATAAGATGTGAGTTAATTTTGGAAAAAGGTAAATACAGATGGTATTTTATTTAGAAAACAAATTTTTTGTGATTGACTTGAAAATCATTGAGACAGACTTTAATGAACTTAGCATACAAGCATAACATACAGAGCAAGCAGCTGGTAACACATGACAATACAGGAAGAATCGTTGCAAAAATGTCCTATGTTGAATACAAACAAAATGTTTAAAGCTGAGAAACATGAAAAACAGCCATGAACATGACTAAAAAAATAACTGCTGCGTGCATTTTGTATCACAGTTAGTTCTTAGCAAACAAATAATATGTAAGCAAGGTTTCATCTCACTGCAGGGCCCTAAAAAACATGTTATGACTCTCTCAAAAAGTAAGAAAATTAAATGCTTAAAGCTATGTTAATGCATCGTTGGGGTTCCAAAGCCACAAAAGGAGACAAAAAACAGTTGCTTACTGTAACAGTAAATCTTTCAGAGACTCTCCACCATTGGGCCGCATATTTGGAACTGTAAGTTGTTGGCATCAGGACCACTTGTAAACTTTTACAAGCTGGGGGCCACCCATGATGATGTGCAATGTCGGTGCCTATATAATCGTGGGTGTCTCCATTGCTCCGCAGTTTCCTGCCTGAGGGGAGCTCGGAGAGCCTCCAACCATGCGTAAAGAGGAGATTGGACCAGTACCAGGCACACAAAGAGAGGCACTATACTGGAAAGGTACTGTACATAAGGCACTTACTGAGAGCTCCAAACAAGGGAGTGGACAAACCTGCTAGCTTATGCCTCAGAAAGGGGAAGGAGGGTGGGGTGTGCTGTGGCCCAGTGGAGGAGATTTTCTTGAAGAGCTACTGTTACTGGTATGTAACTGTTCTGTCTTCATCGAGGAAACCTCCTGCATTGGGACACACTTTTGGAACAATTCTCAAGCAGTACTTGTGGACAGTAGTCTCTATGCAAAGGACAGACTACACTTGAGCAAGGAGGGAAAAAAAGTGTTGAAACAGAGGATGGAGGAGTACATAGAGGAAGCGGGGAATTTAAACTAGGAGCGGGGGTGGCAAGTGAGCAAGAGACATGCAGAGACCACAGGATGGGAAGCCATATGAGCTTACCCCCATAACAGTGACAAAGGACAAAGGGCAAGTACTAGTGGTAATACTAGTAAAGGAGGGCAGGATAGGGGGGAGGGGTGGAAGGTGGTCACCCTTAATGCTAGCAGCCTTGGGAAGAAAATTGCAGAGCTACAGGCACTCATGGCAGAGGAAAAGGTGGACATTGCAGCTATTACAGAAACATGGACCACCCAATACAATGACTGGGACCAGTCTATACCAGGGTACAGGTTATTTCGTAGTGATAGGGTGATTGAGAAAGGAGGGGGGGTGGCACTATATGTGAGGGAAGGACTGAAGTGTGTAAGGGAGGAAGGGGAGGAGGGTAGTATGTAGTCACTTTGGATGCAAATCCAGGATTCCAAGAATAGGATTCTCAGAATGGGAGTGGTGTACAGGCCGCCCTCTCAGATGGAGGAGTTAAGACAGGGAACTAGCAGGATAGATCAGGAGGACCTCCGAGAGGGGTAGTGTGGTGACTGTGGGGGACTTCAACACGCCAGGAGTGGACTGGAGTACCCCAACAACCAGGAATAGAAGGGAGCAGGTACTGCTGGATGCCTTCAGGACAGCTTCCTGATGCAAATGGTCAGTGAACCAACCAGGTTAGGGAATACCCTTGACCTTGTGCTGGCAAATGGGGAGTTTGTGAGGAACTTAGGGTTCAAGAACCGCTGTCAGGGAGTGACCACCACTCAGTATGGCTCACATTGGATATGAGCAAGGAAGGAGTGGAATCTTGGTACAAAAGTGCTGGACTTCTGGAGGGCAGACTTTGGGAGGATGGGAGAAGTGGTAAAAGGGTACCTGGCCAGAATTCAACCTAGTATGGGCACTAACCAGAGGTGGGAACTCATGAAACTGGGGATAGTGGAGGCAACCAGAACCTGCAGCAAAGCCCAGAGCAAAAAGGCTAGGGCTAAGAAACCGAGCTGGGTGAGCAAGGAGGTCATGGAAAAGGTAAGGAGGAAAAGAGCTGCCTTTAGAAGGTACAAGAAAACAGGGAGGGGGGGAGACAGGGAGGAGTACCCGAAGGAATCAAAGGAGGTGACATGAGCAGTAAGGGGAGCCAAGGCGTTTATGGAGCTTAGGTTGGCACAAGGCATTAAGAAGGGGAAGAAGGACTTCTTTAGGTACATCAGGGAGAAAAAGAACTGTAAAGACCACATATTAAGGATTAGGAAGGAGGGGGGTTGGGTGGAAGCAGGGGGCGATAAGGCAGAAGCGCTAAATGATTACTTCTGCTCGGTATTCACTAAGGAGAAGAGGGGGTGATACTCAGGGGAGGAATGGCAGACATGGGGGGAGGTGACAGACAAGGAAATCATGGAGGGCAGAGTTCTGGAGGGTTTGAGGGCACTGAGGGTGGACAAGGCGCCAGGCCCAGATGGCATCCACCCCAGGGTACTGAAGAACTGCAGAGGTCCTTGTGGGACCTTTGGCAGACCTATTTAATGCCTCACTACACTCCAGGGTGTGTACCTCAGGATTGGAGGATGGCTCATGTGGTACCCCTCCACAAGTGTGGCCCCAAGGATAAACGGATAACTGCAGACCGGTAGCCTCACATCCATCATGGGTAAGCTGATGGAACTATCCTAAAGGAGAGGCTGGTGGTCCTCCTGGAAGCCAAAGGACTACATGACAACAGACAGCATGGCTTCATATGTGGCAGATCACCAAACCAACCTGGTGGCGTTCTATGACGGTAACTAGGCAATTGGATGGGGCCATGCAGTGGATGTCCTGTACCTGGACTTCAGTAAGGCATTCAACCGGTGCCACATGGGAGGCTGGGTAGTAAGTTAGAAGGCACAGGGGCTGGTGCAAAGCTGGTGAGATGGGTAGGGAACTGGCTTCAGGGAAGGCAACAGAGGGTGGTGGTGGGTGGGGTGCTCTCATCCCCAAGGGTAGTGATGAGCGGTGTTCCACAGGGATCGGTGCTGGGACCAGTATTGTTTGGGATATTCATTGCAGACATATCATTGGACATCAAGAGCAAGATCAGTCTGTTTGCTGATGACACCAAGATGGGAGCAGTGGTGGATGACCTAGGGGGATTGCAGGGGTTGCAGGATGATCTGGACAAGCTGGAAACCTGGTCAGACACCTGGCAACTGGAGTTTAATGCCAAAAAGTGCAAGGTGCTGCATTTTGGGGTGAAGAACCCAAACAGGAGTTACCAGCTGGGGGGATTGCAGCCAGCCAAGACAGAGGAGGAGGAGAAGGATCTGGGGGTGCTCATTACAGGGTCAATGAACAAGTAAGTGCTAACAGTCTGTGCTGTGGGACCTCTGAAAGCGGTGTGACAGAGGACTTTAGCAGGAGTTGTTAATTTCTACACCATCCTGTACTAAACTTCTGTTGTACTATCAGTTGGGAGCAAGTATTCACGCTGCTAAAACTCATAACGCCTTGATGTACTGAGGTAGAGGGGAGTTGAAATAAGCAGCTAGGCAGTTCAACTTTTTTAAAGTTAGCTCCATTGTTGTGGGGCATTTTAAAAAGCTTTTGCTTGATATTTACAAATAAACCCTGTTACTTCCGGGTTCACGGCATATAAAGCCAGGGCTATAGCGAGCGGCAATTCCAGTGCTAACAGTCTGTGCTGTGGGACCGCCAAAAGCGGTGTGACAGAGGACTTTAGCGGGAGTTGTTAATTTCTACACCATCCAGTACTAAACTTCTGTTGTACTATCAGTTGGGAGCAAGTATTCACGCTGCTAAAACTCATAACACCTTGATGTACTGAGGTAGAGGGGAGTTGAAATAAGCAGTTTGGCAGTTCAACTTTTTTAAAGTTAGCTCCGTTGTTGTGGAGCATTTTAAAAAGCTTTTGCTTGATATTTACAAATAAACCCTGTTACTTCCGGGTTCACGGCATATAAAGCCAGGGCTATAGCGAGCTTGAGCATGTGCAATGCATGTCGGCACACTGAGATGCATGGAGACGCATGTCCCCATGCGTGTTTGCAGGTTAGTGTGTTAGTGGGGAAAGGGAGAGCAAGAAATAAGAACGAGTAAGTCAAGTAACCAGAACAAATATAGTAAAGATGGAGAATAATGTTGTGCACTGTATAAAGCCTGCATCATTGTTGTCATCGGGGGGAGATTTGCTGATTAGTTGTAAAGACTATAAAATGTACATGGAGGCTGAAATAGGGGTTAATTACAGTGACTATGAATGTGAGAAGTGTGTGACAAATCGGGAGTTGTGTTCAGAATTAACTAAAGTAATGAAAAGGCTACAGGATCTAGAAGTTAGCCTGTTGCAATTATCAGAAAGGTTGAAGATCTTGACTAGTTTAAATAAAAAGGAGATAGAAGGAGACAAACAAGGGATGGGTAAAAGAAAAGAAAGAGAGCAGGGAGATGAGGACAAACAAACACATAAGAAAGTGTCAGGGAAGATTAAGAAAAAGCGTAGAGGGTTAAGCCCCCTTGGCCCAGTCCCTTCATCGGTTAGGAGGGATAGTTTACATATTGCACAAGAAAACGGGGAGAATAGTAATGAGTTGTCATCACAAGGAGAGTAGATGACAATGAGGAAATAACTTTGTGTGTCCCAGTTGAGAATAATTATGGTATTGCAGAATGACTGAGGAAAATGTAATACATAAGGAAGCTATAGAGATGATAGAAGAAGAGAAACAAACCCAAGGCAAGTTATAGTTTTAGGGGATTCTATAATTAAATACACAGATCAATATATTTGTCATAATGATAAAGAGAATTGAATGGTTAGTAGTTTTTCGGGAGCAGGGGTAATGGATTTGTTTGACATGGTGGATAACATCTTTAAGGGGGCAGGGGAGAACCCACTAGCAGTAATACATGTGGGTATAAATGATATTTCATGGAAGACTCGCCCTGAAATGCAGAATATTATAGTATGTTGGTACAAAAGTTAGTAAATAAGGGTTGTGAGATTGTGCTCTCTGAACTATTACTGGAACCAAGGGCAACAGTATATTAAAGGAAGAGAACTGCCTTGACAAATGAATGGTTAGGGAGATGGGCAAGGAATCTGGACATAAACTCATTAAACATGGGGGACGTTTGCAAATAATGATAATTTGTATAGTAGAGATGGGTTGCATCTCAACCATAGGGATAGTAGAATATTAGGACAGAGGATTAAAATGAAATTGAAATTTGTTTAAACTGAAAAAGAGGGGGACAAACAGGGAAATAAAGCAACAACACAGTACAGTACTAAAAAAAGAAACAGAAAAAATAATAAATAGTATGGTTGATATAAAGGTGATGTTTTTTAATGCAAGAAGTCTAAATGAAGCTAACATGGCTGAGTTTGAAATAATAGTAAGGAGGGATAAACTTGATATGGTTGGGGTAGTGGAAACATGGTAGTCTGATGACAGCCAATGGAGTCAACAGATACCTGGATATAGATTAATAAACCAAAATAGAGTAGAAAAAGAGGAGGCGGAGTGGCCTTATTTATAAGGAAAGAATTAGAAGTAAGAGTTAAAGAAGTAAATTGTGACATGGGAGGTATTGAAATTATTATTGTGGGTGTATTGAGCAATAGGGAAAAAAATTCAGTTTTTCTGTTTTTTACAGACCACCAGATACTATAATGGATAACATGGAGGCCTTTTATAAATATGTATCTGAACTAGCTGAAGGTACTGATTTGGTAATGGTAGGGGATTTGAATATGCCAAATATTAAGTGGAATAACTGTATGGAAGGAAATAGCTTGGAGTGTAGATTACAAGAAGAGTTTATGGCAGTAGGTATAAAGCAGTGTATACAGGAGGCCACTAGAGGAAATAATATATTGGATGTCTTCTTTACAAATGTCCCAGATGTTATGACACAAATTAAGGTGCAACCACAAGTTGGAATGAGTGATCATAATTCCATACAATTTAATATGTCATGGGAAGTAAAGAGGGTAAAAGGAGTGACTGAGCAGATATTATATAAGAGTGGAAATTTTGAGACTATGAGAGAAGAATTAAGTAACATCGTTTGGGGGGTTGAAATGAAAGATCTTAATATGGAAATGACTTGGAATTTTTCAGTGAGAAAATGAAGGAGATAATAGAAATTTATACCCAGGAGAAGAGTATATAATAGTAAAGCGAAAAACCACCCTGGTTAACAAAAATATAATTAGATTGTGCAATAGAAAGAAAGTGTTGTATTGAAAAATGAGAACATTTAGTTCATCATAATCAAAAATTAAATATAAAAATATTCAAAAAAGTTAAAGAAGAAAATTAAAAATTAAAAAAAAGTTAGAATTTAGATTAGCGATGGACAAGAGTAATAGTAAAAGTTTTTTCGCTGATATAGATGGGAAGAGAAGGGGTAATAGTATGATTGGACCACTGTATATTGATGGGGTTACAACTTCAAAATGTGAGGAGATGGTGGAAGAATTTAGTAGATGTTTTTCAGCGCCTTATAAAAAGTATGTTGGGGGTATGGAGACAGCATATGTAGGTGATAGTATGTTGGACCCAAAAAATGTTATAACAAAAGAAAGGGCAAGGAGTAGAATTATGAAGTCAAAGGTGAAAAAGGTGGCAGGTCAAGATGGGATGCATCCTTTCTTGGTGAAGGAGTTAGTGGATATACTGGTGCAGGTTATAACTAGTATGGGACAAAAATTATTGGAGGAAGGTGTGGTGCCGGGAATGTGGAAGCTAGCATATGTGGTACCTATATATAAGAAAAGTAGTAGAGGTGATGCAGGAAATTATAGACCGGTGAGTCTGACCTCTATTGTGGGGAAGATCATTGAGGGAATCCTGAGTGACTATTTTGGATTATATGAGGAAAAAGAACTTAGTGGACACAGACCAGCATGGATTTGTGGGGAAAAGGTCCTGTGAGACTAATTTGGTGTTTTTTATGAAAATGTTAGTAAACACACTGATGAAGGTAGAAATGTGGATGCGGTATTGCTCAATTTCAGTGGGACGTTTGACACTGTAGCTCATTGTAAAATAGTAGAAAAACTGATAGGACTGGGAGCCATTGTGAGATGGGTAAAACAGTGGTTGGAAAATTGGAATCAGAGGGTTAGATTGTATGGTCATTTGTCAGATCCATGGAGAGTGATGAGTGGTGTGCCTCAGGGGTCGGTGCTTGGGCCTCTGTTGTTCAGAATATTTATTGGTGATTTAAGGATATCTAGTAAGAACAAGATGGTTAAATTTGCTGATGTTATTAAGATGGGAGGAGTAGTGGATACATTCAAAGACAGATTACATTTTGGACAGGATCTGATGTGTATACTGAAATGGGCAAAGACCAATGGTATGATCTTTAATAAAGAAAAGTGCACTATAATGCATTTTGGGAGACAAAATGTTCAACAGTAATATAACATATTAGGATTAAAATAAAAATATCTGAGGGAGAGAAGGACTTGGGAGTATTTGTACAAAATGACTTAAATAGTGGAGCACACAGTAAAAAATCTCAAGTAGAGCTATTCAGTTGGCTATTGCATCAGACGGGCTTCCAATCTAGAAATGAGGAGGTGTTGATGCCTTTGTATGAGACAATGGTCAGGCCCATAACTGACTATTGTTCGGGTTTTGCCCAGATCTTGTCAAGGATAAAAGGGTGATGGAGAGGCCACAGAGAATATATACAAAGATGATAAAAGGGAGAGGGATAGATCTTATGAAGAGAGGCTGGAAAGATTGAATTTATGGACATTAGAGAGTAGAAGAAAGAGGGTAATCTACTATTACTGTTTAAAATTTTGAAGGATGAAGATTTAAAGCTTGATCTGGGTTTGAAGATGGTAGAAAACGTATTATTTATGATGTCACAATAAACAACTAAGGAAGAAAAGGTAAAATTGAGAGGAGAAGAAGAAATGGATTTAAGAGTAGGGCAGTTAGATGGTGGAATGCTTTGTCACAGGAGGTGGTCGATGCCGAAAATATAAGTACCTTTAAAAAAAGGTTAGATGAATTTCTTATAGAAGTTGGCGACGTAGGTCATTGCCACTGAATAGTGGGGAAAGTCCTTGTGGGCAAATGACTTTGACTTCCTTATACTCTCCAGTATGAACTCCAGTATGAACAACTTGGCACAATGTAGGAAGGCAGCTGCAAAGGCCAACAAAATGTTGGGTTGCATTGCAAGGGGTATCTCCTCGAGGAGGGGGGAGGTGATTCTGCCACTGTATAGGTCATTGGTTAGACCGCACCTGGAGTACTGCATGCAGTACTGGCGCTCGTATCTGAAGAGAGACATTAAGTTACTGGAGGGGATGCAGCACAGGGCGACAAAGATGATCAAGGGGCTGGGGGACTTACCATACGAGAGGAGGCTGAGGGAGCTGAACATGTACTCACTGGAGGAGAGGAGGGACAGAGGGGACATGACTGAAACCTTTAAGTACATGAATGGAATAAACAAGAAATGCACAGAGGGGCTGTTTAAAGTAAGGGAGGAGAGGGACACCAGGGGCCATAATATGAGATGAAAGGGAGGGAGGAAGGTTCAGGAGGGAGATGAGGAGACACTTTCTTACAGAGAGGGTGGTAGTTGGGTGGAATGCCTTACCAGCAGAAGTGGTATCCAGTAGAAGAGTGGACTGCTTCAAAAGTGGCTAGGACAGGGCAAGAGGGAAGGTAGATGGAGGGGGAGGGTGGGAAGGAGGGAGGGGCAGCTGCAGAATAAGAAGTGCTAGCTACACATTCGAGCAGACTTGATAGACCTCTAGGCCTTTATCTGCTGGCAAATTTTGTATGTTCGTAGTACTCAAAGTACCCAGGAAGGATGGCAAAGTTTGACATGCAGTCAGGACAGAAGGCCTTCTAATACCATAAGACCAAAGCCAGTACGTCTATGAGAGACGATGTCTAGACTGTAGTGCCTAATGAAAGCATGCATACTGCTCCACGTGGCAGCACATACAGCGGAGCCAGCCTCAATGCAACACAGTAATTTGCAGTGAATGACATGTCACAAAATACTGCATGACAAAAGGGTCTAATTGCCATTGAATTGTACTGTTCTCAGCAGTATCCTGCAGAATTTTGTGATATACTGAAGCATTACTGTGATGTATCCTGGCTGATGCTGCTCTATGTCAGCTGCAGTAATATTCTAAAAGCAAGCAACAGAAGTGACCATACCACATGTAGAGTGGCCACGCACAACACCACAAAGTTGCTTACTTACCTCTTATAACAGAGTACACTTACCTCTTTATAACAGAGCACAACATAAAGTAGCCAGCTATTCGGACAGGCACTGTCTAGACACATAAGTGCCCTCATTCAGGTGCCAATGAAACAAAATCTGAGATGACTTTCTACAGTGTGATCAAGGTAGAAACATAGTACTCTATGTACATCAAGTGTACAGAACAACGCCTCACCTTTGTTACCATACTCTGATAATACACAGGAAGGTGTATGGAATGATTCAATGTGAAATCAGACACCACCTTTGGTAAAAAGTGAAGACTGGTCCCAAAGACACCCTGTCCTTGTGGAAAATCAAATAAGGAGGCTCATGCTTGAGAGCCTGAAGCTCGAAATTCATGAGAAGTCACATACTAAAAATCAGCGCTTTCCATGAAAGAAACACATATTGCAAATTACAGAAGGCTCAACTGTAGCCAAAGTTAATTTCTCAAGAATGAAATTGAGGTACAAAGTGAACCATTTACTTGATCGGGACGTGTATGCAGAACACCTTAATTAATGTACAGGACGCCTCTAGTTGTGCTACCATGCACCCATCACTAGGGCACAAAAGTAAAACAGCAGTCAAATGTACTTTAATAGATGAGTACTGTCCACCAGCTGTATAGTGAACCAGGCCTAGGCTGGCCGCTTTGGGATGTGGTGAGTCCTTGGGTCCCGTGTTCATCTGTGGATCCTTGATGGAAACTGTTTTCCATGTGCCCTATAAAAGACTGTGGTTAGACCCCCTCCAAAAAATCTCTCTTGGACCCCAATGTTCTGGTGAATTACAGACCTGTCTCTAATCTTCTGTCTGGTGTTGAAGCAACTTGTAGACCACCTGGAGAATTATGACATCTATGAACATCTCTATTTGGGGTTTTCAGCCCAGTCACAGCACTGAAATGGCACTCATCAGAATGACTCATGATCTCCTCCTAGCTAGCGAGGGACTCAGGACTTTGTTCCATCTCTGCCCTCTTGGATCTCTCATCAGCATTTGACACAAATGACCATGGGGTGATACTGGATCACCAGAGGAACTGTGTGAGCCTTACTAGCACAGTTATATGCTAGTTTGAATCATATTACTGGGAGAATGCAGCAGATTGCTAGGTAATTGCATCTCTGGGGCGCTGTTGTGCTATCCTGTGGAGTTCCTCAAGGCTCGATCCTTGCCCCAGTGTTGTTCTCTGTGTACAAATTGCTCTTGGAGGAGATCATTACTGTAGGTAATATAGTGTTGAGTTCCATTGTTATGTAGATGATACTCAGCTGTACATGTCTTGCTCCCTTAGCAGGGACTATGTGGCTCAGTGTTGGGGTGATGTCTTGCCCAGGTAAATGAGTGGATGGCCTCAAACTGGCTATGTCTCAAGCCAAAAAAGACAGAGGTCATGATGATTGAGCCAGGTCAGTGGGGCTCAGCAGCAGGGGGAGGTTTGGCAGCCCTTCAACTGTTGAGTGGCCAATCTCTCAGTGCTATTGATGCAGTTAAGAATATTGGGGTCATTTTAAACTATTGGCTGACACTACACTAGCAGGTGTTGGCGGTGGTCTGATCTGGCTTTTACAATCTCTGAAACATCAGCAGGATCAAACCGCATTTGACTCCTTTAGACCTGGTGACAATCATTCATGCTTTTGTCACCTCTAGGTTATACTACAGTAACACTATCTACATAGGGTTATCTGCAGGTCTGATGCAATGTGTGCAGCTGGTCCAGAATCCTGCAACCCAGCTGGAGGTGGGTTCTTCTTCTTGTGACCATATCACGTCGGGCTGCATGTGCTGCACTGGTTGCCTGCCTGTGCAGTGGTACATCACATTCAAGATATACTTATTAATAAGCAAGGTCCTACATAGTCTGGGACCACACTACTTGAAAGATCTCCAGGTTCCTTACCTCCCAGTCTGACACCTCTGCTCCACAGATGCGGACTTGCTGGTTGTCCCCCCAACCCACCTGAGACTATCAGGGGACAGACCTTTTGGAGTGATATCCCCAGTGTTATGGAACTTGCTTCCTGCTAGCATTTGTGTGGCCTGCACAGTGGAGGCCTTTAAAGCCTTTCTGAAAACTTATTTATTCCAACAAGCATTACCCAGCTATTTATTTTTATCTTATCTGTATTTAAAATTGTATCTACTGGTTATGTTTGTAACCCCCCTACAAATGGGGGTTCCCGAAAAGTCTTCCTTGAGCTTGATTAAATGCTCACTGCCAGGCTGGTGTCCTGCATTTTAGCAGTTTAAATGTATTGCTAGAGAGTGCCTGTATAGCCTCTGTGTACTGTCTCTTTAAGAGCTGCCTGAATTGCAGTCATAATTAATCTGAGAGGGATCTCTGTTAGAAGATGTACTTGTTTGCTGATCATTTGTTAGAGTAGTAATATTGCAGTTTGTTCTAACCAGCTTTCTTTGCAGCATGGACAGTTCTGTTTGTTTCCATCATCTTGGTCCTGGACTGTCAGAATGGGCCAATCAGTACATTTGGGACTCTAAAATGGAGCCTGTCTACAGGGGCTTGGTGGGGCCAAAACTTGTAGGAATTGTAGTTGTGGGCTTTTGGTGCCTAAAATAACCTGGAGAGGGAGCCCTTGTTGTGACTGACAGACAGATCAGCTAACCGAACCTTTTGGATCTTGGGGAAAGTCCCACACTGCTTGCTGTTTCAGTTAGATCTGAGTTGAGAAGTGAAGAAGTAACAGCTCAAGATAATTTGAGCAGCAATCCATAGTGGATTTGCATGGGAGAACTTTGGAAAGGCCTGAGTTTGGCCTGTATGCCTGCCTGCTGTCCCTGAGAGGAATTTGTGCTTTTTCGGACTGAATCCAATTTGGAGGCGAATTGAGCCACTGGATGTGACCAGGCTTTAACCTGAATAAGACTGAGGATTTGCTGAATGCGATCGGCCTGTCAGGACTTCCAGCTACCTCTGAACTCCTGGATTGTGCAGAGACTTCTGTACTTGCAACTGAAGAGCCATTTGCCTGGTACAGTGGAATTTCCTTACATGTGAATGTGCTGTGTGCTTATAGTGGGTTGTGATTTGGTTCCCCACTGTGTGCCTGAACTGTGTTTTGCTTGCTGGAGGCTGTATCCAGCTCCACGGACTGAATCCGTATCCATTTCCGTTTGCCTGGGCCTGCTACACTGGCCCAACCAGAATACCTTGGTACGCAGAGAAAGTCATCGATGAGAGCTGGCTCTGGGGATCAGCCCCTGCCTCAACTCCTTGAGCAGGAACTACACTCAGTGATTTGTGTAGGCCCCTGCTCCCGGCACTCCAGCTCAATAGCCTGCAGTCTTGATTTCCTCCTGCCTGTATTCAGTATTGGGTATTGTGAGTAAACATCAGGGTAGCTCCCAGCAACAACAGGTAAATCTAAAAGTGTTGTCATCTGATTGTCTTGTTGCCTTTTCTTTCACAAACTGAGCCCTCCAGCTCCGGATTACAAATAGTGTGTGTTGTGCACGTATCTTTCTTCCATCACAGGGCCTCAACCAGCTACAACATTCCTGGCTAGCCCACCATTTTCCTACCTGGGTACCGAGAGTGTGTGACTGTGTAGGGACTCTGAACTGCATGCATAACTGTCTGATTAATATAGCTTTTAAGCAAATAAACCTGATTACGCCCTCCCTTGTTCAAGTCCCCTGAATAAATCAGATTTAACTTTGTTTGCATTTAACCTGACTGTGGTTCCAGTTTGTGCCACAAGTATTGTACTGTTGCTATTTGCTGTGCTTAACCTTGTTTTACAGGGAGTCCCCAGGGTCAAGCTAGAGGAACCAGCCCTGGTGGTAAGTGCAAACAGTGTGGGTAATTGCCTGGTGAATAAGGGTCATTGTGAAAGTAATTATCGTATATTGTTCAGGCCACTTGAAGGGAAAGGGGTTACAGTGTCCCGGAGGGCTGTACCCAGGTTAGCTTGACCACTAATAACCCTGACTTCTGGGTGGAGGCACCCGTTTCATTACCCAGGCCCCTTTACCTGCTACTAGCCAAGCAGGCAGAGTTAGTAGCCCTTGGGATAGCACCACCTAGGGTTACATCTTGGAGGCTCACTGCTGGGATTTTGTGTCTTCTAGTGGTCAAATTACAAATTATTTTCAAATATAAATGGCTACCCCAACAGAAGTGGCTGTGCACCAGTTGGTGGGGTGGTGTACGGGCAAGAGACTGACCCTATAATGCTTTGCTAATACTGGATATACCTATGGGCATTAGTAAGAATACTGTTGAAGGGGCACTTTCTAAAGTTGAATGTTTGAAAAAAGCTGTAGTGGTCGATCGACAGGCTGATTTAACCGCCCAAACTCTCATGGCCTTGGTGGAGTGTAGCGACCACCTAGACAGTTCAAAGGTACACCAGACTATCACTCCAGAAGGGTTCCCAGCTACCTGGAGGATGATAACCAGAGATAGCAAGGATCCCTTAGAGGATGAGCTCCCACCATTATCTGAGACTTTTGAGGAGAAATTTGCTAAGTTGTTGCTGGAGGAAGGGAAAACTGCAGAGGACTTTAAGAAACTATTCCAGCCACCTGAGGGTGTTCCTTCCCCAACACCCCTCCCACTCCAGCACCTGTTACTGCCCCGCCTTCTGTGCCTGTGCCACTGCTGGCCCCTATATCTGTACCTGCCATTAGTCACGACTCCTACCGAAGGCTGAGAATCTTCTCGGGAACCCTTCCCACCCCCCAAGGGGAGGATGACTGGGAGACCTGGATCGACTGTGTTGCCCCCTTGGTACCCAAGTGACAGTGTGCGGAGGCTGAGAAGTGGAAAAGAATCATAGAAAGTTGGAGGAGCCCCGCCCTTGAAGCCATTAAATTTTTGAGGTCCATGAACCCTGATGCATATGTTCAGAAGTACTTATCTGTACTTGAAGGCAATTTTGGGAGCATTGATTCAGGGGAGACTTTATAGATACATAGATACATAGATACATAGATACATAGACAGTGTCGGCAGATAAGGGCCTATGGCCCACCCAGTCTGCCCATTTGAGCTTGTAAGTTCAGTTTATGTTTTCCTAGAAGTCTGTTGCCCCTTACCCCTGACCTCCAGAATTCCTTTATGTCTATCCCACGCATTCTTAAATCCTATGATTGTTTCAGCCCCCACTACTTCCTCTGGCAGGGTGTTCCACTTGTCCACCACCCGTTCTGTGAAGAAATTCTTCCTAACGTTTCCTCTGAATCATCCTCCCTCCAACTTCATCCCATGCCCTCTAGTCTTGGAACATCTTTTTCGCTTACAAATAGTGTATTCCTGCACCCTGTTCCTCCCAGTAATATACTTGTATGTCTCTATCATATCCCCTCTCTCCCTCCTCTCCTTCAGAGAGTACATGTTCAGTTCCTTCAACCTGTCCTCATAGGACTTGTGATGCAATCCATGCACCATCTTTGTTACCCTCCTCTGAATCTTCTCTACCCTGTCTATGTCCTTACGTAGGTAAGGTCTCAGAACTGTATACTGTACTCCAGGTGGGGCCTCACTTAGTGTCTTGTATAGTGGAATTATGACCTCCTTTTCCTGCTGGTGATGCCCCTGCCTATGCATCCCAGCATCCTATTTGCTTTACCTGTTGCCTTGTCACACTGTTTCCTACCTTGAGGTCATCAGAGATGAAACCCCAAGATCCTTTCCTGCTTGGTGCATGCTATATCCTCACCCCAACTGATATATTGTGTCAGGATTTTGTGCCCCATATGCATTATCTTGCACTTCTTTGCATTGAATTTCAACTGCCAAATCCCTGACCATTCTTCAAGTTTCTGCAGGTCCCTTCTCATTCTGTCTACACCCTCTGGTGTGTCTCTGTTACAGAGCTTTGTGTCACCAGCGAACAGTGAAATTCTGCCTTCTAGGTCCTGCGAATGTCACTGATGAAGATGTTGAATAGGACCGGTCCCAGCACTGATCCCTGTGGTATCCCACTGGTCACTCTTCCCTCTGTGGAGTGACAGCCATTTAGCACCACCCCCTGTGTCCTGCCACCCAGCCAGTTACCTACCCACCACACTACTGTCCTGCCCACAACCATATTCCCCAGTCTGTGTAATAGTCTTCTATGTGGCACAGTGTCAAAGGCCTTGCTGAAGTCCAGATAGGCCATGTCCACTGCCCTCCTCTGATCCACCTCCCTAGTCACCCAGTCAAAAAATTCAATGAGGTTGGTCTAACATGACCTCCCCCTGGTGAAACCATGCTGCCTTGGGTCCTGTAGTCCATTGACAACCAGATGTTCCACCAATCTCTCCTTCAGTAGTACTTCCATGATCTTCCCCACTACTGAGGTGAGTCTGACTGGTCTGTAGTACCCCGGTTCCTCTTTGTTCCCACTTTTGTATAAGGGGACTACATCTGCTGTCCTCCAGTCTTTGGGTACCTCCCCTGTTTCCAGTGATCGGCTAAACAGGATAGCCAGAGGTTCAGCCACCATCTCTCTTAGTTCTTTAAGGACCCTGGGGTGCACCCCATCTGGCCCCATTGCTTTATCAACTCTTATTACTTCCAGTTCCTTCAGGACCCTTTCTAGTGTAAAGGGACTTGTGTCCATTTCTGCACCATTCTCACCCCTTGTACTCCCTTCAGACCCATTACCCTCCTCTTCCTCAGTAAAGACTGAGCAGAAATACCTGTTCAATATGTCAGCTTTACTGTTGTCATCCTCCACACGGCCCCCATCCTCCCCCTTCAGTCTCACTATCCCTCCCTTTGCCTTTCTTTTTTCACTTATGTACCTGTAAAAGGTTTTCCTCTACCCACTGATTTTGCAATGTGTTCTTCTGTCCGAGCTTTGGCTTCCCTTACTGACCTCCCTGCCTCTCTTTGCTTCTCCTGGTACTTCTCCCTATCCCCTTCTGCCTGATGTGGAAATTCCAAGGTACCAAACAATGCAAGGGGGGAAGTTTGTCTGTGTATGTTATTCACCTAGAAAGAGCTCTGCAGAAAGCTTACTGGAAAGGCGGGGTAGCCGCTAGTGATTTGAACCATGTGAGATTGGGGCACATACTGCAACATGCCAAGCATTCTAAACTGCAGATCATCCAGTTAAGGCTCCAGGATAGGAGAGGTAACCCGCCTAACTACTGTGACTTGATAAAAGAACTCCAGAAGACAGAAGGTGAAGAGGGAGATTGTAATTATGGGGTGAGTGCAGCCCAAGTGATCATGGCACCGGAAGACCCTTCCGAAATGGAGACCACTATAGGAGTGTCCCACTGTGAGCTAAATGGTGGGGGGAGGAGTTGCTTAAGGAAGTCAGAAAAGTACAACCAGGTGTGTTCGCTGAGATATCCCCTGCTGACAGAGACCCTGGCCCCAGTCAGGATGTGATTGTTATGAGGGTGGGGGTGCACCATCAGGCATCCTCTACTGAGGGTGGCTTCTCGGCTGAGCTCAAGGAATTGACTGCCACCCTAAAGGAACTTTTGAGACATGGTACACTACCAGCAGAAGTCAGATCACAATCTTCCATTGATGCTCCAGCATCCCCTGCTATGTTTTCCCCAAGGATGCCCCGAGAGTCTGTCATTCGTCACAATTGCGGCAAGGATGGCCATGTAAAGAAGGAATGCTAGTCTCAGAAGGACTTAGAGAAAGTGGTGAATCGGCTCCAAGGAGAGCTTCAGAAAATGAGTCAGTGGTCAAGGGGTGCATGAAATGACTACAGTGAAGGCTTTGGCCATCCTAACTCAAACCCCTCTGTGGATAAATCATCTGTCCAGGCTCCTGCTGTTGTCCCTCCAGACTGGCCCAAAATAGTGGGCCCTTCAATGAAGACTACTGTGGCTGTGAATGGTATTCTTACTCAGGCTGTGCTTGACAGTGGGTCGTAAGTGACCACTGTATTTCAGGACTGGTATGACAAACACTTATCTGATGTGCCATTACAATCCCTGGATAGCCTACATGTGTGGGGGCTGAGCAACAAGTCTTATCCCTACCTAGGATATTTCCACCTTTGGTTGTCTTTTCCTGCAACTGTAACTGGTGTAGAGGAGCAAGTAGAGACACTGGCCCTAGTGTGTCCCCCCATCGGACTGTATGATGGGGGTTCCCCTGTTAACTGGAACAAACGCCCACATGTCTGGGAAACTAGCACAACTCTGCCATGAGAAACAAGGGCAACTGACTGGACAGGCCCTAAGAATTCCAGCTTTAGTAAAAAGGGCATATGACTTACAACAGAAACCCAATGAAGAGGACCCAGATGAGCCAGTGGAGATAGTGTGGAAAAAGGAACCTGACTCCTTGGTATTGGCCCCCAACGCCCAGTGCACAATCCATGGAGAAGTCCACCTAAAGAGAAATGTAAAGAATAAAATATTAATGTTGGATGCACCAGGTGATGGAAAGTTGCCAAAAGGATTATTGGTTAAATCCAGCATCTTGCTTGTCTGTGCCCATGCCTATGCATGACGAGTGATGGTCCAGATTCAAAATGTGTTAGATTGTGAGGTCCGGGTGAACGGAGATTGCACTCTAACTACAGTACACTGTGCAGACACTGCAGTATTACCCAATAACAAGTACTCTGGCCAAAAGGAGAGAGTGACCCCGTACTTATTTGACTTTGGTGATTCCCCGCTGCCAACAGAATGGAAGGCTAGGATTAACAAGAAACTCGCCCAGAGAGACCAAGTGTTTTCGTTAAAAGAATGGGACATGGGGGGGCGCAAATGAGCACCTAAACAGTAGGACGTGATCTACTTGAGCTCCGTAACCTAGAGACTAAAATAAGTTAAAATTTTGGCTTTTTGAACCGTATCACCAATTCTAGCAACATCGTAAGTTCACACTATACAGCTATGGATGAATACTTGGTAAATGTGTCCAGTAAACTCACTAAAAATGCGAGGAAAAATCTGAAGAAACAGCCAGCTGGGCCCTCCTCCAAAACGTCATGCCCTATATCCTTCTCGGTGGCAGAACTGGCGGTCTTGGGATGCGAGGTGACTACATAGGTCATCGCTGCTCTTAATCCCTGCTTGGAGAAGAAGGAAAACAAAATTGAAGCTAAACTGCAGGACATTGCTGAGCGGACAGTGGCCCATGGGGAAAGACTGGTGGAGGTGGAAGAGCACACATCAAGGGTAGAAGACACCCTACACCCGCTACCCGATAAAGTAGCTGCGCTGGAGAGAGATCTGGAAGCTCTTGACTATCAGGAAAATTATCACTGTCGCACGAACCTGTGCCTACGAGGTCTCCCTGAGGGTCAGGAAGGCACAGATGTGCTGAAGTTCTGTGCGGAACAGCTGCCTAAAATTTTGAAACTGCATCCGAAATGGGGGAAACACAAGATTGAGCCCACGCACCACGCTGTAATGTCAAAGCCAGGACCAGGCCAACCTCCTTGAAGCATTATTATCCACTATCACAACTTCCAAGATCGGGAAGAAGTTATTAAAGCCTGCCAAAATAACCAGCCAATTGAAATTAATGGTGTTAGAGTCTATATTACACAGGATTACTCAACCAGGCTCCTTAAGAAACACCGAGTTTTCAATGCTGTGATGGCCCAGCTGAGGGAAATGCGTATTGAGAACTTTATGGCTTACCCGGCCATCCTGAAAATTAGACACACGGGAGCTACATTCTCCTTTTGGAATGTGGACAAGGCCAATGTTTTTGTTAACGACCTCAAAAAGAAGGTGGGCTGAAGCAGGTGTCGGGAACAGTCCTTTACACTAATAGTTTCCCCAGTGATCACGAACAGTTAACTGTGGTTGTTGTTACTTGTTTCAAGGAACCCTATGAATTTGGTTGAACTGGCCCTATTATGTTTAGAGTGTGCCCTCCTGAGCCTGCAGTTGGATAAGTGGTTGGGATGCGCCTTGCCTACGATGCCTGCATGCCGTGGGAATGGTGATTTATGGCGATTGAACCAGCAACTGAAGAGAGACTGTTTCAAGGTAGGCCGGGAGAGGTGATCGGCGGTTAGGGCCTGGCACGTTTACTATTGTTACCGCACTGCCTGCTCTGCTGACCTCCAACTGGGTCAGATATTTGGGCGCTCATATAACTTTGCTGATGAGATCAGCTGGGGGTTAATATTTTGTATACTCGTGGTGGCCTCTCCATGCATTTGGGAGTAGAGGAGAGTCGAGGGATGTTAAGGAGACGGCTCACTTTGATGCGCCCTTCACTGTACTTCACAGGGTTTAAATATTAAATGGGTAGTTTTTCCATTGCTGAAGCATGGATCCAGGTTCTTTTCAGGGTTTTAAAGGGTTGGTCTCTGGGGTGGGGGTGAGAGGGATGGCTGTTCACGTGCAGATGGAGGGTACATAGCCATGCAGAAAGATAGGCGAGGGATGATGCGAGTTGGGGGGGAGGCAGGTGAAGAAAGAGACACTATGGAATAAGATATTAATTGCAAAAATTATATGTGTAATTGATGATAGAATAGGGGGCTGGGGTAGGGGGAGGAAGTGGGAGGACTCGCATGGGTGTACTACAGGATTACATTGGGGGTAAATTGTATGTTACAATGTTCTTTGTTTAATGTTGTTCAACTGTTTTCTTGTGTTGATTTTTTTAAGAGGTTCACCAAGCTATACATATTGCAAATGCTGTCATGGATAGGTATGCTGATGTCCTGGAGGGAAGGAGACAAAATGCAGATAAAATGGTGGCACATAATGATCTAATCATACAATCCTGGAATGTGCGGTGTTTCTCTTCTCTAGTTAAGAGGAATGCTATTTTGATGGCCCTACGAAGGGCGCATGTGCAAGTAGCCTTATTGCAGGAAACACATTTGACATCGATGGAACACAGAAAGCTTAAGAGGGGATGGGTGGGAGCATGCTATTCCTCTTCATTTAATTCCCGTAAGAGGGGGTGGCGGTCCTGATACACAAAAACCTACCCTTACAGATCACAAAAGTGTGACTGGACCCTAAAGAAGGTAGATATGTGTTTGTATCCGGACTTACATGGTGTACAAGTTACATTTGGGAGTATCTATGCACCAACAAACTTAGATCCGGAGTTCTTTAGTAAAATCTTGGATATATTAGTGAAAGAAGAATTTGAGAACCTCATTATGGGAGGGCATTTTAACTGCACACCAGACGCAGTCTTGGATCATTCATTGGGTAGAGGGCGGCGGGACCAATGCATCAGGAAATGGAGAGAGGGGACTGCAGAGCTGAACATGGTTGATGTGTGGAGGACGGCAAGCCCCCAAGGAAAGGAGTTTACTTTCTACTCCAACCCCCACAAGACATGGTCCAGAATAGACCACGTATATGTTGCGCTGAGTTGGTATGAAAGGCTGGGAAGGGTGAAGCATGGGCCTATACAGCTCTCAGACCATGCAGTGGTAACAGCATCTTTCAGGTTGCCGAAGGAAAAGGGGGATACATATTCGAGGAAATTCCCTACGTATATGTTGGGGTCGCAAGAGTTTCAGAAATACTTAAAGGACCAAATTCAATTTTATAAAGACACCAGTGCCCTGACTGCCTCCTCCAAACAAACCTTATGGGATGCTGGTAAGGCCTATATGTGGGGTGCAATTATAGGTTATATGGCAAAGTATAGAAAGGATAAGCTGGAAAAATAAAGGGACCTTCAAAACAAAGTGAGGGTATTAGAGGGAAGGGCGGCAAGGGGTGAGGGAGGTGATGAGGTGCTGCACACATTGGCAGTAACCAGGAAGACACTGAACTCTCTATTGTTAGATGAAACCAAGATGAGGTCATATTATTTGAAACATAGGATATATGAATGGGGTTATAAGCCAGGCCCCCTATTGGTAAATTTGGTCAAGGGCAGGAAGTGTCCAATGCATATTGTGGGCATTAAGAATGTACAGGGTCAAACTGTCACTAAGTATAAGGAGATAAGAGGAGTATTTAAAGAATATTATGAAACATTATATCAGACAGAAGGAGGGAGGAAGGAAGAAAGGAAGGAAGGAAGGAGGGGTGTATGCAGGAATTCCTTAATTGATACCAGCTCCCTCAGCTAACAGAACACCAGCAAAAAATGTTAGGTAGGGAAATTACTAAGGATGAAATTGGATCAGTGATCAATACTGTAAAGTCTGGGAAGGATCTATGGCCCAATGGATTGCCTGCCAAATATTATAAAATAATGAAAGATGAAATTCGGGAGATCGTATGGGAGCTGTTTAAAGAAGGGAGAGAAAGGGGTGAGTTACCTGCAACATGTGGCAGGACTATGGTGTGCCTTATCCCTAAGCCAACTAAAGATTTAATGGAGTGCGCATCCTATAGGCCCATATCCCTTTTAAATAGTGACGTCAAGATATATGCTAAGATCCTAGCCACTAGGTTAGAGGGCATACTGACAGAGTTGATCCACCCAGATAATACTGGCTTTATGCAGAGGAGGCACTCATATCACAATATAAGAAAGGTTCTTAATCTCCTGGAACAATTCACTCAACCCGGGGAGGGGGCGGCCATCCTGTCTATGGATGCGGAAAAGGTATTCAATAGGATCGAATGGCCATACCTCTTTGAAGTTTTGAGACAGTTTAGTCTAGGGAGATTATGTAAGAATGGTTGGGGTACTCTATGAGACACCCAAGGCTGCAGTGTTAGTGAATGGAACACTCTCAGAGCAATTTACACTACACAGGGGTACAAGACAGGGGTGCCCCTTATCTCCCCTACTCTTTGCAATGGCGGTGGAACCACTGGCCATAGCCATCAGGGAAGACCTGAGAATACATGGGGTGGCGGGGAAGAGCAGTAGGCAGCATAGGATTATGCTGTATGTCGATGACATGATATTATACATTAACGAACTCTCCCAGTCCATGCCAGCTCTATTGGAGATTGTATCTCAGTTTGCACTTCTTCCGTATATAAACTCAATTTGGAAAAATCGTAGATTAAGTTTTTAGGGCAGGAGGCGAGAGGAGGAGGTAATACATGGGGCTTACGTTGAGTGTGATCATCTTTTACTTACTTAGGTGTTAAAATAGGGAGGGACCTTAAGTCCTTATATAAATTAAATTACAGTTTCCATTATTAAAATTGGTGATAGATGAGTTAAGCAGATGGAGAGCCCAGCCCATTTTGTGGCTGGGCCGCATAAATCTAATTAAGATGAATGTATTGCCTAGATTGTTGTACCCATTACAAATGTAGCCCATGGGGTTAACAGGGAAAGATATTAAGAAATTTGAGAGGGCATGTTCTAAATTCCTTTGGCAAGGGAAAAAAACAAGGGCTAGTCTAAACAAACTGAAGGTGGACAAGGGTAGGGGGGTTGACTTACCCGGATATGAAGTCCTACTACTTGGCAGCACAAATTAGGATTATCAAAGATGGGGTATATCGGCCTAGAGAGGCTAGCTGGCTAGACTTGGAAGAGGCAGGCCAGGCTGTTCGGCTATCCTCCTATCTGGCTGAGGGGGGGGGAGAAGAGCTTATATAGGCAGAGAAGTTCATAACATCTTAGTGGGTAGTGTAATAGATAGCTGGGAACAAATTAAGAAAATGGTTGGGCATCAGAATGGGGAAACATTCATAGTGCCATTGGTAGATAATCCCTTTTTTGTACCAGGAGTGGGGAACCCCTCATTTCGAGTCTAGGAAAGGGGGAAAATCCTATGCCTCAATGATTTAAGGACCCGAGGTGGTGTTTACCCATTCAGTGAACTTAGGGAAGGGTTGGGACTACCGGCCACTCACTTATTTAGGTACTTCCAAGCCAGAAAGTACATTCAGGATATAGAGAGACAGAGGGAGCCAGACTCCCAACTCCAAGGGCTTGAGAGTCTGTTACATCAAGTTAAGCAAGAACCCAAAGGTATAATAAGGAGAGCCTCTCATGCCTTACGAGCTCAGTTAGCAAGACAGGACCATTAAAACTAGTGCCTATGGGAGAGGGATCTGGGAGTGGTCTTAACAGAGGAACAATGGGCACTGATGAGAGACGTACATCAGGGGCTCTTGATGTGCAATAAATGTAAAGAAGCAGCATATAAATTTGTGCACAGACTCTACAGCTCCCCGGTGGCAGTTAATAGGTATAACATGACTGTTTCTGCAATATGCCAGGGATGTGGTGCTGCCTTGGGTACATACATCCACTCATTTTGGTCGTGCCCGGTACCTCAATCATTCTGGGAAGTGGTAGCAAAGGAGCTGACGGACATGAGGGGCCGTAATACTCCGGCAGCATCACTTTTAATGCTGTTTGGCCTGGAAGATGCAGACCGAGATGATTGGTCTTCTGCTGAGAGGTAGGTCAGAACTTTTGGCATTAGCACGCCAGTGTATCTAAATACATGGGTTTCTGGGGATAGGCCTACCTTAATGCAATGGAGGAACCTAGCTTTGTGAAGCCTTGAAGCTCAAAAACCTGACGAGCAAAGCTAGGGGACGGAGGAGACCTTCATAGATATGTGGGTGCCATTCTGGAATACCATAGGTCCTGCGGAAAGGGCGCTGATAAGCTGAGATCCATGACCATGGAGAGTAAATACTCAGGGGCTGAAATCCCCCACTTCTATAAGATGGAGATGGTGGGTTTAAACTACTAAATATATTATGATACTCATGACTGGTTGTGACAGAACTATGGCATCAGATTGGAAAATGTATTAACGGACAGCACATCGTAGGGATGGACTTCTTTTTTTATGTAATAGATAGCTTATACCTCTGATTAACTGTTTCTTTCCTTTGTTTCTTTTTATATCTGTTGTATGTTATATTGTATGGACTGTATGGGGGGGGGCAATATATTAATTATGCCTGAAATGGTTTTTGAAATGGCCTGAAGAAAATGCCCAGTATATAATGGAATGAGAAATGTTGTTGTTGTCACAGTGTTAATAAGACAACCAATAAAGGTTTATCAAAAAAAAGAATGACATGGGGTAAAATTAGAGGCAGAGCATCATGCCTGCACATGATGACCGCCATTTTGTAGAGAGATCCCTGATGCTCTCGCCTCAGTGGACACATAGATGATGGAGGAGACACCTGCAGGAGATGCTCGCTGCTGACTTGAAACAGGAATCAAGAAGCCCATATGCCTCTCCTATTGTGGTTGTGCATAAGAAGAATGAATTGGTGAGGATGTGTGTTGATTATCGAACCCTGAACTGGCGGACCATCCCAGATCAACACACCATGCCCAGTATACAAGATGCCCTGGATTGCTTGAATGGGAGCAAATGGTTCTCAGCACTGAATCTTCGCAGCAGATATTACCAGATTCTGATGGCCACAGAGAACCATGAGAAAACCGCCTTCATCTGTCATTGGTGTTCTATGAATTTCTGAGAATGCCACAGGGGGTTTCAGGTGCCCCGGCCACCTTTCAGCGATTGATGGAACGTGCAGTGGGAGATATGAACTTGCTGGAATGCCTAGTGTACCTAGATGATGTCATTGTGTTCAGACGCACATTAGAGGAGCATGAGACCCAACTGTTTAAAGTCCTAGACCGATTGGAAGACTTTGGCCCAAGCTGTCCATTGACAAGTGCCATTTTTTTCAAACCTTTGTGAAGTATGTGGGGCACATAGTATCTGCAGAAGGGATAGAAACTGATCCCAGTAAGGTCAAGTCACTGACTACTTGGCCCCAGCCCCATAACTTGAAAGAACTACAACATTTCCTGGGGTTCTGTGGCTACTACCGCAGGTTCATAAAAGACTATTCCAAGGTGATTCGCCCGCTCCTGAATCTCACCCAGGGTTACCCCCATACCAACCGTAAATACAAGAAATGGGCTGTCAAAGAACCAAGAAGGTATACTACTGAACAGGTGAACCTTTTGTGCCCTGCTGGACACCCGAATGTGAAGCAGCCTTCCACGAAGTCATATACCAGCTCACCCACGCCCCCATCCTCGCCTATGCTGACCCTACCAAGCCCTAAGTGCTGCATACGGACGCGAGTCTGCAGAGCCTAGGAGCTGTGCTGTATCAAGACCATGACGATGGTTTGAGACCAGTGGCTTTTGCCAGCAGGAGCTTGACCACATCAGAACGAACCTATCCTGTGCACAACCTGGAGTTCCTTGCCCTAAAATGGGCCATTGTTGACCAGTTTCATGAGTACCTCTATGGGGCAAAGATATTGGTGAAGACCGACAATAACATGTTAACCTATGTACAGACTTCAGCTAAGTTGGATGCCACTGGGCACCGGTGGCTCTCTGATTTATCAACCTATGATTATGTTGTATCAACAGGCCAGGAGTGAACCATATTGATGCTGACACCCTGTCATGAAGGCCAGTCTCCAAGAGTGAGTGGGTCAGGTTGTCTGAACCTGACATCCTAGCATTGTGTCAAAAGTTTGACAGAGATGAACAGATGTCTGTGGACACAGTGGACTGTCTGGTAGATTGCTTGGGCCCTCCTGATACCTGCATACCGGCTGCCTATTGCCATTTCTCTGCTCTAAATATTAGTGCACTACCTCAGCTTGACAATGACAGTATTCAGTGGGCTCAATCCTAAGATCCTATGATTCAACCCACACTTCATGCCCTGCATACAGGGAAAGATGTGTCTAAGTTGTGTTCCCCTGACTTGTGAACTGCCCTATTGTTTAAAGAAGACTCCAGGTTGAAGTTACTCAATCAGTTGTTATACAGAGAGACAGTGGATCATAGTGGTCAAGTAGACAAGCAACAATTGGTCCTGCCCACGTATTTAAAACACTTGGTACTGAGGTCCCTCCACAATCACATGTGGGGCACTCGGGATTAACAGGACTCGACCTGGTACGATCTCGATTTTACTGGCCTACTATGGGGGTCGATGTTGTGCACCATGTAAAGGCCTGTAGTCATTGCCTCCAAAGAAAAGCCCTGCCTCAGAGGGCTGCCCCGATTGTCAATAACACTACCAGCACCCCCATGGAACTGGTCTGCATAGATTTTTTGTATTTAGAACCTGATCAACGGAATATTTCAATATGTTAGTGGTTATGGATCATTTCATACGGTAAGCACAAGTTTTTCCAACTAAAGATCAAAAAGCCTCTACCGTGGCCAAGGTGCTAGTGGAAAAATTCTTTGTCCACTATGGTGCGTCCCCAGCGGATCCACTCTGACAAAGGCAGAGACTTTGAAAGTAGGCTAATCAAAGAAATGCTGTCTCTGTGGATGGTGTGGAAGTCAAGAACCACCCCATATAACCAGGGCCCCGATTTTTCTGCGGCACATCGTAGCAAAGTTCTGCGGCAGTAGTTCTCATTTGCCACAGAACTTCATGCACTAACACCAATTTCAAGTGCAATTCTATGCACATTTTTACCTCTTAATTTTTTCCTTTTTTTGTTTTTTTGCCATATCAACAATGCACGCCGTAACACAGTCATTTTATGGGTGTTTGTCACCAAATTTCAACATAGCCAATTTAAGATCCTCTGCTCGTGAACAGTATCACTGTGATTTTATTAATCTGTCTGGAACATTGATTTCAAGATACTCGATCGTGCCCATTCTGGCGCTACAAGGGTGGAAACACATTTTGGTCAGATGTGAAAAATGACAGCTGTACTACTCATAAGACAGTGTGTGAAATGGCAATGTTGAAACTCTGAGTGAAAATATTAAATTTAGAACTTACGAGCCTGCGTAGGAACTCGCGCAACGACGTCATTAAACAGTCATTTTGGAATTTTTTCACCAAATTTCAACATAGCCATTTCAAGACCTCTGCTCATGAACAGTGTCACTGTGATTTTCTTAATTTGTCCCGTACATTGATTTCAAGATAACCGACCGCGCCATTCTGGCGCTACAAGGGTGGAAACACATTTTGGGTGAGATGTGAAAAATGACAGCTGTACTACTCATAAGACAGTGTGGTGAAATGGCAATGTTGAAACCTGGAGTGAAATATTGAAATTTGCGAACTTACGAGCCCTGCGAGAACTGCGCAACGACGCTGTTAAACAGTCATTTTTGAGTTTTGCATCACTTTCAACATGGGAGTTTTGGCCACCTTCTCATGAATGATGTCACTGTTATGGCAGTATTTGGTCCTCAAGGGTGATTTCCGCAGTCACCGCGCCGAAATCACCCTTCGAGCCCCGAATAACGCCAGGACAGTGACATCATTCATGAGAAGGGGTCCCAAAAACCCCATGTTGAAAATTTGGTGCAAAAATTCCCAAAAATGCCTGAGATATGCAATAAAGTTGAACCCCTCCTATCTAGCCCATTATACAGCTTACCGGCATTTCCTCAGTTCGCGGTCGCCTTTGAAGAATGCAGACGTGTTCCCGGGTCCACCAAGATCGTCGCGGCTGAGTCCCGGAGGTAAGTATGGGGTGGGGGTGTGGGGAGGCTGGGTGCGCAGGGTGGGTGCGGATGTGGGAGGGGGCTCGGAGAGCCAGGGACAGTTTTTGTTTTACAGGAAAAAAAAAAGACGCTATGGGATTGCTTGCCACGCTGGGTGGGCCCCAGCGCACAATGACTTTGGGGGGGCGTCAGCCTACGGGGATTGGGCACCCCCACGGCAAAAAAAACTATTGGCACGCTTGCCACGCTGGGGTGGGCTCCCAGCGGCACAAGGACCTTGGGGGCGCTCAGCCGATGGGGATTGGGCAACCCTCGGCAAATCATTGATTGCCACGCTGGGGTGGGCTCCAGCGCTGGCATGTAAGCATTTGGAGGGGATACTCAAGCCGCACCGGGATTGGGCACCCCGGCCGCAATGAAGCGGACGTCTTGTTCTGCGGGCGGCCGCCAATTCCACGGGTGATGGCAAATTCCGAGGATATTTCCGTGGTTTGCCGCATCCGCGGAATCGCAGAAAACTCGGGGCCCTGCATATAACCTGCAGGGGGACCCTCAACCAGAACGTTTTAACCGGACCCTTCTAGACATGCTGGGCACCCTCCATCCAAAAGACAAGCATAAGTGGAGCCAGCAGATTAGCACCTTGGTACACGCATACAATTACACCAAAAATAATGCTTCTGGGTTCTCCCCCTACTGCCTCATGTTTGGGAGGGAGGCCTGACTGCCAGTTGATGTCTGCTTGGGGTCTCTCCAGATGGGGTCCAAGCCAAAAACTACCTGCAGTATGTACAGAAACTGAAAGCTCAATTGAACCATGCATATCAACTGGCCCAGACAATGGCCGCCAAGATAAATCTCGCCATCAAAGAGAGGCACAATAAAAAAGTAAAGGCTCAAAGGCTACGGCCCGGAGACCGTGTGTTGTTATGCACTTTGGGACTACATGGCAAGCACAAAATTGCTGATAGGTGGCACCGTCTTCCTCATGTAGTAGTTGGAAAGTTGGATGATCTACCAGTGTACAAGGTACGCCCAGAGAATAACTCCAAAGCTGTCAAGACCATGCACTGTAACTACTTGCTGCCTATCAGCCAACTTATTATTGAAGCTGAGCCAGCAGACATTGCCTCCCCTGGGCCGGTGACTCATGGTGCTGCAAAAATGAGACAGAGTCAACCTACCCCAGCAGTTACAGATTTAAGGTTTCCCCCACAGCAGGCCCAGAATGATAGTTACTGTCAGTCCACTTCTGATGAAAGTGACTATGGTAATGCCTATTATCCCTCCTATGAACTGAGTCAATTGTTTCATGGAAATCCTATGCAGAATCGTGGGGAGGAAGCTGGGACTTCTGGACTTGCCTAACCCCCCAGCTTTGTCCTTAGAGCCAATGCTCCCTGAAAGTGAAATGCAAAGTATCACGTCTGAGGCTGTGGACTCCCTGTGTTTAGTGGAACTGTGTGACTTGCCCGAAGAAGGGTCTAATGGTCTGAGTCTCTCTGGTGACACACGAGAACTTGAACAACAATATGAGAGTGCGGACAGCCCCCCTTCAGTGCCACAAAGCCTAATTGTGCCTGAACCTTCTCTAAATGAGCCAAGTGTTGTGGAGACAGAGCCTACAGAGCAAGAAGCTGACAGTGCTCCCAGTTTGGACATTCCTATCCATGTAGAGGCACCCCTCACGACTGATGAAAGCTCCAAAGTTAGTGCCGAAAGTACAGAGACTGTGGCTGTTTCCCACAGAAAGACTGGCCAAGCTGTCAAGCCAGTATTGCGTCTCAGTTATGATTCTCCCAGGAGACCAGTGGATTTGCCTCTCAATGTGGTTCACAAAGGTGTTTATATTTCTCAGAGCTCACTACCCAAACTGAGCTTAATGGCCAATTCCAGGTTGATTGTTCTTCCTTCTCAATATGGTGCCCCTGCCCCATCCAGCCCCAAGTTAGCTGATAGGGAAGGGCCCCCTCCTACATTGTTTAATGTACAGGAAGTTATAAAATGAATCAGTATTATGTTGTCACAAGTATGTTAATCATAGTGGAATCAGTATTACCTGTATGAAACATGCATAAGTATTGTCCTTATGGATATAGTATCATGAAGTGTAGTGAATATGTATAGTAAAGTAATAAGTTTATGTTAACTGATGCATGATGGTATAGACTTGATGCAGACACCAAGTTTTCCCAGGCAAGGAAGGGTGTAACCCTCACAAATGGGGTTCCCGAAAAGTCTTCCTTGACCTTGCTTAAATACTCAGTGCCAGGCTGGTGTCCTGGGTTTTAGCAGTTTAAATGTATTGCCATAGAGTGCCAGTATAGCCTCTGTGTATTATCTTTAAGAACTGCCTGGATTGCAGTCATAAATAATCTGAGAGGGAGCTCTGTTAGAAGATGTACTTGTTTGCGGATCATTTGTTAGAGTAGTAATAATATTGCAGTTTGTTCTAACCTGCCTTCTTTGCAGCATGGACAGTTCTGTTTGTTTCCATCATCTTGGTCCTGGACTGTCAGAATGGACCAATCAGTACATTTGGGACTCTAAAATGGAGCCTGTCTACAGGGGCTTGGAGGGCCAAAACTTGTAGGAATTGTAGATTTGGGCTTTTGGCCCCTAAAATAACCTGGAGGGGGAGCCCTGTTGTGACTGACAGACAGATCAGCCAACCAAACCTTTTGGATCTTGGGAAAGTCCCACACTGCTTGCAGTTTCAGTTAGATCTGAGTTGGGAAGTGAAGAAGTAACAGCTCGAGATAGTTCGAGCAGCAATCCAATAGTGGATTCATTGGGAGAACTGTGGAAAGGCCTGAGTTTGGCCTGCATGCCTGCCTGCTCTCCCTGAGAGGAACCTGTGCTTTTTCGGACTGAATATAAATTTGGAGAGTGAATTAAGCCATTGAATTGTGACCAGGCTTTAACCTGAATAAGACAGAGGATTTGCTGAATGTGATCGGCCTGTCAGGACTTCCAGCTACCTTTGAACTCCCAGATTGTGCAGAGACTCTGTACTTGCTACTGGAGAGCCATTTGCCTGGTACAGTGGAATTTCCTTACATGTGAATGCTCAGTGTGCTTATAGTGGGTTGTGATTTGGTTCCCCACTGTGTGTCTGAACTGTGTTTTGATTGCTGGAGGCTGTATCCAGCTCCACGGACTGAATCCGTATCCATTTCCATTTGCCTGGGCCCTGCTACACTGGCACAACCAGAATACCTTCTGTGTACAGAAAGTCATCGACAAGAGACCGGCCTGGGGATCAGCCCCCTGCTCAACCCCTTGAACAGGAATGATGCCTCGGTGATTCGTGTGGGCCCTGCTTCTCTGGGCACTCCAGCTCAAGAGCCTGCAGTCTTGATTTCATTCCTACCTGTGTCCAGTATTGGGTATCGTGGAGTAAACATCAGGGTAGCTCCCTGCAACAACAGCTAAATCTAAAAGTGTTGTCACTTGATTGTCTTGTTGCCTTCTTTCACAAACTAAGCCCTCCAGCTCCGGATTACAAATAGTGTGTGTTGTGCATGTTGCATTCTTCCATCACAGGGCCCCAACCAGCTGCACGTTCCTGGGTAGCTCACCATTATACTACCTGGGTACCCAGAGTGGGTGACTGTGTAGGGACTCTGAACTGCATGCATAACTGTCTGATTAATATAGCTTTTAAGCAAATAAACCTGATTACGCCCCTCCCTTGTTCAAGTCCACTGAATAAACAGATTTAACTTTGTTTGCATTTAACCTGACTGTGGTTCCAGTTTGTGCCAAAAGTATTGTACTGTTACTATTTGCTGTGCTTAACCTTGTTTAACAGGGGGTCCCCAGGGTCAAGCTAGAGGAATCAGCCCTGGTGGTAAGTGCAAACAGTGTGGGTAATTGCCTGGTGAATAACAGTCATTGTGAAAGTAATTATTGTATATTGTTCAGGCCACTAGAAAGGAAAGAGGGGGGTTACAGTGTCCCGGAGGGCTGTGCCCAAGTTAGCTTGACCACTAACAACCCCTGACCTCCGGTGGAAGCACCTGCTTAATTACCGAGGCCCCTTAACCAGCTACTAGCCAAGCAGGCAGGGTAGTAGCCCTTGGGATAGCGCCACCTAGGGGCTACATCTTATTTCTGATATCGCGGCCTTGTTACTTGGGTTACTTGGTAAAGGTAGACAGAAGCAAGCAAAGCCCATCAGGACTGTCTTCCACACCGTGTGGACGTACATATTAGAAACCCAGGTGTTTGTTTTGCACCTTATGTTTTACATTGTGTGTACAGCACCCAGTGTCCTTGGGAAAGGATGCAATATAAATAAAGATTGCCTTGCCTTACTGGAAACCGGAGTCAGATAGGAAGAGAAGGTAGTCCTGTACAGTATTCACAGGACATGTAAACAGGTCCACTGAATGGGAAGCACACCATACGGAAAAGCACTTCCATTTCAAAGAATAGGTCTGTCTCATAGAAAACCTGCTATCTGCAAGCACAACATCAGCCACCTAGGGTGAAACCCCCAAAATGGTCAATGGCTATGTCTTCAGGAGTGAGGAATGCAGATGCAGAGACTGCAAGACAGGATAAACCAGGGACCCCTGATCCTGCGGTAGCAGACTCTGACAAAGGGTAGATCGGAACAGGAGGCACCACTGCCAGATGCTGAGGAAGTGGAAACCATACCAGGTGAGGCCAGAAGGGAACCACCAGTATGAGAGCAGCATGCTCTGCCCACAGCTTGAGCAGAACCCTCTGAATCAGAGGGATCAGAGGAAAGGCACAAAGGACAGGGACAATGTGTCTCATCAAAAACTCCATGCCTTGTAGTGAGTGAGCACAAACGCAAACATTTTGCGTTGTATGGGGAATCTGGATGACCCCATCTTGCTAAGTCATTTACCATGGAGGTCAGCAGTTCCCACTCATGCACCAGGAAGTGAAACCTGCTTAGCCTGTCTTCCAAGGCTTTTTGGATAACTGGGTGAAACATGGCCAGTAGCTGAGAGCCATGATACATCATCACTCCCACACTCTCATTGCTTCCCTGCACAGGGGGAAAGAGTGAGTGCCCCCTTTCCTGTTTATGTAGTGCACGACTCTGACATCGTCTGTCCAAATTAGCAAGGAACTGAGGCTGAGGTGCTCCTGGAAAGCCTGAAGAGCAAGCAAAACAGCCTGTATCTCCAAATTTACATCATCCTAGATAACACATAATGACTTCTGTGTGTCAGCTGGGCATGGGCAACAGGAGCCCCTACCTTGTCTGAAGGCAGGAAGGCCCCGCCCATCACTGGGACCAGCATCGCTTCAATATATTGGAGGAGCTCACAAGGAACAAGTACAGATCTCAGTACATTTACTGTAACACCTAGTTCCTCAAACAACTGTCTCGTTCTGGATGATGTTTACAAAATCGCTTCCCTAGATGGGGCATTCAGGAGCCAGTGATCCAGATACACAAAGACATAAAGCCCTTTCTTCTGGAGGGCTGCTGCCAGAACAGCTAAGCATTTGGTGAATACCAACAGTGCCGAGGATAAGCCAAAGGGCAAGACTTGGAGCTGATAATGACTGCCCTCCAGCATGAAGCGGAGATACTATGTGGCACTTGTGAATCTCAGTATGAAGGTATGCATCCTTCACGTCCTGGGCATGAAGCTATTCCCCCTTTTGTAGGGGATGAGAGTCTGAAGAGACACCATTCAAAACTTTATGAATAGGTTTATGTCTCTGAGGTCCAGTACAAGACGCAAATCTCCTGTCCACTTCGGAACCAAGTAGTATCAGGAATATAACCTTTTCTTTCTTTCTTGGAGCTGAATGGGTTCAAGAGCCAACTTGGTTATAAGCAACTGAGCCTCCTCTAACAGAAGGGACATGTGGCCTGAAGGATAATGAGAAGGAGGTAGAAGGCAAACTGCAAGGGCAGACAGCAACTCCAGAACATACCCTTCCTACTATGTTCAGTACTCACTGTCCATTGTGATCTCCCTCAGCTTTGACAGATGAAGGAAAATCCATCCCCACCTGCTCCCTGGAGGCAACAGTGGTGGTGGTGGTGGGGGGGGGGGCAGAGTGGCAGGGGCATAGCCTGGGCCGATACCTTTGGGAGCATTTGCATGGGTATTGAGGGTAGGGGACCACCACTACCATTTTGTGCTTGTGACTGCTGACAGGAGGCATGGCCACCATGGCAGCAAGCCTATGAACCAAGCCCATACCATGCCCCCCCCGGAAGGGTTTAGAGGTCAGAGATTTGGGTTACCTTAAAGTCATCCTGTTGGATAGACACTCATATAGAGGACTTTCAACATCACTCCCACACAGTCTAGAGTCTCTGAAAGGGCATTCAGTGCAACATGTTGTATATCAGTAGCAAATCCATCTACCCTAAGCCCGTAGTATCTCTAAAGGCATGTGCTGGAGATAGCAGTGATGGCAGCATAAAATTACAGCATCAATAAGTAGAATATTTTAAATAAAGTTGAATAAACAATGGTGTTGTTTATTGGCAGGTCAACGAGCGGTTAATGGTGGGAGAAAGAAGTGAGGAGCAATTGGGCCACCCATTATCATATAGGTACCTACGTTGTATGTCATCATGGGTGCCCCAGCTAGCAAATGTTTCTGAGTAGTCCTGATGCAGATGGCTTACAGTTCCAAAGTCATGGCCCAATTGAGGAGACGTTCTCGATGAAGATCAAGTGTTGGGTTTTTTTCCACCCTAATGGTCACCCCTCCCCCCAGCCCCAAGCCTCACAACCCAAGGCCAAGCTACAAGTCTGGGGCCATGCACCATGGGCCTGTTGCTTAAGCATAGAGTCTGTTAGCAGAAAATAACTGCTTGGCCTGTCCAGTCTGCACAGATGGTCCCTGCCTAGTCTGCCTCCACAGACCCTAACTGGTCTCCAGCCACCTCCTCCTCCCCTGCCTATTCACTAATATTCCTTTATGTCTATCCCTATACATGCTTGAAGCCCCTACTCTTTTGCCTCCTCCACTTCCACTGGCAGTCTATTCTGGGCATCTACCACTCTTTCATTGAACCAGTACTTCCTCACATCCCTCTTTACTCCCCCCACACACACACATGAGGTACTGTCTCTCTATCATGTCCCCTCTTGCTCTCCTCTCTTCCAGGGTGTACATGTTGCAATCCCTTAGTCTCTCCTAATAGGGATTTTGCTGCAACCCCCTGCACCATTTTAGTTGCCCTACTCTGGAATGCCTCACCCAGTCTATGTCCTTTCTGATGTGCCGTTTCCAGACCTGGATACAGTGCTCCAGATGGGGTCTTATCTGTGAGCGATACAGTCGCAATACCACCTCCCTCCTCCTACTGAAGATATCCCTCCCTATGCACCCCAGAATCCCACTGTCCCTACCCACTAATTTCTCACTCTGCCCTGCCACTTTGAGGTAATCAGATATGCGAATCCCAAGGTCCCTTTCCTGCCTAGTAACTGACAGTACCCCATCCTATAGAACATAAAGCACTAGGCAAAAAAAGTTATAACTGATGCTACAGACATTATGTAAAGCATCAGATGTGTGATACACAGCTCCTGACCTGTAGCTTAAAGTAGCAGTCACATAAGGCATGACTCCTGTCCTGTAGTTTGGCTTTGGATCACAAGGCTAGGGGCTGGAAGGGGTGCCCTTTGGGACTGAAAAAAAAACCCTGATGCCCTATATCCCTCCTTTTGTGGCTTTGGAATGCAAATCATGAATTAACATAGTTTTTTTGCAATGAGCACATTTTATAGATTATATAGGGAGTTTATGTTTTTTATACTGTGATAGTAACTCCACAAATGTTATTTTATGTACCAGTGATTTTTAGGCTAACCAAAGAAAAAGAGGGCATAAAGAATGGATTTTATAGCACTCATTTTCATTATGAAAAGTTGGGGAAAATAAGGGAGGGCATAATCAAGGCAACCAGTCTCTGTGTAAAGGAAGTGAGTTAAAGCAGAAGGAAAAAGAGACCTTTAAGGTTCTCTGCGGAGCTGGCCTGGTGGTGCTGAGGGTTGAGGTGCTGGACACCGCATCTTGTGCTATGCTGGTGACTTGGTTTCGGGAATGGACTTGGGTGGCTGGGGTTCGGCAGGGGAGGGAAGGGATCGAGCATCCGGAGGACTCGCTCTTCCTTCCCGGGGAGGGATTTGGGGTTGTGCAGCTCCAGGGTGGCTCCTGGTGGTAGCCGTGGGCAGTGACAGAACGTGCGGTGCAAAGCAGATGCTGGGGTGTGGAGCATCAGCAGGTGTCAGTGCTCCACACCATGGAGGCGACTGCATGTCCGTGCTCCACAGGGAACAAAGGAAAAATTCCCAGAGATCGGGGAGGTGACGAGGACCCCAGGGGTCTAGCCCCACATCCCCAACACCAGACGGTCCCAGATCCACCCACAGAATGGATCCTCTAATTGCAGACAGAGCCGTTAGGCAGGAGAGGTGGGCCCTCCCAACGAGGGGTGATCTGGAGGGCTGGGAAGTCCTGTGGGGGACTCGAGGAAGTCATGGTTGGGAGTAGAGGGCAGACTGAGAGGGTACCTCAGAGAGCTGCCCCAATCGAAGGAGAAAAACATTCACAAAAAAAAAAAAAGGTTCTCTGCGGAACTGGTCAAGGTGGTGAAGGAAAAAAGGGTGGCACTCAGGAGGTATAAGGAAACGCAGAGGGAGGACAGGGAGATGTACCAAGTAAAACAGAGGAAAGTGGGAAAGGTGAGGGGAGCAAATGCAGAAACAGAGGATAGGCTAGCCAAAGGGGTAGCCAAAGGGAATAGGACTTTCTTCAGGTATATAAGTGAGAAGAGGAAAACAAGGGGAGGGATAGTGTGGATAGGTAGGGTGGCAGGGGGAGACTGCACAGAACAGGACCGAAAATAAGTTGCCATCCTGAACAGGTACTTATGCTCAGTCTTCACAGCTGAGGGGGTTGAGACAGACCACCAGGGAACAACAGGAACAAAGGGGAGGGGGGGACAGAAGTCCATTTTCAGAGGAAAGAATCCTGAAGGGACTTGCAGCTCTAAAAGTGGACAAGAAAATCAGACTGGACAAGATACACACACAGATACTAAAGGAACTTGGGAATTGCTAGCTGCCCCACTGATGGCCTTGTTCAACACTTCACTGGAAACAGACATGGTTCTGAAGGACTGGAGGAGAGAAAACATGGTCCCTGTACATTAGCGTAGCAGCAGAAATGGGTTAGCAGATAGGTGTCAGACAGTGGTAGTTAATGGCACTCACTTTTAATGATGGGAGAGTGACAAGCAAGGTGCCACAGCGCTCAGTACTGGGACCGGTCCTCTTTGATGTCTTCATAAGTGGCACTGCAGAACTGGAAGGGAAGGTATGCCTTTTTGCAAAAGATACCACAATCTGTAATAGGTTGGACATTCCGAAGGGGCTGGAGATAATGCACAGGGATCTTGGAAAACTCAAGGAATGGTCAAGAGCATGGCAGTTGGGGTTCAATGCCAAAAGTGCAAAATCATGCACCTTGGGCATAGGAACCTAGGAGCTACGTAAAAGATAGGGGAGGTACTGACAGTCACTAAGTAGACCTTGGTGTGACAAGACAGTGGGTAGTGCTAGAGAGAAACTGGGGTGCATAGGGAAAGGTATCTCAAGCAGTAGGAGGGAGGTGGTGTTGCCACTGTATCGCTTGCTGGTGAGACCCCACCTGGAGTATTGTGTTTTATTCTGGAGACCACACCTACATAGACAAGGTGGAGGCAGTCCAGGTTGCACCAAAAAGTCCTAAAAGGAGAGACTGAGGGATCTCAACATATACGTCCCAAAAGAGAGGAGGAGAGGGGATATGTTAGAGACCTACTTCGTAGGGATGAACAGGGTGCAAGAGGAGTCTCTTTCAAATGAGACATAGTGCCAGGACCAGGAGCCACATGAAGAAGCTGGGGGGCAGTTTAAGAGGGATGTGAGGAAGCACTACTTCTCTGATAGGGTGACAGATGCCTGGAACAGACTGCCAGTGGAAGTGGTGGAAGCGAAAAGAGTAGAGGCCTTCAAGCATGCATGGGACAGACATACAGAAATATTAGTAAATAGGCAGGGAGGAGGGAGAGTTGCCGGAGACCAGGCAGGGTGCAGAGATGATCTAGGCAGGAAACATCTGGGCAGCATGGGTTGGCCAAGTGGTCTTTTTCTGCTAACAAATTATATGTTTCTGTGTAGGAAATGCTTGCATTCTGGAAAATTAATGTATGTTTGCCTCAGTTTTGGTACTGGTTTCTAATTCCACATATGTTCTTTGTCAAAATAACATCACAAAAAATACTCTTGTTTACTGAATGTATGCTAGGCAATGCAGTCAAGGTGGGTTAATCAGAAATAAGCCAGCAAAGCCTTGGATACTGTAGAGATAGACTCATTTCTACAATGCTGTTACTTATAGCAATCATTAACTGAAATAAAGAGTGGCAAATTGTCAGTAACCTGCTGGGTAATAAGTAAGTAGGATGCCATTATCTGTTCACCCACTGTCTGTCAAAAACAGTAGGAACAGTGTCTTCAACTGATGAGTGATCTGCCTTCATATGTAGGAAAACACTGAATCTATATTCACACAAGCATCCTAATCTTTTACAACCGAGATGTTGTCTTCATCAGACAGCATTAGTCATCAATGTTCTTTGTTAGACATAAACAATTAACCTCCCACTTGTAGCACACACTGTTATTTCTTGGTCACTCAGATAAGTTCTTTTAGTCATAAATGTTTTTGTAGTACCTAACCTGCAACAATGACAGACCTATGAAAGCTGTCTTTGGTTACGTTTTTCTTAAATTTCACTGAAGACACAACTCATGATGACCAAACAAAATGCAGTTCATTCTCTAGCACCATCAGGTCTGAGCAGTTTAGACGGTGACAGCAACAAAAGGAAAGCTTCTAAGCATAAACAAATCTTACAGCAAGACACTTTGCCAGGTCTACGACACTCAGGTTGGAGTACTGTGAATACTAGCAATAGGGGAAGGACCACATGAACCTGCATTTTAGTTGGCAGGTGACACAGAATTAAAGAAAGGGGATCCAGTGCACAGTCTCAAAGGTTAGTGATGAAAAACAGGGGGAAGCAGCCACCTCAATGCATCACCACCACCATTTGGGGCTGGGGCTATACACAAAAGAAGTCCTTAGTCACAACTTGGGGCAGCAGCCCACCCTTGCAACTAGGTCAAAAAGCAAATGTGGCCACCAGAAAGTAACAGGAGCACACAGGGTTCACACCCGCTAACTTGCATGTGTGCAGCTCCCATGGTCTCCCAATATAGCTTAATGCCAGTAGCATGGAATCATGTTCTCCTGAGAGGCCAAGGTTATGGGTGGTACAGCCCAGAAGTGCCCCCTCACCTGTCCTCCCATTACAGTCATGCCCTCCACTGGGCAAGCAGTTCGTAATTTTTTTTCGGCTCAGTCACAACTTCCCTGGTAGTCCAAAGGCCCTCTCCATCACCCTACTTTGGTAACACTCCTTAGTGTACAGTAGAACCCCACCTCCACAGCCCCATTCCACACACATGTGGATCAACTGGCCTGCTCCCATGCTGATCTGTATGCCACACTGTTGCTCAGGTTAGTAGTAATGATTTTATTCATTATAATGAACAAGGTAAAACAATCCCATTGAGTACACAAATACACTCATTTTCAAGGGACACCTTCTATGAGATACATGACGTGGTTACAATATAGGGAAAAAAAGTACACAAACATACAAAAATACAAGCTGCAAATATACATATACACAATAAATACAATAAATAAATACATGTCATACATATAAATTACATCAATAACAAAATTACCTAAACATTCACCCATTTTCCAATGCCACACAACATTCATGCAACTTCTCACTTTGCCTATGATACCAGGATCTAATATTCATCCAGCTCACTTTAACTCCATAACTTCTCAAGTCAGGAGGCAGGTTATTCCAAATTTTTGGACCCACATAAAACAACGTTGCACACCCATTCCTCGTCCTAAACTTTGGAAATTCAAACTCTATATATCGGGCTGATCTCAATCCCCTACTTGGATGTTTAATTCTCAAATCTTTAGTAATATATTCAGGTAATTTATTATCAAGAAACCTAAACATAATTTTAATTATGTGCTGGTTTATCCTAATATACAAGTGATCCCATCCTATATTTCTATATAGCTCACAATGATGTGTGAGTCTATGTAACCCTGTAATATACCTAGCCATCTTATTATATAAAACATCTAATTTTTTCAAATCAACTTTATTTGCACCCCCATAAATTGTATCCGCATAATCAATTACTGGCACTAACATTGTATTAATCACATGAAGCCTTGTGTTCCTGGAAAAATTACTTCTAATTCTATATAACATCCCCAATTGTTGCCCTAATCTCCTGACTAAATTATTTATATGAACAGACCACTTGCAATGTACATCCAACCATAACCCTAGATATTTATACTCATCAACTGTCTGTAAGATGGAACCATCTCTCACTATTATTTCCAATGATTTTATCTGAAGATTTTTACTTTTTTGTCGAAACAACATTACCTTAGTTTTAGTACTATTCAGCACTAATTTATTCATGACATAATATTCCTGTATACCATCAAAGGCTGATTGTAATGCACATTGCACACTGTGAATGTCCTTATTGAAACATACATAATAACATCATCAGCATACTGGTGATATTCCAATTTATCTTGCTTGAAATCTAAATCACTAGTGTATAAATTAAATAATAGGGCCCCAGGATTGTTCCTTGAGGTACCCTTGTTTTATTTGCCTAAAATCTGAAGTATATGAATTTAGAAACCCTTTTTGTTTTCTACCTCTCAAATAATTGGAAAACCAAGCTACCACTTTATCTGAAAACCCCATATTTAACAATTTATCAATATTTCATGATTTAATGAGTCAAAAGCTTTTGACAAATCAATCATGATTGCCCCTGTTAACAATCCATTGTCCATAGCTATCTGAATATCCCCCATTACATTTATTAATGCAGTTTGAGTACTGTATCCTTCTTTGAAGCCTGACTGATTTCTATGTAAAATATTCTGTTCTTTTATATATTGCTTAACCTGCTTGGCCACCATTTTTTCACAAATCTTTGCTACTACTGGTACTAATGATATTGGACGATAATTACTAATCTCTTGCTTTAATCCAGATTTAAAAATTGGAATTACTTTTGCACATTTCCATTCATCTGGTACTTCAGCTGAATACAGAGACAACTCAAAAATCTGTGTCAACGGATGGGCAACAACTGGGGCAGCAAATTTTAACAATTTACTGCTAATCTCATCTAGTCCAGTAGCCTTTCTTTCATCAATATGCAACAGTTCTATTAAAACATCACTTACATTTATATAACCAAAATCAAATGATCGATCTGGCTTCCTTTTAATATTAATGAACTTTTGAGTCCCAAAAATAGCACCATCTATACCCTCCTTTTCAACCCCCATATTAACAAAAAGATCATTAAAACAATCAGCCACTTCTGAACTTTGTTCAAATTCTCTATCTTTAATTTTAAAAGTTTGTGGATAATCATTTTTTCCCGGATTTTGTAATTTATGAATTAATTTCCAAAATTTACCTGGGTGTGAAAACTGGGTATCCTTTAACACATATTTATAATAATGTGCCTTTGCCTTTCTAACATCCTTGATATATTTATTTCTTAAAGCTCTATAACCATCCCAATCCTTCTGTTTCTTTGATTTCTTTGCCTTTAGCCACTGAATATTTCTCTTTTTATGTAAATTGTGCAAGTTCCCATTATACCAAATAGCACTTTTTAATCCACGATAAACTTTTTTCACAGGTGCATGCTGATTACAAATGTTTTCAAATTCTTCCCTAAAGTACTGACATGCTTCATTTATAGTGGGAATTAAAGCTATTCTCTCCAATTTATTTTTCCAAATCCAGCATAAATGCGGTGTAATCAAATTGTCTAAATGTCCTTTTGGAAACCCAATATCCAGTTTTAATACCCTTCTCTTTGGCCCTCACACACACCACCTCCTGATGATCACTAAACGCATCCAGCAAAACACTACTCATTTTGTATTTTTCCTCTCTTGTAGTAAAGATTAAATCCAAAGTAGAGGAAAACTCACTATCTTTACTATTAATTCTAGTTGCCCCATTAATTAACTGATTTAATCCAAGTCTATCTAACAAATCAACAAGTTCATGATCACTTGTAATTTGTTCCCAATTCACATTAAAATCACCAATCAGCAGTAATTCGTGTGTGGTTTTAAATTTATATAAATAATCATATAGAACCCCAAATTTTGACGAATGAATTTTAGGCGGTTTATACACCCCCAATATCACAATAGGTAATGAAAAGGGAAATCCTAATTCCATTGCTAACACTTCAATCCCTGAAAATCCATGTCATTTTGTAGAATTTTGATGTTTAATTGCCGCTTAGCATACATCGCAACCCCCCCCCGCCTTTTTTGTTGCGATCCTGTCTGAACAGCAAGTATCCATCAATCTGAAAAGGAGAGGATGGGATCTTTATACTTAACCAAGTTTCTGTTAGGATAATTAAATCTACTTGATGTTCTAACACCCATTCTCTAAAAACGTCCATTTTATTACTCAAACTGCGCATATTAAAGTGTACAATTGAAAAATCTTTCCCCTTTATAGTATTCATAAAAACTGCTTCCATTTGTGATGGACCTGGATTCAAATGTATATTTCCACTAAGGATCAATAATGTGGTAACAAAAACAAGTTTAATCCATCTTTCCCTCTGTTGGAGATTTCTACTTACAAATCTTTTAATTATTCTGTTGTAAGTATTAGCCAAGGAGACATAAACCTGTACTTGATTAGACCCTATACGAATACCACTTACTTTAAACAACATTTCATGTATCCCCGATGACATAACTTGGGAAGAAATTGACCAGTTAACATCCTTACCATGATCTCTTGAGACAACACTAGTGTCCCTTACCAATTTACCTTTTTCATAGGCTGTTATTCTATACATACAGATTAATAAAAGTAACAAACAAAACAACCTAAGTACAACATGAGTATACATGATTATTTAAATCCTACACTGAAAAACTTAAAAAAAAAAAAAAAATAATAAACACCTTTTACATATATAATTTTCTCCTAATCTACACCTTCAGTTTAAAACTTTACTACTACTATATACAAAAATGACCACAAGCTAATAATTAACTATGTATCAAATTACAAATTACTATCTAATCAATACAATATATCCCCAGGTCATTTACACAAACCCTCTATATAAATGGGTTTTAGACTAATAAAATATATAAAATTATGATGCCGAGTGGCGCTCGCACTCACTCGCGCTAGCGCGGTGGAGCAGCGCGAGTTTTAAACACCAGAATGTCCTCCCCTAATGGCAGACACCCTATGGCTCGACGCCGAGCCCCCTATACCAGATCTGCTGGGGAAAAGTCAATACAAAGCAGCTGTGCTGGAATCAGTTCCGGTCAAATTACTCACTGAAGATCACAATGCAGTGAAGTAAAAAGCAGGCACGACTTCTCTGGCCGATGAAATTAGGTTCCATTCACAGCCTTTGTGATACATCTACTGCCAGCCTGTAGCAGTTCCACAGGCAAGAAGTGTTGCAGCCAGGTTTATGAGGGTCCCAGTGCTCTATGCATGACCCTGCCAGCCATTTCCACTGTGGCCTCTGCTTCCTTCTCCTGCACAGTTGCACCTAGTTTAATGATCATGGAGAGAAGTGTGTGACCCCCGTTGTGCATGGTAGAATGACCTACAAAGTCATGACTGTCACTAAATGGTTATTGCAACCACTTTATTCATAGATTTTGACAAGACAAGAAGCACTGAGCTGTTAAAGCTCTTTTCCAGGTGCATCATGGGGGGTGACACAGACCTGTTTTATTGACAGTGCAAATGTTGGCCATGATTACAGGGCAGTTACCCTACTCCTCCTCAAACAGTGTCATGGGATCTTTAACTTCCACCTGGATAGTGACCAGAGATGGGTAGACTGGACCTCAGTTTAACTTATCTTTAGGATGACTAAAACAATGTTTTTTTTACTTATCAATAAAGTTTTATTACTTACCAAGTAACAGTAGATCCTTGAGAGACTCTCCTTCATAGAGCTACACCATTAGAACCGTAAGCATCTGGACCACTCAGAAATTTTGCTGAGCTGGGGCCACCCACGTTGACATACGTCAGGGCCACCTATATAACGTCAGCTGCCCATACCTCCTTAGTTTACCACTGCAGACAAACTTGGAGTGCTACCATACTGACAGGACTGGGAGACCAGAACCCCACCAGGCCCAAAGGAGAGGAAGTGACAAAAATCGCATTAGAAAGGAACCAGAAAGGAGAAGATCAAGTGTGCAGTAAAGGCTATGTCTTCCACAGTGTGACACCTGAAATACAGAAGAGGATAGGAGGGAGGGTAAGCTGTGACTCTATGAAGTACATTCTCTTAAGAAAAAACACTGTTGCTGGTACGTAACTAATATATCTTCTTCAAGGACATTTCCCTCCTTATAGAGCCACACCTTGGAAAGATCCCAAGCAGTGAAAAATAGTGAAGTGAAAGGAAGGCCAGACAGAAGAAACATATAAGACCCCTAAGACAGCATGCTTTGGAGGACAGCAAGGCTGAAGCCAGACCATCTAAGGGACATCAGATCCAGACGGTAGTGTTTAGTAAAAGTGTGGACAAAACTCCAAGTGGCAGCAAAGCATATGTTAGCTGCCAAGACTGAACAAAAACAAGCCATTGGCATGGCCACGCCACAGGTGGCATGCCCGTGGACAGGACTGGGAAGCTCCTCACCATGCTTCTGGTAACAAAAAAGAAATGCAGAATGCCAATCATCTAGAAAAGCACTGCAAAGAGACAGAGATAGAAAAACAGAAATTGACAGCAGATAAGGACTGCTAGGCCCATCTAGTCTGCCTATTTTCCCTGCCTACTATAAAAGCCACAGACCCTACTTGATCTCCAGCTTTACCTTCTCGTTCCCATTGCTAGGGTTCCCCTATGCCTGTCCCGTGCATGTGTGAATCCCCCACTGTGTTTGCCCCACCACCTCTGCTGGGAGTCTATTCCATGCATCCACCACCCTTTCTGTGAAGAAATACTTCATCATGCTACCCCTTAGTCTACTTCCAACCTCATGTCATGCCCCCTCATTCCTGGACATCTCCTTTTCTGAAAGATGTTACCCTCCAGTACCCTATTTATGCCTTTTAGATATTTGTAGGTTTCTATCATATCTCCACTTTCTCTCCTGTCCTCTCTTCCAGGGTATGCATATTGAGGTGTCCCAGTCTCTTCTCATATGACTTTTGGTGTAAGCCCTGCACCATCTTTGTTGCCCATCTTTGAACTGCCTCCACCCTGTCTATATCCTTACAGAGATGCGGCCTCCAGAACTGGACACCATATTCCAAATGAGGCCTCATCAATGGTCTGTACAGTGGCATCACCACCTCCTTCCTCCTGCTGGTGATACCTCTCCCTATGCACCCCAACATCCCACTGGCTCGCCCCACAGCCTTGGCACATTGTTTGGCCACCTTTAGGTCATCAGATATGATTATCCCCAAATTCCTTTCCTGTTTGGTGACTGTCAGTATTCCCCCATCATGTAATCCTCCCCTGGGTCCTTGTGCCCCAAATGCATGATTTTGCACTTTTTTGTATTAAATGTCAGCTGCCACACTCTGGACCACTCTGGACCATTCCATTTTTTTTGTATCATCTCTTTTCTTCCCTCATGCCTCGCGACCCACCACTCCTCGGGCTGCCTGGGTCCCATCCGCTCCACCTGTCCCTTCCTGAGCCATCCAACCTCAAATCGCAGCCATCCCTGGGGTAACCCGGACATAACCCTTCGCCGGGTGGGTCCCCCTCCTCCGAGGGGAAGGCACTGGGGCACCCACACACATACTTGGCCCCAGGGTGCTGCTGAGGTGAAGGTCTCCTTCAGGGCATCGGCAGCGGTGGACCAGCAGCCGCCATCCAGTCGGGTTGCGGCTGATTTTCCGCTTTTCTGGTTCCTCTCACGTATGCCTGCAGAGCTCCTGGTTCCACCAGGGCTGCTGCAGTGCGACGTCAACCTACCACCCACCCCAGGAGAGGAGAGCAGTCCTACAGATGCTCAATCCTCTCCTTCCCCTGCCAGCCTCCGGTGTCCCAAGTCCGTCCCCGAACCTGGGTCGCCAGCATGGTTTGAGGTAAGGTGCCAGCGCCTCAACCCTCTATGCCACCAGGCCGGCCGTAACATTCCATTTTAACTGTTTTATATTATCTAGTTTTATTTATCAGTGTTATTTATTTATGTATATGTTGTGGTTTATGATTAGTTATTATTTGTTTGTACGGCTCCCAGAGCTTCTAGGAATGGGCACCTTGAAAAATAAACTTTGCCTTGCCTTGCCTTACCATTCCTTCAGTTTACCTCGGTCCTTCCTCATTTTTTCCACCCCTCCCAGAGTGTCCACCCTGTTGCAGATCTTAGTGTAATCCGCAAAGAGGCACACCTTCCCCTCCAGCTCCACCACATTGTCACTTATGAAGAGATCAAACAGGACTGATCCCTGTGGCACCCCGCTGGTCACTGTTCTTTCCTCAAACTGAGTACCATTTATCATGACCCTCTGTCTTCTATCACTCAACCAGTTCCTAACCCAGTTTACCACCTTGTCACCTACTCCTAGGCTGCCCAGCTTGTTCACAAGTCTTCTATGTAGAACGGTATCGAAGGCCTTACTGAAATCCAGGTAGGCCACATCCACCACTGCCCCGATCCATGACCTTAGTCACCCAATTGAAGAAATCAATTAGATATGTTTGACATGACCTTCCCACTGTGAATCCACTCTGTCTCAGATCCTGTGCTCCACTGGATTCAAGGTGTTCCATGATCCTTTGTTTAACTAGATATTCCATAATCTTCCCCACTGTTGAGGTGAGGCTCACTAGTCTATAGTTTCCAACCTCCTCCCTACTATCACTTTTGTGAAAAGGGACTACATCTGCCCTCCTCCAGTCCTCCAGAACTGCTCCTGTATCAAGTGGCTCATTGAACAGGGCTGACAGTGGTGCTGCCAGCACCTCCAGTAGTTCCCTTAACATTCTAGGATGTATCTCATCTGGTCCCATTGCCTTGCCACTTTCAGTTTTGTAAGTTCTTTTAGGACTCACTCTTCTGTAAACAGACTGGTGTCCATCTCCGTCCCATATCTGTTCATGTTGCCTGACCCTCACCACCTTCTTCTGTGAATACAGAACAAAAATATTTGTTCAGTACTGATGCTTTTTCCAGGTCCCCTTCCACACGCTCTCCTTCATCCCCTTTAAGCCTTACTTTCCCACCCCTGTTTTTTCTCATTTCACTAATGTACCTATAAAGTGTGTAAGGGAGGAAGGGGAGGAGGGTAGTACAGAGTCACTTTGGATGCAAATCCAGGATTCCAAGAATAGGATTCTCAGAGAGGGAATGGTGTACATGCCGCCCTCTCAGATGGAGGAGTTAGACAGGGAACTAGTGGGACAGATCTGCGAGAAGGGCAGTGTGGTGATTGTGGGGGACTTCAACATGCCAGGAGTGGACTGGAGTACCCCAACAACCAGGAATAGAAGGGAGCAGGTACTGCTGGATGCCTTCCAGGACAGCTTCCTGCAGCAAATGTCAGTGAACCAACCAGGTTAGTGAATACCCTTGACCATGTGCTGGCAAATGGGGAGTTTGTGAGGGAACTTACGGTGGAAGAACCGCTGTCAGAGAGTGACCACCACTCAGTATGGCTCGCACTGGATATGAGCAAGCAAGGAGTGGAATCTGGCACAAGAGTGCTGGACTTCAGGAGGGCCGACCTTGGGAGGATGAGGAAGTGGTAAAAGCGTACCTGGCCAGAATTCAACCTAGTATGGGCACTAACCAGAGGTGGGAGCTCATAAAGCTGGGGATAGTGGAGGCAATCAAAACCTGCTGCAAGGCCCAGAGCAAGAAGGCTAGGGCTAAGAAACCAATCTGGGTGAGCAAGAAGGTCATAGAAAAGGTAAGAAGGAAAGGAGCTGCCTTTAGGAGGTACAAGAAAACAGGGAGGGGGGAGGACAGGGAGGAGTACCTGAAGGAATCAAAGGAGGTGACACGGGCAGTAAGGGGAGCCAAGGCATCTACGGAGCTTAGGCTAGCACAAGGCATTAAGAAGGGGGAGAAGGACTTCTTTAGGTACATCAGGGAGAAAAGGAGCTGTAAGGACCACATAGTAAGGATTAGGAAGGAGGGGGTTGGGTGGGGAGGGTGCGATAAGGCAGAAGCACTAAATAATTATTTCTGCTCGGTATTTACTAAGGAGAGGAGGGGGGTGATACCCAAGGGGGGAGGAATGGAAGAAACAGGGGGGAAGGGGTGACAGATGGGGAAATCATGGAGGGCAGAGTTCGGGAGGGTTTGAAGGCACTGAGGGTGGACAAGGCACCAGGCCCAGATGGCATCCACCCCAGGATACATAGGAGCTGGCAGAGGTCCTTGTGGAACCTTTGGCAGACCTATTTAATGCCTCACTACACTCAGGGTTGGGGACCTCAGGATTGGAGAATGACTCATGTGGTGCCCCTCCACAAGAGTGGCCCCAAAGATGAACCAGGTAACTACAGACCGGTGAGCCTCACATCCATCGTGGGTAAGCTGATGGAGACTATCCTGAAGGAGAGGCTGGTGGCCCTCCTAGAGGCCAAAGGACTACAGGACAGCAGACAGCATGGCTTCATATGTGGTAGATCCTGCCAAACCAACCTGGTGGAGTTCTATAACTGGTTAACTAGGCAACTGGACAGAGGCCATGCAGTGGATGTCCTGTATCTGGACTTCAGTAAGGCATTCAACTCGATGCCGCATGGGAGGCTGGGAAGGTTAGAAGGCACAGGGCGGTGCAAAGCTGGTGAGATGGGTAGAACTAGCTTCAGGAAGGCAACAGAGGGTGGTGATGGGTGGGAGCTCTCACACCCAAGGGTAGTGATGAGCGGTGTTCCACAGGGCTCGTGTTGGGACCAGTGTTGTTTGGGATATTCATTGCAGACATATCATTGGATATCAAGAGCAAGATCAGTCTGTTTGCTGATGATACCAAGATGGGAGCGGTGGTGGATGACCTAGGGGATGGCAGGGTTGCAGGATGATCTGACAAAGCTTGAAACCTGGTCAGACACCTGGCAACTGGGGTTTAATGCCAAAAGTGCAAGGTGCTGCATTTTGGGATGAAGAACCCAAGAAGGAGTTACCAGCTGGGGAGTGCAGCTAGCCCAGACACAGGAGGAGAAGGATCTGGGGTGCTCATTACAGGGTCAATGAACAACTCGGCACAATGTACGAAGGCAGCTTCAAAGGCCAACAAAATGCTGGGTTGCACTGCAAGGGGTATATCCTGGAGGAGGGAGGAGGTGATTCTGCCACTGTATAGGTCATTAGTTGGACCGCACCTGGATTACTGCATGAAGTACTGGAGCCTGTATCTGAAGAGGGACATTAAGTTACTGGAGGGGGTGCAGCACAGGGCAACAAAGATGATCAAGGGGCTGGGGGACTTATCATACAAGAGGAGGCTGAGGGAGTTGAACACGTACTCGCTGGAGGAGAGGAGGTATGGGGGGACATGATTGAAACCTTTAAGTACATGAAAGGAATAAACAAGACAGGTACAGAGGGGCTGTTCAAAGTAAGGGAGGAGGAGGACACCAGGGCCATGATATGAGACTGGAGGAGGAAGGTTGGGAGGGAGATGAGGAGACACGTTTTTACAGAGAGGGTGGTAGCTGGGTGGAATGCGTTACCTGCAGAAGTGGTGTCCAGTAGAACAGTGGACTGCTTCAAAAGGGGATGGGACAGGACAAGGGGGCGTGTCAATGGAGGGGAAGAGTGGAAGGGAAGGGCAGCTGTAGAATAAGGGGTGCTAGCTTCACATTTGAGCAGACTTGATAGACCTCTAGGCCTTTATCTCCTGGCAAATTTCATATATTCATATAAAAAGTCTTGTCTCCTTTTTTTTTACCTCCTGTGCTATTTTTTCCTCCGTTTGTGCCTTTGTGCTCCTGACTGCTTTCCCCGACTCCCTCTGTTTATCCAGATACACTACCCTGTCCTCCTCCTGCTGTGTTTCCTTGTATTTCCTGAAAGCTATATTTTTTGCCCTTACCTTCCCGGCCACTGCCTTTGAGAATCACAGTGGCTTTCTCTTTCTCTTGCCCTTGTTTAATTGCCTAATGCAAATTTTTGTTGCCTCCACTATGGTACCTTTCAGATGGGCTCACTGTTCCTCCACTCCCCCCTTTTGTCCCTCCCTGCCAGGGCATGCTTGAGACATATCCCCATCTTAGTAGTCCGCCCTCCTGAAATCCAAGACCCTTGCCTTTGTGTGGATTGATTCTGCCACTGTATTCATGCTAAACCACAGTGTGCAATGACCACTGGATCCCAGGTGTTCGCCCACCCTGACTTCCTCAATTCTGTCCCCATTGGTGAGTACCAGGTACAAAAGTGTACCCTCCCTAGTGGGCTCTAGCACTAGCTGCATGAAGCCTGCCCCTTGCACAGAGTACAGGATATCCCTGCTCCTGGCTGAGGCAGCAGCTGGGATGCTCCAATCCACATCTGGCAGATTGAGATCACGTACAAGCAGCACTTCCACTTTTTCTGCCATAGTGTGGATGGGTTCCACTAGAACCCTGTCCACCTCCTCCCCCTGTGCTGGAGGTCTGTATATCACGCCCATGAGAATAGCAGTGCTGTTGCCCATCTCAAGGGTAACCCAAAGTACCTCTGCCCCCTCCCGCATTCCCTGTATCTCAGTCACCCTAATACCCTCCCTGATGTAAAGAGCCACCCCGTTCCTTTTTATCCCTCCCCCCATCTCTTCTAAACAGAGTATAACCTGGTACTGCTACATCCCAGTCATGGTTTCCAGTATACCATGTTTCAGTAATAGCTACAATGTCTAGGTCAGCCTCCATTATCAAGGTCACCAGCTCTGGGATTTTATTCCCTAGGCTGCGGGCATTGGTATACATGGCCTTCCATGTCCAGCCATTTGTCCTTTTATCATCCCCCCCTGCTGTCTTTTTGCCTTCTCCGCTTGTCCTTCATGTTTTGAACCCCCTTTATCCTGTCCTCCGCTGTTCCCCCTTCTATGGGTTTCATTTCCTCTGTTGATGCCATAACTTTATGGTCCTCCATGTTGACTTCCCTATTCTGTGGGGGTGGGCAGTTTGGTTCCCCTTGCATCCTTCTGCCATCCCTCCTTTGCTAGTTTAAATTCTTGCCAATGAAGCATTTAAACTGTTCACTGAGGTCAGCAGTCCCCTCACTGGACAGGTGTAGGCTGTACTCCTTGCACAGGGCCACATTCCTCCAGGTGGGTCCCCAGTTCCCAATGAAGTTCCCAATGAAGCTGAAACCCTTTTCTCTGCACCAGCTCTCCAGCCAAGCACTGAAGTTCTTGGTGCAGAGGTTTCTAGCCTCCCCTTTGCTGTGTACAGGCAACACCTCCGAGAAGGTCACGGAGCTTGATACCTGCGCAAGGCCCTTCCTCAACTTCCTGAACTCCTCCTTCACTCTTGCTATCTCTGCCTTGTCTCCAGCCAGGTCATTTGTCCCCAGATGGACAATGACATCAAGCTTCCCCTGCCTTGCTACTGCTTTAGCAATTCTCTGGATCCTCTGCCTGTCCCTCTGAGCTGTGCTTCCTGGTAGACACTTTATCTCCTTTTCCTCCACTGTTCCTGTCACTGATTTCATTCCCCAGACTATGGAGTCCCCCACTAGGAGAAGCTTCCTCTTCCTTTGGGGTCCTCTACCACCTGTTTGTGGGGTACTCTTCTGTAGAACCTGCTCATCCACCATGGTCACAACTTCGGGTGTCCCAGAGGGATCCTCCAGCTCCTCCAAAACTGTGTAGGAGTTTCTTAGTTGCACTGGGCTGGGGATGTGCTTTTGATCCCCCCGCCTCATCCTCCCTGAGCCCACTGTAGTCCACACACTGCTTTTTCTGGTCTTCCTTTGAGGTAGTGGGTGTAGACTTGGTGGCCCCTGGGTGGGGGAGGACATCCCCTGCAACCTAGCCAACTCGGTCTGGAGGCTGGCAATCTCTGTCTGTGCACTGCAGGCAATCAGAGCAAACCAGTTTCAACCACCTCAGGCACTGTCTGGGTCAAATACACAACTCCACTAAAGTGCAGGACTTACAATGAAAAATCATCAGCCACCAGTGAATACTTCACTGTATCAAAATATTGTGATGCAAAATTTCACCAAAATACTAGTAAACAACAAGCCAGCAGTCCACAGGAAAAAATAATCTGCAGTATTTCGGTCCCTCTGGATTTAAACTCCCAATCTACAAGTACATAAGCAGTATTGCAAACCCCTTCTTGACTCAAAAAAGCAATAACAAGTTTAAAATTTTAAGTAAGGTACACCTCCCTCAAACTTGAGCAAGAGTGTGCTTTCCTCCAGAATCCTAGTTCAATATTGTGTCTCCTTACCAGCTCCCAGTTCAGTTGTTTGCTCCCAGATCCTCGGGACAGCTGAAAAAAGCTGCAAAGAATTTCTGCAGTCATTCATATAGTCCAAGTAGAAGTGTAATGCTCTGCGGATATTGAGAGGATGCAAGTAAACTTCTCCTGCATTCTGAAGGGGAGGAAAAGACACAGGAAGGTAGAATGTCTGGTTTAATGTGAGCTCAGAAAACACTTTAGGGGGTTTAAAATGAATGAAGGAAATACAAGTAGTAGCCCTGGTTAGTGGTACCATGTCCCAGCTGTAAACAACTTATCCCCTATAAATAGATGACTTCCCAGATTAGGTATCTCAGGATTCATATTCCAGTGGAATTGAAGGGACTGTGCAAAGCCAAATATGATAAATTAATACAAAAAGGTTTGGCAGACCTTAAGAGATGGGATATTGTTCTGCTCTCAGTGCTGGGCAAAGTAGATTCTCTTAGAATGAATGTCCTGCCTAGATTCTTTTTTCTTTTCCAAACCTTCCCAGTTCCAGTGGTCAGACGGGATAGAAACAAGCTACAAGAAGCATTCAACTGCTTTGTCTGGGCAGGCAAGAAAGCTCAGATCAAATAGTCAGATATGTTGAGATCCAGAGGAGGAGTGGGCATCTCTGAATTTAAAGTATACCATTATGCGATGCCTCCTGATGCACTACCCAGACCACATCAGTATGAAGAGGGCATGTTCTGTTACAACTGTGAGAAAAATGGACACATGAAGAAAAAGTGTCATTCATGAGAAGATCTGTGAAGAGTCACAGACAAACTGTTCAAAAGAATCCAGAAGTTAAGTCTCATTTGCAACATGCAGCAAACTGTGAAACCCTCAGTAGACATGTCCACTGTCAAACCAAAACAACAGACTTTACCAGATCACCTTGACAAGTTAGTTGGTCCTTCTGTTGAAACTACCATCACAGTCAATGCAGTGTCAGCCCGAGCTGTCCTCAGCAGTAGCTCACATGTCACCATAATTTTCTAGGACTGGTACAACAAACACCTCACAAAAAAAGTAAGCGGCAACCTTTGGAGGGTCTGAATCCTACCCCACCTTGATTACTTGAAAGTCTGGGATACTTTCCTGTCAACAGTAGCTGGAGTTGGTGACACATTTGAAATGTTGGCATTGGTCTGCCACAGTCAGGAATGTTCAACAATGTGCCAATCCTTACTGGAACAAACACACACATGTTTGGATGCCTAGCCCAACTTTGCCAGGAGTGAGAGGCATAACAGAATAGAAGAGGGAACGGACAGATGAAGAAGGTCTACCAGAAGCAGATGGAGAGGAGACCAGAGGACCGAGAAGATCCTGTTGGCACTGTCTGCTGCCGAGAGGCAGAACAGCTTGCCTTACCACTTAATGCAGAGTGTAGCATCAGCGAAGTGATGAGATTGAAGCAAGACGTGAACAACCAGATGTTGATAATAGATGCCCCTTAAGAGCATGGATTGCCAGAAGGACTGCTGGTTAAGCCAGGTATGCTGCTTGTGAGAGCACATGCCTATGCGAGAAGACTCACCTTCCAGGTAAAGAATATGACTGATCGAGACACCGCAGTAAGAAAAGGTTGAATGTTGGCTCGGGTGTACTGTGTAGACACAGCAGTACAGCCTGAACCCAACCTGGAAGATGAGATTGCTGGTCTCAACCCGGAGTTCTTTGACTTTGGAGAATCCCCAGTGCCAGAGAAATGGAAGACCAGAGAAATGGAAGACCAGACTGAGTCAGAAGTTGGATTACAAGGTTCACCACAACCAATTAATACAAGCATTTGTCAATGCCGACTGTTGCTTGCTGGCATTAGCAGTGGAAGTGCAGGAGTTAGACAGATGCAGTATAGGAATGGCAGTGAAGTATTGAATTGACGCCAGCTCCACCCCCACCCTGAAGAGATGGACCATCATTGGGGTGTGCCTTTGGGTTGTCGCCCATAACGGTCAAGACATTTCACCTCACCCTACACTGCAGACACTTACAAGTGTCGAGGTGGGGTTTGGGGTGTTCGGGCTTTACACTCACCTCATTCCATAAGGAAATACACTGAAATGGGTGCAGTATAGGAGAATGGGGTGAACTCTAGGGCAAAGGGTCCAAGGTGCACCTCAATGCCTGTCACTGGCTGCAGGGTGGGGGTGGAATGGCATGAGCATTACTGTCGACAGTCCCAAGCCACACCCCTGACACTTGTCAGTCACTACAGGGTAGGGCATTATGGTCAAAAACCCTAATGCCCTGGGCATTTCTTGGTATTTTTACTCCAAGTTTTCAAGATGGGCTTTTTGTGACCCCACCGCATGAACAGTGACACTATCAATTTGTTAGCCGAAAGGTGATTTGCACTGCGACTGCGCCATTTGGCGCCACAGGTGCGAAAACACCTTTCAAACAGGATGTGAAAAATGACAGCTGTACTGTTTACGTGGAGGTGTAAAAAATGGCAATGTGGAAAATCTGGAGTGAAAATATAAAAAAACTGGTGAAGTCACGAGCGTGCGTAGAAACTGTGCAACGCACACCCATAATGTAATTAGTTTGGGGATTTTCTACTGCAGATTTTGAACACAGGCATTCTGGGATCTCTGCTCATGAACAGTGTCATTGTGATTTTCTTAATCTGTCCCGAACAGTGATTTCCCACAGCGACCACACTATTCTTTTTCTGCTGAAGTGCTGAAACACATTCCAGCCAGGGTGTGAAAAATGACGGCTGTACTGTTCATAAGGAGGTGTGGAAAAATGTCAATGCTGAAAATCTGGACTGAAAATATTACAAATTCGTGAACTTACGGGGGTGCGTGGAAATTATGCAATGCACGCTCGTAACACAGTCATTTTATGGACTTTTGTCACCAAATTTTCAACATAGCCAATTTAAGACCTCTGCTCATGAACAGTGTCACTGTGATTTTCTTAGTCTGTCTTGAACATTGATTTTGCACACCAAATGCGCCATTGTGCGCTATATGTGCAAAAACATATTTTGGGCGAGATGTGAAAAATGACAGCTGTACTTTTCATAAGGAGGTGTGGTAAAATGGCAATGTTGAAAATCTGGAGTGAAAATATTACAAATTTGTGAAGTTATGAGGGTGTGTGGAAATTGCGCAACGCATGCTCATGGCACAGTCATTTAATCGACTTTCGTCACCAAATTTTCAACATAGGCATTTTAGGACCTCTGCTCATGAACAGTGTTACTGTGATTTTCTTAATCTGTCTCAAATACTGATTTCCCACAGCAACCGCGCTATTCTGTGCCGGAAGAGTGAAAACACATTTCGGCTAAGACATAAAAAAATGACAGCTGTACTGTTCATAAGGAGGTGTGAAAAATGCCAATGTTGAAAATCTTGAGTGAAAATATTACAGATTCGCGAAGTTACGAGTGTGTGTGTGTGGAAACTGCGCAATGCACACTTGTAAAACAGTAATATTTGGGATTTTTTTCACCAACTTTGCAACATAGGCTTTTTGAGAGCCCACCTCATGAACAGTGGCACAGTCATTTCGTTAATCAGGCCTGAAAAGTGATTCCATGCAGTGACCGCGAAATCACCTTTTGGGAATGAATAGCGCCATGACAGTGGCTGAATTCATGAGGAGGCGTCCCAATAACCCCATGTTGAAAATTTGGTTACAACATTCCCCAAAATGCCTGAGATATGCACCAAAGTTGAAAAAAAAACCCTATCTGGTGCCTAGGGCCATAAAATGAGGATTGTTAAATGATTTTATTAAAATATTTTGATGACTGCCTTACACAGCATCAATACTGCAAGGTAGGGAAGTCAAGTTACTACATATACAGGATCACCGTGTACTCTTAATATAAGTTTCAAGTTCAAGTTTCCAGTTTATTTGCAGGAAAACACAATTGAACACACTCATTTACAAGGAGGTCCCTCCTAATATATTAACAGGTGATGTAAGCCCTTATGTGATTTATTTTGACATCTGAAATCTCAATATGTAGCCAATATGTGATTGTATCAGATGTAGTATTACCAGGGGTTAACTCTTCTGCCTATGTTTCTAAGAAACAATTACTTAAAAACATTGAATACTACAACAAATTTACATTTTTCACAATTCCAATAGGGCAGTACCGGTACTGATCAATGCCTCATAGGACTTTTCCCAGTTTGCAGAGAATCATTTTCAGTTTCCCACTGCAGAGGTAATAGTAAAAGAAATCCAGACTCCTGTTAACTTTTCCACCAGTTGACTGCATATAGAGCTATCTTTTGAGTATAACTTCTCTTTCAAGTCACTGGGTGGGAATTAAAAAAAACAACAATGTGTTATGTTGTATCCATGACACTCCAGACATTACTTCATGGGTTCCCAACCCACCTGATAGGCTAGTGATGCACATGTGACCCAGATCAAATTTCTCAGCATACCTAGGTCCCAGGAGTCTCCTCTCCAGTTCAACCTTTGCATCTGAAGAGGCTACAAGCACTCCAGGAGTCCCTGTATATCAATTAACTGAAGGTAGGCCATAAAGGAATTTTTTTGCAGTTAAGGTGTGACTCCCACAGCAATTGTTTGCAATCAATTTGTGTTTGCATTGGACACTAGAAAAGACTGGCTAATTAAGCATTTGCTAAGTTGCCAGTTTAATGCTCAGAGTTTGTGCCTAGTTTAAAATATGCATCTCAGCAGTTGCTGTTGATTTAATTTACTTGTCGGCTGAGAGAAGCAGAGATAATAAATAGGATGTTTGCTGTGTTTGAATGTATTATGTTTTTTCAAATGTGTTTTACACTGAAAGCGTACAGGAAAAGTTTCAAAAAAATCCAGCATTTAACTCTGTTGTCTCTGTGTACATTGGTTTATAATTATATGAAGCTAGAATACAGCTATAAGAAGTTAGAATATCATTTTATTGTGAGAAACATGCTAAATTAAACCTTATTAGTTGAGAGTAATAATTTAGAAGGCATCACGCAGGTTGCGAGCAATTTCAGCATGGATGACTGGAAATACTGCTTGAATGGCGCGCGTTAGCGCCATCCAGTAACCAGTAGTTCCCCCTTTCAAGCAGGAACCCACTCCTAAAACCGCTACAGTCGGCCAGCATCTCAGGCCTGTTCCCGTGGCCTCCACTCCCAAGCAGAGCCCACGCGGTTCCTCTGAGACATCCTACGCTACCACCGAATCCACGGGTAGCGCAGGACATGAAATTCTCCACAGCTTGCAGTCCCTCTCTCAGTGACTGCGGCGGGGATGTGCTCCGATTACCAACACAAGAAAAAAACCTTGAAATCGAGCCTGGGAGTTATCTCCCTGTGGAGGAAGCAGTACTAAAGAGAATCAGGCTCCAATTCACTGGAAATTCGAGCATTAGATCCCTGAACCAGCGACTGATGCAAGAACACTGAGAGTATTACTAATTGTCTCCAATAACACTGCTTGGGTTCTCTTGTTCTCCCTTTAAAACTCGAGCACGTCTAGCCTGGCTCCGCTAATATGCCCCACTACCTCTTTCTATCGCCATCTCGGCCTCCACCACATGGCCCTATCGCCATGTTGGTTAATAAGGATTGCAGGACAATGCCTAGCCACCATTTTAGGCAGGCCTTCATCACATGGCCTGGCAGCCATCTTAATGGGTCAATCCCTATATCTTTAGGCCGCCATTTTGGGCAAACATTGCAACATGGCCACCATTTTAAGGTAGCCAATGCCACTCTGGCCTAGGGCTCTCTAGCCAGCGGGATCCTTTTTAGACAGCATCGAATGTATTAGCTGGGAGTAGATATCATGGATACCTTACTTTATCCGGCCCTCGGCCCGCGCACCAGACATCTGATGGCCAAAGCCGTACTCAATACTTATGACAAAGCTTACTACTAAGCTGCTAAGGACAACATAACTCTGGTATTGTTTTCATCAATCCTACCTGTACCAGCTTGTTTGTATCTATGTCTTAAGTTACTGTTATACTGTGTTGTACTGTTATACTGTGTATTTTCGTTTGTCTTACTGTGACAAGGTACCTTTGTAAATGAGCCTATGGCTCAAAGGTTTTCCAAACTGCTGTTTAAATAAATAAATAAAATAAATAAATTCCCAGGCATAGCCTATATAGAATTGGGCCTAGCTTACAGCTCATTCTGGATCTCAGGGCAACAGATTGTCCCCCCCTCCCCTACTTCCATCCCTTACTGTCTACGGCCTCCTTGACAGGGGTCAGGACGGGGGAGTCATCTCTGCATTCCAAGGTATCCTCTCGAGCCTCTGCAAGGTACTTAGTTGTATTGGCTGATATATATTTATACCTACTTATAGCCACATATGTGGTAGCAAGATACTTGCATTACCTCGTACTTCTAGTTGCTTCACAGATGTTTTTACCATACTGGGTACTATATATCTAACTTTGCCCTTCTTTCATCTCCTAGATGGTGAAGGCCAAGAAGTACGTCTTATGCAGTACCGCCCTGATGCCCCATAACCCAGGTCCTCAATGTCCAGCTTGCCTGACTGAGGAGGAACAGTCAGTGGGGGGCCAGCTACCCAATCCCAATTTGGATGACCATGGGGCTGGAACTTCCGGCTGGATGAATCCAGGAGCACTGCTTATCCAAACCCAGCAGGCGACAGTGGCTATGATAGCGAGCCAGCAAAATTTTATGCTCAAGGTCATGGAAAAGCTAGAGTCTCTGAGCAAGACGAGGTCGACACCTGCACCCGTGCCATCTCCAACTCCGAGCCCAAACACCGCTCCCCAGCCGGATAACATTGAGGAACCCCTACTCCCTCACCAGAACAAATTGTTTCCATAAAATCCCCGGGGAGGAATGCAGTACTCATTAATGCGAGAAGCCTTGTGGAAAAATTTGATGAACTCGGCTTACTGTTACATACATAGAACATACACCTGGCCATGATTACGGAAACATAGTGGGATGGTGAGGACATGTGGGAAAAAAGTGTCCCAGGATATAATTTATTCTCAAAATCTAGAACTTACAGGAAGGGAGTGGTATAGCTATCTTTATACACGAATCTATTAAATGTGAAGAAATACAGTGGGATATGTCTAATTTGGAGTTCCTGTGGGTAAAGCTGTTTCCACACAAAGGCATCAAAATCATTTTAGGATTACTATATAGAGCACCCTCCATTGTCCTAATGGATGACGTTGAAATACTTACTGTAATAGGTAAATTGGATCCTGTGGACAGAATACTTTTGCTGGGTGATTTTAATTTGCCTGGCATTTATTGGAAAACATTGCAGGCTAAAGGCAACATAAATAAGAGGTATTGCGAGATGTTTAAACAGATGGGACTGGAACAGCTAGTGCATAGTAGCACCAGGGGATCAAATATTCTGGATTTGGTTCTTACTAATGTGGATAATTCAGTTAGTAACGTGTTAATAAAAAGTCCGTTAGGAAATAGCGATCACTCTTCTGTTCATTTCAACATTTCTGAGCCATATATTGGAAATATACTAGGTATAACAGCTAAATTAAATTTTGGTAGAGCTGATTTTATTAGTATCAAAAAGGAGCTTACTTGTTGGGACTGGGAAAGAGATTTACATGGTATGACTGTCCAAGACATGTGGGATTCATTGCTAACTAGGATAAAAGCTTATTAAAAAATATATACCAAATAAATATATACAAGATAGTTCCAAGAGGAACAAACCTGCCTGGATGAATAGTTTCATCCAAAAAAAATGATAAATAAAAAAATAGACTGTTTAAAAAGTACAAAAGTCATGGCACACTTTTAAATTACAAATCCTACAGAGAAAGTCTCAAACAGATCAAAATAAAAATCAGGAAAGCAAAAGCGCAATTTGAACTAACACTTGCAGACAAAGTAAAAGATTGCAAAAAATCCTTTTATTCATATATAAATAGTAAGTGGAAAGGAAACAGTATGATAGGCCCTTTCTTAAACAATATGTAACAGATAGCCACCCCTGAAGAGATGGCTGACATTCAAAACAGATATTTTTGTTCAGTTTTTAACGTTGGTAATCAAAGAACACATAGTGGGAAATATAGTTCAAGCCTTGGACAAGTTATTATTAAGGTTGAAGATATTCACGATAGACTTTCAAAATTAGATATCAGTAAATCTCCTGGTCCTGATGACGTGCATCCCAGGGTATTAAGGGAATTGGCAGCTGTTTTGGCCCCTCCACTTACGTATGTTTTTCAGACCTCTCTGGATCTAGGAAAGGTACCCCAGGATTGGAACATAGCTACAGTGGTGCCCATCTTAAAAAAAGGGACTAGGTCTAAACCAGAAAAGTTTAGACCAGTGAGTTTGACTTCACTGATGGGAAAGGTCTTGGAAGGTGTAATTAGAGATTTAATTATAAACCATCTAGAGGCTAATGGATTGGTGGACCCATTACAGCATGGGTTCACTAAATCCAGGTCTTGCCAGACAAATCTGCTGGCATTCTATGAAAATTTCAACAGAGAACTGAACAACGAAAACTCAGTTGATGTAGTATATATGGATTTTGCAAAGGCGTTTGACAAATTGCCTCACATGGAATTACTAAATCTGTTGGAAAAGATCAACCTGAATTCTAATATTTGTAATTGGGTGTCAGCAAGGTTGCAGGGGAGACAACAAAGGGTGTCCATCAAGGGTACATTTTCAAATTGATCTCCTATTACTAGTGGTGTGCACCAGGGTTCCATTCTGGGACCTAGGCTATTTAATATATATATATATATATATATATATATAGCCTCCCTTCAAGCAAACAATCCAAGGGCATGGTTATACAAGTTTGCTGATGTTTGTAGGGTGGGGGCAGTCATGAACAATCAGGAAGAAGCGACAGAATTGCAGAACACCATAGATGGCATTTCTGATTGGACCGATGCTCATAAGTTAGTTTTGAACACTACAAAATGTAAGGTAATGCATATGGGGTAAATCAAACAAACAGAATATTTATAAACTTGCAAATTCACAACTTACAGTTACTAATGAAGAAAGAGATTTGGGTATTAGGAAAGGGAAAGGGAACATTGTTTAACCAGGAGTAGCACACTAAGCCGAAGCTTGTTTCCAGATGTGACCTGGGAGCACAAGAAAAGCTAAGTGACTTGTTCAGGATCACACAGTATGCACCTAGGTGGCTGTGGGATTCAAACCCAGGTCTCCAGATCTGCAGCTCAGAGCCTTAACCCACTGTGCTATACTGCCTCAATTACAATTACTATTAGTTCTGATCTCAAGTTTAGCACCCACTGCAGGACTCAGATGAAAAAAACAAATCAAAATTTGAATTGCATTTTAAGATATATTGCAAGTAGGGATGCAAAAGTATTAACTCCACTTTATGTGGCTCTGGTGAGACCCCATTTGGAGTATGCCATCCAGGTGTGGTCCCCCTCAAAATAGAGAAGATATTATTAAGTTAGAGTCTGTCTAGAGGAGATTTACTAAATCTATACATGGGTTGAAAACTAAACCATATTCAGCTAGATTGACTTCCCTTAATCTCTATTCACTGTGTTACAGGAGGTTTAGGGGGGACATGTGCCTATTGTATAGGGTTATCGGTGATGTCAACTGTCGAACTGAGCTAGGAATCTTCCCTAGGACAGATGAGCATGGTAGTAGAGGACACAATAAACAACTGATATGATCTAAATGGAAACATAATGCAAGAAGGCATTGGTATAATCAGAGGGTGGTTTCTCCTTGGAATGCTCTACCAGGGACCATAGTTAATAGTGAGAGTATGAAACAATTTAAAGATACCTTGGATTTGCTTTTTAGGGAAATGACAAATAGGTTTTAAATTTGGAAGTAAAAGGCAAGCTTTAAGGATGCAAATCTATTTGCTTGAATAAATCTATGAAATCTATGATGGGGATGATAGCGGGGCACCAGACGATGGTGAGGATGTCGAGTCAGGCGAAGAGGACATGGATGTCGTACCCGAGACACCCTAACTAACTTCAAAACTTTATTCCTTTGATTTAATCCCAGGCCTCATGTGGGCCATGAAATCTAGAATGGGTTTTGATATAGAGGCACCGAAACCAGAGTCCAAACTGGATCCTATGATACAGCAGAACCAGAAGTCAAGGGACACCTCCCCTAGCTCTCCCACGATTGATGATATCTTCTTGAAAGAGTGGGAAGTGGCTGAGCTGGGTCACATGTCCGAGAAAAGAAATCTAGATAGAACATGCCCAGTGCAGGAGGACAAGGTCAAGTTGTGATGCACGGCTCCAAGTATAGACCCACAGATCGCAGCACTAAGAAAAAAGACAGTGTTACCTTGTGGCACTATCTCCCTTAAGGATCCCACTGACAAGAGAGTAGGGGAGATGTTAAAGAAACTTTTCGAGTTCTCAGGAATGACAGCTAGAGCTGCTGTCACAGCGGTGTACTCCACCAGGGCTCAGATCCGCTGGTTGGAGGAGCTGTTAGAAAAAGCGGACCCCAAGTCCAGGGAGGCAAAACTATTAGAATGTACCCTCAACACAGCTAAGTATTTGGGGGACATGGCAGTAGATACCCTAAAGCTAGAAGCCAGATCTGCCACCCTGGCAAACAGAGCAAGATGAGCCCTATGGCTTAAACTTTGGGAGGTGGACAATGAGTTAAAGAACCTGTTACAAAACTTGCCTCTGAAAGGGAACAATGTGTTTGGTGAGGGCCTTAAAGAGTTCTTGAAGCAGAAAGAAGAGGGCAAGTATCTCATTAAAGAGAAACAGAGGATCACTTACTTGCCATCTGCCTGCTGCAGGTTTAGGGGAAATAACAGGTTTCAACAGAACAGAAGGCAAAATTGTTCAAACAATTCCTTTCGGGGTTGAGGCCATAACAACAACAGCTTCCGTGGCACTTCACAGGGCACCTACTCAGCACCCAGAGGTAGAAACCCCCGTGCTTTGGAGGCAGAGGCAGAGGGGGGAAAGGCAAAACAGTACTGACTATTCCTCCCCAACACCCCCATCACCAATCCAACACCCACACTATCCTCCCGTAGGCCAGAGATTGATGTTGTTCCATCAACAATGGCAACAGACAACATCAGACAGATGGGTCCTGGAGATCATATCCCAGGGCTACTCTATCGAATTTTTAAGCAAGCCTTGCAGGGACAGAGTGGCACTGTCACCAATCACAAAAAGGAGGGCCACCACCCACCATGTCCAGGAGATCATCCAGGACCTATTGCAAAACAATACAATTCAGCTGGTACCAGACTCCGAGGCTGGCACAGGAGTCTACTCCATCTTCTTCCTGGTCCCAAAGAAGAACGGAGACCTCAGACCAATTCTGGATCTGAAATTCCTGAACCGCTTCATATCCACCCCACAATTCAAGATGGAGATCCTCCAGTCGACCCTGAAGAGCATACGGGTGGGGGACTACCTCACATCTGTGGATCTGAAGGATGCATACACACACATCCCAAACAGACCCAGCCACCAACGATTCCTCCGGTTCCACATACTGGGCCAACACTACCAATACCAGGCCCTACCATTCGAACTCACCTCGGCGCCCAGGGTGTTTACAAAGGTGTCTATCATTCTAGCAGCCCGGCTGTGGGAACAGTGGGTAGATATCATCCCTTACCTGAATGACTGGCTAATATGGGTACGCAGCCTCGTCAAATCGCAAAGGGATATGGACTCTGTTCTGTCAGCCCTAGCCCAACACGGTTGGGTGGTCAACCAGGAGAAGAGCTCCTTGCATCCATCACAGTGCATATAACACCTCAGAGCAGAAATAGACACAGCCGAAGGGCTGGCAAGAGCCTCACAAAAATGCATCGACACAGTGATATCGATAGTTCGGACACTGCGGTCCACAGCAGAACTGACCATGGGCCAAGCTGCTCAGGTCCTCGGCTGCATGGCATCCTGTCTAGATCTGGTCCCTCGGGCAAGGTGGAATATGCGCCCGCTACAAAATTGCATACTCCAACAAGGTTCACCCTCGGAGGATGACCTCAACAAGGTTATCTACCTGCCAAGGAGGGTCAAGAACTCCCTGGGGCTATGGACCCACCACCAAAACCTCGAGAGGGACTACCCACTGGAGCTGTCGTACCAGGTGACAGTGGAGACTGATGCCAGCTTACTCGGTTGGGGAGCGTGCATGTGCGACTCCACAGCGCAGGGCAAATACACGATGGCAGAAGCACGAATATCCATCAACATCCTCGACATGAGGGCAGTGTTCCACGCTCTGACAGCGTTCAGGGACAGCATCACTGGCCAGGCAGTCTTGGTAAAATCAGACAACCAAGTCACAGTGGTGCATACAGCGAAACAAGGCAGAACGCGTGGCAAGCTCATGATCAGAGAGGTTGCCAGGGTGTTAAACTGGGCCTAAGCCAACCTCACACACCTTCATGCTGTGCATCTAGCGGGGAAGTTGAATGTCAGAGCAGACTGGCTCAGCAGACAGCAGGTACATCCGGGGGAGTGGCAGCTTCACCCGGATCTGTTCGACATGATACAAAGGAGATGGGGTCGAGTCCCGATGGATCTGATGGCATCCCTGGTGAATGCCCAAGTCAAGGCATACTTCTTCCGATACAGGGAAGGACAGGTCCTAGGTATAGATGTTCTTTCTCAGACATGGAACCAGGAACTATCATATGCCTTCCCCCCAATTCCACTGATCCCACAGATGCTGGCAAAAGTCAGAGTATCTCAAATACAGACTATTCTGATAGCACCTTACTGGCCACGAAGGGCATGGTTTGCATCTGCGGTCTCCATGATATTGGACAGGTAGGCCCTTCCATATCGGAAGGACATGCTGTTCCAGGGACCATTGCTTCATCCAGCCCCCCATACCCTGAAACTGTCAGCCTGGCTCCTGAGATGCAGAGACTACTGACTGCTGGTTATCATGATTCGGTCATTGCCACCATCCTACTGTCCAGGAAACCTTCCACCACAGCTACCTATAGTAGGCAGTGGAACATTTTCGTCAGGTGGTGCACGTTTGCACACCTAGACCCAATGCAAGTGGACATATCTGGGATCCTACTATACTTGCAGCAGGGCCTAGACAAAGGGCTATCCACTTCTTCCCTATGGGTGCAGCTGTCTGCCATAGGAGCAGCCATGGGGAAGGTTGGGCTTTCACAGCCCGGCACTCATCCAGATGCCGTCAGATTTCTCAAGGCAGCACAGGATATTAGCCCCCACATACAAACACCAGTAGCCCCATGGGATTTGACCACGGTGCTTGATTATCTAGGGAAGGCCCCCCCTCAATCTGGGGCACCAGTCTCCACTTTACTGGTTGGGCTTAAAGACCTGTTTCCTAGTGGCAATCTGCTCTGTCCACAGAATTATTGAACTAGGAGCCCTGTCATGTAAAGAGCCCTACACCATTTTTACTACTCAGGGAGTCTTTATGAAGACAGTCCCAGCCTTTTGCCCAAAAATTATGTCCACGTTCCATGCAGAACAAACCCTAGAGCTACCAACATTCCACAATCAGTTGCAGCAGGGTGAGACAGGAACTCCCCCCCCCCCCGGATGTAGGGAGCACCGTATTACAATACATCACATAGACACAGACAATCCGTAGGTCTGAAAGGCTCTTTATCATAGCTCAGGGACACAAGCAAGGAATGGCTGCCTCAAAGACCACCATCGCTAGCTGGCTAAAGAGGATGGTACAGGAAGCATACAAAGCCAATGGCATTACACCTCCAGAAGGGATAAAAGCCCACTCAACTAGGGCAGTGGCCCGTAACCTGGGCAGAAAGAGCCAGTGTGTCCATGGAGGACACATGTAGAGTGGCGACATGGACGTCTGTCCACACATTCACAAAACATTATAGACTTGAGACTTTATACAATCAAAGGACTGACTTTGCCAGAAAAGTGTTGTCTTCAGCGAGTCGTACAAGCTGTCCACCAGATCGCCCTGGCCCACCCTGATGGATGTTCTGACCTGCTTATTATAGGTAAACCATGAGGTAATGTCTGGAGTGTCATGGATACAACATAACACAATAGGTGCTTACTCACCTGGTAAAGGTGATTGTGTTAGTTGTATCCATGACACTCCACGACACACCCTTCAGGGCAATCACAGCGGGAGACCTTCACGCCAGACACATACCAGTTAATAGACTTGGTATAATGTGAAATAATTATAATTTGTTCTGAACACACAAATGATATTAGTTGGTACCATTAGGTTACTGAATTAGAATTGTACCTGTAGGGAATAAATTAAGGTGGTGGTTATACTACTTTTAGTCCTCCTCTGGTGTTCATAATATTTATATATTACTATGTGAGATAAAGATGGGAGTCACGGGAAGAGGGGTTTTCGGCCTAAAGCATTTGTATTTCAGCTGTGGAAGAATCGAACTGGAGAGGAGACTCCTGGGACCTAGGTATGCTGAGAAATTTGATCTGGGTCACATGTGCATCACTAGCCTATCAGGTGGGTTGGGAACCCATGAGGTAATGTCTGGAGTGTCATGGATACAACTAACACAATCACCTTTACCAGGTCAGAAAACACCCATTCCTGAAGCCATAATGATCTGTACTGATTGGTCCAGCTGATCAACTGTCCACACTTCCTGCATGTGAGAAACACGTAAATGGAGTGCTGGACCACTTAGTAATTAAATGAGAATTGTAAATCTCTGGCTCTGTCAGTTCGGAGCTGACCCCACTGTAAAGAATGCAGCTGTCCCCTCTATGCACGCCTCTGTGAGTGTGAGTGTGTGTGTGTGTGTGTGTGTGTGTGTGTGTGTGTGTGTGAGAGAGAGAGAGAGGGAATGTGGGAGGCCATGGGAGATAACAGCTGCAGACTAATGTGTTTACAAAACACAGCTGATCGTGACATGAGTTTCTTTGAGCATAAAGGCATCTCATTAACTGGCCCCACTGAAGCAATGTGTTTCTTGCACATGCGTGCAAGCAACACAAAAATTGAGAATATTTTATTTACTTAATTGTTCAGTTCAAACATTGACCTCCAGTCTTTTATTCATCTCCAGTCTTTAATTATCAACATTTTGGGGAAAGTTCCCTTTCGTCAGAGAAATTGGTTTTATTTATAAATATATAATTTTATGTAAAGTCTCTTAAATGACAAAATGTATACAAAACTTTACTTAAAAACGTAACATTCCATCTTATATTAAACATTATGCAACCATACCTGTAAATAGTGGGTTATGTCTTTAAATAATATTCTCTTGACTTTGTACTATGTACTAAACATGCTATGTACATTGGACCTAAAGAAAAAGAGCAAGTGGATGCAACAAGACATTGCACTAGTCCATGCGTATAACTACACCAAAAGTGATGCCACTGGATTCTTTCCGTATTACCTGATGTTTGACAGAGAAGCCTGACTTCCTGTGGACTTGGTGTCTCTACCGATGGAGCTAGGCCAGAGAATTACCTTCAGTATGTACAAAGATTGAAAGACCAGTTGAATACCACCTACAAGTTGGCCTCGAATGCTGAAGCAAAGAATAATAAAGCCAATAAAGATAGGCACGACAAAAGGGTGAAGGCACATGAGCTGCTGCCAGGAGACCATGTCTTGTTAAGAAATTTGGAACTGCCAGGAAAGAACAAAATTGCTGACTGGTGGGGCAATACCCAAGTATGTTATAATGCAAAAGGTGTGTAATATGCCTGTGTATAATATTCATCCTGAAGGACAGTCAAGTAAATATCGAATTATTAAATGAAACCATTTGCTGCCTGTTGGACAAGTGACCAGTGAGGTAATGTACTTTGTAGAACCTCCAAAACTCCCAACTACTCAATCTGCTTTGTGCAGAAAAAAAGCAAAGCACAAGACACGGCAATCTGAAATTGTTCCAATCACAACTGATGCTTACGTAGATCAGGATGACACAGACTCTAAATCAGGAGGAGGAGTTTCTATCCTACAAGGATTCTGCCAAACTATTCAGAGGGTCAAACGGAACAAGTAATGTGTCAAATATGCCTCTTGCAGAGCCTTCACCAACAATCATGGACTCTGAACCAACACCAGATGTAACCTTTGATGACAAACCTGTATCTGAGGAAGTGCCAGAACAAAAAGGTGGAGAACCTGTAGAAACAACAGAAAGAGTATAAACTACAGAAGTAGTTGAGGAACTCATTTTGACTGAGGATACATCACTGCTGGTCAAAGAAACAGGGAGTGCACACCCTGATGCCAAAGAAGAAGTGACTGTTTCATTTTGTCATTCAGAAAGAGCTGTCAAACCTTTGCTCAAGTTAACCTATGATTCTCCAGGTGCCCCTACCAAGTTGCCAATACATGTAGTACATAGAGGTACCTATGTCACACCCAGATCTCTGCCTCTGTATTGTCTTTTGCAAAACCCAGACCATATCACCCAGTGTGGGAGGTCAAGTAAAGGGTAAAAAGGGAGGTTAAATAGTGTTGGTATTGCACTGGTCAGTGTTACAGTATTCCACAAATTTATGGAATTGACCATTCCTAAGGTATTGATAATGGTTACTGTCATGAAATTGTTTTTGTGAACTGAAAGAACTTTTATTTTTTGTTATTAGAGTAGCTGTATTCATCTAGATTAGGACATATTGTATGCCTACTTCAGTTAGGAAATAATTGTCTAGATAGACAGTGCATGCTACCTGTATGTTGTGTTGTACACCGTTTATTGTTATAGATAAACTCTGCTGAAGGAGTTGACACAGACGTCAAGTATTTAGGTGGGAGAGAATGCAACCCCCTCCCCAAAATGGTGAAGACTTACCTGGACTCCTTCCTACTCCAGGAAGAACTGCCATCCACCATCTTCTGCTTTCCGCCCCCCCAGACTGCAGCTTGATGAAAGAGGACCAGAGGAGCACTGTACTGCCGAGCTGCTTCCTGCATGATGATCACCACACAGCTGTGCAATGTGTGCATACTTAAGTAGTCTCCTGCTTGAACATGCATGCAGACAGCTTGAATGCTGCTCTTCTCAATGCTGAATGCATACACCTGAATCTTCACTGCTGCAACCCACGGCCAGTCCAGCACCAGCTACCCTTAGTGTGCCTTGGCCCTAGGGACACCAGCAGCCATCAGGCCGCATAGAGACACTAGGAGGAGGAAGAGACATGGAACTCCATGTGTTTGGCATCTCTGCACCTTTAAAGACAGCACAGCTGCCAGCCATTTTTCCTCTAAAGAATTGCTTTGCCTGGTGGGACAGTGGTAAGGAGCTCCAACAGGCTAGTGAAAACCCCAACAAACACAAACTGCCAACCGGATAAAATTCAAAGCATGTGCTATTGAGGAAGGGTTGCTCAGTAATAGTAAAAGAAGGGCAGTTGCCCAAAGAAAGAGACATACAAATGAAGCATTGTTCCTTCCTGATAGTCAGCCACCATCTTGCTGACCTCTGACCTTGCTGACAACCAATCAGAGGTTAGGGATCTCGGCACCTGATACCAGCAATCTGATGGGAGAATGTGCTGTATGCTTGGCTCCTTTTCTGCCAACCAATATGGCATCAAGTGAACATTTTGCATACTAATTCAGTGAACTGACAGCCCCCTACAGCAAACCAAAGCTGCTTCTACTACCACAGAAAAGGTTGAAGGCAGTTCAGAATAGAGGAGTCAGCGGTTAGCTCTTGGAAAGAGAGGAGAACTAGTGTGCTGCTAGCCAGAGCCACCTAGGAAAGCCTGCCTGGGCTTCTACAGCCAACCATCAGGGAGTGACTCCAGAAGTTTCTACAACCTGTGTATACAGAGGCTGAACTGCACCTACTGAAAGTGTCAGGATAACATTTTCCTGAGAGACTGTGACCTGCCTTGGGAGAAAAGGAGATAACTGCGTGGCACACCTGCCACCCTGTGGGCACCAGAGAGACTGCTTGAGTACAACTGTGAGAAAGCCAGTATAGAGAAATATCTGCATCAATCCAGCAGGCAGTCTGGGAGAAATCTGGTTAATGCTATTGCCAGGTACTGGTTAATGCTCTACACTAGGGTTCTGAAGCCTGGAGGTGGATATGAGGTATTTGGCCCCTGCTCCTTAGACTGGTTTGTCTTGTGGAGGAGGAAGAGGGAAGAGCCCAAGAGATCCAGGTGACTGCTGATGCAGAGAGCCCGATTATCACCCAGAGGCACCTGAGACCTGAAGCATCTCTCAGCTGCCCCCCTCAACTGCAACAAGTGAACATAACCTGAGAGGAACTGCTCCTGCAGAGGAGGAGAAGGAGCCCAGAGGTTAGGGAAGTGGCACAACAGAACCATGAGTATTCTAAGGGGTTGCCCTGTAACTGGGAAAGTTTGCACAAAGTTGCCACAAAATCTACAGATTTGGCCAATGGGCCAGTAGTCACAAATACCTCATTTAGAGGCTCTGCCATTTAAGCAAATGCATGGCCTGTGGGATTTTGGGTTTAACTGTTCTGCTTATTCTAAAGTGCACCATTGCCGGCAAACCAGCTGCAATGTCACCGGGCCTGCAACGTTCAGCCAGATACCCAATGAAGCACCAGGAGCTCCCTTTAAGGGTTAAGGGTAAAACTGGTACCAGTGGGTAGTGCCCCCAGTACAGGTGGGCTGGTAATACAGAAAGTTTTACAGTTTATTTGCTATTGTACTGTCATGCCTGGTGGGGTGGGCACTGTTACTGTTTTAAAGTGTTTACTGCCCGAGCCTAGTCAGGCACTTAATTTTGGCCCTGCCACAAGAGTTCACGAGATTCTTTTCAAACCAGTTTTGCTTTGCATTCTCCCATCCCTTGTGAATATACTCCAATAAATATTTTGCCTCTTGGGGCTTCCCAGTAAATAGTCAAACGGATGCAGCAGTGCTACAAGAAGCGTTAGGGGAACTTGAAGCATGGGCCCATAAAAAAGATCCATGTTTAATATCGAGAAGTGCACTGTGATGCACCTGGGTAAAAACAACCCCCAGCAAGATTACTGTATATATTAGCTGGGAAAGTCTTAAAGAGCCCCTGACACTGTTAGAAAAACTTGGAAAAAATGTGAGATTTAGACAGTTCAGTTTATATTTCATGTATTTTCTATAATTATTTACCTTTCTTCTTGACTACCAAGGACAGCTGTATGAAAAAGGCTTACTGTCCCTTGGACGTTATCTGCTTTTTTTGCTATCCTACCTATGACATCATAATCTGGGTTGCACCTGGAAACGAGCTTCTGGTCATGGTGCTTTTCCTGGTTACCAACTTTTAAGTAAATAAATAAAATAATCCTCCCTTTATGGCATCGTAATTATCCCCACAGCAAAAGACTGATGTCATAAACAGAACTGTGATGTCATATGTAGGCAAGCAGCCAGAACAGACAGGGCAGTGATCCTGTTTACATGCAAATGTCCTTAGTAATAAAGAAGAATGAGAAATACAGAAACAATATTAAAATTATAAGCTCACTTGTGCTAAACATTACATTTTATCAAAGTTGTCAAAACAGTGTCAGAGGCTCTTTAAGGACTGTTAAGGATGAGAGAGACTTGGGAGTAAGGGTCAGTAAAGACCTTAGGTTTAAACAACATTACAACCAGGTGATTAAAAAAAACAGCGGTATTCAGAGCTGCATTCACAGGCATATAAAGAGTAGGAGTAAGGCAGTGTTGATTCCCCTCTATTCCTCCCTGGTGCACCCACACATTGAGTATTGTGCCCAGTTTTGGGCTCCTGGGAATAAGAATGATATAAAAGCCCTGTAAAAAAGTCCAAAGAAGGGCTACAAGAAGAATCAAAGAGGTCAAGGGTCAAAACTATGAAGCAAGGTTGCAAAACCTGGAGCTACAGTATATTCATTGGAATACTGCACATTAAGGGGAGACATGTGTTTGATTTTCAGAGCACTGTCAGATTCACAACTACGGGAATAGTTGGGGTTTACGTTGAGAGACCAGAAATATAACACTAGAGCCCACCCTTTACAGTTACTAAGTGGAGAGATATAATACTCAGTTAAGGAAGTCCTGGTTCTCAGTGAGAGTTGTTAAGATTTGGAATAAACTCCCAGTGGAAGTTGTTGCGAGGAAAAACATGGAAAGCTTTAAGCATTCCCTAGACTCCTATCTGATAAGTAATAACATACATTACTGGGTACCATTAGAGTTGTGCGAGCTATAATGGACTTCGGTCTTTAAAAAGCTCTGAAAAAACCTATGAAAGCTATGAAATACATTATTAGTGTAAGTCGCTAACTGCATTATTGTTGAATTTAGGGTTGCACTGTGACTTTGCATGTGAAGCAGGACACTGTGGGAAGGTGGGGAGTTACTGCATCCCAGAGGGTTGTACCGCTGTGACACCAGGCCCACTTAAATTTTACTCTGGATGGAGGCACAGTGCCAGAATTAAAAGATCTGAATTCAGCTCCCCCCAATCAGGAAAATCAGAACTCAGGCCCCTCAGCCTTGTTTGAGCCCACAAGCCAGGAGTATAAACCGCAACACCCACAGTGATCCGGTTAACAAGGTATATTAGAAACATTTCCACTGTAACTGCTGCACTGTGGGAACTCACAAAGCAGAATACAGAATTTCAGTGGTTAGCTGCATGTCAAATGGCATCTGACACCATAAAGGATTTATTAACCTGAGATACAACCATGTCATACTTTGATCCGAGCCTGACACAAGAATTAGTGGTAGATGTTAATCCAGACAGACTGAGGGCAATATTTAACTCAGAAAAAGCCAAATGGTAGTACTCCCCTGGTAGTCTCCTATGCAAGACATGGCTTAACTGAGACTAAACAAAAGTATTCTCAACCTGAGAAAAACACATTAGCAGTTGTCTGGGTTTGTGTGCATCATCACTTATTTGTGTATGGGGCACCATTCACAATAGTTACAGATCATCAGGCCCCCATTACAATAACTGGCAACCTGTGATCCATGATGCCAGCATGCATTGGAAGGTGGAGACTATGCCTTCAGGGTTATGATTTCAAAAATTTTACACAAAACAGGAAATGATACTAAATGCAGCAGATTATATTTCAGAAATATGGTTCTGTCTCCTTAAACTGATCTCATTAATATTCATAGTGGCGGCACCTTCAGTAGCATGTGAGACATAGAATGTAGCGCCTAGGAGTGCTAGCTAGGGGCAGACACAAAGTAATGCTAGAAGCAGGGATACTCAGTTAAAGGGAAATGTTCACCACCCCATCAGCATTTTTGCAAAGAGTTTGAAGTTATTTCGCATACTTACTTCCATGTTGTTTATATTTGATCTGGTTGATCGTGCCATTCCTCCTGACAGCATTTTGATTGGTGCACCTCTAGCAGTGCATCCCACAATCTTCTGCAACTGTTGTCAGAGCCAGGAAGCAGCTGTGGGAGCGTGTGTATTCTATATTCCTATGGACGAAGCTATTAATAGCTTCGGTTTGTGAAGTACAGGTCCCTGTGCTATACAGAGACCAGTACATCACAACCCAGCACAATTAATAGCTCTGTGCATTGGAATATTGCATGCACTGCTCCGCAGCGGTTCCTCAGCTCTGATGTCTGCCATGGGAGATTGTGGGATGCGTTGCTAGAGGCACTTCAATCAAAATACCAGTGGGAGGGATGGCAGGATCAATCAGATAAAATATAAACAACACAGACGCAAGTATGTGAAAAAATTTAAAACTTTTTGAGAAAATGCTAACAGGTGGTGCCCCACACAGAAGTGTGGGGCATGAGGATGTGGACGTTTTCCTTTAAGTTAATAAACTATTATAAAAGGAGCTGTGACTCCTGTGCTCTTGTGAGGTAAACTACAGAGAACAGCACAGCACTGCATAGTGTTTGTTTTTCCCTCTGGAGCTTGCTGCTTCTGCACTACTTTCCTGCGTATGATATCACAATCAGTTGCTATGAAAAGGACTATAATGACACCAGCAGGGCATTATGACTTTAGCTCAGGAGTAACATAGAAACAGAATTTGACGGCAGATGAGGACCGCTTGGCCCACCTAGTCTGCCCATTTCCCTACCTGATGGAAACGCTGCAGATTCTAGTTAATCAACAGCTTACTTCCTCCTACCCCCCACTAGAATTGCCTTATGCCTGTCCCATGCATACTTGAATTCTCCCACTGTTCCTGACTCCACAATCTCCTCAGGAAGGCTGTTCCATGCATCCACAAACCTCTCTGTGAAAAAATAATTTCTAACATTACCTCTGTGCCGTCCCCCCTCTATCTTCAAATTGTGACCCCTTGTTCTTGCACATCTCTTCTTCTGAAAGATACTGCCCTCTTGTACTTTGTTAATTCCCTTGAGATACTTGAAAGTTTCTATCATGTCCCCCCTCTCCCTCCTTTCCTCAAGGGTATACATATTAAGCTGCTTTAGTCTCTCTTTGTATGTCTTCTGGTGCAGACCCTGCACCATTTTGGTTGCCCTCCTCTGAACAGTCTCCACTCTGTCTATGTCTTCGTGGAGATGGGGTCTCCAGAATTGCACGCAGTACTCCAGATGGGGTCTCACTAACTGTCTGTACAGAAGGATAACAACTTCCTGTTTTCATCTGTTGATGCCTCTCCCTATGCATCCCAGTATCCCCCCAGCTCTCCTTACTGCCTTCTCACATTGCTTGCCCACCTTTAGGTCATCTGATATAATTACTCCTAGGTCTCTTTTGATTTTTGTTGTTGTTATTAACTCACCCCCCATTGTGTACTCTTCCCCTGGGTTTTTGTTTCCCAGATGCATTACCTTGCACTTCTTTGCATTGAATCTGAGCTGCCACATATTTGACCATTCCTTCAACCTTGCCAAGTCCCTTTTCATTCTTTCTACACCACCTTGTGTATCAACCCTGTTGCAGATCTTTGCGTCATCTGCAAAGAGACATACCTTTCCTTCCAGGTGCTCTCCAATGTCACTTATAAAGATATTAAAGAGGACCGGTCCCAGTACCGAACCCTGTGGTACCCCGCTAGTTACCTTCCTTTCTTCACTGTGGACTCCGTTTACTATTACCCTTTGTGTCCTGTTGTCCAGCCAGTTTTTTATCCAGACTACCACCTTGGGACCCACTCCAAGGCTGGCTAACTTGTATATTAATCTTTTGTGTGAGACTGTGTCAAATGCCTTGCTAAAATCTAGGTAGGCCATATCCACAGCCCCTCCCTGGTCTACTACTTTGGTTACCCAGTCAAAGAAATCTATTAGGTTCGTCTGACATGACCTTCCTGCTGTAAAACCATGCTGCCTTGGGTCCTGTGCCCCACTGGCCTCTAGGTACTCAACAATTCTTTCCTTCAGAAGTGATTCCATCATTTTCCCTACCACTGAAGTCAAACTAGCTGGTCTGTAGTTTCCTGCCTCTGCCCTGCTCCCACTTTTGTGAATTGGAATCATATTTGCTCTCCTCCAGTCCTCAGGTACCACCCCATCCTCCCATGATTTGTTAAAGAGAGTAGTCAATGGTGTTACTAGTTCTACCCTTAGTTCTTTTAGAATTCTTGGGTGAATACAATCAGGCCCCATTGCTTTGTCTACCCTCAGTTTCAAGAGTTCTTTCAAAACCCTTTCTTCTTTGAATGGACTGATATCGATCCCCCATTCAGAGTTTCTCCCTTGTTTGGTTTAGGTACCTCCCCCTCCTCTTTCGTTGTGAATACTGTGCAGAAATATTTGTTCAGTATTACTGCTTTTCCACTGTCACCCTCTGCCCACATTCCCTCCCCTTTATTAAGTCTCTGTATTCCTCCCTTGGTCTTTCTTCGCTCCCTAATGGGCTCAGCTGTACTGGTGAACTGCTGTGGGCAATGCTCCTGTAAATACCCTTAATAATGAAGGGTTCTTGGAATGTAGTGCACTCGAGTTCCACGGATGCCAGCTGTGGTTGGTATTTTTTGCTGGTAGCCAGGTCATTTTCTAAAATACAGTCTCTTGGATACAGTCCTTTATGTAATTTCATGGTGCTGACACTGCCTGCAAACACATACAGGACCCCATAGTCAAAGTATAAGTAGGTGCACACATCATAAATTCAGTTCTTTTTCAGTTGCCAACATGAATTGTGAAGGAAAACAGATTCATGCCATATACTGCATAATTAATTATAGCTATCATGATCATGCTTGCAAAGTATATTTGCGTAAGACATGTCACAGCTAATGATTATCTGCTTCTGATTACATGCCACATGTTTTGCAGCAGAGCAAACAGTGATGGCTTTCAGGATAATAAAGTCTTTTAGAAATGATCAATTCAGGCGAATAAATCATGTGGTAAAGATTAAGAGAACAACAGCAGTCAAAGATCAGCCTCAGCTCATAAAACCCCACTCTTAAAAAAATAATTTACACAGTAATACTGCATGGTAATTAAACACTGTTATTTAATTCATCGCAAAAAACTATGTTCAGCCATTAGTTAGACATGAAGTACAGTACAAAGCCACAAATGGAGGGAAATGTGACATCAGGGTTAAAAGTCCCCTGAATCTTCAGGATTGTGTGGTTGGATTCCCCTTTCTAATCCCCAATCCACAATATGGGGGAGGCACAACCATCGGCATCCAGGAAAGTTCACTCAGCTTTGGCATTGTCTGCATACCAAATCCTCCTCCGTAGCTTGACACCCTTGTCAACCCCCCTACATATCTTTTTTAGAATGTGCCCCCCTCCTGACTCTCTATTCGTAATCTGGGAAAGGGGTCAATAATATTAGGAATGCCAGCAGACCATCTTCCCAAATGCCAGTTCCAGGCACCATCTTCATACAGTCCCCCCCCCCAACCAGACCTTAGGATCCCCTAAATACTTTTTTCACCAGTTGGCCCCCAGCCCCTGAGTCTGGAGAGCAAAAGTCAACCACCAGGCTAGCTCAGTCACCCCTCCTTAACCCATAGTGCCTGCATCAGTCCCATTGACAAATTCAGTAACTGTGTCCCAGAATGGAGGAAAGGGGCAAAGCTATCCATATCTATGCAGATGATGCAGTCCTGTATACAAGTGATCCTGATCCTTTTAACTTGGAAAGCAAGCTCCAGGACAGCTTTACTGCAGTTGAGAGATGGTTCAGAGAACATAAACTCATTCTGAACTATAAAAAAAACCAAGACCTTGTTGTTTTCCAGTCCCCAGAGTAGGCATCGTTCATATCCACTCAACATAATAAATGAACCTGGGGCTACATTGGAACTCGTTCAGCATTTCACATTTTTGGGGATCACAATAGACAGCACTATGTCATATGCCTACCACACTGAAAATGTTGCAAAGGCTGTGAACATCCGTATTGGTTTGCTTCATAGGCACAAGCAAAGTCTTACCCCAGAGGCCCTAAATCTCGCTATCCAGAGTTCAGTGGTCTCTCTCTCGTTGATTACGGCATCATAGTCTATGGCTCAGCTATGGACACAGCCCTTCATCATATAAAGGTCGCCCTAAATAAAGCCTGTCGACTCTTAGCTGGTTCCCCAAGGCTTACACATACATGTGACCTATATGACCAGGCTAACTGGCTCCAGTTCATAGATAGGCTCAGTTTCCATTCGTACCTTCTGGCCAAAAAAGTGAGTCTGGGCCTCATGGCAAAGGGTGTACAGAAGCTCCTTACTCCCTATGATAACAGCCGTTCCACCAGAAGCTCAGATAGCACGGCCTTTAAAATTCCGAGGTGTTGCACCTCTCTTGGTCAAAGAGCTTTTGCCTACTGTGCACCCATTTGAATTAATAAACTTCCTCCTGCCCTGTCCTCGATAACAGCATTAGGCCCCTACAAACGTGAGCTCTGAAAACATCTCAATGCTACTGCTATCCGTGACTGCTTACCTTAGCCCCTCAATGCTGTTTTTCCATGTCCCTAAGCAGCTCTCCCTTGTGACCACATAGCCCCTTAAATCCTGCACTTGTTACTTCCCTTCGCCATGTGTCTTAATGTAATGTAGCTATCCCTCCCTCCCTCCATCAAACTCCCCTCTTACACACCACCCCCTCTTTTCTCCTACTATCCTCTCCCATCTGCATTCAGCCACAAACCCTCCCCCCTCAAAAAAAATAGCTTTGACAAAGCCTTCCTGGGCTGATGCTTCCCCACTTCTTGAGTGGGTGTTGGCCACCCTGGGCTGCTGTAACCCCCAAACATAGCCATCCATCCTGACAACTCAGTTTGCTGCAGTACCTCCCTCAGCCTTACAGGCACCCCCCCAGCCTGAATTGTCCTCTCTTCCTTAAAATGCCTTAACCCTCCCACAAACTTGTGATACTTATAATAATCTGCTAACTTAGTCTGTTTGTTTATGTTAATACTTAGACTCATACTTGTTATTAGCCTGCACTTACAGCTCTATTGTATACCTATATGTTTTTTTTTTCCTTTTTAAATCACTGTTAATGTAATTCTGACGTGGAACCCATGCAATGAGCTTGTTCTCCAAGGTGTTAATCCGAGAACACAATAAATAAAAAAAAATACCACTGGTGATGCTAGCCTAAGTGACTGATCAGTTTGCCTAGTGTTACCAAAAATGCAGACAGTTCTACCCCTTCCTCCTGCCAACCCTCCAGGTGAGTCTGTCAAAGGGACTCATGCACAGGCTGCAAGTTATGGAAGGGGAAACTGAGCTAACCTGGTGTTTGACCTCCTTTGCACTTCCTCACAAAATCATGGATCAGGGAAGCAGGAAAAGGTGCACCCTACTGAAAATAAAGTATGTATGAGTCTTGGGCTAGGGAGGGATCTGTATACAGTAATATAAACCTAGGTCTGTCTAGGAGGTTCACTTTTGCATTTGAAAACTGAAGCCACCATGAACAGACACACACATAAACTTAGGCTACTAGATTTACCCTCTGTGTGCTAGTAAGAATTCTTTTAACTTATATTTAAAACAGAAGGAGGGTCACCTGGGTCAAAACTGAATGGCAATCAATGAAAACAATGGGTCTAGATTTCGGCACTGTCTTTTAGGCGTGGAAATTTATTGAAACTCCTATGCTTTAAGAGAATGTGCCAAAGTTAGGGAAACACCAACGTTGCTTCAACAAATCATTCAAACCCAGTGCAACACCACTCCATACCACACACTCACAAACTTTCAGGGGACTTTTTGCTGTAATGTCCGATTTCTCTACTTTTGTGCCTTTGTGCTTCAACCCTAACAAATTTCTAAATGTAGATTTTTGCAATGCATTTCCATCTTTTTGTAGGGGCTGGGATTCTTACTGGTGGAACTGAACCAGCTCAAGTCTGAGGTAAGCATACTAAGAGGTACTCCTGCCTACTGGAGGCCAGAAACCTGGACACACTCCCCAAGAGGCCCCAGAAGCTTCAGGGGTGGGTTTGTGTACAGTAGGGGGAGGCAGAGAAGGATGATTGGGAAGGTGCAAGTGCAATCCCAGAGGTGGTGACCAAGAACCACTATCGGCTCAAGATCCCAGAGAGGGTCAATTCCCACAGATTATGGGTTGATGGTAAAAGTCAATTATAGAATATGAGGATGGAGGTTCCCCTCTGCAGTAGGCACCTAGTGGAGTGACTCAGTCTGCATGGAAAAACTTATTGGGGGGAAAGATGGGAAGGGTAACAGGCTGTGCATGGGGAGTCATCAGGGAGATGGGATGGGAAGGAAGACCAGAGTGGACTGAGGGAGTCTACAGGGGAAAGGAGTGGGGGTGAGAGCAATAGGCTGGAGAAGAGGCCTAGTACTGCAGGACTCAACTGTTAGGGGGGACTGGATGGCCAGTAGGAGACAAGAAGCATTACAGGAGGAACATGGCGTGCTTCCTGGGTATGCCGGCGGAAAAGACAACACCCAGGCTCCAATCCCTGACCAGTGGTGAAAGCAGGAAGCTAGATATGTTGGTCCATTTGAGAACCAAGGATCTGTAGGGGATTAGGGTTGTGATGGTCCTGGACAGATTCAGGGTGCTAGAGGAAAGACTCAGGGAGAGGGAAGCCTCAGTGTCCTTTTCTAATGTGTTGCTGGTGCCACTGACTAGTCGGGCCAGGAAGCTAAGGATAGAAGACTTCAATAAGTGGTTTAAAGGTGGTGCAGTGAGTAGGGATATGAACATATGAACATATGAAAATGCCAGCAGATAAAGGCCTTATGGTCTATCAAGTCATGCTCAATTATGCAGCTAGCAGCCCTTATACTGCTGCTGCCCCTCCCTCCCTTCCCCCCTCCAGTGACTTTCCCCTTACCCTGTCCCATACCCTTTGAAGTAGCCCACCTATACTGTACACATCTCAGGTTATTTAGTTATGGAATGCGGTCAGTGTTAGGGTGGACGACACCCAGGCAGACCCCAACGCATGTCAGTGTCTGCAGGGTGGGGATTAGGGTGGAATGGCATGAGTGTTATGCCTGACAACCCCAAGGCACACCCTTGGAGCCTGTCAGTCCATGCAGGTTGAGGGTATGGGTGGAGCGTTAGGGTTGGAATCCCCAATGCCTCATTTCCCTCCTTTTGTTGCTATGGTAGTCACCCTAACTGATGCATTAACAAAGTTTTTGCAATGAATTTCCTAACTTTTTTAAAGAGCATGATGTTGAAGAAATAGTCATTGTTTGCACTTTACACAAATTAAATATGCAGACTAAAGAAATTTCCACAATGCTGTAGACATTAAGTCAAGAATGTAAAATGTAGCTTAACAGTATAAACACCATTACCAAGTCTTGAACCCGGGACACTGGATTCCTCATGTTGTCTATGTCCTCATACAATTACCCACTATACCATCAGAGGCTCTTCTATGGGTACCTTTCTTTTTTAATCCTTTATAAAGATGTGTGCTTTTCAAGGTAAAAAAAAAAAACACTGTGTTTACATGTTGCAAGAGAAAACACAGACAATATGTAAACTAAAAAAATGTGTACAATACTGCAGATATTAACTAAAGAAAGTGAAATATAGCTTAAAAGTGGAAAAAGCACTCACAAGCCTTGAGCCCCAAATTTGGATTCCTTGTGTTGTTTGTTTTGTATGCAATTAGTCCATTGTACCATCAGAGGCTGCTCTGTGGGTACCTTTTTTTGTTGTAATTTATAACGATGTGAGCTTCTGAAGGTAAAAAAAAGAGCACTGTCTTTATATGCTGCAAAAAACAAGTACTACACATATAGTAAAGTCACCATTGTAAAACAACTTATTTTATTTCTCAGAAGTTTCCTCACTCCTTAGGAAAAAGATGTCACAAATGCTTCTGCACCCCTTTAGTTCAATAGTTTTCTACGTAAGAACTTGTTACTATTGCACACAGTAAAATTTGTCATGTAAGAAATGAAAGGAGAGAAGAGCAGGAAAACTGTAAAATGCAACAAGCTGAAGTCAGTGTTCACGTTAACACTGAAAGTTTAGTAAATCTTTGTAGAAAGAGGAAAGATATAACTATAGTAAAGTGCAAAAAATATTTGGTTTCACAGAATGGACAAGACATTACTAACTTCTTAACTTATTATGATACTGCAGGAGTCAGAAATGATTCACTGTTCTCTGAAAAACAGCATTTCTAACATACTGTCAAGACAAAGGAAGCTATTTTAGGAGTCACTGTCATCTGGTGTGTCACCAGATGTGCTGGGTTGCGATCCTGGCTGTTGCAGAATTCTTTTTATTTGTGAAATCACAGAACTGAATTCATGTAAAACAGACTGGTTCTGCCACTCTAATGTGACACGTGAATTCTCTGCATGGGTCTGAAGGTGATGTTGATGAATAACATCCTGAGTAGTTTGCCTCACTTCAGTAAATCCACGTTCAATTACAGATGTGAGATGGTCCAATTTTCTCAAAATGTCTTGGGCAACATCACCTATGACATCACAGAAAAGATAAGGGAGGAACACAGATATAACACTGTAGTGTGTTTACTATGTAAACTTTGAACAGTAGCGGAATACCACTACAGAAAAGACAAGGGAGGAACACAGATATAACACTGTAGTGTGTTTATTATGTAAACTTTGAACAGCAGCGGAATACCACTACAGAAAAGACAAGGGAGGAACACAGACATAACACTGTAGTGTGTTTATTATGTAAACTTTGAACAGCAGCGGAATACCACTGCAGAAAAGACAAGGGAGGAACACAGATATAACACTGTAGTGTGTTTACTATGTAAACTTTGAATAGTAATGGAATACCACTATTTTCAGTAATACTCGCTCGTTATTGTATTACTAAGGTCCCCTGCTATGCTTTCCTTCGATGTTCCAGCAACCTCCGCACGCTGTTTTTCATGTTGCGTGGCCTTCCATTGGACTTCTTTGTTGCTGTTCACTAAGTCTGTGTGTTGCTGTGACATCACATTCTCCAATACCTCTGCAGATATTTGTGAAAAGGACATGCTTTCTTCTTTTTGTTGCTTATATACTTCTCCAGATGTTTCTCCTAATGACATAGTTTCCTCTTTCTCTTCTTCTACATCATGTACTGTCACTGGTGTAGGTTCCTCACCCGCATGTGTTCCTGTGGTCTCCATTTCTTGCAAGCATTCTATTATTTGCAAAACAGCAGTATATCAGTTATGGCCTACACGTTAATCTGTGCATATGTATATGAAGTGGTCTTTTATTAAACGTACCACCATTATCACTATTATTGCTCCTTCCTGCCTCCCTCTGTTTCTCTTCATCAGTTTGTTCCTTATAACACTCAGGTTGTTTACGTTCCTCACCTTCACGTTCCTCATCTTCATCGGTCCCTCTGACAACTGGTATTCCTTTTTTATGTTCTGCAATATAGATACAATAATTACTTGTTGAACATGCTGTTCATTACTACTGTTGTATGTGTTTTTTCCTGTGTTTTCTGTTTCTTATCATTTTTATACTTACTGCCATAATGTCTCTCATCCAGTTTAGGTTTACCAGCTGCCACCCACATTGCTTCCAAAGCAGGGTACCATTGTTTTTTCTTGTTCTGAAATCTTCCCTGTGCATTGGAGTTTTAAAAATTTCTGATGTAACAATTTCCTTTTTTTCTTGCAGCATAGAGAACCCTTAATAACACTGTGGTTGCTTTCAATGTCGGCACTAACTGCCTTCCACATCTCGGTAAATGGTTGAGTGGTGGCCCTCATAATTATGTGAGGATCACCTAGCTTCTGTACAGCCTGCACAAGAACAGAGATTTCTGACTTATTCCATGGCCTTGGTGTCCTGCCCTGCAATTCCTAAAGTATATGAAAAGCAATGTAAACAAGACACTCCTACTTCAGAAACATTTTTCATGAAGTACTACATGACAACAAAACATTTTCAGAGTTAATCATTTTATTCAGTACCACATGATGGTATAGAACAAAATCAGCATTTGTGTTCAAAATAGATCTGTAATTGTTTGAAAATACTATATCTGAATAACATTTTCCATCTTCCAAGTGTGAAAACTGAGCCTGGCATTGTACTGACATTGAACTGTTCCATATGTCATTCATCCATTTGAGCTGTACATGTTAACAGTCCCCTCTCTGCTAAGACATACATTTATTTCTGTAGCAGTACAAGATAAAAATGCAAAACACTTACTGATGAACTAATTTCTCATTAGTTCAACACTTTTTCCTGTTATATTGTTTCTTACTTTATTTGAGTGCCTCCAACCGATAGCGTCCGATATGCGCAACTGCCTTTGCAAAAAGACCACCGAAACTTGCTGTCTGGAATATGTTTGTTTTGACTACTACTGTTCCCACCCACAACAAGGATAATCTCTTATTATTCTGCCCCCCCCCCCATAAACTTAGCACACTGTCACTGAACATTGCTTAAAATGTACAAATGTATTAGGTGGCTGCACTGCATCAATTGCAAATAATATTTCAACTTGTGAGCAGCACATCCTTTATTATAGTTGAAGTCATTGTTCAACAGAAAGCAACAGAAACACATTGTTTGCAAATGTATGTCCATTTGTACTCGCAAAAGTAAGCATACCTTTGAAAACAAAATCTCTTGAGTTAGAAAGAAACTATCTGTATTTTTGTAACCAAACTCTTTGTTGATTACTTTTGAAAGTAAATCTACTTTCAAAACCACAGCATATGAAAATCTGAAGAACAGAATTAAATACCAGACCTCCCTACTTGCCAACAAAGCCTCACTAAATTTGCTGCCACCAGGAGTTCAGAACTTGCTCACATGACATGCGAGTGCTAGGCTGACCAGAAGCTCCAACAGTCAGAACTTTAGCGAACCTACAGTAGATGCTACACTGCATTGGCACAATGTGTGTTCTCCTACCACACACCCCACTGGATCAACGCTCTACCACCTGCAATCTCCAGAGTAGCAACTATTGGTGCCTTCAAGCATAAGCTTTGTCAGCACCTCATTGCTGAGCACAACTGTGACTGCTTCATCTAACTTCTGGTGCATACAAGCAAAGTCTTTGTCAGCAGCTCATTATCAAGGACACCTGTGACTGCATCCACTCACCCCCTTCCCATAGTAGTCACCTGCTGCACTTGGACACACCTTTTGACCCAGGGGGCACCTCGCAACCTCATCATCACTTCACTGATCCCCCCCGCCCACCACCCCCACATCTCATGGCACACCCCTCCCCCATTTCTCCACTATGTCACCTTTGTCTGTTACATTCTCTGTGTCTATCTTCTCCAGGGTGTTTGAACTCACAGACACAGGCATACATTGCACAATGCCTCATCAGTGTCTACTTGTGTGAACCTTTCTGTAACTTACTGTACCAGCTCTGTAAATGTATAAATTGTTGTTCAATGTGCTTAAGCAACTGGATAAGATATATGATAATGTTTGAGTAACTTGATTACTTTTGTGGCTTTCCACCTCTCTAACTGTGGGACATACCACCCTGTAGGGGTACGATGCAAGGAACCCTAGAGGAGGCTCCCCCCCCACAGGTGCCAGAAATGAATGCGTCGGCTAATGGTAGGTTAGGAAGAAGCCCGCGGATAAGAGAGACAAGCCGCTGGAGGAGGATGGGTGGATGGTGGGCAATGAAAACGAATCCTTGGAGGGTCCAGGATGAGTGACATTTTGAGGTCGATGGAGGAGTGACGTTGTTGCTCCGCCCATTGAACCTCGGGCTTAAAGCCCTCCCATTTAATGTGCTTATGCAACTGGATAAGATATGTGATAATGCTTGAGTAACTTGATTACTTTTGTGGCTTGCTACCTCTCTATCCATGGGATATACCACCCTGTAGGGGTACGACGCCAGGAACCCTAGAGGAGGGTCCCCCCCCCACAGGTGCCGGAAATGAATGCATCAGCTAAAGGTAGGTTAGGAAGAAGCCCAAAAAGAATACCAAAAGATGTCAAACATCGAAGAGGTGAGGATGATGGATGAATGTTATGGAGAGAAGGGCTAACTTCCTAAGGAGAGAGAGGAAAGCCGAGCCACCATCCGCCTCTGTCCAACAGCGGAATCTAACTAACTAACAAGAAGAAAATCACTAACTCTAACTAATATCGTGACCATTGGCATGGAGGAGAGGGAAAACCCTCTTTGAGGAGGAAACCTCTGGGGATCCAAGGCCTAGGTTGCCTTCCCTCCAGACTGATGACGTTTGAGTTGAGGATGTGTATTTTTAAAAGAAAGGGTTCAGTAATTAGAGGGATACAAGTAGTGAAGTTGATGATGAAATATGTAAGAACCCTAAAAGAAGCACAGATCGAAGATGGAACATGAGGCTGCGAGCAGATCAAATGCGAACATGTGGCAAAATGAATACTGATGGTGATGATCCCCGCAGGAGGTAGGCAGGTCGATGAGGTAGCCTAAGATCTAATAATAGGTATCATCGATTGAGTGAGGCGAGGAAGTAGATACTGAGGTCGATAAGGCATGATTATGCAATGTGAACAATTAGATCCTGTTGTTGTGGTCAATGAGTAGCATCAGAGTTAATGATGGAATGCTCGAGGGAACAATGAAACTAAATAAACCTTGCTAGACCTAAGTAGGGTATGTTCGAGTAGCCGATGAGAGATAGTAGATCTGGGAGCAAGGATGGGAGTAAATCCATGTATGAGTCAGAGCAGCAAGGGGTATCCAGATGAGCTCACGAGGATATTCCAGATAAGCCAATGAGGAGACAAATAATGCTGCAGACTGGCTTGATGGAGTGGTGCGCTTGATTGAGAGATGCAACTGAGCAGACACTGAGGTTGAAGAGGCATGCTTGATTATGCGATGTAAATGATTAGACCCTGAACGATTAGACCCTGAGGTTATAGTCGATTAGGTAATATGGAATTGAATGATAGGAATGTTAGAGTAAGCGATGTAAATAGATAAGATTTGAGGTACTGCTGAGTAAATGATGACTGGATTTATGAGCTTGATATGGCTGGAATTATGAACTCAATACATGTGGCAGGATGGCCGCGGTTGATAGGTGGCATAGGAGTTATGGTAGGTATGCTCAAAAAAATAGCGATGGCAGGCCTTGAGTGGTGAGAATCCTGATGAGCCAATACAGACTCGGAAGAAGAGAGACGGGAATGAACATGGAAAGAACCTAAAGGAGGTATCATGCCCTACGGAGTGATTCAAACAATGATGCTTCTCTAAAGGAGGCATACTGCAAGGACAAGAAGGCATGGTGGGAACCAGAGGATATGAGAACCATAGGAAAACTCAGGACGGCGATTGAGGGGAGTCGAATCGAGGTCAAAAGGGTAACATAGAAACATAGACTTTGACGGCGGATAAGGACCGCTAGGCCCATCTAGTCTGCCCATTTCCCTACCTACAGGATAGGCCGCAGATCCTGTTAACCAACAGCCTATATCTTCCTGCCCCCCACAGGTAGCCAAGGACTCAGCCAGTATGGGAAAAGAACTGCATGTGGGCAAGTTGGATTTGGTGGTATCGGATCCATGAGAGCTATTGATCAAAGGATGACCACATGATGATGAGGTGGCATAGGAGTCATGTGAGGTATGCCCAAAAAGAAATATCCATAGCAGGCTGCGAGCGGAGGGAATTCTGGATGGCTGGTACAGAATCTGGAAGAGGAAGAGTCAGGAATGAACTGGAAATGAACCTGGACAAAGGAAGCAAAAGCAAGTAGGCTCCTTGAAAGGAGGTAGACTCCGAGGCTAAGAAGGTAGATCTGGAACCAGAGGCAACTCAGGCAGAGCGATGGAGGAGCAAAACTGGATGAGATATGATGAGGAGCGATGTATGAGAGGAGGGAAGCTAAGAGTGGAGTGAAGCCATGATGTCCGGTACCAGAAATGGCATTAGGACAAAGAAGGCAAGATTAGGAATAAAGAAGGTACTAAGATGGATTGAAGTCAGGGAGGCCAAATGAACTGTGTACCAAGGTAAGGAGGTTCCTCAAAATGAGGTAGAATCCGAGGTGATGGAGGGAAGTCCTGATGATGGATGATAAGCCGGTGGGCAGGAATCAAAATAGATGCAGCAGGAAGGCCGCAGGTCAATGAGAGGGCATAGGAGGGAGGAGAAGTACAAAAGAATAACGAAAGCAGATTGGTTGTCGATAGCCGAGGAGAGGGAGCAGAATGAGGGTATGCTGAAGTATGAGTAGTCGATGTGGTGGAAGAGACCCATAAGATGGTCGGAGGAGCAGGTCAGGTCGAGGTAGCAAGAACAGGGAAGGTATGCAGGAGTGACAGAAGTGAACTCCGGAAATAATGAATATGAGACATGACGGTACAAATGAATCAAAGCCTAGAGGGCTGGTAGAGATAGGCATGAACCCCAGTAAGCTATGAGAGGAAGAAGTATCATTGGGGCAGAAATCCTGAAAAAGAAAACACTGACAGCGAGCTGGCCGGGCCAGCAACCTAGGGGCAGCGTGTCATGCAAGGTAAGAGGTGGCACCAATTGGATGTATCTCTCAAGGTAGGGATGCATACCAAGAGGCATTCACAGTCTGCAAGATAAAATCTGGTCAGACATTGGACCTCATGACTGGGACAGCATGGAAATCGGGAATACCAGAAGAAATGTCCTCCAAGAGTTGAGGCGGCAGACAACGGCAGCACGACAGAAAAGATTCAACTCTAATGATGAAAGCCGCAGGAGTGCAGCAGGTTGACATGAGAAGATTGGGTAAAAGAGACTGAAAATGAACACGAAATTGAACTTGAATGATGGTGGAGAGCAGCCAGCAGGCCCATGGGAAAAGGGGCGACAGACAAGAGTGGAGATGGAGCTGAAGGGAGGTGGCTGAGGAAGATGAATATGGACAATGATGATGGCTGTGGGAGCACGGTAGGTAGATCAGGCTGCAGGAGACCTAATAGGAGGCAAGGAAGTCATGATGTCTGATACGGAATGTGAAGAAGAGAAGATGGAAGGAATGGAAAAATGAACTGGAATGAAGGTAACAAGCTTGATAGAGCGATGCGAGGAATGGGGCTTTTCGAAAGGAGGTGGACTCAGAGGCCAAGAATGCCCTGCAGTAGCCAGAGGGCAAGGGGAACTAGAGGGTATGCTTCAGGGTGAGCAATCCAGAGGAGCCAGAGGGTATGCCCAGGATGGGCAATCCACAGCAGCCAAATCAGACGATGTATGAGAAGTAGGAAAGCCATAAGTGGAAAGAATCTGATGGCCAGGACGAGAATAGGTGCTAGGCTGAGGAAGGAAGCAGAGAAATGGATGCGGTATGAGGATGTATAGACACCATGAAGGTGAGCACTGGAAAGCGAGGTATGAGATGACGAAGGACAATAAGGAGGGCAATGGGGTAGCATAGGACCCAGCCGATACGGGAGGAGAACAGCAGTGTAAGGATGGCAGGCCAGATGATCAATAGAATAGCATAGACTAGGCAGCGAGCCATGCCAAGGCATACTGAGTAAACAAATGAAGCAGATGAGCAGGTTGAGGCAAGGTAATGAGGACCTGAGAGGGTTATGGAGTCGAAGGATCCTTGATGAAGGGGTATGGAACTGGAAGAGGGGTATGTGATGGACGGCCCCAGGCCAATGCAAGGTAGAGTAGAGAAAACAGAAACAGGAACTAAGCAGCAGGGCACCGGACAGCCAAGAACACAGCAAGATTATTCCTGAACAATCTCCCTGCCTCCTGCCATGACAGAATGTTACTGTATGCAGATGATGCAGTAATCTTCACTTGTCACACTGACCCCACCTCCTTTCAGTCTCAACTATAGAAACGTTTCACAGAAGTGGAAGACTGGTTTTGATCACATAAACTCATCCTTAACCACAAAATAACTAAAACAATGTTGTTCCATGGAACCCACAGCAAGTACAAGGACCATGAGCTTATAATTAACAACCACGAAGGCGTCGCTCTTGAGCAGGTGGATATGTTTAAATATCTGGGCCTGACCCTTGACTGCTCCCTCTCATATACCAAACAAATTGACAATATCGCTAAAACTGTGAACTCCCGTGTAGGGCTACTATACAAGCATAAACATTGCCTAATGGCTGAAGCCTTGAACCTCACTATCCAGAGCTCTGTTATCTCAACTATTGACTACGGGCTTGTTATCTATGGATCCGCTACTGATACTGCACTCCGGCGCATAGCTATAGCCCTTAATAAGGCATGTAGACTCCTTATTTCAGCTGCCCACCTTTCTCACATGTGTGACATTTATGAGCAGGCTAACTGGCTCCAGCTATCTGGCAGACTAAAGTACCAGACCTGCATCCCTAGCTAAGAAGACATCACTGGGCCTTATGCCCCCTAGAGTCCAATCAATATTGACCCTGCAGCATGTCCACCGCCTAACTAGAAGATCGGACAGTCTAACCTTTACAATACCTCGCTGTCAGACTTCTCAAGCTCAGTGTTCTTACCTTGTCAGAGCCTCCACCTGGTTCAACTTGCTACCTACAGAAATCTCCAGCATTGCCACTATTGGTGCTTTTAAGTGTAAACTGCGTCAACACCTCGTGGCTAGTGCCTTCTGTGATTGCTTCTTATAATCCCCTCCAGGCATACTACCCTCAAGCATCCCTCCTCACTGCCTCAGCTCCTCCTCCTCCTACCCCCACATTGGGTACAGGATGAATCTGTCTCCTTTCTTTTCATCCGCCCCCTTCCTCCTCCCTTGCTGTTTCCCATCTACAACATACCCAACGCAATGCCCTCCCCATTTCTCCACTCCTTCCTCTCCCTCTCTCTCTCTCGCTCCCATACCACCCCTTCACCACCACTCTTCTTTCTCTTTTCCCTCTAACCCACTCCTAACTATGCTTCACTGAGCTGCCTATTACTTGTACTGTATAATTAACTCGCAACACAATTCCTTGACAATGCCTTTGGCTGCTGTTATTGTAACCTTACTTGTCTTTTTTTTTAATTTTTTGTAAGTTCTATTGTAATGATTATGTTATGTTCTGTACCTTATTGTCCTTATTGCCTTGACGTGGAACCTTTGTAAAAGAGCCCTCAGCTCAAAGGTGTCATCCGGAATACAAATAAATAAATAAATAAGATATACAACGGGGTGGAGAGAGAGCAAGCAAGCAACAAAGTGGAATTATTGATAGTAGGCCGGACGGAGGCAGCCTACCAGGAGAAGGCTGGCAGAAGACCAAATGTGAGGTATACTTGAGTGATGAGAGTAAGGAGACTCTGAGGCCAATAAGGCATGCTTGATGAAGAAGAAGACTGACAATGAGCGCTGTGCTGGAGCATGCAACGGGAACTTTTAGACCTTGAGGAGTAACGAGTGCAGGGAAGCTCAAGCAAGGGAGGAGAGCGAAATGGACAACTGATGAAATCCAGCAATGGCATCCTCCCCCTTTTTTTATTTATCTTTTTTATTTGCGAAAATGTCTGAGAAAGGTTGCCAGATAATTGAGAAGGCAGAACTGAGGAGCCAAAAGGTCACAATGAAACCAAGGAGAAAATGAACAAAATGAGACGGGCGAGAAGTGAAACTGTAGGAACTACTGGTAATAATACAAAAACCAGGCTATAAAATGGCATGTAGCAAGACAGAGGATCCACAGGCATGGTGAGGAAGCAGGACAGATAGAAGTGAGGGCTGCCAAATGCCACAGGAATCCTAGGTAGAATGAGACTGGGGAGATCACCAGGTAAGGACTCCAAACACCGACAGTGCAGCACAAGAAATAACTGTCACAGTAGCGACAAATAAGACAGAAACCCAGGAAACACAACCATAGGCAGTGGCAAGCATTCGAATAGTCAAACAAATGCAACCCAAAGGACAGGAAAAAGTTGAGACAAGAGAAGGGGGATGGTCATTTAGGCAGAGCTCGGTCAAAATCCAGAAAAAGCTGCACTGATCCGAAGCTGGAGAGCACAGGACAATACAGAAAGAGCTGCTGTCTGTGTGACTTCTACTTGCAGACCGCAGAAGAATGTAGAGGTGGGGCGATCCATCTGGCAGCATGCAGATAACAGGGCCATAGTCAGGGATGAGAGAATTACACAGCTCCCAGTGTGAAAGGAAACCTCTGGTAGCATGGGAGATTCAAGTATACTGAGCTAACAAGGGACACCTGGGGGAGAGTGCAGTGCAAGCACCGGTAAAGGAAGCCGGGCATGGTTAAAGAAGAAGCACCGGAGATGGAGCATGGCCAATAGACGGGGAAAAGCAGCATACTGAGAGGGGGGCCATGGGCGAGTCACCACAGCAACAGGAGAAAAAGACAAACGAGGGGGAACAGGAGACGAGGGGGACAGAACTCACACCAGGCCAATGAGCAGCAGCAAAATAGGGGAAATACGGCAGGAGGCAGGAATCAGTTGGGCAGAGGGTGAGGGGTGCTCGAAAGCACTGATAGATAATGGCTAATCGAATGAAGCAGCAGGAGCTGCGCAGACAGAGAGGAACAAAGAGGCAGCAGAATGCAGCAGTAGAAATCATGAAAGGCAGGAAATGATTCAGATATGTGGACGACAGCGCCTCCGGCTGCAACGAAAACAAATCCTTGGAGGGTCCAGGATGAGTGACGTTTTGAGGTCGATGGAGGATTGACGTTGTTGCTCTGCCCATTGAACCTTGGGCTTAAAGCCCTCCCATTCTCTGCTATTTTATGTTCAACTGACGTGGAACCTACAAAAGAGCATCCGTTCACAGGTGTTATCCAAGAACTCAATAAATAAATTAAAAAAAAATCGGAACTTGCTAGAGACATTCAAAAATAACAACCAGCCTACAGATTGGCTAGGAAAGAATGAATCAAGCAGTAAAAGTAGCCTGTAATTTCAAACTGCAAAAAGACCCATAAGCAATCGCTATAACATGTTTCCAAAAATAACATAGTTTCCAAAATAAGCGTTCTATCGAATATATTACATTTGAAAATTGTAAAGTACTGCACACTTTCAAAAGTAACAGACAGCCTAGTCATTGGCTATTGAGCAATGAGAGAACCAATATAAGTTCTTCTTCATTTCAAGGTGTGAAAACAACCTTAGTGTCTGGCCATATTGTCGACAGCAAGAGTAAAGGGGCAGAAGAAAAATTATAAGGTTGTTCACTTTAACAATCATATCACTTGAAATGGAAATCGCTGCAACACAGAAGGCAGTAAGTAAACATATACCGCCTGAAATATAATCTCTCCATCGTTGTACAGCTATGAACTTCACTGCTGGTGAGAATCTTTACAATTTTCAATGTACTTGTATGGTGGACGATTCAGTATTAAAACTTCTCTCTGTAGTAAATAGCATACACCAACACCAGAAGCATCTACATATATAGCCACTACAGAGAACAGCTGCAAGGAAAATATCATTGTAACAATACAGTAACATTTAAAATAACAAAAATTTCTATTATGTTGCCTGAAACAAATAGAATTTATTGTTGATATACAGTACCATGGTCTGAGAAAAAAATATGTTTTCTTTGGAGCGTTAATCTTGAACCTCAGACTGGAACAAAATGTCACCAGAGCAGTAGCCCACTACACCAACAGTTCACTTTTGTTGAAGTAGTTATTTTCTTGTAATATATGGATAGTTAAATAATACCATCAAAAAGCATACTAAAAATTTCCGGTAATACACTGGTGCCAAAGTGATAATACCATCATTTGTAGGTGATAATAGTATCATTCAGAGCCTGTAATACTATCGTTCCGACCTTTGAACGATACTGTTATCACAAAATTTTAACAACGTAAGCACAAGCTCTCCCACTCCATTCAGTGGTTGCCATGCTCCCCCCCCAACTGTCAATCAGACAGCAGCGTGCACATGTTTTAAATCGCAGCTCATGATTGGCCGCATTCTGTCTGTGGGAGGGCAAAACATTTAAAATAACATGGCGGCCATCTCTCGCTCAGCGAGAGAGTAGTTAGTCTTCGCAATAATTTTTTTTTTTTAAACAAAGCCATTTTTTTTGTGGATCCTGCCTTCCCTGCATTTTAAAACAGCAAAAAGGTAGGGCTCCCCACAAAAGTTAAACACACTCACTGAAGTACAGAGATAGACGACAGGGGATGTGGGCAGTTGTTGAACACACACTGAGCGAGTCCTCAGTGCAGCAGCGAACATGCAGTGAGTGAATCTTCAAAGCAGCAGTGGCTGCACAAGTTTAAAATCAGATCCATATATTACAAAAAATTAAAAATAGGTGAGAGTGTATTACTCAGGAGTAATACCATCTCGAGGTTCTGGGGACAAGGGAACCTCTCGATGGCATTACTCCCTTGTAATACACTCTCACCTATCTATTATTCTATTTATATATTTGTCAGTTTGGTTTATAATTTTTTTTAAAGAAAAAGAAATGATGATGTCATAGGTAAGTTGCAAGCCTTCCCACCACCACACCCCAGAAATATACAGTCCTCATACAAAGGAAATCATGTCTCCATACTTCAGACAACAGTTTCTATGTTCTGCCCATCTTAAGTTAACAGGCATGAAGAGGTACTGGGAGGATAGCCAAATTCCATATTTGGCTGAGGCTGTCAAAGAGCTGGCAGACCCCACAATAATAATGAGAGCCTCTAATCAGCCACTGACTGACATCTGGGACGGAGGCTGTTAGTGATCACATACAACAGAAACTCCAACTGAAAGATGCCACTTCATGTAAACAGAAATGGAAACCTGTCAGACAGAAGTTTTACAAACTACTGAATAAAGAAGACATTCTAGCATGCCATAAGACATGGTTTCAGATGATGAAAAACCTCTGGGTATCAGCAGGCAAACCCAACTTTGGTACTTGGTATTATGGTAGTAAGTGCGAAACAACAACGCACAACATACATCGTAAACAATAAGATTAATATTACATGAGATACATTCATGATTTCATAATGCTCCTTTGCAGAAAATATAAAAAGGGATGCCAGTGTCACAGCACCACACACCCTTAGAAGTGGCTGAAGTTGAAGAGTTACCAGAACAAGAATCACAGGATGAACTATGTGGCATCCATGAAGAAGGAATAAGTACCACTACAGGTAATGGAAGTTGCAAATCATGTGAGGCACCATATTCAGCATAGAGAAGTGAAACTACAGCATTCTTTCTCTCTCCGCATAGAAAAAGCACATCAATGCAGCACAGCACAACTCTCAGCAATTTCAGGGCAAGAGAAACAATCAGACGACAAACAACAACCTGACCTCACTCAGCAAAAACAAAAGACAAATGCCCCTCCAGGTAATGCAACTTTCCAAGCATGTGAGGCAACACATTCAGCATAGAAAACTCTTAGTGCGATTTTTGTTTCTACACATGCCACAAACAGCACACTACAGTCCAGTACAGCCAGCCAGAATGTCATCTGACCAGTGCAGGTGCCAAACCCTGGAGACAAAGAAGAGAACACACACCACCACCCAGAAACATCAGGTGAAAAGGAAGTAGAAGAACAGACTTGATGTGCAAGAAGAGACAACACTCCTCACAGAGGGACAAGAAAATAGAAATCCACTGTCACAGCAACACCATCACAAAGAGACAAACAAACACCACCTGAGTGGTAACTGCACTCATTCTTATGTGAAATGTATTAGAAATTTTCCAACCGCTGCACATAAAACATTTCCACAGAAGGCAACAACATATTTTCTTTCCTTCTTTCTGTAGTCTCTTTCAAAATAAACATGCAGGAACCAGGAGAAGCAGCACATGAAGCACAAGCAGAAACCAAAAGCAGCATACAAGCAGATTCACCACATGGCACAGATCAGCAAGAAACACACAAAGCCATACAAAGAGGTAAGTACAGTTGTTTCTCTATAACATTTATTAGAAATATTGCATTAAAAAGCAATATACATCCCTGTTTTTCAGACAAGAAACACATTCCTTCTCTGTTGTCCTATTTTCTAGTGCAAACACATGCAGCACCAGATCTGGCAGCAAAACTGGACAATGTAACATCGGCAATAACCAAGGAATTTGAATCTGTCACTGAAGCACTGTCGGGTGTTCTTCATCAGCAAAGTGAACAAACCCAACTCCTAAGATAAATTTTTCGAGAATGGCATATACTGTACAAACACAAGCAGAGGACAACTGAGTAACGCTTGAGTGGCAGAATCAATATCTACTGCATGAGATCGCCGATCAAGTAATCGTCATCAAACAAACACTTCAAAATGCAACAGCTAACCTCCTCCAAGCTAGCCATGATGCACCAACCACACAACATCCTCAGCAATATTTCATCTGTCAATTGTAAATAGTGTCCTCTTGCCTTATATGCAAAGTAAGGTTATGTTCTATTGCTGTTATAGCTCACTTAATGTTATTCCTAGTTATGTTGTCTCTCTTCCATTGGACTGTTACTGTTATTCTACATGTTTTATTTTTCAAAATGTATGACATTAAAAAATCATACCGTGTTTTGTGCCAGTTTTCTGTCATGGTACTGCTTTCTAAAATTAGTGTACTTCACTCAATAAATATTCTGTTAACATTTACCACCGGGACTACATCGCACAATATTCCTTGTGTTTTATATAACGTATACATAAGATGTGTAACTGTTTGTGTTCCTGAGAAGCATGTAATGAGTCACATTAACCATGAAAAGCTGAAAAAGTCACAGACTCAGAAATGCACTTCTGTGCCAGTAACAGTGATTTGCCACAAATGCAACATCCAAGCCATGTTTTGCTATTTTCCTCTTTTTTAATGCATAAAACAGCGGACACATAAATACATCACAAAACAATGAACAGCAGAGTAGTGTGCTGATGCTCTGGTATCATTTTGTGGCAGCCATGCACAGGGTCCCAGGTTCAACACTCACAGTATAAAGCAACCTTTTTTTTCCCCAGAAGAACTGCACATTACACCAACTCATCCTGCAAATTCATTAGGTGCAAAACAGAGATGTGCAAAAATATGGCAGTTGTATTTCCGTACATATCACAAACTTTCAAAAGCAAGATGAAAATATGCATGAAACTATGATACTTGGTTTCACACACTGCAGTGAAAAGAAGGTGATACTTGTTTTCTACACACATCCTTTTATATGTGATCATGCCAAAAACGTACATATAGAACACAAACAATTCGTAGTCTAAAAGGTTTCACACCACTATCTTAAAACACTGAAAAAAAAAGAAACACACTGTACTCTATGACCCACCCTCCCAAAAAATACATTATCATCATGAGCCCAGATTCAAACCCATGAGCCTTGCTCTGCAGTGTTTCTGCCTTATCCTGTACACCACCATAGCAGTACATTTCTGGAAGTGCCTGCATACTATTTAGCGATGTAGCCCCACTGGTATGAACAGGTTTAGAAAACAAACATGTGGGAATTATCATAGTTGTAATTTCGCACACATCACTCTGTTTGCAAAAAAAAAACATTACTTTCATTATTTCTAATGCTTGTATTGAATTCTGTTAACATTTATCACCAGGACTACATCACAGCAATTTCTCAAATATACTGCCATAGTAGTGCAGAGAATAAGGGAGATACAACGAACACTAAGCATCATGAGTTAGAATCTGCGGTCACATGGTAACTTTTTTATTTGGGAAGGGGGTCTCATAGAGTACAGTCTGCACTGCAACTTTTTTGGGGTGTCACAGACCATGGAACAAAAAATATTCATCAAAGGAGCCATTGTAATCAAAACCCCTCGTGCCCTCCCAAGTCACACGCCCTCCTACAAAGTAGACGTACCAGCGAGTATTCATCAAAGAAGCCATTCTGTTCAAAAACCCTGGAAACCACCTGTGTCTGACATGGTATGCCAGTGAAACAGTGACATTTCGATGGCGAAACCCATCACAGCAACAATCTCTACAGGTTTCAAGATTGTCACTGTGATGGACCACTGGCGCAATTTCGCACTTTCATCAGTGATTCCCCCCATTTCTAATAAACTCTGTCTCAGAGTGTGTTAAATTGGAAAGGGGGGTGCGGGGGTCCCAGCCCCCACATGGGAGGTTTGGGGGTGCAGCCCCTCAATAGAAAAACCTACAATGTCTGACAGGTGAAATTTCACCTGTCAGCATTGAGGATGTCACCATGCCGCATGTCGACAACTTCAGTGTCGATGTGGCTTCGTGGAACTGTCTGACATGTCCTCATACACTGTAGAGATACTGGGGAGTTTCATGCCACCATCGAAATACATGGTACTGTTGTAAAATTGTAAGGGTACAAAGTGTTTCACACCACTACCTTAAAACACCCCCTTCCCCAAAAATTAAAACACACTGTACTCTGAGAGCCACCCTCCCAAAAGATAAATTACCATCAGGAGCGCAGACTCAAACCCATAATCCCTGCTACAGAGTGTAGCTGCCTTATCCTCTACACCACCATGGCAGAACATTTAAGACACTGCCTCCATACTACTTAGCAGTGTAACTCCGACGGTAACTGCTAACAGGTTTCGAAAGCAAACATGTGCAAAATTATCATAGTTGTAATTTCGAACACAACACTCTCTTTTTGAAAACAACCTTAGTTTCATACGGGACACAACTTTTCCCATAGGAAATAATGGGGAAAAAATGAAAATGTATAACTTTTGATCAGAGTAACATTTTTTCACCAAACCTTCAAAAGGCACATCTACCACCCAGACACTGTATACCCTGAAAATCTCACAACAGTACCATAAGCCGTTTTTGAGATATGCTTGACAATCCCCCAACCCCCAAAAAACTGGTAAATTTTATTTTTTTTCTCCATGCATATCTCAGAAACGACAAAACAGATTACCACACACATCCACCCCTGGCGCATATTCCTTCCAAATTTCTTTCAAATCTGCTGAACAGATCAAAAGTTATTAATGCTCAAAAATTTTAGTTTATTATTAAACTGCCCTCTCACCCTAACTATACAGGTGGTACTGCGCCAGTATAATTATACCTGCACAGTAGTACAGATATAGTTAGGGTTGTGCAACCACTTTTATGTTAAATCCAAACTTTTGCACTTTAATAACTTTGCAACCATTTGTCTGATTTGCCTGAAAATTTGCACACGCTGTCTGGTGCCATAGATCTCTAGATCTGGTAAGTTTCATTCCAATCAGATGTGCGATTGTGGAGCTGCAGAGTGCCAAACATTTGAAAAATAACACTTTTTGGCAAATTCTTTGCTCAGGGCTATGGCCCAAACAGTTTGAGGATCTGGTCTGAAATTTTCATGGTATATGGAGACTGGGTCACTGATGTGCCTTTTGAAGATCTGGTGAACAAATATGAATCCATTCAAGAGTTACTAAAGTTTGAATTTTCCCATTATAGCCTATGGGAAAAAATATATGTATGGCTCAAAAGCACTTTTTTACTTTCACAAAAGCCAGTTTTACTTTCGCAAATGGGTTTTGTACTGTCAATCCACCATCTTGTTTTCAGTTAGTGACAGCTAAAAAACATTGTAATTCAAAAAAATACTGCCCCTTGATAAACACCAACAGTTGTGTTTACCTAATCAGGGCCTGACGAACATGATTCTGGCATTAGTTTTTTTAAAAACAATGCCTGGAAATATGTTTTTTCAATTTTGCCGTTGGAACTTTTGCAAATTTGCAAAAGTAGGTTTGTGAAACTTTCGCAAATCTGCAAAGGTTTCGAAAACGTACTTTCGCAAAATTTGCAAAACTTTCATAAATTTGCAAAAGTACACAAGTTTCACGACAGTATGTTTGTGAAATGTTCGCAAAATTTGCAATAGTACTTTCAAAAAAATTGCTGTTTCTTTGCCACTTACTTGTGGGCTGAAATTTGCAGGGCAGCAAGGACTTTCACCACAGATGTGTGTTTTGCAGGTTTGGTGAAAATATACAATGGTTCCATAGTTATAACATTCCGAAGTTTTGAAATTTCCCATAGGATAACATTGTGGTGACTGCGCCACCTTTCAGTGGCTATATCTTGAAAACGGTTCCAGATACGGATTTTTTTGCTAAGTGCAGAGGTGTACTAAGCACGTGCGCAGGTTGCCAGGTCATGATTATAACCGCCAGTGGAATTTCTTCCAAACTTCCTGTGGTTACTGAGATATTGCCACATTTGTAGCACAAGGGGCACTTAGAATGTCTCTAGACCTGCGCTATGTTTCTATACTTATGGGTAGATGGGAGCACAGGGCCATGCAAGATCATTAAAATATTTCTACACTTATGTATAGATGACAGTGCAGGGCCCTCTGGGCCCTGTGCTACCACATGAAAATCAGGGACAATTACAAAATGCATGCATGATGGGAGTGCAGGGCCCAGAGGGCCCTGCATTCCCACAATCAGATACGAGTAACATTACACTTTCTCAAAAAGAAGGGAAATTCATTGCAAAAAAACTCAGTTAATGCATTAGTTAGGGTTGATATTATAGCAACAAAAGTTTGGAAATTCAGTGTTAGGGTTACCAATCCTACCACCCCACCCCAACCCTCCACACACCAACAGGCATTGGGATGTGCCTTGAGGTCATCAGGTCTAACTCTCACCCCATTCTCCTATACTGTACGATGTTAGCTTCCTTACACATGGAATGGGGTAAGAGTTAGGCCTTAAACACGTTAATAACACATTAATACCTAACAAGCACTATAACTCAGTAACCATAGTTAGACCCTCCTCCAGGGAGTACATGTTCAGTGCCCTCAACCTCTCCTCATGTGCTTTACTCTGCTGACCTGCTATCATCTTTGTAGCTCTCCTCTGGACCTTCTCTAGCAGGTTAATGTCCTTTTTGAGGTGTGGGCACCAGTACTGAACTCCATACTCTAGATATGGCTTCACCAATCATCTGTACAAGGGCAGTATAATCTCCTCACTCTTGATCCCCCTAGCTATACATTCCAGCATCGTGTTTGCACTTGCTGCTTTCTTGCACTACGTGGAGTTCTTCAGGTCACTAGTGATCATCACTGCCAGGTACTTCTCCTCCTCTGATGCAGATTCTTCATCAAACTATCTAAAACAGACCTTTTCAACTTAATGCTGTTCTGCAAACGATTTATCCTAACTAAAAGGAACAGCATCCTGAACAGAAACCAAACATTAACTTACTATAACTGGTGATCAGCGCATGTCCAAAATATCCAAGGTGGGAAGAAACAGAGTCCCAAGGAGAACCTCCTGTACGCAGATGTTTTTGTACCTGCTGTTCTACATGGGAAGCATTTATAATAACATAAGTCCAAGAGTTTTACAATGTCTGTGGAGTATTCCTGCCCCAGCACAGAGCTAAGCACTTCTACCTCCGGGACCTTTGCCCCTACCTAAATCAAGAATAAAAGTATACACAGTCTAAACCACTCTAGACCCTATAAATTGTCATAATGCTGTCATTGTATAAAACTTAAACCTGTGAAAACAGAACAAGTCCAGAGTCTCTATTCTTAATCTGCATCATCCTCTTCTGACTCTTCAGGCTTCTTTCAAATTCCCTTGTGGTCTTTGCAGCCCACTTCCCTGCCATGTCTGGATCTGAGAATTGGAAAACTTTACCTCCGTACTGAGTATGAAGTTGTGCAGGGAGTAGAAACGAATGTATAACCCCAAGGGCAAGAAGTTGTTGCCACACACCATCAGATTTCTTTCTCTGTGTGTGGGTAGCTTAACTGAGATCCAGATGGACCATCTTAGGGTAGCTGGTTCATTCCACTGGGGTGTCATATAGATGAGGCACACTGATGAGTTTTGGTAGGATGAAACACGTGTCTGTGTCTTTCTGTTAGAACCCTTTGCAAAATGTGTGCGACGCCTTTCAGCACCATACATTTCTGCTTAAAGTTAAACCAGCATAATATTCTGTGGTGATTTGCATATACAGCCCATGAAGCTTTGCATTATGGGGGTATGTGTGATTTTGTATTTCTTTGAAACTTGGCTTCCCGCCCAATGCCCTTTGGGGTAACCATTGCCCCAGTGATTGTGCACTGAGGTTCTTTATCTTTGAGATCCAGGAAGATGCTTATTTGCTGGTCATGAATTTTGAGAGGAGAGCATTCACTGGTCACAATAAGGATCAAGTCTCAGGTCACCATGCTGTCTGTAACTGACAAGATGGTTCTACTATAGTGAGAACTGGTAGGCTTTGCTCGAGAGTGAGATCAGTTTCCAGGTGTAATTTCATTAATAAACCAGTTCTTTATGAATGTAGTGATGTTGACCCCCTCGACATGCTCCAGTAACCCCACAGTTGTGATGTTTGCTAAGCGGAGCTGGTTTTCGATATTCTCCAATCTATGCATTAAAGTTGTGTTTTTTCTGATCTGCTCTGTGGTGGTGCTGAGTGCCTTTGTAGACTGCTGATTAGCACTATCAGTCTTTGTAGTATATCCATTTGCACTGAGTGTGTTAGCAGCTGTGTCAGACTAGATTTCTCTTTCTGGTCAGTCCCACATACCATTTGCAAGATGGCTTGCATAGCTGGCTTCCCTTCCACCTCTCCTGTTTGCTGAAGCCTGCTGCTTCTGGGGCCTGCCTACTGGGTCATTTGCCATTTTTTGGTTGGGACCCACTGCAGCATTTTTCAGATGACCCATCATTTTCAGACTCACACAGCATGCAATTTGTCTCCTTAGCTGTCGAAGTATCAAAAAATACCCATAAACATTTTTGTTAAAGTCAGTTTTTATTTCAAATGTCTATTCCAGTTTAGACAGCCTTGCTGGAATCACATACTTTCTTGACTGCTGCTCTCTGGCACCGCTACAAGTTCCCTTTTTGTGATGGTAAAACTGTATCCTCATTCATGTAGGGCCCTTTGGAACACAGTCCCATTTTTCATGCCAACCCACTTTTACTGATGCAGGGGGTGACTGTTTTCTTCCCACTTGTATTGGGTTTTCAGGCTAGAAGGGTGCATCTGCTTTTACCAAAGCTGCTCTAAGCAGGTCACATTGTCCAATAATTTGTTAATGAGTTCCATGGTGCACTGCAACTTCCACGCTCAGCCACAACTTTTGTGGTCAGTCACAACTTCCACTGTTAATTCTGCAGTCATCCAGGGAACTGCGGCAAACTCAGGTCTATGATCATGGAGCACTATCTATAGTAATGCCAGGAGCCTGGACAACAAAGTATGGGGTCTAGATACTCAGCATCACTCCTAGCTTGTAGTTGTGCAACAAAAGTACTCAGAAACAAATACACATTTTAATGTTCATTGAAAAATAATAATGAATTTGTTGCAGTCTTTTTCCTAAAGCACTTTGTAGTTACCATTCCAGTTACTGTGTTCCCCAACAAGGTAATGTCCAGGAAATCAGTCTCCATATTGTGTACCTGGGAGGAAAACTTTAAATTCCATGTGTCGCAATTGAGCCATTTCAGGGACGTATTCATTTTTGATAATAGTAATGGCTTTGCATCATGTGATTTAAATTGTGTGTCAATTACAAAGATGATGTCATAATTAGATAACCTATAAATCTGAAGAAGTATCCTGTAAGGATCACACCCCTGAGGAAGGCACTTGATAATTCTAGATGTTAATGATGTGAACACAATAGAAGTAGAGTAAATCCACAGTGTGGCCCTTATACACTACCTTTGTTGCCCACTGAAAGAAAACTATCAGGCTGGTCTGACAAGACCTCCCTGCAACAAATTTATGCCATTCACTATCCTGTAGACCATTGCTCTCTAGGTAGTCTGCAATGTCCTCTTTGATCAGTGACCCCATCAGTTTACCCGCTAAAGAAGTAAGGCTCATGTGCTTCCTACCTCTAATAGTAAGTACAATCAGCACTGTACTACCTGTGGGGATTAGGAGAATCTTGAGGGCCTTTACTACTCATCGGAGGTGGCCCGATTGTGGTGGAGGGTGGGTTGTGCTGGTTGCCTTCTTCTAACAGAATTTGGTGCTGGGTGGAACGAGGGTAGGATGTGGGTGCTGCTACTAGGGTAGGGGGATGGGGTATAGAGTAATCCATTTGTAGTGCTGCATGCACTTTTGAAATGTAAAAGATGGCGGCCGGCCGTGCTGGAGGGTGGATTGTGCCAGTCGCTTTCGTCTAATAGAACTGGGTGCTGGGGAAGGGTGGGAAGCTGGGTACTGCTCCCTAAGGTGGGGGGCAGGGGACTTTAATCCTTTCTTTAGCACTCTCAAGTGCTTTTGAAATGTAAAAGACGGTGGCCAACTGTGGCAGAGGGTGGGTTGTGCTAGTTGCACATTGTGAGTGCTAGGGAGGAGGTGTTTGTTACAGAGAGAGGGTGGGGAGGGGTTGAATTTTACTGAGTTTTGGGCTCAGGTAGGAGTGTGGGGGCTGTTTTCTTTCTTCTTTTTTTTAACCAGCTGACCTGAATACCGAACACCCGAATCATCTCCTATTTGGGAAGGGCTCCCGAATATTTGGAAGCTCTATTATTCATGGTATTTGGGAAATAATATTTGGCCTCTGCATAGACCTGCTGTCCACTACCCTCCAGTACTTTGGGACTACCCTTGGTCCTACTAGGGGTTCAGCCAAATAAACAGCCAATCCCTTGAGCACCCTTGTGTGCATCCCATCCAGCCCTGGGGCTTTATCTACCTTTAAGGCTTCAAGCCCTTTCTGGACCCTTTCTCTGGTAAATGCTGGCTGCCTCATTTCAGGAATGCACCTGACAGTCTCCTTGATGCCACTTTCCGGTAGGGGCCCATTGTCCTCCCTTGTTAAGACAGAGCAGAAGTAATCATTAATGATGGCTGTTTTTTATTCATCTTTCTCTAGTTTCCCTTCCCCTCTTGTAGCCTAACAATACCCCATCACAGCTTTCTTTTTTCCTTAATATAACTGAAGAATTGTTTTTCCCCCTCCCTTAACCCCCAATGTGATACACAGCTTTGAGTCAGCCTTTGCCTCCCTGACCATTCTCTTTGCCTCCCTAGCTTTTATTTGATATGGTCCCCATCTCTCCTCCACCTGCTTTTCCTTGTACTTGGTGAAAGCTTTTTCTTATCCCTCACTGTGTCTTGTACCCTTCCCAAAAACCATACAGGTCTCTTATACTGGTTTCATTTTGTAACAATTCTCATGCATGACTCTGCTGCCTCGAGAATGGTCCCATTAATTGCCCCTTCCCATCTTTCCTCCACAGCTCTGATGCCGTCTACCCTGGTCAATTTGTCTCAGATGAGCTCCCTCGTCTGGTTGAAGTTTGCTCATCTGAAACTTAGGACTTCCATTTTTAATAGGGGCAGTCTGGTTCCAAGGGTCAGCCTGAACAAAACTGAGTAATGGTCACTGAACCCCAGTGGCTCCCTACCCTCACTCCTCCCACCATCTCTGAGTGGTGAGCATCAAATTGAGAATGGACATCTGTGTAGCTGGTTCCTTAACCATTTGCACCAGCATCCAGTCCTGCAATGTAGCCAGCAGGGCACAACTTCTGTTACACCAGGCCATTGGAATGTCCCTGGCAGGTTACGATCACCCATCACTACAATGTCTGCCATCTTCACTCCCTTTGCCAGCTCTTACCCGAGCTCCCTATCTCTCTCTCTCTCTTCCTCTTGTCCTGGTGGTCAGTAGATCATGCTCACCCATATTTTCTTCCTTGGGGACGCCATGAGGTGAACCCACAGTGACTGTTTCCTCTTTGCTTCCCCTGATGTGTCTGTTCTCCACAGCCTCTATGTCCTCCCTCACATATAGGACTGAGCCCCCCCTTTGCCGTTCCCTCTATCCTGCCTAACCATTGTGTAACATGGGGCAGACAAATCCCAGTCGTTATTCTCTGTGACCCAAGTTTCTCTTATGGCTATGAGGTCCACTTCAGTGTTTGCCACCAATGTCAGGAGCTCACTGATTTTATTACCCAGACTCCTAGCAATAATGCAGACCCCCTTCCAGCTAGCTCCAGATCCTCTTTTGCTGTTTATGATCCTACAACTGCACTGCTTCCCATGCTCCTTACCTTCTTATTGTTTCTGTTGCTTACTGAGCCTGAGAGCCTTCTCCTCCCTGCCTCTTCCACTGCTCCTTTTTGAACCTCAATCTTATTTTTACCCACCTTACTGTTACTAGTCCCACGTATAGGAAGAGTACTAGCTAGGTTCTCCCCCCTCACTCTCTTTACCACGGTTCCCCTAGTTTCAGTGTCATCAGCAGTCAGTTGAACTGTCTAATGCAGGCATCAAACTTCTGCCCCATTGCACTGGTTCCCCTCTCTTGTAGGGTGAAGACCATCACCTTTGAAGAGTATCCTGTCCCAGATGTCTTCCCTATCCCCCACAAAGTGGTAGCCTTTCTCCTGACACCATCCCTTTAACCACCAATTTAATTCCATTGTCTCTTCCCTCCTTACTCTGTCTTTCCCACCCCTGCACTCCACACAGGGAGGACCTCAGAAAAGGTCAGGGAAGCTGAGTGTGCCTGCAATTTGTCCCCCAGCCTCTGAAAGTTCCACTTCACTTACAAAACAGGTTGGTTTGCCAGGTTGTTGATACTCAGGTGTCACCCCCACTATCCCCCCTATTCTGTCTATGTCCCAGACAGCCAACACACCTGGAAGGCACCTGACCATCCCCTACCCCTACCCCCACCCACCACCATTTCTACTCCCCTGGTCACAGAATCCCCAACCCCTAAGATTCTCCTAGATACCTTCTTCTTATTCTAACTCCTGGGTGCCACCAGATCGTCACTACCATTTCCCGTAACTGACCCAGGATCTCCCCTAGTTGAGTCAGGCACCTGAGTCTCTTCTAGGAGTACAATGTTGTTTACCATTGGGATGGTGTTTGGTTGGTTGACCTCCTTGTGACTGCCCCTGCCACCCTCCCCATCACTCTCACCGCCCTGGACCAGTTGGCCTCTGGGGGAACGGGGGTGTGGGCTATGAGCTGCAGCTGAGCAGGTGCCATGGTAGTGATATCTCTTCCCTCACTGCTACCAGCTGAGCAAGGAGCTCTCCTAAGGTTCTGTAGTAAGGGCAGTGACCTCTCCTCCAGAGTGTAACCCAGGAGAAGAGTGTCCCACAATCCCTGCAGCTGACGTGCTCCCCACTAAACCTCATCCCTATACTGATCCTTATGATAACCCTTAGACTTCTAATTGAAATGATCTTGCAGAAATGTTCTAGCTGCCTCACTCAGCTGCTTCCTTTCTCTTATAACAAGAGCAAACTAATATTCATTTTTCACAAAAAGAAAATATTCAATATGAGTTATAATGTTTATATCTAAAGTTCATGTCTCTTATATGTAAGAGAGTTTCTTTCCAAGTCATTCTGTGTGCCAGACCTGCTCAAGTTCACTTCACAGCTGTCACCCACAGAAGACGAGAATGTACCCTTATAACCATAAATATACACAGAAGATAAAGCCATAACATGCAAACATGATGCCAACTGTTGTTCACTACAGTACACAGAGTTTAAACACATTTTTGAACACTGTGCTACCACAAGTTAGGTCCCACTTTAAAAGGCTGTTTTGATTCATGGGTGTAGCCATAGAAACATAGGATTTGTTGACAGAAAAGAAGTACTTGGCCTACCCAGTCTGCCCAAGTGGCCCCTGCCTGTTTTATATCCACAGGCCCTATCTGGTTTCTGGCGACCCACCCCTGCCTCTGTTCTAATTTTCCCCATGTTTATCTACACACTTCAACTAGGTGATCATCACAAGCTGCACAAAGTAAGAGCAGTGCTGTGGAATGGGCTAGCTAGAGTCCTCAAAGTTATAAAACACAGTTTCCAAAAAAAAGAGAGATCCTCACACTCAGTATGTTTCCCCTGACAAGCAAACAAATGTTCCTTTTGACATGGAAATATATACATAATAATGTTATAGCACAGAAAAAAAATGTCTTCACAAATAATGTAGCTGTGCCACAAAATAGTGGCTGGTAATTGTTTTATTGAGATACAGTTTTAGCTCTTCAAACATGTAGAGCAAATAACTGCATTTCAGTACAGAGTGGTTACATAGAAACATAGCAATATAGAAGTTGACTGTAGATAAGGACCACAAGGCCCATCCAATCTGCCCATTTTTTCTACCTTACAAATGTGCCATAGGCCTTTACTCTGTCAATGGCCTATCTATTCATACTCATCTGTATTGCTCCCTTATGCCTATCCCATGCCTGTTTGAAGCCCTGCACTGTATTCATATCCACCACTTCCTAGGCCGTTGCATGCATCCACCACCCTTTATGTGAAAAATAACTTCCTCACGTTACCCCTTAATTGGCCTCCCTCTAATCTCATGCTGTGTCTTCTTCTCCTGCAATTTTTCTTATACTGAAACACGTTAGACTCTTTCACCTTGTTAATGCCCTTAAGACGTTTGAATGTTTCGATCATATCACTTCTCTCCCTCCTTTGCTCTAGGGTATACATATTGAGCTCCGTTAATCTGTCCTCATATGTTTTCTGATGTAGTCCCTGCACCATTTTGGTTTCCCTTCTCTGGACTGCCTCCATTTTTTTAATGTCCTTGTGCCGGTGCAGCCTCCAGTACTGCACGCAGTACTCCAGATGGGGCCTAACCAGTGTCTTCTAAAGAAGGATTATTACCTCCCTCTTACGACTTGTGATACCCCTACTAATACACCTCAACATCCCTTTAGCCTTACCTACAGCTTTAGTGATCTGCTTGGATGATTTAAGATCATCTGTGATGATGATGTCCAAGTCACTTTCTTCTCTTGTGATTTCCAGCAACTCCCCTCCCAACCTATCGGTGGCTTCAGGGTTTCTCTTCCCTATGTGGACAATCTTGCACTTATTTGCATTAAACCCCAGTTGCCACTCTTCCAACCATTTTGCCAGTTTATCCAGATCTCTTCTCATTCTGCACACCCAATCTGGATCATCTACTCTGGTACAGATCTCAGTGTCATCTGCAAACAGACAAACCTTACCCTCCAGTCCATCTGCAATGTCACTGATGAAGATACTGAACAGGACTGATCCCTGAGGTACCCCACTTGTGACTTGCATCTCTTCTGACTGTATACCATTTACCACCACTCTCTGTTTTCTGCCTGCCAACCAGTTTGCCACCTAGTTGACCAACTTCTGACCCACCCCGAGCCTACCCAGTTTATTAATCAATCTTCTATGTGGAACAGTATTGAAAGCTTTGCTGAAGTCAAGGTAGGTGACATCAACTGCACCCCCTTGGTCCACCACTCTGGTTACCCAGTCAAAGAAATCTATGAGATTAGTTTGACAGGATCTTCCTGTTGTAAATCCATGCTGTCTTGGATCCTGTGCTCCTATGGATTCCAGGTGTTGCACTATCCTTTCCTTAAGGAGTGCCTCCATAATCTTGCCCACTGCTGAGGTAAGACTGATTGGTCTATAGTTCCCTGCCTCCTCCCTGCTACCACTCTTGTGATGCGGGTTTACACGAGCCCTTCTCCAGTCTTCTGGGACCTCTCCTGTGCTCAGAGACTCACTAAACAGTTCTGATAATGGCTCTTCTAATTCCACCTTTAGCTCCTTTAGTACCCTGGGATGTATGCCATCAGGTCCTATTGCCTTGTCCATCCTGAGCATAGCGAGCTCATGTAGGGCCCTTTCTTTTGTAAAGGGACTTGTGCACACCTCCCTTCCCCTGTGTCCATGGTACTGAGCTATGGGCCCTGCCCTGCCTTCTCCTCAGTAAATACTGAGTGGAAGTATCTATTCAGGATAGATGCTTTTCCTTGGTCCTCCTTACACACTCCCCCATATCCCCTTTGATCATAGCAATACCCTCTCTGGACTTTCTCCTTTCACTAATGTATCTATAGAAAGTCTTGTCCCCTTCTTTTACTGTCCGTGCTAGCATTTCCTCAGTTTGGGCTTTTGCCTGCCTTATTGCCTTCCCTGCTTCCCTTAGGGAAGTTTGGTATGCCTCCCTATCTTTGTCCCACTGCGTTCCCTTATATTTCCTGAAGGCCAACCTTTTGGCTCTGACCTTTTCTGCTACTGTTTTTGAGAACCAAAGTGGTTTCCTCCTTCTTTTGCTCTTGCTTTTCTCCCTAACACAATGGGATGTTGCTTCAAGTATTGCATCCTTAATGCTTGCCCCCTTTGCCTGTACCCCCTCACCTGCATTTCTTCTTGCCAGGGCTAGCTTAACTCTGTTGGCTATCTTATCAAAGTCAGCTCCTCTGAAGTCCCATATTTTTGCCTTTGAATGGGATGATTTAGTTCTAGTGGCCAAATTGAACCATACCATGTGATGGTCACTGGCCCCCAAATGACCTTCTACCTGGAGATCTGTGATCCTTTCCTCATTAGTCAGTACTAGATCTAGGATAGCCCTGTCTCTTGTGGGTTGTTGTACCAGTTGTTTGAGGCCCTCTCTCTGCAGGGAATCCACTATGTGTCTAGTTCTGGCGGATGTTCCTGCTGGTATTGACCAAGCTATATCTAGCATGTTGAAGTCTCCCATTATCAGAACCTCCCCTTTAGCTGTCATGTTTTGTATATCTTCTAATGCAATGTGTCTATATCCTCCCCCTAGTCTGGAGGCCTGTAGACAATCCCAGTTTGTATGACTGTCCCATTTCCTGTTTCCAGGGTGACCCACAGCTCTTCTGGCTCCTTATGTGTATTCTGAATTTCTGTAGCTTTGATATTTTCATTGACATAAAGAGACACTCCCCCCTTCCCCCTTTTTGCACCTCGGTCTCTTCTGAACAGTACTGAAGTCTCCCAAGTGTGGTTACTGGTGAACCATGTCTCGCTAATGGCTACTATGTGCAGTATAGCCTCTGTTATTGTTGCCTGCAGGTCTAGGATCTTGTTTCCCAGACTGCGGGCATTTGTGTACATGATTTTCCATTGTCCAGATTGCAGTGCGTTAGTTGTTGGGTGAGGTCCGGCGTTTCCCCTGCGTGTCATATGAGGAGCCAGACCTTTTTCCTTACCTGGTGATGCAAATGAACTACAAACATGCTGAACTCCTGTTTGATCACTAGCTGAGGGGGGGAAGGGTGTCCTTCCCATTCGATGTTTCGAGTGCTGCACCCTCTCCCCATTTGCTAGTTTAAATATTCTGCAAAGACATCAAACTTCTGCCCCAATGCACTGACTCCCTCCCCAGTCAGATGCAGTCCATCAAATTTAAAGAACTTTTGCTCCCAAAACTGTTGCCAGTTACCTACAACTTTGTATCCTTTTTTCTGGCACCAGCCCTTGAGCCACATGTTTAGCTCCCTTATCTCCCCTTCTCTAACCTTCCATCCATCTGCCCCCCCTCTCCCAGACTGGCAGGGTCTCAGAGAAGGAGATGCTGGATGAAATGGATGACAGTTTGTCTCCCAACCTGGTCAGGTGCTCCTTGGTCTCCACAACTGACTGGCTGGTGAGATCATTAGTCTCTATATGTACCAGGATGTCAATATTTTCTCCTGCTTCCTGCATGATTTTAGCAATGCGGCCAGTGTCTCTCCATGCTGATGTACCTCAGAGCATCTGATCATTACCCCCGGCTGGAGGTAGGTATCAACTCCCCAAATCATGGAGTTTCCTATGATCAGAAGTGTTTTGGATTTCCTTTTTGCTTTTTTTGTTTTGGTCCCTGTTTTGGACAAGTTTTGTAAAGCTAGCTTCTGTGCTGCAGTGTCTTGCTCTGCAGTTTCCTCTGCCCCTTTGTTTGATTTCGGAGACAGAGGCAGATACCTGTTTGTAGTTTTTAAATAGTTTGTGGAGGTGATACGTTGGAGAGCATTGAGTGATGGGAACCCGATTTGCCCCTCCTAACCACCTGCCAACCTTCCGGACCAACTACCCTCTGCGGTCGAGGTGCTTTAGTTGGATGTTGGGGAAATGGCAGGCAGTTCTTATAATACATTTCTTCCTGAACATGTGATTTGAGGTGTGCAATCTCTGCCCATGCTGCCTGGAGCTGAGCCCTGAGATCTCCAATGGTTCAACATGTAGGACAGCATCCTAAATCCTATATAACTGCCCTTTTGAAAAGTGTCCTACAGTTAATAATATCCATTCTGAGCTGGCCCGGTGGTGCTGAGGGTTGAGCCGTGGGACGCAACACCTTGCACCATGCCAGCGACCCGGGTTCGGGAGCAAACTCAGGTTACCGGGGGTTTGCCGGGGGGAGAAAGGTTGGAGCGTCCGACGACAGCCAGGGGGAGGGAGGGTTTCCTAGTTGGCAAGCGGTGACCCCTGGCGGAGGCTGGGGGTACGACAGCAAGCCGAGTCATTGAAGTGCGATTGGTCTGGGGCAAAGGTCAAGGGCCAATCAGCTCTGGGGCAGCTCCTTCATAGAAGGAGGGGGAAGGATGTTGCAGGCATTGGCGTGATGCCTTGATGCTTGGGCATGCAGCGTCCCACAGAAAAAGGGAAAATCACCCTCCAGAGCCGGGTAGATGGAGTGCCAAGCCCAGTCCTGATATGCCACCGACTGCCGCTGTCTTGGGGACCTGACGAGACATTAAGGTACAGGGGTGGTTCACCCCACCCTGAACCCCACCTGGGGGGTAATCCATGGTAGGATGGAGGGAACCAAGCAGCAGGTAAGTCAGTGGCAGGGATGAGTTTCATTGGCGACTCCTGAAGGGGCGGCTCTGGCAGAGACGTAGGTGGGGAGAAAAAGAAATAAAAAAAAAATAATATCCATTCCAGTTGAGTTGCCAAGTTTATAACATGGGACAGGTAATTAGGAGGAGGAAAATGAAAGCAAAAGTTTGATATATATATATATATATATATTTTTTTTAACTTGTTATAACAAGTTAAATTACTTGTGCCCCTGTAAGTGAAGTCACTGTGTGGATACCCCTCTGATCCTCCCCTTCCTGCTTTGCTACAGAAAATGTCACGACTGTGCTACTCTATAAAAGGAGTATAGCATGGGGTGGTTGGGGATGGGGTGGGTGGCTGAGCCCTTCCCCTGACAAAAAAAGAAGAACCGCAGATGAAAGAAACAAAGTGGTTAAGAGCAGAAACAATCAACCAACAACAAATGCAGTAGCCCTGAAAGCTTAGCCTAATGGCAGATAAAACTGTAACATCTGTAAGCACTGCCTGTAACAATTTCACAGAAGATATACCATGCAAAAAACACTTTGCTACAGAGAAAAATAAAGAAGTAACAGAAGATACACCTTGCAAAAAACAATCTGAATCAGAGAAAGTTACAGCAGTAATCTGTAAGCACAAAACAGTAACAAACCTGTAGGCACACCTTGTAATAATGCAGCAGAAAGTATATCCTGCAACAGAAATTTGAATCAGAGAAGATTACAGCAGTAAAATGTAAGCAAAAAAACAGCAACAAACTCTGTGAGCACAAAAGAAAATAGTAACACACCGTAAATCTGCCTAGCCAAAAGAAGCCTTAATCTTTTTCCTTGCTCTGATAATGTTGTTCCTTGCTCTGTCCTTACAAGCAAACCTAGAAGAAAAGAGCTCAGGTGAAGCTAGGTGTCTTTGCCAGCAAACCTAGTCTTCCACCTGCATATAAACGCACTAGTCTAGTAAACAGTTTTTCTGAGTTTTCAAAGATTGAATAGTCGTACCGCATAGTAATACCGGTCTCTTTTATATTCTGTACTAGTCACTTTATCACTGATTGTCATATTATAATTATTATTTGTTAATCAGATCTGTTCTGTATGCACTTTACTATGTATAGCACTATGTTTCACTGGAACTAGTGCATTTGTCTCTTTAAACTGCCAAGAAACGCAGTAACCATTGGTTACATGGCTGCAATTTAAACAGTCAGGTATTGCTTTTAAACAATGCTCCATGATGACACCCAAGAGAAGCGAAGTGTGGGGGCTCTTTAAAGTCAGCTGCTTTTCCCAGAAACATGGTCTGCTCATAGAGCGTGTATTTGTTGAACTGCACTTTGCTATATTTGCACCTTTTATGCACTTTCAACATTTCACTGGACTTAAGCTGTTTAAAGCTGGAGAGTTCTGTGCATGCTGTTTAAGAAGACACAGACAGTGGCACAGTCACATTTTCTATTGCAAAAGCCAATATGAATTGAAATGCTATTTTATTTATGTTTGAAGTGCTAAAGCTGTATCTCAATAAAACAATTACCGTGGCAAGACTATATTATTTGTGGAGACATTTTTTCTGTGCTATAGAATGATTATGTCCCTATGCTTCTCCCATACATGCTTGAAGCTCCCACTCTTCTAACCTCCACCACCTCTGCTGGCGTACTGTTCAAGGCATCCAGCATCAACCACATTTTCAGTGAAGAAATATTTACTCACATCTCTCCTAAACACCACACCCCCAGCTTCATCACATGACCTCAGGTCCTAGTACTCATCCACTTTTGAAAGAGACTGCCCACCTTCACCCAGTTCACCCCCACCCCGTGAGGTACTTGTAGGTCTCAATCATGTCATCTCTTTCTTTTCGCTTCCAGGATGTACAGTACATGTTGAGATCCCTCAGCCTCTTCTCGTAGGACTTCCCTGCACCATTTTAGTTGCCTTGCTCTGGACCACATCCACCCTATGTTCTTTCTGAGATGTGATCTCTAAAACTGGACACAGTACTCCAGGTGGGGCAAACCAGGGAGCGATACAGCAGCAGCTCCATCTCTCTCCCCTTCCTCCTGCTGGAGATACCCCTCCCTATGCAATCCCATTAGCCCTGTCCACAGACTGGTCACATTGCACTGCCACCTTCAGGTCCTCTGATATAATAATCCCACGGTCCCTTTCCTGTCTAGTCACTGTCAGTACACCAGTAGAGTTGTGACTAAGTGATTCTCCTTATCCAATGAGCACTACTAAAGGCTACATTCACAATTCAGCAAACACTGTGGAATAACTGAGTGGGTTATTCTGTGAGGAATCAGCTAGAGTCTTGACTAATTACAGCATTGCTGACCTGGGGTAATGTGTGTGCTGTCTATGGCTGGGTGTAGTTTGATTAAACAAAAAGCTGTAAAAACAAAACATTCACTCCTGTTGGCTACAGCTAGACACATACCTAGAAAACAGAAAGATTGGGATTAGGAAGAATTATTTAGTTGAGGCCAGAGCTTCAGGCTCCTATTAGCAGACTGCTGCAGCAGCAGCTATCGCTCACTAAATCAATGGCCTTGGACGCATCACTGTCACATGAGTCAGGAGGCATTGAAGGAAAAAGGAAAGCAATACGAAATTCAAACATGTAGATCCCCATTGACCATAACACTAGTAGGCAAATACTGAAAAATTAATAGCAAAGAAAGGGAAGGACATAACATACTAGGACTACACACACAAATCAAAACACTCTGTGCAACTTTTTTTCTAAACAATGTAAGAATAGGAGCACTGGGCTAAAGATTGATGGTGCTACATTAAGTACTAATCAGGCAGTCAGAAAAAAAGCACCCATCACACGGACTACGAAGACACTATACTAGTGTCACATAAATTTTATTTTACACCGTGGCAAAACAACAACCAGCAGCAAGTTTAAACGGCTGGTGCTAACATCGGCATAGAACTGACGTTTCACCCAGCTGAACTGCTGGGCGTCATCAGAGTTAATTCACTACCCACCATCAAAGGTATTTATACATACTCATTTGAACCAATTAATCAATTTGTGGCTAACTATTAAAGAACATCTACATTCCAGGCAGAAAATTCACCAACTATGCCAATACTATTATTAACCAATTGTATCCAAGGCATAAATAAATCTCACATTAATACAATGGTCACAAATATCATATAAAAAATATACATATCAAGGTTCTCAGTTACCTAGTATACTAAAACATAAACAAATATATATCTTTAATAATATAAACAATGCATACATATAAATGACTAGTGCAGAATCTAAAATAGTGAATCAAATGATCAGTCACTGCTGGAGACAGAAAAAAGGCACAAACATTCACAAAAATTCACAGGATCTTTGGTTAAAGAATTATTTCAGTAATCATAAACACTGAACTCTGTACATATTGCACTAAATGGGGAATATCAGGGTGGTACCTAAACAGTTAAAAGGGGGTATACATCAAAAATCTCTCCTGTTAGCATCTGAATTTAGTAAGAAAGGCTGACAGAGCCACACTTTCATTTAAGCCTTTACATTTTCTTGCACCCAGTTCAAAGATCCAAAAACTTTCTCACTGTCAACTTCTTTTCTGCAAATTTTGACTTTGTTCTCCTTTAACAATTTCTACCATTTTATCCTTGGAACACTTTTGAAAGTGCTTTTCAAGTCATGATCCTATGGCTCCTTGCTTTAAAATACAGACTCAGACTAGAATCTCGATGTTTCTCTAGGATAAGGCTATTTTGTGCTTTTGTATGTGATTGTTGTTACAAAGTGGTCTGGAATGATGCATTCTGGGCAGGTCACGCTTTTAAGTGATATTACAGTCCAAATACTTTTTTTTTAATCTGTAATACTGTATGGTAGAGCATTGTCCTGTACAGAATTCCATCCATTTCAAAATACTGTTGTACCACACTTCAATAGTCATGGAACGTGATTGTACCTTTCTGTGGTACAACATTATTCTGAAACCTCTAGAGACTACACAAGTCAGTTTCATTCTGAAAGCCAAAGAACCACTGTGTGCATATTTCACACAATACTGTGCACTATGAAAAATACAGGATGAGCAACTATATGCACAACCAGTGTATTCTGCCACCTTGGTGTTCTGGTTCCCATGGACCTCTCGAGTTTCGCTCTCAAGGTCAGAGGGAATCAGAACCCCTCTGTGGCAGAACACACTGGTTGTACATAGTTGCCCATCCTGTATTCTCTATGTTGTTGGTTATTTTTTTATCAGACAAACCAAAAATAAGGGGCTTTGAAAAATTTTTGAAAACATTTTTGATTAGTCTACTGAATGTTAATACCACAAAATTGTGTGTTAGATAATAAACTATAATTTTACACATTACTGGTGTTAAAAAAGAAAGTATTTTTCTACATCATAAAATACTTTATTTATTTATTTATTTAAATTCTGGTAACCAGGTAGGCCCACTGAGACTTTGACAATCCCTTTTTCAGGGGCAACCCAGGATTAGTTACATGTACCTAGAGGGGAAAAGAAACCAATGCTTTTGATTGTACTACAGTAAAAATACAGTGTTTTGTTTTGAGAAGCATGAGCACTTCAATTTGGGTCTTTCAACTTTGGACTCAATCACACTGTTATGAATACAGTGGCTGCGGCAAAACATTTCAACCCAGAATGCGATCTTCAGACATCCAATTGCTGCTTTTTATAATAGTTTTTTTTTTCACAGCTTCCATTTTATAGAGGACACAAAATTACTTCTAATTGGCAGCTGTATGCAATGTTTCTTTTTATCTGAAATTATATTCATGTCATGACCCCAAAAAACACGTATCTTACTGTATAGAACAAAAGTTAGCGAAAAAACAGTATTTTGAATTGTGTCATCGTGTTTCTGGGCAGCATTATGTACAGTTCTCTTCATGAAACCAGTAAACTAAAATTCTCACTATGTTTTAGTTTGTGTACAGAATTCCAAGCAGTGTTCCAATAGGTCATCATCTCATGCCTAGTGTTTTGTACATATGCCATGACATAGTAGAAACTAAATTACTTTTTCCATGGAAAGAACTGTATAGAGTGTTGTCCATAAAAACAAAACACAGCTTTCCACATCAACTTTTAGTTAGGTACATTGGCCTAGAAATTCAAACTGCGCCATTCTGTGGCGCAAGCCCCTGCATTGCTTAAAAAAGTTGAGCAGGGGTGTGGCCAGGGCGATATTCAACGGAGTTGCGCTATTGAGCAACTTCTTTGAATGTTGCCCCCTAGCCACACCCACTGTGCATGGCGCAGTGGAACTGCACCACCGCAAGTGGTCAGAGTGGAGCATTCAGATGCGGTGGCGCAAGTTCCATTGAGCCATGCGCAGCACCTGCGATATTCAAAAGGTGACATGCAAATGGGGCCATAATTTATGCAAGGTGCATGGGGGCCATTTGCATCTAATTATGGCCCGTTTGCATGCCATTAGCATGCAGGTGCGCCGATCCCCGATGAATTGTGCCTGGCGTCCTGCCAGGCAGCAGCCGTCGGGGACCGACGCCCCCTGCAGCCCGATCGCGGGCATAATAGTTCTCCCCCGTAGCCCAATCGTAGGCATAATATGATGTTTCCCCCCAACCCCCTCAGCAGCCCAATCGCGGGTGTAATATAATGTCCTCCAACAGCCCCGATCGCGGGCACAACAGTCTCCAACCCCCAGAGCCCGATCGCGGGCATGAATGCACTCACCACTCCCCGGTAGCGTCGATTGCATGAGTGACACCTCACCCCTGAGTAGCCCAATCGTGGGCATCAAACCTTCCTCTATGTTCAATATCCTGGTGGTTCAGTGGACCGAGTAGTTCGATCATGGGCAGCATCCCATTCTCAGTATGTCATCCTTGGTGATCTAGTGCCCACCACCTGCCCATGGGAGCCACCTTCTCCCGTCAGCCCGGCGGGCGTGCGGGGCGGTGGGGTGCTGCCGCCCTGGCTGGCCTGGGGGGAGCGGGGTGGGGCCTCGTGGGCGGTGGGGGGCTACTAGATTACCAGGGATGACATACTTGGGGGATGGATGCCGACCACGATCGGGCTACTCTAGGTCCACTGGACCACCAGGGATATTGAACATTGGAGGGAGGTTTGATGCCCGTGATTGGGCTACTCGGGGTGGGGGTCATTCATGCCTGCCATTGGGCTACTGGTGCATTCATGCTCGCGATCGGGCTACTGGGGGAATTCAGCCCGCGATCAGGGCATGGGGGTGACGCTAGGTGAAAGGGAACAAGTGGAGGGTCACTACAGGTGGCAGCTGCTCTGTTGCGACTGCACGCGGCAGCTCACCTGTGGGTGGCCCTCAACTTGATCCTTTTTTTTTGGCGTAAAGTTGTGCAGGCGCAGGTAGGGGTTGCACCTGCATAACTCTGCATGGCCCGGCTGAATATCGGGCTGTGCAGTTTATGCATGGGCACGCCCCCCCACCTGTGCCTGCATACATTACTGATGCGCCCCAGCACATCGGGATTTGTGCAGGCGCACTTTTCCCTTTTAAATATCGCACCAGGGCACATCAGTTGGTTGTGCATGGCGCAACACTGTTGCGCCATGCGCAACCCTTTTGAATATCTGACCTATTTACTGTAAATATGGCTCATTTGAGGTGTTGCTTTTATTTCTGTATATAGGAATATTACAAACAGGTACCTTAGCACAAATTCTCTGCCCCTTTTAAATGAAGATTTTCATTACTTTAAAAATCCAGAATAATTAAGCTAGGATTATACATATATATATATATATATATATATATTAGGGTTGAGTGCAAACATCTGTTAAAGCCACATTTGTGAACCTTAATAACTTTGGAACTGTTCAACGGATTTGCATGACATGTGGCATACAAAATCTCTAGGGGTAGGTCTCTTGATGTGCCAAATGTTGTGTGAATCTGTTTTGTAGCTTTTAAGATATGGAGCATTATGGAGGGGTCACATGATGCCTCGCTAGAGAAAGCAGCACTCCCAATTCTCTCCCGCTCCCCCGCTCCTAATTTGGCTTCAATTTAATTACATCCGGCAAGGAAACTTTATTTTTTGAGTATTGGTAATTCGGATAAGCTTACCTGGCAACTGACTCCAGGAATTTGCACCTACCTCAGCTATGGAGGTCCACATGAGGCAAGAACTGCCGCAACACACCCCTCCGCCCTCTCCCGAGAAGGGCATGAAAAAATCCAGGCAGCAGCCAACAAAATCCACTCCAGCTCTCTCAGGCAGAGCCGCGGCAGCACCACTAATGGAAGAGCACTTCCTACAGCAGATGAAGCCACTCCAAGAAGCTCTACTGCTATTAACAACAGATGTAGCAGCTCTGAAAAAAGAACTGATAGATGTCTCCAGGCAAGCTAAAGACATGGAGGCATGGGCAGTCTTGCTGGAAAAATGGAGGGCGACTACAGACCCTGAGATTGTGGCACTGAGGAAGCAGTTAAATAAAATGGATTCAAAAACTGAGGATCTCGAGGGCCTTAGTCGCTGCAATAATCTGGTAATGATCGGTCTCCCGGAGGGAGAGGAAGGACATTCGCTCATCCTCTTTACACAGAAATTGCTTGAGAAAGTAGTAGATCCATTGCCTAACAGACCTTCTTATATAGTGGAACGGGCCCACCGAGCACTGTGCCTAAGTCAACCCCAGGATCACCCCCTCAACCATTTCTTCTGAAATTGCTTAACTATCTGGACAGAAAGCACATTCTGGCCAAATTGTGGGACATTCAGGCAGTGATGTGGGAAGGACACAAAATAAGAATATCCCAAGACCTACCAGCCTTGGTGAGACAAAAAAGGGGTTCACTTCACTCGATGGTCTCCCGGCTCATCCCTGCGGGAATAAATTTTCAGACGCTGTATCCAGCCCTGTTGCAACTCCATGTGCAGAAAAAGTAGCATTCATTTGAATCTAATAAGCAGGCAGTACAAGAGCTACAGGAGCTCCTGCCAGAGCTGTTTAAAAAGTGAACTGATCCATTCTGAAAGGTGTTTTTAGGGAACAAGGGGAGATTTAATGGCCTGGGTCTTGTGAAAATGATGTGAGATGGCAACCAACTGTCCTGAAGCTGGACCGGCTATCTTCATGTCCCTAGAGCAGCCATCTGATCTGTGGATGCCGGTTGGTTCACTGTGGACTCTGGTTCTCTGTTCTAGCTGCAACCTACAGGATGTCAACCCTACTTTAATTAGCCAGAGTCAATATTATATGTGCAGCAGGTTGATTATAGCTGCAGTCTCCTTGCCATATTCCAACTTACTAGGCATGAGACTCTCCATGGTGTCAACCTGTTCCTTTTTTTTCTTTTTTTCATGACCACAACATTTCTTTGCTCTCCTGTGTCTGTTTAATAAATGAGGTGGGGGTAATTGTCTTCACAAGTCAGAGCTCAGCATCATAGCCATTTGTCTAGCTAGACCATTTCAGCATTATTCAATTACTATAAACTAGTGGTGTGATCCTGTGTGAGGCAGAAGTCCATCTTCTTCCAAGTTGTGTACAGGAGTGCTTGGAAACAACTGAGAAGCTACGTGGGATATACTATTTTGGACGAATTATCTGTAACTAAACTCTCTCTCTCTTGCTTACATCTGAGAGAAGTTTTCCTCACTTTTAAAGTGGCATTGCTTGGTATTTGTTTTAGTTTTTAATTCAGAAAGGTTTTTTTTAAAACTGCTTATCTTCTGCATATTTGATTTTCCTTTGTGGCTAACAAACCACCAAGCTGTTTTGGGGCTGGAGAGGTTTACCTGTGTCTGACTTGGATGTCTGGATTTTTCTCTGTTTGATTAGCAGGGTATTTTCTCTGTCAAATTGTTGTGTAGGGTATCTTGCTGACAGGAAGGCACTCATCACAGCGGTGGGTGAGAGCTTTTAGTCGATTGTTTTGTGAGGACACAGTTGGAGGAGGAACATCTGGATATCGTGGCAGTCACAGAAACATGGTACACACAAAACCATGACTGGGACATAAACATACCAGGATACACTGTCTACAGGAGGGACAGGGAGGGTAAAAGAGGAGGAGGAGGAGTAGTTCTTTACATAAGGGAAGGAATAAAAGCAACAGAACAAAAAGGGTAAACAGGGAGGAGAAGAAGCACTGTGGGTAAATTTGGAGACAGGCAATGGCACCACAACACGCACAGGGTTTGATACAGACCCTTCTCAGGGGAGGAAATGGACAGGGAAATGATAGAAAGTATACTTAGAATGGCAGAAAAGGGGAGATATTGCTGATGGGTGATCTGAATATGCCAGATGTTAACTGGAGTGCAGTTGCAGCTGCCACTCAAGAGTGCAGTTATTCTAGATGTCCTACAGGGCATGCCTAGACAACTAGTACTGGAGCCCACCCGAGAGGAGCAATATTAGACTTGATTCTCTCAAATGGAGATGGAGAGAGGATTACAGATGTAGAAGTGGGTAGCCATCTGGGAACTAGCAACCATCGAACAGTATGGTTCACAATAAACACAGCAATAGAGTCAAGCCATACAAAGACAAAAGTACTGGACTTTAGGAGGGCTGACTTTGCCAAAATGGGTGAGTGCCTAAGGAATGCACTAGCAAATGGGCAGGAAGGAGGGGTGGAAGAACAATGGGGAATAATAAAAACTGCCATCACAGAGGTAACGAGCCTTTGTGTGAAGCAAATAAACAAAACAAGACGATGTAAGAAAACCACTATGGTTCTCAAAGGAAGTGGCAGTGAAGGTTCAAGAGAAAAAGAAAGCATTCAGGAAGTACAAGGAATCGCAGAAGGAGCAGGACAGAGAACTGTATCAGTTAAAGCAAAAGGAGGCTGGGAAGGCAGTCAGAACAGCAAAGGCCCAAACCGAGGAAAAGGTAGCCAACTGAGTTAAGAAGGGGATAAAACCTTTATAGGTACATCAGGGAGCAAAGGAAGACCAAGGAGGGATAGTGAGGCTTAATAAAGGGAGGAGGGTGGGCAGAGGGAGACTGTGAAAAGGCAGAGATACTGAACAATATTTTTACTCAGTATTTACAAATGAAGAGGGGAAATAAAACAAACAGTAGTAACACTCTGGATACAGAAGTTGATACCAGCCCATTTACAGAAGAAAGGGTTCTAAAAGAACTCTTAAAACTGAAGGTGGACAAAGCAATGGGGCCTGATGGGATTCATCCCAGAATTCTAGAAGAACTAAGGGTAGAACGAGTGACACCACTGACTACCCTTTTTAACAAATCATGGGAGGATGGGGTGGTACCCGAGGACTGGAGGAGGGCAGATGTGATTCCCCTTCACAAAAGTGGGAGCAAGGCAGAAGCAGGAAACTACAGACCTGTTAGTTTAACCTCAGTGATAGGGAAAATGATGGAATCACTTCTGAAGGAAAGAATTGTCAAGTATCTAGAGGCCAGAGGGGCACCAGGACCCTAGGCAGCATGGATTCACAGCGGGAAGGTCATGCCAGACAAATCTGATAGATTTCTTTGACTGGGTGACCAAAGTAGTAGATCAGGAGGGGCTGTGGACATGGCCTACCTAGACTTTAGCAAGGCATTTGACACAGTCCCACACAAAGATTAATATACAAGTTAGCCAGCCTGGGAGTGGGTCCCAAGATGACAGCCTGGGTAAAGAATTGGCTGAGAATAGGACACAGAGAGTAATAGTAAATGGAGTCCACTCAGAAGAAAGGAGGGTTACTAGTGGGGCACCGCGGGGTTCAGGTATTAGGACGGTCCTCTTCAATGTCTTTATAAGCGACATTGCGGAAGGACTTGAAGGAAAAGTATGTCTCTTTGCAGATGACACTAAGATCTGCAACAGAGTTGATGCACAGGGTGGGGTGGAAAGGATGAGAAGGGACTTGGCAAGGTTAGAGGAATGGTCAAATGTATGGCAGCTTAGATTCAATGCTAAGAAGTGCAAGGTAACGCACCTGGGAAACAAAAACCCAGGGGAAGAGTACACAATGGGGGGTGAGATACTAACAACAACAAAAATGGAAAGAGACCTGGGGGTAGTCATATCAGATGACCTAAAGGTGGGAAAGCAATGTGGGAGGGCAGCAAGGAGGGCTGGGGGGTTACTGGGATGCATAGGGAGAGGCATCACCAGTAGAAAACAGGAAGTTATTATCCCTCTGTACAGACAGCTGGTGAGACCCCATCTGGAGTACTGTGTGCAGTTCTGGAGACCCAATCTCCGCAAAGACATAGACAGGATGGAAGCTGTCCAGAGGAGGGCAACTAAAATGGTGCAGGGTCTGCACGGAAGACATATGAAGAGAGACTTAAGGAGCTTAATATGTATAGCCTCGAGGAAAGGAGGGAGAGGGGGGACATGATAGAAACTTTCAAGTACCTCAAGGGAATCAACAAAGTCCAAGAGGGTAGCATCTTTCAAAAAAAGAGGTGTGCAAGAACAAGAGGGCCCAATTTGAAGATAGAGGGGGGCGGCTCAGAGGTAATTTAAGGAAGTATTTTTTCACAGAGAGGGTTGTGGATGCATGGAACGGCCTTCCGGAGGAGGTTGTGGAGTCAAAATCAGTGGTGGAATTCAAGCATGCATGGGACAGTCATAAGGCAATTCTAGGGTGTGGGGGTAAGAAGAAGTAGGCTGCTGGTTAACTAGGATCTGCAGCTTATCCAGTAGGTAGGGAAATGGGCAGACTGGGTGGGCCAAGCGGTCCTTATCTACCGTCAAATTCTATGTTTCTATGGATTGCAGCAGAGGGGCCATCTGGCGTTCGAGCGTGCGCACAGCCGTGGGGCAGCAACAGAGACTTTTTGCAGGTTCTCCTGCTCTACTCTGATGCACACATCCATGCAGCAGCCATTAGAACTGTCTGACAGAGGCAATCTTCCCTGGTGGGGCTTCCAACACTACTGGCTTCTTGCAACAGGCAGCAGCTCCCTGGGCTTTTATTTTCTACTATAAAGACATTTTGTGGACATGCATATTTGATGGACTCTGGGGCTTTATTTTCATCTGGGGGGGCTCTTTCATAATGGATCCTGTACTTCATTTGGGCCCTACAGCGTAGTTAAGGGTCATCTTTATTTTGGCCATATGCTTGATAATTAATACTGTTTTGGAGCTGAATTAATGGACTCTATTCCTTTATTTTAATGTGGAACTTCAGCTGTCTTTTTGGTTCTACTGGGTGCCACCTTTATTTTACTATTACCCTGCACTCTCCCTGCTATCAAAGGGGTTGGTGGCCAAGCATGGTCTCTAACATCCATGGGATTGAGATAATATTCTCTCGGTCTCGCCTTTAGTTAGGGTACTTGCCTAGAGTGCCCCTTAAAGAGAATTGTTCATTTAATATTGGTTCTGACATATTCAAGCTATTATTAATAGGTAAATGTTTTACTGTTTCTATTAACTTTTCAAAGATGGAGTGTGGGGTGTGGGAGAGGGACTATATTTGCTGTATTTGGCAGTGTCATGCACAGTATTGAGGGGAGGGGGCCTCATCATCAAATCCTATTATATATGGTTTTATATGGATGGACAATTATTGATGATTTGGCAGGGGTAATTTTAGGTGACTTACGTATCGGCTTTACACTGGGGTGTAGTGATACACGTCGGGGTTGGGTTTACTTTTATGTATGTGGGGGCTTATAGTGGGGCTTTGGGGAGAGGGGAGGGAGGGAGGAGGGAGGGAAGGACTCATGGTATCAGCAAGGGGAATGGTTTTTGTGTCTTTCAAGGCTAGTTTGAGGATAATAGTTATGTTCATAGTCTATGGCTAATTGAATAAGAGTTATTTCATGGTATGTCAAAGGTGTGCGCAACAAGCATAAGTGATATAAGATACTGAAGCATCTGCAGGTAGAGAAGGGACAAATTTCCTTTCTACAGGAGACCCATTTATTTGAAACGGAGGCTAATTTATTAAGGAGGTTAAATATAGGGCAGGTCTATGCAGCCGGATTAGGCTCACAGAGTAGAGGGGTAGCTATTTTGTTAGCTAGGAATTTGAATTTTAAATGTAAGCAAAGTCTCCAGGATCCTTTAGGCAGATTTGTCTTTGTGTCTGGTACGTTGGAGAGATCTGACATAGTCCTTGGATCTATCTATGGTCCTAACACAGACACCCCATCCTTTTTCATGGACATTCTCAATCTTTTGTTGCCTTTCCTGTCTGTACCATTTTTATTAAGGGGGTGATTGGAACCTACCCTTTACCCCAGATGCAGACAGGTCAGGCAAGCTGAGGGCAGGTCTGTCACCAGGCCAGAGATCTATTCAAGACATGATAGATAGTCTAGGTTTATGTGACCCCTGGAGGGTGTTACACCCAGACCTCTGGGAATATACATTTCGGTCTTCTACGCACGGGACCTCGTCTCGCATAGATTACATTTTGATGAGTAAACAGTTACTTGTTGGCCTCATGGCATGTCATATATCTCTGGAGGTCATTTCAGACTACTCCTTAGTAATCTGCACTTTGGCAAGATCCCCCAATCAAAGAATAGAAACAAGTTGGAAAATTAATAACAGCCTGTTAAAGGATAAATGGGTGGTGGACAGGTTGAAGTCCTGTATTGAACAGTATACTGAGGATAACCTTCATTCCACAGGCTGGCCAGAGATGGAATGGGGTGGCTTGAAGTGTTTTATATGGTGGGGGGGAACTAATCCGGATTGCCTCTATGAATAAGCTTAGGAGGGAGCATCAAATCAGGGAATTACTGGATAAAATTAGACAGTTAGAAAAAGGGATCTCTCCCTCTTCTATGGACATACAGTGTCGGGAACTTATTCATCTTAGGGCGCAGTACAATGACTTGCTGAGTGGTAAGGTGGAATATACCATCCTTAAAACAAAATCTATGTACATAGACCAGGCAGAGAAGGCCTGTCACCTATTGGCTTTGAGGGTCAAGCAACAAGAAGCATCTAGACTGGTAGATGCCATTCGATCGGATGGGGACAGCACGCTTAAAATGAATTCAATAGAGATTGTAAATGAATTCCAATCCTTCTATAAGAACCTCTATGGTGCGAGGGTGAGCCCCCCCCCTTGACCGAGCGATTTGACGAATTCTTGAGGGACCTGCCTCTCCCCATCCTTTCGATAGACCAACAAACCTCTATAACCTTCCCAATCACAGAAACCGAAATCCAAAATGCTATTAGTGATTTATCGCTTGATAAAGCCCCCGGACTGGATGGATTTTCCTCAAACTTTTATAACGTTTTCAAGGAGGAATTAACTCCATGGCTACTCCATCTGTTCCGGTCTGTCATGGCTGGTGAGTGTCAGGACCCTCATCTTTTCGAGACGACAATAATAGTATTGAGCAAGGAGGGGAGGGATCCGCAATGGATCTCGAATTATAGACCGATATCCCTTCTCAACTGCGATATTAAAATTCTAGCTAAACTTCTGTCAAGTAGATTGAGCAGGGTTATGCCGTTTCTGATTGCTGAGCAACAGGTGGGCTTCATGATGGGGTGCTCCTCTTCGAACCATGTGAGAAAACTGGACCACATCTTCTCCGCATCCCGGGACAGCTTTTCCACAGTGGTTTGATATCTCTGGACACGGAGAAACCCTTTGACAGAGTGGACTTCTGTTTTCTCTTCAGAACGTTAATTAGATTCAGTGTTCCTCCCCTCTTTGTGAAATGGATCCAAACCCTTTATACAAAACCCAGCGCCTGTATTTACTGCAAACAATTCTTTTCTCCCTCTTTTTCTCTTTACTCTGGGACTAGACAGGGCTGCCTTACCCACCCCTCTTATTCAATCTTTATTTAGAACCGCTTCTGGTACAGATCAAGAGGGATCCAGGCATCCAGGGAATCACTGTAGGCCCTCAAGAATACAAATTATCACCATACACTGACGACATACTTCTTCACCTATCTAACCCAAGGGCCTCGATAGGTAGATCTTTGCACCCGATACAAGAATCTGGATTGTTATCCAACTATAAACTGAATCTTGAGAAAACTACAGTGTTCCCTGTTAACTCGTTCACCCAAAGGGGAGAGGTTGATGGATTAGGGGTACATTGGGAACACAAAAAGCTTAAATATTTGGGGCTTGTTCTGACGCGAGACTCTAAATCTTTAAAGGAAAATAATCTGGATGTGCTGGTGCAGGCAATCAAGCAGGACCTGGATAGATGGACGAAGCTGCCATTGTCACTGTGGGGCAGAATTAGTTTAATCAAAATGAATATACTGCCCTGGATTTTCTATCCCCCTCAACATTTTAAATTTATGGTTGGCACAGGCCTGGTTCACTAGATTACATTCTTTGAGAACTAATTTCATTTGGAAAGTAAGCAAGCTCACAGGGCTTATGGGAAGCTTACTGTGCCTAAGACAAAAGGAGGGCTGAGACTTCCCCACTTCAAACTTTATTACTGGGCCAGCCACACTGCAAAATACCTACGCTGGGTGGAGAGCTTCGGTGAAGCGGCTCCGAACCGGTATTACCCTCTATGGCTAAGGCTGGAAAAAGAACTTATCTTGGCACAGGGTTTTTCCCCTCTCACCCTCCTTCATATACCCTCTAAGTTGATTCCATTAGCTCTTGTTGAGACTCCAATAGGAATCTCTGTAAAGGCTCACAATCAGATATGTTCTTCCGTGTCCTACAGACATATTCAGGACCAAACCCAACCTCATATTGGTAACCCAAACTTCTTGATAGGTGGGAAGATGGTAAAGGATTCCTGGCTCCCACAACTCTCAAAGATCTCTGTTGCGGAGTTATGGAGTAATGGACAGGTCCTGTCCTCTGGGGACATCGCCATATCTATAACCTAAATCTGCACTTGAGCTTTAAAGTGTTTCAGCTCGGGCATATGCTGGGGAAAGCCCAGTTAAATCAAGATGCTAGAGAGGAAGGTAGGTTCCTGCACTCACTCAGAGAAATAGCTACACAATCTCATGTGGTTGCTGGTATTTACTCCATACTCTTAGGGAAAGCCTTCCAACGAGTAGATGGGTCCTCTGTTTATTGGAATGCTCAATTTCCGGAGAAAAGATTTAATTGGGAGAAGATATGGGCTGACACCCACAGGTTTGTTTCTCAAGATAGATTGAGGCTGATAAAATACCAGATTATCAACATGTATTACACTCTGGTCAAGCTGGCAAAAATGAACAGGGCCCCCTCGACAACCTGCAGGCGTTGCCTGCAGGTAGAGGGTTCCCTGTTCCATATATTTTGGGAATGTCAGAAAGTGGTTCCCCTGTGGAATCTTATTAAACTAAAAAATGGATCCTTTACTGGGTTTAGCAGAATACATAGAACCTGCTGCCTGTCTTCTGGGAGATTTCTCTCAGATATCTATCACCAAGGGAAAATACCATCTAGCCATGATAGCCATATCGGTCAAGAAGCTAATACTGAGACACTGGCTGGATGAGGAGATTATTTCCTATTCGGAGTGGTTGCAGGAGCTACTTTCTAATCTTTCAGTGGAGAAAATGATAGCTAATATAACCAATAAGTCATCTAAGTTTGAGAAATGCTGGGGCAAACTGCACCCGCTGTATACTCTTTAGTGAGAACTTTTATTTTAAGCATAAACTTAAATTATACTAGCCTTTCTGTTTTCTCTTTTTCAGTTTTCTGCTGATACCATGGGTGGGGGTTGTGGGAGGGAGGGTCTTGGGAGCGTTTGTATTGTTACGTATAAAGTCTATTGTATTGTCGTGTTTAAATCGGCCTTTTAAGGCTGGAAATAAAGCATTTTAAATTTCAAAAAAAAGATATGGAGCATCACAAACTACTAAATTTACCACTTTTTTGCTGTTTTATTCTACAGCCGTTTCTCAGAAATGACTTTAGGTTGTGGTCTGAAATATTCAGGGTAGAAAGGCTTTGCCTGACAGATGTGCCTTTTGAAGGTTTGGTGAAAAAATATTAATCCATTCAAAAGTTATTACATTTTTAATTTTCCCATTATATCCTATGGTTAAAGTTAAGTGTTCCGCATGAAAATACTTACATTTTGCATGTAGGGTCACATACAGCCTAGTTTGTTTTCGGAGGCACTCCCTTGTTTTCACAGGAGCTACTGTTATTACCCATGTAGAGTCACATAGAGCCAGCTGTAGTTTTTCAGAGCTCTGTTGTGTCCGCCATCTTGTTTTCTCATTAAAGAGAGAGAGAGAAAATATGTAAAAACAGATGTAATATAAAAAAAAAAAATCAGAACTTAGCTAAATGGGAGCTGTTTAGCTAGATTCTAATATATATATATATATAAATATATATATATATATAGACAAAGAACCCTCTGTGCGCAAACACTGAGGAAAGGGTTACTCAAAGGGCATTTGGCTGGGAAGCCAAGTTTCAAGAAAATACAAAATCACACGTTGCCCCCACAATGCAAAGCATCATGGGCTGCATATGCAAATCACCACAGAATGTTATGCTGGTCCAACTTTAAGCAGAATTGCATGGTGCCGAAAGGCCTCTCACACAGTTTGCAAAGGGTGCTAACAGAAGACATAGACACGTGTTTCGTCCTACCAGGACTCATCAGTATGCCTCGTCTGTTTGACGCCCCAGTGGAATGGACCAGCTACCCTTAAGGCAGTGTGCCTTGGATATATTGTGGTGAACCCATTAAAATAAAAAAACATTTAAAAGACAAAGAACCTCTGTGCGCAAACACTGAGGAAAGGGTTACCCCAAAGGGCATTTGGCTGGGAAGCCAAGTTTCAAGAAAATACAAAATCACACGTGCCCCCACAATGCAAAGCATCATGGGCTGCATATGCAGATCACCACAGAATGTTATGCTGGTCCAACTTTAAGCAGAATTGCATGGTGCCGAAAGGCCTCTCACACAGTTTGCAAAGGGTGCTAACAGAAGACATAGACACGTGTTTCGTCCTACCAGGACTCATCAGTATGCCTCGTCTGTTTGACACCCCAGTGGAATGGACCAGCTACCCTTAAGGCAGTGTGCCTTGGATATATTGTGGTGAACCCATTAAAATAAAAACATTTAAAAGACAAAGAACCTCTGTGCGCAAACACTGAGGAAAGGGTTACCCCAAAGGGCATTTGGCTGGGAAGCCAAGTTTCAAGAAAATACAAAATCACACGGGCTCCCACAATGCAAAGCATCATGGGCTGCATATGCAAATCACCACAGAATGTTATGCTGGTCCAACTTTAAGCAGAATTGCATGGTGCCGAAAGGCCTCTCACACAGTTTGCAAAGGGTACTAACAGAAGACATAGACATGTGTTTCGTCCTACCAGAACTCATCAGTATGCCTCATCTGTTTGACACCCCAGTGGAATGGACCAGCTACCCTTAAGGCAGTGTGCCTTGGATATATTGTGGTGAACCCATTAAAATAAAAAAACATTTAAAAGACAAAGAACCTCTGTGCACAAACACTGAGGAAAGGGTTACCCCAAAGGGCATTTGGCTGGGAAGCCAAGTTTCAAAAAAATACAAAATCACACGTGCTCCCACATAGATATCTATCTATCTATATAGATAGATAGATACATATATATATATTGGCCAGAAACACCTTTTGTGGTCACCTGAAATCCCAGGTGCTGAGGTTAGTGGGAGGACCCCTTCTGATGCGTTCTCTGTATGAGAACAGTGGGATTTTCTTGAGTTGTGCAGTCACAGCTTGAACTCGTGCTGCTGGCTGCACATTTAGGTATGAGCCACTGTTTTCCTGGTGTGTAGTGGCAGCCTCACCCACGAGTCACTGCCTCGTATCACTGGTGTCTAGAGTCACCATCCACCCTCCCATATCTTTCCCTGTTATTTGATGTCAGCCCCCACTCTCCAAGCATGTATCCTCCCCCAGCAGTGTGGGACACTGGTGAGTCCACTCCCAGTGTCCTCCAGTCATGAATCTCCTCCCCCGAGCAATGTGGGACACTGGGGAGTTCACTCCCAGTGTTCTGAGTTATGTACCCCCCTCCAGTAGTGTGGGATACTGGGTAGCCCATTCCCAGTGTCCTGAAACGTGTTTTTCAGAAAAACCTGTTGAAAAGAAAACAGTCCCCTGACGTCTTTTTTATTTTCATACCTAAAAAACGAAAACTGTCCCTTGTCATCTCCGCCATCCCCCTCACCCATTCCGACTCTCCCACTGAGCACCCATTACACCACACCCCCCTTGCCCTATACTTACCACCGGAGGTCATTCGCTGTCACCTTCTGTAGACCGGGAGATGTCTGCACTCTTCAAAGCCGAACCGCAAACTGAGGAATCAAGGTAAGTGCCTTACAATTTATTTAAATGGTGTGTTGAACTTATGTTGATATCTTAGCCATTTTTAGGTATTTTTTCACCAAATTTTCAACATGGGCTTTTTGGGACCCCACCTCATGAACACTACAACTGTCATTTCATTATTTGGGCACAGAAGGTGATTTCATGGTCACTCATGAAATCACCTTTTGGGACTGATTAATGAAATGACAGTGTCAGTGTTCATGAGGTGGGGGTCCCAGAAAGCCCAGGTTGAAAGTCTGTTGAAAAAATTACTAAAACTGGCTGAGTTATGCATGGTCATTGAAATTTTTCCGCACATGTGAGTAACTTTGGTAATTTTTAAGATTTTCACTCCAAATTTTCAGCATAGCCATTTTTTTGCACCATCTCATGAACAATACAGTTGTAATTTTTCATATCCTGCCTGAAATGTGTTTTCGCACCTGTGGCATGGAATGACATTTTGACACAGATTCAAACATTTTCACCTATTGAGTTTATCAGGTGGGGTCATAAGAAGACTATGTTCAAAATCTGAGGTCAAAATATGAAAAAATGCCCACGTTATGACCATTCATAGCAATTTTGATACGCCTGCTCGTAACCTCAGTAATTTTAAATATTTTGACCCCAGATTTTCAATACAGCCTTCTTATTTCCTGACCTCATGTATGTCACAGCTGTCATTTTTCAAATCCTGTTCAAAATGTGTTTTCGCACCTGTGGTGCGGAATGGCATTGCTGTTGCGCAGAATTATTTTTTGGCGGGGATCTGAAAATTGAGTCTACCGGATACAAGTGCTGGGGTAATAAGATGGCTATGCTGATAATTTGGTCATGCATCTATGGAGGGATGGATGTGCAGGGTCCAAATATAAGGAAAATCATGGAGCATGCTCCCACTGTGACATAAGGACAGTTATGGAGGGTGGGAGTGCGGCTCTTTGGACCCTGCGCTCCCACAGGCAAAGAAAGATACAACTAAACTATTTGAAAAAGTAAGGAAATTCAGCGCAAAAAACTCTGTTAATGCACCATTAGGGTTGAAGCATCAAAGGTAGGGAAATATGACCTTTGGGTTCCCAAAACTAACACCCCACCCCCACTGTGCATGCAGGAACAGGCATGAGGGATGTATTTTGGGGTTGTGGACCCTAATGCTCTCCTTATTCTTCTATTGTGTACCCATCTTACCTTACTTACTCATGGAATGGGGTGAACATTAGGGTTCACAACCTCAAAACACACCCCTCATGCCTGTTCCTGCATGCACAGTGGTGGTGGTGGGGGGCGTTAGTCTTGGGAACCCTAAGGTCGTATTTCCCTGCTTTTGATGCTTCATCCCTAATGGTGCATTAACAAAGTTTTTTGCAATGAATATATACACTGGAGAATCCACTTCCAGTGTCCCTAGTTATGTTTATCAACATCAAACAGTATAGTAATAAAACAAACTAATAAAATAATAAATCGTAATTATAAAAAGGGTCTCAGAAATGCTGCAATTTGATTGGCTGTCAGGATTCTGACAGCCTTACGTTAAACGCTTTTAAACTGTCATGTACAGTCTGCTCACAATGGCACATGAATTCTTCCTGTCAGCCCTCCATCCTCTAGCACTGCTGAATGACTGGAATGCTGCATTCTGATCTTGAACCAGCATTCTTAAACTATTATATTAAAAATCTCCCTCTAAATGAGGAAAACATTCACAAAGCATACTTTTATACTTTTCTTTTGGAATATTTTTTAATAATAGCAATAAGGCACTCCCAGGAGTTATATTAACAGTCAGTTAATCCTCCCCTGGGGCAATATGGCACTCGGCTGTGCCTTGTGCTACATTACACCCATAGGGGGTGATTAACAGACTTTTAATCTAACCCCTGGTCATGCCTTATTGCTTAATTATAAAAACACAACTGACACTGTTGGTGTGTGGAGGGTTGGGGTGGGGTGGTAGGGATGAGGGGTGTTAGGGTTCGAAGCCTTAATACCTCATTTCCCTACTTTTGTTGCTTCAGCTCTAACCGATGCATTAACAAAGTGTTTTTCAATGAATTTCCTTATTTTTTCAGAAAGTGTAATCTTACTCTTATATGTTTGCGGGAGTGCAGTGCCCAGAGAGCCCTCTGTCATGTGGAAGCGATGTAACCATAAGTGTATAGACATTGCAATCAACCCTCATCTCCCTGTGGGAGCACAGGGCCCGGAGATCATGCTTCCATCACTCCATAATGGTATCCATTTGTGGGAGCGCAGGTCCTGGAGGGTCATGGGTTATTTGGGAGCCATGACATGAATATATGTATAGTGGCGCAGTAGCGCCACTATAGTTAGGGTTGAGTAGGCAGTTTAATGTTAAACCTCACATTTTGCACTTTAATAACTTTGCAACTGTTCAATGGATGTGCACAACATTTGGTATGCACTGTCCCATGGGGTAGATCTCTTGATGTACCAAGTTTTGTTTCGATCAGATTTGTGGATTTTGTTCTGGAAATAGTGAAAAGACTGCAAAAGTAGCCTTTTTTTGCCTGTTTTGTCCTCATCATGCTGAGGCCACACCATTTGGAATTGTGGTCTGAAATTTCCAGGGTGGTACAAGCTTTCCCCAGTGAAGAAGCCAGTATTAGTTTGGTGAAGAAATATTAATCCATTCCAAAGTTATTTAATTTTTAAATTTTGGTCTCTGAGCATGCTCAGTTCAGTCTTTTGGATAGCTGCACGGTGAGAAAAGGGATTTAGGGCTCACAAAAAGGGATTCTGACAGCTCATGAAAAGGGATTCATTAAATCCCTTTTCATGAGAAAAAATTCCCATTTCGCGAGCTGCCATCTTGTTTTCATTTTTCCTGCTTAAACAAAACGTTATAACTTTACCCAAGTATGTCTTCTGCAGACACCCAAGTATGGATTTCATTCATGGGGATGTCCCGTACAGTTCTCTACCTTTGATTTACTTTACTGTGCCCTCAGAATGCTTATTTTTAATTTTTAAAATCCCTTTTCGTGACTCACTTCCGATCCCTTTTCACGATGCGAAAAGGGATTTTGACACATCGCGAAAAGGGAATTCGTCTCACGAAAATGGATTAAGAATAGGGCCATCTGGTCCCACAAGTCCTAATCCCTTTTTATGATGAGAAAAGGGATTCTGACACCTCACAAAAAGGGAGTAGGCTTGCAAAAGGATTTTGACAGCTCATGAAACGAGATTAGGGATAGGGTCATTGATCCCACAAGTCCAAATCCCTTTTGTGATACAAAAAGGGATTTTCACATATTTGTGTGATTTTGACACTTCACAAAAAGGTATTTAAAATAACCTTTTCTTGAGCTGTCAAAACCTTTATGCAGCCACTCCCTTTTCTGAGGTGTCAAAATCCCTTTTCGCATTGTGAAAAGGGATTAGGACTTGTGGGACCAGATGGCCCTAACCTTAATCCTTTTTCATGAGATGAATTCCCTTTTTGCAATGTGAGAAAGGATTTTTAAAGTTTACTGTTTCTTTGCCACTTCACTACAAAGAAACGGTTAGGACTTTCCGGCTGAAATTTTCAGGTTACAGAGTGCTTGCCCAAAGCTATGACTTTAGCTGGTTTGATGATAAAATTTACATCGCTTCCATATTTAGAACATTTTGAAGTTTAGAAATTTTCCATAGGATAACATTGTAGCAGACGCAGTACCTTTCGGCGCCTATATCTTGTAAGTGATTCGATATACAGACTTTTTTGCTAAGTGCAGCTTAGCAGGTTGCCAGTCCATGATTACAACTGCAGTGGGATGTTTTCCAGTGTTCCTTCAACTACTGAAATATTGCACCATTTGCAGCTCAGGGGTTACTTGGAATGTCTCTAGACCTGTGCATCATCACTACAATTATAGGCAGATAGGAGCACAGGGCTCAGAGGGCCCTGCACTCCCACATATGGATGCCATTATGCAGTACTGGGCGTGCAGGGCCCTCCATTATGCAGTAGTGGGAGATGACAGTTTGTGACAATGTCTCTACACTTATGGAGTGCAGGGCCCCACAAATGGATACTATTAAGGAGTAATGAGAGCGTGATTGGAGCACAGGGCCCTCCACAAGGAGATGAGAGTTGATTACAATGTCTTTATACTTATAGTTATATAGGAGCATAGGGCCCTCTGACAGAGGGCCCTGTGCAACCACAAGACAGCATAGACTGATGGGTCCTGTGCTCCCATAAACATATAAAGGTAAGATTACACATTCTGAAAAAGTAAGGAAATTCATTGCAAAAAAACTACATTAATGCATCAGTTAGGGTTGAAGCAACAAAAGTAAGGAAATGAGATGTTAGGGTTTTGAACCCAAACACCCCCTCACACCTACCACCCTACCACACACCCACCCTCCACACACCAACAGTGTCGGTCGTGTTTTTATAATTATGATTTATTATTTTATGAGTTTGTTTTATTAATATACTGTTTGATGTTGATTGGTTGGGTTGGAATTTGTATAATCTCTGCTTCATTAGTTTTATCTGTTATTTTGTATTGCATGTGTTTTTAATATTAAGTGCTCCAAGCCTCTGTGAAAGAGCACTATATAAATAAAGTTCCTATCCTATCCTAACAGGCATTGGGGTGTGCCTTGGGGTCATCTGGCCTAACTCTCACCACATTCTCCTATACTGTATCATCTCAGCTTCCTTACACACAGAATGGGGTGAGAGTTAGGTTCGACAACCCCAAGGCACACCCTGATGCCTGTTGGCGTGTGGAAGGTAAGGGTGGAAGGAGTGTTAGGGTTCAAAACTCTAATGCCTCATTACCCTACTTTTGTTGCTTCAACCCTAACTGTTACATTAATGACGTTTTTTGCTATATATATATATATGTGTGTATGTATATATATATATATGTGTGTGTGTGTGTGTGTATATACATATATATATATATATATATATATACACACACACCACTGGGGTGAGAGCTTTCTCAGTGAAATAACCTGTGTTATTTTCTCTGGAGCGAGGATAAATCCTGATGACACCACCAGAGTGAGGATATCACATTGATCCTCACTCTGCTGTCACTGGAGTGAGGATATCACATTTATCCTCACTCTGCTGATGTCATCGGAGTGAGACTATCTGCACTGCAGATTGCATTCTAAAGGAAACTGCTTCAGAAAACAGTTTCTCTTTCTCACTAAAGCTGCAACTTACTCAATTAGCATTGCAAAACACTCTCACCTGTGTCCTACTGAGTTTCTAACACTCCTAGCCCATTACTGGTCTGATCTCAGCCTCAAAACAACATGAATTCTAAATGAAACTTTTACAAAGCAGTTTGTCTTTCTCAGTGCTACCTGCAACAGTTTGTCTTTCTTAGTGAGCCTCTGAATCACTCAGTTAGCTTTGCAAACACACTCACCTGTGTTTCTCACTCCCAGTCCATTCAGAACACACACACACACACACCACACACAGAATGAGCAGGAAACACACAGAAACACGAAAAATGTTCCTAAAGCTCTCACCCCAGTGGTATAAACTGCACACATGATGTGCAGATCGTGGGATATGGAAAATATTCTCACTTCTGCATCATGAGCTGTCCATTCTCATTCTGCAGGAGTGAGAATATTTTCTATATCCCACTCCTGCCCATCATGTATCCTATATAGATATATATATATATATATATATATATATATATATATATATATATATATATATAGATATAGATATAGATATATGTGTGTGTGTGTGTATATATATGTGTCTGTGTGTGTGTGCATATATATCTATATATATATATATATATATATAATGTGTATATATATATATATATAGTATATATATATATATAATGTCTTTCTCCTGGGGACTCAGGCAGGCTTTGGCCCTGTCCTCCAGAGAGCTCTCATCCACCTTGTGGGGGCTGCATCACTCACTTCTGGCCCCAGCCCATCTCCAGCAAATCCCCCATGGATTTCCCCCTGTGGTGGGGCCAGGGAGGGGAGGGCTGTCCCTTCCCTAGTGCACAAGTCCAGTTTTGCCAGGCAAGCATCATGTAGCCTGCCAGCATCTCCTCCTCCATTTTCTGTTTTTATGACCCTCCCCATTGCTAGGGCATGCATGTCAGCGTGCATGCATGGAGGTACGCGCACGTTGCAGGGTCCAGTGACACCCTCGCGTCCTTGACATCCCTGACCTGCACTACACTCAAGCCTCCACCTGGGGGTAGTCATTTGGTGAGACTGCCAACCCACCCTCTGCAGGAGAGGAGAGCTGTCTTCCTGACACTTAATCCTCTCCCTCCCCAGCCGATCCCCAGCAACTCACTCGCACCATGAACACAGATCACTAACATGGCAGGAGGTACGGTTCCAATGCCTCAACCCTCTATGTCACTGAGCCAGCCTGCCAGGATTATATTTTCTGTGCTGTTCCACTTAATTCTGTCATTTCCCTGACTTTTGTGCAACATTGCTACCAGTATTATCCCTCTATCTTGCCTCGCTTTCCTCACTAAAACTCCTTCTCTCTCTGCTGGGCACAAAGTACTGTATATATTATAACACTTCAGCAGCTGGACTAGGTCAGATTGGTAACAGCTTTGAAATTATTCAGTGAGAGCTCAATTAAGAAGGGTTTGCAGGGAAATTCTCAGCAAAGTGCAGTGTTTGTAGGTATGCACTAAGACACCTCAGTGTGTATAATTATGGGTCACTCACACTCCTTGAGTGTGTTGGTAGATACAAGGCACTTCCTGACCATAATTACACATCCTTGAAGTGCCTTATTGTACTTAGTTTATTCTACTTAAATTGCTTTTTAAGTTGTTTTGTTTTACAATTTTTAACAAGAAAATGTTGTTTTTGCAAATTTTAATACAAAAATAGTGTCTTCTGTATGAAAAATGAGCAATAGACAATAGCATGCAGTAGTTCCAGTTGAGGCATACTAATAATGTAGCCAAACCTGGTGCACTTGCTAAACAAGTACTGGAGGGTAATTATAGCAGATCATTACACTAATATGTTTTTACTAAATCCTACCCTACAAATAGGCAATGCTACTAAGAATGGGGCTCAGTTGCCAACACCTCTAGCAGAGAATGAACTATTTTTTATTATTATTATTATTATTAACTTGGTCTAACATAGACCCACTAAACTGTAATATCTTATTTCAGTGGAGGAATATTTATAAACAGTTGTGCTCCCAAGTGGAACGACACATATTGTGTTTTGTGGATGGTTTGTGTAGCAGAACCAATTCCTGTTGCAATCAGAGTCAGGAATGGATTTCAAGCTTTGCCATAGGAATGCTCTGAGAGGTGATGCATGATCATTTTTGCAGTCGTGAATGAGTGAGTGGTGTTGCTTGCTACTGGTTGTTGCTGCTGTCCCTTACTGTTAGTGATCATTTGACTGACTTTCAATTTAAGTGTACATGTGGAGTAGAAGGAGCCAACAGTGAAGGTTTCAAGAATTGGCTACGGATCGCTGACATCCACTAACATGGCCTGGGCTCTGCTGAAGCCACCCTGACCTCTGCTGAAGCTACCTCGACCTCTGCTGTAGCTACCTCGACCTCTGTTGTAGCTACCCCAACCTCTGCTGAAGCCACCTGTCATGGCTATACCAGAGGCTCCTGAGGAGTGGGAACTCCAACCTCTGCTAAATCCCCCAATCATTGTTGTACTATGGACACCACAGAAGCGGGAACCCTTACCTCTGATGAAGCCAACCACTGTGAATGTACAGATGGTTCCCAAGGAGTAGGAGCCCTGACCTCTGCTGAAGCAACCCATCATAGCTGTACTGGGGCTACCAAGGAGTGGAAGCACTGACCTGTGCTCTAGCCTCCCATCATGGTTTGGGTTAGGGTCCTGCAGGAGCAGCTGCTACTAATGGATTACTGTGCTGTGCCACGAAGGAGGGTAGCATGATCGGCACTGTATGTAGGAGTGACCAAAGGTATAAACTAACTTCAGTTTGCATGCTGACCCGGAGACCACAGGTTTGTGACCCTAATATAAGCTGCTCCCTCTCACTCCCTCCTGAAAACTGCTCTGTGACACATTCCTCCTCAGTCCTCCCTGATTGGGCCCAGTGCAAGTCACAGCCCCTGTTACCAGCTGCCATGAAGGCAGCAATGCCAAAGTCCAAACTGGGCCACTGTAAGATGCCAAAATTAAACAGAACTCCCTCTTACTCTCTCCTGCCCACTCTCACCCCCCCAAAAAAAACTGTCAGCATTGCATCAGTTTTCTTAACAAGCCACTATGAAGAACATGCCCACTCAGTCCTCTCTAATCATCCCCACTGTATGCCACTACAACTGTGATCTGCTGAGTCTGCTCATCTTGGCTGTCCCAGAGGTTCCTGAAGAGCAAGAGCCCCAACCTCTGCTGAAGCTGCCTGTCACAGCTGTGCAATATGACATCATGACCAAAATCTGTTATATCCATGGCACTGTCTGCTTATGGAGGGGCAATGAGGTTAGGGCTCAACATTTTTTATCATGGTTGAACACCAACAAAGTGAGTTTAAAGTTCACACACAGAATAGCAGCAAGGGAAATTGACGTAACACTGGTTGGTGATCCAGGTAAAATTGTAGCTCGTGGTTTCAAGTTCTTCAATGTAGAACAAGAGCACCCATCCAGCATCCCTCAAAATTGCAATGCCTTACAATTTTTCTTGGTTAAAAGGAGCGATTATGAACAACAGGCAGACGAGATGGAATCAAGGTTTAAAGGTAGGGGGTATAATGCAGAAATACTTTCTGGGGCAATATAGCGCTGTGGGTTAGGGCTCTGAGCTGCAAACTTGGAGACCTGGGTTTGAATCCCACAGCTACCAGTTGCATAATGTGTGACCCTGAGCAAGTCACTTAACTTCCTTGTGCTCCCAGGTCGCACCTGGAAACAAGCTTCTGCTTAGTGTGCCTTTCCTGGTTAAACAATTTTACCTTTCCCTCTTAAGCCAGAGATAAGGTCCATGAACTAGAAAGAATGTGGTTGCTAAAACCAAACGAAGGACTGATGTGTATAAAAGAGTTGGTGACATTTTCAACTGAATTTAATTCCATTGCTATTATGCACAAGTACTAGGGCATACTGATGTCTGATGAAGCTAAGGATCACCTTTAGGTGACCTCCAAATTTAAGAGACAGACTAGTACACAGCAGACACAAGTCACCAAAATAAATACTGGGCACCACCAGCTGGCTTCCAGCCTTACCAAACAGCTTTTACACCTGCAAGAGGCATAATATCTGCACTTACTGTAACCCTTCCAAAGGGTCTGTACACCCAACCACTGAACAGAGATTCACAGTTGATGAATTCATCAACTGCAACACCGAATTAACTATGAAAAAGTTTTATTTTACAGAAAGGGTGGTGGAGCCATGGAACAATCTGCCAGTTGATGTGGTGGGTACCAAAACTATCGATGGTTTCAGACATGGCTGGATCACAGTGAAGGACTTAGTGGTTGCTTAGAATGGTAGAGAGCATGGAGATGAACAGTGTGAGTTGGAACCCTATGTGGACAGTAGATCACAGGTTTGTTAGGATTTATGGGCAGACTGGATGGACCAATGGTCTTTTCCAGCCATCATTGTCTGGTTCTATGAATTCATAATGCATGTATTGGAGTGCTCCTGCAAGAAATTATTTGTGGAAAGAATGACTAAACTCTCCTATTCCGCAGCAACTCTCTGAGAGTTCCAACACCTTCTGCGCTCTTTCCCCCTAATACTGAATCCTGGGCCTTTCTAAGCAAAAATGGAGCCATATGCACCATACCATAAACAAATGTGAATACCTCATGAACCTTAAATGCTACACACAAAGTATGAGTAGCAAAGTTGTTCAGCACAAAATTACCTTTTTAACGGTGATATGCAATCAATTCTAAGCAATTCAGTTTTTTTCATACTGGCCAAAATACCCCCAAAACTGATTTTTTTTTTCAAATAAAAAAAGTAATGTAAACCATTTTTTTGGAGGGGGGAACAAGTAACCTATTTACACCAAATAATGTATCCATACATGATAAGCAGGTAGTAAAGTAATTTTGTACTAAAAACCAAGCTTGCTAATATAAAACATGTACTGTATTTTTATCCTTTTTATTCAAGGTGTTTTTGTGAGGCTTGACAGACAAAAGTCAACTATGCCATAAACAAATGTGAATACCTCATAAACCGTAACTGGTACACACAAAGTACAAGTGGCAAAGTTGTTCAGCACAAAATTACCTTTCTAATGGTGGCATGCAATCAATTCTAAGTATAGAAACACAGACTCTGACGGCAGATAAGGACTGCTTGGCCCACCCAGTCTGCCCATTCCTCTACCTTTTGTATAAGCTGCAGATCCTAGTTAACCAACAGCCTACTTCCTCCTATCCCTCCACTAGAATTGCCTTATGTTTGTCCCATGCATTTTTGAATTTCCCCCACTGCTTTTGACCCCGCTACCTCCTCTGGAAGGCTGCTCCATGCGTCCACCACCCTCTCTGTAAAAAATACTTCCTCACATTGCCCCAGAGCCGCCTCCCTCTATCTTCAAATTGTGCCCACTTGTTCTTGCACATCCCTTTTTCTGAAAGATACTACCCTCTTGGACTTTGTTGATTCCCTTGAGGTACTTGAATATTTCTATCATGTCCCCCTCCTCTAGGGTATACATATTAAGCTCCTTTAGTCTCTCTTCATATGGCTTCAGGTGCAGACCCTGCACCATTTTAGTTGCCCTCCTCTGAACTGCCTCCATCCTATGTCCTTGTGGAGATGGGTTCTCCAGAACTGCAAACAGTACTCCAGCTGGGGTCTCACCAACTGTCTTTACAGAGGGATAACAATTTCCTGTTTTCTACTGTTGATGCCTCTCTCTATGCATCCCAGTATCCCCCCAGCCCTCCTGATTGCCTTCTCACATTGCTTGTCTACCTTTAGGTCATCTGATATGACTACTCCCAGGTCCTGTTCCATTTTTGGTTTTGTTAGTACCCCCCATTGTGTATTCTTCCCTTGGGTTTTTGTTTCCCAGGTGCATTTCTTTGCATTGACTCTAAGTTGCCATACTTTGACCATTTCTCTAACCCTGCCAAGTCCCTTCTCATCCTTCCCACCCCTCTTTGTGTATCAACCCTGTTGCAGATCTTTGTGTCATCTGTAAAGAGGCATACTTTTCTTTTTAGCCCCTCCACAATGTCACCTGTAAAGACATTAAAGAGGACCAGTCCCAGTACTGAACCTTGCGGTACCCCACTAGTAACCCCCCTTTCCTCTGAGTGGACTTCATTCACTATTACCCTCTGCGTACTGTTGTCCAACCAATTTTTTATCCAGGCTACCACCTTGGGACCCAGTCCCAGGCTGGCTAACTTGTTTATTAATCTTTTGTGTGCAACTGTGTCAAATGTCTTGCTAAAATCTAGGTAGGCCACATCCACAGCCCCTCCCTGGTCTACTACTTTGGTCACCCAGTCAAAGAAATCTATTAGATTCATCTGACATGACCTTCCCACTGTGAATCAATGCTGCCTTGGGTCCTGTGCCCCGCTGACCTCTAGGTACTCAACAGTTCTTTCTTTCAGAAGTGATTCCATAATCTTCCCTACCACTGAGGTCAAACTAACAGTTATTTTTTATACTAGCCAAAATACCCCAAAAAACTGATTAAAGAAAATTAAAACCATACACACCATACTATAAACAAATGTGAATACCTCATGAACCATAACTGCTACACACAAAGTGCGGGTGGCAAAGTTGTTCAGCACAAAATTACCTTTCTAAAGGTGGTATGAAATCAGTTCTAAGCATTTCTGGATTTTTTTTTCCATACTAGACAAAATATCCAAAAAACTGATTTTGTTTAAATAAAAAGCAACGTTAACCCTTTTTTTTGTGGAAAATGTGCAACATATCAACACCAAATTATGTATCCATACATGATGAGTAGGTAATGAAGTACCCCTAGAAATACTTAAATAAGCCCAAAGTTGATTAGCTGGCTAAATATATGCATCCAAACTGGAGATGTCCACAGATGTTTCCCGGATGGACTGTGAGTGATTTGCCACCAACTACAGACGTTTACCAAAGTGAAGGGGATGTTTTCTGCTGCCACCTACAGAAGGTTACTGGAGTGAATGAGAAGACTGCAGGAGACATTGAATGTGGCAGAGAGGTGATGCCAGTGGGGAAACACTTTAAACGATATCATAACTTTGACCAATGAGCTGTGAAATGTATGGGGCTGGAACACAATAAGCAAAATCCAAGGGGCGGTGACTGTCTTAGGGTGCTCCTGCAAAAAGAATCAAGATGGATTAGCTGTCTTGATTGTTTAAAATTGTGGGACTCATATGAAGATCTAATTTGAAGCCTTCATTTAATTTCAGACATGGTTCTGTTAAATACACCAGGAAAGAAGTGTCTGATGAACCACTATAAGCCATCAGCCACTGAATGATTTGAAAAAAGGATTTCACCCATGATTGCTCAAATGGGAAGTGAATTGTATGTTCTGTGTCAGATCTGGTTTGCCTTGCTGATGTTATATATAACTACATATGCAACACTATTGTGTTCTATGATACCAAATTAATGTCAATGAACAGAGACCTCTCCTTGTTTCTGGGAGGGGCTTGGATTTAGTAGTTTTTGTGGATTAGTAATATCTTTACATATACAATATTGTTGTCAGTCTATGTAGTGTTTCTGTGCATTTATATCAAGCGTATTGCTGCTGTTTATGTTCCTATTTTGAGGTTAACCTCACAGAGGAATCTGGTGATTTGCTGGTGGAAAATAGAAAAAGTATGTCATGCTGTAAATGGAGGCTCCTACTAGGTGAAGGATTTAGTTCCATAAAGTACAGCTCCTCCAAAGAAGTGCATTCTGTGGAAATTACCTCTCTGAGATTACATTAAACCAGGTTTTGAATACACATGTATTGTCTGAAGAACACCAGCTTAAGATCTTGTATTGACAATTTATTTTTTGGACACTTATACTACGATTCTCCTTTAGGCATTTGAAAGTAGTTGTATTGGGGTTGCTGTACTAAATCCGTTTTGTAACTACTGGAGAAACAGGCTAATTGTCAATGTCAAGAAGACTAAAGCCATGCTCTTCAGCTCTAAACGCAAGCTATCCAAGCTAGCAGACACTAACAGTCCCCTGATGGTCCTATCCCCTGATGGTATGCCCTTAGAGACTGTTACCTCCTTTAAGTACCTTGGCATCAAGCTTGACCAGGCACTGACCTTCAATGACCACATTGAGGTCACTACCCAATGCATTAATCAGAAATTGGAAGCTGTGTACCAGATAATCAACTACCTCAGCCCTGAAACCCGGCTTGCCATTGCCCATGGCAACCTCCTCCCACAAATGGACTATGGCTCTACTATCTGTACACTTACCTCTTCCTCCAGACTTGCTAGGCTAAACTCTGCCTTCAATAATATCTATAGGTTTGCCCTTCTAGCACCCTCCCTTACCCAGCACTGCTCCCTCTACCAGGCACTTGGATGACTTCCCTCACAGGTCCACCACAACTACTTGCTAGGCAGTACTGTTGATAAAGCCATCTGGGATAAAGTTGGATCCCCACTATCCTCTGTCCCAAAACATGCCTTCGTGACCTCTGGCACTTCTGTAACTTACTACTGGAATACCCAGAGGTCTCCACTCATATGGGCTAAAAAGTCTACTCCTCTGCAGCTCCTCACCTGTGGAACAGCCTTCCAGCTTCCCTATGATCTCTTAACTCCCACTGTTAATTCAGATCTCTCTACAAACTGCACCTAACAACAACTTTGAAATGCTCCTGCTCCCCTGGTTGAACGACACATATGTGAGTCTGCCACCTTTCTTCTGCTTGGTAGTTTCCCACTACAATACTGAAGATTCTATGGGGTTTGATATGTTACTGCCTTATTCCTCTGGCTGTTGTGCCTACACTATTACCTTGTCATTTGTTAAGGTATAACCCCCCTGCAAATGGGGGTTCCCAAAAGTCTTCCAGGAGCTTGCTAAATGATCCCAGTATGAATGGTGTTCGGCGCTTAAGCCGTTTGCATGGTACTGAAGTGAGTGCTTTTAGAGCCTCTGGTACTGTCTCTTTAAGAGCTGCCTGCTCACAGGTCTAATTAGTTTGTATGGGGGGACTGTGTGTTTAATGCTCGAATCCCGCCCGAGCTGCTGCCTAATCACTCCGTTTCTGCAGTCGCTAATTGCGTAGAGGGAGCTTTACTGAAAGGTGTAACTGTTTGCCAGGAATTGTTTAGAGTGATAATGAAAATACAGTTTGTTTAACCTGCCTTTTTTTCAGTCTGGACTGTTTCTGCTTAGCCCTCCATTTTGGTACTGAACTGCTGAATTGGACCAATCAGTGTGAAGGGGGATTGTTAAAGTGGAGTCTGCTGGCGAATCAGAATTTGGACTGTCATTCTTGAGCCAGCCACCTCTGTACTGTATGGCCACAGCCTCTGGGAAATGTAGTTTGGACCTAGGCCCCTTAACCTGTCACTAGCCAAACAGGCAGGAGTAGTAGCCCTTGGGATAGTGCCACCTAGGGGTTACATCTTGGAGGCACCACTGGGATTAGTGTCCTCTAGTGGCCATGTGAGGGAATTACCCTGATATGTTCAATTTAGGAGAAAAAATGGAGGGGCTTACTACGCCTGAGCTAAAAATTGCCCCCCATAAGCTAATGGTGTACAAATTGATGGGGTGGAGTGAAGCTGAGGAGATAGATCCCCAAAAGGCTATCCTGTTGCTGGATGTCCCCTTAGGGGCTAATAATGCTGACATTGTGTCCACTGTAGAACATGTTACGTGTGTGGGCAAAGTTGAATTAAGGGGATGAAATGCTGATTTATTTGAACAAACTATGCTAGTGCTGCTCTCATGTAGTTTCCCAATAGACCCTGAGAAGGTACAACCTATGATTCTGCCTGAAGGTGCCCAGAAGGGTGGAGGGTCATTCACTTACATAGTGGTTTGGCCACCCCGGGTGGGTCCCCTAGTACCGATGGGTTTAAAGAGAAGCTGCTCAAGCTGTTAGCCTCAGAAGGGAAAACTGCCCAAGAGATGGTAAAAGTGTTAGACCTGTCAGGGGACTACACACCCTTGCATTCCCTGACCACCTCCCTGGTGTCCCCCAAGAGCTCCCCAATAGCTGCCTCCCCCATGATAATTCCCCCAATATAGCTGGACTCCTATAGAAGGCTCAGACTTTTCTCTGGTACTGTCCCAGTGCCTTTGGGGGAGGATGATTTAGAGACCTGGATGGACTATGCTATCTCTTTAGTGCAGGAATGGCAATGTTCAGAGGGGGAAAGAGGAAGCGCTTGATGGAGAGTTTGAGAGGCCCTGCCCTGGAAACCATCCGTTTTCTACGAGCCACTAGTCTGGAAGCCATGGGAGCAGAATACCTCTCTGCCTTGGAGGGGGTGTTTGGCAGCACAGAGTAAGGGGATGATTTATTGTGGAAATTCAAGTCAGCTAAACAGTGGAAAAATTAAAAGTTGTCTACCTTTGTCACTAGGATAGAGAGGGCTCTGCAGAGGGCCCACAGAAAAGGGGGAGTGCCTGCCCAAGAGTTGAACTGGGTCAGATTAGACCACATCCTGAAGTCAGCTAGATTTTCAAGTGTAATGATATTGAAGCTCAAATTGCAAGACAAGAGGGCAAGCCCTCCCGAATACCGTCATTTAATGAAAGAAATCTGTGAGATTGAAACTGATGAAGAGGGCTGTGAGCCCTGTGCTGGGGCTGTGAACACTTGTCAGACCCATGAAAGGAGTGATTCAGATGAGGCCCAACAGTTGAGAGAACTGATTAAAGAATTGACTGAGGTAGCCAGAGAACCAGATCTGCATCAGGCTCCCCCTGAGCCCAAAAGTGGAGAGGGAGTGCATGTTGTTTCCCCTGAGACCAGGATCGAGGGTAACTTGCTAGCAGAGATACGGGAGTTGAGAGCAATGGTGGGGGAGCTGCAAAGAACTGCCCTAATCCCCAACCATAGTGGAGATTTGGAAGCTCAAAGGTGTAGGCCCTCAGTCCAAGAAGAGCCTCATCGAGCCTCAGAGGTGCCTCAACCGAGAAGGGACTCCCCACCCTCCAAAGACTCTAGAGACACTAAGTTTTGTTACCATTGAGGGTAGGATGGGCACACTCGCCCTTTCTGCCACTCGCCTGAAGATCTGAGGAGGGTCTGTGGCAAACTGTTAAATTTGCTTCATCCAAATACTAACCAGCCACCAGGGGGAGCTGCTCGGAAAAGTTATACCATCAGGGCCAATGCCCAATCGACACCCAGGTCAGCGGCACCAGAATGGTCTGAAGTGGTGGGTCCTTCCATGGAGACCACTGTAAAGGTGAATGGAGTGTCTACAAGAGATGTATTAGACAGTGGCTCCCAAATGACAATTATGTTCCAGGATTGGTATCAGAAGCATTTGTTTGATGTGCCCCTGCAACCATTGGAAGGACTGCATGTCTGGGGTTTAAGTGAGAAGGCCTACCCCTACTCCAGCTATATCCGAATTTGGTTGTCTTTCCCGACCTCTGTGGCTGGAGTGGCAGAGCAAGTGGAGACTCTGGTCCTAGTGTGTCCCCCTACTGGACTGCATGATGGGGTTCCTCTACCAATTGGAATGAATGTGCATATGTTTGGGTGGTTGGCACAGTTGTGTTATGAAAAACAGGGGTCATGGATGGGTAGAGCTTTAAGAATTCCGGCCTTGATCAAGAAGGCCTATGAGGCACAGAGAGATGCTGAAAGAGTGGACCCAGAGGAACTGGTTGGAATTGTCTGGAAAAAGGATCCTGAGTCTCTGATCCTAGCGCCAAATGCCCAGTGTACCTTACAGGGGGAGGTCCGTATCAGAAAGGATGTCAAGAATAAAATAAAATATTCATGCTGGATGCACCAGGCAATGGAAAATTGCTGGAAGGACTGCTGGTCAAGCCTAGTATTTTGCCTGCCAGAGCCCATGCTTATGCCAGAAGAGCAATGGTTCAAGTTAATAATGTGTCTGATAGTGAGATTCGGGTAAATAGAGGTTGCACCCTGGCTAATGCGCATTGTGCAGATATTGCAGTATTACCCAGTAACAAGTGTTCGGGGAAGAGTGACAGAGTGACACCCGACTTGTTCGATTTCGGTGACTCCCCATTGCCAGTTGAATGGAAAGTGAGGATCAGTGAGAAGCTTGCCCAGAGAGACCAGGTATTTTCTTTAAAGGAATGGGATGTAGGATGTGTGCAAGGAGCTGAGCACCACATCTGGCTGCATGATGAAAGGCCATTTCATGAGCGGTCACGATGCCTGGCACCTGCTGACATAGATGATGTGAGACGGCATCTGCAAGAGATGCTTGCGGCTGGTGTATTACAATAATCCAGAAGCCCATATGCTTCACCTATCATGGTAGTGAGAAAAAAAAATGGGACAGTAAGGATGTGTGTGGATTATCGCACCTTGAACCAGCGGACTATCCCTGATCAGTATACAATGCCCCGCATTCAGGATGTTTTAGACTGCCTGAACGGTAGCAAGTGGTTCTCAGTGTTGGATCTTCACAGTGGATACTACTAGATCCCGATGGCCCCGGAAGACCGTGAGAAGTCAGCCTTTATCTGTTCACTTGGTTTCTATGAGTTCATGAGGATGTCTCAAGGGATCTCAGGTGCCCCAGCCATGTTTCAATGACTGATGGAGCTTGCAGTGGGGGACATGAACTTGTTAGAGTCCCTGGTATACCTAGATGATGTTATTGTGTTTGGCAGCTCACTGGAGGAACATGAGAGCAGATTGTTCAAGGTGTTGGACTGATTGGAAGACTTTGGCCTTAAGCTATCCATCGATAAATGTCAGTTCTTCCAAACCTCTGTAAAGTATGTGGGACACATAGTGTCCATCGAGGGAATAGAAACTGACCCAAGTAAAGTTGAGGCCTTGACCACCTGGCCACAGCCCCACAATCTAAAAGAACTACAAAGATTCCTGGGATTCTGTGGCTACTATCGCCGGTTCACCAAGGACTATTCGAGAGTGATTCATTAGCTACTTAATCTTACTCAAGGTTACCCTCCTACCAACAAAAAATATAAGAGATCAGTTTCTCCTGAGCCTGAGAGGGTGTATTTCCACCCTAATTAAGTTTTTGAGGCAAGATGGACACCTGATTGCGAAGCTGCTTTTCATGAGATTATATATCAACTTACTCATGCTCCTGTCCTTGCATATGCAGATCCAGCAAAACCCTATGTCCTACACACTGATGCTAGCTTGCAAGGTTTGGGGGCTGTGCTGTATCAGGAGCATGAGAATGGCCTGAGACCAGTGACCTTTGCTAGCAGAAGTCTGACCCCATCTGAAAAGAACTATCCTGTGCATAAGTTAGAGTTTCTAGCTTTGAAGTGGGCCACTGTTGACCAATTCCATGAGTACTTGTATGGGACTAAGATACTGGTAAAAACTGATAATAATCCTCTGACCTATGTCCAGACTTCAGCCAAGTTGGATGCTACTGGCCATAGGTGGCTTTCCGCACCTGTTGAATACAGAGCAGGCCTGAACCACATAGATGCTGATGCTCTTTCTCAGAGGCCTGTTTCCCAAAATGACTGGGTCAGACTGCCAGAATCTGATATTCGAGCACTCTGTCAGAAGTTTGACAGGGAGGAACAAATGTCCACAGATGCAGTGGACTGGTGGATTGTTTGGGGCCCTCTGAGAATTGCATACCTGCTGCTTATTGCCACTTTTCTGCATTAGACATTGGTGCACTGCCTCAGCAGAACAATGACAGTATTCAGTGGGCTCAATCCCGAGATCCTATAATCAAATCAGCTCTAGAAGCCCTCTACGCAGGGAAAGATGTATCCAAGTTACGCTCCACTGATTTGAGAACTGCATTGTTGTACAAGGAAGGTCCTAAGTTGAAACTGATTAATCGACTGTTATACAGAGAAACAATAGACAGAGGGGGACAAATAGACAAACAACAGCTACTTTTGCCCACTGCTTTCAGAGACTTAGTATTAAGCCCCTACACAACCACATGGGGCACCTTGATATCGACAGAATACTTAACTTGGTGAGATCCAGATTCTATTGGCCTAAAATGGGGGTTGATGTTGAGCAACAGATTCAAACTTGTAGTCGATGCTTACAGAGGAAAGCCTTGACCCAGAGGGCTGCCCCCCTTGTTAACATCACCACCAGCGCCCCCATGGAGCTGTTTTATATTGACTTTCTGAGTTTGAAGCCAGATCAAAGAAATATTAGTAATGTGCTGGTGGTCACTGACCATTTTACGAGATATGCCCAAGCTTTCTCCACCAAGGACCAGAAGGCCTCCACTGTGGCAAAAGTACTAGTAGAAAACTTTTTTGTTCACCATGGGGCTCTGCAAAGAATCCATTCTGATCAAGGGAGAGACTTTGAGAGTTGTTTAATTAAAGAGATGCTTTCTCTGTGGGGAGTGCGAAAGTCCAGAACCAACCCTTACCACCCCCTGGAGGACCCACAGCCTGAATGTTTTAACCGCATTCTGTTGGACATGCTGGGCACCCTCCACCCAAAGGACAAGCCCAGATGAAGCCAACAAATTAGCACCTTGGTACATGCCTACAACTGCACCAAAAGTGATGCCACTGGGTTCTCCCCCTACCGCCTTATGTTTGGAAGAGAGGCCCGACTATCGGTAGATGTTTGTTTCAGAGTTTATCCTGATGGGGTTCGAGCAGATAATTATTTACAGTATGTGCAAAAGTTAAAGGCCCAGCTGAATCATGCGTACCAACTTGCTCAAACCATGGCTGCCAAACAAAATCTGGCCAACAAAGAAAGGTATGATAAAAAGGTGAAAGCACAAGAACTCCAAGAGGGCGATAGTGTATTGCTAAGAAATCTGGGACTGCATGGCAAACACAAGATTGCTGACAGGTGGCATCATCTCCCTCATATTGTAGTAGGCAAACTGGATGATCTGCCTGTGTACAAAGTAAGGCCCAAAAATAATTCAAAAGATGTTAAGACAATGCATCAAAATAATTTGCTGCCCATTGGCCAAATATTGATTGAGTCTGAGTCCCCAGAAAGTGCTCCTCCTGGACCAGTGACTAGAGCTGCTGCTAAGCAAAGGCAGAGAAAGTCTGCACCTACAGTTGCTGAGTTAAGGTTTTCTCCACAGCAAACCCCAGCTGAAAATGACTGTCAGTCTACTTCAGAGGAAAGTGAGTGCAACTTTGGATACTACCCTTCTTATGAACTAGGTCAATTGTTTCAAGGTAATCCCCTAGTCAATTACGGAGATGAAGCTGGCCTTCTGGACTGCCTAAGCCCCCAGCTTTGTCCTTGGAGCCAATGCTCCCAGAAAGTGAAGTGCAGAGTATCAAGTCGGGTGATATGGAATCACTGTGCATGGTGGAACTGTATGTGCTTTCAGAGGAGGAAAATGATGAACTGGGACAGACTGGTGATGTACCAGAGCAAGAAGAGTATTTTGAGTGCCCTGATGGTTCACTGTCAGTGTCAGAAAACTCTCCATATGAGCCAGGTGTTGTGGACTCAGAGATTGCAAGTCCTGGAACTGAAAGTGTCCCAAGTTCTAGCCTTTCTACCCTGATAAACACTCCCCTGACAAGTAAAGACAGTATTGAAAGTGAGGCGCAAAGTGCAGAGACTGTAACAGTTCCCCCTAGAAAGACTGGTCAAGCTGTGAAGCCTGTAGTGCGCTTAAGCTATGATTCCCCTAGGAGGCCTGTGGATTTGCATCTCAATGTGGTCCATAAGGGAGTGTATGTGTCCCCGAGCTCATTGCCCAAGCTGAACATAGGTGCTAACTCCAGATTACTTGTCTTACCCTCTAAGTATGCTGCCCTGCCCCATCCAGCTACAAGGTAGCTGACAGGGAAGGGTCCCCTCTCTCCAGGTTTCATGTCCAGGAAGTCATGACCTGATATCAAGATGTACTGTATGTATAATGTTGTGTAACCAGTAATAAGCTGTGTAATACAGTATAAGTGTATATAACAAAGGGTTATTATGTTGACTGCTGTTTACAAGAATGCAGGCCTAACCTGTTGATGACACGAACAGATGTGATGATCTGCTTTAAAGTGTTATAAAGGTACCTACTTGATGCAGACACCAAGTTTTTTCAGGCCAGGAAGGGTGTAACCCTCCTGCAAATGGGGGTTCCCAAAAGTCTTCCAGGAGCTTGCTAAATGATCCCAGTCTGAATGGTGTTCGGCGCTTAAGCCGTTTGCATGGCACTGCAATGAATGCTTTTAGAGCCTCTGGTACTGTCTCTTTAAGAGCTGCCTGCTCGCAGGTCTAATTAGTTTGTACCGGGGGACTGTGTGTTTAATGCTCGAATCCCGCCCAAGCTGCTGCCTAATCACTCCGTTTCTGCAGTCGCTAATTGCGCAGAGGGAGCTTTACTGAAAGGTGTAACTGTTTGCCAGGAAATGTTTAGAGTGATAATGAAAATACAGTTTGTTTAACCTGCCTTTTTTGCAGTCTGAACTGTTTCTGCTTAGCCCTCCATTTTGGTACTGAACTGCTGAATTGGACCAATTAGTGTTAAGGGGGATTGTTAAAGTGGAGTCTGCTGGCGAATCAGAATTTGGACTGTCATTCTTGAGCTAGCCACCTCTGTACTGTATGGCCACAGCCTCTGGGAAATGTAGTTTGGACCTAGGCCCCTTATCCTGTCACTAGCCAGACAGGCAGGGGTAGTAGCCCTTGGGATAGCGCCACCTAGGGGTTACAAATGTATAACTGTAATATATTTCAGTTTTACACCTCAGGCTGTTATGCCTTGCACTATTTGCTTGTCCTTTGCCAGTGTAATTGTAATAAGTATTCATTCTTTGCCTGTATGATACCAAAGTGCCTTGTACCTTACTTGCTGTATTGTGGTGTCTTGTAATTTGTTTGTACTGCATTTACTCCCTCTGTGCTATCTTTATGGCCCAGGTCATACCTGAAAATTGTCCTCAGATCAGTGCACCTACCTGGTAAAAAACAAATAAATAAATACATTATACTCTACCTAGTATTGTATTGATTTACTGTGGTTGTGCACTTTATTGGTACAGTGGGTGTTTTGAGCAAGGGGTATCTAGTAAGAACTACATGAAAAGATCTGTGGCTTTTAATTAAATTACCACAGCTACTGGTTGCCCATTGTAAACCTCCCAACTTTGTTGGGCTTACCTCTTTGGCTCTTGGTTCCCCCCTGGCTCCTCAACGCCACTGAGCCCGGGTCCTTATGTGTCCCCGATGTCTCCATCTGGGCCCCACTTGTTTCTTGCTGCAGAGTGGAGCCAGAGGAGCAGAGCCATGGAACCACCATGTGAGATCCCCAATAACGTGGGGCAGCGGTCCATGCATGCGCATTTGTACACCTTCATTTTTGCCACTGTTGCAGTTCTCCTTACGCTCCCTCCATGTTCCCAACCCCCTGGAGTAACAAAATGCGGTCCGGAGACATGAGACAGCCAACTTAGAAGCCCCAACGTATTTAGTTTAAGAGCGCCATTAATGCTAATTGGGACTGGCTTATAAATATTGATGAGATTCTAATCACAATCTCCACTTGCATACTGTGTGACTCTAAGCAGGTCACTTAACCTCCCAGTGCTCCCAGATCACCCCTGAAAACAGGCACTTGTGCCTAGTGGGCCTTACTCAGTTACCAAAGACTAAAAAAAATAAATAAAATAAATAATGAGGTCCTGCCTGCTGCCTGGGACAGCACTTCTCAGCAGCAGTGACAGGTGAGAGATAACATTAAAATTTAAAACTCTGCATTTGTGTGAGAGGGCAGGGGGGCTTCTACATGTTACTGGGGAAAATAAGTGTTAAGTAAGCAATAACCCATGACAGGGTGTGCGGTTATTAGAGGTTAATCAACACTCCATGTGCATTGTGAGGCACGAGGCTGCAGGCACCCTGGAGTGGGTTATTGTGCTTATAACATGGGCTACGCTCAAAACAAAGAGAAAACAACAGAAAGTTGATTTCTCCCTGTTTAAAAGCCAAAAATATAGTGTACTGATTTCTGACATTAGTTCTGCATACTATCCTTTCTCCGACAGCTGCTATCTCTTGACAGTGGGGGATATTCAGCTTATCTCTCTCTCTTGCTCTCACTAAGGAATGGCAAGGAGGAAAACATGATTTCCAGGACTTCAGTAACACAATATGTCCAACTGTTGCACTACCACACTGAGAGTATGTGGAGAGAGAGAGAGAGAGAACAAATGCCTCAGTCCCAATGCTCACTGTGTGTGTGTGTGTGTCTCTCTCTCTCTCTCTCTCTCTCTCTGTCTGTACCTCGGACCTTTCAACAGTCTCCTTGTCCTGTGTATCTCTCTTGCTAATGTCTCTCCCTCTCTGTTACATTACCACACTGACAGTATGTGCAAAAAGAAAGAAATGTCTCAGTGCCATTGCTTGCTGCTCCACTCTGTCAGCTGCTCTCTCCCCATCTCTCGGGCAAAGGCTATCTTTCCCTATCGGCCACAAGCCGTGCTGGCTGCAGTGTTTCTGTGTCTCTCTTGCTTGCTGTTGTGTACCTCTCTCACATGCTCCGATTGCACAGATTGCCACTCTCACTGACTGCAGAGAGAGAGAGAGAGAGACACTGCAGCAGGAGACAGCCACATGTTTGATGACTCTGGGAGCATGGGAGGTAACAGCAGATTCAGGCACTGATGCTGTCTCCCAGTAAGCGGAGATCTGTAGGGCAGGTGGGTGGGGAGCAGGGGGATTGTGGCCTGTCAACTGAGCAAGTGGCACACTCCAGCGACAAGCAACAGAGGGACAGAGAGAGAGACAGAAATATCTCAGTGGCATTGCTCACTGCTCCGCTCTGTCAGCTGTTCTCTCCCCATCTCTTGGACAAAGGCTGTCTTTCTCTCTTGACCACAAGTCATGCTGGCTACAGTGTATGTGTGTGACACTCTCTCTTGCTTGCTGCTGCTGTGTACCTCATGCGTGCACTCTGATTGCACAGATTGCCACTCTTGCTGACTGGAGAGAGAGATAGAGAGAGAGAGAGAGAGACACTGCAGTGGGAGATAGCCGCAAGTTTGATGCCTCTGGGAGAATGGGAAGGAACAGCAGATTCAGGCACTGATGCTGCCTCCAGGTAAACGGAGATCTGCAGAGCAGGTGGGTGGGTGGGTAGCAGGGGGGGTCATGGCCTGACAACTGAGTAAGTGACACACTTCAGGGATGAGGGACGAAGGAGTACGGCAGCGAGTGGAAAGAAAATACTGCAACTGATAATGCTGCAGCATGGGATAAACAGCAGCCCAGAATGGGAGCAGCACACATTTCTGCACCATGGGAGGAGGGGGATTGGAGATTGCCTTCATCGCTGGTGGCATGTTGGGATCCTTGTGACACCCATATAATTTCCCAGCCCTGATGTATTGGGGAGTGAGGAGCATGGGCAGGAATGGGGAGCAAGAACAAACAGTAGGCTCACACTTTCTGCTTGGACCCTGAGATCTGTGGGTGGGTGGGGAGAGACAGACCGCCAAGGGGTACTGCAGAGTTCTGGTGTTGCACTCATTGCAAGGGTTACTGGTGACTTCTGACACTAATATGCTGAGTGGCAATACAAACATTGGCAGGAAGAACAACTGGCAGGCTGACACTTAACATGGGCAAGAAGAAGGAATGGCAGGCTGACAGGTTCTGCTTGGTCCCCCAAGGTCCACAGAGTGGGTGGGTGGGGAGACACAGAGCACCAAGGGGTACTGCTGACTTGTGGTTCTGGACACATTCAAAGGGCTACTGCTCAGTTGTGGTGCTGTGCACACTAATTTACTGTCATCTTATAACATGGGCAGCAAGAAATCTTGATCTGAAACACCTAGAGTGTCTGACAATGTCTATCTTGCTTAGTGGAGGGATTAATGGCTGCCTTCCAAACTGTGTTTGGGGCACAATAACAAGATTGGGGTTCTTCTTGATCTGTTCCCTGGGGCCCTTTCACCACTTGCTGTGCGGGTAACAGAGATTAATGAAGGGTCAGGTGGTGGCCGTCTACAAATCAGATCACAGATTTCTTTCTGCCCATGTTAACAAATGTTTAATGTGGCTGCAAAGCTACTCTGAATATGGGAACTCTGCTGGGGAATGTTAGTTAGCAGCCATGATGTTCTCCTTCAACCCATGTTTTAGCCAATCAACAGTCAGGATGCTGCAAAGGACTCCTGAGACTAAAAAATAAACTTTTGGGAAAAAGATAACAGGGGGCCCAATTTTAAAAGCCGCCTGCATCAGACACAACCTGCAGCACAAGAGCTGGCTGTGCCCGACACAGTTGCGGCACACGCAAAAGTTGCTATTCCAGAAAGTTTGCCGCAAATGGCAAACCTTCTGGAGTAGCCACAACATGTGGCCCTGCGCCAGGTGCAGTCAGAGGATATGGTGCAGGGCCAGGGCACAGCCCCAGACAAGTGGGTAGGAGGTAGCTGAGGTGCCCAATGAGCACCAACTCTGGAACCATGGCACAAATAGATCAGAAAACCACATGGCTGTGGCACAGGGTGTCTTGCCCCATAGTGCACCATGACACAACTGCTTGGTCACCTGTGTCCCACCTAGATGCAATGCCTGCTGTGATAGGCTATTGCCAACCCCCCACTGCAGTGGACGTATAGTGCCCCCCAATGCACAGGCAGCCCTGATCCCCCATTGCCGCTTGTGAAGCAGAAAATGCTGGTGCCACTCCCATGTTCCCTGCTCCATCCCCAAGGCCCCACCATGTCCACACCAAACTGCCTCACACATTGTACCTGGTGGTCTAGTGGCCTCTCACCCTCCCCCACCCTGACAGGCAGTGGACACCCCTATCCTTGACATGCATCAGCAACTGACACAGCCCTCCACACACCACCACAGTCAGCTGCAGAATGCATTGTAATCAGATGTACTGTACACTGTATACTATACAGTGTACAGTATGCACTGTATGCAGTCTGTGACTGGCCGTGGTGGGGTGAGGAGGGCTGTGCCAGTCATGGATGCATGTCGGGATGGGTGAGGGGTCCACTGCCTGTTAGGGTGGGAGGGTGGGAGGCCACTAGACCACCAGGTATAATGTGTGGGCAGTTTGGTATGGGCATAGTGTGGGTGCAGGGGGACAGAGCAGAGAACATGGGAGTGGCACAGGCATTTTCTGCTTCTCAAATGGCAACAGGGGATCGGGGCTAATTGGGGGCTGGGGGGGAATGACCAGGACCGGGGATGTTCACGAGGAATAATAAAGGATGGGGGCTAGGTTAGACTTGGGGGGCACTATACCACCAATGACCAGGGCACCCAATGGTCCTGGGGAGAGCGACGGCTACAGCACCATACTGTCTGGGCACAGGGGTGCCCAGGGTCCATGCCAGTGCATGCTGGTTCCCTCACAATCGGCGCCACATGCTGGGGCGGGTAGCCACCTCCCAGCCATGCCCCCATCAGTACATATCCTCCCACTGGTGCACCCTTACAGGCCTTGTCCCACCTCACCTCACCTCATAGCTGCAACCCACTCACACCACCTCCTGGCTGTTCTAAGTGGCGGCCCCTCCTGTGTCCATAGTGTAGCTTCTAAAATCCAGAAAAAGGGGATGTGGCAGCCCAACCATGGTGCAAGTCTCCTTGCAAAATGGCACCCTGGATTGTTGGATGCAACCCTGGTGCAAGGGGGCTTTGCCACAGCTGTCCCTTGATCGGACTCAGGTCACCTTTAAGAATCCCATTTGACGCAAGTTGCACCGCAAATCACAACTTACATCAAGCACCTTTGCCCCAACTCCCTTATTCTAGGTGCACCCAACTGAGAATTGGGCCCAGGGACTTTTCATGGCACCCAATCAGAGGACCAATAGGGCGTCAAGCCAGACAAATGAATATTAATCTGTCTTGATGGGCAATGGTGTCAGTCAACTGAAGAAGGCTGTTTCAGAGAGGATAAAAGAGACTGATTTTGCCCGGGAAGGGGAGAACCCAGGAGGATTTGGAGAGTGAGAGACTGCTGTGGGCTTGCTAACCCCCAGAAGACCTGTAGTTTTTCCAAAAGGCCATGCCTGGCCACCATCTGGACAAGCTGCAGAACGCCTGGTAGGATACCTATCCCTTGGGAAAAGACTGGACTGTGAGAGAGTTCCCAGGGTGAGAATTGAACCTGTGCCTTTTTGAAACTGTGTTAACGTCTTTGTAGAGCTGCTGCTCAGATTGGAACCCCTGGCTGTGAAAAGGAGTATCCACAGCTCAAGAGAGAGAGAGACATTGTGGAGATTTGCATCTAAAAAGTTGTGGACTGTCCTGCAGTGCAGAAAGAGCCCATTGAGTGTGTCAGCTGAGAAGCAGAGACTGTAAAGTTCAGAACCTAAAGCCATAATTCTGCCACTGGAGAGAAAAGTTTTCTGCAAAGTGGTCTTTCCCCTCGGTGAGGACAAAGGCTTAGAGACTGCTGCTGTTGCTAGCTGGAGTAATTGCGAGTCCTGGAAAAGAGATCGAGACTATGTCCCAGTCCCTGTATGGCTGCATTGAAGGGACGTATGTGCCAGCCAATAGTCTGGAGAACCATCAGCCTGTTTAGTACCCAGACTGAAGAGGAGTCCAAGATGAGGAAGATGTTGAGAGGCCTGCCAGGTGAATGCCACATACAAAGGCTCCTGGTGGGGTGAAGATTGGAAAAGCCTGGCAGGTGAAGACTAGTACCTGCATCATTTCTTTAGTTGTCTACAGCTGTGGCATGCCACCAACTACTCCAACAGCATGGCACCATAAAATCAGATACCTGCAACAACCCCCTGTGAACCTGTATTACCCTGGGCTGCAGCTTTGGGGAAGTCTTCATTCTGCTAGCTAGCTAGGCAAAAGAATAAGGAGGTTAAGCCCTAGGCTGGACTGTGCTAGAATCCGAGTGAACCCCCCTGCAAAAGGTTAAGGTTTTGCATCAGTTTAAATTATTGGGTCCCAACGCAAATTCCCCAGCGTCTTCTGCATCAGCGGTGTGGTACTCACCCAAGGGACTTTATAGTCTTTTGGCCAGCTTCCAGTGGGAAATTGGGTTCACCCATAGGTGGGAGGTGGGCATTGTGTGGGGGTAAAAGTGTTGCTACTGGTGTTATGCTGTTTTTTCCCATTTTCCCCTCTCACAAAATAAAACCTGTTAACTGCTAATGTTACATTCTGGTACAGTGACTTATGGTAGAAGGCAGAAATTGTTGTGTGGGGCTGTTAACCTGTAATTTATATCTAGGTATTCTCAATCACTACCCCAGGTGGAGGCACCAAGTGCACCTGTTGTTCCCGTATTCTTTTGCCTGACAAAGAACCTAGGCAGGCCCCCTCAATTTGTGTTCAGAGAAGACCTGAGGGCCCCAGAAACAGCCAAGGTGAGTCCCCAAAAAAATGGCTGTTACGCCATCATATGCATGGCAGCTATGAGGAAGCACCTCACTATTTAAACAAATGGACAGTTCCAAAACCACACCCCTTGACAAACTTAGAGGGAGGCGGAGCACCAGTGTTCAAGTGAGCAGCGGACCAGGATGAATGGTAACAAGCTTTTTTGAGCATTTTGACTTTTGGGAATGCTAGAATGTTAGTATCGACTTCAGGATGCATTTCTGTATTAATCATGCTAATCTTATACATTCTGGAAATTCAGCAGTGAATAGCACCTTACAGCTAAAGAGTCTGTCTTGCTATCAGTCAGCACGGCACTTTTTTGTATGTTGACACATTTTATCAAAAGAGGTGCTTCAGCAATAAATTGTTAAAGACAGTGATACTGCGATTAGAATTGTTTCCACTTTTATATTAGTCATGTAACAATTTTTATGTTTGCTTGCACGCATGTGCAAGAAACATAGTGCGACGATCCAGAATGCAGTGCCATACAGCTGAAAGGGAGAGCACCGCTTGAGTGAGCAGTGCTTCCCCTTCCCACACACACGTGCGCGCATGCGGCACTGCATGCTCATGCGCTCTACCTCCCCATGCACACAGTGCATGGCTGACGAGGATGCCTAATCCCGTCAGCTCTGTCCCCAGACTATCGGGTGCCACTCTGGGAGCCCACCCAGCGTGGCAACAGGTCTATGGCCGACGGAGTGCCCAATCCCCATCGGCTCCACTGCCCCAACAGCCTTCCAGCTGCCACGCTAAGGAGCCCACCCAGCGTGGCAAGCATCCCACGTAGTCCAAATAAAAAAAACCTGAAAGAAAAAACCTTCCTCGCCGCTGTCTTCACCTCCTTTCCCACCTCACCCACTGTGCACCCTGCCTCCCCACACCCCCACCTCACCCCATACTTACCTCCAGAGCTCAGCGCAACAATCTTAGGTGGACCAGGAACACGTCTGAACTCTTCAAAGCCGACCGGGAACTGAGGAAATGCCGGTAAGCTGTATAATGTAATGAATAGGGTTTTTTCAACTTTGCTGCATATCTCGGGCATTTTTTAGAATTTTGAGACCAAATTTTCAACATGGGGTTTTTGGGACCCCTCCTCGTGAATTCTGTCACTGTCATGGCATTAATCGAACCCCGAAGGGTGATTTCGGGATCACTGCACAATATCACCTTTCGGGACCAATTAACAAAATGACAGTGCCAGTGTTCATAAGGTAGGCTCTCAAACAGCCTGTATTGAAAATTTAATGAAAAGTCTAAAAGCCAAACTATTTCTGACATGCATTGCTGTTCCCACGCTTCGCTCATAGGTTCGCAAATTTTCAATATTTTCATTCTGGATTTTCAACATTGCCATTTGACCACACTTCCTTATGAGTAGTATAGCTGTCATTTTTCACATCTCACCCAAAATGTGTTTCCGAGCATGTAGCGCACAATGGCGCAGTCGGTGCATGAAATCAATGTTTGGGACACATTAAGAAAATCACAGTGACACTGTTCATGAGCAGAGGTGTTAAAATGGCTATATTAAAAATTTGGTGAAAATATTCCCAAAAATGACTATTTCACGAGCATGCATTGCGCTGTTCCTACGCACGCTTGTAAGTTCGCAAATTTTCAATATTTTCACTCCAGACTTTCAACATTGCCATTTTACCATACCTCCTTATGAGCAGTACAGCTGTCATTTCTCACTTCTCACCCAAAATGTGTTTCCGTGCATGTAGCGCACAATGGCGCAGTCGGTGTACGAACTCAATGTATGGGACACATTAAGAAAATCACAGTCATACTGGTCATGAGCAGGAGTATTAAAATGGCTATGTTAAAAATTTGGTGAAAAAATTTCCAAAAATGACTGTTTTACGAGCGTTTGTTGCACTGATCCTACACACGCTCATAAGTTAGCAAATTTTCAATATTTTCACTCCAGATTTTCAACATTGCCATTTTACCACACCTCCTTATGAGCAGTATAGCTGTCATTTTTCACATCTCGCCTAAAACATGTTTATGCCCATGTAGCGCACAATGGCGCAGTTGGTGTGCGAAATCAATATATGGGACACATTAAGAAAATCACAGTTATACTGTTCATGAGCAGAGGTCTTAAAATGGCTATTTTGAAAATTTGGTGAAAAAATTCCTAAAAATGACTGTGTTACAAGTGAGCATTTCACAGTTTCCACGCACCCTCGTAAGTTCATAAATTTGTAATATTTTCCGTCCAGATTTTTACCAGTGGCATTTTTCCACTCTTCCTTATGAACAGTACAGCTGTCATTTTTCACAACATGGCCGAAATGTGTTTTCACACTTTCAGCACAGAAATGCATGGTCACTGTGGGAAATCATTGTTCGGGACAGATGAAGAAAATCACAGTGACACTGTTCATGACCAGAGGTCCCAAAATGCCTGTGTTGACAATCTGCTGTAAACAATTCCCAAACTAATTACATTACAGGTGCATGTTGCACAGTTTCTATGCACGCTCGTGACTTCACTAGTTTTTTTTTTATATTTTCACTGCAGATTTTCAACATTGCCATTTTTTACACCTCCCCATGAACAGTACAGCTGTCATTTTTCACATCCTGTTTAGAATGTGTTTTTGCACCTGTGGTGACAAATGCCGTAGTCGCTGTGCAAAAGCAGCTTTCGGCTAACAAACTGATATTGCCACTGTTCATGAGGTGGGGGTCACAAAAAACCCGTTGAAAATTTGGAGTGAAAATACCAACGAATGCCTGAGGCGTTAGGGTTTCTGACCATAACACCCCACCCTGTAGAGAATGACAGGCATCAGGGCTGTGACTTGGGATTGTCACCTGCAATGCTCATACCATTCTACCCCCACCCACACCCTGCAGCCACTGAGAGGCATCGAGGTGTGCCTTGGAGTCTTCGGCCCCAAAGTTCACCACATTCTCCTATACCGCACCCATCTCACAATATTTCCTGATGGAATGGGTGCGCATAGGGCCAAAGACCTGAAGGCACACCGTGACATTGGGTGTCTGCACGGTAGGGTGTGGTGAAATGGCGGGCCATTATGCCTGATGACCCAAAGGCACACCCCAATGCCTGTCACTATCTGCAGGGTGGTGATGGGGTTGGTTCAGTTCAATACTTCACTGCCATTCCTATTATGCAGCTCTGTAACTCCTACACTACCAATGCCAATGCCAGCAAGCAAACATTCGGCATTGACAAATGCTTGTTGATTGTTGCCACTCTCCAGAGTGCAGAAATAACTTTTATGGAAGCGACTAAATTCTTCCTCTCAATCCATATTGCCCTTCCCCTCAACAAACACTGATAGCACTGGTTTTCTTAACTCTATGGCACATCCCGCCCCCCAGTTTTCCCTAATTGGGCCCACTGCGAGCCAACTCTGTGATCTGCCAACCTCAAGGATGACAATGCCATGGCTCAGATTGTGCCAATGTGAGATGCCACTATGACCCAGACAGAATATCTGCTGTCCATGTTTACAGCAACTCCCTCACACTCAGAAATCATGCTTTGTCTCCCAGTGGTATTTGCTGAACCCTAGAGGAAGTGTGTTGGTAGAAACCCTTAGAACTGATAGGTGGAGAGCTTCAACAGGTCGAGTGAGGCTCCTGCAGGAGCAGCTGATGCTTCTCTGAGAATGTCTGGCTCTGTCAGTACCTTGACTAGTCTATATTTTCTACATGCTTAGTGCTGCTGAATATGTAATGTTGCAACCTACAGAATAGCTACATATTTCTTGAGAGGCATAAACAAGTTTCAGATCGCATCCTACAGTGCATCTTTAGGGCAGTTTGCTTTTGTTACATCTGTTGCAAGATGCCCCTGGCTCTTAGGAACAATTTTTGTGAACTTACATAGTACATAGTCATCAACTAACTTATTTCTTCAATGTTGCCTTTTCTTAAGAACTGTATTTTTTTTGTAAATCAGATTTAGGCAAAATGTTCTCCTTGTGAGACAGAGCATATGATAATCTACACTCGATGACAGAATAGACTGTAGTCCAGAAGACTGAGCTGTGCTTTTTTCCTCCCTAAGCAGTTCCGTCCTACATGCCATATTTATTTACGCAATAGGAGTGGGCACCAAAGCAGTTAAATAAATCCATTTATTCTCACTGGTGTTGAATAAATCATGGTACTACCATTTATTCAACACCTTAACATCAATCAACCTATTCAACACCTTAACATCAATCAACCATGATTTACTCAACACCCTAATATCAATCTGAGCGCCCAGCTCCACCCCCCCCCGCCAGTCAGTTGGCACTACTCACAACAGCTTCATTTAGTAGCACTATGAGCCCAAACCCCAAAAGCCCTTATGTTTCCCAAGCAAAACACAGTACCATTAATTTGAAATTTAACAAGAGACTGAAACGTAGTGCTGCTTTACACAGAGTGTTAACATAATAAAAAAACATTCCTCAAACTCAGCTTTTCTGACTGCACACTCACTTGTCTCACTGCCTGCTCAGCTGCCCAGGGCTCCTATTGAAAACCCCACCCATATGACCAACACCCCCCCCCCAAAACTGCTACCATCACAACTAGTCATAACATAGTTCTCACCGCCAGCTCTTGATCTTCATTCAACCTTAAGCAAGACAACTGCTACAGCACATCATGTGTTTTTTTTCTGTAAGTATCGTACCTCAGGCACATAAAATCTTGCTGTGCAGCTCTATCTACAACAAGCGCTGACACCTCACTGCACCACTCACTCCTCGGCATCCACTGAAATGGGGCATCTCCTTTACTCCACATAATTAGCTCCAGAAAAATACTCTGTGTAGACTGTAGGCAGTGCAATATTAATTTAAACAACAAAAAAAAAAATGAACAAACATAGAAGCTACAGGTGCCTTTTCACTCTCACTCACCGAGAAATGGACCGCCCTGTTTTCAGCAGTTTTTGGCCCTCCCACACTAACCATTCAGAACACACACTCTGAGCACTGCTACATCGGATCCATAGCAATGATGCTTGTAACCCCAGCAACAAGCCCTGACCCGAGTAGGAGCACCAAAAAAATCCCATTCATTTATAAAAAATATTACAAAAAATTAAAAAAAATAAATAAGAACACACCACAAAAACATTACACCCTATTGTATAAACTGAATATGTGATGGGGGCTGTCATATACATGATTTATTTTCACTCGTTCCCAGTGACCTAGGGCAAACCACTCATGGCTCCGCTATGCTCCACCACTCACGAGGTTACCTGTGGTCACTGGGAACTCATGAAAATAAATCATGTATATGACAGCCCCCATCGCATATCCTTTATTTATGTAATAAACATGGACACAAAACTGTTTATAAATCCATTTAACATATGTTGTATAAATGTAAGCACTAAAATGTGTGTATGTATATATATATATATATATATATATATATATATATATATATATATATAAAATATGTTATATAAATGCTGTCAATCACCTCCCTCAACAAAGCTGGCACTATTTCCCTACCATCAATATAGCACTTACCATTCTCCCCACAAAGCTCTGTCCTGCCCATTGGCTCTCTCGCTTACAAACCACTCCCCCTTTACACCTCATATCTCTGCACTACAACATCACTCTGCTCAAAACAAGTATTTTATTTAATTTGAACTGCAACTTTTAAAAAATTGAAAATGAACACTGCAACTTAGGTCCTCCCCTCCCCGTTTCAATGCTTTCAAAAGCCTAGCTAGTCTCTTCTAATCCTCTCCCTCAAGATCCACACAAAGGTACTCAATAAACCAGTACCTTTTCTAGAAATGACCAAGTTTCCCCTTTTTGGTGCCTTTTGCTTCATGTTCTCTGAGGTCTCAGGTGGCCAAAAGTGCTCAGGCTAATTCTCGCTGCTCTCTCATCTTTGGCGTCTCTCTCAGTTAACATATGGACACCAAGCACAAAACAATCTGAGAAGCAGCAACATTTTACAATTAAAAAAACAAACAATAATTACTGTTCACCGATGCCAGATGTGATGAAGTTAACTCTGCATACTTTTTGAAACTCAGCAGATGACTGCAAAACAACAAATATCATGTTTTTTTAACTGAATGCAGAATCGCATGTGTATTGCCATGCTCACGCATGCTTGACCACCCACATTCCTTCAATGCCACCAACACGCTGAATCAATCAAAAACACCCTGAAGTAGGATCAAGAAAGTTTTTCTACTCATCCTACAAATGCAGGATCAACCAGATATTATAAATAATTTAAAAGCTACACTACAGCTCCAAGATAAGTGGCTCCACGCTGAGTGAGAAAAACAGCCTCCATGTTTTTTTTTTAAGTCCCTCCCAAACGCTATTACCAACCAATACAAATGCATGCAATAAACATAGGGATGTTGTGTCCCTAGATACCAACCCTGTATCATAAACCAACACACCACGCATCACAAAAAAAAACTATTTTATTTAAAAAAAAAACACAAAACTAAATCAGAATAAATAATAAAAAGTACTAAAAAAAACTCCATCCCTGTTGCATAAATGGAATATATAATGAGGACATTATTAAATAATTGATTTATCTGCACTTGGGCAGTTTGACTTCAGACACCTCACTCAAGGCTTATGCCACTTGTGAGGTTACCTGAGGTCAAATTGCTCTTGTGCAGATAAATTATACATTTAACTCATCTCCATTGCATATCCCTTATATATTGTTCTTGGTAATGTGCAATATGCAGCACTTAGTACTCACATAATATAACAAATCTGTGAACAGTAACACTTCTTTCATCTCATGGTCATGTGTTGGACTTTTTTTGTACCATGTCATCCCCCTAGAGGAGCATGTGAGAACAATGAATTGATAACAGCATGAGTCAGATTGTACAAGGTAATAGCCAGACTATGGGGTAATAAACTCCGAGGCTGTATGCCAAGGTGTTTATAACCAACTAGTCCTCTTATTGAGTAAATCCCTCAACCATTATATCTGTTATCACTATTATATTGAAAAAAGGAAAACTGAAAAGAAAAAAAGGTTTAGGGCAAAAAGCAGAACTCAGACTCTCTCTAGCACTAGAGTGCATTTGTGAGAAACCTGGAAATGTTAGGTAGTTTCCCATGGAGGCACTGTATAGTTACACAGGGATTGGCATATAGTCCCATTGTTGAGTGTATTGTCTGTTGTGGCAGAACAGAATGGGCAATAGCTTTGTGCTCTGATTGACTGAGAGGAATCTCAGTATAATTAAGAAATAACAGTATAGTAATCTGACTTTACAGGGAAAAAAATGTGCTGTGAATGTGATGCCAATAAACACTAAGGTTCTAGGCCGGGGTGTTTATTGGCAACCCAGTACAGTTATTCCCCAATTAACCCAGATCACTATGTTGTTATTACTTTTATACTGCAGAAAAGCTCAAGCAGATAAAACACACAACTAAAGTACTATATTACTTTTAATACACACAAACAGACAGATGAAAGAAAATACTTTACTCTGTGAATTTCATTTAATGAATGCAGTTATTAAGTAGATTGGTTCAATACAAGTGCAGTTATCTTGTTCTGTAAGGCTCTGGAAATAAGAGGGTTCTCCTATCATTTTGTCTCAGTGAAGGTGAGTAATGGAATGTCAGCAGTTTTTATGGCTGCAGTGGGCATAGCCCTGCAGATGTATTGTTTTGAGAAAAGGACTACCTGCATAATTACCTTCCAAACAACATGGTAGAGTATTAAACATAGTGTCCTCCACTGAAGCCTCATTACTATGCTGCCTGTGTGTGTATGGCAGCTGGAGAGCATTATTTTTCCTCTGGATTGAGAAGTTAAAGTAGTAGTCCACCTAAAACGTGCAAAAAATATATGCTGTGCAGTGTTTTAATTTGTATGTGAAGTTCTAGTGTTTCCTTCCCTCTGATTGCTATTATGTTTTTTTTCTAAATTAGCCTGCTAGCTTTATTCTAGTTTTATGAGCCCTGTGGATCTTCATCTGAGACAGCTGCATTGTATTTCTTGTTCCAACAGTGCATCTTGTCTCATGTGACAGTGATGTAGCAGAGACCTAACATTCAGCACACACATGCCAAACAAATTAAATATCTTGGAAGCTTTACAAGCTGCACAAAAATTACCAGCAGCAAAGTTCTTCAGGACAGTAAAACCTTTTATGATGAGGGTAGTCGCTAAGCTGAATTCTATAGATTTTAAAATATAGCCATCTCTATTGTTGTGAACTGATTGTAAAGCAATGCTTTCTGCTGGATTTATGGTCTCTGCTACATCACTGTCACATGAAACAATGTGCACTGTAGGACAAAGGAATACAATTAAGCTGTCTCATATGGAGATCTCCAAGGGTTGTAAAACTACCCTAAAGCTAGCAGGCTAATTTAGGAAAAACTGTTAATAGCAGACAGAGGGAAGGACACACAACAACTTAACATACAAATAAAAACACTGCACAACATATGTTTTTTGCAAGTTTTGGGTGGACTACTCCCTTAACTGAGCCCTCCTCAGTACTGCCTTTTTTTGCAAGTTGAAACCTCCTCCATAGTGTTTTATGGGCATTTTCTTTGTTTAAGTTTCAGTGCCTAAGATAAGCCCTCCTCAGTATTGCCTTTTTTTGCAAGTTGAAACCTCTTCCATAGTGTTTTATGGGTCTTTCCTCTGGCTTGAGAGAAGTTGAAGGTAAACTCTACCCAAAGTCCAAATCTAGTGCCTCTGCAATTTCTCTGAGTTTGCTAAAAACTATCCTGCACATTTTGAATCCCTCCGTAACAGACATCAATAAAGTAACCAAATACTAAGGAGTGGATCACATAAACACAATTACAAAGCCTACTTAGCCAATGGATGACCACAGCTGCAAAATGATTAGATTTGTCTACAAGCACTGTCTTCTATGCAAGACACAAGCAATTGAATCAAAGGTCCATAACATGTTGATCAAAACAGGGGGAGCAGAATTTTAGGCAAAGTGACACAGTTTATATACAGATTGCAGGCAGCAATAACTGCTGCTGAGATAAACTGATGTGTCCCTTGCTATGCAATTGGGGGGGGGAGTGTAAAGTAGCATTGTTGAGGAGCAATCACAGATTTGTTTTATAAATAGCTGTGCTCCACTATGTTTCCAGACTAGTTTATAAAAAACATTCCAATTCTGCATATATTATTTCATTCATGGTCTACTCTAACAAACTAGAAAGTGCTGTTCCATTTATGCTACTTGGTAGTGGTGCAAAAACTGAAAGGGACTGAGGGATAGCAACAGGAGTGCAGACAAAACTACTTTAAATAGTGACATGCTTACACACACACACACACACACACACACACACTGTATATATTTCCTGATTTTATCATGTAGTTTTCCTTTAATTAAACTATCCCCAGTACTGCCTCTTTTTTGCAAGCTGAAATCTCCTCTATAGTGTTTTATGGGCCTTTTCTTTCTGTATTAAATTTCAGTGCTTAATTTACAACCATTTTCAAACTGAGAAACTTGTTTTGCTGGTATCCCCTTCCTCACAGATCCAGAGGTGTCAATTCATCATTTGCTAACCATGCTGGTTGATCTAACTTGCTTCCCTCATAGTAAGAATGTGAAACTAAACTTGTGTTATTTTAAATGACTGATAAAGTGACATGTCCAGTTTGCATCTCTTGGGGATGAAACCGTATCCCTTTACCTGTATGGAGTAATTCACATGGCACCAGCTCTTAAGACCTCAGCTGTAAGATACATCATGCATGTAAGCAGGGATATAGCCAGGAACTTTAAACTTGCATGCATGCTGAGAGATGATGGAACTGTTGCCTATAGGGAAATACTCAGGGAGTTAAATATGTACTCTTTAGAGGAAAGAAGGGAAAGAGAAGACATAATAGAAGCATTCAAGTACATCAAAGGTATCAATAAGGTACAGGAAGGTTCAATTCTGCTGAGAAAGAGATGTTCCAGGACAAGGGGCATGATATGTAGCTAGAAGGGGGGAACTTAGAGGGGGATACAAGGAAATACTTCTTTATAGATAGGGCGGTGGACACCTGGAACAGCCTACCAGCAGAGGTAATGGGTACCAAAATGGTAACAGGTTTCAAACATGCATGGGATACACATAAGGGGACCTTGGTAACAGGGCTGGAGGGTGGGGGTGGGGGTTAAGGATGGAGATCAGTTATGGTCCATGATGGCACAGTAGGTGGGGACCTTAAGACAAACTAGGTGGGCCAGGAGGTCCTTTTCTGCCAACAGATTATATGCTTCTGTGTTAGTAAATATCTGGTACATGAGCAGTATTCATTCAAGTTGACATCAATTTTGAGATGTTAAATATAAAACCTATGGTACCAGCAACACAATGCCATAAACAAGTACTGCTCATTGGCAGATTATAAAGGGCAACTTATTATGATTTGCAATAGTTTGCATTAAAAGGATCAATGAATATAACAACAAATGTTGACAAGCAAGATGGCTAAATGAAGATGTGACGAAAGTGACTCAACAACAACAAAGAAGCTAAACATGCAATAAAATATCTGAAAGAAAAATACATGACATAACCACATGGTCAGAATATTAAACATTCCAAAAGAAACATAAATGCAAAAGTAACCATTTCAAAAAGAAAATGGAACTCAAATGCAACAGATGCAGACAAAAGCAAAAGCAAGCAACTGTGCAGTTACATCACCAGCCTAAACAAAAAAAAAATAAGTATATTAATATTAAAGGTGAAACAGTAACAAATCCAGTGGAGACAGTAAAGCAATGTAATGAATATGTGTGTTCTTTATTCAAACCCAATCACAACTCAGTCCTGTGCCCCTGTACATAAACAGGAATGCCAACAGAATACAGACAACATGCTACAAAAAAGTCAGAATAAGAAAATCAGAGTGCAAAGTTTCCACTAAAATGCTGAAATTAAATATTGGGATAATCCATAACCAGGCACATCCTCACAATATATATATTTTTTTAAATTAATAAATACTGGTTCCAGGTAAAATTCTAGAATCACTACTTAAAGATTTAAGTTAGATGCATGTCTGACAGTTATTTCAGTACAGAGAGCAGCAGTGATTCACAAAGGCACAATCATGTACCCTAAATGTAATCTGTCTCTATGAAAACATGATCCAATCCTTGGACAACAATACCTCATAGATACAATTTCTGTTACACCTTTGCAAACCATCTGCCACTGTACCAGATTTGGCAGTCATTGAAAAATGCCTTCCCTAGCTCTTCATCCCTGTATTATAAACAGTAGAACCCAAACCAGCCAAACCATATGAAGATTCATCACTGTAAGTCTTCTGTATTATGCAGACTATAATACGTAACAGTTGTAGGGTAAATTAGTGCATCTGAACTTATTTGCTGCATATGCATCTCAATTGCTGTGGAGTCCTGACCATGTTTACCGTTCCTCAAGCCCAGCTAGCTACAGTATGTCTAGCACTAACATTGATGGGAAAATTATGCCATTAGCAAGAATCTCTTTAAAATATTTTAAAGTTGATATTAGCTGGTATTAACAATAAAAGTTGAAGACATCAACAGCTTCTGTATTTCCATGTTAGTAAATAGCTGGTACATGAGCATTATACAATCATGTTGAAATCAATTTTAAGATGCTAAATATAAAGCGTTTTACCAGTAACACAATACCATAAACAAGTACTGCTGAAATATTCAAAATCCATGGAATCAACCTATTGTCAATTTAAATCAAAAATATTTATCTCTATAGCAGTCAAGACCATAAAGAAAAGAGAGAAAAAGAAACACAGAAGAAAAAGTATGAATAAAATAAATCAAAGTAATGGGGGTTGGGGGTATAATATGCATAAAGCAAGTGAGCAGCACTGAAATGCTTTTTCTTTATACTTGTGAAAGGATGAAAGCTCAAGTAAAATATAGGTCCTAAATATAGAAAACAGTTGAAAAGGATAAAAAGGAATGGAAAGGGTCCTAGGTGCAGTACAAAAGAACAAAACAACTGAAAAATCAAAGAAACAGATTGGCATAAAATTTAAAACAACAAAACAGTGAATGATAAAATTTAAAACAACAGTGAATGATATAATTTAAAACAACAAAACAGTGAATGATATTTGGCAGATTATAAAGGGCAACATACTGTCATTTGCAATAGTTTACATTAAAAGGATCAAGGAATATAACAACAAATGTTGGCAAGCAAGATGGCTTAATGAGGATGTTAAGAAAATTACTCAACAACAACAACAAAGCTAAACATGCAATAAAATATCTGAAAACAAAAGCCATGACATAACGATATGGTCAGAATATTACACATTTTAAATGAAACATAAAAGCAAAAGTAACCATTTCAAAAAGAAATTGGAACTCAAATGCAGCAGATGCAGACAAAAGCAACAGAAAGCAATTGTGCAGTTATATCAATAGCCTATACAAAACAAAAAAAATAATAAGTAATATTAATATTAAAGGGGAAACAGTAAAACATCCAGTGGAGATAGCAAAGCAATGTAGTGAATATTTGTGTTCCTTATTCAAACCAAATAAAATCTCAGTCCCCTGCCCCTGTACATTACCAGGAATGCCAACAGATTTACTATAAATACAGACAACATGCTACAAAAAATTCAGAATATGAAAATCACAGTGCAAAGTTTCCACTAAAGTGCTGAAATTAAATTTTGGGATAATCCATAACCAGGCACACCCTCAAAATATTTTTAACAAAGTTAATAAATACAGGTTCCAAGTAAAATTCTAGAATCACTACTTAAAGATTTAAGTTAGACGTTTGTCTAACAGTTATTTCAGTACAGAGAGCAGCAGTGATTCACAAAGGCACAATCATGAACCCTAAATGTAATCTGTTTCTATGAAAATGTGTTCCAATTCTTGGATAACAATACCTGATAGACATAATTTCTGCTATACCTTTGCAAAACGTCTGCCACTGTATCACATTTCGTAGTCATTGAAAAAAATGTCTTCCCTAACTATTCATCCCTGTATTATAAACAGTAGAACCCAAACCAGCCAAACCATATGAAGATTCATCACTGTAAGCCTTGTGTATTATGCAGACTGTGATACTTAACAGTTGTAGGGTAAGTTAGTGCATCTGGACTTATTTGCTGCATATGCATCTCAATTGACATAGGGTCCTGACCATGTTCACCTTCCTCAAGTCCAGCTAGTGACAGCATGTCTAGCACTAACACCGATGGGAAGATTATGCCATTAGCAAGCATCTCTTTAAATATTTTAAAGTTGATATTAGCTGGTATTAACAATAAAACCTGAAGAAATCATGCAGAGGGCTCCTGGAGGAGCTCACATGAGCATAAACAATCACAAAGCCTACTTAGTCAATGGATGACCACAGCTGCAAAATGCCTAGATTTGTCTACAAGCACTGTTTTCTAATCAAGACACAAGCAATTGAATCAAAAATCCATAACATGATCAAAATGGGGAGAGCAGGATTTTAGGCAATGTGACACAGTTTATATACAGATTGCAGGCAGCGATTACTGCTGAGATAAACTGATGTGTCCCTTGCCATGCAATGGGGGTGAAGAGTGTAAAGTAGCATTGTCGAGGAGCAATCACAGATTTGTTTTATAAATAGCTGTGCTCCATGATTTTTCCAGACTGGCTTATATAAACCATTCCAATTCTGCATATATTATTTCATTCATGGTCTACTCTGACAAACTATAAAGTGCTGCTCTATTTCTGCTACTTGGTAGTGGTGCAAAAACTGAAAGGGACTGAGGGATAACAACAGGAGTGCAGACAAAACTACTTTAAATAGTGACCTGCTTAAACACACACACACACACTCACACACACACACACACACACACACAGCAGAACACAGCTGAATGAAGTACCAATATTTATTTTATTTATTTATTGAATAGAATCAGAATTACAATCCTTTGAGTCATAAACTTTTTTGCAAAGGCGTCATGTCAGATAAAAGTAAAAGTACAGAGGAAACGCAAGAAAAATACACATACAATAATAATGTAATAATACAAGGTCAGACAGTCCTGGCTTAAGCTTACTTTGTGGGTTACATCAACTGAGAACATACGGAAGGTCCCGGGTCAAAGTTAAGACAGGATACAGTTTCGTAGGATCTTGAGGGACCCAAAGTCATAATATCTGGACAGGGGGATATGGAATGTAGGAGAGACATAGGAGGGAGGCTAACAACAAACTAACCTTTAGCTACATGATATTTATTGAGACAGAGTAGGCTTCTGTGAACCATATGTCTTTGGAATGAGGTTCAGAGGGGGGTTGGTGGAAATAGAATGTGTGTGGGTTTAATTACAGTCACAGGTTGTTGAGTCAAGGAGTAGGGTTTTGAGACCTGACTTAAATAGACTGAGACTATGGGCCAAGGAGATGGAGGACGGTAGGCTGTTTAGCCACAGAGGGGCACAACAGTGGAAGGATCTTTGTCCAAGAGATGATCTACAGTGGGGGATTAGAAGGGTAGGGTTAGCTGCGTGCCTTTGAGTCCTCCTATGGGGGGCTGTGCAGATAAGCGGGTGGAGGCCGATTGGGGCCTGCTTAAGTTGTATCTTTTTGGCAAGGAGGCAGGTAAAGTACTTAAGCCTACCTTGGAAATTTAGCCAGCAAGTATGTTTATAAAGCTCACATATGTGTGTTAACCTGTCACATCCTGTGACTAGTCAGCAAGCTTTGTTAAGGACGAGGTTGATGCTGAGTAGGGCAATTTGGTCAGCTGACACATAAATGACTATTCCGTAGTCCACCAAGGATAGAATAGATGAGGACACAGCAAGATGCATGGCCTGGGGGGAAGCAGTGCTTATGCCTGTAAAGGATCCCCAATCTAGTGTTGATAGAGGAGGAGATGTGTTGTATGTGAAAGTGGTAGGAGAGGGAGGTGTCTCAGGTGACTCCAAGATATTTGAAACATGAGACCTGCTCCAGCATTGAGCCATGGGTGTTTATTACAACTAGTGGCACGTGACAGTGGGGGCTTTGGCGGTGTGTAAAGATCATGGACTTCGTTTTCTTGTAGTTGATTATAAGACGGTGTTCAGAGAACCAGGTTTCTAGCTCCTTAAAGAAGCCCTGCAGGGCAGATTGAAGAGAATTTGGATGAGGGTGTTTCAAAAAAACTACCACATCATCTGCATAAAGCAGCATGTGACCACTGCAAGATTTAGGGAGGAAGTTTAGGAAGAGGGTGAAGAGTAGGGGGCTAAGTATTGACCCATGTGGGACACCAGTAAGAACCAGTTTGCTTGTGGAGATAGTAGTATTTATTTTGACTAGTGTCCAACCTGAGAGGTAATCTTTGAACCAGATGGTGACCTCTGGTGCAAAATTAAGGGATATTTGCAAACTGAGGAACCAGTTTTGCTCTTATCCCCTTCCCCACTCATCCAGAGGTGTCAATTCATTTAGGAAACTTGTTGCTTACACTTACCCTGAGACCAGCAGGGTGACTCCTCTGGCTGCTGTGTTCTCTCTACTGTGGCTGATTTGAAACAAAAAACCCATGTAACAACACACTGGCCTCCAGCAGGGGTTATTAAACAGTAGAGCAAAGGGCACTCAGGGGAGGCTCTCTGGGACAAGATGCAATTAAAGAGACCTGAATGGCAGTCCTCAGGGGCCATATATAAACCATTCCAATTCTGCATATATTATTTCATTCATGGTCTACTCTAACAAGCTAGAAAGTTCTGTTCCATTTCTGCTACTTGGTAGTGGTGCAAAAGCTGAAATGGACTGAGGAATAGCAACAGGAGTGCAGACAAAACTACTTTAAATAGTGACATGCTTACACGCACACACACACACACACACACACACACAGTATATCTTTTCCTGAGTTTATCATGTAATTTTCCTTTAATTGAGCTATCCCCAGTACTGCCTCTTGTTTTGTAAGCTGAAACCTCTGCTATACTGTTTTATGGGCCTTTTCTTTCTGTGTTAAGTTTCAGTGCTTAATTTACAACCATTTGCAAACTGAGAAACTTGTTTTGCTGGTATCCCCTTCCACACTCATCCAGGTGTCAATTCATTTTTTTTAACCATGCTGGTTGATCTTACTTGTTTACCTTACAGTAAGAATGTGAAACTAAACTTGTGTTATTTTAAATGATTGATAAAGTGACATGTCCAGTTTGCATCTCTTGGGGATGAAGCTGTATCCCTTGACCCGTATGGAGTAATTCACTTGGCACCAGCTCTTAATACCTCAGCTATAAGATACATCATGCATGTAAGAGGGGGTACAGCCAGCAATTTTAAACTTGTACTCAAGATGAGAGATGATGGAACTGTTGCCTACTGGGAAAGACTCAGGGAGTTAAATATGTACTCTCTAGAGGAAAGGAGGGGAAGGGGAGACACGACAGAAGCATGCAAATACCTCAAAGGTATCAATAAGGTACAGGAAGGTTCAATTCTGCTGAGAAAGAAATGATCAAGGACAAAGGGGCATGATATGTAGCTAGAAGAGGGAAGACTTAGTGGGGATATGAAGAAATACTTCTTAACAGATAGGGCGGTGGACACCTGGAACAGCCTACTAGCAGAGGTAATGGGTACCAAAATGGTAACAGGTTTCAAACATGCATGGGATACACATAAGGGGACCTTGGTAACAGGGCTGGAGAGTGGGTGGGGGTTAAGGCTGGAGATCAGTTATGTTCCATGGTGGCACAATAGGTAAGCAGTAAAGAGCAACATGGATTCACAAAGGGACAGTCATGCACCCCAAATGTAATCTGTCTCTATGAAAACATGATTCAGTTCTTGGACAACAATACCTTATTAACATAGTTTCAGTTATACCTTTGCAAAATATCTGTCACTGTACCACATTTAGCAGTCATTGAAAAAAATGCCTTCCTTAGTTGTTCATCCCTGTATTGTAAACATTAGAACCCAAACCAGTCAAACCATATGAAGAGTCATCATTGTAAGCCTTGTATATTATGCAGACTATGATACTTAACACTTGTAGGGTAAATTAGTGCATCTGGACTTATTTGCTGCATATGCATCTCAATTGCTATGGGGTCCTGACCATGTTCACCCTTCCTCAAGCCAAGTTAGTGACAGTATGTCTTACAAATTCTGTTAGGTGACATCACTTTAGCTTATGTATTACTGTGGCAAACTGCTATTTTTAACAAGAAGTTAAAATTTTAAAAAGACAGTGATGTGGACTGAGAAGCCACTTGTGCAGGTGAATCATCATGCTAGCCAAGATATTTCCAGGTTTCGTTCAGTAAGCCTAACCAGTGGAAGAAGAAGGGGAGAGGGATACAAATCTAAAATAGAACCATTTAACCCATTTGTGATTTAAAGTTAAATTACGGAAATGCGGCCTCCAGAACTGGACATCATATTCCAAATGAGGCCTCACCAATGATATGCACAGTGGCATTACCACCTCCTTCCTTCTGCTGGTGATACCTCTCGTTTTGCACCCCCCTCATCCCATTGGCTCTCCCCACAGCCTTGGTACATTGTTTAGCCACCTTTAGGTCATCCAATATGATTACCCCCAAATCCCTTTCCTGTTTGGTGACCATCAGTCCCCCCCAGGTAACTGCAACCCAAAGGCATGATTTTGCACTTTTTTGCATCAAATCTCAGCTACAACACTTCACAGACCATTTCTCCACTTTTCCTAGGTCCTTCCTCATTTTTTCCACCCTTCCCAGAGTGTCCACCTTGTTACAGATCTTAGTGTAATTCACAAACAGGCACACTTTCCCCTCCAGCCCCTCCACAATTTCATTTGTAAAGACATAAAATAGGACTGGGACCAGGACTGATCCCTGTGGTACCCTGCTGGTCACACTCCTTTCCCTTACATTGAGCACCATTTACCATGACGCTCCATCTTCTATCATTCAGCTAGTTCCTAACCCAGTTTACCACCTTGTGACCCATTCCCAGGCTGCCCAGCTTGTTCACAAGTCATATATGGAATGGTATTGTAGGCCTTAACTAAATGCAATTTGTGTTTATGTTTAAGTCCATGAAACACCCTTATCAAGTTAATGCATTTGCAGCCGTAGTGGCTCTGCCAGAATTTGTTTTTTGCACAGAGGTTTTTATTCTCCTGGAGCAGGACTGGACTGCTAACAGCCCTGTCCCAGCGATCAGTGACCATCCATTACCCCCTCCAACCCAAAAGCATGCTATTCTGGGGATTTCCCCCCACAGTGGGGTGGGAGGGGGAATGGCTGTCCTCCCCCCAAGACACATCCAGACACACCCTGGGACTGGAAACGTGGGCAGGTCTTTACAAAGCTTAGGCCCCTACGTTTTCCATTGTCTACCTGTACCCTGTGCTGGGGCACGCACGCAGATATGCACATGTGTGGAGGCATGCACACTTGCCATGGATGTCCCACAGCTTCCTACCTTCCTTTGCTGTCCTGTAAGCCTGCACTGCCACAACACAGATCATACAATTCTACATTTTCATGGATATTAATAACTATACCAAAGATGTCCATAATTAAAAAAAAATATTCATAAGATGTATAAGTTCATGTCAAGGCATGACTTTAAATATGTGTAAGCCCCTTACCTGGTCTAGAGGTTTTGATGGCACAGTTCATTTTCAGGGAGGGAGCATATATCAAACCTCTTACTTGACTAGCCAGCCCAGCAGCCTTCTTCAGGTGCATGCAGGGCTGCAAATCAATTGGGGTGAGCACACAAGATTTGTCTTCAAATAATTGTCCACAATGGATATAGAAACCCCAGCAGAGGTTTATTGGTGTTTCAAACTCATGAGCATGCTATTACACCAATGAAGATGTTACAATCCACTTGTAGTATATTTATTTCCCAGTGTTGGGAAAATGCATTGTTCAGAAGTTAATGTTACAATTAAGGTTACTGGCTACCCAGAGGATTAAGGTAATTTCCATTCAGAAATAACGTTTAGCTTTTCAGTTTATCCAGAGCTCTCTCACAGCACCTGATGGATACACTCACTATTTAGGAATGCTCTCTCACAGTATTTCTTCAAGTAAATACATACAGGTTAATGCAATACTCCTTTTCTCTTTTTACATTTGACCTACACAGGTAATTTTTCATTAAATATTATTATGTATTTTAACTGTAATGTTCGACCAGGAAAGACACACTAAGCTGTAATAGCTTGTTTCCAGGTGTGCCCTGGGGGAGGGATACACAGACCTGTTTTATTGATGGGGGAATATTGGGCAGCACAGTGGGGAAACTACCTTACTCTTCAATGATAAGTGCCCTGGGGTCTTTAACGTCCACCTGGATGGTGCCCACAGATGGGCAGAAGGGACCTCTGTTTAACATATCATCTGAGGAAGGCACCAACAGTACAGCATGCCTCTCATACTACACTACTGTGTCAATTTTGAGTATTGCACCAAGTACCTGGTATGGGGCTAGAACCCACGATCTACTAATTTTCTGGCCCCAAAGATGAGGTTGCTGCTTACTGAGCCACTGACATGGATACAAATAAAAAGTGGTAAATGAAGCCAAGGCTGCTGTAGTAGAAGCTGCTAAATGATCTGTAAGTTAAAACACAAAGAGTAAGCACCATGGAAACCCATTCTGCACATTCCAAGTCATTCTGTATGTTCTAAAAAAGCCATTATTCATGGCTCTACTTAGAATCATGAAGTATAACTTCTGAAAGAGCCAGTAAAATGAACCAATTATCCACTATAAATAAGACAATAGATGGCCAACAGCGCACAACAAGGCTGTGTGTTCCCATCAAGGGGAACCCAAATAGAAATCTCCAGTCCAAGAAGTCAATTACCTGCTTCACTTACAGGCTAACTGTTGGTGCCATTGTCAAAAGAACACTGCAGGTTTTTACAAAGAAATGCTTAAACCATCCCTTTCAAGTGCGGTTGATTCTCATGATTAGAAAGGTACCTATGTTTAATACCATTTAATTTGATGCGCACTGGCTTCCAGAAGCACATGCAGCAATTATCCTGGACAGAAGGAACAAAAAGTTATTTCATGATTAGTGGTAGTTTTCGAAAATTTAAGTCCTCAACATTAAAAAGTGACAAACAACAAAGCTATAGGCCTACTTAGTAAGCAAACATTTGTGGGTTTTATTTTCTGGTTTTGTGCCTCGGAGTATTGTGAGCAGCAGCAGTACAGCATACTATTACATCTAGCCATTCAAATGGAGTGTACTTGCTGACTACTGGGTAGGTTCTTTGTGTGGAACAGTGCCTCCTGCTGAAGGACACCATCTCTGCTGGTATGCAAATGCTTTTGGAAACAGCCTGTCCACATCTGGTCTCCTCTCCTTGGAAAGGATGGCATTTGAGTGACAGATACCCACTAGGTTGTCAGCACTGAACAATCTTCTCATAGCAGCTTTGGTTAGATCCTTACATTTATTTTCACACAGTCTGGATATGGCCTCCAGTTTCTGTGCTTTTTTCCTGCTAAAGGTCTCCTGTGGAAAGCTGAGGTTATTGTTGTCTGCCATGGAGTGAATATCAAAGGAATAATTGGCATAAACACTAGCAGGAACATTAATGTTGAACTGCAGCAACTTGTGGAAGTGTCTTTCCATCCTATTCATGTCTTCAACTGTAATATCCTTCAGTATCTGACACTAATCTACTGTACATTCCATATTGCCTGGTCATCCCAGCCTTTGGAAGCATGCAGGATGGCTTCAAGAACAACTAGTTTCCAGTTGCAGATATTGATCTCCCCCATAGGTCAGCAGCCTCTCCAGGTACACCAGGATTACTACTGCACACTATACTGTGAGCTTAGAGCTGAAGAGCATCTGCAAAGATAATCAAATGTGTATGTGGTCAGGGTGGTGTCTGTAGTGATTATCTGGCATGTCTTCTCTGGTGAGAGGATGCATCTTTTTATCAAAAGTATCAAGTGATCTATTGGAATCTCCTTTTTATGTGGTAGCATATTGCTAGTGCGCCACAATTTTACTGTGTTTCTTAAATTCCATTAACTCAACTGTGCTGTCATCTATAAATATCACTTGAACATGAGCTGTACTTCTTGGTAAACTGATGTGGGTGTATGTGATGTATGTGCTTGTTTTTCCTCCTTTCCTGCACTTCCACCTGTGATTTGCTAAAGAACATTGTGCTTGCCCTTGGGTGGTCAGATAGGTTGGATTCAGTGGCCAGGTTATCTGGCAACTCACAGTCACTCATATGCTGTAAGCATGGGCTGCTCTCTGCATCTTACAGCCGGGCCTCCACATGGTAGATGTCAACATGCTGCTGCTCTTGGTCCCACCAATACAGCTGCCAGAAGCCCCACTAAGCCTGGCTCACCTTTGGATTAGTAACCAGAGACATGCAGCATGACACCATGTCACCCATTCTCCTGGCTCGCTACTGGCCTGGGGGCCTCCCTCCCCATCTCTAAAATTGCTTACCCCCCCCCGTCTTAATCAAATGAGCAGCAGCTACTATCCACATACAAGGGGCCACTCCAGGCACATGAACACAAGGGGGGCTTACCTCAGCCCAACACCACCCAAGTTGCTGAAGAACTCTGACTGCGACCCTGCCTCAGACTGTTATCACACACCTTGCCCTCCCCACACACATATAGATCCTGCCAACGGCACCAGAAGAACAGAACTGCTGTGGGGCTGTCCCATGCTCACCCCAGTCTGTACCCCCCCCTCACCTCAAGCCAGAGACATTTGAGGCCAAGGAACACTTTTCATGTGTTCTCTCCATCCCATGTGCTTGAGAACCTGAGTAGTTTTCATAGAAATGCCTTCCTCAGTGGATGCGGCTCCCCACCCCCCTCCAAAACCCCCTATGACTGGCTCAGTACATCTCTCCACTGCTACCATGTCACCATTCATGCTCTGCAATGCCACCTCCAGCTTCCGGCTCCAATGTTACAGCCACTTCCCACTGAGGGCAGGTCCAGGGAAGACTGTGTGCACAGAGGACACCATTGACATTAAAGGCTACAGCCCCCACAGGTTGAGGACTCAGCAGCATACTGCCATAAGTTACAGCTGCCCAAGGATAGTACTCATTCCTGCAGACTCGGTACCCATTGAGAGGGGTCTTGATCTGCACACCTTCCCAACCCTTTTCTGCCTCAGATCTTCTTAGAACACATGCAGTTCACCAATAGACATTCATTTGCTGATTTTTCATTTTTTCTTTTAAAGTTCAGGGCACTGGATGCCAATTACTATAGTTGCTCAACACAGTTGCATACTATGGCCTCATATTACCAGACTACTGCAAGGTTGCTGGCTCATTCCCTTTTCAGACTACCAAACTGCTTTGAGTTCTCTGTTTCATCTTCTTTCACTATTGAACTATTCCCTCAGAAATCGCTTTAGGTAAGGATTTCACCCTGGGGAGCACTGTTGCAGAGTGGCCACGGCCATGATTCCATGGAATTTTCTAGAGCCAAGAGTAGTAAGTTTATTTATACAGCACCCTTTCCCAGGGCTCAAGGAACTTTACAGGCACTTTAGTTATGTAATTCTTGATACTCATGTAAAATTGATCAAGTTTTAAAGGACACATAAACAGGTCCTTGATATATGCCCTGGAAAAAGACACAGCATCGTAGGTGAGGAGCTTACCTACATGATGCATGGTTCCCTTGTCCTGGAAACTTGTTTAATCCGTAGTTGCTAAGGCATAAATGCTGTGCCAAAATGTAAATAAATCCCCGGCTCCTGTTTAAAGTCACACCTGCACAGATAAAGGATATGGAGGGGAAGCACTTTGTAAAGGTAATTTCATACTTTACTCATAAGTCCCCATTCAGCCCATATTTCCACTTCTGAGCGCTGTCACTCAGATGATGTAGTCATGTAGCCACCATGTTAGGGAGCTACCGTGGCGCTAACTTTAAACAGGAGCTGGGGACTTATTTACATTTCGACGCAACATTTATGCCTTAGTGACTATGGATTAAACAAGTTTCCAGGACAAGGGAACCCAGTATTATGTATGTAAGCCCCTCACCTATGATGCTGTCTTTTTCCAGGGCATACATCAAGGACATGTTTATGAGTCTTTTAAGGACCTCCTTGGAAATTAGCTGTGCTCAATGGAGCTGTAACATCTATCCTTGTTCATAAATGTTTTTATGAATAGAATTTATTACTACTACTAGCTTTACAGAAACAATATAATGATAGTTACAATAACTGTAGTGCAAATATAGAGATGGTATACAGTTATAAATATGAAACAGATATATCATTAAATAAACTAGTAAGTAATGGCATCACCCATTTTGTCAGCAAAGGGACTATTCATAGATCACCAAAGGCCTCCTTGAACAGGTGCGTTTTGAGACCCCTAGTAAAGGCCTCCATTGAGATGGCCTCCCTCAGGGCTCTTGCTAAAGAATTCAATAGCATTGGATTGGCCACTTCAAATACTCAGTTCCCTAAGGATTTAAGCCTTACCCATGGACTACTGCTACTACTACTGCTTAGCTACTCAGCAGGAACTATCAGTGACTCTGAGGAGAAGGTGCCACTTCTCTGCCACGGCTTAACTGAACTGCAGTTTACTGGGCTGGTTAAACCCAAGCAACTGGCTCCACCTCCAGAACCCTCTGTCACTGCCATATGACCTAGAGCTCTTAAAGGTATACCACCTAGAACTCATAATACACAGGTTGGGTAGACTTAGGAGGCGCATGTCTCCCTAGGGTACACATGCAATTTATTTCCATTTGTGAGGAGGTGAGATTTCTAGAACTCATGTGTGGTAAGCTGCTTATGAGTTACAGTCCCACAACTGCACTCATAGAAATAAATTGTATATCTGAAGTCAGTCCATTGCATATCCCATATATCTATCTAGATATATTTGTATATGCAGTAAAGATAGCAACAGGCTTAAAGATACATTCAGCAGTTACTGAGAAATACAAAGTAGCCTACAGTCAGTCATGAGCATTCCCTCAAACTTTAATCTCTAACATCTCCACCCAACACCCTCAGCAATAGCATGGATTAACCTTTGTAGTAGCCCAGTGGTCAAGTGCAAGTTATTGTTCCCTAGGCCCCTTGCCAAGCCAAATTAAACATTTTTGCATTCCTTCTCTAATATCTTTTTGTACTCTTTGTTAAGGAATTCAAAATGAATTAGACTTACTAGAGGACTTCTGATTGGGACACCCACCTAATGGCAGCCTAAGCAGCGAGCTCCGCCAATCGACAAAACAATCCACAGGCATCTAACCCTTAATCCATCATCCTGTCGACTAAAAGACAAATCTCAGACAATCTGATGCCTCTGAAACATTGCTGGAGAGATAATTCCATGAATCAAGCAAGTAAAAGCTCAAAAATGCCGGCTTTGGTCGACAATGAGAGGGCCCAGGAATCCCCGAGTCTTGCGCTCGGGCAAAGCGTTGAAACCCCACAGGAGGAAGCTGAGTGCACGATCACATCTAGAGAACTTTGTCAAACCCTGAAACAAATCAACCAGACACTCCAGCGATTAGAAGCTAAGGTCTCAGACCAATGTACAGAGATCGCCACATTAACCAAACGAGCTGGGGAAATTGAGGCAACCTTAACAGATTATACTACTACCACTGATGTGCATAACAAAGCCCTTCTGGACTTACACCATCGCTCTCAACAACTTGAAGCATGCTTAGAAGAACTAGAGAACAGAAATAGAAGGAATAACCTCCGGATTCACGGGCTCCCCGAGGGCACTGAGACTGGCGCAATGACCACTTTCATAGACTCATTTCTGCAAAATATTTTTAAGCTCCCTCCAGATAAAGCTCTCAATATAATCTGAGCCCATAGATCACTGATTCCAAAACCTCGGGACCCCAAGGCGAAACCGTGCTCGGTAGTTCTAGCATTCCTGGACTACAGAGTGAAGGAGGAGATTTTGCAGTTAGCATGGTCAAAAAAAGTGATTCACTTTGGGGACACTCAACTGTATTTGGACCACGACTTTACACCACAGCTGCTTTCCCAAAGGAAAAAAGTACTTACAGTGGTTAAACAGTTACAGCAGCAGAATATCAGGGCTTTCGTTGAATATCCAGAATGCTTAAAGGTTCAGATGGCTGAAGGTATGAGGCATTTTCAAGATCTGCAAGCAGCAGGGGACTTTTTGATTTTGGTGGGCATTCAACCCCAGGGAAAGGAGGCCAATCTACCACAACACAGACAGTTGGAGACCAGAGACTGGGCCTACAGTGGAATCAAAAGACAGGGCGCAAAGGCCAACACGACCTCTTCCTCCTTGTGGGACTCCCTACGCAGTAAGAAACGCTCAAGAGGGCTGAATAAAGAGCCAACACAGACTGCACCAGAAATGGACAATGCCATAGAAGAAGCAAACTCCCAAATTACCTGAGCACTTTCAGGTGTAGTATCTTTCATTCATTTGCTTCTTGTGATCTCCTCAGGCTTAACTTTACGGGGACATATTTTGAAAATATCTCTGACTTTACAAGGGGTTTCTGAGATTGACCTAATTTAAAATGGAGTACAAAATACTCAATTGAACAAATTCTATAATGTCAGGATGTACTAGTTTTTAAAATATACCACTCGGTATCTACACAGCCTGTGGTCTGATGGTTGTGGGGGGGTGGCTCCCTCATCGGGGGCATTGAGTGGGCCTGGGAGCTTCTTAGGTCTGTCGGATGCGGGTGCAGAAGCCATGTCAAGAATTCATGTCTCCCTCACACAATTTGGAAGTATTAACTGGGTGATCTGACTTAAGCAGTGGTCAATGAGGCACAAAGATCAAAGGTTTCAGCTGGATTGCAGGGGGCTTATAGGGCCTTTATTGGTAACCTCTTTGAGGAAGTCTTCGGGGCTGGGCTTCGCTGCAGGTGGCTAACTTCCCTCCATTTGCGGAGCTTGGCTTCGGGGCAATTTTGAGATGTGTTGCTGAGGTTCAGTCCCTTTAGCTGCTAAATGTGCCTATGACCGGGCTTGCTAGGTCTTCCATAATTACTTTATTATTTTAGTAATGCCTCAAAAATGGGAGCTATCAGGTGATTGGTATATTGCACCCTAATTTCTATGGCTTTCCTGCTCGGACCTGTGCGTGGATGGGGGCTCCTTATGAGGCCTGCATGGTGGCCCTTCTGACAGGGGGTGGCTACGTTACCCATTACTCCCATAACAGAGACCAGGATTTAGTAAAGTATGTTTATATTGTTTTACTAAGTGTAAGTCGATTGGCCTACAGTTTTATATGTTGCTGATAGAAACAACCTAAGTAACACTCGTACTGAATAGGCAGGGTGTCCTTTCACTAGGGGTGTCAAGGGCGGTTTGGGCCACGATTTTAGTTGGTTCAGCTGCTGACACACAGGTAAGGAGCTAATAATACTACCATCATTGAAGCTCTAGGTGGGGGAGCCCTCCACTTGGAGAGCGTAAACATATCCCCCCTCTTAATTCCCTTTCCACAGTGGGGAAGGGAGTTCAGACAAAGATCCTATAAACCTGGATCTTCCACCTAGGAAGTCATATAATGATAAACCACAAAGGTTTTTGCCCAGCTGGCAATGATGACTGTTGAATAGTTACAAAGTTGTTCAAGGATGGAGATACACTGCAATGTTTTTGGGTGAGGGGGATCTGGGGAGCCTGTCTTGACTACTGTGTTATTTTTTTTTCTTTCTTGTTTTAAAACATAATGGCTAATGTTGGATCGGTGATATGCACTTATAATGTATATCGTCTCACAAATCCAGTTAAATGAAGTAAGATTTTAGCACAGCTTAGAAAGTCGACAGCAGAATTTGTGCTTCTACAGGAGACACATCTATCTGAGAGGGAGCACAGTAAATTCCTGAAGCTGGGGTTTAAGGAGATGGTGGCCTCCTCATATAAAAAGGGTAGACGTAGAGGTACTATGGTACTTATTCCACACAAGTCCCATTTTGAAAAACTGGCAGTAAAGGTGGATGGGGAGGGTAGATGTGCTCTCATGAAGGGCAAACTAGAGGGACAATTAATAACACTTGCTTCTGTGTATTTCCCTCCGGATACCCCTTATGGAGACTATAGATCGTTCTTTCTTCTTCTCCAGGAGTGGACGGAGGGAGTCTTGGTATGTGGAGGAGACCTGAATTTGACCTTGAATCCTGCCCTGGACACCACTTCCCAGATCCCGAGAAAGTCCCATCAGATGGCAAGAAAGGTCCATAAATTAATTGGAGAATTGGGCATTTTAGATGTTTGGCATTACCAGCGTCCGAAACAAAGGGACTATACTTATTTTTATGCCACATACAATATGTATTCCCATTTAGACTACTTCTTGCTACCTAGAGATGAGATTTTTAAGGTACTGGATACCTGGATAGGGGACTTTCTCCTCCCTGATCATGCTCCGCTGTATATGAGTTTGGATCTGGGAGGATTTAGAAGAAACACTTTTTGGAGACTTAATGTCTCCTTCTTAAAGATCCAGCAGTTAAGGAACAGATCATAGACACATACCAGTGTTTTCTAACAGAAAATGAAGGACAGGAAATGTCATGTGCCACTTTATGGGATGCGGCCAAGGCCATTCTCCGAGGGAAGTTTATACAACTTGCTGTAAGGAAGAAGAGAGAGAGAGAGAGAGAGGGGAGACGGAAGACCCTCAGTGATCAAATCCAAACATTAGAGGGAATGCAAAAACATAAATACTCCAGAACTGTAGCACAGCAACTTAAGACTCTTAAAGGGGAATTGGACCAAATATTAGATTATCAGGTAGAACAGAAATTGTTATTTTTAAAGCAGAAATACTATGAGGGGGGCCCAAGGTCATTTAGATTATTAGCCAGTAGGTTGAGAGCACAAAGAGCGAGGGCCATAATAATGAGCGTGTGGCACCCCGGACATCAGAAAGTGGCATATAAAACAAATGAGATAGCTGAGACTTTTCGGGAGTTCTATGAACAGTTATATCAAAAAGAAGTGCAAAATAATGCATATGGGGCACAAAAACCCTGGCACAATATATCAGTTGGAGGGTGAGGATATAGCATGCACCAAGCAGGAAAGGGATCTTGGGGTTATCATCTCTGATGACCTCAAGGTAGGGAAACAGTGTGACAAGGCAGCAGGTAAAGCAAATAGGATGCTGGGATGTATAGGCAGGGGCATCACCAGCAGGAAAAGGGAGGTCATAATTCCACTATACAAGACACTAGTGAGGCCCCACCTGAGTACAGTGTGACAGTTCTGGAGACCATACCTACGTAAGGACAAGACAGGGTAGAGAAGGTTCAGAGGAGGGCAACAAAGATGGTGCATGGATTGCATCACAAGTCCTATGAAGACAGGTTGAAGGAACTGAACATGTACTCCCTGGAGGAGAGGAGGGAGAGAGGGGATATGATAGAGACACAAGTATCTCACAGGGAGGAACAGGGTGCAGGAATACACTATTTTTAAGCGAAAAAGATGTTCCAGGACTAGAGGGCATGGGATGAAGTTGGAGGGAGGACGATTCAGAGGAAACATGAGGAAGAATTTCTTCACAGAACGGGTGGTGGACAAGTGGAACACCCTGCCAGAGGAAGTGGTGGGGGCTGAAACAATCACGGGATTTAAGAATGCATGGGATAGACATAAAGGAATTCTGGGGGTCAGGGGTAAGGGGCAACAGACTTCTAGGAAAACATAAACTGAACTTACAAGCTCAAATGGGCAGACTGGGTGGGCCATAGGCCCTTATCTGCCGACACTGTCTATGTATCTATGTATCTATGACCCCCCCCACCTGACGGGAAGACTGAATCTTTCCTACATAACCTGAAATTACCAACCCTTTCACCAGACCAGGCAAAAGTGCTAATGCACCCAATATCGGTGGAGGAACTTACAGTGCAAATGGGAGTCCTGAAGACAGGGAAATGCCCCGGAACTGACGGGCTCCCAGGGGAATTTTTTAAAGGTTTTAGAGACTTGCTCCAGCCTCTTGTTTTGAGAGTATTCTCTAGGGTCTTGGGGGATAGGGGCACATGGCTCCACCCTCCTGGGCCACAGCATTGATTTCGGTGATACCCAAACTGGGAAAGGACCCCTCCAGATGTGCTTCCTATCGCCCAATTTCCCTCTTAAATAATGATTATAAGATCTTTTCTTCCATTATGGCTAAAAGAATACAACAGTATCTTCCCCATCTCATACAGTTAGATCAGAATGGATTTGTCCCGGGTAGGCAAGCTCAGGATAATCTGAGGCGAACCACCCACCTTATTGACCATGTCAACAACTCTGCTACTTCGGCACTATTAATCAGTCTTGATGCTGAAAAAGCATTTGATAGAGTTGACTGGAGCTTTTTGGGAGCAACCCTCTCCCAGTTTGGATTCCCAAAAGAATTTATACAATTAACAAGCAAATTATACCACTCCCCAACGGCCTATGTTCGCACAAATGGCCACATTTCTAGGCCTCTGAAACTCTGCAGTGGTACAAGACAGGGGTGCCCTTTATCACCATTGCTTTTTGCATTATATATAGAACCTCTTGCTCAGTCTATCAGCGAGAATGGGAATATAAAGGGAATAACATTGAATGGCTTTGAGCATAAACTGTCTTTATATGCTGATGACGTACTTACGTACCTTACAGAACCTGACTCCTCTATCCCTGCTTTGTTTCAGCACTTGGAGGAATTTTCCTTCCTCTCCAGATATAAGCTGAACTGCTCTAAAACAGAGGTACTTAGTTGCAATTTTACTCCTTCCCCGGAATTAAAGAACAGATATCCCATGGGGTGGGACCTAGATCAGATGAGTTACCTATGGATTAAGATTGGGATTGACAACCACTGCCTCTTGGAACTTAATTATCCCCCTTTGATTAACCAATTAAGGATGGATATCCAGAGATGGACTCTCCTACCCTTATCTATATATTCTAAGACACAGGCATTAAAGATGAATGCCCTGCCAAGGTTACTTTACTTATTTCAATGTGTACCCTGTCAGGTCTCTCACAGAGAGTTAAACATAAGGCAGGGCAAGTTTTTCAAATTTATTTGGGCCAACGACTGTCCTAGGATTTGTAGAGGCCTTATGTATGCCCCACAGGCCCATGGTGGGCTAGCCTTCCCTAACTTACAGGGTTACTGGGCTGCGGCCCAAATGCGGGTGGCTCTCCTGTGGGGCAGTCCTGGTTTTGATTCTCATTGGAAGAGAATGGATTTGACAGTTGAGGCTGCCCCTCCCCTTCCAGCTAGCCTATTTCATGATGATGTTGGGGTACTTGGGTCTTGTCATACAGGGACTAGGACTATTCTGGAAGGATGGAGGAGAGGCATAATCCGTGGTCCCATAAGAAATCAATTGTGGAAATTCCAATGGTGGGCTTATGACCCCTCTTCCCAGCTGCCACCTTGAATTTATGGTTTAAACAGTGGGCCAGGAAAGGATTTCACTCTCCTTATTAGATTTTATCAGCAGATAACCCTATTTCCTTTGAGGCAGCCAGGCAGACATTTGGGCTTGTCCCATGAAATAATCTAAGATTCTCCCAGATCAGAGACTACGTCCTTGCCCTTCAGAAGACGTGTGCTCGGTTGCAGATGGAGGTGGAGGACCCTCCTTTCCAGGGTATTTGGTTTTCAGGGGGTTGGAAAGTAGCCATATCCCTATTGTATCAAAGGTATCTAACAGATCAGACCCTTCGTATTGAAAAACTTAAGTTTAAGAGGGAAGCGGACCTGGGGATCACTCTTTCAGGGAAACAGTGGACTGCTGTGTGGCAAGCTACATGGCGGACAACAGGGGCCCCCCTTTGGAGGGAATATGGATGGAAGCTGAGAGCTAGGTACTGCTGAGTTCCTGCACAGGTGGTGCACTATGCACCAACAGTTGGTTCGAACTGCTGGAGGGGATGTGGGATCTGCCCAGCTTCACAGGCCCACATTTTCTGGACATGTCAGATGCTTGAGGAGTATTGGTCCAATATAGAACACCATCTCCAGGAAATTTTCCAATCTCAATTCCCCCTGGGCCATGAACATTTGGTTTGGGGTCTTAGACCAAAGGAGATATGGGGAAGAGAGGCAATATATTTGTGGTCAGTTCTTATGATAGCTGCTTTGAAGGCCATTACTAAGAAATGGGCACAGAGAGTTCCCCCCCGGTAGCAGATTGGACAGACATAGTGGAAAATAGTCGCTTAATGGTGATGATTACATTCAGCCTTTGCCAACAAACCAACTCGTACCAAAACAGGTGGACTAGATGGCTCTTGTATGAGCCTCATTTACATTTAGATGCCTAATTAGGCATAGCTGGGCCCCCTCTCCCTTCTCTCTATCTCTCTCTTTCATTAAGAATTTATAAAAATAAGTAAGGAAATACATTTTTTTATTTTATGCAGTGCATTGTACAGTTTAATATCTCCATCGAGTAATAATAGATAAGAACATCTGCAGTATTATTGGATAGATCTTTGAGAACATGTAGTTTACTTTAACTAGATTATCAAATGCTTTTATTCAGTAAAAAGCTAATGTGTAGGTATGCACTGTGATGTCATCAAGATATGTTTTATGTACCTATGTAACAGATGCATGATCTATCCGTATGGACATGATCTCTCAAGCCCTTTCGGGCCTACCATAATAAAGGAAGTATAAAAACAAACAAAAAAAAAGAATTAGACTTACTACTTTAAAAAAGGTGGTTATTCAAAGGTGTATTAATGTTCTAGTGATTTGTGGTATGGGTATGGGCATGGGTATGGAGTCAGCTGGCAGAATGCTCAATCTGCTTTGTTTATATTATGGTCAAAGACTTGGACATGTGGTGTTCCTTTTGCAGAACAGTATGGTTATTTGTTGATTTATTTATATATTTAAAATGTGTGATCAGGACAAAGCGTACTAAGCTGTGAGCTCATTTCCAGATGTGTGTGTGTAGGCAGAGGGATACATAGGAGAGTGATACGTGGCTCAGTAGTAGAAACCCATCACACAATTCCAGAAGATTGCAAACAAAAAACAAACAGTAAGATTAAATGAAGCAGGTACGTAAATGAAACAGAGGCACAAAAACTAATATACATGCTGCAAATAAAATAAATAGACAGGCGTGAAGCAGTGGGGACAACAGCGGCACGCTGGTAACCTAGGTTTGCACCATAACCCGAGTCTTTAGCAGCAGAGGCTGGTAGGAAGGGTAAAGATGGTCAGTGTGGACACCCTCCTTCTGGGGGATTGAGGGGTTATGCATCATTCAGAGAGCAGCACTTGGAGGTTTTGTGCGGGGCTACTGCTGGCATGGGTGACCAGGTCCAGCTCCCACGGCAGAAAAATGTAGCATATTCCAAATACGAAGGCAAAGATAGGTGGGGAGGAACGGGTGGAAATGCCCAGCCATAGCAGCCTTGGGGAATGACTTCCCTGTGTGCTCCCCCATGCCATTCAACCCCCATCAGCAGCACAGCCACTACTCATGCCCTAGTGGCAACACATTGGCTTTTGTGGCATGCCTCCCCCTCTCCTTCATCTTGCCAAGAGGAGCGGCCCTCAGGTAGCGAACCAACCCCGGTACCAAAGGGACACACTGGAAACTGGCAGTGCACACTCCCAATGACGGTTAATCCAGCAGGGAAAGTAGTGGCACATTCTGGGGCCTGAAAGAGTGAGGCTCCTTGTGCATGATTTATAAAACACAGGTTAACATGACGGCAAGACAATAAGCAGCAAGATCAAAGAATGCAATCAAGGTGTGATATATCTGCAGAATGGCTGACAGGCAGTGCAAAATTAGACAGAGCAGCAGGTGGGACTAGTTTAGAGGCACAGCTGTGCTCATAGGATGTAACATAACTACCAATGGCAGAGGAAGAAAACAATAGTTCCAGAGGCTGGGGCATCTGAAGAGAAACTACACTAGCCTATGAACTTGGGGTATTTTGGAGTTAAGGCAGACCTGTGGTGATTGGGTTTAAGGGCATAAGGGGTTACAGAAGCTGATTAGGAAGTAGAAGATGTATCAAGGGTGATTATTTGGCCAGTATATATGCAACACAGTGACTCCGGGAATGCATCAACACCATACCTCTCAACTGTCCCTGATTACGAGGGAAGTTCCTCATGTTTCCCTTCAAAAGTGCTCTGCCCCAATCCATGCCTCATGGAAAAGTTGCTGTCCACACAGATAATGTGCTGTAAATTCAGACTTTAAAGCATGAATTTTTAAGACAATGGTTTCCCCAGTGCTCTGACCTTGTATCTGCATGTCTGAGGATGTGTCCCTCATAGAGAGGGTCAGCATCCCTCACTATCCCTCATTTTGACTGTCTGTGTCACTCATTTTGGTGTCAAAGGCAAGGCAAGTTTTATTTATATGGCGCCCAATCCCGGAGGCTCTGGGCCCCTTACAGAAATATACAATAAATATACAATACATCAATATAAAGTTTCATTAATGCAATTTAAAATAACTAAGATGTAAAACAATATAAGACTAATAAAATATCATAAACAGGAACCGAGCAACATGTTAAAATTCAGTAATCATTGAAATCATTAAAAGACAGGCCCAAGAGGTATGCCTTCAACCTCCACTTAAACACCTCTACCAAAGGAAGCCTCACGGGCTGCAGATGGAAGCGCGTTTCACAGGGATGGCCCAGAAATGCTAAAAGCGCGATCTCTAGAAGTCTTGAGCTGAACCCTGGGAACATCCAGGAGGCCCCTCGAAGAGGCACAGAGGGATCGAACAGAGGTCACCAGTGTAAGGAACTCTGGCAGATAGCCAGGGCCCAGTCCATTTACAGCCTTATAGTTGAGAAGCCTCACCTTGAAAAGGACCCTCCACCTGACCAGCAGCCAGTGCAGGGTACACAGAATGTGGTCACATGACTGGACCTAGAAAGACCAGTCAGTAACCAAGTTGCTGCGTTTTGCACTAACTGCAGTCTGCGGAGGGTCCCTACCATGACCCTGAAGTAAAGAGCATTACAGTAGTCGAACCTGGAGGAAACAAAGGCATGCACTAGTGTCGGCAGGTCCTCAGGCAGAACGAGGGGCTTAATCCAGGCAATGTTCCGTAGATGGTAAAATCCACTACTGACTACAGACGACACCTGGTCTTCTAAGGTCAGTCTGCTGTCAAGGATCACGCCCAGATTTCACAACCTCAGGAAGGCTGTCAACGGGGTCGAACCCTGTACAAGACCAGAACCAGCCCCGGGCAGCAACCGATCATGCCTGTGACCAGGCTAAATCACCAGCACCTCTGTCTTAGCTGGGTAGAGTCTCAGCCAGCTGAAAGCCATCCAGTCATTGATTTTAGCCAGACAGTTGTCAAGCACATCCATAGCTCCTGATGTTCTAGGAGCAAATGATAAATAATTGGGTATGATCTACACAGCAAAGAAAATCCACACTGTATTATCGAATGATCTCACCCAGGGGCAGCATATACTCTGCGAACAACATCAGTGACAGGATCGAGCCCTGTGGTAATCCATAGGACAGAGGCATTAGGGAGGAGGAAAAATTCCCCATCACCACTCGCCGCACCCTGTCTGAGAGATAAGACTCAAACCACCTGATGACAGTACCAGCGAGTTCACAAAACTCACAGAGCTGATCCAATAACACAACGTGGTCCACAGTGTCAAAGGCTGAGGAGAGATCGAGGAGTACAAGAACTGACCTGTCTCCTCTATCTCTAGCCCTGAGCAGACCATTATGCACCCTCACTAGAGCTGTTTCAGTACTGTGTCTAGCCCAAAAACCCGACTGAAATGGTTCATAAATATCCAAGGACACCAGATGATCCCTGAGCTGTTATGCCACTAACTTCTCAACAACCTTGCTCAAAAAAGGCAGGTTGGAGAGAGGATGGTAATTTACAAGGACATCTGAGTCAAGGGAAGGTTTCTTAAGGAGGGGCCTCACCAGCACCTTTTTCAATGCAGCTGGGAGAACCCCCTCTACCATCAAGCAGCTCACAACTCTGGTGAACACCGGGCCAACAGCCTCAACACATCCCATTAAGAACCATGTCGGGGCTAGATCCAGTTTACAAAACATGTGCTTCAGCTCTGAGATCACCTTAGTCACATTGGACACCTCTACTGGCCTAAACTATTCCCAGACAGACGGAGTGCCTCTATTCCCCCCAGCCCAAACACAGCTGCTAGGGAAAAGCCTACCTGGCAGAATCTCTGTCCAGATGGCTAACACTCTGTCGGAGAAGAACAGAGCAAACTCTTCACATAAAGTTGATGAAAAGGCTTTTTTTGGCTATAGACAGGTAGGATGTAAAAGCCTGTCCACAGTTTGAAACAGCCAAGAAGGTCTGTTCCACTCCGCAGCAATCTCCGTGAACAGAGATTCTGCCTTCTTATGGGAGATTGCCCCCGGTACTCAACATAGTGGGCACGCAGGGCCAGCTTGTCAGACTCCAGCTGGGTCTTCTGCCAGCGAGGCTCCAACTTCCGACCCCTGATCTTCATCACCCTGAGATCCCCATAAAACCATGGGGCTCTCACGTGAGAAGATCCGGGTCATAAACTAACTGGTGCGATGGTGTCCAGAGCTCTGGAAACCACCCTATTATAGGTGGCAACTGCCTCTCCAGTGCCAATCACACATGCTGCATTGACCCTAGATAAATCAGCAACCACCAACAGTTCCTCTGGGTGCAAGCCCCTTAAAGGGCAATAACTGACCATTTCCGCAGTGGAGGAACTTTCGGGGGGCTCCAAACATGAACTCCACAGTGTAATAATCAGACCAAACAGCTGATCAATCTTGAGGTTATCAACCTCAACACCCAGCTGGAACACCAGATCGAGTGTGTGGCAAAACTGGTGGGTAGCAGAAGCAAATGCTTGTGACAGGCCCAGAGACTGCATCAGCTGGAGGAGGTTATAACCGAAACATGAGGACTGATTGATTGATTGATTGATTTTATGTCTTTGATTACCGGGTAAGTGCACTGATCTGAGGGACTGTTTTCAGGCATGATCCGGGCCACAAAAGATGTCAATTGCAAACAACAGTTACAAATTATAAGGCACAAGAATATTACAAATTAAACAGATGTCAAACATTTTTACATACAGGAATAATAAATACAGGAATATTGGCAACAAGTTAGATATGTCAAGACAATAAGAGGGTACAACAATCTAACTCTAACCCCTATATCATCACAACTTTGAAAGTCACAGTGAGTCTGAAAGAGAGGGAGGGAGGGAGAGAGAGGAGCTTAAGAACAGCTTGGGTAACGTAGATTAGAAATTCATCAATTCAAATTCATAGTTTTTTTTTTTATTTATTTTATTTAAACAGCAGTTTGGAAAACCTTTGAGCCATAGGCTCATTTACAAAGGTACCTTGTCACAGTAAGACAAACCAAAATACACAGTATAGCAGTACAACACATAAGTATAACAGTAAAATTAAGACATAGATACAAACAAGCTGGTACGGTAGGATGGATGCAAACAGTACCAGAGTTATGTCGTCCTTAGCAGTGAGTAATGTTTCTATCTAAGTATTAGTCACGCTTTGACTAGTGGCAGTTACAGCATCGGTGTTAATAAGGTGGTTACGTAAGGAAAGTTTTGAAGCACGATATAGTTGGAGCTTCGGAGATGGAGGGGGGCAGTGTGTTGAACCAGGAGGGGGCCCTAAAGCTGAAGGCTCTTTGGCCGTGAGAGGTCCTAGCTCTAGGGATAACAAGAGAGGTCTTCCCAGAGGTCCGAGTATGAACTAGTGGGACAGAGCGGCGTATGGTGGTGGTCAATCCTGGTGGGGAAAGCCCAAGGAGGGTCTTTTTTGTAAGGGTACAGGTAAGATATTTGAGGCGCTCGTCGAGATCAAGTACCAGCGCTTTAGCATACAGTAGACAGGTGTGTCAACTCAGGTGCTCCAGTAATTAACCTGCAGGCCTTATTCAGAGAAAAGGAATTTTATGGAGTGCGGTCTGATCAGCAGCACCATACACGGCAGTCCATAGTCCACTAGGGACAGGATAGAGGGAGGTGATCTGAAGTCAAAGAGCTCCGGGAGGCAGTGTTTATACCGATGTAAGATGCCCAATCGGATATTAGTGCAGTGGCTAGGCAGCGATGTGTCCATGGAAGGAGAGGAGGGGTCAAATGATCCCTAGGTATTTATAGGAGCAAACTTGTTCGAGTGGGAATGAGGACCCAGAGTGAATAAGGAGTTTGAAGTTGCAGGACTTGTTTTGGGGATGAGGAAGAATGGTTTTGTTTTTTAAGATTTATCACCAATCTATGAGTCTTGAACCAGCCCTCGGCTTCAGTGAAGGACTTCTGCAGCAGTCCTGGAGGGCAGAGGGTTATACGATTTGAGGCAAAGATGACTGCATCATCAGCGCATAATAGAATGTTCCCAAGCAAGAGCATGGAAGGGTGTTAAGGTAAAGGAGAATAGTAGTGGCCCAGAATGGAGCCCTGGGAACTCCAGAAAAGATGGGACAGATGTCTGAGTAGGTCCCATTAATTTTTACACGCTGTGAGCAGTCAGACAGATAACTGGTGCACCAGGAGATAGGCCCAGCAGCAAACCAGAGAGACTAAGGGCATCAAGAAGGGAGGTGGGAGACAGTGTCAAAGCTTTGGAGAGGTCAATGAAGACAGCACCAGCCAGAGAACCAGTGTCTAAGGAGGAGTGGAGAAAGTTGGAGAACTCTAGAAGGGCTGTGTTGGTACTGTGGCCCGCCCGGAAGCCATGCTGCTCAGGACAAAGGACATTGTAGGTGGAGAGGTAGTCAGAGATTTGAGAGGCCACCACTTTTTCCAAGGCCTTGAGAGAGGAGAGAGAATGGAGATCGGTCGATAGTTTCAGCCACAGTCCTATCACCACCTTTAAAGATAGGGGTGACAGTGGCGACTTTCCAGCAGTTGGAACCTTCCCAGGCAAAGAGAGTGGTTGATGAGGCATGTGATCAGGGTAAGGACTGTGTCTAAGACCAGCCGTGGATACATGGATCCAGGGTGTCACTGCCTGTACTATTACTCTTGAGGGCAGTGACAAGGTGCGCTAAGTTCTTGGGCAGAAACACGCGGAGGAAAAATAAGGCGAGAAAGATTTACTGCAGGTGCTGGGGAGGAGGGTCAAAAAATTTGTAGGGAGGATAGGGCTAAGGTCAGTGAATGAGGTGTTGAGGTGGTTGGCTATGAGGGCTGGGTCTGAGGAGATCACACCATTAATGTTGATCTGGGTGGGTGGGGGAGTGCACTCCCATTTAACTGTTTAATGTTATCCCAGAAGGTTCTGGGATTCCCCATGAGGCAGTGAGTGAGGACCGATAGTGCTCAGACTTGGCCTTTCTGATGGCCCGAGTGCACTTGTTTCGGCAGCATATAACCGCCTGTCATTGGCCGGCCAGTCTCAATGGCACGGTGCCATAGGGTTGTCCCTATGTTTGAGCTGGTGGATCAAAGCTGGGGTAACCTCAGGGGCATTCTTCCTTTTAGAACGCAGCGGTCAACACTAGGGCAAAGATATCACAGGCATTATTAAAAGTTTGGGTAAAGAAGGAGAGATGTGTCGATGTCAGGAGTTGCCTGTATAGGAGACCAGTCAATTTGGGACAGAAGTTCCTTAAGTTTTATCAGTCCACCAGGTATTAGACGCCGGCATGTGGACTGTGCTATGGGTTTGGGGACTGAGGTTGACCAGTGGAATAGAATGGGGGAGTGATCGCTGAGAGAGTCTGGGAGGACTTGTACATTGGGGATCCGATTAGGGCGGTTGGTGAGTACCACATCAAGCAGGGTACTGGAGCCTCTCTTGGGGTTAGTCCTGGTAGTTGATCCAAGCATTAAAGTCCAACAGGATTAAACATCTGAGGGACTCCAACACCTGGTCAACGATGAAATCTGCTACCTCCTGCAGGTAATCTCCCCCCACCCTGGGGGGCTGTAAATAAGGAGAATCCTGCAACCTGCATCTGTACCCCCATGGACGGCGATGCACTCAAAGATCGAGTGCTACCAACTGGGTGCACCAAGAAGCCCAGGCTGGACTGAAAAACAATGGCCACTCCCCCACCCCTGCAATCCTTCCTCAGGCAGTGCACCACAGAGTACCCGGAGGGAACAATGGCTGCAAGGACTGGGCCGGCATCGTCACCCAACCAAGTCTCCATAATGCAGGCCAGGCTGACAGAGGAAAAAAAGGTCACAAAAAATAGCGGTCTTGTTCCTCATCGACCCAGCACTGCATAGCACTGCCCAAAGAGGATTAGAGGATGCTGCCATCCCTCTAGCTACCTGCCTACTCAGTCCGGTGGAAACCCTGGGCACGGAAACAAAATACATCTGGCTTCTTCCCAGATACCGCTTATTCCCAGGGCATCTCCTGCACTGAACAACCCCAATACTGCTAGCCACCCCCTCCTCTGCTGCCCAAAGCCCTTGATCCTTCCACTGCCTGGTTATCCCGACCTCCCTGCAGTACCTTGTTGCAGTAGCTGGACTGGAAGGCATGTGCAATGCCCCTCCAGTGATGGCAAATTTAAGCTGCTATATACAGACCATTGGTTAATATGGTAGGGATAAGACAGTGGAGGGAAACAGGAAACAATTTAAACAGTGCGTTTTGCTGAGGAAGTTCAAGTATTTATCCAATCAGCTGCCCAGGTATTTAAACTGATTGACCTGTCTTAACAAGAAACCAAATATTAGTTCTAGGCATTCAGGGCACCATGTTGGCTCATATTAATAGTATCTTAAACAATGAATGAACTCTATCTTGATAGTTCATCTACTGATAATGATACTATTAATGAGGCAACGTGATACCCTGAATGGCTTGAGCTAAAATGTTACATAAAGTATAAAGTCTTAAAAAGATCCATTCTAACTTTTCATGTAATGAAAGTGTGTTTATTATACCTCATACAGAGAACGTGCACTCATAAACATATTTTGTGTTAAATTTTTTATTGTTTTTTTTATCTCGAATACAAAAGAAACTCTTACTGCTGCTGCTCTTGACCCTTTTAAGAGACAACTCTGACTTCATCTCATTTCAACTAGTCGTTGTGACTGCCTCGCCTAATCAGGGGCCCACCGCTCACTGCCCTCCACTTCAGTCTTGACAGCTACCTCTCCCCGTCTTGCCCCCTTCTATCTGCCTACCCCTTGCCCCCTCTCCCTTTCCTCCCCGGGCATTTCCTGACTTTATCCCTCCCTCCCTCCTTTAGAGCTCTTACCCTCACCCTCTACCTCCGACAATGTCCTCCTGCCTGCACACCCCTTCCCTCTTACCTGCAGTGCTTATTTCTAAGATTGCCCTTGGCTGGTATGTCATGCTACCTAACATTTGGCACATTTGAATTACTAGAATTTCCTAAGCCTCAGTCTCTTACTTCTTTTTATTGTGTAACTATGTATTATTATGTTGACCTTTGTATGTATGTATACCCCCCATTCCTTTGACGTGGAACCTTTGTAAATGAGCAGTTCCTGCTCAAAGGTATTTGTAATCCTAGATTTCAATAAAATAAAAAAATAAAAAATAGCCTTATGTACTCCCCAAATAAAAGTGGCAACATATCGGTCTCAGCATTAACAGTATGTTGTAGAATCCTTTCCAGATAAAGCCACTTACAAGGTGACTGTGACAGTCCTGATCAGTGGATGTGCTGTTTTTGGATGCAAGGGTCTAAAGACAACATAATGGCTTTCCATACTAGTGCGCATTATTTGTATGCCCCATATGCTCTAAGGTGTGGGTACTGGGATGATAGTGAGTTGTTTATGTGTCCAGCCCCACTGTTGCTGCAGATGTGACCGGAATGTCTCACCACGGCAGCAGCAGTTGTGTTTCCCTGCTGGCTGACACGCTTACAGTAGGGCTGAGAATGTTCTGCTACAATGGTGGGTGTTGTGTTTCCCCCACCAGCCTCACAGTGTTCCCTGGAATGTCCTTTACATCCACGAGTGTTGTGTGCCTTCTGCCACTTTTTCAGGAAAGGAGGGGATGGAATGTCCCATAATGATGACTTGTTTGTGTGTTTGGTGGGGACAGAGCATGGTGGTAGATGTTGCATTTGTGTCCCCATCACTCTTGCTGCTGTGGACTTTTTGTGTTGATGTAAGAGCAGGCCATGGTGGTGGGTGGAGGAAGGAACCCAAGATGGTTCTTTTTTTTGGGGGTGGGGTCTGGGACACAGAAGGACAGTGCCAAGTGTTCTTTGCATCATCTGTGTTGGGGGGCAGGATGGCCCAGGTGTCAGGTGGTGTTTGTACAGAAGAATTCATGTTGTTATCATAGTTACTGTGAAGTGACATAATACAGTAACTGTGGAAGCAACATGGGTAAAATGCCTCATCCAGTTTTGGTAGACTTCACTTTAGTTATCCCAAGATGACTGTCCTGACTACATCAGGCAGCCTTAAAAATGGACCAAAAGTTATAACACATCCAAATGCTGACATTCTAAATCAGAGTACTTTGCACTCCTACATATTCTGCTATGCTAGTCTCATGCTCTGAATAGCTACAGCGCATTCTGAAGTTCATAATCTACAGTCATTATTTTTAGATATGAACACATGCATGCAAATTTATCTGAGACAAATATATACTTAGCCACAGAATATTTTTTCTTAATTTCAAAATCCAACCTTGTTTAATTTCAGTGTAACTTGAACACATTTCAATTTCAGTGGAATTTCCAGACAGAGAGGTCAGTCTGACATTTTCTGTAAGTGCATTGGGCTTCTAGCTGAGTGTTTACTTATACTCTGCTATTTTGTGCTCTTCATTATGAAAAGAAAAGACTCCATTAAGCTAACATTAAAAACGCAGTTTGATATTGTTTCATTGTAGTGACAGTTCTAGTTTGGTTCCAATTTATGGTGCTCTATCTCCTGTCAGAGTGATACTATGTACTTATCTACACTGACGTGGAAGAACTTATGCAAGCCTCTTTTCCATGGTAGATACAAAAATGCCCATTTCAAATCATTAAAACCATTGCAATTCAGAGTAATTTTACTTACACATTTTATGTAATTTAAGGCTGCTAAAAGACCCCCTGCATGACCCTGTTCTGCAACTGTTATCCCCATATTTGGTATCCATGTACACCTTAGTTTTAACATCTTCTTTTTAATATTACACGTGTTTTCAATTCTTTATCCAGGTGGTAAACCACTGAGAGTAATTTTTTTTAACTCATTTATTTACCTAGAATAGTCCATGTGACATGAAACATCTTATTTTTAGTTAGGGTCACATGTGTACCCAATTTTACAGATCGGAGGGGACTGAAGAGCAGGGTGAGCATGTGACTTGTTCAAGGTCATAGAGTGAAACAATGGCCTTGGTGAGTCCAGCCTCAGAACTCCTGCATACACTGCCCTATGCTCTAATTGCTGAGTCACATGGCTTTCTCTCTGCAATGATAACTAGGAGATTTTATAAGACCACAGTTTGTAAGAAATGCATAGGTACTGTGCAAAACACAGATGACCAGACTCCAGATACATGTCAGTATAGTAATAAAGTGAAAAACAAATAAGGCATGTGCTGTAAAATAATATAAATGCATACATTTCATCAACAAAACACACTGAAATCAAGAGAAAGCAAATCCCATCCATGGCTAAAGGCAGAGGTAGGAATAAGGAACGAGAGGGTCAAGTCTTTACAAATGGTATTATTCCAGCTGTCATTTGCAGCAGACTCAAATGAGTGCTTGCGAAAGGCAGAGAGATGACATGACCTGCCTGAAACTGCTGTTGCTGTGGTTCCTGCTGAGAGGCACTCCTCTGCCTTTGCTGCTTCCCTCACACAAAACAAAAAGGCAGCTTCTGGGCCCATGTGTGCTGAGAGAAGCAAGTACTGTTTTAGTCACGATGGAACTAAACTGCCAGTAGGTACGCCAGAGTATTGAGCACTCTGATCACACTGGCATTCCTGTAGCATTGAAAGGGAGTTCTACCATAGGATTTTTAAAAGACTGTCATGTCAGTGAATGGGACCCCATGTTATTCCTCTTTTGATGGTGAGCGAAGTGAGGTAAATGGTAAAACAAATGATGCAGAGTGTATCCTCTGCTCTCTTTCATGAACAATGAGAAGAATGTCTCATAGCAGTCTGCTTAATTTCATATCTGGTCATACACTGCAAGCTTGGGAAATATTGTCCTTGCCCTAAATCCTGTTCTGCAGACATTATTTAAAGCGAGCCCTCATGCACAAAACAGTGGCAGAGAGTGCAGACAGAATGACCAAGGATGGGTCCTAGGAACTTCAGTGGCAGACATGTGAGGGACAGAGGTTAGACACCTTTTTACTTCCCAGAATGGCCAAAATTACAAAGCCTTCCCCCCAGATCACACTAGAAATGTACAAAATCCACCTTGCAACATTAGTCTGGGTAACAAGCTCCCTGAACTAGTGGCCTTGATGGAAGAGGGATGCCTGGATATCATGGCAGTCACAGAAACATGGTACACAGAGAACCATGACTGGGATGTCAACATACCAGGGTACACAATCTACAGGAGGGACAGGGAGGGTAAAAGAGGAGGAGGAGTAGCTCCCTACATAAGGGAAAGGATCAAAGCAATGGAATTAAAGGGTAAACAGGGAGGAGAGGAGGCACTGTGCTTTGTTGCGTGACCTCAGAGCTACTTCTGGGTCACAGGATCATACAAAGGTACGCCCTGCAGTGAGCGCAAGCAGTTTGCATAAGTTCTGGCTGATAACTAGCTGCTGGGTGTAACTCTGTGTGTGTTTAGCCTAAATATACCTAAACCTGTGTTCCTACTTTTAAAATAACTGTGCTAGCTGTGTTGGAGCCCTGTTCAGTAACAGGAAGAGGGCGAGTGGTTTGAGCACTGAGCTCTACTTCAAAGCCACTATTGCCACTGAATAAAGGGTGGTGGCTGATAGTTTTAACTAAAAAAGCATTTTTAAAGGGATTTTAGCATATAAAGTACATATTTGGGCACCTTATAATGTGTGCTTTGCTGCATGACCTCGGAGCTACTTCCGGGTCACAGGATCATACAAAGGTATGCCCTACAGTGAGCAGGGCGAGCATGTGTGTAGCACGCGCAGAGACATGCACATCTGCTCGTGTCTGCTGTGTCCGCTGGGGCAGCAGGGGAAAGGGGATCATTCAATATATAATCCTTGACTAGTAAGTACTAATATATTAGATACATATAGTAACATTTTAGATATGGATGTACCCAATAACTACTGTTCCTCCTGGGGTGCTCAAATTGCTGATTTTGTCTGCAATAGATGTTTGCTGCTACAGACACTGCAAACTGAAATAATTTGATTACAAAACAGCTAGAGCAGTAAGCTCAGCGACTGAGGCTCTGGAAGACTACATTGATCTGATATTGGGCCAGATAGTTCCCCCAGAGGCTCCAAAAGTTCCAAATGAAATCTCTGTTTCAGTAAGTGACCCTTCCAATATTCATGATGTGTCCCTCTCGCCTGCTGAAGAAACAGATAATTGGTCAGTGGTTACTAAACATAAAACTAAACGCAGGGGAGGGCAAATATTTCATAGTGCACCCCTACTACCCTTATCTAACAGCTACGAGGTCCTTACTATAGAAACTGAAGAGTTTTCCCAAACTGAGAACACACATAACCTTTCGGGAACTAACATTGTATCCTGCCCACCACTTAAATGTCCTGTGTCTAAAAATAAAGTGAAGACCACTGAACAAATAGTGTCTAATCCTAAATTAGAGGCTATACCTACTAAGGTTATAGAGGACAATTCAACTCCTGTATGTACTAAGACTGACCTCCAGACCAAAGAATGACAAATCTATGTAACTGGATATTCTACAATCAAGCACATAGATTGTCCAGTTTGCAATTTAGACAAATTCAATCAGACATTTACTAGCCTAAGAGGTGCAAGAATTATTGATATTACCTCAGTGGTCAAAGAAGTACTAGTGGGGGCAGGTGATAACCCAGCGTTTATTATACATGCTGGCACCAACGATATTAATAGAGCCAGTTTGGATGACCTAAAACATGACATCATTGCACTCAATAATATATACTGGCGGACAGAGATAGCCTTGTCTGTTTTTTTAGAAATTTTGCCTGTCCCAAAAGCAACAATTGCTATAACAAATAAAATAAAAGCCTTTAATAACTGGCTAATGAGATGGTGCCTCCAGCAGGGCATTGTATGCCTTGCACATTGGGAACAATTTTACCAAAATGACCCCATGTTCATCTGGGATGGATTTCACCTCAGTAAAAGGGGAAGTTCTCTGTTGGGCAAGAGTGTTCTATCTGCCAACAATAAACTTTTAAACTAGAAGCTGGGGGGGGGGGGGGGGGGAGAACAGGTCCTTCTCTTGTTCTCTAGAAAATTCAGTCAGTAATAACATTACCTGTGAAGTTCTTTCCACGAATGCAAGATCATTAAACCAGGTAAAAATGGCAGAACTCGAAGCTAAATGTACCATGGCTAATTATGGACTTATATCAGTACCCGAAACATGGTGGAACCCTGACTCTATATGGGCAACAACATTACCAGGTTATAAGCTTTATCATAAAGATCATTTAGGCCAATCCAGAGGAGGGGTTTGCTTATACATTAGGGAGGATATAACTTCATTTCAACTCCCCCAGACTAATGATATTGAAACCATATGGGTTAATGTTCAGTTCAGGGGACAACCCCAGATACTGGTCAGTACTTGTTACAGACCTCCTTCAGCCAATGCCAAGTACTATGCTTCACAAGGAAATATCTGATATGGCAAGTAAAGGCAATATCCTAGTCCTAGGTGATTTCAATATGCCCATTATCAACTGGACCTCTTTAACTGGAAAAAATCACTGCGAGAAGGATTTGATTTCGCTCATTGTAGACTTAGGTTTAGAACAGTTTATCACAGAGCCCACATGGGGAGATAATATATTAGATCTAGTTATATCCAACATAGAGAATAATATTTCCAATGTATGCATTAGTGACCCCTTGGTTCCAGTGACCATCATTCTATAATACTATAATTTACCTTTAATACTGTACAGTACCTAAGTCACTCACAATTCAAAAATTATGATAATGCTGACTTTAATATTATTAATGAACAATTAAATAAAATCCCATGGGAGGAAACTTTATCGCCGCTATCACTGGAAATGGCCTGAGAGTACTTAAAATCTAGGATCCATGAGCTTGAAGAACTTTTTGTCCCTATAAAACAGAAATATAACAAAAAGGGAAAAATTCCATTATGGTTTAATAAAAGCATTAAGAAACAAATCAGAAATAAAAAGAGACTATTTTCTCTCTTAAAAAAGAGTGAGGGTGTTAATAAAGAACATCTATTACTACGATATAAAAATGCATTAAAACACTTGAAACAATCTATTTTACAGTCCAAAAAGAAACTGGAGTCCCATCTGGCTCACTGCAAAGATAGTTAACAAATCTTTATTTTCATACCTTAATAATAAAAAAGGGAATAATAGGTACACTGGCCCCCTCTTGGTAAATAATTCTTTAATGTCTACAGATAAGGAAATAGCTGACGCTTTCAATACACAGTTTTGTTCATTTTTTTTCCTACAAAAGACAACCCCAAAATTAATCAGTGTCCAACCAATATATCCTCAGAATATTATATTTCTGAAAATAACACATTGGAAGCTCTGCAATCCTTGAAAAAGACATCTAGTCCAGGACCAGATAATATTAGCACAAGATTCCTGTTAGAAACTGCTGTGGTCATTGCCAAACCCCTAACACTTATTTTTAATAAATCTCTCCAAGAAGGCTTAATACCTCATGACTAGGCAAATGCCACAGTCATACCTATTTTTAAGAAAGGCAATCATTCAAACCCAGAAAGCTATCGCCCTACAAGTCTAACATCTGTAATAGGTAAAGTCATGGAGAAAATTATTAAAAAAATTATTGGAAGGGAATCAATCTCTAATGACATAATTGATCCAACCCAGCATGGCTTCAGGCTCTGGTACTCTTGCACAACCAATTTAGTTTTCTTTTATAATTATATAAGTTTGGGACTTGATAGTGAGACTCCCATGGATGTTATACTGCTTGACTACAGCAGAGCTTTCGACAAGGTGACGCATGGCAAGCTCATTGATAAAATGTCAAATCTGGGGTTCTCTCAGGTCCTAGTTAGATGGGTTTCTAGCTGGCTATCAAATAGACAACAGCAAGTTAGAATAAACGGTTCCCTATCAGACATAGGGCATGTCACCAGTGGGGTTCCCCAGGGGTCGGTCCTTGGACCCACCTTGTTTAATATGTACATTAGTGACATGCAGGTCAGTGCTGAAAATCTTCTCTCTAAATTTGCAGATGACACTAAACTGGTGGGGGGCAGTAACAACAGCTGCAAGTAGAACTATTATGAGCAAAAACTTAAAAGCTATAGAATTCTGGGCAGTTAACAATGGGATGATACTCAACTCTGATAAATGTACTGTGTTACATTATGGAAAGAACAACCCAAACAAAGCTACATCTTAAACAACCTGCCCCATAAAGCTTCCACATCTGAGAGAGATCTTGGAGTCATTGTTAACAATAAGTTGTCTTCCACTGATCAATGCATTAAGGTAGCCAAAACCTCAAATGCTTTACTTACTTGCATCAAATGAACATTTTGTTTCCAGGACTCAGGAATGTATTATCCCCCTTTTTAGGACTCATGTTAGGGCCCCATTCCGATTATGGGTCCCCCTTTTGGTACCCTTATCTGAAACATAATATTGATAGAATTGAGAGAATCCAGAGGAGAGCAACACAACTAGTACCTCATTTGGCTAACAGTAATTATCATTTAAGACTGAGGGAAACTGGGCTACATTCTCTGCAAAGCAGACGAACTAGAAGCAATTTGCTTTTATTATACAAAATACTTAATTCCCAGGGCCAAATGGACCAGTGTGACTTAAAATTCTCTAACAGAAGGAGCTCCCCACAGCTCAACAACAAACAGATTGAAGTGAGAAAATCAAATACTAATAAAAGATTAAATTACTTTACAGTAAGAACCCCAAGACTGTGGAACACCCTCCCGCAATATTTAGTGGATAGTCCATCCATTTGTTTCTTGAAAAAAAGTTTGGACTAATGGATGGAGTCTAATACCTCCTGGGTTTAACCATTTTCCCACTAGAGTGCTGGGGGACAATCACGATGGCCATTGGTCTACTTTTGTCCTACGATACCAAGTAAACTGTGGGTCACCCCGGAGACAAGAAATGGCACCACAATCCACAAGGGGGTTGTATACATACCCCATATCCGGAGAAGGAAATGGACAAGGAAATGATAGAAGGCATCCTAGAATAGCAGAAAAAGGGGAGATATTGTTTATGGGGGACCTGAATATGCCAGATGTTAACTGGATCACCTTTGCTACAGCCACATCCAAGAGCAGGTTCATTTTTGGTGCCCTTCAGGGGGTATGCCTCAGATAGATAGTGTAGGAACCCACTCGGGAGAGAGCAATCTTAGACCTGGTACTCTCAAATGGGGACGGAGAGAGGCTCTCAGATTTAGAAGTGGGTAGCCATCTGGGAACAAGCGACCACCAAACAGTGTGGTTCACGATAAACATAGCCGTATAGTCAAGCCATACAAAAATGAGGGTACTGGACTTTAGGAGGGCTGACTTTGGCAAAATGGGAGAGTGCCTCAGAAAAGCAAGCTGCAAATGGGCAAGAAGGAGGGGTGGAGGAACAATGGGGAAAAATCAAAACTGCTATCACAGAGGCAACAAGCCTTTGTGTGAAGCAAAACAAAATAAAGGAAACAAAAAGCACTATGGTTCTCAAAAGAGGTGGTGGAGAAGGTTAGGGAGGAAAAAAAAGACAGCATTCAGGAAGTATAAGGAAACACAGAAGGAGCAGGACAGAGAAATGTACCAGTTAAAGCAGAAGGAACAAGAGGGGGGACTGCTCAGAGGTAATGTTAGAAAGTATTTTTTCATGGAGAGGGTTGTAGATGCATGGAGCACCCTTCCTGAGGAGGTTGTGGAGTCAAGAACAGTGGGAGAATTCAGAATGCATGGGACAGACATAAAGCAATTCTAGTGGGGGGTAGGAGGAAGTAAGCTGTTGGTTAACTAGAATCTTCAGCTTATTCATCAGGTAGGGAAATGGGCAGACTATGTGGGCCAAGCGGTTCTTATCTGCCATCAAATTCTATGTCTCTGTGTAGGAAGCGGGGAAGGCAGTCAGAATAGCAAAGGCCCAAACCAAGGAAAAGATAGCCAACTCAGTAAACAGGGGGATAAAACATTTTATAGGTACATTAGGGAGCGAAGAAGGACCAAGGGAGGGATAGTGAGGCTTAAAACGGGGAAGGGTGGGCAGAGGATGACAGTGAAAATGCAAGGATACTGAACAAATACTTCTGCTCAGTATTCACAAATGAAGAGAAGGCGGAGGTACCTAAACCAAACAATAGAAGCACTCTGGATAGGGGGGTTGATACCAGTCCATTCACAGAAGAAAGGGTCCTGAAAGAACTCTTAAAACTGAAGGTGGACAAAGCAATGGGGCCTGACAGGATTCACCTCAGTATTCTAAAAGAACTAAGGGGAGAACTAATGACACCACTGACTACCCTTTTTAACAAATCATGGGAGAATGGTGTGATACCTGAGGACTGGAGAAAGGCGGATGTGATTCCCCTTCACAAAAATGGGAGCAAGGCAGAGGCAGGAAACTACAGACCTGTTAGTCTGACCTCAGTGGTAGGGAAAATGATGAAATCACTTCTGAAAGAAAGAATTGTTGAGTACCTAGAGGCCAGCGGGATACTGGACCCAAGGCAGCATGGATTCACAGTGGGAAGGTCATGTTAGATAAATCTAATAGATTTCTTTGACTGGGTGACCAAAGTAGTAGACCAGGAAGGGGCTGTGGACATGGCCTACCTAGACTTTAGCAAAGCATTTGACACAGTCCCACACAAAAGATTAATAAACAAGTTATCCAGCCTGGGAGTGGGTCCCAGGGTGGTAGCCTGGGTAAAAAAATTGGCTTGACAACAGGACACAGAGGGTAATAGTAAACGGAGTCCACTCTGAAGAGATGGGGGTTACTAGTGGAGTACTGCAGGGTTCAGTACTGGGACCAGTCCTCTTTAATGCCTTTATAAGTGACATTGTGGAGGGACTGGAAGGAAAAGTTTGCCTCTTTGCAGACAACACAAAGATCTGTAACAGGGCTGATACACAAGGGGGGTGTGGAAAGGATGAGAAGGGACTTGGCAAGGTTGGAGGAATGGTCAAAAGTATGGCAGCTTAGATTCTTTGCAAAGAAGTGTAAAGTAATGCAGCTGGTAAACAAAAACCCAAGGGAAGAGTACACAGTGGGGGGGGGGGTACTAACAACATCAAAAATGGAAAGGGACCTGGGGGTAGTCATATCAGATGACCTAAAGGTAGGCAAGCAATGTGAGAAGGTAGTAAGGAGGGCTGGGGGGATACTGGGATGCAGAGGGAGAAGCATCACCAGTAGAAAACAGGAAGTTGTTACCCCTCTGTACAGACAGTTGGTGATACCTCATCTGGAGTACTGCGTGCAGTTCTGGAAACCCCATCTCCACAAGGACATAGGATGGAGGCAGTCCAGAGGAGGGCAACTAAAATGGTGCAGGGTCTGCACCAGAAGCCATACAGAGAGAGACTAAAGGAAATTGACTGGACCAAAGTACTTTCTAATCTATCTGCTGATTATGCCTGGGATACCTTTAAAAATATTATTTTACAACTGGAAAACTTATATGTGCTTTGTAAAAGAAAATATAACAAAAAGGGTAAAATTCCAGTATGGCCCAACCAAGCTATCATGAAACAAATTAAAATCAAAGAGAAGTTATTTAAGAAACTTAAGAGTCATTCAAGTAATGCTAATCATATGCTATATAAAAAGGTTTTGCCTAAATTAAAGAACATGATTAAAAAGGCTAAACAAAAAATGTAATTTAAATGAGGTCACTCAAAGGATGACAATAAATCTCTTTTTTCATAATATATATATAAAACAAATAGGGTACTTTGAATTTGGTTGGTCCTATAGTTCATGAGGACAATATCTTGCAGTCCGATATCGAGACTGCTAATCACTTTAATGATTATTTCTGCTCCATCTTTTCTAATAAATCATCTGCCCTTGTCCTCCTATTGAGGATAGCAACTATAACATATATATTATTACTACTACCAAAGATGTTATCTCTGCTATGTCTACCTTGAAAAACAATTCCAGTCCTGGTCCAGACGGAATACACTCTATGCTTTTAACTGGTATTGCCACTGCGATTGCTCTTCTTCTGTCCATTGTTTTCAATAAATCCCTTTCTGAACACTGCATTCCATCAGACTGGCTACAAGCGACTGTGATTCCTATATTTAAGAAGGGAAGCAAGGCTGGAGTACAGAACCATTGTTCGATAAGCTTAACTTCTATAGAGGGTAAACTTTTGGAGCGTATTATTAAAACTAATTTTGACAAAGAAATCACTGACCTCAGTCTCACAGATCATGCATAGCATGGTTTTAAAAGAGGATATTCTTGTAATACCAATTTAATTTCCTTCCTTAACCATATAAGTAAGGGACTTGATGATGGCATCCCGATGGATGTCATCTTACTAGATTACAGCCAAGCACTGGATCTAGTTCCTTACCATAAATTAATAAATAAACTCTTAACCTTCAGTTTTTCTCCCTGCCTAGTTAACTGGGTCCACTTGTGGCTCTCAAACAGAACTCAGAGAGTTCGAATAAATGGTGTCCTCTTGAACCCAAGTGTTTTTACTAGTTGTGTTCCCCAGGGCTCCATCATAGGGCCTTCCCTGTTTAATATCTTTGTAAGTGATATGGCAATTAACAGTTCCAATACTATTTCCAAATTTGCTCACAATACAAAGTTAGGTGGTAGAGTGGACACTGTTGGGAGTATTTCTTCCCTTTCATCGGACCTAAAAGGAGTGGAACAATGGGCTATAGAGAATGAAATGAGGTTTAATGTGGACAAATGCATGCTTATGCATTTTGGGAAGAATAATCCTAACATAAATTACTTTCTAAACAGTAGCCTAATTAAGGTCTCCTCTTGTGAGTGGGATCTAGCTGTCATTGTAAATAACAAGCTAACTTGATTGGATCATTGTATCAAAACTACCCGCTTGGCTAATCTAATGTGGTTTTAAAACAAATTAGGTGGACCTTTATAATTAGGATGGAAAGGTGTCTAATACCTGTATATAGCACAAATGTTGGGCCATTTCTAGATTATGGTTTCTTGTTTTGGTGCCCCTACTTAAAGGGAGACATCAATTTGGTTGAAAAAATCCACAGGAGAGCTACCAAAATGGTACCAAGATTATCCAAGTTAAGTTACCAATCCAGGTTGAGAGAAACTGGACTTTTTTTTATATACTAGAAGACAGTGGAGAGATCTTCTAACCTATAAAATCTTACAATCCCAACAGTTGACGGAAACCTGTGGTCTCAATTTTTCCAATAGATGAATTGTTGCTAGATTCCATAACAAACAACTTGTAGTAGATTGGGCTAATACTGCAAAAAAGGACAATTTCTTTACTATTAGAGCCTCTAAAGCTTGGAATTCGCTGCCTCATGAAATTATTGCTTCTGATAATTTTCTAACTTTTAAAACTAGACTACATACTGTAAATGGTTAAGTTACCATCCAACTTATGAAAATTGCCCACCCTATGTGATGGACAATCACGTTGGACGTAAGCCTACTTTTGTACTTACAAAAAATAAATAAATAAATAAATAAATAAAGGAGCTTTATATGTGTGTGTGTGGGGGGGGGGACATGATAGAAACGTTTAAGCATCTCAAGGGAATTAACAAAGTCTAAGAGGGTAGCATCTTTCAGAAAAAGAGATGTGCAAGAACAAGAGGGCACAATTTGAAGATAGAGGGGGGATGGCTCAGGAGCAATGTGAGAAAGTATTTTTGCATAGAGAGGGTCGTGGATGTATGGAACAGCCTTTCTGGGTAGGTCACAGGGTCAAAAACAGTGAGGAAATTCAGGAATGCATGGGACAGACATAAGGCAATTCTGGTGGGGGTTAGGGAGAAGTAGGCTGTTGGTTAACTAGGATCTGCAGCCTATGCATTAGGTAGGGAAATGGGCAGACTGGGTGGGCCAAGCAGTCCTTATCTGCTGTAAAATTCTGTTTCTATGTTTCTATTTTCAGATCCACCCTGGAACTTGTGCTCCACTGTGGCAACATTAATGTTTTGCATTATTGCTGTACAAGAATTACGTCTTACAGGCATACTGTATATTGACTCAATGCTGTTTTATTTTGCCCTCCCAAAGACTCTAACCAGAGGGGTGGACAAACTAGTCACTGGGTAACAGCTGCAGGAGCAGGGCTTGTTCGCTGTGGAGAAAAGGATGAAGGGGGATTGATTAAAGGTGCACACAAAGACTTGAAGGGAATTAATACATTAGGCAAACACAGACTGTTCCAAAGTGCTCCACAGTCCAGGGCAAGGGTTCAGAGCAAGAGGGCAGTAAGTAGAGGGAGAAAAATGTTCAAAAGCATATGAGTACAGTCACAGTGGTGAATTTTAATGGTACAATAACAATCAGATGTAATACATTGGTATTATGGAAGTTGTTATTTTTGTGCAAAAAAGAAGTCTCATTGAACTCTAGTGTCAAGGAGATTTGGTGGGGCTGGAACAGTCTTCCCCGAAACACACACAAAAAAAACAACTATTAGTTGAAAGGCCTGAAAACAATGGTATACCACAGATATTGAAAATGGACCATGGCATCAATAGCTTGATTTCCAATACTGAGGTACTACAGACTATGAAACCATGATGCAGTGACATCCCTATATGTGAGGAAACATCTTTTCATTTAAGGAAATAGTGTTTGGAACAGACCAACATAGCATGTACTGTGTGCAAATGGTGTGTGTTGCTTCAAGTTCAGACTGGATTAAGTTCTTGGGTGACAGAGACAGTATGGTCTTGTGATTAGAGCACCGCCTTGGGAACACAGAGGTCGGAGGTTAAAACCAAAGAGCCACAACTTCACTGTGTGACCTTGAGCAAGTCACTCAACCTCTTAATACTCCAGTCCACCCTGCTGCTGAAACAGGTAGAAGCAGGACTCTACTAAACCCCAATTTGTGCACTTCAATAACTTCGCAACTGTTCAATGGCTTTACATGACATTTTGCATGTGTGGTTTTGTGGGATAGATCTCTGGATGTACCAGGTTTCATTCTGGTCGGATATGCAGATTCTGAGATCTGGATAGTGCAAAAAGTGATTTTTTCTGTCTTTTCTGACACCTATAGCACCCAGATGGTTTGGAATGTTGGAAATTAATTTTCAGGGTAGAATGGGACTGGCCCACAGATGTGTCTTTTGCTGGTTTGGTGAAAAAAAACTAATCCATTCCAAAGTTACTACATTTAAAAATGTTGGGTTCTGAGTATGCTCAGTAAGCTTCAAAATACAATAGCTGTATGAAATGAAAAGAAGAAACCTTTTTCATTTGAAGCCAATCCTTATTTGTGATGGAAAAAATCATTTTTTGTTTGCCACCATCTTGTTTTCCATTTCAAAAAAATTTCAAAACCCAGAAAAATGACATCCTGCAGAGACCAACACATATAACTTTCATCACTTTTAAATTCTTTTTCATGACTTGCTTCCATTTTTTTTGCATGGATGTTCATATGAAAATTTTTGTATGAATGAAAATGTTTCCCTGGTGTTTAGTAGTAGCCCCCACCCTCCCAACACTGTCCCTGTAATTAACTTATATGCCCCTAGCGTCTAGTGGCACCCTCCAATTACCATTCCCATATTTGGTTTATGATTCCTTGGAATCTAGTGGCACCACCCCACCCTCCGATCACTGTCCCCATAATTAAATTATATTTCCCTGGTGTCTAGTGGCACCCTCTACCTTCTGATCACTGTCCCCATAATTAAGTGATATTTCCTTGGTGTCTAGTGGCACCCCCCACCATCCAATCACCACCCCTCTTATTTTTGTGTCTTTCCCTGGTGTCCAGTGGCACTCCCATGGTCCGATCGCCGTCCACATACTGAAATAAAGAAAACGGTTCCTCAATGTTTTCTTTACCTGCAAAACAAAAAATGGTCCCTCACCAATCTGACCCCCCAACCCCACCTCCCACTCAGAACCCACCACTCCACACCACCCAGTACACCTACACACACCCTCACTCACTTGAACATGTCCCAGGATGAAAATCCCATCTGCTATGGGAGACACATCTTGCTGCTGGAACCACCAACTGCAATATGAGAAATAAGGTAAGTGCTGTTCAATGTATTTCAATGGGGTTTTCAACTTTGATGCATAACTTTGCCATTTTTGTATATTTTGAGTTCACATTTTCAATGTGACATTTTTAGGACCCTACCTCATGAACAATTTTGGTGGAATTATGCAAATCCAGCCCAAAAGGTGATTTTGTGGTCGCTTAGCAAAATCACCTTTTGGACGGGATTTGAAAATTTTCACCACCCTTGTTTATGAGGTGGGGTCATAAGAAAGCTACGTTAAAAATTTGTGGTAAAAATTGCAAAGTTATGTGCATACGTTGAGGTTTTACTATGCTTGCTCATAACTTTAGTAATGTTAAATATTTTGACCACAAACTTTCAACATTTTTCAAATCCTGGCCAAAATGTATTTTTGCACCTGTGGCACGAAATGACATTTCAATGGTTCACCCATGACGGTGCATGAGCAATGTGGGAGATGTCTTTTAGGGCGCAGGAGATAAGTCGCCCGGATCTATTACGGGTGACATTGCACCACTCAACAGTTGCAGCAGCAAAGCCCTGTCTTGGGAAACACTTTGGAAGCCCCCCGCACCCCCTTAAAATAAATATAACATCCTCCATGGCGGGCATGCCATGAAGAGCAGAGAATCTGTGGGGCCGCCCAGCAGGGTGTGAGTGCAGGACAATCTAAAATCCAGATGGCTCCTGTCACTCATGCCCTTGCTGCAGTGCCCACATTATGGCACCCTAATCATGGCACCCTAACAACAGCATATATGTTTCAATGCCACAGAATGATATTTGGCAGGGATTTGAACATTTTGACTACCAAGTTCATGAGGTGGGGTACTAAGAAGGCTATGCTGACAATTTGCTTGCCGTTTTGCCACAGATGGAAGCACAGGGTCCTCTGGGCCCTGCGCTCCCTCAGGCAAATGAGGATACAAGTATACTATCTCAAGAAGTAAGGACATCAATTGCAAAAAACTTTATTACTGCACTGGTTAGGGCTAAAGCAACAAAAGTAGGGAAATGTGGTGTTAGGGTTTCCAACCTAAACACCACATCCCTACCCTGCAGGCAGCAGCAGGAAAACCATTAAAGTTTAACCTCTCTTACATCTTCACAAATCAGGCATGGAGTGAGTCTTGGAGTTGTCAAGCCTAACACTCAACCCAATCTCATATTCTGTACCCATCTCAGCTTATTTATTGATGGAATGGGTGAGCACTAGAGCTGACAACCCCAAGGCATACCACATGCCTGATTTGCAAAGATGCAAGAGAGGTGACACTGTAATGGTTTTTCCTGGTGCTGCCTGCAGGGAGGGGGTGTGGTGTTATGGTTGGAAACCCTAACATCACATTTCTATACTTTTGTCACTTTAGCCCTACTTAGTGCATTAACTAAGTTTTTTGCAATGATATACAGGTGCAGTAGCACCTATATATTAGGGCTGAGTAAGCACTTCTATGATAAACCCCAATTTTTGCACCTTAATAACTGATCCCGTGCAACAAAATTTGGTTGATGTGGAGTCTAATCCAGGGTCTCTGGCTCCTAACTCGGTCTGGGACAGCAAAATTACACAGGTGCAAAAATGCTAAAATTTGCCTATATTAATACTTTTGTTTTTTGCTCTCCTGTAGCTAAAAAAAAAAAAAATTTGTTTTGTTAACCTGAAACTTAGAGATTTGATAAAGTGTGACCCAAGGTACACACTTTGGCAAGTCTTAAGTTTCAAAATTCTATAGTTTATAAAATTATCAGTTATAAACTGTCCCATTTTCTGAGCATGCTCAGTTCAAAAAGTGAACTTTCTACAGATAGCTGGATGCTTGCATTATTGAAAACCGCAGAACCAAAATCACTTTCAGATTTTTTCGCTGATGAACTTTTTCACTAATGTGTGACTCAGGTTCATGAGAATCACTTCCATGATGCAGTAGTGAAACATAACAAAGTGAAAAATTCACTAGTGAAAAATGCAAAAGTGAAAGCTACAGTTAAGTAAGAACTTACCGTAACATTAGATCTTCAAGAGAAGCTCTTGCAGCAGGCCACACTGGTAGGACTATGCCACTAGTCACTAGGACCACACAGAAAACTTCTACCCAGCAGTCTACCACAGGGGACCCCCCCCCCAGACATCAGTCATCTGATGTCAGTACAGGCTATCTAGGAGGGTGGTCCCCCACACCTACCTCAGTTCTCCTGCCAGAGAATCTGCATGGCCAGCTGATGGAGAATTAATGAGATTATACCATGAGCCAAAGAAGCTGAAGCAATAGAAAAAGAGAAGCAGGGGTAAGAAGGGAGGGAAAGCACGGCCTGCTGCAAGAGCTTCTCTCGAAGATCTACTGCTACATACAGAAAGTTCATACGCAACTGCACTATCTTACTTCAAGGAAAGCTCTTGCAGCAGGCCACACTGGTAGGACTGAGTCCCAAACATTACCAGTATCACCAAGCTGAGATCACAGGAAGGAGGGCCAGACAGCAGTCAAGAGTTCATGACAGAAGACCCTGAAGGACTTACAGGCCAAAGTTGGCTCTACACCTAGAGGTGATGTCCAGACTGTAATGCTTGGTGAAAGTGAGGACAGAACTCCAGGTGACATCTGCATATATGTCCACAGCAGACACATTTTGGAAACAAGCTGTAGAGGCAGCCATACCCTGGTGGAATGGCCCTTGACCACCCCTGGAAGGGGCTTGTTATACTTACAGTAGCAATAAAAAATGCAATTCACCAACCACTTAGACAAACACTGTTTGGAAACAGGAGCGCCCTCTCTCTTGCGGGTGAATGAAACAAACAACTGGCCAGTTTTTCTCAAAGACTTGGTGTGGTCAGTACAATATCGCAACATTCTATGAACATCTGAAGTATGGAACAAGGCCTCCCCCTGATTGAAATACTCAGGAAAATAAACTGGAAGGTGAATAAATTGATTTAAAGTAAACTCAGACACCACCTTAGGCAAAAACTTAGGATTAGTATGCAGACACCCTATCTCTATGAGAAACCAAATAAGGCTCTTTACACATCAGAGCCCGGAGCTCGGAAATCCTTCGAGCAGAAGTAGTAACAGCAACTAAAAAGAGCGCTTTCCATAACAGAAAGTACAGCAACTCGTGGATGATTCAAAGGGAGGTAAAGTGAGTTTCTTCAACATACAATTAAGGTCCCATGGGCAAACTGGGTCCCGAATGGGAGGTTTCAGATGCAGAATGCCCCCACAGAAAAGTGCAGGAGACCTCAAGCTGGGCAACAGCTTTGCCCTCAATAGGTGCAAAGTATGCAGAGATGGTGGAAAGGAGCACCTTAAGAGATGAGTACCCCAGGCCTGAATCCAAAAGGGAAAGGAGGTACTCTAACACCTGAATAACCGGGCACGTGAATGGATCTAAATGGCGAGCAGCCATACAAATGGAAAAGTGCTTCCATTTCATAGCATAAGAGGCCCTGGTGGAGGGCTTCCTGGCTGCCACCAAGACATCAGAGATCCTAGAGAAAACCCCAAAGTGGGAAATAGCTGGGTCTGCAAGAGACACGCATGTAGATGCAGGGACTTGAGGTCCAGATGGACCAGAGTTTCCTGGTCCTGGGACAGCAAGCCTTTGCACAGAGGTAAAGGTACTGGATGCTCCGCAGCCAACAGTTGCTGCAGAGGAAATCAAATCTGATGTGGCCAGAAGGGAGCTATGAGAATGTCTGCCCTGTCCTCTGGATGAAAGGCCTGGTGAGTGCCCAAGGACCACTCCTATGTATTGAAGGTGCTGGCAAGGGGAGAGGCAGGACTTCAAAAGATTCACTGTGACTCCCAGATCCTGGAAGAGATGGGGGTGCTTCCAGGGTCTGAAGCAAGTGTTACTTGGAAGGGGCTGCTAATAACCAGTTATCCAGATAAGGAAAGATATAAAAGCCCTGTCTCCTCAATACCACTGCCACTATGGCCAGGCATTGGGTAAATCCCCGGGGGGGCTGAGGAAAGGCCAAAGGGGAGGGCCCTGAATTGAAAGCGGGCACCCTGAAAATGGAAGCAGAGGAAATGGCAGTGAGCCAGAAAAATCTGGATGTGCAGGTAAGCATCCTGCATGTCCAGAGAGCACAGCCACTCCCCTTGGTGCAGCAGGGATAGCAACCCCTGGAGGGTCACCATTCTGAAGTGCTTGCACTCTATGTAGAGATTCAGATTGCTTAAACCTAGGATGGGCCAAAGTCCCCAGTCTTTTTGGTGACAAGGAAGAAGTGAGAATAAAATCCCCTTCCCAACTGAGCCTGTGGGATGGGCTCTATGGCTCTTTTTAACAGAAGCACCTGAATTTCCTCCAAAACCAGAGGCAGATGCACTGGAGGGTAGGTAAAGTGAACAGGAGGGGTCTCAGCTGGCCACTTCACCAGCTCCAGAGTGTGATCCTGAGCTATGAGCTGGAGTATCCAGTTGCCTGTGGTCACTGTTTTCCACCCCTTCAAGTGGAGACAGAAGTGACCGCCTCCCTTGGACCCTCAGTTGGGGGGAAAGTTAAGGAGTCAGAAGGTGGGGGCAGGAGTGGGCAGGGAAGCTGTGGGACCCTGGGTGGATTGAGTGGTAGCGGCCCCTGCAGGGATGCTGGAGGCTTTGTGGCACTGCTGGCCCTAGGCAGGCTGGCCTCGGGCTTGCTTGTGGGAGGACTGTTTAAAGGGCTGATATTGGTTCACTCCAGGCTGAGTATGGTAGAGTGAAAGGACTGACCTGACGGCTTTGCCTGACTCCTGTAAGTTAAAGATTAGTTCATGGTCATCACCCCCAAAAAGAACCAAACCCTTGAAGGGAGCATCTAAAATGCTGGCCTGAACATCTGGGGTAAAAGTAGAGACCCAGAGCCAGGAATGGCGCCTAAGGCAAACACCGGCCACAGATCCTTGCCTAGAGGCATCTACAGCATCATAAGATGCCCGAAGCACATGGATACCCACATCCGAGCCCAGCTTCATAAGTTGGACAAGCTGAGTTTTTGTGGGATCCTCAGGCAGAGTCTGGACCAGGTCTCTGGCCTGGTCTCATATGATGTTTTGGTATTGTACCATATGGGTCAGCTACATACTGGCCCTAAGGTCAAAGTTGCCAAGCCAGCTGTCAAGACTCAAGGTCTAGAGGGGAATTACTTAGCTCCTTGGGCTTCTTGGAGTGGTCGTGGGCTGCATTAATAGCCACAGAATCCACTTTTGGGTTGCTTCCCAAAAAGGGTTTGCCCACCAGCGTGTGATAAAGCCAATCGGAGGGGAGGGGTAGTGGAGGGGTGAGCCCAAGCTGCCTTGGTAACATCCTCATAGGACTTGATCAAGGGTGGCAACACAACTGGCAAGGCATTGGGTGGAGACTTAGGCACCTCCTTGGGCATATCATCACCACCCAAAGATTCCCCTGGAGAGAAAGAGGACCCTGAGGGTGCAGAATCATCCTCAGAGGATTTACTGTCTGGTACCAGTGAAAGAGGTCGGTGCTCAACATGCCTGATGCCTGTACCAATGTCAGGCCTAGTTCCAGAGGTCCCCAAAGTGTGCAGGTCAGAAGGTCCAGCCCTGCCCGTGTCCCTGTGGTGTGGATCCTGGGGGGGGGGAGAGGAGAAGCCGGGGGTGGACCCTGAGTGGCAGGGGTCTGTTTCTGCATGAACACTTACCACGCCATGAACAGGGTGCTGTAATCTACCTATGGAGCAATATTGTACATAGATAAGAAGAGCAACCCTGGCAAAGGGTTAGGGAATGATGGCTGTGGGGCCGGCGATGAGTAACTCCATTGTCAGCACATGCAGCACCAGAAAATGGTCCAGCCATTGCCCAGCTGGCGCCGGTTGAGGCGAAGGCTAGTACGAAGGCAATGCCAGCGTTGGGCCCACTGGCTGGTGCATCAGCAGCACTGGCGATGGCATAGCAGGTGAAGGCTGAGTGGGTCACGGTCTCAACTGTCTGGGCAAAGGGTCCGCCGGCACCGGGTCCACAGGGGAAGCCAGCGCCTGTGGGGAAGGGGATCCCCCAGGCAGCAGCAGGGGTGATGCCGGAGAGGAGGAAACAGCATCGGGCTGCCGCAGGCACTGTCTAATGGAACTGAAGTTGGTCCCAAAGGTGGGAACCAATGAAGGCAGAGCTGGGTCTGGGGGGGCTACAGGTGTAGAGCCACCACCCTAGAGTCCAGAGCCAACCAAGCCACCTGGCTGAGAGGCTGTGGAGTTGATGGGTCTGAGCATCAGGGTCTGAGAGGCAGGAGAAGAGCTCCCCTGCCCCCGAAGAGCCTCTGCCTGCACTGGAGATAAGGGCAGGCAGAGAAGCCACCAGGAGCACAGAGGAGGAGAGAGCTGGTGGGGAGGTGTCAACCCCCAACAGGAGGAAGATGCCATCGCAGTAGAAGATTTATGAGGAGACCATGACCAGGAAGCAGACTGGGCACATTCTCAGTGTTTCTCTTGGTGTTTGTGCTTTCCTGATTTCTCCCTGTGGGAGGAAGAAGAGGCCCCAGAGGACTGCGCCAGTGAGGCCAAAGAGCTCCTGGCCTGCAGCTCCTTTTCCATGGCAAGCAGCATCTGTTCAAGAAGATGACTCTCCAGGGTTTTCTATCGACATCTTCGAGTGGCCTGGCTAAATTTCTGGTAGTGCTGGTAGTGCTGGCAGGCTTCAGTGTCATGGTTGGAGCCTATGCAGATCAGGCATGAAGAGTGACCACCCTTTTCTGGAATATGTTTGCAGCCAGCACACTTAGTTGAGCAGTTGGAAAGATGAGGCTGGTGTAGAAGACATAAACTCATCCAGAAAACACAGGAAATTTCGATGTTCAACTGAGAAATAAAGGTAAACATAGAAACATAGAATTTGAAGGCAGATAAGGACCGCTTGGCCCACCCAGTCTGCCCATTTTCCTACCTAACAGATAAGCTGCAGATCCTAGTTAACCAACAGCTTACTTCCTCCTACACCCCACTAGGACTGCCTTATGCCTGTCCCATGCATTCTTGAAGTCCCCCACTGTTCTTGACTCCACGACCTCCTCAGGGAGGCTGTTCCATGCATCCACAACCCTCTCAGTGAAAAAATACTTCCTCACATTACCTCTGAGCCGTCCCTCTATCTTCAAATTGTGCCCCCTTGTTCTTGCACATCTCTTTTTCTGGAAGATGCTACCCTCTTGGACTTTGTTAATTCCCTTGAGGTACTTGAAAGTTTCTATCATGTCCCCTCTCTCCCTTCTTTCCTCAAGGGTATACATATTAAGCTCCTTTAGTCTTTCTTCATATGTCTTCTGGTGCAGACCCTGCACCATTTTGGTTGCCCTCCTCTGGACAGCCTCCACTCTGTCTATGTCTTTGCGGAGATGGGGTCTCCTGAACTGCACACAGTACTCCAAATGGGGTCTCACCAACTGTCTGTACAGAGGGATAACAACTTCCTGTTTTCTACTATTGATGCCTCTTCCTATGCATCCCAGTATCCCCCAGCCTTCCTTACTGCCTTCTCACATTGCTTGCCCACCTTTAGGTCATCTGATATAATTACCCCCAGGTCCCTTTCTATTTTTACTGTTGTCAGTATCTCACCCCCCACTGTGTATGCTTCCCTTGGGTTTTTGTTTCCCATGTGCATTACCTTGCACTTCTTTGCATTGAATCTGAGCTGCCATACATTTGACCATTCCTCCAACCTTGCTAAGTCCCTTCTCATCCTTTCCACTCCATCTTGTGTATCAACCCTGTTGCAGATCTTTGTGTCATCTGCAAAGAGACATACTTTTCCTTCCAGTTCCTCTGCAATGTCACTTATAAAGACATTAAAAAGGACCGGTCCCAGTACTGAACCCTGTGGTACCCCGCTAGTAACCCTCCTTTCTTCACTGTGTACTCCATTTACTACTACCCTTTGCGTCCTGTTGTCTAGCTAATTTTTTATCCAGGTTACCACCTTGGGACCCACTCCAAGGCTGGCTATCTTGTGTATTAATCTTTTGTGTGGGACTGTATCAAACGCCTTGCTAAAATCTAGGTAGGCCATGTCCACAGCCCCTCCCTGGTCTACTACTTTGGTCACCCAGTCAAATAAATCTATTAGATTCGTCTGACATGACCGTCCCATTGTGAATCCATGCTGCCTTGGGTCCTGTGCCCCACTGGCCTCTAGGTACTCAACAATTCTTTCCTTTCGAAGTGATTCCATCACTTTCCCTACCACTGAGGTCAAACTAACTGGTCTGTAGTTTCCTGCCTCTGTCCTGCTCCCACTTTTGTGAAGAGGAATCACATCTGCCCTCCTCCAGTCCTCGGGTACCAGCCCATCCTCCTATGATTTGTTAAAGAGAGTAGTCAGTGGTGTCACTAGTTCTACCCTTAGTTCTTTTAGAATTCTTGGGTGAATCCCATCAGGCCCCATTGCTTTGTCCACCTTCAATTTTATTAGTTCTTTCAGAACCCTTTCTTCTGTAAATGGACTGGTATTGACCCCCGTCTTCAGAGTGTTTCTCTTGTTTGGTTTAGGTAACTCCCTCGCCTCTCCCTTTGTGAATACTGAGCAGAAATTTTCATTCAGTATCCCTGCTTTTTCACTGTCACCCTCTACCCACATTCCCTCCCCTTTATTAAACTTCAGTATCCCTCCTTTGGTCTTTCTTCGCTCCCTAATGTACCTATAAAAGGTCTTATCCCCCTTCTTAACAGAATTGGCTATCCTTTCCTCGGTTTGGGCCTTTGCTATTCTGACTGCCTTCCCAGCCTCTTTCTGCTTTAACTGATAAAGTTCTCTGTCCTGCTCCTTCTGTGTTTCCTTAAATTTCCTGAATGCTGTCCTTTTCTCCTTAACCTTCCCTGCCACCTCTTTTGAGAACCATAGCGTTTTTTTCCTTTGTTGTATTTTATTGATTTGCTTTACACAAAGGCTTGTTGCCTCTGTGATGGCTGTTTTGATCACTCCCCATTGTTCCTCCATCCCTCCTTCTTGTCTATTTGCTAGTGCTTTTCTGAGGCACTCTCTCAAATACAATACAATACAGGTACAATAAAAAAGTGCAGTAAACCCAGGAAATGGCAGTCGACTGTAGCTGCAACATTCACTAGGTCCGATGTGCACAGGTCAACAGTGGGAAAAGAACTGAGGTAGACGTGGGGGACCACCCTCCTGTATAGCCTGTACTGACGTCAGATTACTGACGTCTACGGGGGGCAGTCCCCCATGGTAGACTGCTAGCTAGAAGTTTTCCGTGTGGTTCTACTGCCTGGTAGCATAGTCCTACCAGTGTGGCCTGCTGCAAGAGCCTTCTTTGAAGTAAGATATAATGTTCAAGAAAGTGCAATCAGAGGCGCTACCCAGAATGTGGTGCTCCCAGTATATAAAGTCCAGACACCAATAGACACCAACAGCAAACCAACAGTGGTACTTAACAGAACTGTGGCATATCGCTGAAAGAACTGCATCAGAGAGACCTCTCTGATGCAGTTCTTTTCAATGTGTGTGCCACAGTTTGCTGTTGGTGTAAGATATAATGATACTGAAAAGTATTTCAGTGGAAAGAAAACAAGTGACCATATAATGAATAGGATTCTTCTCTTGGCACAAGGCACGGAGGGCCCTGTGTGTCTGCATCCATAACTGAACTTCCACAGCCAGATGGACTCTTCCTTAGCACAGGGACTGACTGGTCCTGCTTGTCTATATCTGTAATTCCATGGAAGTGCAGGGCTCACAGGGCCCTCCACTTCTGCAGCCTCAAGGACAGTCCCACAGATTCTTGTCTTGGGGCCCTGCACATCTGCATCCATAGCTGCACTGCAGCCAGATGGACTCTTCCCTTGATGCAGGGCCCAGCTCACCTGCACATGTAGTTGCACAGATGTGTAGGGCCCACAGAAGATACATGGTTTCACAAGTCTGAAGTTTCAAAATTATATAGTTTTAAAATATCAGTTAAAAACTGTCCCATTTTCTGAGCATACTCAGTTCAAAAAATGAATGTTCTAAGGATAGCTGGATTTTTGGGTTCGTGAAAACCATGAAACAAAAATTGTTTTTGTCACTCAAAAATGTTTTTTAAATGAAAGTTTTTCACTTTTGAACATTTTCACTAATGTGAGAATCACTTTCATCAGAATCGCTTTCATGATACAGTAGTGAAACATATGAAAGTGAAAAATTCAGCAATGAAAAATACAAAAGTGAAAATAATGTTACTTACAAGTAGGGCTGTAAGTATTGCACGGTGGTCATGGATTTCACGATTGCCGTGAAATGTGCACACTGCCGTGAAATCAGTGAAACATTTTTTTTGTTCAATAAATGTTCACTAAATGCCATAAATAGGTGAGTGCTCTTAACATATTTATGAAGTAAATGTTTCAATAGCAATGAATCATCTTAGTACCTCTTCCTCTTCCTCAAACACATTCTCCAGAAAGCCTGTGCTTACCTCCCTTGAAGTTTTAAATTAAATTAAATTAAAACCAGCACTTCCAAAGCCAGGGACCCACACTACCCGCTCCAGCCATGGCAAACTGTTGAAAGACACAAGAAAGACTCAAACTAAATGGGGCAGGATTTAGTCAGTGTCCCTGAACTGCTTAGCACTGCTCTCACCATCGAAGAAAATGAAGTCTTAAAAGTGGAAATAGGAACTCCCGAGGCAAGGTCTCATAGATTCAATCCAACAATAGCAGCAGCCACTTAAGCCAAAGACCACAAATCTACACTACTCACTCCTACTGACGGTAACAGGAAAAGGTAACAGGAAACTGAAGCGGCTCCTCTAATTTCCTCTCCCCAGCTTCTCCACAACACTTTACTAGAATCCTCAGTAAAAATTAAAAATACTAACTCCTGTTGCTAACTCACTACCCTAACCCTATCTACAGCTTATGTCCTACTCCTTACTTCAACATGCGATCACAGAGTAATGAATTCTCTTAAATAAAATAAATAATAAAAATAGTTGAGAAACTTTTTTTTTTGGACTGTGAAATTCTGTGAAATTACTGGTCTTTGGTCATGCACGTGCTATGAAATTGGTTAATTTTTACCATGAAATAATTACAGCCCTACTTATAAGTATATTAGTTGGGAAAAACACAAGTAACCATAAAATGAAGAGGATTCTTCTCTTGGCACAGGGCCCAGTGGGAACAAAAGGAAAAACTGCACACTAGAGTTAGTCTGATTCTAACTCCAGAGTGCAGTCTTTTGTTTTGTTCCTGAGTTGTACAGGACTAGCTGGCTCCCACCTGCACTACCCACCCTCCCTGTGACATGCTACTTTTGCTTCCTACAGGGCCCAGTGAGCCCTGCGTGTCTGCATCCACAGCTGCAAGGAAGTGCAGGGCAGTGGGCCATGCACTTCTGCAGCTAGATGGACTATTCCCTTGATGCAGGGCCCAGCTGGCCCTGTTTGTCTGCATCTGTAATTGCATGGAAGTGCGGGGACCAGTAAGGTCAAAAAATAAAACAAATAAACAGCTTTCTGCTCAACATTAACAAATAAAGCAAATACACACTGCTATTTTCAGCAGTGTGACGAAATTGGACGAAAAACCGACTCTTCCTTTTTTCACTGTAAAAGATTCCTGGTACCTGGTTTAGTGACACTATAATTTCTTTGTTGTCTTTACTTATAATTGTTTTTGGGCTGTTGAAAATTTAAAACATAGTGGTGGTGTAATTCTGTGCTGTCTTTAATTGCTGCAAATTTTATCTTGGCTTGTCTGACTGCCCTGTAGTTGGGTGAAGGGTGTTAATTGTCCTGCCTCTGACCTCAGCTACGTGATAACTGGAGGTGGGGCTTAGTCAGAGTTGAAGTAGCAAGTAGAGTTCATTTTCTCAGAAGAAGCCAGAAGAGGAAGGAAGGAAACATATTCAATTCAGTGCTTTAGAGTAACTGGTAATTGCTATTTTTCTTTTAAACTTAGATTGAGGGCTTTTAGTGACACTATAATTTCTTTGTTGTCTTTACTTATAATTGTTTTTGGGCTGTTGAAAATTTAAAACATAGTGGTGGTGTAATTCTGTGCTGTCTTTAATTGCTGCAAATTTTATCTTGGCTTGTCTGACTGCCCTGTAGTTGGGTGAAGGTGTTAATTGTCTGGCCTCTGACCTCAGCTACGTGATAACTGGAGGTGGGGCTTAGTCAGAGTTGAAGTAGCAAGTAGAGTTCATTTTCTCAGAAGAAGCCAGAAGGGGAAGGAAGGAAACATATTCAATTCAGTGCTTTAGAGTAACTGGTAATTGCTATTTTTCTTTTAAACTTAGATTGAGGGCTTTTAGTGATACTATAATTTCTTTGTTGTCTTTACTTATAATTGTTTTTGGGCTGTTGAAAATTTAAAACATAGTGGTGGTGTAATTCTGTGCTGTCTTTAATTGCTGCAAATTTTCGCCCCCCTCCCTCCCCTTCCCCCAACTCTTAATTATATGCCCTGTTAAATCTGATTGACAGGAGCTAAACACAGGGTATAGTAAGGGGTGTGAAGTAGGAGGGGCATAAGGGGAAAGAAGCCCACCCTCAGCAAGACAAGTGTTTTGATTCATTTATTTATTTATTGTTTTTCTTTTTCTTAAAAAAAAAAAAAATTATCTGAGGATCAGTGGCAGGATTTTTAGGACAGTAAATTAATAAAAAGAGAACTAGGAGAGCTTCAGTAACAGACAAGTAGTGGAATTGCAGTATAATGTGGGGAGTGGTGCAATGCAGTGGCTGTGGGGCAGCCATATTCAGGCAGACCTTCTGGACACTGAGGTGCTGCCCTATCTGCATGCATCTCTCTGGACTGTGGGAGGAGGTAGCCAGACTCAGAGCGGAAGTAAACTGGGTCAGGAGTACCATCACCCCTATCCGGGACCACCCAGTCCAATGCAACTGCCTCAAAGGATGCTGAGAACGAGGAGCACTTGGATGACAGTGGGCTCAGGGAGGGTTAGAGCAGTCAGGCAGAGGCACATCCCAGATCCTATTCCACTCAAGAACTCATATGCCACACTGGCGAATGAGGACAACCAAATAGAGGTACCCAGAGAAGTGGAAGGAAAGGATGTGGAGGTTAGCCAGGGAGGTGACCTCAGCGGGGAAAGCAGTGGACCCCAGAGGAGGAGGAAGTGAATCCTGGTGAGGGACTCCATCATAAGAGGGATCCAGCTAGGAACACAGGAGGGGGAGGACAGGGAGGTGAGGTGCCTACCAGGTGCCACGGCATGGAGGGATGGAAGGATAATCCTGGGGATCACTGGGAAGGCAAGATGGGAGGGTGAGCTGGATGTCATTATCCACCTAGGTACTAATGACCTGGCAAATGGGGAGCCAAAGGAAGTTCAGGAAGAGTTTAGGAAACTGGGGAGGGGTCTCAAGCAAGTAGCTACTTCTGTCACTTTCTCAGAAGTACTATCTGTGAGAGGCAAGGGAGAGCATAGGAGTGCATGCACCAGGAACTTTAACTCATGGTTGAAGAACTGGTGCTGTGAAGAAGGGTTTGGATTCATTGGTGACTGGGGACCCACCTGGAGGGATGGAGGTTTGTTCAAGCCTCGACGCCTGCATCCATCCTGGAGGGAATCCAAGCATTCAATGATAAGTTTAAATGCTACATTGACAAGCATTTAAACTAGCAAAGGGGGGTGGCAGGCCAGCAAGGAGGGTACCTACTTGCTCACCCCCCACAGTTAGCAGTGGAACCAATGAACCAGACGAGTGGCTGTCTCTGCAAAGCAGTGTGCAAAAGATGGAGATTAGTGCCCAAGAGGTGGATAAGCAGAAAAGGGGCAAAATTCAGCAGAAGGGCAGACAGCAAGGAGAACCAGGGATAAATGACAAACAAGGAAGGGGCTAGAGTAGAACTGTGAAACAGTCTAGGGATGTCAAATCATGGAAAGCCATGTGTGCAAATGCCAGGAGCCTTAGCAACAAGATGGAAGATCTGGAGGCTGTCATGGTGCAGTCAGACCTGGACATTGTGGCCATCACTGAAACCTGGTGTAATGATAACCACGACTGGGAGATGGCCATACCTGGCTACAACATATTCAGAAGAGACAGAGCAGGCAGGAAGGGAGGAGGAGTGGCACTGTATGTGAAAATGACATAAGGGCCACAGAGATCCAGGAGGAACAAAATGGGGAGAGATACTGTGGGTTAAGCTGGAAAGGAAAATGGAGACAGCCATCCGAGGTGTGGTCTATAGACCACCAGCACAGGAGGAAGAAACAGATAGGGAGTTGATGCTAGCCATCCAAAGGATGGCAGACAAGGTGAGGTAGTACTGGTTGGAGACTTCAATATTCCAGACGTGGACTGGAGCATCCCAGCAGCAGCATCAACTAGAGCAGATTTATCCTGGACTCCTTCAGGGTGCCTTCCTCAAGCAACTGGTCATGGAACCAACTCAGCAGAAGGCAATACTGGACCTTGTGCTCACAAACAGAGACAGTGTGATGGGGTAACAGTGGGGGAGCACCTGGGAAACAGTGACTACCAGTCATTGTGGTTTGAAATCACAGTAAGAGCAGAACCAAACCACACAAAAACACGTATCCTGGATTTTAGGGGGGCAGACTTTGGGAAAATGGGGAGATACTTGAAAGAGGCATTAAGGGAATGGGACAGGAATCAGGGGTTGAGGAACAGGGCAGTATTTAAAATGGGATTACAAGAACAACAGAATTATGCATTAAGCAGGTTAGCAAGAGGAAAAGGAAGAGAAACCATTATGGTTTTCCAAAGAGGTAGCAAAGAAAGTGAAAGCCAAAAAGATTGCATTCAGGCAATAAAAAGACACAGGCAGAAGGGGATAGGGAGAAGTACCAGGAGAAGCAAAGGGAGGCAGGAGGTCAGTAAGGGAAGCCAAAGCTCAGACAGAAGAGCACATTGCAAAATCAGTGGGTAGAGGAGACAAAACCTTTTACAGGTACATAAGTGAAAAAAGAAAGACAAATGGAGGAATAGTGAGACTGAAGGGGGAGGATGGGGGCCACGTGGAGGATGACAACAGTAAAGCTGACATATTGAACAGGTATTTCTGCTCATTCTTTACTGAGGAAGAGGAGGGTAATGGGTCTGAAGGAGTACAAGGGGTGAGAATGGTGCAGAATGGACATAAGTCCCTTTACACGAGAAAGGGTCTTGAAGGAACTGGAAGTAATAAGAGTTGATAAGCAATGGGGCCAGATGGGGTGCACCCAGGTCCTAAAAGAACTAAGAGGTGGTGGCTGAACCTCTGGCTATCCTGTTTAGCTGATCACTGGAAACAGGGAGGTACCCAAAGACTGGAGGACAGCAGATGTAGTCCCCTTATACAAAAGTGGGAACAAAGAGGAAGCAGGGAACTACAGACCAGTCAGCCTCACCTCAGTGGTGGGGAAGATCATGGAAGCACTACTGAAGGAGATATTGGTAGAACATCTGGTTGTCAATGGACTACAGGACCCAAGGCAGCATGGTTTCACCAGGGGGAGGTCATGTCAGACCAACCTCGTTGAATTTTTTGACTGGGTGATCAGGGAGGTGGATCAGGGTAGGGCGGTGGACATGGCCTATCTGGACTTTGGCAAGGCCTTGACACTGTGCACATAGAAGACTATTACACAAACTGGGGAATATGGGTGTGGGCAGGACAGTAGTGTGGTGGGTAGGTAACTGGCTGGGTGGCAGGACACAGAGGGTGGTGGTAAATGGCTGTCACTCCACAGAGGGAAGAGGACCAGTGGGGTACCACAGGGATCAGTGCTGGGACCGGTCCTATTAAACATCTTCATCAGTGACATTGCAGGACCTAGAAGGCAGAATTTCACTGTTCGCTGATGACACAAAGCTCTGTAACAGAGTAGACACACCAGATGGTGTAAACAGAATGAGAAGCTCTGCAGAAACTTGAAGAATGGTCAGGGGTTTGCAGTTGAAATTCAATGCAAAGAAGTGCAAGATAATGCATATGGGGCACAAAAACCCTGGCACAATATATCAGTTGGGGGTGAGGATATAGCATGCACCAAGCAGGAAAGGGATCTTGGGGTTATCATCTCTGATGACCTCAAGGTAGGGAAACAGTGTGACAAGGCAGCAGGTAAAGCAAATAGGATGCTGGGATGTATAGGCAGGGGCATCACCAGCAGGAAAGGGAGGTCATAATTCCGCTATACAAGACACTAGTGAGGCCCCACCTGGAGTACAGTGTACAGTTCTGGAGACCATACCTATGTAAGGACATAGACAGGGTAGAGAAGGTTCAGAGGAGGGCAACAAAGATGGTGCATGGATTGCATCACAAGTCCTATGAAGACAGGTTGAAGGAACTGAACATGTACTCCCTGGAGGAGAGGAGGGAGAGAGGGGATATGATAGAGACATACAAGTATCTTACAGGGAGGAACAGGGTGCAGGAAAAGCTATTTTTAAGCGAAAAAGATGTTCCAGGACTAGAGGGCATGGGATGAAGTTGGAGGGAGGACGATTCAGAGGAAACATGAGAAAGAATTTCTTCACAGAACGGTGGTGGACAAGTGGACACCCTGCCAGAGGAAGTGGTGGGGACTGAAACAATCACGGGATTTAAGAATGCATGGGATAGACATAAAGGAATTCTGGAGGTCAGGGGTAAGGGGCAACAGACTTCTAGGAAAACAAACTGAACTTACAAGCTCAAATGGGCAGACTGGGTGGGCCATAGGCCCTTATCTGCCGACACTGTCTATGTATCTATGTATCTATGTACCTTCCAGTTTTATTTGGTGGTAACATTTTCTAGTTCCATCAAAATTTGAGTACTGTATTTTATAAATCTTTTAATTTAGTTTTTTCTCAACAAAAAATGATGGCCGCCACATTAGGCTTAGAAATAGCATTCCAGACTTGGCAGTGGTTACAATCAAGAAAATAAAATAAAAATTATGGTGTACAGCATCAGAGGTACCTATAAAAGTAGATTTGACAGGTATGCTAATATTTTTACTGACAGCAACTGAAACTAACTTTTTGGGAAACCATATTTTGTTGCACTGCTACTTTAACAAATAAAGCAAATAAACACCTCTCAGTTCAACATTAATTGGACATATTCATGTACAGTGGCTGATATAATTTGAAAGCTCATGCAAAGCTCTTTCAAATGAGGTACTGGGCTCATCTGGGGCTGGAAGTACTCCAGAGATATAGATGACTGAATGTGTTCAATACTAATACTACATTGTAGCCATCTGTAGAACATTGTGATGTAGTCGAGGAACAGGTTCTGCGGGACACAATGTGGTTAGGCACAATTTGTTCCTTGATGACACTACTATGTTTCTAAAAATGGCTCCAACACAGTAATAACATTGAACAGACTCAGTCATCTATATGTCAGCAATAAGCTATAAAGGGGCATTGGTTGTGCTCTTTTTTTTTAACTTTTTATTTATCACTTTTATAATGTTACAGCATATACTGTAGTATATAATGTACAGGAATTGAGGTACGCATTCCTCCACACTGACTGTACAGGAAATTCAATCAGGACAGTTATATAAGATTAAAAAGTCCATAAGGCTGTGCTCTCTTTACCACAAGCCCAGGAGTATAGTAAGGCATAAGGCAACAGGTCAAGTGTCTTTAGCCCCTGAGCTTTTCACAAACCGCACATGTGGGAAACGCAACAAGCGTGGTAATGTCAATGTATGTGTGTGTGGGGGGGGGGTTCAGGAAGTGGGCTGGGACCAGTACTTGGAGTTTACCTTTTTGTTTGCTTCTGTTTAGATGTCTGCATGTTTTGCATCTGAAATAAAGAAATATTTGGTGGTACAATTTTCTAATTCCACCAATATTTGAGTATTTTACAAATGTTTTAATTGATTTTTTTCTCAAGATAAAAGATGCCCACTACATTTTGTATAGAAATAGCATTGTAAACCTGGCAAGGGTTACGATTGAGAAAATAAAAAAAGACCTGTGTGCTGCATAGGAGGTACTTAGACAAGTACATTTCACAGGTATGCTAATATTTTTGTTAACTGTAGATAAAACTAGCAATTTTGGAAACTATTTTTTATTGCATTGCTGCTTTAAGGGTGTACAAACCAAGGAGAAGCGGCATCAGGTCCTGAGACACTTAAAAATCCTTGGTACCAGGATTGCCTTTCTCCAGGAAACTCATACAAAAACTTTACAGGGGAACTTATGGAGGAGGGAATGGGTAGGACAAGTATTCGCTACAGGGGACAGCCATTCTCATTCACAGGAATACCCCCTTCCTACTATATGAACAGATTAGAGGACACAAGGATTGCTACATCATTGTTAAACACACACTGGAAAGAAGGGATATAGTCCTTGCATCTGCATACGGCCCAAACAAAGATGATGCTTCCTTCTTTACATCTTTCCAAACAGAGTTGGCTTGCTTTACCACCACTCCTATGATTACTGCAGGGGATTAGAACCTATTGTAGGACTCCACCTTGGATAGAACAGGCTCCCTATGATCAGATCTATCGCACAGCCGAAGGGCATGCCATGAACGGCAGGATACACTGGGGCTGGCCGAACCCTGGAGGCTTTTACAGCCCAGTGCCAGAGTACACATTCACCTCATACTAGGACTTCATGCTAGGAAGCATAAAGAGCAAGGAGGCTGTGAGCCCATAAATGCTCCTATGTAATTTAATATTAGTAGTAGTTGATGGCATTCTCAGATAAAATATACGTGTCTAGTTTCTTTTTAAATTCTGGCCTGGTTTTACTTATAATATCAAGTGGCAAGAAATTCCATGTGTTAACCACCCTTGTTGTATAGAGAGATTTTCTTTTATTATATCTAAATTTGTTACTCATGATTTGTAGTGGATGTCCTCAAATTACTTTAATACTGGGTTTAAAAGAGATCCCTAATTTGGTCAAAAGGTACATATCTTGCATCACATTACACATGAACAGAAGGTCACCCCTTATATGCCCTGTTTCACTAAAAATACCATCAACAGCTTGATCTGGTTCAGTTTCAGTTGGTTACCATCTGTATCCCCCCCCCCCAATTGCCCCCAAAAAAGGGACTTCTAGTCTCAGTGAGCCTACCTGGTCAACAAAATCCAGTAAACAAATAAATAGTTTCCAAGTACATTAAATTCAGTGACTGTAAGCGTTCATCATCATTTTCTTTCTTCCAGTCCTTTTATGGACTTTGCATATTGTCTTTGTACCTTTTCTGCCTTATCCCTACCACATTTTTTGTAAAGGTACCACAGTTGTGATGCATATTCCATGTTGGGATGGACATAAGATCTATAAAGCGGGAGCTGTACATCTTTATTTCTTGATGTAATATTTCTTGTTATAGCCCATATTACCTTGTTGGTTTTGACCATGGCAGCATTAGTCTGGATTGAGGTCCCCAAATCATTAGACACTTGAATTCCAAAATCCCTTTCATTGTTATTTGCCTCGAAAGGGACTCTGCACGAAGTATGTGTACACATGGGGTTTTCTTTTCCTAGATGCATAATCCTGCACTTATCCATACTGAGCTACATTTCCTATTTGTTTATCTATGCTGTTATATGGTCAAGATCTTTTTGAATATTTTCAGTATTGGCCTGGTTTTTACATGGACACCTAGATTAGTATCATCTGCATATTTTGTAACCCAGCTAGTTGTTTTGTTGGTTAAGACAGAAATGAATACTTGAAACAGAAATGGGCCCAACACTGAGCCCTGGAGGATGCCGCTAGTGACTCTCCCCACTTCTGAGGTGTAACCAATAACAACAACCCTCTGATGTCTCTCATCCAGCCAATCTATAATCCAGTTTATCAAAAAGTTATTTGCCTTTGCAATTTGCATTTTTTTTTACATTAGGCCAGTGTGGAGTAAGGTCAAAGGCTTTATACTAAGATCCAAATATATAATGTCACAGGGAATGTTGTTATCCAAGGACTGACTTATTTTTTCATTAAAATATAACAGATTTGTTGTTGCAGCTCCTGCTCCTTGGGAAGCCATGCTGATCCAAATTCATTGTTCCTATTGTGGATACCAGCTTATCCTTAATAATGTTTTCTAATACCTTAGCTACCATGCTAGTTAAGCTAATTGGTCTGTAATTACTCACAGTATCTTTACAACCCGTTTTGCAGCTGCAGTGGGTGGAGCCCTGCAGCTGTCTTGAGATCAAATGATCAAAAAAGGACTCCCCAGATTCTGACCAAAGAACAATTTTGGAGTTGCACCACAGTCTCCTCCACGGACAGTCTCTTCTGCTGTATGTGAAATACTCCACTGTGTCCATTCATTGAAGCAGTCCCACAGTCACAACAGAGAAAGCAAAAGTCAAAGCCCATTCTCTCCCTCTCTCTGTATCCCTCCCGTGACCTGTCTCTGCATTCCGTAGCTGATACGGTTGCAGTCAAGCTCGTGGAGATCACAACAGAACACGACACAGTCTGCCATGTCCAAGATGGCCACCAAACTATATTGCGCATGTGTGACCACTTGTGCATGTGCAATGTAGTTTAGCAGTCATCTTTGACATGGTGGACTGTGCCATGTTCTGCAGTGACCTCTGCAAGCTTGGCTGTAGCCATAGCTATCAGCTCTGGCTAGAACTTATTGTGAATAGGGAACACATATGTCACGTTATACTCCTGAGGTACTTTCCCTGTATTTAGTGATTCTTCAAACAGTATCCTTAAAGGGAAGGTTGCAGACTCAAACATAATTTGCAGCATGTGTGCCAAAACCTTATCCGGTCCAGGAGATTAATTGATTTTCAGATTACTTATTTTGGCCTTGATTCTATCAATTGTAATTTTTATTGTTACTGTTGTTTATTTCTAGTTTATTAATTGATTGATGTTTTGGTCCCTAAACTCCACAAAAATAATTATTTAAAAATGGCTGCCATTTCAGAGTTGTGCTTTACTAGATCATCATTAAATGTTAACGATGCAACAGTGCTTTGGGATTTCTTTAATGAGTTTATATATGCATAGAAAGCTTCATAACTATCTTTCCTTGCATTATATGCAAGATTGTATTCAGTGCTGAGCTACTCTTTTTGCTTTTCTGATCTCTTTTTTCCCTTTTTTTTTGTGAAGTGTATCTCATATTGCCTTGTTGTCAGCTGGTAACACCTATAGAGTCTATTTTTCTTTTCTTTTTTTTTTTTTTGTGTAATATTTTTATTTGCTTTTTTCAACAAACTTCTACATACAATCAGATATACAACTTATTCTGCTACTGTCATCATACAATATGTAAATCATCCTTTCCACTTCACTCCACATCTTGCAATATGCAAATTTAAGCAGTTTAAACTAGGTTAAATAAACAGCTCCCCAGTAGCATAGTCCATTTTCATATTCATAAAACAAAAATTATTTTTCCCTGTAGTTCTCCCCTCCCCCTCACAAGTACTAATTTAATCATAAAGATTATTAAAAAAACTATTTACAAACATCCACATCCATTCAATTATTCATATACAAGCAATTAGTTAAAGTCTCTTATAAGTCACTCATTCATTACAGGTTGTAGGCACAATTTACTCTCCCCTTTCATGATACCACCCTCCTCATCAGGTCTATCCTCCCTACAATTCACATAGTGTTCTAATTATCCAACTTAGAGCTGGGAGTACAAATGCGAACATTTATTTCACTATTTTCCATCTTAAAACAACCTAGCTCAGAACCACTAGATCCTCCTGCGGCAAAGCCGAGAGAAGTGGGCCCCATGTGATTCCGAACATCTCTGCTCTCTCCTGAAACTGATAGGCCCTTCTCTCCATGGCCAGAGCAGACACTATCATTGCTTTCCAATGGTCAAGAGAGGGATTTTTTGCTGAAATCCAAGTATTCAGGATACATTGCCTGGCAATTGCCAAGGCCACCCTCAGCCACTTCCTATGCAAACTCCATTCCTCCTCCTCCTCCCACTCGATTCCAAATAGGAGCTCTATCGGATGAAGGGAAACCCTAGCCTCTGTCTTCCCATTCAAGAACTCTGCAATATCCTTTCAGAAGCCCTGTATCCGGGAACATTTCCAAAAGCAATGTATGTATGTACCCACCTCAGTTTTACATCGGGGACAAGTTTCTGGTATCTCTGGGCGGCTTTTATGGACCACTACCGGGGGTAAAAGCCTATGGACAAATTTATAGGCCGACCTTGTATCTATTTGATAATAACAAGGCCCAGGTGTGTTCCCAGCATCAGCTCCCAGTTTAACTCTGAGATCGAGATCTCCAGGTCCCTCTCCCATAATGCCCTACTACCTGAGCTTTCTTTTACCAGGGCCTCTCTAAAGATCCGAACTGCCCTACCGATCACCCCCTTAGGGTTGTACCGGGCTCTACAAACTGTCAATTCCTAACTTTGTTGAGGCATGGCCTGCATACCTGGTCCTCCCAGACTACGGGCAAAATCCCTAGCCTGCAGGAATCTAAATGTGTGGTTACCCAGAATTCCCCTCCTTTCCCCTAGTTCCTTTAGGGAGGAAATGTGCAGACCATCGTACAAATCCTTCACACAGTGTATACCTCTCTCATCCCATTCCACAAATCCTTGGTCCTCCAACCCAGGGAGAAAGAGAGGGTTACCACTCAGGGGAAGGAGCAATGTCTCCGCCTTACCATCACTTACCCTTGCCCTGATCTGTTCCCACCCCTCCAGGGTCCACATTACCAGCGGGCTGGGTTTTAATTGATGCTGATATGCCCTCCTACCTCCCTTCCTTAGATAGGCTGAAAGCCTACCCTTTGCCCCCTTCCCTTCCAAGGAGTCTATTTTTCTTATTTAATCACTTTTTAATTCTTTTGTTAAGCCACTTAGGTTTTTTTTTTTTTTTTTTTGGTTAGTGTATTTTTTCTAATTTGGAACATAAATGTGTTACTTAGTTTCAAGATAGCAGATTTTATGAGCTCCACATTTTCGCAACAGATTTGTTGGCTAAAACACGACCACAATCAATAATATTTAGTTTTTCCCTTTTTTTAGTAACGTCTCCTTTGCTATATAAATAATTTTCAGTACATCCTTATTGAACTGGTAACTCATAATTAATCTGAAAATTTATAGAGTTATGATCACTAAGGGTTAGGTACGAAATCCCAACTGTTTGTTTCCCAACATGAAAATTACCGACACTGTTTTCCCCGACAGGTATACTATACCAAGTGTTGCTATCCTGACTATTCAAGCGTCGGGCTACCTAACATAATTTAACAGCCTGCAATGCTGCACTTGATTCTGGCATGTCGGTTCTAAAAATACAGAACACGGATACACCCTAATCAGAGAATTACAGTATACACACATCAACATTGTATATAAAATTAGGAAAAGATAAATAGAACTTGACTGTATCTGCAATCTTTTTTTTGAATGTCCACTGATAATCCAATGGTTCAGTCGCACAGGCGAACGTTCTCTGCATCAGCAGTGCGTCTTTGTAGTTCATTAGTTTAGTAGTTTAGTAATCCAGGGGCATTTTTCATTAGTTCATTTATTTTAAAAAAATCTTAAAAATGTTGTAATCATTTTCTCATGCTGTGGTTGAGGAAGCAAACTTGCTTTGAGGTGACCATCTGACACACCACTACCGCAGCCATCGGGTACAGCTACTTAAGGTGGCGCTGTGAAGTGTGAGTAGCACTGTGAGTAGCTGAACTGACATTCTGAGCGAATACAGCAAACTACTGTTTGGGTAGCAGGTGAAGCACTGTGCTCATTTGTTTCTGGTTACTTTCACTAAATCAGGCAAAAAAGAAATATAGCTAAGACGCATGTCAGATTTTTTATTGTTGGGAAATTCAACAGTCATTCTAGCGGTAATCAGGCTAAAAAATGTTGGTCTAATGACCTGGTCGAGAATACGGTGTCGGGAATTTGTTTGTTGGGAAGTCAATGGTCGGGAAATGGTGTGGATCCCATCACTATAACATGGTGGAGGTCCAGTTCTACAATTTATTATACTAATCTAGTCAAAACTTAAAACGACATGCGTTCCTTTGGTGGGTTCTCTTACATGTTGTATTAATTGCATACTTTCACATGCTGCAAGAAATTTCTGACCTATGTTACTAGTAGCCGAATAAAGGTTACAATCTATCTCACCGATATTCATATCCCCCAATATAATTATGTCACCTAGTTCTCCTGCATTTTTGATCTCAGTAATAATATTATCAATAGTCTCAACAGTACATCCAAGGGGGTCTGCAAAATTACACCAATGATCAGTGGGCTAGCAAGGCGTCCAAATACCTTGATCCATATACTTTCGGTATTACTGATGCTTTTCTTAACTTTGCGAGACATAGCGAGTGTCTTAATTGTGCCATTACTGTAGACAGCAGCTCCTCCTCCTCCTCTTTTATGGTTTCTATTAAATGTCTAGAGGTTATATCCTTCTAGGTGTAATCCCCAGAGCTCTCCTTGGTCTGACCACTATGTTTCTGTGATATCAATTATATCACACTTATTGTAAATAAGAGCATGTAATTCCTTAATTTATTATTCATGCTTCTAGCTTTAATAATAGTCCATGCAATTCACTTATGATTGTATGCTTGCTACCCAAGGTTTTCAAAGTAAGTTTACATGGATTTTTCAGAGAAAAGGATGCATGAGAACAAGGGCTAATGTGATAAAGCTGGAAGGGGTAGAAACAGGGAAAATGTAAGGAAACACTTCTTCACACAAAGGGTGATGGATGCCTGGAAAAGTCTCCCTGGGAACAAAACCTGTAATGGGATTTAAGAAGGCATGGGATAGGTATAAGAGAACCTTAGAAGCAAGGAAAGGGGGGTAAAGCCAGAGATCAAGTAGGGTCTATAGTGTGACAGCAGGTAGGGAACATGAGCAGACTAAGTGGGCCAAGCAGTCCTTATCTACCGACAAATTCTATGTTTCTACATAAGTCCTTATGTTCCTCCTCTCTACCTCTTGCCATTTCCATAGTTTTCAGTGTACCTGCTCTTACTGCCATCCACATGACTGGTTACTGTACATAGATCATTACAAGTCTCAGTGGACATTTTACTAGGATTTAAGTTGTGAATCATGTTGTCAACAAAGTTTTACAGATTCTTGAGCTCATTAATTCTATCTAGTTCAATTCTTAAAGTAAGTACTTCCTCTCTCAAATCGGTCATTTTCCTACATTTGGGGCAATCACTAACCTGGTCCAGCTCACAACCTGTAGATGTCCTTAGATGTAAGTGGCTGCGGTTTTTACATAATAACCCAAAATCCCCATTTATCAGCTCAAGAAGAAATTAGCATGTGTGTATGATATTGTATTCCAAGTGTTAATTTATGTTTTATACCTTGTCGAAGTTCTGACTACCAGCCTCGCCTGGTGGAAGAGCCCAACAAAATCCAAACAATATATCTAGAAATACCAAATTAAACTACAATATTTAAAATCAAAATGCACATAGACTCTGGCCTTCTTCTCAACTTCCCCAGCTGATGCCGGCAGATGCTGCTTGCCTCTGCCCACGTTGCCTCCACTCGTGCTCAGCGCCACCCGCGAGGAGCTGAGCTTTTAAAGGCTGATGTGGAAGCAATGCACCCGGGGAGTGCTCATCAAAGCTTTCTCAGTACAAGGATTTAACCCTTAGGCTGCCAGAAGATTTAGAATGTATAGGTTTTTTAGGTCACATATGCCTGTTGACTGCAGCCTAAGGGTTAAAAATGCAATAAAACCATGCAACAGGTCAGCTAACCTGGCTAAGTAGCTGCCAGAGGCTCAGTGAAGTTATCAGCTCTGAGATTCAACCCAGAGTAGTTTCAGATCACTTCCCAGTACAACTCACCATACACTCGAGCAACCATATGGAGAGGGACAAGGGATGGCAAATAAATAACAATTTACTAAAAGCCCCACTACTTTGGCTAAAATCAAACAGTGTATCACACACTTTCATGGAGAACCAGCAATCAGCCACTACACAAGCCAATCTGTGGAGAGCCTTTTAGTACACTCTTAGAGGGGGAATGTGTCCACCTAGCTACCACCAGGAAGAAGAAAAGGTAGACAGATACAGCAATCTGCTACAGGAAATCAGAAAAGAGAAATCCAGCTAACTGCCTCCTCTCCAAGGAGAACTGGCTCCAACTTAACAAAATCAGGGCCAAATACAAAGAATTATTATGGGAACAGGCTGAACAAGCTATCTTCAGAGCCAAAGTAAGATATGTTGGGGGGGGGGAAGGCATGCAGGCTTCTGGCTATGAGCATAAGACAACAGGAAATTGCCAGGGTAACTAATGGTGTTAGACTAGTAACCAATGATCTCCTCCCCACAAAGCCCGAAGAAATAGCTCAGGCCTTTGGGGATTATTACACACAACTGTATGCACTAGAGCGCTTGGGCTTAACCAGTCAAATACAAAACTTCCTTACACAAGCTACCCTCCCCAAACTCCCACCTGACCAGGTGGCTAAACTGGGGGGGGGGCATTACGGAAGGGGAAGTACTTGCAGCCATAAAGAGGATGTCCTCCGATAAAGCTCCAGGGCCAAACATTTTCTCTTCAAACTTCTACAAAGCCCTGAGAGAAGAGCTGGCTCCCCACTTGACCACCCTATTCCAGAATGCCTTATCCAGCAAAACCCTTGACCACCAAATGCAGGAGATCCTCATCACGTTCATCCCCAAACCAGACAATGACCCAGAACTTCTTCCCCATTACAGGCTTATCTCCCTACTCAACTTAGATATTAAGATACTAGCAAAGGTTTTATCCACCAGAGAAAGCAATGTCCTGTCCACACTGGTAGATCCCAACCAGGTGTGCTTCATACAAGGAAGACTCTCTACTGACCACTTGAGGAATGTGTCTCACATCCTCTCCACGTCCAGGGATCTCACATCCCCTGTGTGCACATGGAGAAACTTTCTATAGAGTCTCCTGGGACTTCCTGCTCCAAACTCTCAAGGAATTTGGATTTCCTGATGATGTCCTTCTCTAGATACAATGATTGTGTACTCCCATCCCACCCTACTGCTAAGATTGTGTGTAATGGTGTACATTCTGAACAATTCTCTTGGAAACGACACAAGGCAGGGCTGTTCTCGCTCTCTTCATGTCTTTTCAACCTCTACCTTGTACCTTCTATCATGTCTCTCCTGGCCAATGAACACATTATGGGTATTCGGGTGGGAATCAAAATATACAAAATATCCATCTATGTGGATAACATCTTATTTCATCTGAACAGTTCATCCCCATAGTGCTGGATATCCTCAATAAATTCAGTTAGTTGGCAGGGTACCACTTAAACCTGGCAAAAACATAAAATTAAGCCCCTAAACCACCACACATATAAGGCTGATGTCATGTGATGGGGGGCCTGGTCCCCTGATAGAATATAATACCTGGGCATCATGGCTGCAGGGAACTCAAGGGTGATATTTGAAAAGAACCTAACCACTCTGCTCGAACAACTTTTGCAGTACTTACAAAGATGGACAGTCCTTCCCCTTCCCTATTAGCTGTGATAGATGTGATCAAAATAAATGTGCTTCCTCGTGTATTGTACCTCATTAGCATGCCAGTAAAAGCAATACTCTTTAAATGGATTTCCTTACTTCAAACTAAAACTACCAGTTTTCTATAGAACAGCCAAGCCCCAAGAAGGGAATATAAGAAACTCACCCCTAGTAAAACATAAGGAGGGCTCCAACTTCCTAACATGAGTTTATATTACATGGCAACCATAGCCAGCTAATTCTTCTGGTGGAGACAGGAGGATATAGGCCAACCAGCAAACTCCTACATGCCACAGTGACTGATAATGGAATGTGATCAATGCAGGATGGCAGGTGTCTCTCTCAGGGTCCTCCTCAATGTACCATTTAGCAAGCTCAGTGTAATGTTCAAGCCCATCTCATTGGTTGTTCAGTTAAAATATGTAGGCAACTCCACCAACTGCTAAAACTGAGACTGATATTTGACTCCTCTCAACCAATATGATGCAATCCCAACTCTACGATACAGTACAAAGTCCTTCCCCCCACCTTCCTGCAAAACATCACACTACTGTAGACTCGTTGGGTCACATCCTGGAGAACAACTCATTCGTCAGTTTTGATACACATAAAAGAAAATCTGGCCTGAACAACATTGATATATTTCAGGTACTCCAGCTCCAGCATGTGCTGGCTACAACCCTGGGCCCCTGACCCTGGCCTTTTGATTATTTACACATTTGGGATGAACTATCCTGCTTGACCACACAACGGCAGGCCAACTCCCTACTTTACAAAACTCTCTCCAATGTAGCTGCCTCCTAAACTACAGACCACTGCCACCACTGGCAGGGGGAGTTCCCAGAACTGACTGTCCCAGACACTTGACTGCAGATGTGGAAGGCATACATAAGTACCTCATGGCAGATGGTCTCAGACTCTCGTAATATAAGGTGGCACACAATATGTATAACACCCACAAACTGTTCCATATAAAACATCTGACCTCAGACCTCTATTAAGTGTCAGTCACACAATGGTACCCTCAAGCACTGTCTCGGGGACTGTCTCAAGACAAAACCTCTCTGGGACCCTATCCAATCAAAATGACCCACTCCTCAGACTGGAAACAGCCTTCTCTCCATGAATCTGCCTCCTGGGAGTGGAGTTCAACCATTTACTGTCACCCACAAGATATCACATCATGCTGACTGCCACCATTGCCAAAAACAAAACATCCTGGAACACTGGATGGATGGCACCACACCCTGTTATAGAGAATGGCACATGACTATCCTAGATACCTAAAGGATAAAAGAAATGACTGCAAGCCTCAAACACAGAACAGCATCTTATAGAAACACATGGGAAACCAAGATAGGAAACCTTTACTCTGCTACTCCTGCCAGAGTGACAGGCCACACTACCCACCCAATACAGACCCACAAATCAGTTGCCACTCTAGCGCATAACCTATCCTCCGTCCCTTCAGAATCTACCCACAGCTGATAGGCAGAATGTGTGTTTACTTCTGTAATAAATTCAGTAATGTGCTGTAACTGTATTACCCACCCTGACTCCTCCCTGAATGTTGATGGGGTTGTCAGGTTTGCACTCTCCCACATGTATCAGCATATGGCTATGGTTTTGTTGTATGTTGTGTTATTGTTGTTCTGTCTGCTGTTCTTAAACATCAATAAAGTTTACTTGTTTAAAAAATGGATCTATAGGCAACTTTTAAAAAACAAACACTCTAAAAAAGATTTAAAAGACCACAAAAATATATAAAATATTGCTAAACAATGTAAAATGGTCACTTCACAGATGGTTTCCACCTGTCAGTCATTTGTCATTCTACACATTCAATACATGGTGTATTTTTTTACCATGGAACACCAACATTCCAAATTCTGCAGTATTTCACTTGTAGAATGCTCCCACCTCTTCCCAAACACACACATGGAATGGTAACATGCATTATATTAATTCAAAATTCTGCCGAATTCTACTGGCACACACACACACACACACACACACACACACAGACACACACATATACACTCACACACACACATATGCCTTGAGTGGAAGCAGGACCTGAATTTCATCTGTTGCAGGGTAAGATGCAGGGAATTCTCTGGCAAACTGGCTAGGATAGACACGGGATGTATTATGGTTATTAAAAAAATCAGAAGAAATGGAAACTGAACAGTACTTGATTTTTTAAATTTGTTTATGTGTGTTAGGATGGGCTCAAGAGTGTAAAGAAAATTCAAATGTTTATTTATTTTGCTTACTTTAAAAGAGTTTTATTTTTAGGCCTAGTTGACAGTTTTTATATCGGATTAAAGATGGTAGCCCTGTTTGTGAAGACAACTAGGAATGAGGAAATGGGCTCATGAATTCTGTATGTGAGCTGCCAAAATTCCACGTTCTGCTGTCCAAAGGTGTTCAAACCCATGCAGTTGTAGAAAATTAAAGGGGACAAGACATGATTTCTAACTGGCAGCTATTTATAATGTTCATTTCTTCAGAAATTATGTTCATACATACCAAAAATGATCTATGTTTAATTGTGCCTGAACACAAAGTGATGTGAAAAACTGTATTTTCTATTGTTTTGTTTTTATGGACAGCATTCTGTTACAGTTCTCCTGATGGAACCACTAAGTTGGAGTTTTGACTATGTCATGGGTTGAATACAGAGCTCTAAGCATTGTTCTGATAGGACAACAGCTCATGCTTAACATTCTTTACATAAACTGTGACATAGTAAAAATGCCAAATTAGTGGTTCCATAAAGAGAACTGCGCATAATGATGTCGGTAAAAAGGTAACAATTGAAAGCACATCAGTGTTTATTCAGGTACTCTTAAAATGGATCACTTGGGGGGGTGACTTTCATTCCTGTAAGCAGAAACTTTACTAACTCCGACTAATTAGCACACATTATCTGAGCCCTTTAAGACATAGGTCTTAGAACTTATTTAGCCAAATAAGAAGCAGGGAATTTTCAACTCATTTTATCACTCTGGATTGTTTCTAGCTACTGATGAGCACAATACCTCATTTAAAAGAGTTTTTCATGGGCTTTCAAACTAAGATGGCCACTGGGCATGAATGCGTTCCTTTAACAAATAATGAAAAAAAAAATCAGATTGCTTAACATTAATAAAGCAACACAACTCTTCTTAATGAACAAATAAAGCAACTCAACATCACTCTGTACAACATTAACAAACAAAGCAACTAAACACCACTTTGCTCAACATTAACAAATAAAGCAACTAAACCCCACTCTGCTGAACATTAACAAATAAAGCAACTAAACACCACTCTGCTCAACATTAATAAATAAAGCAACTAAACACCACTCTATTCAATATTAACAAATAAAGCAACTAAACACCACTCTGCTCAACATTAACAAATAAAGCAACTAAACACCACTCTGCTCAACATTAACAAATAAAGCAACGAAACGCCACTCTGTTCAACGTTAACAAATAAAGCAACTAAACCTCACTCTGTTCAATGTTAACAAATAAAGCAACTAAACCTCATTCTGTTCAACGTTAACAAATAAAGCAACTAAACCTCACTCTGTTAAACATTAACAAATAAAGCAACTAAACCCCACACTGTTCAACGTTAACAAATAAAGCAATTAAACCCAATCTGTTCAATGTTAACAAATAAAGCAACTAAACTCCACTATGCTCAATGTTAACAAATAAAGCAACTAAACATCACTCTGTTCAATGTTAACAAATAAAGCAACTACAGTAAACCCAATCTGTTCAATGTTAACAAATAAAGCAACTAACATCACTCTGTTCAATGTTAACAAATAAAGCAACTAAACCCCACTCTGCTCAACATTAACAAAGAAAGGAACTAAACACCACTCTGTACAACGTTAACAAAGAAACTAACTAAACATCGCTCTGTACAACATTAACAAAGGAAGGAACTAAACACCACTCTGTAAAAAATTAACAAATAAAGCAACTAAACCACACTCTATAAAACAATAACAAACAAAGCAACTAAACCCCACTCTGTTCAACATTAAATAAAGCAACTGAACCCCACTCTGTTCAACGTTAACAAATAAAGTAACTAACAGCACTCTGTTCAATGTTAACAAATAAAGCAACTAAACACCACTCCGCTCAACATTAAGAAAGGAACTAAACACCACTCTGTTTAACATTAAGAAATAAAGCAACTAATATCTACTCTGCTCAATGTTAAATAAAGCAACTAAATCCCACTCTGCTTAGAGTTATCAAATAAAGCAACTAAATCACACTTTGCCGAGCTTTAACCCAGAAAGCAACTTAACACCACTCTGCTCAGTTTTAACATAAAAAGCCACTAAACACCACTCTGCTCAACATTAACAAGTAACACAACTACTGTCAACACCACTCTGCTCAATGTTAACAAATAAAGCAACTAAATCCCACTCTGCTCAATGTTAACAAGTAAAGAAATTAAACCTCACTCTCTCAATGTTAACAAGCAAAGCAACTAAATGCCAATCTGCTCAATGTTAACAAATAAAGCAACTAAACACCACTTAACAAACAAATAAAGTAACTAAACACCACTTAACGAACAAATAAAGCAACTAAGCACCATTCTGCTCAATGTTAACAAATAAAGCAACTAAACACCACTTAATGAACAAATAAAGTAACTAAACACCACTTAACAGACAAATAAAGCAACTAAACATCACTCTGCTCAATGTTAAAAAATAAAGCAACTAACATCACTCTGCTCAGTGTTAATGAATAACAAAACTATGGTCACTACCACTCTGCTCAATGTTAACAAAGAAAGCAACTAAACCCCACTCTGTCCAACGTTAACAAAGTAACAAAACATTACTCTGGTCAATGTTAACAAATAACACAATTACTGTCAACACCACTCTGCCCAACATTAACAAATAAAGCAACTACTGTAAACACCACTCTGCTCGATGGTAACAAGTATAGAACTCAACACCACTCTCCTTACCATTAACAAATGAAGCAGCTAAACACCACCCTAATCAAAGTTAACAAATAAAGCAACTAAACCTCACTCTGCTCAGCGTTAACAAATAAAGCAACTAAACACCACTTAATGAACAAATAAAGCAACTAATCACCACTCTGCTCAATGTTAACAAATAAGGCAACTAACAGCAATCTGCACAAAGTTAACAAATAAAGCAACTAAACACCACTCTGTGCAACATTAACAAATAACACAACCACTGTCAAGACCACTTTGCTCATTGTTAACAAATAAAGCAACTAAACACCACTCTGCTCAATGTTAACAAATAAAGCAACTAAACACTACTCTGCTCAACATCAACAAATAACACAACTACTGTCAACACCACTTTGCTCAATGTTAACAAATAAAGCAATTAAACACCACTCTGTGCAACATTAACAAATAAAGCAACTAACATCACTCTCTTCAATGTTAACAAATAAAGCAATTAAGCACCACTCTGTGCAATGTTAACAAATAAAGCAACTAACACCACTCTGTGTAATGTTAACAAATAAAGCAACTAAACATCACTCTGCTCAGCGTTAACAAAAAAGCAACTAACACCACTCTGCTCAATGTTAACAAATAACGCAAATAAGCACCACTCTGCACATTAACAAATAACATAACTAGTGTCAACACCACTCTGCTTGATGTTAACAAAATAAAGCAACTAAACATCACTCTGTGCAATGTTAACAAATAAAGCAACTAAATGTCATTCTGCTCAATGTTATCAAATAAAGCAACTAAACCTCACTCTGTTCAATGTTAACAAATAAAGCAACAAAACACTACTCTGCACAACGTTAACAAGTTAAGCAATAAACGCCACTCTGCTCAACATTAACAAATAAAGCAACTAACACCACTCCGAACGTTTACAAATAAAGAAACTAAACACCACTCTGCTCAGCGTTAACAAATAAAGCAATTAAACCTCACTCTGCTCAGCGTTAAGAAATAAAGCAACTAAACCTAACTCTGCTCAGCATTAACGAATGAAGCAACTAAACACCACTTAAACAAATAAAGCAACTAAACACCACTGTGCACAACGTTAACAAATAAAGCAACTAAACGCCATTCTGCTCAATGTTAACAAATAAAGCAACTAACATCACTCTGCTCAACATTAACGAATAACAAAACTACTGTCACTACCACTCTGCTCAATGATGACAAAGAAAGCAAATAAACCCCACTCTGTTCAATGTTAACAAATAAAGCAGCAAAACATTACTCTGCTCAATGTTAACAAATAACACAACTACTGTCAACACCACTCTGCACAACATTATCAAATAAAGCAACTACTGTAAACACCACTCTGATGATGATACCAAGTACAGAACTCAACACCACTCTCCTTACCATTAACAAATGGAGCAGCTAAACACCACCCTAATCAAAGATAACAAATAAAGCAACTAAACCTCACTCTGCTCAGTGTTAACAAAATAAAGCAACTAAACGCCACTTAATGAACAAATAAAGCAACTTAACACCACTCTACTCAAAGTTAACAAATAAAGCAACTAAACACTACTCTGTGCAACATTAACAATTAACACAACCACCATCAAGACCACTTTGCTCATTGTTAACAAATAAAACAACTAAACACCACTCTGCACAACATTAACAAATATAGCAACTAAACACTACTCTGCTCAATGTTAACAAATAACTCAACTACTGTCAACAGCACTTTGTTCAATGTTAATAAATAAAGCAATTAAACACCACTCTGTGCAATGTTAACAAAGAAAGCAACTAACACCACTCTGTGTAATGTTAACACATAAAGCAACTAAACACCACTCTGCTCAGCATTAACAAAAAAAGCAACTAACACCACTCTGCTCAATGTTAACAAATAAAGCAACTAAGCACCACTCTGCACATTAACAAATAACACAACTAGTATCAATACCACTCTGCTCGATGTTAACAAAATAAAACAACTAAACACCACTCTGTGCAATGTTAAAAAATAAAGCAACTAAATGCCATTCTGTTCAATGTTAAGAAATAAAGCAACTAAACCTCACTCTGCTCAATGTTAACAAATAAAGCAATAAAACACTACTCTGAGCAACATTAACAAATTAAGCAACTAAACACCACTCTATTCAACATTAACAAATAAAGCAACTAACACCCCTCTGCACAATGTTTACAAATAAAGCAACTAAACACCGCTCTGCTCAGCATTAACAAATAAAACAAATAAACCTCACTCTGCTGAACATTAACAAATAAAGCAACTAAACATCACTTAATGAACAAATTAAACAACTAAACGTCACTCTGCTCAGTGTTAACAAATAAAGCAATAAACATTACTCTGCTCAATGTTAACAAATAAAACAATTAAACCTCATTCTGCTCAGCATTAACAAATAAAGCAGCTAACATCACTCGGCTCAATGTTAACAAATAAAGCAACTAAACCTCACTCTGTTCAGCATTAACTGCCGTATTGTGTGGGATTTCCAATCATAAAAAATGCTTAAAAAGCATTTGCCATTTTATTGTAACTCAGAAATAATATGGTGAAATACAGAAAATAAAGGTTAGTAGATTGTTAGCATTTTTCAACTTAGCCTGGCGTGGCTCCAGCCTTCCTGCTGAACACCCTGAAGGTCTTACACCTTCCCATGCCTGTCAGCAACTGACCACCCTATCTAAAAAAAAACTAGCCCCTAGTGGCAGACTTAAATACATTTGTAAGAGTGACATCGCCATCAGGTGACCATGTAATTGTCTGTCACCCTGTAATTTCTTCTTTTATACATTACTAAAGTCCCGTTACAATCTATTTGTTGTGGACTAACAGACTGCATCATGACATATAACATTCTCTAGACATATATTACTTAAAAGTTTGCTAACTTCTTAATTAGGATCTGTGTCCTCATAATGGGGTTAAGCCCCTCCCTTGCACAGTGACCTCACATCTTCGGATTATTATAAATACCTACATTAGGGGCCGCTGCTGCCCTATAGTGCTCAGTTCCACAGGAGGCTTCCCCTTGAAACAGCAGAGTCCACACTTGTTTGTGAACTAGGGCCCTTGGAAAAAGTTGTTACCTTGGGGCTCCTTCCAGTCACTAGATACCCACTTATTGAGCAGGGTAAGTTCCTATTTATACAACATGATAATATGCTGATAAGATATAGTAGCTTGTATTAGTTTGGCTGGGTGTGTTCTGTTGCAGTTTTGCCCCAGTTACTATTATACATTTACCAGACTGAGAGTACCAGCTCTATAACATCCAATATAGCACCACAGGTAATGGAACCTTTATATACAGATAAAGCAGCATTGTGTAGCCCTGCTGCAGTTTCTGGGATAGCAAGGGGAATGGAAGAATGAGGGCGCGCTCCTCTTCTCCCTTCTCCTGCTAAGTCAGTAACTGCAGAATGCACACTTTACTATTGTTTATTTTCTCCCATTTTGTGTGACTATTATCTTTTTCATATTCTCTCACATGACAACAAACTCTCTTGCCTTCTCCCTGGGCAGACATTTTCTAAGTTCAGAAGCTCCTAATTTTTAAAGAGCACTTTACCTAGTTCTCTTCCTTTACCAGGGGGTTGGGGTAAACCTAAGACGGGGTTATCCTGTCATATTAACAAATAAAGTAACTAAACCTCACTCTGCTCAGCGTTAGCAAATAAAGCAACTAAACCTCATTCTGCTCAATGTTGAGAAATAAAGCAACTAAACCTCACTCTGCTCAATGTTAACAAATAAAGCAACTAAACCTCATTCTGCTCAATGTTAACAAATAAAGCAATTAAACCTCACTCAGCTCAATGTTATCAAATAAAGCAACCAAACCTCATTCTGCTCAGCATTAAATAAAGCAACTAAACGCCACCCTGCTAGATGTTAATAAACAAAACACCACTCTGCTCAATGTTAAGAAATAAAGCAACTAAACCTCACTCTGTTCAATGTTAAGAAATAAAGCAACTAAACCTCACTCTGCTCAATGTTAAGAAATAAAGCGACTAAACCTCATTTTGTTCAACGTTAAATAAAGCAACTAAACCTCACTCTGCTCAATGTTAACAAATAAAGCAACTAAACCTCACTCTGCTCAATGTTAACAAATAAAACTAACACCACTCTGCTCAAAGTTAAGAAATAAAGCAACTAAACCTCATTCTGCTCAATGTTAACAAATAAAGCAATTAAACCTCACTCTGCTCAATGTTAACAAATAAAGCAACTAAACCTCACTTTGCTTGCTCAGCATTAACAAAATAAAGCAACTGACATCATTGTTAACAAATAAAACAACTAAACCTCATTCTGCTCAGCGTTAACAAATAAAGCAACTAAACCTCATTCTGTTCAACGTTAAATAAAGCAACTAAATGCCACTCTGCTCAATGGTTAACAAATAAAGCAACCAAACATCACTTAAACACATAAAGCCACTAAACACCACTCTGCTCAATGTTAACAAATAAAACTAAAACCACTCTGCTCAATGTTAAGAAATAAAGCAACTAAACCTCACTCTGCTCAATGTTAACAAATAAAACTAAAACCACTCTGCTCAATGTTAAGAAATAAAGCAACTAAACCTCACTCTGCTCAATGTTAACAAATAAAACTAACACCACTCTGCTCACTGTTAAGAAATAAAGCAACTAACATCACTCTGCTCAACGTTAATGAATAACAAAACTACTGTCACAACCACTCTGCTCAATGTTAAGAGATAAAGCAACTAAACCTCACTCTGCTCAATGTTAACAAATAAAACTAACACCACTCTGCTCAATGTTAAGAAATAAAGCTAACACTACTCTGCTCAATGTTAACAAATAAAAAATAAACACCACTCTGCTCAATGTTAGCAAATAAGGCAACTAAAGACCACTCTACTAAACATTAACAAAAGAAAGCAAGTCATCCCCACTCTGCTTAACATTACCAAATAAAGCAACTCAATGCTACTCTGAACAACATGTAGTGTATGTGCATGGTTGTAGCTGCACATGCATGTGTATGGTTGCATACAGGATTCTGATTTGTGGTCCTCCTGTGAAAGGAGGAGGAGGAGACAACATATTCTCTTCTTTATTTTTTTTGTTTTATTTATTTCAATCTAGGATTACAATACCTTTGAGCCGAGGCTCTTTTACAAAGGTTCCACGTCAGCATGTGCAACAGTCATCGTTGTTAGTTACAAACATATAGTCATTGACTTACAGACATGTAATAACCAGTACAAAGACTTGAGCTATGAGCAAGGCCCCTGGAATTCTGCAGTTCTGTGGTTGCAGAATTTGCTGCAGGGCACATCATCTACAGAATATACATAGTGCACGCCAGAATTCATTGTTTTGGTGAATTTTCATATAAATATACTGTTTTCCATAGGCGTCAGGCTTTCTTTCCCACCTCGTTTATCCTGAAGCCCTCCTCTATGCTCAGCATATGATGTCATTGATGACATCACCTCATATTTAGCCAATGACAGGATTGCATTCTGCCAGAGAAATGAATAAATCATGCCGAGAAATCAGAAAATGCTGCCATAGAGATCAAGGAGCCCTGTGCCATGAAATCAGAAAATTCTTCCACTTTCTCAGAACACTAGGGGCCCTGGCTATGAGCAAGACAAGGGAAGGGGTGGGTGGGGAGGGAGTGAGGGTAGGAGATCGAGGGGGAGGAGGTGCAGGGGGTAAGGGGGAGTACGGGAGGTGGTTGGGGTGGGGGCAGGAGTGGAGATATTGGGGGAGGTGGGTGAGGGTGGGAGACAATGCAACCAGGGGGCCTTGTCGAGGGAATATTACAGGTAAGGTGCTAGGGGTGCAAAGACTGATTGTAAGTGCTGGGTGCTGGGGCATGTGCAGCTGGAATGGTGGAAATGTTAAGATGGGCAATCACAGGATACAAGCAGTGAGAGGTGCAGCTTGGACTTGAAGAGGCCAAGTGTTGGAGCAGTCACTATGTCACTGCCATGAGAGTTGAGCCAGTTGGATGCCCGATAGGTGAATGATCTTTGTCCTTGGGTCGTGCAACATCGTGGGATATGTAGTAGATGGGAACTGGATCTCCTTGTAGTGATGTTCCTATGTCTAGGCTTAAGGAGAGCACAGATGCCAGGTGGGGCAAGCCCCATTATAATTTTCTTGGCCATGATGCACGTTTGGTATTTTATGCGTTTGTCCAGTTGAAGCCATCCAGATTGGGAATAAAGGTCACATGTGTGGGTATGGAGATGTGAGCCGGTGATGAGATGACAGGCCTTATTCAGGGAGGTCACAATACATTTGAGAGCAGTGGTAGTTGCAGACCCATATATGATAAGACCATAATCTATGATGCTGACGATGGAGCTTTGGACGGCCACTGACAGTGCTTCTGGGGTTAGGTGTTTCCTGTGCCAGAATAATATGTCTAACCTTGCACTGGCAGACTTTGCAACATTCCCCTGATATGGACAGTGTATGAGAGGTGGGGATCAAGGTTGATGCTGAGGTACCTGAATGATTGTGTTTGCTCTAGGATGGCTCCTTGTTTGGTTGCAATGGAGAGGTGGAGTTGTTTGTTTTTGTTGTGAGGGCTGCAGAAGACCATAGACTTGTTTTTTTTCTGATTGAGAAACAGTTTATGATTTAGGAACCAGGATTCGATGGAGGAGAATGCCCGCTGAAATTTATTTTGTAATTGGATTGGATCAGGGTCCGAGGTAAGGATCACAGTATTGTCGGCGTAGAGAATTATTTTTTCTAGGCAGCTGTCCGGTAGTGAGTTTAAGAATAGGCTGAAGAGGAGGGGTCCCAGAATGGAGCCCTGAGGGACTCTCGAGCGGACCGGTCTAGGGTCCAAGAGTGTATCAGCGATTCTTACTGTTTGGGACCATTCTTCAAGGTAGCTCTTAAACCAGTCAATGGAGTCGGTTGGCTGCCCAGTGTTCTGAAGCTGGACAAGCAGGAGGTGGTGATTGACAGTGTCGAAGACTTTAGTTAAGTCAATGTAGATTAAGCCTAGTAGTTCACTGGAGTCAAGTGCGTTGTGGATTGCACCGGTGAATTCAAGTAGGGCTGTGGAGGTGCTGTGACCTTTGCGGAATCCGTGTTGTTGCTTGCACAGGATGTTGTACATATCCAGCTATTCTGTGAGCAGGTCTGAGACGACGTGTTCTAGTGCCTTGGAGAGTGGGGGTAGTAGGAAGATAGGTCTGTAGTTATCATGGGCAGTTTTGTCACCACTTTTATGGACTGGGGTGACAGTGGCAGATTTCCACCTGTCTGGGAACTGGCTAAGGCTGAGGGAGAGGTTGAAAATTCTAGTCAGAGGACTAAGCACTTCATCAAGTGTAAGAGACAGGATTTTGAGATTGAGGGAGTCATTACTGAATCTTGATTTACCTAGGGCTTTGGTAACATATTCGCATACTTGGTGAGCCTTGACTGCTTTGAAGTAGAAGTGGGGGGAGCTGGTGGGAGTAGTGTTCATTGCAGACAGAGGGGCTTCACCATCTTTGAAGTAGTCCTGGGGTAGGACAGTACTGAGGTCAGTAAAGGCTTTGTTAAAGGTATTCACAATGGTTTTTGGGTTGAGGGTTGTGGTTCCATTGATGTTGAGTATTGATGGGGGGGTTTTGGGTGGATTCCCGGTGAGTTCCTTTATGTTCTTCCAGAATTCCCGACCATTGCCCCAGGAGTTTGTGAGGTCATGCTTATAGTAGGCAGACTTCATTTGCTGGATGGTTTTGGTGTAGTCATTGTGGGCACGTTTGTAGTTTTGGATGTCGTTTTGCCTTCCAGAGTTTCTGGCCAGCTGCCATAGGTGGTCTCTTGTTTTTAGCATCCTGAGGAGGTCACCTGTGAGCCAAGGGTTACTGAGTGATTTGACTTTGCGTTTCTTAATAGGAGCATATGTGTCACAGGCCACAGTGAAGATGTTTATGAAGTGGTCAAGGGCAGTGTTTACTTTTGTTGCATTGAAGATAGAGGACCAGTCTTGATGAAGGAGGTGAGATTTGAGTCAAGGAAGGTGACCACAGGGTAGAACCCTGCTGGTGATAGTTTTTGGTGGTTGCTTGATGAATTTATTTGACCAGGTGCAGCTAACAGGGGAGTGGTCACTGAGAGAGTCAGGGAGGACATTAGTGTTAGATATCTGCGATGGTTGACTGGTAAGGATCCAGTCCAAGAGTGTGCTGGTGCCGGTCCTGTAATTTTTCCTGGTTGGTGAGTCAACCATTTGTGTGAGGTCCGCCGCAGCAACGGTATCCCTGTGTGCACCAGCATCGGCCGCAGGCCAGTTGATGTTGAAGTCGCCTAGGAGGATGAATTCGGTGTCTGGTGGGAGTGACTTTACAAAGTCAAGAACAGCTGTTAGACCAGTTCTCTGTTCTTTGGGAGGGATGTAGATGGTGGCAACAGAGAGGGTTTTGTTTTGGGCTCTGAGGAGGATTCTCACTGGCAGTATCTGAGCAGTTGTGGGTTGGAGTGAGGTAATGATGTGGTGCCCCTGTATGGAGTCTTTTAGGTAGAGAGCGCAGCCCCCGCCTCTTTTGGAGAGGCGATCCAGCCTAAAGATGTTGTAGCCAGGAAGGCTGATTGCATGGTCCGTTACTGATGGTGTGAGCCAGGTTTCGACAACTGCCAGGATGTCAGGGCAGTGTTGGCTGGTGAAGGCCTGTAGGGCATCCATTTTAGGAAGGAGGCTGCAGATGTTGATTGATATGAATGAGAGGGCACCTGAAGGCTTGCTCAGATTAGTGGCTTTAGAGCAGAATGGGCCAGGGTTTGGGTGTACATTGCCTGACAGCATTAGGAGGAGGAGGGCTAGCCTCAAGGAGCTGCAGCATATTTCTTTAAGGGAATGCTTTCATTTGCTAGCATCTCGGGAAATTGCTGAGCATCGACAACAGTGGGTGATGGTAAGCATAGACGGGGGGACCAGAGTGGAGGGCTAGGACCAGTGTGGGTGTAGGACAATTTCATAGTGGTAGGATGGACCCTGGGCAAGGGGCAGTGACCAGTGTGTAGCGTGCCTATGTGGAGGAAGGATGTAGGAATGTGGAAGCTGTGGGGGAGGGAGGGAGGGAAAGCAGGCTTTGGGGCATGCAGTAGGGAGGAAGACAGGCAAGAAGAAATAGAATAGGGTGAGAGCGGTGGAGGCGCATGATTAAGGTAGGATTCGGGGTTGGCGGAGGGAGGGGGTTAAGATAGGCTGGCAGGGCTAGGAGAAGGGGGCGAAGAGCAGTAGCTGGATCAGTGGGAAGTGAGGATACAGCCAGGAAGGCCAGGCAGCCAGGGAGTGGGAGGTGGCGACTAAAAGATGGGAGGGCAGTCCCAAAACAGATACCCAATGGAGCACAAGTGGGGGGGTGGAGCTACCAGGGGACATGGAGGAAGGTCTATAAAGTTAAGGTCGGGGGAGGGGCGGTATTAAAATTCTGCGTTTGCCATAGAAATGAATGGCACAGCAGCCCAGAGCAAACAAAGTTTTAGCTGGCTCAAGAGCCAATCGAGCAGGAGGCAAGACAGCATCCAATCAGGGTGTGGTACCAGATACCGTGGGGCCAATGGCGTGGCCTCTGTAAGGTCCCTGGGTGGTTCAGGAAGTTTACCCGTTCGGGAGAGGATCTCGCGGCAGGAAGGAAGGATATAGCAAGTAAAGCAACTGTGTCTTTCAGAGAGTAGACTTTTTTTTAATGAAAGAACAAGAATCTCTAGCAGGTCTGTATAACCTGCCAATGGAAAACTAGCCAAAAAAAAAAACTTCTATTAGACACTTGAAATGTGCTTAGTTCTATCTAAAATCTATTTGTAAAAAGCGCCAGGTGGCAAAAGCAGGGGAAAAGTCCTGGCCAATCAGAGTGGGTTTACTGGAAGCGTCCGTGTTCTGATTGGCTGTGCTGTCGCCGTACCTTCCAAGGAGCTGCAGGCGGGCATCCTGGTCCCGGTCAGTGGCTGGCTGGGTGTCCACCGACCGTGGGGGAGCTGAAGCAGCCCAGTTCAAGGGCAGGCAGCTGGAGAGAAGAAAAAATATCAGGGTTTAAATAGCATAGAGGTAGGATAGGTTTTGATTGAGCAGTTTAGCAAGACAAAGGAGAGTTAGACTTTTCGGCACCAAGGCAGAGCGCTTGGATGGGGGGGTGCAGGAGCAAGGAAACAGAAGAGCTGTAAGCACTTTAAAACAGTAGTAGAAATTAGTAGAAATTACAATCCTGCTAATACAGTTGAAAAACTTCTATTAGACATTTGAAATGTGCTAACATCACTCTGCTCAATGTGCTTAGTTCTATCTAAAATCTATCTGTAAAAAGCGCCAGGTGGCAAAAGCAGAGGAAAAGTCCTGGCTAATCAGAGCATGTTTGCTGGAAGCACCCGTGTTCCGCTTGGCTACGCTGTCGCCGTACCTTCCAAGGAGCTGCAGGCGGGCGTCCTGGTCTCGGTCAGTGGCTGGCTGGGTGCCGGCCAACCATGGGGGAGCTGAAGCAGCCCTGTTCAAGGGCAGGCAGCTTCCAAGGAGCTGCAGGCGGGCGTCCTGGTCTCATCTTTATGAAGTCAGGATGAAGAAGCTGGGTGGGAAAACATGGATAGAGTATTGGGAAGTTGGCAGTTCAGTAACATGGAAGGTCTGAAGTCTAGTCAGTGGTTCAGTAGTGTGTAGGGAGCAGTGTGTAGGCAGCAGTCAAAGTCAGGAGGGTTAGAGTGAGGGAAATTGGCTTAGACTCATTGTTACTTGAAGTAGCATGGAGAAGGTAGTGGTATCTGGAAGATGTGGAGCATCAAGGGACATTCCACTTTGGTGAAAGGCAGCACTTTGGTGAGAGGCAAGGGGAAAATTATCCTAAGGGGAGAAAGTTATTTTGTTAGTAAGAAGGTTTTTGTTTAGTTTAGAAAGGGTATATGTATGTTTGTTTGTTTGCTTGTTTATGTACTGTAGATGGAATTACTGAATGCTCTTAAGTCCTCCTTGTTTACCAATGTTTTATTCATCACATTATCTCATTATGCACAACTGCACATTTTATAATGTTTGCTGTTATCATAGAATATTGTTATTTCTGTAACTCTCCCTGTTCCCTCTCATTAGGACACACCTGGAAACAAGGTTTGGCTCAGTGTTCCTTTCCCTGTCAACACATTTTAAATAAATAACGTAGAAAGAACATTATTTGATGTACTGGATTTATTTTCATTGATGTGGTAATCACTTTTATTACTGTGGTATATACTTTTATTTAGTGTGGTATATATGTTTAATTGGCAAATTACTATAGTATATGCTTTTAAGTAATACCTTAAATAATGGGTATACAGGGAAATAACTGCTAACCACGTCTATGGGGAAAAAGTCCCATCCATGTAATAAGATGAATAACAACATTCCCCCTACCCTGATTATCCAGTTTGTACAATTTCTTCCTCCCACCAGAGCTCAGATAAAAAGCAGTCTCTACACTGCCACCTCATTTAGTTAACCCTTCCACCCTCAGCCAATAAGGCTACAAGGTATCATATTTATTTAAAACTACTCCATACACTCATTCAAGTAGCATCAAAATGTCTCACCAACAAGTTGATTTTACATTTCTCAATGAATTGCACAAGTGTTGCTGGATTAATTACAAAGCCTTACAAAAACTATTGCTAAAGAGCTGCAACTCAGTTTTGCATTGCATTGTAACAGAAATGCAGATACAATCTATATGAGTTACAAAAAAAGTCATACAAATTGCTCAGGCTAGTTAAGTGTTGAAAAACAATGCAATATGAGTTGCCAATACATTACAGCTTTAAAAAACAATGCTAAACCACCTCTTTAGTGAGACAACTCAATACAAATTCTACTGTACCTACCAAGCTAACACAAATCCTAACCCCATCCTAACCCTTCAGAGTTCACTTTACAGTATGAATTTCTTTCTTGGTCAGATTTCAATAGAGTCTGATATTCGGCAAGGCCAGTGTAATGTATACAACCATTGCTAGAGAACTGACTGTTCCCATCCAGGGCTTAAAGCAGCTTTCACCACTTGCAGGTCCAGGATTCCCAAAATAAAAAGACTGGGGTCCAACACCAAATTCTAGGTATCAAGCAAAGTTTCTTTGGTGCCACTTACATGTGTCCTGCTACAGTGTAGGTGGGCACCAGGCAGTGCCTTGTGCAGTCTGAAAGGCCAGCAGTACATCCCCTCCATACTGATAGACATGCATCACAAATGGCTGCTGGCGCATCAGGGATACAGGGCCCCACATCACCAAGAGCCCTGACATCACCCTAACCTTGCTGTGTTACAAGTTTGCTGTTCAAACCTAGCCAAGCAAGACAACCAGACAATAGCACTGCAGGTATTCTTTGCTTGTGGTTGAGCATTTTTGGCAGATGGGTGGTTGGGGTGAAAGGTATTTTTTAAATAAACATGGTGCACTGTAGCTTCCTACTCAGGTTGGGGAGGGAGTGTATTTAGTAAATGATGGCGAGGAAAATAATACCACAAAGTATGACTTTTTGTTGCAAACAGATGAAACATTTCAAAATAGGATGGATGCAGATACAGTACATGTGAGCGGACACAGATGCAGAGACAAAAATGTGATAATCTACTAATAAAAAACAAGTAAGATTAGCAGTTATTTGATGGAGAGTAAAATGTGTGTGATGTAATTAAACGTATAAGACGTAGGGTATAGAATGTTAGCATAGATCACAAAATAGGCTAAATTGCAACCAAAAATTTAGAGAAAAAAGTTTCAAAATGTTTTCCTATAAACATATATCAGTCAATATATGAAACAGGTAATGACTATATATTGAAAGTCAAAATGTACATCAATCTATAGGAGATAAAATATTTTTGGTATATACTGTATCAAAAATACTCTTGTAGACTGTATTTTGGTATCTAATGTATCAAAACTATATGATGATATTAGTTGAAAGTTAAAAATTATATAGTGATATACAGTATTAAAGTAGCATGGTAGTGCTACCATGGATAGGGTTGAGTAGCACTTTTAAGGTTAAAGGGTCAAATTTTGCACCTTAATAACTTTGCCACTGTTCAATGGATTTGCCTAAAAGTTGGTATGCATGATTGGGCATGGTAGATCTTGGGATCTGCCAAGTTTCGTACCGGTCGGATATACGGCTGCGGAGTTATTAAGCGACAACCAATTGCGCAATTACGTTTTTTTGCGATTTCTTTGCTCTCGCCTACAGGTCCCACGGTTTGTGCGACTAGTCCAAAAACTTCAGGGAATGTGCGGCCGGGGTCTCCGATGTGTCTTTTGAAGATTTCATGAAAAAATATTGAACGGTTCAATAGTTATTCAAAAAACAAGTTCCCATTATAAGTCAATGGGAAAAGTTAACAAAATATTCAACACTTTCGCAAATGCACTTTTTAGTGTCGCAAATGGCCCTAGTAGTGTCACAAATCTGCCATTTTGTTTTCAGTTGGTGATCAGAAAAATGCTTGGCATTTAAATTTGGGACCCTCTAGGGACACAATTCTTTTTGTGTTCACCTAGTCGGACCCTGAGGATGCTAGCCATGTCTTTATTTTGAGGTTAAACACCCCAGAAATATGTTTTCAAATTTCTGGAAACAGTAGTATCACAAAGTAGTGTCACTTAAACCACGGCACTGTCGCAAATTTGCAAAGTGTCAGCAAATTGCGACACTACTTTTTCAGGCTATGGCCAAAATGACAGGAATTCTTTGCCACCCTGCTGCAAACAAATGGTTTGGTCTTTTGGGCTGAAATTTGGAAGGAAGGCAGCCAACATCTCACAGATGTGCCTTTTGGTGGTTTGGTGAAAAAATATTGCACGACTCCGAAGTTGGCATTTTTTCCCATTGACTAACATGGTGGTGTACGCCGCGCCTTTCGGGGCTTGCATCTCGAAAATGATGCGAGATACAGATTTTTTGTTGCGAGTTGTATAGCTCTATGGGCTATGTAATAGCAAAAACCTAGCCAGGAAAATCAAGATTTTTGTGAAATTTAAATTTGTTTTCTACGTCGTACTGTTGCTGAGATATTAGCAATTAAGTACTTCCAATGCTTGTTTTAAGCTTTGATCCCCATTGTCAGTGTCAGTGGCTCAGTAGGTAGCACACTCGCCTCTGAGGCCAGGAGATCAGAGGGCTGTGGGTTCAGTTCCCACATCTGGCACTTGGGTTAATATCCTAGTACTGACACTGTAGTGCAGCATGAGAGGGGTGCTGCACTTCTGAGGTACTGTCTTTTGGATGAGATGTTAAACTGAGGTCCCATCTGCCTGGATTGGTGGTAGTTCAGGGGGATGTTAAAGATCCCATGGCACTTATCAAAAAGAGCAGGGAATTTTTTATTGGAAAATAATATAATAAGACAAAAACTGAAGACAGGTCATATAAAAATCATACAATCATACAGAAATACATAAAAAACAAAACAAAAAGACCTTCAGTGCAGAGTAAGAACAACAAAAAAAAAAAACAAGAAATATAAATAACAATCCTCCAGCACCGAACCCCCCTCAGATAATACTGTTTAAGTAACTCCTTCAAACAAGATTAAAGGCAACGCTCTCCACCAAAATGTCACTAAGGCTACAGGCAAATATTTTTTCTTAGAACAATAAATATGAGCTATTTCTTTCATAATGTGGCCCCATGGCTCCTGCAAAGAAGCCTTCTTTTGTTGAAGTACAAACAGACATCTGTTCTGCCAGATACACCATTTACAGACGGCAAACAGAACCCTCAGTGTACCGGGAAAAAAGACTTTCCACCTAGGCCCAAACTTCCCATAAATCAAGTCTGAATAAGTTAGCTCAGAGAACATTGGCAATGTCCATTCCTGACCCAACTGAGTCCATAATGGCACTATATAAGGACACTCAAAAAACAGATGTGACGTGGATTCAGTTTGGCATATACAGGTGTCCCGAACACAATACCTCTCAATCAATTGTTTATGAGCTTGATTTCCCTTAACGTTTAATTTATTATGACAACATAACCACAAGGTATCCCACATTTTCTCTGGGATCTGACCCTCCAGTAATTGTTTGGTCAGACATTGAGTGTCACAAGGTACATCAAAACATGGTGAAACCAAAAACATTGTTTGCAGAACAGAAGAATATAATCATTTTCTATTCTGTAACTCTTCCATCTTGTAGGACACCTTCCACAGTTTTATCTTTTTAAAAATTTCAATAAGATATCCAGATGTCCCTGTATGAATTTTAATAAATGGTTTCCACACAGAGGCCTGCCATTTGTCCAGAAAATATTGAGAACAGGTTGAAAAACTATGAACCCAGCAATCCGTCATTTTGGCTACACAGGGAAAAATATTAGAGTGCACAAAAATAGAAAAGTAAAACAATACCGGTTCACCATGTGAAGACCTCCCTGTTTAATAGACCAGTAAGTAATGGATCTTTTGACTGGGTTTAGTCTGCTGCCCCACAAAAGCTGAAAAAATAAATTATATAGGCAGGCTTCAAGATGCATAGGGAGGGGAAAAATATAACTGACCAATAAAAAAATGGGAAGGATGCAAGTTTTGAGCAGATAGATATGCTTCTTACGGGACATGGGAAAATGTTTCCATCTAACAATTTTGGATTCAGCTACCTCCATAGAAGAAATCCATTTGCTTTCTGCTGCATTAGTCGGGCCAAAAGAAAGACCTAAAATACATATCTTGTGCGACTGAATAACTATTCTCCCAATGTCAGTAGAAACTGCCTGTAATGGAATATGAACTGAGATACCCACACTCTTCTGTGTATTTAACTCAGAACCAGAAGTCAAGGAGAAGGAACGTACAACACCAATAGCCCTCTCACCAGATGCTTGATCTGCTATCAGAATACAGATGTCGTCTGCATAAGCCAAAGCACTGGGAAAAACTAAGTCCGGTTGTGCAGAGATATGTCTAATAGTCACCTCGTCATTCAGTTTCCTGAGAAGAGGGTCAATAGAAAAGACATACAGCAGGGGACTCAGGGAGCACCCCTGGCACACCCCTCTCCTGATAGGAATATGTGAGCCTTTTAACCCGTTAACCAATGGAGTTGTGCAGGCATACCTATATAGGTTCTTGATCCAAAGAATAAGTTCTGCAGGTACCCCATAGCTTGCCAAGACAGCAAATAAATAGTTATGTGGAACTTGGTCAAATGCCTTAGACTGATCCAAGCTAAGAACATAACCTTGCGTATGACACCCATCAAATACTTCCCGTTAAGATTTTTAAATTAGAAAGCATAGTACGATTCGGAATCGCACAAGTTTGGGTATAAAAAATCATTTTGGTAGCAATCTGGAAAAAGTCTATTTGAAACAATTTTACATAAAATCTTCCAATCGGAGTTCAACAAACTAATGGGGCGCTAGTTGTCCAGCCTTTCTTTATCATTTTTATGCTTAAATAACAAAATCAAGTTACTATCGGCCAAGGCAAGCGGTATGGGTAATATTCCTTGTAAAATGACATTATATACTGCCGTCAAATTGGGTAATAGTAAAGCTTTAGCTTTTTTTTATAAAACTCATTTGGGATGCCATCAGGGCCAGGAGTCACAGTAGTTTTCAGATGACTAATTACGGAATTCATTTCAGCACTAGTAATAGGCTGACAGGAGTCGCTGATGCAGTCGGGGGATAATGCGGGAATACATAAAGAATCCAGAAAACCATCCCAGGCCTGTGGGTCATAAGCTTGACCATATAAAGTCTGGGTATGATAGGAAACTTCCTTCAAAATATTGTGATTATCACTAATCTGGGTGCCATTATGGGAAATTAAAGAGGGCATATATTTAGACTCGACCTGTTGATGACTACTAACATACGGGTTGACTACTTTGGCCGGCCCTTTCCTCCCATATTTTTGTTCCAAAAATAGCGAGGTGGTTCTCTCATACTGATAGGAATGCATCTCAGTTTTTACTTGCCGAATCTGTGCAGAATAGTCGAGTCCCCATTCTGTTTGCCAAAATAATAATTTTTGCAAGTGCCATCGACAATTAAGGTATTTAAAATATCGATTAGAGGAATGTTGTTTAGAAGACTGCCAACAGAATTTCCTAATATCTGATTTGGTATCTTGCCACCAAAAGGTCGGGTTATCATATAGGTCAAACACTGAGATCTTATCCTGGAGAAGACTATACAGGTCCTGCCACCCTCCTTTATCTCCTAAAACAGAAATATTCATCTTCCAAAAAGTGTGAGATACAGGTTTGTTACGTGGACAGCCGATGGTTAACACTAACACACAATGATCAGAATATTCACATGGAAGAACTGAATACTGAACACTTGTCAACCAATGAGAAATAAAGAAATAATCTATTCTTGTGGTAAATCTACCACGGTAAAAAGTGTGTACCGGAGGGTGTGGACCAAAAGAAGCCCCATCCCGCAGATTAGCTGTGGCATACAAGGTGTTGAGAAAATTAGAGTCCGAGTATAACTTGTGGGTAACCCCGGTCTTATTGGACAAGGCCAGAATACAATTAAAGTCCCCATCAAAAATAATTGATTTTGAAGAATGAAGAAAGGGCTGGATAGCTTTCAAAGTCTGAATCCATTGTGTTTTAAGTTGAGGGTTATAAATATTGATTAACCTCCACTCCTGTTGGTGGATAATTACATCTAAAATAAGGACCCTTCCCTGAATCAAGTCAAGCAATATAGTAACTTGTACTGTATGTCCACATCTTTAACAAGAATCCCCACTCCGGCACACACTTCCTCTGACAAGGACCAGAAAGACAGGCCACCCCACCAGTCCCTAGAAGCCTGCCCAATTTCCCTCAGGGAATGGAGCCTAGTGTCCTGTAAAAACACAATATTCAATGGTAGAGACAGGAGGAGGGAAAAAATAGCCCATCTCCTTTTAGAATTTTTAAGGCTATTGGCATTTAAGCTGCCAAAAGACAAAACATCCCCCAAATGCGACATTTAAAAGTTCAGGACTTCTTTCTACCTCTTCCCTTTCCTGGAGACTTCATTTTGCACTGTTTTTCTTACTAATCTGAGTGTTTCCAGAAATCTGCTCAGTGTCAGTTAACATTTCTACCTGGGAGGATGCAACAGAGGAAGCATCAGACTCCTCCTCAGTTTCAACTGCCTGTTTATGTTTATGCAACACTGCAAACCTGTTTTTAACCACCAAATCGGAGGGCGGAGAGGCAGAAGGTAGAGGAACCCCCTTCATGAGAGAGCTTCTCGTCTGTCTCCTGTGACCCACTGGAACCCAATCCGTGTCTTCGGGGGGGGGCATAACTTCTTTAGAAACACAGGGCTCAGCCGAAGTGCTAGGAGCCACTGGCTGCACCCCGGAAACATCAGAGGTGGATGCCTCCGCAGGACAAACTGTACCCTTTTCGACTGATAGCACCTCCGGGATGGGCACGGGTTCAGTAAGGGGTGGTGGAACCAAAACCGGGTCAACCTGAGGGGAAGAGGGACCAGACGGAGAAGTGGAAGGTGCAGGAGCAAAAGGCCAAAACTGAGGCCTAGCCTGAGCAGACCATTGGGCCTGAGAAACAGTCTCATCCTGACTTTCAGAAGGCATCTCAGGATTATTATGGGAGGCCCACGGACACTCTTTATAAGAGTGTGAGGCTGCTTCACACAAATTACAGTAGGATGGATGAGGGCAATTAATACTCACATGCCCGGAACCCAGACAAGAAGAGCATTTGAGCTGATCACAAGCATTACTAAGATGCGTATGGGCCCCACACCTCAAACACGATTTAGGCTGACCTGGGTAAAAAATAAAACCCCTATCTCTGCCCAAGTAAAAACAACTCGGCAAATGCTGGATAACCCCATTAACAATTGGTAATTTCACCTGTAATTTCCACCACCCCGTCCAGAAAAGTTCAGAGTCAATTATTGGATCAGGTAAACCCAGCACAGTACATTTAGCAGATAACCAACGAACAATATCATCGATTGCTACTCCCTCATTTTTAAACAAAACAGTGACATTTTTAATAGTGGGCTTCGTAAGGGGAATGGCAAAAAAAGGTGACCATAATAGAGTGTGTCGAACTGCCTGATAATGATGCCAAAACGTATATAAACTTAATGCTGTTTTAAAGCTAATGTCAAAATAATTATCCCCAGAAGTATGAATCGGGGCATAAATTTCAGAGGGAGAAAATTGTAGACTAGACTTAATCAATGTTTTCCTAACATATAAATGGTCTGGAAAAACTTCCAGCCCACCCCTATAGCAAAGTCGAACAGCATTACGCTGTTTGGCTTGCTCAGGGGGGGAATGAAACAATCTAGCAAAAGTTTTAGGCTTCTGTGGGCTAGCAGACAATCCAGGAGTCAGAGCAGCAAAGGCAGAGTTCGTGGCCTGTGCAGAAGCACCATCAGAAGCAGGTAGAGGGGTCACAGTAGACTCAGATGCCTGAAGTGAGCTACCTCCCATCCCCACCAGGGTAGCTGAGGACTCAGTAGCCTGTAATAAATCCGCAGCAACAGATGGCAATAAAGGGGCAAGAGGCCCGTCTGCTGCGATAGACTACACAGTGTCAGTATGCAGAGTCCGTTGTGGGAGTTCCACTTGTTCTAGTACCTGAGCCCCTCCTACTCACCAGGTAGGGTGTTGTGAAAGTTGTAAGCCCAAGGGCAACTCCAGAGGGTCCAAAATGTCAAGTAAATCCCCCTGTGGTGTCGGACTGGGCCATGCAGGGGAGGTCCAGGAATCATCCAAAGGGGATTTCTCCTACCCTGCACCCTGAAGAGCTGCAGCAATTGTAAGTCCCGAAGCAGACTTGTGGGAATCAAACCCAGGACCAGAAAAGCTTGGGATGGTGTGTCCCACCGGGACCTGCTGTTGGGGTCCCCGAGAAAAAATATCAGAGCCAGGAAAAGAAACAGTACCTGTAAGCTGGGACGTCAACACACCTGACTGCCCCGTCTCCAAAACACACTGAGCCATAATGCAGGAGATCCTTTCCTTGCATTCCTCCCGAATCCTGGAGTCCACAAAACAGGGAGTTGAAGTACAAGCCGCTACTGCCGTCGTAGGGGAGCTCAGAGGAGACTCTTGGCACTCGCTTAGAAGTGAACAGCTGCCAGTCTCCTCAGCCCCCATAAACTCTGAGCCGCACTGAGCTCGCTCGCCGACACCCGCTGAGTCAGCCGCCTTCCTTGTTACACACAGCTGAGCCCTGTCAGTCCATGTCATACCTTGACTGACAGGACTCTCAGCAGTCAGTCGGAGTGTAGCCCCAGCAGAACGCTCACCTGCCAGTTCTTCCATGTCAGCCTCTTCCATACAGGTAACCCTGGAATTGCCTTCCATCCTCAAGGTAACCGGTCCTTCCTCCGTGTGCGAGGTCTCCGATTGAGGTACAGAGACCATACCCGCAGCCGTGACGTTCCGTTCCCGGGTTGATCTCCCGCAGAGAGGAGATAGGGAGGGAGACCAACTCCCCTACCTCCAACACATCCTCCTCCTCCTCCAACGCTGAGCACCAAATGGCCATCAGAAAGCAACGGCTGAGCCCCCTACCGAAAGAGTAGGGGAATTTCCCCGGTGTCCTTGCCAAATTTCCCTCATTCACTAAATATACCACCAACAGCGTAATCTGGTTCAAGGCCAGTTGGCATTCATCTGTATCCCCCTTCCCCGGGTTGTGCCTGAAAATAGGCAGGATTTGTCTAGTGCACTTACCCGGTAAACAAAAAACTAAATAAAAAAAAACAATGCATACATTCTTTGTACACACTGTGTTTCTGTATGCACCTGTTTAGCAAAAACAGGGTATGCGCTTCCATTACTGTTACAGTTACTGTTTCCACTTGCGTTTATGTCCCTGTTTGCGTTACCGTTCCCGTGTTCACCACCGTGTGCATTACCTTTTGCATTGTCATTCGCACTTGCGTTTTCGTTACTGTTACCATTTGCGTTTCCACTACTGTTTCTGTTTGTGTTTTTGTTTGCGTCACCATGCGCATTGCCATTTGCGTTTCCGGCAGCCCTTTCATTTGCCTTTCCATTTCTCTTTTGTTTTGCATCTTCCTTGCTGTTACTGTTACCATTTGCGTTTGCAATTGTGTTACTCTGCCCGTGCGCATTATGGTTTGAGTTTCCATATGCGCTTGCATTTCCTTTTGTGCTTCTGTTTCCTTTGCTGTTAGTGTTGCTGTTACCATTACCATTTGCATTTACAATTGCGGTACTGTGCCCGTGCGCATTTTGGTTTGCGTTTCCATACGCGCTTCTGTTCCCTTTTCCGTTTCTCTTTCCTTTGGCATTATTCTTCATGTTAACTTTACCATTTGCATTTACAATTGCGGTACCATGCCTCTGCGCATTACGGTTTGCATTTATGTGTGCACTTGCGATCGCGTTTCCGTTTCTGTTCCATTTCGCATTCTTTTTGCTGTGACACTTAACATTTCCATTTAAAATACCACTGCCATCACTGTTTGCATTACCAGTTGCATTTTCGTACATGCTTCAATGTCTGTTTGTGTCATTGTTCGCTTCAGCGTCACTTTGCAGTTGCATTTCTATTAACCTTTCCTTAACCATTTACGTTTGCATTACCATGTGCGCCACTGTTCATGCTTCTGTTTGCATTGCTGTTCCTGTTACTATGTCACAAGACATCACTTGGCGGGAGCGCAGGGCCTGCTCCCGCCGCCACACTACATTCACTATTTCTCATCATCATTCTCAAAAAGAAGGGAAATTAGAGGCAAAAAACTCCATTTAATGCATTAGTTAGGGTTGTTCCACAGTGACAAAAGTGAAATTCGGTGTTAGGGTGAAGGTCCATGGACCCCCAACCCACCCACAACCGGCATCGGGGTGCCGCGTTGGGGTCGCGGTCTCAACTCTCACCCCATTCTCCTATACCTCTGCTTCTTCACACATGTGATGGGGTGAGAGGGAGTCGACGACCCCAACGCACCCCGATGCTGGTTGGGGTGGACTGGGGGTCCAAGGGGGCTTTCAACCCAACACCGAATTTCCACGCTTTTGTCTCTGTGGAACAACCCTAACTAATGAATTAAATGGAGTTTTTGCTCTCTAAAATATATATATATATATATATATATATATATATATATATAGCAATATGTGTAAAATTTTAAATATACAAGATTTGTAGTCCATAGATAATAGTGAATGTTCCATAAGTAACAAGTACACCCTTTTCTGTTTTTTGGAAACCTGTATTGGTACAGGAGTTATCAGAGAAGGATTAAGCAGCCCTACTGGAGCAGCAGACAGCAAATATGTGTTTGTGTGTGTGGGGGTACCCAAACACATATGAGGTTGTATATCAGATCTGTCAGACTTATCTTACACCTACTAAAATTTGAAAATTCTCAACTACACTTTATGAATGTTGTTCCATATGTACCATTTCTGACCTTTTTTGAGGGGTTATGGGTAATAGGAAGTTATGATCATACTGGGTGGAAATGCAAGGGACTCTTACCCATATAACTCAAGTCTAGTACATGGAGGAGTCCTGAGGGGAGAAAACATGTGCCTCTACTTTATCATTTTCAGTTCATACTGGATTAGATGTAGAAGCCTGTTTAAAAGGTGATGTCTGTTCTAGTGAAGCCTAGTTAACCTGACTTGACAAAGGATTTATATGGCTGTGATGCCTTGCACTGTGAATAAGACTTTAAAGCATATATATGGTTTGGAAGGATGCACAAAAACAATATATATATCAAATTTCTATTAGTGTATCTTCCCAAAACATGTGCTGGGTGACTTGTCTCAGATAGAAGGTATAAGTTCTGAGGACAAATGATTTGTTTAAATTTAGTGTGTAACTCTGCTTTCTTAAATTATGGAAGTCAACAGCCCTTCCTACAGTAGAGGGTTAACTGAATATTCCTGGGAGCTGTTACACTTTGGAGAAGGTTGCATTCCACAGTTGCAGACACCAGGTGGGGTATACATAATGCTGGGGAATGTGTACCCATGTTCAACACTACTTTTCTTATACTGGGCACATTACTTTGTTTTTCCTCTTATTGGTTTGGACGGTTTACTGTTTCAGTAATTATTTTATCTACCACTCTGTATACACTGGGCTTCTTACTATGATGTAATTGTAACAGTGTGTATTTACTGCTGGATAGCTGGTATATGGCAGCATTCTGTATCACTTGTTGCTGTGTAAGTAACTCAATAACTGAAGGTTGGAAAGGACACCAGGTCTATCATGTCAATTCTCCTGTTTCATAAACAGAGATTAAACAAAATATTATGTGCAAACTTGAACTAATTCATAGGGCTTCCATACCCACTCTACTATGCTGGGTACCTACCTAGAAGATCTGTGCTGTCTTCATACGCATTAATTCCATAGGTAGGCTATTCCACAGGTTCATCTCCTGCTGGGAAAAAGAAAATCCTAATAATACCCCTGAATATACCACATTTGAGCTCAGGGTGTGTCCCAATGTCCTGCTGGAGGATACCAGATCAAATGTCATCATGTATTTAGTCCTGCCAAAATCCCAGAGTGTGCTGAAGACCGAGACCATGACTTTTCTCCATCTGCTTTTCTCCAGGAAGGACATGAGAAGGGCCTTTAGCCCAGTTAATGATCATTTTGGTGGCACAGCACTGCACCCTCTTGGATTCTTCAATGCCATATTTGTAATGTATGTGTTTTTCATCATCTGTGTCTTCAGCCTCAGGTATGCCACCTTCCTGGTATCATCACTTCAGCCCTGTTACTGACTTTTGGGAACTTGCTTTCCCACCACTCACCCAGGACCCCAATTATCATGGGTGGCCTGTTCAATTAGCTGTCGGAGAGCCTGTGAGCAGTGCTGATGTCACCCACAGCAGACCAGATATTTTACTCCTGGTGGTTTTATCTCTGAGGGTACTGGCATGTAATGATGCACATAAATGCCTGCTAGGCCAGTGGCTGCCCCTCCCTCCTTCCCTTCTATACATGCCTGCTTTGCTGCCACCTGACCTTCAGTAGGTGGCAGTCTATGAGTGGGATGCCATACCCCCCCCCCCAAGTGGTGAACGCTGTCCTTCGGACACTCAATATTCCCTCCCCCAGCCAGCACCCAAGAGTCAATTTTCCAACCAGCATGGTAAGTGGTAGCACTACCAGGCCAGCCATATTGCACATCTGTAAAGAAATACAAAACATTTAGAAAAAAGAAAGAAACCCCATATGAGACACACCGGCACATGAGAACTTCTCTAATCCAGGACATCTCAAATAACATAGGAAACATGGGAGCAGAATTTCTGAGCAGGGAGCTTCACATCACAGAGAACAATGAACTAAGATTAATAAACATTCAACACACTGGACTCTGGCCTCTGAAGAGATAATGGGATTCAAGGGGATCCAATTACTGAATAGGAAATGGTCTGACCCCATCACAAAACATCTCCACCACACATAAACTATTAAGGAGATACAAGCAATAAAAGGTGCCGCATGCCACACAACTGGCTGCATAGGAATCAAGCCCAAATAAATCCAGCACAAGAGACTATGTAAATAGAGCCTAAACAATCATATCACTATTGTGATCTTTTTTCTGTAACTACCCAGACACTACAAAGACTACTAATAGCCCAGTAATTTGCTAAATCTGCTTCTTCAACTAGGAGACATTAAGTGCTTAACAAAAAGACTTCAGAGGAATCAAAAGCTTGTTTACACAACAGCAGTGAGAATACATTTTGCTGTATAAATGGTATTATTTTTGTTGATGACAAATCTACTGTTCAGTATATGCAGACATGTCACAGAAATGATATGTGACAATGAACAGGCCAAAACTAAACACCACAAGATGAATGCAGCAGCAGAACTGAGTTGGGACACCACCAAAACAGCTTCAACATCTGCAGCAGCCTCTGCTAATGCAGTGGTACAGCCAGGTGATATTGTAATTGAACTTTCTCCATCAAGAATATTCCTCCACGCTGGTGATCTGGGTTCATGCCCTGAGCCCTGATGTCAGGAGCAGAGTCTGGCAGGCACATTGGATGCTTCTCTCCTGGAGAGGGGTTTGATGGCTCCTGGTGGTAGCAAGTGGCTGGCATTCTTCATGGCACGTGGCTTCAACATGTCACTGAATGCCCCCAACCCCAGTACACTGTCACAGCTGAACCATTTCATGGGAGGTGGGGGGGCTGGGAAGAAGAATGGGAAAACTAGCCGCTCGGCTGACCGGATGACAGCGGCTGGTCCCCTCTTGCCACGAAGCCCATAAGTGTCCATGCTGAACCCTGCCAACCCCCGGATACTGTTGGAATGCCTATGGGTGACTCTTCTCTCCTGGTCCTCCTCCATGGGGGAGGAGTCCTCCTGAAGAGATACATCCAGTTACCTGGGTTGCAGTAATAATGGAATGGCAGATGTCAAAGGGACATAGCGGCAGCATGGGGGCCTAGGCAGCCTGAAGGAGTGGCCAGCTGAGGGCTTGGGAGGAGATGAACTATGCATGAAATCTGGCAAGTTCAAGAAGTGTGGTGAATAGCTGTATATGACAGAAATAGTTTCAGAGGCACAACTCTCTAGTGGGGAAGACAAAGCAGACAAAGATGAGGTGAATACTATAGCTCTTAAAAAAATTACAGTGCTCCCTTCTTTATCCACCCCCCACCTATTTATCCACCACCCTCACTAAACCCTTTGGAGCCTAACAATGGATAAATCCGTTGTTTATCCTAGTATAGACATACCTGTCTAGGCTCCAAAGGGTTAACACCAGTGAGAGCTCCTGTCCCGTTTTCCAGAAAGGCTATCTCCCCCTTTAACTGCCACTCACTATTATCCACCACCCTCTTTTATCCACCACAATTCAGGATATACAGAGGCTGGCAGATAAAAGAGGGAGCACTGTTGGTAGGGACGATGATTTTCCATTTTTAACGGAAAACACCAGTAAAAATCAAAATTTGCCATTTTTAAACCAGCACTTGGGAGTAAATTTTATGTGAAAACTCACATTGTACACTAAGTTTTTGGGCAAACTCCTCCACCTTGAGTCAAAGTTTTGTATAAAACATGCTGATTTGCTCTCAACTGTGGGGGGACAGATTGTAAGATCTGCTAACTGGAAATAACCATTTCTGAAAATGGAAAATTATCGGCTCTGCTTAGAAGACTTGAAGAAACAATAGAAGATGAGGAATTTTGGACACGGAAGAATAATGCCCTATCGATAGACATTACCAAAAATTCTAAAGTTTACAATATAATGGATTTTGTAGATACGTTGTTCATGGAGTTATCGAGACCACCAACTGAAGGCAATAAACATTTACTAGCATGTGCACGCAAGTCACTTAAAATCTAAGCCTGACAAAAATCACAGGCCAAGAGACATTACTGTTAGATTTCATAGCATCCCAGACAAACTTAAAATACAGACTTCTGCACAAAAGAGTGGGAAGATGCTGTACGAAGGGGACTGTGTAAACATCTATAATGATGCGACTTCAGCTGTCCACAAAAAGCAAACTGCGTACAAGATAAAAAATGATACACTCTACTCACATAAAATATAGTATTCCATTCCCTGCTCAACTTAAAGTCTGGCTTGATTCTGGTTGTGTGGAATTTGGAAATGCTACAGCTGCAAGGACACAGTTACAGAAACCTTTGCTAACACTGTTTTCACCTTAACACTTTACGAACATAAAAGTCAATAGCACGGAACATTGAAATACAGGTTTCTTTGTTTGATATGTTGCTCTGTGAAAGGTTTGTGACCAAATAATAGTTTTATTTATCTATTTAGTTTTTCTTTACTGGTAAAGAATCTGCTTCTGATTAACAAAAAAAAAGTGATTTTTTTGGGGTCAAAACTTTTCTCGCTAGAACCCTCAATAACGATTCTTCCCTCCAAATATACTATTCAGGTGGCCCAGCCCTTGAAAACATCTCCACCTTTAAATACCTGGGGGTAACGCTCTACCCCTCTCTCTCCTTTATTGAACACATTATCCTGGTGGTTCTTAGGATAAATCAGAAACTTGGGGCTGCTTACCATCTGAAACATTATCTGTCTAAGGAGGCTTGACTGGCTATCATCTCAGGTAACCTTCTCCCCATCTTAGATTACTTCTCCCCCATTTATTCTCATGTATCCTCTTCCCTTAGAGCTAGACTCATGGCAGTCTACAACAGTGCCTGCCACTTTGACCTCTTGGCCCCTTACTCTACCTATCACTGCAACCTTTACCGGTCACTCGGTTGGCTTCCCCTGCAAGGTCACTTTGATTTTATCCTCGGGTGCATTGTGCATAGCTCCCTTCAGAAGGGAATAGGGTCCCATTTCTCCTCCCTTTTAAAGGTCATAACCTTACCTAGGACTCTCTGGTCCTCCATTGCCCCTCACCTTGAGGTTCCCAGAGTCACCACCAACATGGGGGAAAGCCCTATCAGTTGCATCCTCCTCTCTGTGGAAAGGGATACATGCACCTATCTGTGCATCCAACATGCATCACACTTTCAAAACCAACTTCAAATCCTGGCTTCTGGCAATCACTAGCTGCAACTGCCTGCCCAGGTAGCCCCTCCCTCCCTCCCTCCCCTTACCCTCCTTTGGTTTCTGTCCCGCTACCTCTTACCTTTAGCACTTACTATCAGCCAAATCTTTTTGGTCACCCCACTTGTGCACTGGGGTGGAGGGCCTTGGATGTAGCCATTATTGTGCTTAAATATGCATTTGCTGTCTGTTCCATTGTCTGCTTGTTTACTTTTAGCTGTAACTTGTACATGCTTTGTGTGTAAAACAGTTTCATCGAGATTGTACTAAAATGTATCGTGCCATTTTCTGTGCTGCGTAACTTGTACAATGACTTTATCTATTGTCTTGTGCCACCTTAGTGGCCCAGTTCATGCCTGAAAATGGTCCCTTGGATCAATGAACTTACCCGGTTAAAAAAGTCATAAAGAAAGAAAGAAAGAAAAAGGAGGGTTAGACAATTCAGCCTATTTTCAGCCACTTCTGGGGTTCTTGGGGGGGGTATGCAAATGAATATACTGTATCAGGTTATGCTGTTAGTGGCAATTTTAGTGAATAGGGAAAATTTGGCCAGAACACCAAGGACATTGCTGAAAAAACCTTTTGAAAAGTGCCATGTGATCTTTAACAACCACCTGAACAACCACCAGAAAAGGCAGACAGGACCTCTGTTTAATGTCTCATACAAAAGCACTTCAGGTGTGCAGTTCCCCCATTGCTGCACTAAGTGTCAGCATTGGAATTTACCACAAGTCCTGTTATAATGAAAAATAATGTTTGCAGTCTACTTTGGATCTGTTTGTGGGTACCATACAATAGCAGAAGGTCAATGTCAAATACTGGAAGGTGGAGAATACTTCCTTTTTCTTAAAAATCCATTTACAACAAAGTTTTAGCTTTATGTAACAAACCCTGGTCAGAGCCGATACGGCTGCACTGAGCTTTTAGGAGCACCTGCCATTAGGAGAGCTGCCGGAGTATGGCATTAGGAGTGGCACTGGAGTATGCCATTTACAAGATGGTGGTGATTACAGAACCACACATGCACAATACTCACACATGCGCAGTCTGGGTCAGTGGCCATCTTGTGGACACCACCAGTCACTTCCATAGTTGCGGAAGAAAAAGAAGTGCCCTGCGAAGTGGGTGTGTTTATGCGGCCAGTGGAGGGGAAGTGCTGCATAAACACAACCACTGGAAACTATGGCACATCACTGTGGAAGCACACTGGACAGCGGTCCAGTCTTATGCTTCCACAGTGCTACTTTTTGAGATAATGATCGTATAACATTTGCGGAGCTCCACCCATGCAGTGGTAAAAATGCTGAGGTTAATAAAGTCTTGATTTGCCTGGCATATTTAAGCTAATGCTTTACTGCTAATATATTGGTTACATGTATGTAAACATTTAAGAATTCTCTCTTTTTTGTAATTAATGTTTGTTGGTACTTTATAGTCAACCAGACAAGTAACATAAAATCAGCAACTTCATATTCCTATCATGGAGTCTGTATGTTCAAGTTTACAGACAGATGTTATGGCAGTTTTAATAAAATAGTTGTTAATAGACTCAGATTTGACAATCAAATTGATGGTCTGCCCACTTGCTAAAGGGAGGCATGCAGAACTTACAGAGAGGTAAGTCTAGTGTATCAATGTCCTCTATCCTGGAATAAGAGAGCCTTATTCAAGTACCTAGTAATGGTGGACCAGGAAAAAAACAGAAGGGCTCCTATCCCATAGAAAGACTGCAATAATTTCTCCATATCCAGGACAAGATATAGCCAACAAACAATGACAGGACTATTTTCAGGTGGCATGAGGATCATTTTCCCAAAGAGCTTTGCTCCAAGGGGGAGGGCGGTGGGTAGAAGGGAAGCGGGGTCTAGAATCACCAATGGCTGAGTCCATTGTCTAAACAGCAGGGAGAGAGTCTTTCAAAAAACAGTCTGTTATCCTATTTATAAGACCCTGTGGGCTTAGAGGTGTCATCTATGGGCCAAAGTCAGCATCTTGTTTCAGGCATAGTGGACCCAGTGGACCTAGGTTTCTTCAAACATGGTATTGCTGTTTTTTCCTGAATGTAATCCTTTCCATGTCATACAGGTCTGAGACTTGTTTATGCCATTCTGCAATGCTAGAAATGGAAGTTGTCAATCAATTTCTAGTCAAGAGTTTTCTTACAGACTGCAGACAAGATCAAAAACTATTTTTGTTTCTTTTTCTCTTTTAAGGCTGGGGTGGCTGTCCTAAGTATGCCTGACAAGGCTCCTTGAGTATTGGGCCCCCAGGATTTTACTGACCTCCCCTAAACGTTGCACCCGATAGTCTCAAATCTTTGGGCAGGACCACATAACGTGGTTGTGGTCTGCTGAGCCCATCCCATAGTCTCTCCAGCATGTGCTTGATATGTAGGGCACAAACTTTGGATTACTGGGGTGCAAAAATATCCTACTAGATGTTTCCAAGCATTCTCCCTCCAGCTTGAAGCATAAGTAGTTATGTGTTGGATATAACAGAGTTTTGTCCAGGTTTTAGCTGTAATCTGTATACCCTACTCCCTTTCCCATTTTTGCTTGATATATACAGAGTTCCACCTGTCTAGCGACTACTGTGCCTTGCATAACCTAGAGATGAGTCTGTCCCTGGGGCCCCTGCATATCGGATACTAAAAGAGAAATAAGTACTATGGGGTTCTGCTTTATTATCTTCCAGTTTGCCAAGGAAGAGACATAAGCCGTAAGTTGCAAAAATCAACAGAAATAATTTCAATATGTTAAATTCCCACTTAAGTTCCTCAAATAATTTAAAAATTATCCCATTTAATAACTGTCTGGGGGTGGCAGTCCCATCCTGTCCCACCATTGGAAAAAGGGGTCTAGTTTAAGAGGCAGAAAGAGGGGATCCTTTACAAACCTCGGAGATAATCTAGCATGGTGCAAAAAGCCAAATTTATTTCCCAGTCTCTTCCTGAGTGGTATGGTGTCCCTATTTCTATATTCAGTTGGGGCCTTAAGGAAGCCCTATCATTAAAAAGGATGTTAAGGATGGCAAGCTCTATGTCTGTGTCACTCTCTACTGTTTTCCACCCTACCTCATACCCTGTACAGTACCAATATACTATGGGATGAAGTTGCACTGCCCAGTAGTATCTTTCCAAGGATTATATGAAGTAGTAGTAGTAGTCTTTATTTGTTTATGGTGCCCTTCTGAAGAGGCCCAGGGTGCCCTTACAATACAACACAATTTAAAACCAGCAAACAATTAACCACATCAAACCCAAAATAAATAACAATAAATAACTATATGGATCTCATCCAAGACAAAATAATAAAACTGATTACTAATTTGCGATGTGCTAGGAAAAGATGTTACAAAAAACCCTAAATACTTGTTGGAACAAGTACGTTTTTAGGCCCCTCTTAAAAGAACCAACGGCGTCCCTTCTCTCAGGGTTCTGGACAGGGAATTCCAAAGGGTCAGGTCCACTACTTCAAAGGCCCGATCCCACAAGGTCTTCAACCTGGCCCTAGGAACCACGAGGAGGCCCACCTCAGCTGATCGGAGTTGGGGGACAAGAATGTGTGGATGCAGGAGCTCAGCCAGGTAGTCTGGACCCAGTCTGTGTAGGGCTTTGTAGGTTAACAAACCTACCTTAAATGAGATATGCCACCCTACCAGCAGCCAGTGTAGATCTTGCAGTGCTGGAGAAATATGGTGCAATCTAGAGAGGCCCATAAGTACCCGAGCAGTTGCGTCTTGCAGCAGCTGCAGGTGTCACAGCATACACCCAGTAACCCCAAGGTACAGAGCATTACAGTAGTCTAACCTTCCAGACCCCCTTCACGTTTAGGTAATATCAGGATCCTGTATCTAATTCTAAGGTGTGTAAAATTCCATATAAATGTACACATTATCTCATTCCACTCACTGAAAGCTTTTTGAGGTAGTGCTACCGGAAGGATCTGGAATAGGTATAGCAGGCAGTATATAGCCTAGAGGTTAGAGTAACGAGCTGTGAATGAACTTGGTACATCCAGAAGACCTGGGTTTGATTCCCACAACCTCCACATCCAACAAGTTTCTTAACCTCCCCAATTACCCTGGGTTGGTTACCTCTGAAAACAGGCACTTGTGACTAGTTGCCCTTACCCAGTTACTAGGGAAACCAAAGAAGAGGGAGCAGGTAAATAAAGCACAATGTAAAGCTGTTCACTTTCATAAGTCCTGTTTGAGGAGAGTAGGAAGTGGGAGGTAGATTTCCTTATATAAATTATGCAACTACGAGGTATATAGAATGCTAGGTATTTAAGGGTTTGTTGGTCCCATCTCAAGGGAAACTGTGTGTGACCCCTAGGTGGCACTATCCCAAGGGATACTATTCCTGCCTGCGTGACTAACTGCAGGTTGAGGGGCCTGAGCTTGTGAAAAGGGTGCCTCCACCCAGAGGGCAGATAGAAGGGTAGCATAGCTGCTCTGGGTACAGCCCTCTGGGAAACTGGTACCCCCCTGTAACCCCTCTAGCGGCCTGTATGGATCTGCAACAAGACAACAGTAATCACCACAGTAATGCAATGTTAACTACTCTCTGCACACACTTACCACCAGGGCTGGATCAGCTGCAATGGCCCTGGAGACCCCTTGTAAAATAAGGTCTGCGACAGATAAAGGCAACAATACACTTTTCCCCACACAGAGATACACCAAAACCAGTTTAGATGCAAACAATTTCGCTCTGATTTATTAGGGGCATGTGAACAACGGAAGGGCAGTAATCTAGTGATTGATTTGAGATCTGAATGGTTCAGGTTATAAGGCATACACTCAAAGGTCCCTGTAACACAGACACACAGACACACTCTGGGTACCCAGTTGTTAATACAGACTAGCCTGAAGCATTGCTTGGGGTAGGCTGTCATTGCAGCTGTTGTTGGGGCCCTTTGGAAGAAAGAAAACACAACATGAACTTTTAACCCTTAATTTGTAATCCAGAGCTGGACGGCTCAGTACGAAATGATTAGCAAAAACAATTAAATCAGGTGACACACTTTGATTTGAGCTTTGTTGCAGGGAGCTACCCTGGTGTTTACTCATGCTACCCAGTTCAGGATGCAGGATGAATGAAATGGAGACCTCAGGATGAAGTGCTGGTTTGCCAGGAGAAGCAGAGCCCACACAATGCACAGTGGTGGTCGTTCCTGTTCGTTGGTGTTGAGCACGGAGCCGAATCCCCCGGTGGGTCTCTTGCCAGATGTAACTTTGCAGTGTGAGCAGCAATCTAGGCTGAGATGGGAAGGCCCAGACCAGATGATTGAATCGGATACAGTCCTGTAAGGTTGCTGGATGCAGCCTCCAGCTAGCATGACACAATCAGCAAGGTGGGGAACCAAATCATGACCCGCACTCCTCATTCAGCATACTTATAGTAAAAGCAAGTAAATGCCACAGTTCGGATGACAGTCCGGTTGCTATTCACAGTGTCTCTGCACAAACCATACATTCTGCGGTAGGTTTCAAGTCCTGACAGGCCAATCGCTACTAGGCAAATCTTCGGTCCACTTCAGGCGAAATTCACTTTGTCACAATTCAGGTTCCAATTGCAAAAGCTGCAATTTCGAATAAAGTCTAATTTCAAGCTCACTTAGGAAGATGGTAGCAGGCAGGCCAGACTCAGCCTTCCCGACGATTTCCCCTGCACACCACGCATGAGCAGCTGCTCGAATTACTCGAGCTGGTCACTCTCTCAACTCCAGTCTCACACTGACTCACTGCAGCAGGCAGTCTGGGACTTTCCCAGTGATCCACAAAGTTCAGTTGGTGGATCCATCAGTCTGTCACAGCTAGGGTTCCCCTTCCAGGTCCATTTAGGTGCCAAAGGGTGAAAACTACAATTCCTACAGAAATTCACTCCCACAAAGCCTCAGGGGACATGAAAATGATGCCTCTTAAAGATACAGGCACGAAGGCTAACAAGGCACTCACATGCAAGTACTTTTAAAGCTGTTAGAACACAGCACACCAGCCTGGCAGTGGGCATTAGTCGAGCCCAGGAAGACATTTTAGGAACCCCCATTTGTACGGGGGTTACATGTGCTTTCAGGGAGTCAGAGGGATAAAATTCAATATCATAACTGATGTGTTTTGTGTGTTTATCTTATAATCTGAAACCTGGCCAAATGTTTGCAGGGGATCCAAGGCCCATGGTAGGGATCTATGTGGGTTGGTTAGTGTCAGAAGGACATTATCTGCATTCAAATGGATTTGGTGGTCTAGCCCATCCAAATATCCCCTTCAGACCTGGTTGCTCTGTCTAAAGGGCTATGCTAAAGCCTTAAAATAAAAATCAAAAAAGGGGGAGTGCAGGCACCCCTGATGAGTCCCTCTACTTAAATGGAATCTGCAACATGACCATTGACCCTTACCTGCACCCCGGCAGAGCAGTAAATACCCTGAATTGTTCTCATCAATGGGTTGTAGTTGCCCATAAGTTGAATGACTCTAAATAAGTAGGCCATTCTACCCTGGCCAACACTTTCTCAGCATTGACTCCTACCATGATGGCTGGTGTCTTAGTGGCATGCAAGTGGTTAAAGGGGAGCAGCCATCATTAAGGGCCCCATGCTCAAGTGTGGGGCTGGTCCCAGTGTGCACTTTGTGTGAATAAACATTTTGGTTTACTGTAGTATAAGTAGATTGAATCACACTAATTTTCCTTACTTGTAGGCAGACATCTACAAATCCCAGAATCTTCTGCAACTGACATCAGAGTAGGAGGCAGCAGTGCAGGATTCAACAGCCTGCAGTGCATGCTAGAGTTTATATAAACTCTGATCTTTTGTTTGCTGGTCCTTCTGTCCTCCCTGGGCTACGTACAGTCACATAGGACTGTACTAAGCCCCTGGAGAAAAGCAGAAGCAGAAAACATCTGATTTGAGATTATAAAAGCTCTAACATGCATTGAATACTGTTGAATCTACCACATCTGCCTACTGCTCTGATGTCAGCTGCAGGGGATTCTGGGATTTGTAGTAACAGAAAATGTCTGCCTACAAGTAAGCAAAATCAGTCTGATAAACCGTACTATACTACAGTAAACAGAAAGTAAACAAAAATGTTTTTGCATACAAAGTGCACATTGGGACCCGCCCCATACTTGGGTCTGGTGCGCTTTATGATGACTGTTTCCCTTTAAGGTGATGCAAGGCCCTCTTGATATTATCCTGGGTCTCTTGGCTGGAGACAAACCCCATCTTTTCTAGAGCCACCAGGTGTGGAAAGAATTCCTCTAGACTTCTGGCTATCAGGTTAGTATATATCTTATAACCTTATAGTCTAGGTTTAGGACAGAAAAGCCCTATAAAAATCACAATATTTTCTGTTCTTGCCCTCCTTGGGGATAACGAGATGAGGGCTTCCAACCAGCTTGGTGGAACTTGGCCAGTCTGCTACATCTCCTTGAGAGCTTTTAGTAATGATGATGCAAGGTGTCTCTAAACACAATGCCATTCACTGGAGAAACTGTGCCAGGTGTTTTATCTCACTTAAAGGCAGAAATAACAATGTCTAATTTGACAGCGGAAAAGGGACACTGCAGGACCTGCTGCTGTTCCTCTGTTACGATGGGGATAGTTAATCTGGCCAAGAAGTCCTACCTGTCTGAATGCTTATCCTCCAGGGAGACTATATATAAGGACTGGTAATACTGAGTGAAGGCCTCGGCAATGGCCCTAGTCTGGGTCTCCACTTGGCCTAACACCAGATGCTTGACCTGTTGAACTTATATTCACTTCTGCTGCTGTTGCAGCCTATAAGCCAGTACTTTTGTGGCTCTGCCCCCCCTAGTATTTCTGTTTAAGTAGGCATAGTGTCATATACAGCTGGATAGAAGCTATGTCATCCAATTGTCTATTAAAGTTCTTAAGGGTCTCCCAGACAGCCTTGTACCCCCTGCGCATGGGCTGTTCTCACCTCAGTCAGCTGGCCCTGTAACCTAATTCTCTTCTCCTGGTTTTGTTTCCTAGTGTGGGCTGCCATACTTATTACTTTGCCCCTGGTGGTCACCTTAAGGGTATCCCAGACTATGGATGCTGACACATCCTGCGTCTTATTGATTCCCAGCCTTCCCTCATACTGGTCTCCACTTCCTCTCTTTGCAAGTCCTTAGGAAAAAAGGGTAAAATTCAAGTGCCATGATGTCCTTGTGCTCTGCTCCCAAGGCTGCCTTCATCCTGAGAAGGGTGTGATCTGAGACTGCCCATGGGAGAAACCCCATCAAGTGAACTCTAGGGAGCAACTCTGTTTTCACAAACATAAAGTCAATTCTAGAACAAGTATGATGAGGATGTGAAAAATAAGTGTGTTGTCGCACCCTAGGGTATAATCCTCTCCAGACTTCCTGAAAGCCAAGGTTCCCAAGCTGTTTTCTGACACAGCATCGTTCAGCTGTGAGCTTGGCTGTTTTAGAACTTATGCAGTCTAGAACAGGATCTATGATTAAGTTAAAGTTACCCCCCATCACTGTACCCTCTGTCGTAGTGGCCAATAGATCAAAAATGGTCTGAAAAAAACATTTTATGGGCTTTAGGGGAGTGTAAACATTTAGTAAAGTCACCCTCACACCTAATGCAGAATCTTTAATGAGGACATATCTACCCTACCTATCCCAGTGGATATCTTTCTTCTCAAACTCCAAATGTAGATGCAATTAGATGGAGATACCACATCTCCTCCCCAATGTGTGTACCGAGTAATACCCATTGTTAAAGCCAAACTTCTCCAGGTTGACACATTCCTCCATAGAAAGGCAAGCCTCCTGAATGGAAATAACTTCTCCTTCCTTCCTTCCTTAGAGTTGACATTACCTTGTGGCATTTAATCCATTTGCAGTGGAAAGATAATATTGCCTATGGTGTACTAACCATAGTGACCCCCTTGTAAAATAACCCTGCATTCAATATCCAACTTCCATCTATTCCCCCCTCACCCCCTCATCCCCAGTGCTGAAGCCCATACCAGGACAAATAACTTGATAAACAGTATTAACAAACAGAACATACAACAGCAAGAACAGTTAGGAAACTTGTGACCTCCAAGGTAGAAGGGAAGCATAACAGGTGATTCCTCTTACCAGGGCCAAGGACTCCAAAGAGGTTCAGTGTTGCTGGAAGGAAAATAGCGGGTTGCAACCAAAGCTCCTACTCCATCCAAGTCAATGCAAGGGTCCTGCCACATAATTAGTGTTGGGGGGGGGTCTGACATCTATTAGGGTGTCGGATAATGGTGGGCTGCTCTACCACCAGAAGGTAATTGTACCCTTGAGGCCAGAAGAGCAAATATTACCAATGCCAAATTAGCTCTGCGGGTGTTTAAGGCCTGAGCTCAACATTAGAAGATTGTGTGTGGGGTTATGTCCTTGTCTCAGTAGTATTTTTATAAAACCAAACCTGAGCCCAGCCCAAACCTAAGACCCAAAGCATCACACAACTGAGCCTATGGGGATGGCCCCACACCTGTGTGCATCCAATATTAGTACTCTATAGGGAAGAAAAAATAAATCAGTCCACTCAAGGTATAACATGTCCTACAGCTCATATGTGGCAACTGTCTCTTCAAGTCCTGCTATGCTCATCTCAAGACACTGTAACAGCAGATGACTAAAGTTCATGCCTCCTGAGTCTTAAGAGCAAATGTAGAAAGCTGTGGCAGGCCAAACCCACAAATCCAATCAAAGGATCCAAGAAGAAGATATTCGATGGATGGGGGAGCTGTACATGATGGATTGTTGCCAATGGGGAGCCAATGGGGTGCTATAACTTCTCAGTCCATTAAACAGCTTTACCTGTGCTTAGGGTCTGATATTGAGTTAATGTTGTGTAGTTCCACAGAAAACTCACTAGTGTAGTGCAAGCTAGTGTCAGTGTAGTGCTATTCCACCTTCCAGTGCCGTCTTTCTCCAGGACGGTCCCCCCCCCAACATAAGAAGCATCACTTCACAACATTTAACTGCAGAAGTCAGGAGCAAGCAGGTGCTGTGTGCTAAATGAACCCCAGTCTGCATGTAGCAGGATATGCCTAATTATGATGTTGGCAACCCGGCGCCATCTCTCAGAACACCAGCACTGGGAGATTCCGGCCAGACAAACCATGCTCCTGATCTGAACTGGGGAAGGCCATTCCAGCATCAACTGCCTCATAAGAGGGGACTTAAGGAGTTTTGTTCACCAGGCCTCAGTGGCTCACCCTTAATTTTGTTAAAGGAGGAGAGGTAAAGCCAAATTGAAATAGGTGCTCCAGCTCCTGGAAACCACACTGCCATGCTATTCAACCACCTGACACCAGAAAATCCAGAAGCACAACCCATTTACTTGAAGCATTACATATTATTTAACCTTATTTAGTAACATCAGTTCTTGTCAGTGATAGCGGTCTTGAGAGGCTAGTCCACCATTCCCCCCACAGTGTGTCTCAGAACGACAGACTACTGTACAACCAGAACCCCACCATCTTATTAAGCAGGCAGTTTACTATCTACTCACATTTAGGTCATTATGCTGATCTCAGACATCTCCTTTGTCTATAGTTCAGGTGTGAGGGAAATGGCTGTGGAAGGAATTCAGTACATTTTTAATATCCTCCTTGACAAATTCTGTATGTCTCTTCCTCTCCCCTCACTGGTTCTGGACTTGTGACCACTGGATATCTTTGTTCAGGGATGACAGATCTAGTGGTGGTCTAGAGGCTTCAGAGGGGGCCATCGCATTTCCTAGCTTTTGGAGGTCCAACGTGGCTTCCATCAGAGTCATAGGTTTGCAGTCCTGTTGGGAGCATCACTCTCAAGTGACCAGGATATGGGCATCTGAAATAGGCATGGGCAACCCGCTGGGTAGCTGGATCAGGTAGAGCAGGTATTGCCTATTTTTGGCTGGGTAGGATAATTTGGGTAATGTACTACCCTACCCAACATACAGTAACAGTGTAATTCTTGGATCAGGTAATTTGACACAGGGAATGGGTAAAGGACTTGGAAACAGGTATTAAGGGCAGCCTGTTGGGTCCTTCAAGGAGCTACAGCAAAATCGGAGCACATGACACCAGCCTGACACCTGATTGGTCAGTTGTATCTGTGCTCTGTCTGTTGTGAGCCTGTGGTGCAGAATCCAGCCAGCAGCAGTCTGTGTGTTGTGGCTGTGGAAGCAGCTCCATGGGCAGTCACTCTGCAGCACAAATCACAGCCATAGAGTCGATGACTTGTCTTTCAAAGTTATGAATATGAAAATTAAACCTACACTACAAGGAGCAAAGGGAGAAATAGTGGGGGACTGAGAAACTACCTCAGCCAGGGAGAGGGGGTCAGCCTCAGTTGTGGAGGTGGTGCGGAGGACTGGAGAAAGAACGGAGAAGGAGCAAGGTGGTGGGGAAGACATAGACAAAAACAGAAGGCACTGGGCAGCTGGTTTGAAATTAAAGTATATTACATGGTTTCAATTGTTAGGTGCCCCTGAGCACTGTCATTTATTACTTTAACACAGTAGTCAGTTACACTCTCTATCTCTGCAGCATAGTGAAAGCCTTTTACTGCTGTACAGTATTACACGGTTTGTTAGGTGCCCTTGAGCCCTGTCATTTATTATTGTGACATAGCTACAATGTCTGTCTCTGCAGCATAGTGAAAGCCTTTTATGGCTGCATTACACTGTTTGTTAGGTGCCCTGAGCCCTGTCATTTATTACTGTGACATAGCTACACTGTCTGTCTCTCTCTGCAGCATAGCAAAATCCTTTTACGGCTATATTACACTGTTTGTGAGGTGTCCCTGAGGTCCGAGCCCTGTCATTATTACTGTAACATAGTCGGCTACACCATCTGTCCAGCAGTTGATGAAACAATATCCTTTCATGGCTGTGTCTACTATGTCTCGTACTTCCCAGTCTAAGTCTACTAAAAGGAAGCACATCCATGGTGCTAATGGTACCTTCCTCAGCAATGCCCCGCATGGGTATAATTTTTTGGAAACAGCAGGCTCAAACAGAGCAGCTACGCCCCTTGCACCTACCTCAGCAATGCCCACCACAGGTATAATTTTTGGAAACTGCAGCAGGCTCATTCAGAGCAGCTACACCTCTTGCACCTGCCTCATCAATATCCGCCATGGGTATAATTTTTTGGAAACAGCAGCAGGCTCAATCAAAACAGCTGCACCTCTCGTACCTATCTCAGCAACGCCCGCCATGGATATAATTTTTGGAAACAGTAGCAGGTTCACACAAAGCAGCTGTGCCTCTTGTACCTACCTCAGCAATGCTTGCTATGGGTATACTTTTTGGAAACAGCAGCCGGCTCAATCAGGGCAGCTATGTCTCTTGTACCTGCCTCAGCAATGCCCACTATGGGTATAATTTTTGGAAACAGCTGCAGGCTCACTCACAGCAGTGGCACCTGTTGTACCAGCCTCAGCAATGCCTGCCATGGGTATAATTTTTTAAAACAGCAGCAGGCTCACTAACAGCAACTGTGCCTCTCTTACCTGCCATAGTAACTTTCTAGAAACAGCAGCAGGCTCACTCAGAGCACCTGCATCTCTTGTACCTGCCTTAGCAATGCCTGCCATGGGTATAATTTTTGGAAACAGCAGCAGGCTCAGTCAGAGCAGCTGCACCTCTCGTACCTGCCTCACAAATGACTGGGTTCCGGGCACCTTACAAACAGTGTAATAGTATACAGCCTAAAGTCAAAAACAGTCTTTCACATTTTCATTAAGGTCAGGGTAGGGTAATAGGTACTAGAATAGGGTAGTAACTACACAACCTGAACCAACTACCCATTTTTCATTAGGGTATTTTTAGGGTAATTTCAGGTAGTTTAGAGGTACCTGCGGGTAGTAATTCCAGTCGGGTATTTCAGTACCTGCCCATGCCTAGTCTGAAAGCATATATTTTGCTTTCATGCACTTTTCAGTGCATTGCAAGTCTGCTGCTGCACCAGAACCTCTTGCGGATAATCATTATAAATCGTAAGTTTGTAATGAGTATTTTAAGTCTCTGTGCATCCAAGCTCTTTTAATAATTTCTTGCTTAACTCAGAAGCTCTGGAATTGTAATATAACCGAATGTGGAGTGGCGTTGGAGTTGAAAGGCTTCAGTATATGGGCACAATGCACCCACTGTACTTGCAGTGGAAAGTCCTGGGGTAAGTTCAGGGTCTCTTTTAGCAGGGATTCTATATGCTGGACATGTTTTGTATTACTAGCCCTTCTTTCAAGCTGTATATTTGGGTATTTATTTGCCCAGATCTCCCCTCGAGATCTATACATTTAGCCTTCAGCTTGACTTGAGTATTCATTAATAGTCTTTGGGTGCACAAGTTCATGTCCTCCATATCCAATACCTGCTGTTCTAGTACATTCACACTAGTTTCTGTGCACTTCAGATCCTCCTTAATCTCAAGCACAGCATGTCTATTTTCCTCCCTAAATGCTCAGAGTTCCTGTAGCACCAGTTGCAAGTCATCCGAGGGGTGCTCTGCTGTTCCTGCCATAGACCCGGCCACCACTGCTCCTTCCACACTGTTGGAGCCTGACTCCTCTACAAGTTCTAAGCCATCCTGCTGGAGTTTTCAAGTGCAGACCATCCCAGGTGATCAGAACTACTGTCACCTCTTAAGAAGGGTTTTGACTGAAATTGAGCATTTTGAGCAAAGTAAGAGTATTTTTAGCCACCAGACTAGGGAAGAGTGAGAGTTCAGCTGCTTTCCATAGTGGAGATGTCACCAGAAGTCATATTTAAGGATTCTTAATTTAAACAGATGCACTAGACTAAAACAAAATTTGAATGAAAAATTTATTTTGTTGCTCTTATTCTAGAGACATTTATCCTCAGAGTAATTCCTCTTTAAATATGCGCCACCGAGATCAACTTATAAGATAACAACTGACTGAAAAAATAACATTGTTCATTTAAAAATATTTTATAATTTATGCCTCTTATTTTGCTATGAGCATCGGAAGCTAACTAAGTTTGGCTGTGGACAGAGCCACTTCGAGACAACTATGTTGATGGAACCTAAATTTGGGTCTTTATGCACTGATTGTTTTTATGAACTCTGAAAGAAGAATGCAGTTGTACTGAATCTATTAATTTTGCTACATGTATTCTTAAGAGGATATCCCCATAGGGTATTGCAATTTAGATGCTATTAGGAATATTAAATAGTATTGGATGTTCATTATTCCACATTTTAAAATGGCCCAATAGAACATTACAAGATTATATTATGATAACGTCATACATTATGAGTTGTTCAATAACACCTGATATGGAGTATGTTGCAAAACGATAAATAAGAACCATATTTACTTATGGCACATTTGAGTATAATGGATTTCAACCTTATATTGCATGTCAATTTAATAGCAGATTGATGCATCAATTTTGGTTGTAATGGTCTATGTATAGCGGTATTGGACGTAGGCAGAAACATATCAAATCCATATTAGAATGACATTGATTTATTGCCTTTATATGGGTAAATTCCACTAAATGGATGGCGTGATTCATGACTGTGTATGTATTATCTCCATTCATCCCCATTGTGAAGGCATATATTTATACTGTAGCTTAAACTTTATCTAATTAATGAATTTTAATCACAGAAACATATAGACATAGACAATAATGGCAGAAAAAGACCAATGGTTCATTCAGTCTGCCTTTGTTCCCTATCTAATCCTGGGTCTTACTGTCCTTCCAGGGTCCTAGCCCTCCCCATCCTCCACCGTATTCTCCTTCCAGTTTCTAACTCCCAGAGTAATCACTATACCATTTATTCTGTCCCAACCATACTTGAAACCATTAATGGTTTAACACCCACCATTTTGGCTGGTAGACTGTTCCACAGCTCCACTACCCTTTCTGTAAAATAATACATCCTCATGTCCCTCTTGAACCTTCCTTCTGTCAGTGTCCATTCATGCCCACATGACCTCGAGCTAGTACTCAAGCTAGATAGTTCCCCATGGTTCACCATGTTAATTTTTTTAGGACCCTGAAGGTCTCTATCATATCTCCCCTCTCCCTTCTGGTCTCCAGTGAGTACATGTTCAGTGCCCTGAGGAGCTCCTTGTAAGACCTGCTTTGTTGGCCTTAAATCATCTTTGTTACCCTGCACTGCACTGTCTCCAGCCTGTCCCTGTCTTTTCTTAGTTGGGGGCTCCAGAACTGGCCACAGTACTCCAGGTGTGGCATTACTAAGGATCTATAAAGGGTTAGTATTACCTCCAAAAAGTAACTGCGCCTGAGAAGCAGCGTGGTGCTGCTTAAGGGCTTGCAGCCCAACATAGAACAACAAAAACATATATACAGCCACTCTGCACAAGCTCCTGTGCTTTGCTCTTTGGAGCTTCCTTAGGGGGCGCTATGCTGTGCCAAACACATTTGATTTATACACATTATCTACCCACAATTCAAAATAACATGTGGGACAATCCATTGGTTGTGTTACACATTTTGCCATATTGCCCTTTTACCTCATCATTGTTTGTATTCGTCTGCCTATAAGCAAATTGACAAACTAATAGTTTTTTGTTTTGTTTCTGCTCTCTTACAGATCTGAGGAAGGCTGAGTGCAGGAGGCACCTGCAGAACAAAATAATTTGTTGCTTCCTACATTCTCTGATACAAGACCATTTTGGGACTCTGGTACCTTTTCATTTGATCCTTAGTAATCTAATTTCCTAGTATTTCAAAGGATACATTATGTTGATTGATTAATTAAAGAGCTGCTGACACCTCAAAGAAAACGTGAAAACATAATACTTAGGTACAATTTAGCTTGCATTCCATGTGTATTAGATAGATTTTTCCTCACCGTTACTCATTACTGATAAATGTGCATGGAAACATGCTCTATATTCCTTAGAGTTCATCTGCCTGTTTAGCTTAATCCCTACTTCATGACATAGTCCTCTGTTGTGACATCACAATCTGTTGCCATGTGAGTAATTATGATGTCACAAGTAGAGCATTATGACCTCAGGTAGGGAGAAAACAATAGGAATAGATTAACTGTTCAGGAGCAACAATCCCATTTTCATGCAAATGGCCTCAGTAATATATAATGGGGAGAAGAAATATAGAACTAATGTGAAATTACAAGCTGAACAGTGTCTAAATATTATGTTTTGATAAAGTTGCCCAAATGGCGTCAGCTGCTCTTTAAGTGTCATGAAGTAAGAGGGAAATGAGTACCTGCCAACCATTTAGACCTATGTTTATTGTTTCTTCATTTAATCTTTGTTACTTATAATCTAATGTGAATTTGATCTCAGTGCACCTCGATAGATGTCACTTAGTATTTTTGTTAGCAACAAAATCAGGATTTAAAACTGCAAACTTTATATAATCTTTATAAAGAATGTATGTTTGCCAGAACCATTGTGATGTCATATGGAGTGATGTATTATGGGTAACCTCATTTAGTTCTTCTAAACAAATTATTTTCTTAAATTCATTCAGTTTTTATAAATATGCACTCTATTGAATTAAGTGTAATGAAAATAAGCACAGGCAAAATATAAAAAGGTGATGTTAACCATACAAGTTATTTTTTCGATTTAAATGTGTAAAGAAACCAATGGATTGTCCCACATGTTATTTTGAATCATGGGTAAATAATGTGTATAAATTGAATGTGTTTGGAACAGCATAGCGCCCCCCTAAGGAAGCTCCAAAGAGCAAAGTGCAGGGGTTTGTGCAGAGTGGCTACACCTATACCTTAAGTCTGTATAATTGCCGAGTGTGCTGTAAAAATAAATTTGCTTCTGTTTAGGCGATGCTTTGGTGTTGATTACATCCTGTGCAGCACTGCCTATCTCTACTAACTCCTGAGTGCAGTTATATGTTTTTGTTGTAGTATTACCTCCATCTTCCTGCTATCAATATCCATGCCAATACACCCCAGCATACTACTTCCCTTACCATAGGTCTTGTTGCACTGGTTCAATTGTTTGAGGGTGTCATTGATGAGAACTCCAAGGTCCCATTCCTCAGCTGTAGTGCTAAGCCCCCCCCCCCCCATTAAGTTCTTTATCCTGGGGTTCTTGTTCTCTAGGTCCATTACCTTGCACTTTTTGGCACTTATTTTCAACTGCCAAACCTTTGATCACCCTACTAGCTTTAGTAAGTCTCTCTGCAGTTTCTCAATTCCCTTGTCATTATATACCCTCCCACACAGCTTAGTGTAAACTGAGAAAAGACACAACCAGCTCCTGATTCTTCCTTCAAAGTCACTGATGAACATACTGAAGAAAAACGGACGCAGGACAGATCCCTGTGACACCCTGCTCATGACCTCAGTCTCTTCTGATTTGATCCTGTTTACCACATCTTTTTCTTGCCTCCCTTTTAGCCAGTTACCTACCTGGTTTACTATGTTCTTAGCCACACCCAGACCCTCCATCTTTTTCAGCAAGCATCTGTAGGGAACCGAGTTGAAAGCCTTGTTGAAGTCGAAGTAGAACAAATCCACAGCATGGCCCCTATTCAATTCCCTCCACCCAGTCAGAGACAACTATCAACTCAGTCTGTTAAGACCTCCCTGCCATGAATCCATGCTGCTTACTATCCTGGAAACTGTTGTTCTCCAGGTAGTCTACAAAGTCCTCTTTGACCAGTAACTCCATCAGCTTCCCTACAATAGTGGTAAGACTGACAGGTCTGTAGTTCCCAGATTGTTACATGTTCCCCTCCTTATGGAGTGAAACTATATCTGCCACCCTCCAGTCCTTCAGAACTACCTCTGTCCATAGTGAGCTGTTGAACAGTCCTACAAGGGGTTCAACCAGTTTCACTGCCAGTTCTCCGAGTATCCTTGAATGCAATCCATTTGGTCCTGGGACCTCATCTATCTTTATGTCTGCAAGCCCTTTCTGGATCCATTAAGTTTCAAATATTGGCTGTCTCATCCCCGGGACCCCCTTAGTGGGTGCTTTGATGCCACTCTCTGGCAAGTGCCCACCTTCCTCCCTAGTGAAAACTGAACAAAAGTAATCATTAAGGACTGCAACATTTTGCCTGTCCTCCTCTAACACACTACCCCCCTCTGATAGGCTAAAGATTCCCCTCTTTTTTTTCCCTAATATACTGGAAGAAATGTTTTTCTCTGCCCTTGATCCCTTCTGCAGTACACAGCTCTGTATCTGCTTTTGCATCCCTAGCCTTCCTCTCTTTGCCTCCTTATTTCTCAATAAGTATTCTCCCCGTTCTTCCTCCACATGCTTTTCCGATTACACTGCACCAATTATTTGAATTGACAATAGAAACATAGTAACATAGATTTTGACAGCAGATAAGGACCGCTTGGCCCACCCAGTCTGCCCATTTCCCTACCTAATGGATAAGCTGCAGATCCTAGTTAATCAGCAGCCTACTTCTTCCTACCCCCACCCCCTAGAATTGCCTTATGACTGTCCCATGCATGCTTGAATTCCACCACTATTTTGACTCACAACTGCTCCAGAAGGCCGTTCTATGCATCCACAACCCTCTGTGAAAAATACTTCCTTAAATTACCTCTGAGCTGCCCCTTCTATCTTCAAATTGTGCCCTTGTTCTTGCACACCTCTTTTGAAAGATGCTACCCTCTTGGACTTTGTTGATTCCCTTGAGGTACTTGAAAGTTTCTATCATGTCACCCCTCTCCCTCCTTTCCTCGAGGCTATACATATTCAGCTCCTTAAGTCTCTCTTCATATGTCTTCCGGTGCAGACCCTGCACCATTTTAGTTGCCCTCCTCTGGACAGCATCCATCCTGTCTATGTCTTTGTGGAGATTGGGTCTCCAGAACTGCACGCAGTACTCCAGATGGGGTCTCACCAACTGTCTGTACAGAGGGATAATAACTTCCTGTTTTCTACTGGTGATGCTCTCCCTGATCCCAGTATCCCCCAGCCCTCCTTGCTGCCCTCTCACATTGCTTGCCCACCTTTAGGTCATCTGATATGACTACCCCAGGTCCTTTCCATTTTTGTTGTTGTTAGTATCTCACCCCATTGTGTACTCTTTCCCTGGTTTTGTTTCCCAGGTGCATTACTTGCACTTCTTAGCACTGAATCTAAGCTGCCATACATTTGACCATTCCTCTAACCTTGCCAAGTCCCTTCTCATCCTTTCCACCCACCTTGTGCATCAACTCTGTTGCAGATCTTTGTGTCATCTGCAAAGAGACATATTTTTCTTCCAGTTCCTCTGCAATGTCGCTTATAAAGACATTGAAGAGGACTGGTCCTAATACTGAACCCTACGTGTACCCCACTAGTAACCCCTTTCTTCAGAGTAGACTCCCATTTACTATTACTCTGTGTCCTATTTTCCAGCCAATTTTTACCTAGGCTGTCATCTTGGGACCCACTCCCAGGCTGGCTAACTTGTATATTAATCTTTGTGTGGGACTGTGTCAAATGCCTTGCCCTAGGTGAGCCCATGTCACAGCCCCTCCCTGATCTACTACTTTGGTCACCCAGCCAAAGAAATCTATCAGATTTGTCTGGCATGACCTTCCCGCTGTGAATCCATGCTGCCTTGGGTCCTGAGCCCCTCTGGCCTCTAGATACTCAACAATATGGTATATACTATTTTTTCTTAATACATTACTGGACCTAAAAATGAAGCAATGGTAGAAACTGCTAAAGGTACTTGGTAGTTCTGTCTGGTGGCATGATTTACATCCTGTTGGTGTTGCAGAAGGTATTAACCTAATAAACGTATTGTGGTTCTATATAGCTGTTAGTCTCATAAGGAACTGTGTGATTTCTTATGCATGGTGTGGAATCTCATATGCTTTCATCTTAAAATAGAGTCAATAAAATGATATAACATATAATATCTTTTGTAAGAAACACACTTCGGCACTAACTTATGAAAAAGCCCATAGGTACTGTATATGTAGCTTATCCTTAGCGCCTATGAAGCTAATAAGTTAGAAGGTTCTTTGGTAGCATTTGATAATTAGGTTCATCTTAATACACTAAATGGAAATGACAGATATGATTTATAATGAAGGGGTTTGCCATATAGAGGTATTTCCTTTGGGTCCATTAATTAAATTGACAGTTAATGATATTTCATGATGTATGCCGACTAGTAGGTGACCTTAAAATATATATTATGTCTTCGTTCAGAAACACAACTTTCAGTATTAATAAACAAAGAAGTTTACCCTTCGTTATTAATTGTAGGCCTTTAACATTAACCATAATGACAGATTATCATAAAATACAACCAAATGTGAGACATGAACTACAATGTGATGTTTTATTTAATTAGTAATAGCTTCTGTAAATTACTATGAACAGAGCTTGAATCAACTATAATCAAATGTTGACATTTTGACACTCATGTACTTTTAAACCTTCATTTAGGTAAATGATATGCCACCAAGTTTTCTCTATTTTAATACCCATTACAAACAAAACAGGATGCAATCTTAACATGACATTTCTGCTCTTGTTTCAAGTTTTTGTGTTATGGTTCTTGTTCACCCATCCTCTAATGGATCATCTGTTAGAGAATCTTTTCTCGTTATTTTATTTACAGTATTTCCATTTTACCAGGAAGGTGAACTGGATCACAATGATCCATTTCCAGCCACACCTGCAAATAAGGGTTAAAACAGAAGGAAGACAACACATGTTACAATACAAAATGCAATACTAAATACAAAAAAAAACCATACATTTAAAAGCAAAAATAGATAATATTCTTAAGTACACGGCATATTTACAACAACCACTTCACCCTACCTGTGGTTACAAATGCATAAGGTATTTGCTTTCAGTTTTGTCACACAGGCTCAATTTAACAACAAACCATTTTGCAAGGGGGTCTATGCCCTTGTAAATTAGCTGAATCGGTCGCATTGCACCAAAAGTAGTAAATGAAGATTCTGCAATTTTGGTTCCAATAAACTTTTCTGCATATATAGAAACATAAACTTTAACGGCAGATAAGGACCACTTGACCCACCCAGTCTTCCCATTTTTCTACCTATTGGATAAGCTGCAGATCCTAGTTAACCAACAGCCTACTTCCTCCTACCCCCACCAGAATTGCCTTACTGCTTGACTAGTGAATTTCATGATGAACTAATAATACTGGACAAACATAATTTTCTTCGGAGTACACCTGGTGGATTTGTTGTCAGTACTTTTTGAACAAATTTTGTTGTATTTTGACAGTGACGGTGACAAGTGTCAAACTGATGATATAAGTCACAGTGATGAGTTTGCTTTGGCAAGCAGGTTACAAATCAACATGTTATTGAATGTTATTTCATATTTTGGTAGAATACTGTCCGACAAATTGTTAAAAAAGAACAGGATTATATTCCAATGCTGACAGTAAAACCTGTTTGGTTATGACTTTCTTGCATCAACTATCAAACTTGATTGATTTTTATACAAAAATCTGAGCTTTCCATTTACTTTTCGCGTCACTTTGCTAATGTGATCTTGAAAGTAAAAGCCTAGTGAGCATAATGCTCAGATAATTAAATGTTTTCACAGTTTCTAAAGGTGAGTTATCAGATCCAAGGATCTTAAGTCATTTTCTGAGACATCTAACCTTTGTCTGGAACCAAAGACCTCTGTCTTGGTTCTCCTCTCATTTAAGCGAAGCTTGAGCACCTGAAACCACTTTTGAAGCTTAAAGGAGATGGGAAATGATTTACAGTGATTTACAACTATAAATGAATCATAACTACCAATCAATGGTCTCCGTGTGTGTCTTTCATTGTTGCTGAAGTGTAAAAATGGATTTTTACCGGCTGACCCATCAATCTTGAAACCTCCTTCAGTTTGACAGGCTTTTTTTTCAATTGGTAGTCAGTGGATGGCAAAGGTTACGTCACTGACTCCGATTTTTGACTGCTGCAGTATGCCTGGTGGACTAGCAATGGTTTACATAGAAGCTTCATGAAATAATGACACCCCTGCTAGCTCGTGTAAATAACAGCAGAGTGACTGAAAACAAGTAACACTTTTTCACGACCAGTTCAGTTTGCTACAACCCCCCAAACACACTTGGCTGGCCAAACAAAACAAGGTAAAATCAGGATACAATACTAGTAAAAAACTCTAGTATTTTGGTGTCCTATACCTCTGCAAACTACCCTTTTGCTGTCCAGTAACCCCTCCCCCACCACATTGCTTAATGTACCTCTCTGTCTCATAAGCACCATCAGCCTTCGCTGTCCTTCTGGGTTTCCATCCTGAAGTGGAGTGCACACAGACAAGTGGTGACATGACGGCAGCTGGGAGATAATGGGAGAGTTACACTGTCACATTTATAACTCCTCTTGGATGGACTCCAGACCAGGACACTAGCAGTGAGGCCAGCAGTTTCAAGGCAAAGAGCTCCTTGTAGGTATGGACGAGACTGGGATGGAGGTGCAGAGTGGGGAGATGGTGAAAAGGGAGAAGGAGAGTAACCAATGACATTCTGTGGTGGTCGGGATGGAGGAGCGGTGAGAGGTAGCGAGGACACCCATGGCAGCCACAGGTGCGGTTGGGGGATGGGAGATCAAGCAGAAAAGGAGCGAGATGGAACATGGAAAAAGAAACAGAATATAGAGTGTGCGTGGTCACATCATAAAGTGATGAACTAAAAAATGTAAAAAATCCCGGGATGCTAAGTAGGTACTTAGTAGATGGAGTGGGACAAAGATCGGCCCAGTGTGGGAGACAAAGATCGGACTACCATGTGAATATGGGGGGGGGGGACTAAAGAAACGGCAGTGTGAGTTGACAATCGATTTCCAGCCAGTGCTTATGAGACAGTAAGGTAAATTAAGCTATAGACAGGAGGGTGGTGGGGGTAGCAGGACAGCAAGAGGTTAGTGTGGTTAATGGACAGCAATAGGTTACTTCACAGAGTTTTTTACTAATATAGTATCCTGATTTTACCTTGTTTTGTATGGCCAGCAAGTGTGTTTGTGCAGGGCACTGGTAGCTAACTGAGTTGGTCATGAAAAAGCGTTACTTGTTTTTAGTCACTCTGCGGTTATTTGCATGAGGTAGCAGGAGTGTCATTATTTCATGAAGCTGCTATGTAAACCATTGCTAGTCCACCAGGCATACTGCAGCAGTCAAAAATCGGAGTCAGTGACGTGACTTTTGCCACGCACTACCAATTGAAAAAAAAAGCCTGTCAAACCGAAGGAGGTTTCAGAATTAACAGGGCAACCAATAAAAACGCAATTTTACATTTCAACAACATTGAAAGATACAGAAACCACTGCTTGGTATTTATGATTCATTTATTAGTTGCAAATCACTGTAAATCATTTCCTGTCTCCTTTAACATACTGTAAGTGTTTTGCAGGCATGTTCCTAGGTCTACTCCCATTTTGTTAGTACAGTACAGCACCATGTCATCCGCATACATGATAGCAGACACATCACTGCATATTGTAGGTAGATCATTTACAAAAATGGAAAAAAGGAGTGGACCCAAGACAGAACCCTGAGGAGCACCCAAGTTCATTCCCAACAGACCTGACAAAAACACTCCCATTTTCGTTATCTGCTTTCTTTTAGTCAAATAGTCTGCAAGCCAACCCACAGCACATTTACTGGCATCGATGAACTTAAGTTTATACGGTTATTGTTTGTCTAAAGATAGTATTGGATCTTTACTCGCAATTGTTTCCAGATGTATCAGATACAAATACTGTAAAATAGATAGGGTGGATTTCAACTCCTGTACACTCCAGCTAAGTGACAGATGCATTACACTATAGTTCAATGGGAGGGTATTTATACTTGTTAAGATATGGTAGTCGAATGGGGGTTGGGATTTGCTGGATTTCTTACTTTTTATTGTCCATGGGGTTCAACAAAATCTCTGTACTGATGATCTGTTTATCAACCTTAATACGAGGCATTTATAAACATGATGTTAGAAGCAACTATTAAAAATGTTCATGGAATGTTGGTTGGACAAATAGCAAGTCAAGCATTACAAACTATTGGCACATCTTAAGAAACTAGGGACTAATATTGCTGTACTACAAGAGACCCACTTCTGGCCCAGAGACACCCAATACCTTATAAAAGAATGGGTGGGAGAAAGCTATTGCACGGGGGAAAATCCCAAACTAGCTAGGGATGCAATTCTAGTAAAGAGAAACCTAAATTTCCCAATTAAGAAAATGATGCACGATTCTGGGGTAGATACATAATTATATTAGTTGTATTGAATTTTGTTCTGATAGCAATTGCAGGCATTTACAGTCCAAACAAAAGCTGTCCATTTTTCTTCTCTGAGCTTCTTACCAAATAAACATCATTCTTGAATACTAAGATAGTCCCATGTTTTTACTGCAGTTAACTGGATAAATCAAACATCACCCCAGTTATGAACCTTAAAGACAAATTAGCATTTATAGAATTACAAGATAGTTTAGTACGGTTACATCCATGGATGGCACAGAACCCAACAACTAAGGAATATATATTTGTTGACGTGTAAATAGTAGTGTCAGTGGCTCAGCAGGTAGCACACTCACCTCTGAGGCCGGAAGATCAGAAGACTGTGGGTTCTAGCCCCACTCCAGACACTTGGGTTAATATCCCAATACTGACACTGCTGTGTAGCATGTGGGGGGTGCTGCACACCTGAGGTGCCGTCTTTGGGATGAGACGTTAAACCGAGGTCTCATCTGCCTTTTCTGATGGTAGTTCAGGTGGATGTTAAAGATCCCATGGCACTTCTCGGAAACAGCAGGGGAATTTCCCCAGTGTCCTGGCCAAATTTCCCCCCATTCACTAAAAATACCACCAACAGCTTAATCTGGCTCAAAATCAGTTGACATTCATCTTTATCCCCCTACCCCGGATCATGCCTGAAAATAGGCAGAATTTGTCTAGTGCACTTACCCGGTCAACAAAAGCTAAATAAATAAAATAAATAAACAGGCTAATTCTGGAACTGACTACTTCTTAGTCTCAAGTGATCTTTTTAATGTGTCAAATATTGGCATATATGCAAATGTCATTATAGGAACAATTCAAATGTGCTTTAAAAGGGGAGGTACAGTGCAGCCCACTTGTGGCAAACACATTTAAGCCAGGCAAACACTTATTACAGACAAATTAGAGAAAAACTAAATCCATCCGCATAGGCTGCCTGTTTGAAAATGCTGTTTGTAACGTAGCTTATGCTCTGTCTACACTGCCATAAGTAACTGTGTATGGCCATGATCATTTAGTCCCCACATGTGGTGTTTTTACTACCCCTCCCCCCAAAATAAAACTGAGAAGATACAATTCCCCTGGGCATGGAATACTCATGGGACATAATCAACATGTATACAACCGTGCCCCCCTCCCATGTAATACTGAGAGAACATTATCAGTGCTGGGAATACATTTCATGAAGCAAGAGACCATGGGCCCCAATATAGAAACTTGCCAGTAACGACTGCTGGGACTACCAGAATTCAGAATAGGCAGGGTTGTCAAGGGGAACACACTGGATTGCCAGGGAGAAAGGGGGGAAAAGAAGAGGGATATTGTCTTACCAGGCTGTTAATGGGTGTATACCTTGTATACAACACATGTACTCAATTTGTACTATTTTTGTTTCATTTAGGAGCACAATTTTAAGAGTGCAAAACATGTTTTGAGCTGCCCCTGACTTGACTCAAACTTGAGCTCTCTCATCTCCAATCTTGACTTAAGAGTGGTGCTGCATGGGCTACTGGATCACACTACAGAGCTATGGGGCCAGCTACTGGATCACACTACAGACCTATGGGGCCGGCTGCTGGTTCACACTACAGATCTATGGGGCTGGCTACTGGATCACACTACAGATCTATGGGGCCGGCTACTGGATCACACTACAGATCTATGGGGTCTATGTGCTTCATAGCCTCTTAATTCCACTACTGGCTATACACATGCAGCCCATGAGTGGGCTACCAATTTCCCTGTTCTCAAAACACTTGTATTCAGTGACGATGGTAAACATCTATTGAGATTATGAGGATCCACCTCTCTGATTGTTAACAATCCACCCAACCTTTGCCAGGTCCCAACTGCACAACTCTTCACCTTGCTATGAAGAGTAGCCAGTCATGTGCAATCACTAACATTAGCAACCTATAAATCAATTTATCATCAAAAAGTGCTTTAAACTTCCTGTATCTTTCACAACAAATTAATAAATTAGAAAGCTTAAGTGGGAAGGTGCCGAAAAAGAAAGAGGGGATTGAAAAATTAGACTAAATATTTTGAGAAGTCAATATAATGAGATTCTGAGAGAGCGGATTGAATTCATGATGTCAAAGGACAAAATTAAAAGTCCCAAAACAGGTACATAATAATGTCACAGAGACAGATTATGGATTGTTTAAAAGGAAGATTAGACAATACTGCCTTTTTAGTCACATCCAGGGAGACAGGGATACATATTTTCATCAGTAGGTGAGCTGCAGCATTGGGAGTCACAGCAGTGCCATATTCATGTGCTCACAACTGACAGCCCTCTGCATGTTCCAGTCATCCATGAAGGAGAACAGGAGATGTAACCTGTGCAAGGCAGTCAGTGGAGTGTGAGAGAGCATTCATTTTCCACGAGCTGTGAGTGCCTGAGGCAGGGATAGAAATGGGACAGACACAGAGACTGGACATGCTCCAGATTGCAGCTTACTATCATTTGTATACCTAAACTGATGAAGTTATTTGCAAAATTACTAAACATCAGAAAAATATAGTACTGTACTTGCAACCTATGTATATAAAGTAATATATAACAATATGTATACAGTGACATATCTTTATGTAGCACATACTGTATCACACAGCACTGTAATCATGCTTCAAAACAATGTACTTCAATATAATGAACAGGGAGCTATAACAAACTCAAGTTATGGCTCCCATTGCATTCGTTACTGCGGGGGACTACTGTATATATCAGCAAACAGAATATAGCCCGAATATGGAATGAGGTAAAAGTGGATTTGAAAAGGTGGTCAAAAATGAATATACCTGAAAGTAGTAGGAATAAACATTATAAAAATGGTTGTGTTACCCAAACTCAGTTATGTTGTTAGTATGATTCCATCATAATAAAAACTATGTGCGAAACAAGCTTGAATAGTAAAATATTATCTTTTATTTGGAATGGGGTACGCCAATTATTTTATATAAGAAACTAACAGCAGGTAAGGGGAAAGATGGTCTTTTAGTCCAGATTTTTATGCACACTCTATGATTTATAATGCTTCACAGTACCTAAAATGATGTAACAATATAGAGAATGCACAGTCATTAAAGGAAAACTACACCCTCATATCTTATATATTTAATTTAAATTTCATGTCAACAGACAACTCTTTTCCTGAAGCAGTTAGGGATATATGTGATTGATTTAGTTTAGTTTCACTGTTCATACTAGTACCTGTAACTATCCTTAGGGTCTCCATTTTCTGGTTGTTGAAATCTCATTGTCCTCGAGAGCTGCATTAGCATATGAGAACTTGATGTGTCAGCACCCTGTAAACTTAACAGTATGCCTGTCTGCTTATTTTCACAAAATAAGTTGCAGCAAGGTGTGAAACACCACTTTTACCTTCAATTAGCTTTGAAAATTGTCTGAGTTGTAATACAGGGTTTTTCGCATTAAACTGTTTTCAATTTGTATATTTCCAGAGGTTTTTTATGGATATTTGTATTTTCATCATAGAGATACCTGGTATAAATGGGTGATGTGATGTGTTCTCATATGCTAATGCAGCTCTCAAGGACAATGAGATTTCAACAACATTAAAATGGACCCCCCCCCATGATAGTTACTGGGGACTAGCATGAACAATGAAAATAAACTAAAACAAACATGTATATATTCCCCATGGCTACTGGAAAATAGTTTCCTGTTGACAAGGAAACAAATACAATTTACAAGATATGAGGGTGTAGTTTTCCTTTAATATACATACCAATATGGCTTAAAATTGAGCAAGATCTTTTATTTAACTAAATAGTAAACCACTTTTATTCTTAAACTGAAAAACGTACCACTGAACATGAGAAACAACCCAAAGAGGTGTCCATAGAGTCCTTTATATCACTTCAGAAGCTGCTTAGCTGCTGGTCAACTTATTCAGAACCAACTATATGACAAAATCCTTGGATAAAATTACCAAAAATATATTGTGGTTGAATTCATTGAAAAAAAGGTCTAGAAAAGTTTAGAGAAATATTTAAAGATGGAAAAACATTTCCCTTCACTGATGTCCAAACCATATTTAATCTTGATGAAAAAGGGCATTCTACTATTTCCAGTTGTCTCAGATTCTATTAAGTTCATTCTAAAATGAAACCCTTATTATTAATCATGAAACAAGAAAATGATTACATTATTTTAAAAAAAGTCACACAACCAGCTTGATTTATAAATATTTACTAGAGATAATTTAAAAGTAGCTGACTGGGAGAACGCCTAGCAGGCGTTTGTCAATGAACTTTTAGAACTTTCACTAGTACTTTAGCTGTGAACGGCATTTATGTTTGCACTTGTTGCACTGTTTTTAAGCACCTTGTGGATATAACTAAAGGATTTGTGTATGAAGCATTGGTGATTGGAATCATGTTCTGCTTTGGAATATTGATGCCTTAGTTTCCAGAGGGTCCTCATAAAAGGGAGGTGAGTGCAGTTCCATTTGTCTACTACCATAGTTAAAAAGTACCTACTGAAATGCAACAATGGTGGGGGACAGAGTTAGAAATTCAAATTTCAAATGAGTAATTGGGTAAAATTTGTGATGCCAACTCCAAATATCATAACATAGACAATCGCAGGGTACCACACAGCAGCATATTACATTTGCTATTGTGACTGATGATTGATGGTTTATGCTGTGCTACACTATTCAGCTTACTGCTGAACCCATTACTTTGTATTTATTGGATTTATGCTATTTAAAATTCAATAAAGAAATATTACAATAAACAGTTAAGAGCGTAAAAAAAGCATAGTTAGCCAGCTGTTTAGCTTGTATGTCTCACCATTTAACATATAAACATGTGAATTTGAGGACGGAAAAAGGATAGTTGCCTTTCAAGACCATCCCCCCACTTCTGAGTGGTGGCATCCTACCTACTTTTGACTTCAATAAATAATTGCCCAATTTATTCTTAAAGGGGAACACATATATAGGATTTCTTAATGCCTGAAAGCCCATAAAAAGCTAATTTGAGTGAGCCATTGTGTTTATCTGTAAGTCTTTACAGTCCAGGTTATTCATATGTAAATCAGCCTGTAATTAAGGGCTGGGGCAGCCATGTGTTTTAGGCTCCTGATAGGAAATGATGTCACCAAGAGCCTTGGCCCTCCTTTGACTGTAGATTATCCAACAGGTTAAATAGGAAATCAGCTGTTTTATTAAGTGTGTTTTAAGGTGTTATTACAGCACTTTCTACATTTATAATAATTGTTTTGTATGTGCATTGAAACTAGTGAGTTATCACTTTTATATTTCAAACTGTTAGTAAAAATAATCCATCTTCAGGATTGCTTTAACTTGTAGGCTATACTCCCAGCTGATCATCAAAAACTATACATCGCAAGGCTGGCTCTGTAATGCCAGCAGGTATTGGTGCCCCATATCAGGATTTCTAAACCCTGGCCATGTTCATGCTAGTACAGATTTCTGGGGCTGCCCCAGCACCAATTTTTGTCCTTTTCTGTTCCCTCATTTACAGTCTTTTCTCTTACAATTTCAGGTGTGAACGCAGGTCTACAAGATGCAAATGTGGCTACATACCTACTGGCCTGGCATCATGGGGCCAGTCTTGAAATGTGTAGTTATTGATTATCAGCTGGCAGTACAGCCTACAGGTTAAAGCAAAGAGCTCATACAGCAGAATGGGTTTTGGTTCCAAAATGCTTTATTTGTATATTGTGTGACCAGAGCAGGTCACTTAACCTCCCTGTGCTCCCAAAACACACCTGTGAACAAACAACAGCTCAGTGTGCCTTTCCTGGACAGAGACAGTAAAGACAATCTGAGCATGTGTTATGATTCTGAAAATATTATGCTCTTTCCATCCAGATTTGACATGAAAAGAAAAAAATAGGACACAATTACTTGTTTATTAATTTATTAATTGCCACTAGGTATGTAGCCACATTTGCATCTTGTAGACCTGAGTTCACACCCGAAATTGTAAGAGAAAAGGCTGTAAGTGAGGGAACAGAAATCACAGAAACACAGAGTTTGGCAGCAGATAAGGACCGCTTGGCCCACTTAGTCAGCCCATTTCCCTACTTGATGGATAAGCTGCAGATTCTAGTTAATCAACAGCTTACTTCCTCCTACCCCCCACTAAAATTGCCTTATGCCTGTCCCATGCATCCTTGAGTTCTCCCACTGTTTCTGACTCCACAACCTCCTCAGAAAGGCTGTTCCATGCATACACAACCCTCTCTGTGAAAAAATGCTTTCTAACATTACCTCTGAGCCGTCCCTCCTCTATCTTCAAATTGTGCCCCCTTGTTCTTGCACATCTCTTCTTCTTCCCTTGAGATACTTGAACGTTTCTATCATGTCCCCCCTCTCCCTCCTTTCCTCAAGGGTATACATGTTAAGCTGCTTTAGTCTCTCCTCATATGTCTTCTGGTGCAGACCCTGCACCATTTTGTTTGCCCTCCTCTGAACAGCCTCCATTCTGTCTGTGTCTTTGCTGAGATGGGGTCTCCAGAATTGCATGCAGTACTCCAGATGGGGTCTCACTAACTGTCTGTATAGAGGGATAACAACTTCCTATTTTCTACTGTTGATGCCTCTCCCTATGCATCCCAGTATCCCCCCAGCCCTCCTTACTGCCTTCTCACATTGCTTGCCCACCTTTAGGTCATCTGATAGAATTACTCCTAGGTTTCTTTCGATTTTTGTTGTTGTTATTAACTCACCCCCCCCCCATAGCGTACTCTTCCCCTGGATTTTTGTTTCCCAGATGCATTACCTTGCACTTCTTTGCAATGAATCTGAGCTGCCACATAATTGACCATTCCTCCAACCTTGCCATGTCCCTTTTCATTCTCTCCACCCCATCTTGTATGTCAACCCTGTTGCAGATCTTTGTGTCATCTGCAAAGAAACATACCTTTCCTTCCAGGTGCTCTCCAATGTCACTTATAAAGACATTAAAGAGGACCGGTCCCAGTACCGAACCCTGTGGTACCCCGCTAGTTACCCTCCTTTCTTCACTGTGGACTCCGTTTACTATTACCCTTTGTGTCCTGTTGTCCAGCCAGTTTTTTATTCAGGCTACCACCTTGGGACCCACTCCAAGGCTGGCTAACTTGTATATTAATTTTTTGTGTGAGACTGTGTCAAATGTCTTGCTAAAATCTAGGTAGGCCATATCCACAGCCCCTCCCTGGTCTACTACTTTGGTCACCCAGTCAAAGAAATCTATTAGGTTCCTCTGACATGACCTTCCTGTTGTAAAATGGTGCTGCCTTGGGTCCTGTGCCCCACTGGTCTCTAGGTACTCAACATTTCTTTCCTTCAGAAGTGATTCCATCATTTTCCCTACCACTGAAGTCAAACTAACTGGTCTGTAGTTTCCTGCCTCTGCCCTGCTCCCACTTTTGTGAAGTGGAATCACATTTGCCCTCCTCCCGTCCTCAGGTACCACCTCATCCTCCCATGATTTGTTAAAGAGAGTAGTCAGTGGTGTTATTAGTTCTACCCTTAGTTCTTTTGAATTCTTGGTGAATCCATCAGGTCTATTGCTTTGTCCACCCTCAGTTTCAAGAGTTCTTTCAAACCCTTTCTTCTGTGAATGGACTGGTATCGACCCCCCCTATTCAGAGTTTCTCCCTTGTTTGGTTTAGGTACCTCCCCCTCCTCTTCCGCTGTGAATACTGAACAGAAATATTCGTTCAGTATCCCTGCTTTTTCACTGTCACCCTCTGTCCACATTCCCTTCCCTTTATTAAGTCTCTATATACCTCCCTTGGTCTTTCTTCACTCCCTAATGTACCTATAAAAGGTTTTATCCCCCTTCTTAACAGTTGGCTATCTTTTCCTCAGCTTGTGCCTTTGCTATTCTGACTGCTTTCCCTACCTCCTTCTGCTTTAACTGATAAAGTTCTCTGTCCTGCTCCTTCTGTGTTTCCTTATATTTCCTGAATGCTATCCTTTTCTCATTAACCATCCCTGCCACCTCTTTTGAGAACCATAGTGTTTTTTTCCTTCGTTTTGTTTTGTTGATTTGCTTCACACAAAGGCTTGTTGCCTCTGCGATGGATGTTTTGATTATTCCCCATTGTTCCTCCACCCCTCCTTCTTGCCTGTTTGCTAGTGCTTTTCTGAGGCACTCTCTCATTTTCCCAAAGTCAGCCTTCCTAAAGTCCAATACTCTTGTTTTTGTATGGCTTGACTCTATGGTTATGTTTATTGTGAACCACACTGTTTGGTGGGCACTTGTTCCCAGATGGCTACCCACTTCTAAATCTGACATCCTTTCTCCTTCCCCATTTGAGAGTACCAGGTCTCAGATTGCTCCCTCTTGAGTGGGTTCCAACACTAGTTGTCTGAGGCATGCCCCTGTAGGGCATCAAGAATGACCCTGCTCTTGGATGTGCCTGCAGCAAAGATACCCCAGTTAACATCTGGCATATTCAGGTCCCCCATCAACAATATCTCCCCTTTTTCTGCCATTTTAAGGATGCCTTCTATCATTTAATCTTTTTAATTTAATTTAATTTAATAAGACTTTGAACCAGCTTAATCTGGTTCAAAGTCAGTTGGCATTCATCTGTATCCCCCTTCCCCAGGTCGTGCCTGAAAATAGGCAGGATTTGTCTAGTGCATTTACCTGGTCAACAAAAACTAAATAAATAAATCAATAAATTTCCTTGTCCATTCCCCCCCCCCCGAGATGGTGGTCTGTATACAACCCCCATGCAGATTGTGGTGCCATTTCCTGTCTCCAGGGTGACCCATAGTGACTCATCAACTTCCTGTTTACTCCTTAGTTCTGTTGCTTTAATCCCTTCCCTTATATAGAGAGCTACTACTACTCCTCCTCCTCCTCTTTTACCCACCCTGTCCCTCCTGTAGACTGTGCATCCTGGTATGTTGACATCTCAGTCATGGTTCTCTGTGTACTACGTTTCAGTGACTGCCACAATATCCAGGCATCCCTCTTCCAACAAGGCCACTAGTTCAGGGAGCTTGTTGCACAGACTGCAGGCATTGATACTCATCACCTTCCATTTATTTTTTATGGCCTTACCCCTTTTAGCCCCATCCCTGTCCTTACTGCCTTTTTCTGCATTTATCCCTGTCCAGCTCCCTACTGACTTCTCTACCTTGGTGTTTACCTCTCTAACTACTGTGTTTTGTGGGGGGAGACTGGTATTTCCCTGCTCCTTTTCAGTGTCTTCCCCCTTGGCTAGTTTAAATGCTTGCCAATGAAGCATTTAAACCTGTCACCTAGGATCCTGGTTCCCCCCTGGACAGATGCAGACCATCGTGCCAGTATAAGCCTGCATCCCTCCAGGTGGCACCCCAGTCCCCAAGAAAGCCAAAACCCTGAGCTCCACACCACTTTTTCTTGTTGTTTAACATTTTTATTAGTATTATTTGGACAGTACGCACACATAGAGGCAGAGTATTGCACTTACATATCTGAATCATATCACAACATTTGGCACTGCCAGCAAGTACAATTGCCACATATTCGCTTCATGGGTTACAGACTTTAAGAAGCCATATATCTTAGCATAATGATTATGTTACAGTCATTGGCTTCATGAATTACATAGAGACATAGAAACATAGAAGTTGACGGCAGATAAGGACCGCAAGGCCCATCCAGTCTGCCCATTTCTTTTTCTACCTTATAAATGTGCCATCGGCCTTTGCTCTGTCAGTGGCCTATCTATTCATAGTCATTTGTATTGCTCCCTTATGCCTATCCCATGCCTGTTTGAAGCCCTGCACTGTATTCATAGCCACCACTTCTTGTGGTAAGCCATTCCATGCATCCACCACCCTTTCTGTGAAAAAGAATTTCCTCATTCTCCCTTAATCGGCCTCCTCTAATCTCATGCTGTGTCCTCTTGTCCTGCTATTTTTCTTATATTTAAACATGTTAGACTCTTTCACCTTGTTTATGCCCTTAAGGTGTTTGAATGCCTCGATCATATCACCTCTCTCTCCTCCTTTGCTCAAAGGTATACATATTGAGCTCCGTTAATCTGTCCTCATATGTCTTCTGATGCAGTCCCTGCACCATTTTGGTTGCCCTTTCTGGACTGCCTCAATTTAGTTAATGTCCTTGTAAGGTGTGGCCTCCAATACTGCACGCAGTACTCCAGATGGGGCCTAACCAGTGTCTGTGCAGAGGGATTATTACCTCCCTCTTACGACTTGTGATACTCCCTCTACTAATACACCCTAACACCCCTAGCCTTACCTACTGCTTTAGAGGTCTGCTTGGATGATTTTAGGTCATCAGTGGTGATGATGCCCAAGTCTCTTTCTTCCTTTGTGACTGCTAGCAACTCCCCTCCCAGCCTATAGGTGGCTTCAGGGTTTCTCTTCCCTATGTGCATGATTTTGCACTTCCTTGCATTAAATCCCAGTTGCCACTCTTCTGACCATTCTGCTAGTTTAGTAAGCCAATGTAGGTTCACTCCTCCCCAAAAGAAGGGAGCCAAAAGAAAGGAAAAGGCATATGTGGCAAAGAAGAAAGAGATAGAACAAGCTAGGCTTATTCACAGTCCAACTTCTCTACCTCAGGCATGTCCATCTGCACTACATGTTGCTATATCAACTATGTACAAAAGGCAATCTTAACTGAATCATGCAAATAAGCAGATTAAGAAAAGGGATGAGGGGATTTCTGATACACAACCCAGACCTATTGTGGGGGGGAGGTATCTAAGAAACAACATTAGGAAGAGTATTGTGGCAATACTTAGACCTTAAATATGGCTGCCAACATTTATCGTACCGAGTTAAAGAGCCTTGGGCAAAACTGGAGATCTTTTCGAATATGGCCTCTGAGCAAGGGCCAAGAGGAACTCCTGCACAGTTGGAATCTCCGGGGTTCTCCACCTCCTCAATATAAGTCTCTTGGCCAGTGCCCCAGCCGCTGTGATCCATTGTGCCGCAGGGCTATGTTGGGGCACAGTCGGGCTACTGCAGCCCAAAAGGAGCAGAAGAGGGTACGGCCCCATATTGGGGAAAATCTGTTGGCAGATGCCCTGGATTTCTGTCCAAAAGGGCTGAAGATTTGGGCAGTCCCAGAGTATATGGGACAGGTGGGCACCGGGGTTACCACATCTCCAGCATATGTCTGCCGGTATGAGTCCCATCCTGACTAGTTTAGCCGGGTCTCTATATCATCTATGGAGGGTCTTATTCATAATAAGTCATGTGCGCCCACCCCGGCAGGCTAGATGGATTTGCACCCATCCTTGTTCCCATTGTTGTTCCAAGATGGAAATCTGTAATTCCTTCTCCCACTGCAATCTGGCTTTTTGGGAGGAGTCTGTTGTAGAGTCTCGGAGCTCACTATATATGCGACTGGCTTTACTTTTGGTTAGCCTACCCCATGAAACAATGGAGTGAGGGCTTTTTACTATTATATTATGGGAGGGAAAATTTGGAAGGTGAGATATGGCATCTCTTATCTGTAGGTATCTCCAGAAGTGAGATGTAGGGAGATGATATTGCGCCTTCAGGGAATCAAAGGAGTCTATAACTGACGTACCAGGAATTAGGAGGTCCTGTATTGATGAGATACCTAGTCCCATCCAGATTTTCCAATTCAGGGTAGATTTCCCTATTTTCAGGGCAGGGTTATTCCATATAGGCATATGAACCCAAGGAGCCATATCATGGCCCAGCAGAGCCATTGCTTGCCTCCAATACTTTATCGATAGTAATATAGCGGGGGAAAGGTGCGTGGGTACATTTTTCTTACCATAAAGGGTGACCGCTGGGGAGGGAGAGTGAGTTAGGGAGGCTTCTAGATGGAGCCAGTTAGGAGAGGCCTGTCCAATTTTAGAAAACCATCTAATTGTCTGGGACAGAACAAAGGCCATATGATACTGCTGCAACCAGGGGAGTCCCCAACCACCCCTTTTCCAGTGTTGTCGAAGCTTAAGTTTACTATATCGATGGGGGGGTGCCCTCCCACAGGAAATTACCCATCAGGGCCTCCAACTTCTGGAACCATTTTGGAGGTATGGACATGGGTAAATGAGCCAATAGGTATAGCATCTTGGGAGCAGCCATCATTTTGATCGAGTCAATTTTACCAGCAAATGAGAGCTTCAATGTTTTCCATCTTTTGAATTCAAGCCTCAGGGTATCAATCAAGGGGTTGAAATTAGCTGCATGTATTTTAGATGGATCTGGATGTAAGATAATGCCGAGGTAATTTATACCTTGGGGGGACCATTTAAGCCCCATGGAAATAAATTCTTCTCCAGAGGCTGAAGAATTCAGTGGAAGGATTTCAGTTTTGGACTGATTTAGCTTTAGTCCAGATATCTTTGCAAAATCAGTCAGAATGTCAAAGACTGTCTGGATCCCTAATGAAGTATGTTCAGTAGTAATAAGGAGATCATCTGCGTATAAAAATGTTTTATAATTGGCATTACCCACTTGAATTCCAGGGATAAGATTGGAGGATCTGAGTGCAATGGCCAGGGGTTCTATAGCTACAATGAAAAGGAGGGGGGAAGTGGGCATCCCTGTCTCATGCCCTTCTGTAATTGGAAGGGCCGGAACAGGGAGCCATTGGTCAGGAGCGAGGCTAAGGGAGCAGTATATGAGTCTAATCCAGGCAATGTACTGGGGCCAATTCCCATATTGGAGAAAGTATGAAATAGGAAGGGCCATCTGACCGAGTCAAAGGCCTTTTCGAAATCAATAGCCATCGCTACCGAGGGGGTTGATCAGAGTTTGACAGAATGAAATAGGGACCCTAGGGTTCTGTGATGATCTGACCCCAGACGGCCCTTAACAAAGCCCGCTTGTGATGGGTTAATCAGACCTTGTAGAAGAGGTTCAAGCCGGCCAGCAAGAACCTTGGCCAATATCTTGGCATCTGCATTAATAAGAGAGATGGGATGATAACTACCTGGGAGCACTGGATCCTTTCCTTTTTTTGGAAACACTGTAATGATGGCTTCTCTCATGGAGGGAGGCAAATGTCCCTTAAGTTGGGATTGTTGGAATACCTGAACCAAGTAAGTGGCCAAATCAACTCCCCGTAGTCGATACAGGTCTACAGGCAACCCGTCTTTCCCTGGGGATTTACGTAGGTTCATAGATTTAATTGCCTGGGTCACTTCATCCACAGTTATTGGAACTTCCAGCAGTTTGGCCTCGCAGCCTGAAATTCTGGAAATAGGTAATGAGGTTAGGAAAGCTTGGATCTTAACTGGATCAGGGGGAGTTGGAGAAGCATACAAATTTTCATAGAACTGAGATGATTCGGTTTATCCCAGAGTTAGTACGACACAAAGCCCTTTTCGGATCCTCTAGAACATGTATCACCTTGGAGGTTTGTTGCCGTTTAAGATGGTAGGCCAAAAGCTTACCAGCCTTTTCTCTACCTTCCCAATAAGCATGGCTAATACGTCGGAGATTTAGCTCAGCCTGTCGAGATAGATGGGCATTAAGTGATATTTGTGTGCTGGCTAGTTGTGCTAGTAAGGTTGAAGGCGGGGATTGGTTTTTATGAGCTTTGTATTGGGATTCCAAATTATATAGTTGCTTCTCCAATGCCCTCTGGTCCGCTTCCCGCCGGTGCCTTCTGGCAGCTGCAAAGGCAATTATCCTGCCCCTGATAGTAACTTTAAAGGCCTCCCACAAAGTCGAATCGAATACCTCCCCATTATCATTATCCGTCCAGTATTCTGATACTGCCAGACCAATCCAGTCTAGAAAGGTTGCGTCCTCTAACAATAGAGGGTCTAAACGACATGCAGGGGACCGTGCACGAACTCTGTCCCTTTAATGATTAATTCCAGAGGGCATGATCGAAACAAAATTGGGTGCATCAGGGCACTGACCACCTTTGCATAAGACCCAGAAGATATTAGCCAGAGATCTATCCTGCTGGAAGTTCCATGCGTAGAAGAAAAACATGTATAATCATACATTCCTGGGTATAATGCCCTCCAAACATCCAGTAACCCAAGTTCGGACATTAATTTGCCTACTGCTTTCCTAGCCTGTCTGTGGGGTTCAGGGGATTTATTGCTTCTATCTATTGAGTGATTTAATGTTAGATTAAAATCCCCTCCTAGAAGTATTGGGGCTCCGTTTTTGTTAAAATCCAGCAGGGCCTGATTAATTGTATGAAAAAATTGAGGACAGTCCTGGTTGGGAGCATATAAATTAGCCAGGACCAAGGGACCTTCAGGTGTTTCAGCTTCTGTTATGATCCATCTCCCATCGTGATCTCTTATATAATCCTTCACTTTCCACCCCAGATTTTTGTGAAAGTATGAGACCCCCTTATGGGAGGGTGCCACGCTGTGGGTTCTTTATTCACCCAACCCTGTTTAAGCTTCATGGCTTCTCCGGAGGAGAGTTTCGTCTCCTGCAAGAAGGCGACCATAGGCCCGAGTTTTTTTAAGTGCAGTAAAACTTTCTTTCACTTAATAGGGGAATTTAACCCCCTCACATTCCATGAAATCAGCTTAATCTCCATTTGGACCAATCATAAAAACAGTAAAGTAGCAGGAATGTATAATTAGAAACAATATATACACGGTCTGAGTTTGGCACCATTACTTTCCTTACCCCCCCCCCCCTTCTACTATTGAGGAGTATATCCACAACCCACGAGTAAGATTGCTATATAAAAAGTTAACACTATAACATATTACAAACATTTTAACCTGAAACAAAAAAGAACTAATATTTACATCACCCAGTGACAGGAGGGTATTCAGACCTTTGTTGTTAACCATATCCATTTTTTCGCCCCCCTGATCACTACCCCACAGACCCACACATGACCAGCTTCCACTGTATGTGTCGGCTAAAAATAGGCCCAGACACCAGTAGAGGTCACTGGGAGGTACGCGGCCCCATATACTCATATCAAATAAAGACAAAGTGGTTCTCCTTATAACCCCTATATAAAAAGGAAGGAGAAACGAAAACGTTCATGCAACAACGGCCTGTATCGTCATCCCACAGTCAGATGGACGGGGGTGTTAGAAGCCCTTCAAATTCCCTCTACATTCCCCAGCAGTGTCGTCGAGAATGAGTATACTTGGGTCCTAAGTGAAACAGAAGGAGAAAAATAAAAAGGAAAAATATAAACGAAAATGCCTCCCCCTGTGCCATCAGTCAGCATATTTAGAAGGCTAGCAGATATAGTACTGGTGTATACTGAGACAACAGGAGATACACGTAGTAGAGAGGAACACCAGAAAAAAAGGGATAATGACCTGGGTGTATGACAATAGGTGACACAAAGGCCTAACACAGCCTTCCTCGGGGGGGGGGGGTATTCTTTACCACTAGGGCCCCTGAAAAAAATAATAGCTTCCCGATCAGAGGAGAGGGCTTCTTTATCCACAACCACATGTGGTGCTGTAAAAAAGGGAAATTATCAGCCACAGTCAGCCTGCAGATTCAACCGCTGGAGTAGAGATATCCATATCACCGGAGGAGTTTACAATGTTTGGCACAACTGTCGAAGTCGAATAGTCTGCCGATGGGGTGCCCACTGGTTCCTCTGCCCAAAGAAGATGTTTCACTACAGAGGACTTCAAACCCTCTGAGCGGGAGCGTCTAGGAGGAAGAGGCACATCGCGAGGTATGTCTTCAGAGGGGAGATCCATCAGCGCCTTGAACTGGTTGTTACTCATATCTGGGATCAGCAGGTCTTGAGAGCCATTGAGTTTGGGACTACAGCTCCGGCTTCTACTTCTAGAGCGGAGCCTTGGAGTTTTGTCGACATGCCCCCCAATCCTAGCCTTTCTCCTGTTTTTTTTCTTACTGCCCAGAGATTTTGAGAAAGAAGCCCGGGTAGGAGTCTCAGAAAATTTAGCTGGCTGAGGGGGAGAAGCTGATAATGTTCCAGATGCCCTGTTTTTTGTATTGTCTATCGAGGCGGAGTGTACAGGCAATGTTCCATAGCTGCGATTGTCTCGTAACTTGCCCCAGTTTAATTTAGGAGCTTGGGATGAGATAAAATCCTCCACAGATGCCGGGTTGTCAAAGACCCGTGGCGTCCCATTCACCACAATTCACAGAGACGCAGGGTACCTGAGAGCATACTCAAGTCCCAGCTCCACACATGCCCTACGTGCCACTGTAAAGGCCCTTCACCTGTTCAAAACTTCTTGTGAATAGTCAGCAAAAATTTGGATCTTGTTGCCCTTCCAGAGTACTTCTTTCTTTTGCTGAGCCAAGTGAGTGATCAGTTCGCAGTCCTGGAACCGGAGAAATCGGGCTAGGATGGTGCGGGAGTGTCCACCCAGGGTAGGGCAAGGAGCAAGAGTTCTATGTGCTCTATCTATCTCCCAAGGGGTTTCACATCGCCCATCCAGCAAGGGGGGAAGCTCTTTTTGCAGGAATCGTATAACATCATTGTCCTCACAGCCCTCCGGAAAACCCACAAACCTGAGGTTATTCCGGTGGCTGTGATTTTCGAGGTCTTCAGCACGGGTCCATAGTAGTTGTATAAGCCATTCTTGGTCGTATAATTTAGCCCCAGCCTTGCACCAGCCATCCTCGGCCTCTGTCAGTTTATGCTCAGATATGCAGGCACGCTCTGATAAATCAATGATATCCTCTGTATTTTTCTTTGTAGCCACATCTAATTTGTCCATACGATGTAATATTTCGGCGAACATCTGTCATATTTCGGCTAGATTGCCCTCCGGAGTTGTCTGCGTAGGAGCCGGCTCCATTTTGACGAGCTGACAGGCCGCAAATGAAGTGGGACGCTCGATATAGGTTGCAATCCAACAGGAATCCAATTATCAATCAAAAAATAGGCATCAGGATGACCACCATCAGTTTGTTAGTTTAGCGTTGTGCCATTGAGCAGGAACGAGTTCTTAAAAGCAGGATTTTGAGGGAATTTTTACGGAGCTAGATGTTTAGACGTCCATTCGGCTCAGCAGCTAGCCACACCCCCCCCACACCACTTTTTCAACCATTCATTGAATCCCATGGTGCAGAATACCCTAGCATCATCCTTGTCATAGACAGGCAGCACCTCTGAGAAGGTTACCGTACATGCTACTTGTCTAAGACCCCTCCCCAACTACACAAACTCCTCTTGCACCACTTTGATCCCATTCACAGCCAGGTCATTTGTCCCTAGCTGGACAATGACACCCAGCTCCCTCCCTCGTGCAGCTGCTCCCGCGATCCTGAGGATTCACTTCCTATCCCTTCGAGCTGTGAAGCCAGGCAGGCACCTTGCCTCCTTATCCCTTTCCTCCCCCACTTCTACCCCTTAATGATCAAGTCCCCCACCAGGAGTTGTTTTCTTCCCCTGTGGGGTCTCGTGCCACCCTCCTGTGGGTCTCCTTTGTGGAGGTTCCCAGCATCCTCCTTGGTCTCCACTGCAGGTGCCTCCATAGGGGAACCACTCTTTGCCAGAACAGCATATGAATTGTGGAGAACTACAACTGGAGGGATGCAACTCTGTTCCACCACCCTCTCCCTCCCTGAGCCCATCTTGGTCCAACCACTCCTCTTTCTTGGCAACCTCTGAGGTAACGGTGGTGGTCCTGGTGGTCCCTAGGTGGAGGAAGAGGTTTCATGAATCCTAGCCAGGTCATCCTGGAGACGGGCAACCTCCTCCCTCAGACCAGAGAGCCTGCAAACAGGGCAGCATCGCAGCCTTCAGAATGTCTCCTGAAACACTGCTGCCCCACAGCCATTGCCAAAAGGACAAAAATTGGTGTTGTGGCAGCCCCAGAAATCTGTACTGACATGAACACATCCAGGGTTTAGAAATCTTGATATGGGGCTCCAATACATGTTGGCACCACAGAGCCAGCCTTGAGATGTATAGTTTTTGATGATCAGCTGGCAGTATAGCCAAGAGGTTAAAGCAATCCTGAAGATGGATTATTTTCACTAACAGTTTGAAATGTAAAGGTGATAACTCACTAGTTTCAATGCACATACAAAACAATTATAATAACTGTAGAATGTGGTGTAATAACACCTTAAAACGCACTTAATAAAACAGATGATTTCCTATTTAACATTTTGGATAATCTACATTCAAAGGATGGCCAAGGACCTCAATGATATCATTTCTTGTCAGGAGCCTAAAACAAATGGCTGCCCCCAGCACTTAATTACAGGCTGATTTACAGATGAATAACTTTGGACTGCAAAGTCTCACAGAGAAACACAATGGCTCACTCAAATTAGTTTTTTATGGGCTTTCAGACATCAATAAATCCTGTAGATGACAGTTCCCCTTTAAATCTTTCCTTGCATTCTAAGTTAACTATGCTAGTCAGAAGTGCTTTCTATATGCCCACCACCCTCTGTGAGAACAAAACCAGTACTTCTGTCTATACCACCTAAACATTTCCCCTTGCAGTTGTCCATTATGGCCCCAGTCATTACTCTGTACTGGAACCTTCATTAAAAAATGTTCTTTTGCTTTGAAATAAATTATGATGATTATCATTATGGTTTATATATTAAATATATATTTTATATATAAATTCACAGACAAGTTTGAAAAGGTTCTTCGATATGTATGACATCACACATTTGTCACCCTGAAGAGATCAAAACAAGTTTTGTTTTATATATATATATATATATACATATATGATTTATCTATTAACTAACCTACACACTAACAGATTAAAAAATGTACTAGGATTTTCACAAACACACACACACTACAATTAATAAACAACTTGTTGCTTCAGCAGGAGTCATTAGGTACAGTTTGCAAACAAAACATTTCTTTCAAGGTAATACCACTGCTTATTTCTTGGCAGACCTAATTAAACATGCTAAGCTGCTGTGTGTAGTCATTAGATTGCACTGGAAATTAGACTTGACTCCCTCTCCCCCAACACACACACACACACACACACACACACACACTTAGTTATGCCATACCATGCCTTTTGGCAAAAATATTATTAAGTAAATACCTAAATTCATCACCCACATGAAACGTCTTTATCTGCAGTCTTGGTTGGAAAGCAGGCCTTTTTGCTGGTAAAGCTCTGCTCCATAAGTTAAGTTGCTTTGGTCTCAGTCAAAATTCTTTCAGGATTTTACTAGAAGTTCAAGATTCCATGACTACAGGCTTCTGCTGGTGCATGGCAATGTCAAAAAGTTCTGTTCTGTCTCTTCATAGCACTGCTGCCCAAGTGAGAGATTTCAGAGACCTTTGTTATTCCATATTTATGTGTGAAAGTGAAGAGACTTTTTTTTCTGTGTGTCAAAGGCAAGAAAGAGAGCAACATGTGTCCAGGGCAGGAAGCAACAGGCAAGTGTGCTTCAGACCTCTTTGCCTTGTGTTAAAGTGGTAAATCCAACCCACATTATGCAATATTCATAAGTCCTTTGATTAAAAGTTTCAACTTCTTTACCAGAATTTTACCTATATTTTAATAGCAGTCTCTTTGATCTTTATTCCACTAGCTTTCAGTCACAAAACATTCCAATGGCACTGGCCCCCTCTGAAGTTATGGAGGTTATCTGACCTTTGAGGTACGTCCCTCTGTGGAATGTCTCTTGCCCAACAGCTGGCATTTTTCCATATTTTTGTGAGAACATCCTCGTCTTATATTAACTCCTTCCTTCCTCATACTGGCATGCTTCTACATGTTTTAAACTGCTTCTTTTTCCAAGCTTCAATGCACATTAGCCAACCTGAAGAAGCTACTAATCCATATTCCTCGACATGTCTGCGCATGATTTTCTTAATCAGCATACCTTAATCAGAATACTTTTGCTAAGACATGATAAATAATAATTATATTAAAATAAACACAGTGCTAGCTCTGATTAAATTAAACATAATATTAAATATTTTGTATCTTAGACATATTTTTCTTACACCCATTGCTATATTTTTATTATGTTTATTAGTTGGCCCCAATTCTTTGTATAGTTAAAGATAGTTTAGGGAACCATATAAAGTCCCCCAATCTCCTTTGCTCTAAGGTAAATGTTAAAGCAGCAGTACTAGATAAAAAAAAAATCAGATACTTTGCAACAGTTTGTTTCATGCACTCTTTTGAGCACTCATCTGGTAATCTTTCTTGTTTTCACTGTATTATCACCCTGTAATTTGCTCCATTTTTCTTTACATTTCTTCCATCTGCCATGCTGAATTGGAACCCTCTACTGCCAACCACAGATGCGCATGACTCACAGCACTACACTGGGACAGTGGGAATGTGCAACACAGGGTCCCATAGAAGTAAACAAAAGACATGATGTGATGTGAGGGGAGAGTTCAGCTGGAAATTAGGCAGCAGCCATATTTACTGTGGATCTACAGCAATGGAAATAAGTTTTAAATATCTAAAAAACTAAATAACTCTAGAAAATGGCTGCACACTTCCAACCAAAAAAAAAGCAGACTTTTAATAATTTCTTCCTGATTATGTAGTACTGCTGCTTCAGGTTATCCAGTCTCTCACTGTATTCCATTTGTTCTTCAGCTAACATTAATCTAGTTGCCCTTCTCTGGACTCTCTCTAGTCTGCCTATGTCCTTTCTACAATACGGATTCTAGACTGGCAGCAGTACTTCAATGGTGGCATCACATAAGCCCTGTACAGTGGTGCCTTACTTCCTTTATCCACCTCACAGTTTCACCTGGTGCATCCTAATACTTGGGTTGCCTTTTCTGATGCTGTCTCACATGGTCTGTCCTGTTTGAAGTCTACTGTTATAATACCTAAATACCTTTCTTCATTTGCCTCCCTTAAAGGGGATTGAAGATCCAGAAAAAAGAGATTCATTAATACCTTTTATTGGACCAACATAGATGTTACAAAAGAAAATAGGAGCTTGAGCTTTTGAACTACATATAATTCTTCATCAGAAGAAAACAGTTGGTTTGAAAGAGTACACTTTCTTAAAGTCCAGATCATGCATAAACAAGCATTTGTCAATGCCGAATGTTGCTTGCTTCTATGTGCTGTTTAGGTATTTGGAAGTCATTGGAGTGCAAATATTGAAAATTTGCGAACTTACGAGCGTGCGTAGGAACTGCGCAATGCACGCTCGTAAAACAGTCATTTTTAGGAATTTTTTCACCAAATTTTCAACATAGCCATTTTAAGACCTCTGCTCATGAACAGTGTCACTGTGATTTTGTTAATGTGTCCCATACACTGAGATCGCACACCGACTGCGCCATTGTGCGCTACATGGGCGGAAACATGTTTTGGGCAGGATGTGAAAAATGACAGCTATACTACTCATAAGAAGGTGTGGTAAAATGGCAATGTTGAAAATCTGGAGTAGAAATATTGAAACTTCGCAAACCTACGAGCGTGCGTAGGAACTGCACAACGCACGCTCGTAAAACAGTCATTTTTAGGAATTTTTTCTCCAAATTTTCAACATAGCCATTTTAAGACCTCTGCTAATGAACAGTGTCATGGTGATTTTCTTAATGTGTCCCATACATTGATTTCAAGACACCGACTGCACCATTGTGTGCTACGTGGCGGAAACACATTTTGGGCAGGATGTGAAAATGACAGCTGTACTGCTCATAAGGAGGTGTGGTAAAATGGCAATGTTGAAACCTCGAGGAAAATATTGAAAATTTGCAAACTTACTGAGATCATGTAGGAACTGCATGCTAACTACCGTAAAACAGTCATTTTTAGGAATTTTTTTTCACCAAATTTTCAACATAGCCATTTTAAGACCTCTGCTCATAAACAGTGTCACTGTGATTTTCTTAATTTGTCCCGTACACTGATTTTGCATACCGACTGCGCCATTCTGCGCTACATGGGCGGAAACACATTTTGGGTGAGATGTGAAAAATGACAGCTGTACTGCTCATAAGAAGGTGTGATAAAATGGCAATGTTGAAAATCTGGAGTGAAAATATTGAAATTTCACGAACTTATGAGCTCAAGTGAGGAACTCGCGCAATGCACGCCAGAAACAACATTTTGAATTTATATCACTTTAACATAGTTTAGGACCTCGATACTGTTATGGCAGAGCCCAGCCCGAAGGGTGATTTCGCAGTCACCGCGCAGTCACTGCACGAAATCACCCTTCAGGCCGACAACGCCATGACAGTGACATCATTCATGAGAAGGGGTCCCAAAACCCCATGTTGAAAATTTGGAAAAATCCCAAAATGCCTGAGATAGACTAAAGTTGAAACCCCTATCTAGCCCATTATACAGCTTACCGGCATTTCCTCAGTTCGCAGTCGGCTTTGAAGAGCGTGAGATGTGTTCCTCGGTCCACTGAAGATCGCTACCGGAGTCCGGGAGGTAAGTATGGGGTGAGGGGGTGTAGGGAGGCTGGGGCGCAGGGTGGGTGCGGTTGTGGGAGGGGGTTGGGAGACGCGCCACGGGACCGCTTTTTGTTTTACAGGTTTAAAAAAAGACATCGTGGACATTTGCCACACTGGGGTGGGCTCTCAGCGTGGCACAAGGACGTTGGGGGGGGTGTTCAGCCGACGGGGGACTGGGCACCCCCGTCGGCCATGGTATTTGTTGCCACGCTGGGGTGGGCTCCCAGCGTGGCACAAGGACGGGGGGCATTCAGCCGACGGCGGATTGGTCACCCCCATCGGCCAAAGGACTGCTTGCCACGCTGGGGTGGGCTCCCAGCGTGGCACCTACTACTGGGAGCTGCAGCTCAGCCGATGGGGATTGGGCACCCGTCGGCTATACAGTGCGTGGCGGTGCGCACGCCTGCGCTAGTGTCTGGGAGCTGCACGTGAGCAGCCGATATCTCATCGGTGCTCACCAGTGTAGCTCCCTTTCAACTGGGTAGGCTACTGCATTTTGGAGCGTGTCACATAGACAGCTCCAAATGCATTGGCTTACAGGGCCGCGCCTGCCAGCACACTGACTGAATTGGAGGAGGAGGTGACACACCTCCGAAATCTCCGATGATGGCACTATGTTTCTTGCACATGTGTGCAAGCAACATAAAAACAGATAAAAAATTGTTAAAATCCTGTTGGTTTAAACTGCTTTTTAAAAATCAGCACAGATAGAACAACAGAGTGCCATCACAAGAAAGGTATGTCAAGGTCAAATGTACTGCATTGATAAGTTTCTTCCCTGAGAAAAGCCATGAAACATACAGATGAATTAAGCTGAAGAAATACATAGTATATAATGTTAAAAGTCTTCTAAATAAGAAAATATATTTGTGTTAGGCAGAAATGTGGGTTTAAAGACAACCTGTCCCAGTGTAAATTAAGCATTAACCAGCTGTTTCCCATACTTATACAGTGTAAGTGCTATTCAGATATGTTTGACTTAAAAACAATATACAATAAGTCAATATTATTCATGAATATTAAAACTTATACTGTTTAAACATGATCTACCTGTAACTCTGTAACAAGTGATTAGAGTTCCTGCACACTCAACACCCAAACCTTACCTAGACTCCCTTGTAATTGTAACTGAGATGCTGTTATCCTAATATGCCCATGTATTAACATGTGTCCATATATACCTAATATTCTGTACTAGTAAATAACAGTTCTAGCAATCCAAATCAGAAACTGAGGGAATCAACCTCCCCCCAGCCAAGTATCAATGTATTATTAAATTCAAACTTAACAAAGACCCCGTAGTAATTGCGATCCTGTATCCTAATATGTTCATTGTTTTATAATGTGCCAGTATGTAATCAAACTGCTGCCTTGTTTAATCTGATTGACAGGAGCCTAGCATGGGGAATAGCAGGAGTAGTGGAGTAGGAGGGGCATAAGGGAGAGGAAGCCCACCCTCGGCACAACTAGTGTTTTTACTCATTTTTTGTTGCTGTTTTCCTTCTTTAAAAAAAAAGTATCTGTGGATCAGTGGAAGGATTTTCAGGACAGTAAATAAAAAAGAGGGAACTAGAAGGAAAGTTCCAGTAACAGACAACTACAACGGGAATAGCAGTATAATAATTGCAGTATAATGTGGGGAGTGGTGCAATGCAGTAGATGAGGGGCGGCCATATTCAGGCAGACCTTCTGGACGTTGAGGTACTGCCCTATCTGCAGGCATCTCTCTGGACTGTAGGATGAGGTAGCCAGACTCAGAGTGGAAGTAAGCTGCGTCAGGAGTACCTTCACCCCTGTCCAGAAACCACCCAGTCCAATGCCACTGCCTCAAAGGATGCCAAGAATGAGGAGCACTTGGATGACAGTGGGCTCAGGGAGGGTTAGAATCATCAGGCAGAGGCACATCCCAAATCCTAGTCCACTTCACTGGCAAATGGGGACAACCAAACACAGGCATCTGGAGAATTGGAAGGGAAAGGATGTGGAGGTCAACCAAGGAGGTGACCTCAGTGGGGAGAGCAGTGGACCCCAGAGGAGAAGGAAGTGAATCCTGGTGGGGGACTCTATTGTAAGAGGGATCCAGCTAGGAACACAGGAGGGGGAGGACAGGGAGCTGAGGTGCCTACCAGGTTCCATGGCATAGAGAGATGGAAGGAAGATCCTGGGGATCGCCGGGAAAGCAAGATGGGAGGGTGAGCTGGATGTCATTATCCACCAAGGTACTAATGACATGGCAAACAGGGAGCCTAAGCAAGTTCAGCAAGAGTTCAGAAAATTGAGGAGGGGTCTCAAGCAAGTAGTTACATCTGTCACCTTCTCGGAAGTACTACCTGTGATAGGCATGGGAGCGCATGCACCAGGAACTTTAACACATGGTTGAAGAACTGGTGCTGCGAGGAAGGGTTTGGGTTCATTGGTGACTGGGAACCTACCTGGAGGGATAGTGGCTTGTTCAAGCTTAATGGCCTGCATCCATCCTGGAGGCTAATCCAAGTACTCAATGATAAGTTTAAATGCTACATGGACAAGGATTTAAACTAACCAAGGGGGGGGGCAGGCTAGTAAGGAGGGCAAGCACAAAGGGAGATCGACAGTGAAAATGCTGACCTCCCCACAGTGACAGCACAATACTGATGCAGGTATTGTGCTGCCTGTTCTAAAAGTGTTTTCCGTGGGGGGCTGTGCCCCACGTGGGGGGCTTTGCCCCCACACACCCCGGACTTTAGGATTCCAACTCCAGGTCGGTGTTGGTCCAGGGAGGGGGTGGAACACTGGGGGAGAGCGAAACATGAAAGAAGGACCATTACCGCGAATGTTGCAGTAATGGGCTTTTTTCCTGTTTCACCATCAGGGTGTCAACCTGAAGGGGTGCACCAGTAAGGAGGGTACCGCATCACCCATCCCCCCCATAGCTAGCAGTGGAACCAATGAACAGGAGGAGGTGTTATCTCTACAAAGCAATGTGCAAAAGATGGAAATAAGCACCCAAGGGGTGGACAGGCAGAAAGGGGGCAAAATACAGCAGAAGGGCAGACAGCAGGGAGAACCAGGGATATAGGACAACCAGGAAGGGGGCTGGAGTAGAACAACTAAACAGTCCAGGGAGTTCACATTATGGAAAGCCATGTGTGCCAATGCCAGGAGCCTTTGCAACAAGATGGAGGATCTGGAGACTTCCATGTCACAGTCAGGCCCGGACATTGTGGCCATCACAGAGACCTGGTGTAATGATGAGTGGGATATTGCCATACCTGGCTACAACATATTCAGAAGAGACAGGGAAGGCAGGAAGGGATGAGGAGTGGCACTTTATGTGAAAGATGGCATAAAGGCCACAGAGATCCAGGAGGAACAAAATGGGGGGGGGGGTTACTGTGGATTAAACTGGAAAGGAAAATGGGGTCAGCCATCCACACAGGGGTGGTCTACAGACCACCAGCCCAGAAGGAAGAAACAGATAGGGATTTAATGCTAGCCATCCAAAGGATAGCAGACATGGTAGAGGTGGTCCTGGTTGGAGACTTCAATATTCCAGACATGGACTGGAGCTTCCCCGCAGCAGCATCAACCAGGAGCAGATTTATCCTGGACTCCTTTCACCTAGAAGGCAGAAATTCCCTGTTCGCATATGACATGAAGCTCTGTAACAGAGTAGACCTGCCAGAGGGTGTAGACAGAATGAGGAGTGACCTGCAGAAGCTTAAAGAATGGTTGAGGGTCTGGCATTCAATGCAAAGAAGTGAAAAATAATGTACATGGGGCACAAAAACCCTGGAACAACATATCAGTTGGGGGGATGAGGATATAGCATGCACCAAGCAGGAAAGGGACCTTGGGGTTATCATCTTTAATGACCTCAAGGTAGGGAAACAGTGCAACAAGGCAGACTGTAAAGTAAATAGGATGCTGGGATGCACAGGCAGGGGCATCACCAGCAGGAAAACTATATAAGGCACTAGTGAGGCCCCACCTGGAGTGTAGTGTACAGTTCTGGAGACCTTACCTATGTAAGGACGTAGACAGAGTGAAGAAGGTTCAGAGGAGGGCAACAAAGATGCTACACAGATTGCATCACGGGTTCAATGAGGAAAGACTGAAGGACTTAAATATGTACTTCCTGGAGGAGAGGAGGGAGACAGAGTGGATATGATAGACATACAAGTAACTTACAGGGAGGAACAGGGTGCAGGAATACACTATCTTCCAGCAAAAAAGATGTTCCAGGACTAGAGAACATGGGATGAGGCTGGAGGGAGGGCGATTCAGAGAAAATGTGAGGAAGAATTTCTTCACAGAAAGGGTGGTGGACAAGTGGAACACCATGCCAGAGGAAGTGGTGGGGGCTGAAACAGTCACAGGATTTAAGAATGCATGGGATAAACATAAGAGAATCCTGCCAGTCAGGGGTAAGGGGCAACAGACTTCTAGAAAAATGTGAAAGGAACTTACAAGCTGAAATGGGCAGACTGGGTGGGCCACAAGCCCTTATCTACCAACAGTATCAATGTATCTATGTATATACAGTAACAGTCCTATAAATCTGAAACAAAATCCATGTGAATCCAACTCCCACCCCCGGGGAACAGCAATGTATTGATAACTCATCAAACAGAATCATATAACCATTTTGTAAGTGAACAAGTAGTCATCACATAACTTAACCCCATTGTATCATGTACTAGATGTCAAGAGTTTGTGCACATAAAAGAAACAGGCACAAACGCCAACTACCTAGTAAATGAGATGCTGTACCTAAAATGTCCATGTATGAACAGGTACCCATATATAAGCTTTACCCCATAACACCAACCCACCCCATACCCTAATTTTTGGGTGGGTGAAACCACCATAATGATAACCAATTAAAAGGAATTCTATATCCATTTAGTATTAAAACATACAACAAAAACACAATGTACTACCATTATACATCCATTCATTGTTCCTGAAGTAGGTGAAAGTTTAAGTTGTGTAATGTGACATAAAACCTAAATCAATGTTCATGCCTTCTCCCACCATATTGAGAAGTAAAATGAGCTTGCTCTCGAAAGTCCATCTCTGTTGTGTATTTTTGAAATGTCCTTCCAAAACCAGGACTGACATATCTGAGATGGAGTGATTGAACTGACAGAAGTTTTGTCCCACTGGTTTGTCAGTCATCTTCATTTTAATAGTATATCTGAGTGAGATCATTTGGGTGCGGAGAGGTTGTCCTGTCTCTCCCACATACCCTGTTTGTGGACATCTCTTGCGTTGAATGAAATAAGCAACATTCTGAAATGCACATGTATAATTCCCCTGTATCCAGAATTGTCTGTTTTGCGGAGTATTGATTTCAAACTGACTGTTATTTTTCTGATGAAGAATTTCATATAATTCAAAAACTCAAGCTCCTATTTTCTTTTGTAACATATTTGTTGGTCCAATAAAAGGTATTAAATCATGTCTTTTTTTTCTGGATCTTTTGTCACAAGGACCAATATGGCAACATAACTAATTTTCTGTGTTAAAGGGAATTATTCATGTCTGGCAAACATACTATTATAAACAACTGTGGATTTCATGTCTGTATTTTAAAAATAAAGTGTTGAGTGTCATTGATTTAAGAAAAATACAAATTGGTAGCAACTGACTTCTCTGAAAACAGTAGCAACATGCTAGAACAATAAATTCTTAGAACAGTGACATGTGTGATGATCAGCTGCATTCAAGAGACAGTAGCGCTAGCTTGAATTACAGGTGTCAAGAAACAGTAGCGTTAGCTTGAATTACAGGTGTTAATTTTAAATATGGTGTAATATAACTACAAAGTATTATATGCCACAACCTCCCTCCCAACCATGACCACTGATATTTAATATGTAAATAATCATATCCCTTCTGTTGTCCCATCCCATTTAATAAATAAAAGAATAGTGCTGTTAGCTTTAATCATTGCCGTAAGCCACCCCACCCCACCCCTCCCCACTAAATAAGTCTGCCCCCAACCTGGCACAATGCATTGTTCCTCATACCCCTGATTCAAGTGAGAATCCCCCCAAAATACCCACTAGCCCCCACCTCCCTCTTCACCTCATAGCACCCAAAACATTTGCAGTGTCAGAATCGTGTTCACAGATCACTCACATAACTTCTACTCAGGTCTCATGGTGGAGAGGCTTGCGCTCATCTTCATTCTGGTAAGTATGAATGAAATGACATCCTCCTATAGAAGTAACACCTGATGGGCAGGTGTTACTGTAATAGCTGTGTCAGTGGCTCAGCAGGTAGCACACTCGAGTCTGAGGCCAGGAGATCAGAAGGCTGTGGGTTCAATCCCCACACCAGGCACTTGGGTTACATACCAATACTGACACTGTAGTGCATCATGAGGGGCGTGCTGCTCTCCTGAGGTGCTGTCTTTCAGATGAGATGTTAAACCGAGGTGCCATCTGCCTCTCCCAGTGGTAGCTCATGTGGATGTTAAAGGTCCCATGGCACTTCTCGAAAAGAGTAGGGGAGGTGTTTTGGCCAATCCTCCCCCACTTACTAAAAATAACACCAACAGCTTAATCTTGTTTAAGGTCAGTTGTCATTCATCTGTATCCCCCCTTCCCTGGGTCGTGTCTGAAAATAGGCAGAATTTGTCTAGCGAATTTACCCGGTCAACAAAAACTAAATAAATAAATAATTAATATGAGGGTGTCATTTCATTCATACTTACTGAAATGAAGGTGAGTGCAAGCCACTCCATCATGGGACCTGAGTAGAAGTTATGTGAGTAATCCGTGAACCCAGTTCTGACACTGCAAACCTTTTGGGTGCTATGGGGTGAAAAGGGAGATGCGGGTTAGTGGGTGTTTTGAAGGGATTCTTACTTGAATCAGGGGTATTAGGAATTAATGGACTGTGCCAGGGTGGGGCAAATTACGGCAGCACTATTCATTTCTTTTTTTACTGTAAGGATGAGACAACAGAGGGTTACAAAAGCAAAATAAAAAATACACTCATAACACTATACTATCCATGGTGCAATGTCCTGCATTTGAATAATTGTAGCTGCCTTAATCACCGTCATAAAAACTACTGAACTGATCAGATCTCAAATTATTTTGCAACATTCACAAAAAATGCTAATCTGTTTCCTTTATCAGTAGCAAACTGCTTTAGACAATGCATGAATTTGTGCACGAGAAATACATTTTTATTACATGAACTGCAATCGCACTTTAAATTAGTTAAATTAAACTGTCTTAGACAGTGCAATGCATGTTGATCAGATGCTACATTTGCCATAAAGAATAAAGTGTAATATTCTGGTGTCAGAAAGAGACAAAAATGTCATATGTACCTTTTTTTATAGACAAAACTGTCATTTGTATATTTCTTATTTACGTTACGTTAAACATTCTAAACGAAAAAGTATTTTTAGACCTATATCGCAGCTGCTGTGCGCTATAACATTCAATAAACATGAAAGATTCCCTCATTCCCAGTGTGATCACCATGTAAATGCTATGAGCACATTAGCATTGTTCAGTTGTATGTAGATACCACAAGCTTCTGTGATCAGACTAATATTTGTGGGGCTACGAAGTGACTTAAAATTTGATAAGGAATAATTCACAAAATCTCTTCATTGTAAAAGATCATACAGTTGCTTAAATTACTGTTATCCTATTAACTTCACACTCTACTTAATTTAATAACTACAGGAATATACCTAATGTTTGCATTATAATTGAGGTTATAAAAAATCATAAACATAGAAATAGTAACCACTGAAACTGACAATGGATTTAACTGCTGCTTGTGACACTCAGTCATGCTGTCACATCTTTTACAGGCAGTGTCAGGCTGAATCTCAATCTGTCTTTATGTGAAAACAAAACGTACACCATTTCCTCTTTTGTCAAAACTTACAGTGACACACTACACATTTTAAATAAATGAACAAATGAAACTACTTTTGTTTGTTAACCAAAGAGCAAACAGCAATAAATAAGTCACGATGCAGCATTCAAGCATCAGAGGTCAGCCCTGCTCATCAGAATCGTCACTTCCAGTTCTTGTAGCTGGCAGGTGCTGGAAAATGGAGATCACAGGAACGGAGCAATAAAACAACTAACACATGACAGAACTACAATTTTTAATAACTAGAAGCATCAATATACTTGTGCACATGATTAGTAATGCCACTGTATACCACAGGCATGTAAACAATCCCCTTTAATTTAGGGCTTTTAAATCATATTTAGCCCTCTTGTTGTTCTTTCTTAGTGTAACAATTGTGCATATTCCCTCATTAAACTTCATGTTCCACCTCCCTGCCCCATCTGCTAACCTATCCAAATCCCTTTTGGTTCCTCTAGTCTAGTATCCTCCTCTGTAGCAACTGGTTTTCCAATTTTGGTATCATCCATAAGGACTATTCGTAGGTTAGCACCAGCACAGACATGGTCATCACCTGTGCTAACCTGGGTTTGCGTTAACGCTGTGGGTGAGGCCATATTCAGAGGCCCCAGGAGCTCTTCTCAAATCTGGCAGCACCAAGTTGCTAACTGTACAGCCGTGCCTATGGAAATGAGGAGGGTTCCTCTCATGCATTCCAGCACAGAGGCACATTTAAAGGTGTGTGGCCACAAAAGCCTTACATAATTTCTTACCTAGATACATCTCCTCATTCCTCCATAGGGCGCATGGTCCACACACTTTGGATGCATAATGCTGCCATGCTTGATATCCCAAGGCAGTTCACGAAATATGTGAAAATGGCCTTTAACTGGGCAGCCCTATCAGCATGGAATGCCCTTCAGAAATTAGTTAAGTTATCCACCCTGGTCGGCTCCTCTCACTTCCAAACCCTCCTTTACCAACACTGCACTGATAAATGTGAGTGTTTTTAAAAAGCCATTCGATGGTGGCATTCTGCATTGCATTCACTGTAGCTATCCCTCTCCTTGTGTTTTAAGCTATTCCACAGCCTGCTAACCCTAAGCTGTTGTATTTTATTCAGCCTGTAATATGTAGCTGATGATAAGTTTAAAACTAGTTCTTCCTACTTAACTGTTAATTCCCACCTTTGTATTCACTCCCCCTTATGTTGTATGTATTCCTGCACTATCCGATGATCATTGTATTTCTATATTGTAATTCCAGACTGTATGTATTGTTTTTTGCTGACCTACCCAGGACCTCTTTGCAAATGAGCTTTGCTTAACGGAGCTTCTCCTGGTAAAACAAATAAAATAAATGGCCCCCAAAGTAGCACTGTTTACCGCCACAGAAAACCACATCTTAATGGGGGGCTAAGCCCATGTCCTCACCCCATGCCAAGCTGCCCAACCCCTCAATCACCCAGTTGACATGATTCTATACTCCCTGGTGGTCTAGTGGTTCCCCTACCCACAATCTCCAGGTTTACATGGGTCAGCATTCTCTGGTGGCATAGTGGTCCCCCGATCCTCTGATTGCCCAGTTGACATAATTCTGTGTTCCCTGTTGGTCTAGTGCCCCCTCCAACTATAGACTGATCCCAGTCACCTGCTCTCCTACCAAGGAGCTGCCCCCCACCCCCTCACCCCACATACCAGTCTCTGTGAAATCAGCAACTAACACAACCTTCCTCTCACCTCTTCAGCTGGCTGCCATGAAGACAGTCATGAATCCGGGCCAGTGGCACTGAGGGTTGAGGCGCTGGACGCCACACCTCGCGCCACGCTGGCAACCCGGGTTTGGGAACAAGCCCGGGCCACTGGGGGTCGGTGGGGGGGAGAGATCAAGCATCCGTAGGACTGCTCTCTCTTCCCAGGGAGGGTTGTGGGGAAGCACTCACTCCTGGAGCGGACTCTGGTGGTGATCAGAAGCACCCAGTGTGGCGACGCAGTGGATGCAAAGGGCAGAGTTGTGGCATAGCATTGCATTGTCAGCCGCATTCTGAGGGGGAAGGACCTACATACTAAAAAGAGAAAAAAAACACTCCTGGGGATAGAGGAAAGCACCTCGGCCTCCTATGCCCACACTCCCAGCCACGGACTGCCTCCTCTCCATGGGGGACACTCGTGTGCCCAGCACTTTGCTCTTGGATAGAGCACCCTGGGCAGATAGGGTGGCCCTACCTCCAGAGGATTCAGACCTGGAGGTGGTGCTGGGTCGCTTGAGAGGAGAGAAGTAGTAGTCACGGGGGGAGGTAGAAGCTGGGAGCTCCGAGGATGCCAGAAGGAGTTCTCCAGGCAAGTGGAGATAAATAAAGTCAAAAAAAAAAAAAAGACAGCCATGAAGCACGATCACCTGAGCATGTCTTTTCAACGTTCACTCTCAACTTTAGTGATTTTCAATATTTTGACCTCACATTTTCAACACAGCTATTTTTTCACACCACCTCATGAATGTGACAGGTGTTGCTTTTCAAATCCTGCCTAAAACATGTTTTTACACTTGTGGTGTGAAATGATGTTTTAATCAGTATTTTATAAATGACATCTGGCATGTTCAGGGGGGTAATAAAAAGACCATGTTAAACATTTGGGGTCAAAATGTAAAAAAAGAAAGTTATAAAGAAACTTTGTGTGCAGCGCCAGCTGTTGGCCCAGTGAACAGTGTGTTATGTTCCTGTGCCAGTGACACCAGTTCAGGGATGAGCTTGGGGAGAGTCAGCTGGGCAGCACAAGGATGGGGGCCAGCACTGTTGCATGCCACTGCTCCAAGCCTGGGAAGGTACTGCGCAGTGTTCTTATGCAACACTTTGGGATGGGATGGGGAACCTCTCCCTCACAATAGGCTGCCATGCGTATCATGGACCACTTTTGTAATTAATTACTGATGTCATTAAACATGACCACCACTTGCAATTTCTAAAAATCTCTTCCCAGTTGGCTCAGTGGCGCAGACGGTTGAGGCGCTGGCGTCTTACCTCGACCACACCGGCGACCCGGGTTCAGGAACGGACTAGGGACGCCGGGGGGTCGGCTAGGGAAGGAGAGGATTGAGTGTTCAGAGGACTGCTCTCCTTTCCTGGGGTTGGATCGAGGGAGGCATCGCTCAGCAGCAGCCCCTAGTGGAGACTTGGGGCACTGCACGAGCGGTGCGATGGGGACCCAGAAAAATGGAAACAGTTCCAGGACCGCCAGATGACAGCTGCCGCACTCCGACACTGCTGAAGACTCTCTAGGAAGCCACCTCTCCACCTCAGCAGCACCCCGAGGCCTAACGTAGAGTGCGCTGGTGATCCCTCTGGCTGGTGCCCTTCCCCTCGGAGAAGAGGGACCCATCTGGCGAAGGGTTACCCTGGGATACCTCGGGGGTTGGCTGTAATGTGAGGACGGAGGAGGTGGCTCGACTGTGGGCAGCAGGGGTAAGTCGGGGAACTGGCAGCCTGAAGGCGTGGGGGTCGCTGAAGAACGTAGGAGGGGGAAAAAAAAAATCTCTTCCCTTGACCTTACCTGCTCAATGCACATGTTGGATTCGTACTCTGAATGCAGTAAGATGATGTTATTACATATCTGTAATGGTAAATACCACAGCATTGTACCAATATGTTTCATTTTTACATTGAACCCACGGCACGAGACTGGGACTTTTTAAAACCTTCAAAATCCAGTATCTTGCTTCAAAAATGAAAATACATAAGACAAACATCACTACTCACTGACTCCACTGCAAACTGTCTCTGACTACAATACTACTGTGTCTTCATCATTCTTTACAACAAAACATGCAAGCAAACATTCAGCATTCACAAATGCTTGTTTTCGCATATGCTTTTCTGTCAGCTCCACTAGTTTGGCCTTTAGCAAACATTACATCTCATTTACCTTTTTACCTGCCAGGTCTGTGCACTAGACCCACTCCATAAACTCTTTCATATTGCTGTATCTTTCTTCCCTGCAGTTATAGTACACTGTCTTCCCTCATTCTACTACCAGTTTCCTAAAAATATTTTGAATGATGCTATGTTATGGTCGCTTCCTGCTAATGGCTCTCTTGCATGACATTGTATTGATTCACCTCCCATTCTGCTTAATACCAAATCCAAGAATACCTCTTCTCTTGTCCCTTTTGTAACATACTGCTCTATGTTAGTTATTTGCTCCATGGAGTAATAACTTCCCTGCCCCAGTTAGTGCAGTACTTTTTCCCCCAGTGAATATCTCTAACATTAAAGTCTCCCGTTAAAATAAAAAGGTCCTTGTCTACGGACGTTTTTTTCTATCTCTTTAGTAATTTTCTGTTGGTCTTATAAATCATCACATGCATTTTGCTTTATTGAAAATATTAATTCTGTCATTACAGGCTTTGAACAGTACATGTATTTGGTATGCCAAAGATACCAAAATTTATAGGCAGAAGACACATTTTTGGTGGCTAGTATTCCATTTGAATACTGTTTTTACTAATAATTATTTTGCAATTTATGTGCGGTGGAGTGGTATTCAGCCTAAGGGTTTACCAGATTTTTTTCTAATAGAATAGAATAATCAGTATTTTAGCGCTGTTCTGGATGACGAACTAAAAACTAAGGTCCCCATACACAAACAAAAAATTTGGCCTTAAGTGGTCGCTGTAAACAAGCTATGCTCATCAAGAGTTGCAAACCTTTCCTGCAGAGTTACAAATGTATTTGAGACCATGCAGGATAAGTGGCAGAGGCCACAATTCACACAGACCGCCATTCACAAATGCTGGCAGCCCTTCCTAAGTCAGTTAAAGGAGCCCTAAAGTCAATTCAAAGAGATAAGTTTTCCAGTCCGCATATTTGAATCTATCTATGCTCTCTGTGCCAGTAGTAGTGTTTTGTTTACTATTTTTTTTTAAAAATGCTTACACTCACTTTAGTGTGGGGATCTCAGTTTTCTGATGGTGTTCCCTACTTCTCTCTGATCCTGTTGTCCAGGATGCACCAAATCTTGCAAGACTGTGACATAGGCTTGCCCATGCTTAAACAGCTATGCAGTGTAGAAACATAGGAACATAGACAATGACTGCAGAAAAAGACCAAAGGTCCATCCAGTCTGCACACAGTTCTTCATTGAACTCCAGCACCTACTGTCTATACTGGGTACTAGCCTTCACTATCCATCTTTTCTATCCATTCAGCTACCAGTTCCTTGAATACCCTCAGATGCATCTCATCAGGCCCCTGGGCTTTATCCATCTGCTAATTACTCTGCCATGTGCATTTTAGTTCATTTTTGTGCCATAGCTAATGTACTGTTAATTACCCTGCCTGCTGCATTTTAGTGTCATTTTCTGTACCACTCCCTACTACTACTACCACTACAACTCTGAGCAACCACTATACCCATCACTCTGTCCCAGCCATGCTTCAAACCATTTATGGTTTTGTTACCCACTACCTTGGCTAACAGACTATTCCACAGTTCCACCACCCTTTCTGTAACATAAATGTTTCTCATATCCCTCTTGCACCTCCCTCCCATCAGTTTCCCACATGCCCCCATGTCCCTGAACTGCTACTCATGCATTGACTCCTTGCAGTTAACCATGTTTATTCCTTTCAGGAACTTGATGGTCTCTGTCATACCCCTCTCTCATCTGGTCTCTAGCAAGTACACGTTCAGTGCCTTGAGCCAATCCTCATAAAATCTATCTTGCTGGCCCTAATCATCCTGGTCACCCTTCATTGCACTGTTTCAAGCCTGCCATTACCTTTCCTGAAGTGAGTGCTCCAGAAATGGACACAGTACTCCAGGTGCGGCCTCACCAATGATCTATGAAGAGGCAGCAATACCTCTTTTCTTCTACTGTCAGTATCCCTTCCAATATATCCCAGCATCCTATTTACCTTACTATAGGCCTTGTTGCACTGGCTTGATTGTTTAAGGGAATCACTAATGATGACTCCATGGTCCCTTTCCTCAACCATAGAGCTCAGCTTTACTCCTCACATCCAGTACTCTTTTTTTCCACCTCCTGCCAGGTTGGCCTCCTTCTGCCCCTATAGCGCCACCATCCCTATCTCCCACCATCTCTGGGACTTATCCTAAGGATCCATCTGTTCCTCCACAACATCCCCCAGAAGGGGTCCATCAGTGTTCCTCAACCCCCTCTGGATGGCTTTGCTTGGTGCGGTGGGCCCGATGCCCCATAGGCAGTGTGGTGTCTGCGAGGAGCCGTGGGCTTCATCCCACTTACAGTTGGAGATGTTTCCTGTTTCCTTTCCCTGACACAGGGATGAGCCACAGAGATGACAGCTTGTCGGACATGCTGCCATCTTCCATCAGAAATGTTCCCCCTCCCCAAACTGCAACACCTAGCTGCATTGCCATCCATGGTCACCTAGGTGGCAGCATTGTGGCGGAGCAGGCAGCCCTTCCTCCTTCCCTCCCTCGAGGAGGACAGCATCCACTGGAATGCTTGATCTTCCTCCTCCCAGCCAACCCCCAAACAGCCCAGGTTGGTTCCCGAACCCAGTTTACTTGTGTGGTGGCAGGTGAGTCATGGATGCCTCAGCCTTCCACGCCACCAGGCCAGCTTCTATCCAGCACTCCGTCCTGGGGTTCTTGTTCCCTAGGTACCTCATCTCACAATTTCTGGTGTCGAATTTCCACTGCCAAACCTTAGACCACCTCTCTAGTCTTTGCAGGTCACTCTGCACCTCCCTAATTCACTTGTCACTATCTACCCTCCCACAGAGCTTAGTGTCATTTTTGAAGAGACAGCTTGCTGTGGATTCCTTCTCCAATGTCACTGATGAACATATTTAAGAGGACGGTACTCCGGATGGATCCCTGTGACACTCCACTTGTGACCTCCCTCTCTTCTGATTTGACACCATTAATCACAACCATCTGCTGCCTCTCTTTCTACCAAATTCCTAACCATCTTACTATGTCCCTTGCTGCACCCAGACACTCAAACTTCTTTAGCAGTCTTCTGTTAGGTACTGAATCCAAATCCTTGCTGAAGTCAAAGCTGAGTAAATCCACAGCATGGCCCCTATCCAATACCATTATTGCCCATAGAAAACTATTAGTCTAGTCTGACAAGATCTCCCTGCCATGAACCCATGCTGTTTACTATCCTTGAGACCACTGTTTTCAAGGTAGTCCCTGAGATCCTCTTTAACCAGTGACTCCATCAGTTTACCAACAACAGACGTAAGACTGACAGGTCTGTAGCTCCTCAATTGCTCCTTGTCCCCCCTCCCTTAGGCAGTGGAACTATGTCTGCTACCCTCCAGTATTTCAGAATTACCCCTCTCTCTAATGAGAGATTTGAACAGATCTGCCAGACATTCAGCCAGTTCAGCTGCCAGTTCCTTGAATACCCTCAGATGCATCTCATCAGGCCCCTTGGCCTTATATGTTTGCTAATTACTCTGCCTTGTGCATTTTAGTTCATTTTCATGCCATAGCTAATGTACTGCTAATTACCCTGCCTGCTGCATTTTACTGTCATTTTCATGCTTTAGTTACAGTATGTGTCAGCTGCCAGTCCATTAATGTACTGTTCATTATTCTGCCTGCTGGCAGTTAGATCATTTTTTCATTTTTTTCTGTAGTTAAGTTATAATAATCCAGCCCTGTAAATTACTGGTCATAGCATACTGTCTATTGCTGGTTGTGCTACTACACTGCCCTACTGCCTCTGTTCTGCTCTCCCATAGTGCTACATATATTATCCTTCCTATCTGAGTGCAGCTCACATCCTCTCAAAGCAGTAGTATTGCCACCCTTCTGAGTATAATCCTTACTATCAGCTTACTCCTTATCTAGCTGTAGCTCCCATACCCCTCCTCCCTCCGGTTCCCCTCCTTCTGCTAAATGTACTACCTCCTCAATCCCCTTGCAGATCTCCTTTCTGGGTACAGCCTACTGTTTTTACAGCTTCCTACTACTAGGCAGTATAGCCTAGAGGTTAGAGTAATGAGCTGTGAATAAGCTTGGTACATCCAGTGTACCTGGGTTTGATTCCCACACCCTCCACTTTCATACTGTGTGACTCTGAGCAACTCACTTAACCTCCCCAGTGCTCCCTGGTCACCCCTGAAAACAGGCACTTGCGCCTAGTGAGCCTTAACTGGTTAATAAAGAATTAAAAAAAAAAGCTTCCATGCACCCATTCTATTACTCAACCACGTTTCAAAGTTCTGGAAGGTCATCCATGCCCTCTTCTCCCTTTCCTCCCTTCCCCCTCCTTCTGTCCTCACGGTGGGCAACTCCCCCATTTCTGACCCCGCAGCAGTCACCTCATCTTGCAACTCCTTTTTCTTTTCTTTTTTGAAATTCAAAAAGCGTTATTAATTTTCATTAGAATACAGGAGAATAACCAGGTACATAGAGAGTGCAACATGACAACAAAACACCCCAACCCTATGGAGTGTCCTTTAAACCAATTCGAGGTAACAGTCTGCAATATACATATAAAATAAAAGGGTGCAGAATCTACCTGGGGATGCCTAATTCAGAAAGAATGTAATATGTACAGCTTGCCTTATTTCCTATCGAAAAGCGAGGGTTTATGGCGAAGACTGGCGATCATACGCTCAGTCCGTAGGCTGAACAACAACTCCTGTAACCATTCCTGGTAAGAGAGAGAGACCTGGTCTCAGCAATGTCTTAGGGCTAATTTTTTCACAGCCAGAGCGATTAGGGAGATATAGTATCTTCTCTCCCTTACCTGAATCAAGTTGTAGTCACCAAGAATACAAATTTCGGGTTGGAAAAGGCCTTCTAACCCCAACAGGGAGTCTGCCTTAAGCTCAATGAGATTCCAAAGTGATTTAACTTTCACACATGACCAGAGGATGTACAGGAGAGAGCCCACTTCAAGACCACATCTGTTGCAGATGTCTGAAGGGGTCCAGCCCATTTTGGCAAGTTTAACAGGTGTATAGTAAGGGTTATGCAGGATATGGAATTGAGTAAGTCTGAGCCTATCCTGAGTTGTATAAATATATAAAGATATCCAAATATTATGCCAGTTAGAGGATGAGAAAGAAAAAGAGTGTCACAACATGGTGATGGGTTCAGTTCGGAAGAGATGAGTTGGGGGAGGATTAGCGAGTAGATTCCAGAGACTCCATGGGGTTTGGAGATAAGTTCCTTGAGCAAGAGTAACAACTCAGATTGGTCAGTTTGCCATGGGCCAGAACCAAACCACTGTAACAAGAGATGTCTTAGCTGGAAAATCTTGAAAATAGATTTCAACTCCCTTTTCACCACCTATGTCCTCTCCCTCCTTTCCTCCACCTTCCAACACCCTTTCTCCTTCTGCCCCAAGCCACTCCCTCCACCATCCATTCTCCTTTTTCCCCTAACACTCCTTCCTCGACCTTCAAGGCCCTCCTTGCTCTTAACCCACACAAAGGAGGGAGCCCCAACAGCCTTGACCCCAAACTGCTGTCTCTCTCTTCCCCAGACACTGTCACTTCCATCACCCGCATCCTCAGTCACTCCTTATCACTTGTCTCAGTCTCTGATCTGTGGAAGCAGGCCACTGTCACCCCCTTCTCAAAGGGGAGGACCCCTTCCTCCTTAGCAACTAATGTCCCATCTCCCTCCTTCTTTCCCTGTCTAAACTTCAGTAGCACCTGATCCTTTCCAAACTCTCCATTTTCCTTGATGACTCCTCCTTCTTCACCCCTTTCTAGTATGGCTTCAGGAAATCCCACTCCACCACCATCACCTCCCTCCATAGGCTCATTGACTCCATCCTTTCTAGCATGGATTAGGGATTAGTCACCTCCGCCATCTTTGTCAAGCTGTCCAAAGCCTTTGACACTGCTGCTGAACCCATCCTCTTAGGCAAGCTAAATGCAGCTGATCTCTCTCCTCTGCTGAGTGGTTTCACTCATACCTGGAGGGTGGAACCAAAGCTGCCCGTATTGGTGATGCCATCTCCTCTCTTCTCACTATCTGCTCTGGTGTCCCCCAAGGATCCATCCTTGGCCCCATTCTATTCTCCATTTTCCTAAATGACTTCATCCTTGCCTCCTCCTCTGTGTTCATCCATCTGTACACAGACAACACAGTTCTCTAAGCCTCTGGTTCCTCTGTCTCTGACCTCCTGACCACTGTCAAAATGGGTTTCAACAACATTCAGCTCTGGTTTTGGTCAAACCAGTTATCCCTCAATGCCAATAAAATAGTCTCCATGACATCTGGCACTAGGCAGAGACTTGCCAAGCTCTCCCTTCCACCTCCTTCCAGACCCCGGATGGTGTTATGATTGAGGATGTCTTATCCTTGAAATATCCTGGTGTATGGATGGATTGTCATCTGGACTTTTCTGCTCATGTGGAAGCCATCCACAAGAAGCTGCACCCTAACCTTGGGGCACTTCACAGAGGAAAAAAAAGCAAATATCCTGCTTCCTAAACATAGAAAAGTCATCATGAAGATGATTCTGCCTATTCTCAGTTACGGTAACATTGTATATAGTACTGTTCCCAAGTCCTCCCCTACCAGGTCAGATCCTCTCTTTCACTCCTGCTGCCATTTTGCCCTAGATTGCCTCTACAAAAACCACCCCTGTTACATAGACGCATATACACTGTCAGCAGATAAGGGTCTATGGACCACCCAGTCTGCCCATTTCAGCTTGTAAGTTCACTTTATGTTTTCCTAGAAGTCTGTTGCCTCTTACTTCTGACCTCTAGAATTCCCTTATGCCTATCCCATGCATTCTTAAATCCCATGATTGTTTCAGCCCCCACCACTGCCTCAGGCAGGGTGTTCCACTTGTCCGCCACCCATTCTGTGAAGAAATTCTTCCTCATGTTTCCTCTGAATTGCCCTCCCTGCAACTTCATCCCATGCCCTCTAGTCCTGGAACATCTTTTTCGCTGGAAAACAGTGTATTCCTGCACCCTGTTCCTCTCTGTAAGGTACTTGTATATCTCTATCATATACCCTCTCTCCCTCCTCTCCTCCAGGGAGTACATATTCAAGTACTTCAACCTGTCCTCATTGGACTTGTGATGCAGTCCCTGTACCATCTTTGTTGCCCTCCTCTGAACCTTCTCTACCCTGTCTATGTCCTTATGCATGTAAGGTCCCCAGAACTGTACACTGTACTCCAGGTGGGGCCTCCCTAGTGTCTTGTATAGTGGAATTATAACCTCCCTCTTCCTTCCAGTGATGCCCCTGCCTATGCATCCCAGCATTCTATTTGCTTTATCTGCTGTCTTGTCGCACTGCTTCCCTACCTTGAGGTCATCAGAGATGATAACCCTGAGGTCCCTTTCCCGCTTGGTGAATGCTATATCCTCCCCCCCCCAACTGATATGTTGTTCCAGGGTTTTTGTGCCCCATATGCATTATCTTGTACTTCTTTGCATTGAATTTCAACTGCCAAACCCTTAACCATTCTTCAAGCTTCTGCAGGTCCCTCCTTATTCTGTCTACGCCCTCTGTCTCTCCCCAATTTTGTTCCTCCTGGATCTCTGTGGCCTTTATGCCATCTTTCACATAAAATGCCACTCCTCCTCCCTTCCTGCTTGCCCTGTCTCTTCTGAATATGTTGTAGCTGGTTATGGCAATCTCCCAGTCATGGTGATCATTACACCAGGTCTCTGTGATGGCCACAATGTCCATGTCTGACTGCACCATGACAACCTCCAGATCCTCCATCTTGTTGCTAAAGTTCCTGGCATTGGCACACATGGCTTTCCATGATTTGAACTCCCTGGACTGTTTAGCTGTTCTAGTCCAGCCCCCTCCCTGGTTGTCCTTTATCCCTGATTCTCCCTGCTGTCTGCCCTTCTGTTGAATTTTTCCCCCTTTCTGGCGATCCATCTCTTGGGTGCTTATCTCCATCTTTGTATGCTGTTTTGTAAAGATATCCACTCCTTCTGTTCACTGGTTCCACTGTTAGCTGTGGGGAGTGGGAAATTAGGTACCCTCCTTGCTGGCCTGCCACCCCCCTTGGCTAGTTTAAATGCTTGTCCATGTAGTATTTAAACATATCATTGAGTGTTTGGATTCCCCTCCAGGATGGATGCAGGCCATCAGGCTTGAACAAGCCTCCATCCCTCCAGGAGAGTCACCAATGGATACAAACCATTCCTCACAGCACCAGTTCTTCAACCATGAGTTAAAGTTCCTGGTGCATGCACCCCTATGCTTTCCCATGCCTCTCACAGGTAGTACTTCCGAGAAGGTGACATAAGTAGCTACTTGCTTGAGACCCCTCCCCAATTTCCTAAACTCATCCTGAACTTCCTTAGGCTCCCCGTTTGCCAGGTCATTAGTACCTAGGTGGATAATGACATCCAGCTCACCCTCCCGTCTTGCCTTCCCAGCGATCCCCAGGATCTTCCTCCCATCCCCCAATGCCATGGCACCTGGTAGGCACTTCAGTTCCCTGTCCTCCCACTCCTGTGTTCCTAGCTGGATCCCTCTTACAATAGAGTCCCTCACCAGAATTTGCTTCCTTCTCCTCTGGGGTCCACTGCTCTCCCCACTGAGGTCACCTCCTCGGTTGACCTCCACATCCTTTCCTTCCACTTCTCTGGGTACCTCTGCTTGGTTGTCCCCATTTGCCAGTGCAGCATATGAGTTCTGGAGTGGAATATGATTTGTGATGTGCCTCTGCCTGACCACCTTAACCCTCCCCAGGCCCACCATCATCCAAGTGCTTCTCATTCTTGGTATCCTTTGAGGCAGCGGCATTGGACTGGGTGGTCTCTGGATAGGGGCACAGGTATTCCCTGTACTGTTCCCTGTATTTCTCCCTCCCCTTCCCTCCCATGATGCCAGGCACATAGCTCATTGTGCCAGCTTCATCTCTAAAGTTCTGGCTGGGTTCCCTCCCCCCCACCTTTCCTTCCTCTTCTCCTCCTCCCCTCCTTCCACCTACTCCCTTTACTGCTATGACACATGCTCTATCACTCTCCTCCCTGTAAACTCCTCTGCTGGTCAAGCTGCTTTCCTTTTCGCTCCCCCAAGCTTTGGTGCACTCTCCCTGTTGTTATTCACAATGCCCCCTTTTCTCTATCACTAAATGCCCTCCTCTTTGACTTCACTACTCACTCCTGCAGTTACTGCTTAATCCTAGGCCTAGGCTAATCCCACTGCTCCTCCCTGCATACTACACCCTCCCCGTACTGCCCTGGTTTATTGGTCCACCTGTTTTCCCTCTCACTAGTCCCTCACTGTGCTTGCAGCCTTCCTTCCCTCTCTCTCTCTCTCTCTCTCTCATTTTGCTGCCAGTTTCACTTTGAACTGTTGCTAATGATCTGACATAACATGACATGATATGATATGATATATGATATATGATATGGTTTGCACTATGTACTTTGTACTTCCTCTCAATTGTCTACTGCCTAATATTTAATTTTTATCATTATCATAGTTTATAATTGTAACATTAGTGATGTAACCTAACACTCAACTCTTCACATCCCCTTCCTCCAGGGCACGTCTGGAAATGAGCAGTTCAGCTCAGTATGATTTGCCTGGCAAAACTTTTAAGATAAATAAATGAATAAATAAAATAAAATAAATAATTAGTCTGTCTTTACAGCTGCTAGCCCTTTCCAGACCCATTTGCCAGTAAATACTGGATGCCTCATCTCAGGGACCCCCTTCAAGGGCCACCTTGATGTCACTCTGGCAGGGGCTTGTTGTCTTCCCTTGTAAAGACAGAGCAAAACTAATCATTAAGGATGTCTGCCTTTTGCACATACTCCTCTTTTAACCCACCTCCCTCAGATAGCCTAACAATTCCCCCTCCTTTCTTTTTCCTCCAATCTTGTAACATTACAAGATGACTAAGTAGTACATGCAATCCTTTATTCACCGTTCTGTGCATTACGAATATGCACACTAATAGTATATGGATTTTTGGACATTCCCTAAAATGCTATTTGATTTTTGATGTTTAAGATTGGATTGTCTCTTCTGTTTGGTTGCATTGCAGATTCTCTCACTTAACTGCTTGTGGGGGCTACTGCTGTCACAATCTTAAGAAAAACACAGTGGGAACAATTAAAAGAACATATCCTTTTCTACCAGGGTTAAGAAAGTTTTGAAACTAACTGAAGGTAACCGGGGTGTTTTACACCTTTGCTGTTGTCTGCCTTGTTATCCTAAATTAGCAGACATGCTGTAAAGACTAATGGGCAAAGTGACATCCTCTTCCCTTGTAACATGGCAAAGATCTAGGACACTAAACCAAGAGCCGTGATTGGAGGAAAAGCATTAGATGGCATGCTTTGGAGACGGCATTAATTTAGCAATAATGCCATCCACAAAGTGAAGTACCATAGTCTTCCACACAGTGCAAAAGCAGCAGAGCAGTAAACAATAGTTTAGAGTGAAGAAAGAGTGCATGTCTGTCCCACCCACCCACCCACCCAAATGCCTGTGAATATCCCCTAAAATAAAAAGTGTATCAGGAAAACAAAATAACTGCGAAACAGGTTTTTCAACAATCGTGGTACTGGCACAATGCACAGAAATAAAGAGGCACAGAAAATGTGAAGGGATGGAGAGTCAGAATGAGCAGTGATGCACAGTACAACAGTGGAACGATCACAGAAGCAGTTCCGGAGCACAAGCCAGCAGTACACGTACCGCATGCGGAAATGTGTTCTGCATTTAATTTTAAGTGCTTCACAGTACATGCCATGGTAAATGTGCATCAGTGCACTAGCAATGCAAGTTGTAGCAGGTCAAAGTAGTGGAAAAGCAGCAGAGATGTGGTCACCGATGATTCCAACAACGCCCGAAAGGAACGTAGGAGATATGGCAGTGAACGACATCGGAGGGACATGCTGCACAAAAATCAATGGTCAGCCAATATGCTAAAAAGTAACAGTGACATATAGCCGAGCTGATAGATGAGCACATCGTGGACCTCCTACAGAGGCTATAAAAATAATTGCCGTGCAGATTCATACTGCTTGTGAAAATAAATGTTGTAAAACAGTTCCTGCTCAGTAATACTTCCTATTCTTTTCAGCACATCAGCATATGAATATAAATGGCAGTAAGTTTCCGAAAGTGCAGTAAAGATAACAAAATAGAAAAAAAATCACTGTGCATGATTTTGTTCACATAATCAAACAAACACTTATAGTAACCATTGCTTCAGCAAAACCATGTTACAAGAACATTAAACCACTCCGAAGGTGGCATCTAATGGGGAATTAATGCATGGTTGGGCCATTGTAGGCACTCCCAACCATGCATTAATTCCCCATTCGATGCCACCTTTGTTGTGGCTTAATGCTTTCATATGCCAATGTAGCTCTCAACAGAGGAGGGTTAAACTATTAGCAAATGGAGGCACACACAGGATAGTTACAGGGACTAAATGTTGACAGTGAAAACAAACCACTCAAACTTTTAAAACCCCTACCAGCTACAGAAATGGAGCTGACTGGTGCCAGATAAAGATATCAAATTACGATAGGTGTGGCTAGGTTTACCCCTATCCCACTTGTAAAACAATTACAGGCAGCCAGTAAGAGGGCAAGGGTTGCAATGCTGCAACCAGAAATCAGGGGCCATTAATGGGTGCACTTGGTAGGGACTCTGCAGAAGAGTGAATTTAACCAAACACCAGGGCTAGAGAGAGGGTTCCACTGTACAGCAGGGAAATACACCAATCCACAGAGTGAGAGATACTGAACCATCAGGACTCCCAAGCCACTGATCACTGGACTCACAAGCTCACTGGGACCATAATGGTAAGGGACAGCACAGATGGGGAACACTTGGAAAACCTATTTAAAGTGATTCACAAAATGGCATGCCACCATGCAACTGGCATTTTGTCAGGCTGCAACATTGTAAATGTGTTACTAATCACAATGTTAGAAACAGCAAACCCTGTGTGCAGACAGTAACATCTGGACAAGTGATCTGCACTGCAGCAGTGATGAGCCCCCCCCCCCCTCCATTTCAAGTAGGTGATGCTCATAACTGCTCCAGAATCCATTCACTGGCCAAACTGATCTCTGATTGTTATACCAGCTGAGTCAAACTGAAACAAGATCATTTTATACAGAAACATAGAATCTGTCGACAGAAAGAGACTGATGGTCCATCGAGTCTGCCCACATTATACCACCTCACCCCTGGACCTAGTGTCCTTGGAGGTTGTCCACTCTTCCCCCACCAACAACCCTCCTGCCCTTGGTCCTCCCAGTGGGACTATGTGCCCTGTTGCTCTGTCCCAGCCATGTTTGAACCCATTTAAGGTACCTGCTGCTACCCCTTCTGCTGGAAATCTGTTCCACAACTTCACCACCCTCTCAGTGAGGCAGAATATCCTTGTATCGCTCCTGAATTTACCCCTGACAATCCTCCAGCCATGCCCTCTTATGTCTACCTCCCTATTTTTTACAAACAGGTTTTCACTTCTCACCGTGTTTATATACACCACAGAAATGTATATTTCTCTATTATGTTCTCCCTCTTATGTTTGGCTTCCAGCAGGTACATGCTCAGGACCATCAACCATTCCTCTTAGGATCGACATTACCAGCCAAACCAATTCCAGATCATTTCACCAGCCAAAATAATCCAAGGTCAGTGTGCATTAGAGATAAGTCTAACCAGAAGTAGGCAGAACAGCAGCCAGAAGAGCATAGGGCTAGAGCAAACGAATGTGAGCCAGGCAAATTGAGTTTTAATCTCAGTAAAATCATCAGATGCTACAAGTTTCCATTTTTCCACAAATTTCACTGGAATGATGATCCATGGTGGCACTCTGTTAGATTAGCAAACCTACTGTAAAGGGAGACAAGTGCATGAAGAGTAGCTCTTGAAGAAGGCTTGTTTTGCAGTAAACCAGTTCTAGATCATTATTTCAACTGATGAACTGACTCTGGATCAGTTTAGCTTGGAAACTCATCCTGGAGCAGCCCTTGTGTGGACAATCTGGGTCCTGCTTCTCCTCCAATATGCCCTCAGCTTTGTGTATGCCACAAGAGCTAGCAGTACAATGAGGCAAGAAGCTGCCTGAAACCGTGCATCACCACCATTTGCAAATGAGAATTGGGCACTAACTTTCTAGCCCATCAGTACGCGATGTAAGCTTAAGAAAATTGAAAAATATGCCCATCAAAATAAAGCTCATAAATTGTGTTCATGAAAGGAAGGCAATGAAATCCAGTTACAGTGCTATGAGGTGAAGAATAGGTCAGTAACCTTTACTTTCTTCTTATTTAATGTTTGGACCCTGCATTCCTACGAAGGCTCTCTGCCATTATCTCTAATACTCTGATTAGGCAGTTAAAAATAAATGTATTGATTCTTGGATGTTTCTGGACATTTTCCTGGAACACTGAACAACATTTTTTTTTAATTTCCCCTCCTCACACATATTTTTTTAGTTACACAAACAGAAACAACTTCTGCTTGGTGCCTGGCTTGGTTACTCATGCACAACGCACTGAAAGTCAATAAAATGTTATTTAAAATAGGACATGACTCCTTTAGATCCCCATATGTTTGTCTTAAAAGACAAGTGGCCTCCTCTCCCCCACAGTTACACATACGAAATCAGATCAGGGACGCAATGCCTGAATCCAGTTTTATTTCAAGTTTCTGCACCCACGGGAGTAACACAGCATCAAGGAAAATTACTTAAAATGATTTTGTGGCCCTAAGGAACCAATTTCAGGATATGGCACCATAGGTCCACAACAGTCCTTTTGTGTGAGTTTAAATATTTCATTGCTAATCATTCTTTAGTGGTAAGGCACAATAGTTTGACCTTGACGACGTGGCCAGCTGATCCCTTCCACTTCCGGATTCAGCTACATGCCCCCAGGTCCTTATCAGTAGAGTGGTGGCCTTCATTAATCTCCAACTCACTACCATAATGTATTAAAGCATAAGGTAACATCAGTCCCATTCATTTCAATGGGGAGCGCCCCCATGCTCTCCCTTGCTGCATGTCATAATGGGCCTGAGTGTGGGGGGGTGTGTAGCTGAATCAGGAAGTATAAAGGATTGGCTGGGCACCTTGTCTGGGTCAAAGAGTAATCCCTTACCACCAAAGAATGGCTGAAAATTAAATATTAAAACTCACACAAAAGGACTATCACGTACATACCTAAGGTACCGTATTCTGAAAGTGGTACCTTAGGTCCCCCAAGTGTACTAAATCACTCTAAGAATACAGTTGCTACATGCAGGACTACTGCAAGGGATAGCCAGAGTAGCCAACAAAGAATGAAAAAGCAAATGTGACTAATTAGAAAATACAATGTGGGTAATGTAAAATGCTGCAATTTACTATATTTTTTTAACAAGAACACTGCAATTTGCAGTAAGCAGCTAAACAGTTTTCCCAATAGCACTCAACTAGACATGACATATTACGTAAGTTAAAAGCTTCATTTAGAAATGCTCTCCTATTACATATATTCTGATTGTTTTAGACAAGGCATCTAAGGTCAGTGCTCCCACTACAAACAAGATGAGAACTGTAGAGTGTGCGTATTCTAATCAATTTCCAGCAGAGTAACTTCTTTAGATCAGATATGCAGTGAAAGCACTGGGGCCCAGTCTTCTACATGTCAAGATGTGAAATTAAGCAATAATGCATGACAGGGTGTGTATTATTGTGGAATAATGTCACATATCGGGCAGGTTAAAGCACCAAGCTACGTGCATTAAGCACCCCGAGAAGTGACATTATTCCACACAACACACACCCCTGGAGTGCATTATTGCTATTATACAATGGCTTGTTAAAAACAAAAAGAAAAAAAGAAAGCCGGTCCGGTGGCACTGAGGGTTGAGGCACTGGACACCACACCTCACACCACGCCGGCGACCCGGGTTCGGGAATGAGCATGGGTTGCTGGGGGTTGGCAGGGGAGGGAGAGGATCGAGCATCCAGAGGACAGCTCTCCTCTCCCAGGAAGGACAGGGGTCCCTATTCAGCGCTCAACTGTCCTCTGGCGGAAGCCGAAGATGCAGCAAGCACCAGAGAAGCATAGCGAAGGGGCGGGGAGTGGCAGATGTTGGTGAGGCCTTGACATCAGGGCGCTGGCCACTCCCAGGGGAAAAAGGGAAAGAAAACCTTCTGCTCAGCGGAGATGGAGGACAGAGCTTGCCAATGATTTATGTGCCCTCCTGGTATCCTCCCGGACCGACCCTCGCCAGAGAATTCAGGGTGTTGGAGCCCACCCCTGCCCCACCTGGGGGCAAACCGAGGCTACAAGGGTGACGAGGATTGACCAGATAGGAGCGAACCGTAGTGGGATGACTCCTAGGTACTCCCAAGGAGACTGGAGTTGAGGGGAGAGAGGAGGGAAAAAATAGAAAGTACAAAAAAAAAAGAAAAAGAAAAAGTAAACAAATACATTTTTGTTTGCATTTTATCGGATTTTTTTGAGTGTAGTATACCTATAAAAAAAAAATCAACAATTTGTGTTTTTGCCACTAGGTGGTGCTGCTGCCTGATATGTCATGCCTGCCCTGTCCCCCAGGCCTTTTTGTGGCTGTTCACATGGTTCCCGGTTGCAGTGATGTGTGACACTGCCCCCCCAATACTACTGTACAATGTTTGAAGTGAGGCCATTTGTCAGAGCTACAGTTTGTTTTTGGAGCTGAGCAGAAGCGGAGCAGAAGCGGTAAGTGTAGGTCAGTGCACTGCATCTGAAGTAGGCATGCACAATGCTATTCGAGCAGGGAAAAAGGAGATACTGATGTTATGGCTTCAATTCATCTTATTTTTGTGTGCTTCAATTACATTTTTGGGGGTCGGCCATTTGTTTTACATCTTAAGCAAGAGCAGTAAGTGTTGCGAGCATGGCACTTTCTTCTTATTATTTTATATTCTTCTATTGGGAATGTTCATGCACATACATGATAAAAAGCTGTTTATGCAAATTTATCTGAGATCACATTGAGCAATTTTCAGTTGATAATAAATAGCTTGGGTGTGACTTCAGGTACTACAAATAGTAACATTCATCTCATGTAAAACATAATATGTTATATAGTTATGGGTTAAATATAATTTATGCTAAAGTATTTAAACATCATATGAGGTGGTAGGTGTGGAGAATGGGGTACACACAGTAGTGACTGTTCACGACTCACAATCATATAAACAAAATAAAACGGTTTAAAGAGTAAAATCAAACTCATGTTTTTAGCTGGCTGAGTGGCATGGAGGGCTAAAGCATCATGCGTTATCTCCTGCCATGCTGGTGACCCGTGTTTGCAGTGCGAGTAGGCCACCGGAGTCGGCTGGGGAGGGAGAGGATCGAGCATCCGGAGGACAGCTCTCCTCTCCCGGGGAGGGGTGGGAACGGAGTCCGCTGCCTGTCTGACCCCTAGCGGTGGCAGGGGATTGGCACAGTGGGTCCATTCATAGGGGATGGATGCGGGGCAGATGCCTGGTGTGCCACGTATGGAAGTGTGCATAGATTGGCCACTGGCATCACTGCATGCCGCCATGCCATGCTTGGGGAACAGGGGAAAAAACAGGAGAAAAATCATCAGCTGGCAGGATGAAGCCCAGCCCCTTGCAGGCTCTGTATCTGGCTAGCTTGCACCTCACTTTTGCAAGAGAGGTAAGTCCAGTGGATGCCGGGGTGATGGGGCTGGGGGGGCCGGATTGAAGGGGGCCGATGGCAGGAGCAGAAAGAATGAAGGGGAAAAAATCCTCATGTTTTCAAAAACACTGTAAATATAGACTCTTGTCTATGCTAGCACGTATTGCTATAGACAGCAGAGTACGAGAATAGCTTACTTTCAGGCAGCAGGCAATATTATTGGTAAACAAGGGATATATAATGCTGAAGAGCAGATGGGGGAAAAGCCTCCGTCTCGAAAACAGAGTACTGATCATGCACTAGTCAAGAAAAAACCTAAGTGTGGAAACTGGTGTACTGAACAGGCACCAATCAGTTTGGAGCCATTTTCAGTGGTTGTCAAGTAAAGCTGGATCCAATAAATAGGATGGGCAGCAACACAGAATCTTGCTGCTCAACTGAAATTGAAACGTCAAGAGAGTGGGTGAGTAACCACAGTGGTGGTGATGTTTTATCATTCGATTATAATATAGAAGGAGATTAATTATTCGTCTTTCACCTCCCTAATACACAGGACGATCAAAATCCAGAAAGAAAGAAACTAAGCAGAGTGTGTAGTACTGTTGAATCAGTTATTCACAAGATGAATTATTAGGGGTGTGCGAATATACCAATGAAGTATTCAATGAATATCTGCAGAATACTTTGGGGGGTATTTGGGAATTTGAGCTTCATTAGCCTGCCCCAAAATTACAATTAAATGCCAAAACAGAGAGCAGCTGAGCCCCCTAAGCCCACTCTGCTGCTTTTCCACTCCACACATACACTACTCACAAATGCCCATCCTTGGTCTCCGACACAGCAACCCCCGAGTCCCAACCAGTCGACAGAAACAACAGCATTTACAACATCTCTGGTAATGGCAGGGGCTGCGCTCTACTCACGTCAACCTGCCATATTCTGGTCATGACCCTTCTCTGGCACATCACCTCACTGGGCTTCCCCAGCTCCACTTGACCTCAACCATTTGGTCAAAACAACTCCAAAAAAAGGGCCCCCAGAGTGTCTGCCAAATGTGTGAGCTGAATACACTGAATACAGCAAGTATTCGGATGAACACACACTGGTCCAGATTCACAAAAGACAACTCAGGATGGAAGGCAACTTGAGTCCACAAAAATGATGCAGGTAACACTTGCGTCATGAGTTGCACCATGGTGGGATTCAGAAAGGCAGCCTGTGTCATGCTGCAGGCTGCCTGCGCTCAAGTGGACCTATATGCCATAAACCCCCTTGCGACATGGTGTAAAGGGATTTATGGCAGCATTTGCACCCTATTCAGGTAGAGTGGCTGCTAAGTTCCCAAATCGAGATTCAGAGACAACCACTGGTGGACATCTGTCAAAGAACATTTACGCCAGCTAAAAACTTGTGTCAGTGGTCTTTGCCACCCACCGGGGGTTGCCACTGTGCCACCATCAGAGCACCAGAGAGACCTCGTGGGCTACAGCCCCCCCAGCAGCCCCGTTCCCAGTCACCCAACATCCCCCCACATGCCCATACCCCCCATGCATAGAAACCCCCCATGCCCCAGTCCCAACCAGTAGGGGACAGAGCTGCCAGTGTGGGCCATGCCCCTCCCAGTCCCGAAACATACTCGACATACACCATAGCCCTTATGGGCTTTCAGACTCCCCAATACCCGTTCACCCCCTCAGATGCCAACCCATGCGTGGTATAGCACAGAACCGACTACCCGTAACTGCCCTGGTGGCCCAGTGGTCCTCCAACCCCCAGCCACAGTGCTAGCCCACCTCACACACCCCAGCTGCACCCCACACACAGCCAGCAGGCAAGTCAATGACTGGCAGAGCCCACCTCTCACCACCACAGCCAGTCACCGACTGAGCTTTGTCGAGAGCGCATACGGTAAGTATACACGCTCTGTGAGTGACGGCCGCTGTCATTCACAGAGCACGTATAATTACTGTATGTGCTCTTTGCAAAGCTCAGTCGGCGGCTGGCCGTGGTGGTGAGTGGGCTGTGCCAGTCATCAACCCGCCACTGGGCTGTGTGTGGGGGAGAGAGGCTAGTACTGCTGGGAGGGGATGGGGAGCCACTAGATTACCAGTGAGTTACGGAGTTGACGGGGGGGACTATTCTTATTATGGGGAATCAGGGCTGGGGTCCACACATTATGGGGATTGGGGGTGGGCATGGGGGGCACCACAGCTCCCGTCTGCGGGCGCATCTGCTGCCTGCTCTTTCCCGCGGCTTGAGGCATACATGGGAGCTGTGTCCTACCTTGCACAGATGCCACAAGCCGCAGGCTCCTGGGCCTGTTTGTTTCTGCATCGGGTGCAGGGTCCAGGATGCAGGGTCCATTGGCGCATTCTGCCATTGTTGCAGCTTGCTGCAACCCTTTGTGAATCCGGCCCACTGTATTCAGAGTATTAGGTAGTCAATTCGAATTCAGCACACCAATATTAATTATAACCATGCACAATACTAAGACAAGTTCTTGGTTTGTTTGCTGTCTTTGTAGAGTGACAGGTACAGAAAAAGATATCTAAAACAAAGAAATATAAGAGACAGCCAGAGAAGCTGCAGAAGAGTGCACTCTCATGTTTGGCTAACCGAGAAAGAGATTTATATCTACTGACAATTTATTTAAAATACATTGAACAGTATTTCCTGACTGGTCAGGGGTAACATTCTCCCAGTAAAATAAACTACATTACTGCTTTGACTAGGTCAGTATATGTTAATAGTATTCACTGACAAATGGAGCATATTATATGAAAACTGAAAAGTTATGCTACATGACTAGTGGGATTAAAGCATGCTGGTTTGTGCAGTACCTGGTGAAGGTTTATATGGTGAATGTGAATATTTTTAAAAGTTTAGCATGTGATTCAAAAGCATCTATTGTAAATACAGAAAAAAAAGAAGAAAATATTTTTTTATGAACATAGAAGGTATGTTAGCACTTTTAAATAAGATGAATATAACTACATACAGAATGATTTCAGGGAGTTAAGATTTTCTCTCTGTGATTAATAAGTGGATTTCTTTGTTTACTTGGATTCTTGGTAATTTACAGTTTTACAATATTGTTTGTTTAACAAGCAGAAATACCCTGAGGAAGTGGCCAGTGAACCATGAAACACTGATTAATTTTCTGCTTAGCTGATTTATTTGGCTACAAAAACTATGGAAGTACTGATGGTGTAATACCAGAATAAATGTTAAACTCTTACACTGCCTACCGATGAGTGGGTCTTTACTCCACTGTGTGTGAGATTGCTTCTGAGGTTTTGTACAGCAGATCCCTCCTGGTGTTTGTTTATTGTTGCAGGTTGGGCAGGCCATACTAGTCCAAGCATGTGATTGTTCCATATGACACATAACCCTGGAGTGCATTGTTGCTATTATAAAGTGGCTCATTTAAAAAAAGGAAAAGGAAACAAATACATTTTTTTTGTTTGCATTTTTATTTAATTTTTGCATGTGTAGGTATATCTACAGTATAAAAAGGTCCACAATTTGTGTTTTTGCTACTGGGTGGTGTTGCTGCCTGATTCATCCTGCCCACCCTGTCCCCAAGCTTTTTTTGTTGCTGTGTTTCTTTACATGGTTCCTGTCTGCAGTGATGTAGGACTCTGTTCCCTCCCATCCATACTACTGTACAGAGTTTGAAGTGGGGCCATTTGACAGCACTGCCATTTATTTGTTGAACTGAGTGGAAGCTGAGCAGGAGCAATACGTGTAAGACAGTGCAGTGCATTTAAAGAAGATATGCACTATGGCTATCCGAGCAGGGGAAACTGAGAAGCTGATGTTATGGCTTTATGTTACTTATCTGTGCTTTAATTACACTTGTGGGGGTTAGCCATTTGTTTTACAAGCTAAGCAGGAACAGTGTTGCGAACAAGGCACTTTTTTATTTTCACGGGAATGTTCATGAACATGCATGATAAAAATATATTTGTACAAATTGGTTATTTTAGATCACATTTAATCATTTTCAGCTAACAATAAATATTTTTGGTGTCACGACAGGTATTACAAATAGTAAGATTCGTCTTTTATAAAAAAAAAATATATGTTACATAGTTTTAGGTTAAATATAATTCATGTTAAAGTATTTAAACATCATCATGTTGAAAATGTAATCCTATGATGAAACACAAAAGGGGTGGTAGGTGTGGAGTGGGGTACACAGTAATAATTGTTCGCTACTCATGAATCACATAAATGAAGTAGAATAGTGTAAAGAGTAAAATCAGACTCATTTGTTTTAACAAACACTGTAAATATAGACTCTTTCTATGCTAGCACTTATTCCTGTGAAAAGGAGAGTACGAGAATAGTTTAGTTTTAGCTAGCAGGCAATATTGCTGGGGAAGAAGGGATATATAAAGCTGATGAGCAGATGGGAGAAAAACGTAAGTATGGAAAACAGTGTACTGAGCATGCACTAGTCAGAAAAAACTAAGTATGGAAACTGGTGTACTGAACAGGCACCAGTCAGTTTGGTGCCATTTTCAGTGGCTGTCAAGTAAAGCTAGAGCACATAAATGGAACGGGGGCCGGCCCGTCAACACAGCGGTTGGATTTCTGCTTGACGCCAGGGACCCAGGTTCGGGAACAGACCTGGGTTGCTGGAGGTCCGTTCAGGAAGAAGGACAGAGTGTCCTATGGACTGCTCTACCTTCTGGGGAGGGGGAGTGCCCCGCGCAAGATGGACCCCTGGTGGAGGCCAGGAGTCACACAGCTACAAGCGCTCACATGTAATGGAGGCAGGACAGATGCTGGATGTCATTGCACATCCCCACCTCCCGGAGAAAAAACGGAAAATGGAGGGGTGGGTCCTCCGTCTACATGAAGCCCTCCCCAGGCTTCAATTAGCCACCATCACCAGCGCTCCCAACTAGTTACTGGTTCCATGGCACTGGAATTAGGGGAACCAGTGCCGAGGCCCTGCCCTCCGGGGGGGGTAAGGCGGGGGTGACCGGGAGATGCAGGCAATTGACGGTTAGTGGGAGCCCGGGGGCCATGACCAGGGCAGAGCCTGATGGAGGACCTGCCAGAAAAAAGGGGAATACAAAATAAATAAACAAAAAAAATAAATGGGATGGGTAACAGAGTCTTGCTGCTCAGCTGAAACTGAAACACTGAAAGGGTGGGTGAGTAAACCGCAGTGGCAGTGACGTTTTATCAAACAAGATTAGTTATTCCTCTCTCTCCCCTTACATGCAGGAGGATCAAGAGCCAGAAAGAAATAAACTCAGAGTGTGTAGCACTGTTAAATAAGTTATTCACAAGATTAATTATTAGGGGTGTGCAAATACACCAAAGAAGTATTCAACAAATATTCGTCGAATACGTCAGGGTGTATTCAGGTATTCGGCAGTATTTGGAAATTTGAGCTTTAGTAGCCTGCCCCAAACCCACAATTGACCCCTAGGCTGCTGGAAGATTTAGAATGTATAGGTTTTTAGGACTTGTATACATGCCGATGGCACAGAAAGGGTTATATGCCAAAACAGGGAGTAGCTAGCCCCCTAAGCCCACTCCTCTGCTTTTCCACTCCACACAGACACTACTCATAAAAACATAACCTTAGTTTCTGACCGGGCAATCCTGAGTCCCAATCAGCTTACAGAAACAACAGCATTTACAACATCTCTGGCAGCAGGCAGCAGTAGGAGCTGGGCTCCACTCACATTATCCTGACTGCTTCTGGTCATGACCCTTCTCCAACCCATCACCTCACTGGGCTTCTCCAGCTCAACTCAACCTCAGCCATTTGGTCAAAACAGCTCCCAAAAAGGACCCCTGAGTATCCACCTAACGTGTCAGTCGAATACAAGTATTTGGAATTTGCCTGAATACACACTGTATTCAATGTATTCGGCTGTTGATTCAGATTCAGCTCAGACCCCTAGTAATTATAAAAATGCATGATAACAAGACACATTCTTGGTTTGTTTGCTGTCTTTGTAAAGAGTGACAGGTACAAAAAAAGAGGTCTAAAACAAACATAAGAGACAGCTAGAGAAGTTGCAAGTGAGTGCACTCTCATGTTTTGCTAACAGAGAAAGAGCATCATATCTTCTGACCAGTGTATTTAAAATGGAACTGTATTTCCTGACAGGTCTGGGGTAATGCTCTCCCGGTAAAATAATGAACTAAAAATACTGTTTTGACTAGCTTAGTATATGTTAATAGTCTTCATAATCAAGTGGAGTATATTATATAAAAAAAATGAACAGTTGTGCCACATGAATAGTGGGACTAAAGCGTATTGGTTTGCGTAGTACCTAGTGAAGGTTTATATGGTGAATGTGAATATTTTTGAAAGATTAGCACCTAATTCAAAGGCGCCTATTGTAAATACAGAAAAAGAAAAATGAAATTTTTTTTTTTTATGAAAATGGAATGTATGTTAGCACTTTAAATAAGATAAATATGACCACATATAGAATGATTTTAGGGAGTTAAAATTTCCTCTAATTAATAAGTGCATTTCTTTGTTAACTTAGTTGGAACCTTTGGTAATTTATGGTTTTACAATATTGCTTGTTTAACAGGCAGAATATCCTTAGGAATTGGTCCGTGAACCATGATACATAGATTAACTTTCTGTTTAGCTGATTTACTTGACTACAAAAAATGTTGAAGTACGGATGGTGTAATACCAAAATAAATTTTGAACTCTTGCACAGCCTACCAAAGAGTGGGTCTTTACTCCACTGTGTGTCAAATTGCTATTGAGGTTTTGTACAGCAAATCCATCCCTGTGTTTGTTTATTGTTACAGGTTGGGCAGACCATACTGGTCCAGGTGTGTGATTATTCCATACAACACACACCCCTGGAGTGCATTATTGCTATTACACAATGGCTCATTTGTTAAAAAAAAAAGGAAACAAATACATCTTTCATTTTTATTTTTTATTGGATGTGTGTGTGTGTGTGTGTGTGTATAGGTGTATCTACAAAAAAAGTCCACAATTTGTGTTTTTGCCACTAGGTGGTGCTAATGATACATCCTGCCTGCCCTGTTCCCAAATGTTTTTTGTTGCTGTGTTTCTTTACATGGTTCCAGTCTGCAGTGATGTAGTACACTGCCCCCTCCCCCCCATACTAATGTGCAGTGTTTGAAGTGGGGCTGTTTGTCACAGCTGCTATTTGTTTTTGGACCTATGTGGAAGCCGAGCAGGAGTGGGAAGTGTAAGTCAGCATGGTGCATTTGAAGAAGGCAAGCACTATGGCTATTTGAGCAGGGGAAAAGAGAGGCAGATGTTATGGCTTCATCTTACCTATCTGTGCTTTAAATTTTTAGGGTCAGCCATCTGATTTACAAGCTAAGTGAGAGCAGTAGGTGTTATGAGTTAGGGCGCTTTTGTTTTATTTTATTTTTTTATTGGGAATGTTCATATACATATACGATAGAAAGTTATTAACACAAATTGGTCATTTGAGATCACATTAACAATTTTCGTTAATCATAACTATCTTGGGTGTCACTTCAGATTCTTAAGGTTCTGTGTGGCCCACTGCTTGCCCTCCAGCTGCTCTCTTGCCCATTTCTGTTTTACTACTGTGTATGTGTGCCTACTTGTCTCCTGTTAATTCTGTGTAGGACTATTGACTTGTGAGCTGAATAAGTTTTGCAACAATTGTATGACTGCTCTAACCTGTAGTATTCTTGCTGTTAATCTTATGCTGTTTTTTATGCAGTTTGAGTAGTTAGTTCTGACTGTTATCTCAGCCTTTGTACCTCATTGTTGTCTTTGCCGCTTTTACTATAACTGTACTCTCCCGGGTCGTGCCTGAAAAATAGGCAGGTTTCTTGCCTAGCGCACTTACCCGGTCATCAAAAGCTAATAAATAAATAAGATTCTACAAATAGTGAGATTCATCTCATAAAAAATAACGCTACATAGTTATGGGTTAAATATAATTTATGCTAGAGTATTTAAACATCATAGTCATGCTGAAAATGTAAACATCATAATCATGTTGAAAATTTAATCCCACAATGCAACACAAAGGAGATGGTAGGTGTGGAGAATGGGGTACATAATAGCAATTGTTCACTACTCATGAATCATATAAACAAAGAAAAACAGTTTAAAGAGTAAACTCAAAGTCATATGTTAAAAAAAAACACTGTAAATGTAGACTCCTGTCTATGCTAACACTTATTCGAATGGAAAGGAGAGCGTGCGGATAGCTTGGTTTTAAGCAGCAGGCAATATTACTGGTGAACAAAGGACACATAATGCTGATGAACAGATGGAAGAAAAACCTAAGTGTGGAAACTGGTGTACTGAACATGCACCAAACAGTTTGGAGCCATTGTCAGTGGTTTCCAAAGTAAAGCTGGATCCCACAGATGGGATGGGTAGCAACAGTGTCTTGCTGCTCGACTGAAACTAAAATGCCGAGAAAGCAAGTGAGTAAACCACAGTGGCAGTGATGTTTCATCACTATCAAGAAGGAAATCTGTTGCTCTTCTTTCTCCCTTTACACACAGGAGTCTCTAGAGCCAGAAAGAAAGAAATAAATAAACTAAACAAAGTGAGTAGCACTGTTGAATAAGATATTCACAAGAATAATTATTGGGGTGTGCAGATATACCAATGAAGTATTTGGCGAATATTCGCCAAATACTTCAGGGAGTATTTGGATATTTGGGATTCAGGAATTTGAGCTTCATTGGACTACCCCAAACCCACAATTAAATGGCAAAATAGGAAGCAGCTGAGCCCCCTAAGCCCACTCCTCTGCTTTTCTACTCCACACAGACTCTACTCACAAATGTCCATCCTTGGTCTCCGACTTGGTGACCTTGAGTCCCAACCAGCCGACAGAGACAACAGCATTTACAACACCTCTGTCAATGGCAGGGTCTGGACTCTGCTCACATCAACCTGATCACTTCTGGTCATGGCCCCTCTCTGATCCATCACCTCACTGGGCTCCTCTGACTCCACTCAACCTCAATCATTTGGTCAAAACAGCTCCCCAAAATAAGAGCCCCCAGAGCATCTGCAAAATGTATCAGCCAAATACAAGTATTTTGAATTTGGCTCAATACACTGTAATTCAATGTATTCGCCCTTGATTTGGATTTGGTTCACACTCATAGTAATTGTAACCATGCACAATAATAACAGACACATTCTTGGTTTGTTTGCTTAGACAGGCAGAGAAAAAGAGTTCTAAAACAAACAAACAAACAAATATAAGAGACAGCCAGAGAAGCTGAAAGTGAGTGCACTCTCATGTCTGGCTAACATAGAAAGAGAGTTTTATCTACTGACCAGTTTATTTAAAATAGAACTGCATTCCCTGACAGGTCAGGGGTAATGCTCTCCTGGTAAAATAATCAACTAAAAATATCTTTTTGACTGGGTCAGTTTATATTAATAGTATTCGCAGTCAAAATGAAAAGTTATGTCGCAAGAATAGTGGGATTTAAGCATGTTGGTTTGTGCAGCACATGGTGAGGGTTTATATGGTGAATGTGAATATTTTTGAAAGTTTAGCACCTGAATCAAAAGCACCTATTGTATATACAGGAAAAGAAAAATGAAAATGTTTTTTATGCATATGGAAGGCATGTTAGTGCTTTAAATAAGATGACTATAACTATATATAGAACGATTTTTGGGAGTTAAAATTTTATTTTCACTCTGATCAACAGGAGGATTTCTTTGTTAATGTGGCTCCTTTGGTAAGTTACGGTTTTACTGTATTGTTTGTTTAATAGTCAGCAATATCTTGAAGAAGTGGACAGTAAATCATGAAACACAGACTAGTTTTCTGCTTAACTGATTTATTTTGCTGCAAAAAATATTGAAGTATGTATGGTGTAATACCAAAATAAATTTTGAGCTCTTACGCTACCTACCTGTGAGTGGGTCTTTACTCCACTGTGTGCACGATGGCTCTTGAGGTTTGTGAAGCAGATCCCTCACTGTATTTGTTGATTGTTACAGGTTGGGTGGGCCATACTGATCCAGGTGTGTGATTATTCCACATGACATACACACCTGGAGTGCACTATTGCTGTTATAGAATGATTTATTTGTTTAGAAAAATAAAAAGGAAACATATACATTTTTGTTTGCATTTTTATTGTATTTTTGTGTGTAGGTATCTCTATAAAAAAAGTCCACAATTTGTGTTTTTGGCCCTAGGTGGTACTGCCACCAGATACAGCCTACCTGCCCTGTCACCAAGCTTTTCTGCTGCTGTGTTTCTTTAAATGGTTCCTGTCTGCAATGCCATATGATACTGTTCCCCCTCCAAACTACTGTACATTGTTTGAAGTAGGTCCATTCCTCAGAGCTGCCGTTTATTATTGGAGCTGAGTAGGAGAAGTAAGTGCAAGTCAGCATGGTGCATTTAAAGTAGGCATGCATTATGGCTATTCAAGCAGGGTAAATGAAGAAGTGGATGTTATGGTTTCATCTTACTTTTCTGTGCTTTAATAAAATTTCTTTTAGGACCAGCTATTTCTTTTACAAGCTAAGTGAGAGCAGTAAGTGTTGTGAACATGGCGCTTTTTAATTCTTTTTTTTTATTGGGAATGTTCATGCACATATACAATAAAAAGATTTTTCTACAAACTGGGTAACTGATAACTGACATCACAATGAATAATTTTCAGTTAACCATAAATATCCTAGGTGTCACTTCAGGTGTAACGAATAACGAGATTCATCTCTCATAAAACTTTATATAATTATGGGTTAAATATATGTTATGATAAAATATTTAAAACATCATATTCATGTTGAAAAAGTGATAAGTATACAGTAGAGGAAGCATTTAGTTTTGATTTAAACAGTAAATAACATAAAATTGTGGAAATGGTCATCAAAATTACATATTCAGGATATCAAATTATCTTTTAATAATGTTTCTGACCACTGTTCTACATTGAGCTCTTATATATTCCACAGAGATGTATCATTTTTGAAGAATTTTATATCATATTGATCTGACAGGAAAAGTATTCCCCATTCGCCCCTGGGAAATGGCTATCTATGACCCTGTGATTTCCAATACTTTTAAAAATCAACCTTTTTACAGCAATACAACTGGCTTTCAATACTTTTTTGCTAATTTAGGTTGATGTGTTTGTGTTTATGTAATCAATATGCTGTTCAAAAATAACATTTAAAAAATTTAAGTTTTCTTTTTTTTTATTCCAAGTCTAATTATAAAATTAAAAGACTAAAACCACCAGTTTTTTATGACTTCACATTCTCAAAAGGTGTAGAGCATACCCGCTCCATCCTGATTACACCTTTAACATTTGGAGTCTGATTTTTCTTTCATTTTAATACATCTTTGAGGCATAAAACATGCATTATTTATTATTTTTATTTGTATAGATTTGTCCCTTATTGTTTTGTAGTCAGGTGTAGTTACTCATATATTATTCCACTGTGATTCTGTAAAAAAAATGGTATCCAGTTCTTTCTCAGAGAATTATTTATTTTTCTGTATACTTTTAACTGTTTACCAAGGGTGTCTTCCTGTAGCCATGCCACGTATATTTTTCTTTTTACCCCCCGTCATTCTATTGTTTGTCTATATAATGTAGATTGAGGGCTCTTTCCCATCTTTTACAAATCTTTGTTAAAGACATCTGACATCTGTTTATATCTCCAATAATCTTTATTTTCTAGATTGTATTTTATTTTCCATTATTCCCACACTATTATCCTATTGCTGTCAATAAGTGCTTCCATCTATTAATACCTTTTTTTCTATTCTGAGATATGGCAAGATGTGCTGCATACATGGCTTGTGCCAGAGTTTGTGCTACAGAACTTTGGTTTCATTTTTACCTTATTCTGAAATGAGGCTATTATTTGTACCATATTCTTTGTGATTATACTGTTATTTTTTAAAGTAATTTGGTGTATAATAGATATTTTCCATTGAATTGTTTTTTCCCAGTTCCTATATTAGAAATCAAATTTTCTAGTTCCAAATCTGGACACTCAGCATATGCTCAGGAAGTTAATGTTTTAATTATATATGCAATATATATGTTAGAGGGTCCTGACATTATATGCCACCCTCCTCTTTACTTACACAAAATTTCTACCATACTATTCTATGGGTTTTGTTGTATCAGATGAGTTGTTTCATTAGCTCAGTAAATTTACCAAACCATATTTTGAGACTGGTGTGATTATTGCTTGAAAAGTAAAAGCTATATGAGGTATCACTATCATTTTTAATAAGCTAATTTCCCCATATGTTAACCTTATTTCTGCCATGCTTGAAAGGTCATTGTTTTGTTTTCAGGGATAGGTGAGAAACTAATGTTATATATCTGAGTTATACTGTTTATTAGCTTTATACACAAATAGTTGATACGATCATGTTTAATTACTGCATTAAAAAGGATAAGTATCTCTTGAGTATTTACCTGTTAAATGGTAGCTCTTCTAATTTGTCTCCATTAATTGTCTAACTAGAACATTTAGAGTATCTCTGTATTATTTTTTTACTTCTGTCAGACCTTTTTTTTTTGGATCCTCCAAAAGAAGAATATTGTCTGCATAAGCTTTTGTTTTATATGCCTCTTTTCCAATCTGTAGTCCCCTTATAATATTGTTTTCCTTATTTCATTTAAAAGACCCTCCATGGCTAGTATAAAAAGATTGGAGGACAACAGGGACACTCTTTCTCACCTCTCTCACGCTCTCCAAAAAAACAGTTCTTTAGACAGTGTATTATTTACCTTTATTCTAGCACTTAACACACTGTTTAGTGTTTTAACTGTATCAATTAGACATTATTAAACCCTTTTGTTGCATCTAAAGAAATACAAATTGTGTTTGTTTTCTGTTGTTCAATATATTCTACAATGCACTGTAATTTATGAATGGCATAAAATGTGACTCTCCCCAAGATAAGCCCACCTTGATCAAGATGAATAATTTTGTGTAAGAAAGGCAATGTTCTATTGTTTAGGACTCTGACCAAAATGTTACATTCATAGTTTGGGACTGACACTGGCTGTAGTTTTCAACTTTTTCTGCATCTTTTCCTGATTTCAGAATCAGCAAAATTACAGCTTTCTTGAAAGACTGTGAGGTATCATTTGCTTTTTGAATCTTTTTGGTAAAGTTTTTTTTCACTCACACCTGGATGGCCCCCGGTCAGCTCTACAGCTTCTCCAACCCCATTGCCTACCATCTCTGGGACTTAACAATGGGACATCTCTTGTTCCTCCACAGTTTACCCCCCATGGCAGGGCCATCAGGGGTACCCCAAATCCCCTCTGGATATCCTTGCTTGGTCCGATGGGTTTCAAACCCAGTAGGTAGTGTAGGGTCTGCAGGGAACCGCAAGCAGCATCCTGCTTCACTCAGTGCCTTTTCTCTGTTTCTGGCCTGGCCCTCAGATGCCAACGACCTGATGTGTGCACATTGCCTGTGCTTACATCTCCCATCAGGAGCATCTGCCTCCCACTCTGCAGCTCCCTCTGTATCTCAAGCTATGGTCAGCTAGGTGGTGATGTTACAGTGGAGCACAGTGCCCTCCCTTGGCTGGAGAAGGCAAGCGTCTCCCCCCCCCCGCGCTGGCCCCTGATCACTTAGGCTCACTACCAAACTCAGATCACTGGTGTCATGAGCAGTAGCACTACTGCTGCACTGATGGGCCAGCCTTGGTAAAGTTCTTCTGACAAAGGGGCAAGTTCTTCACTGAATTTTTACATCATACTCTACAATATTTTCCTTTCCTCATTTGTGTGAGGACCTCGTTAACCTCTGAATGAAGAATGGTTGCACTTAATTTTTCCATTTCTTGTTTTGAGAAGGGGATGACTTTTATGAATAGCATAATATGATAGTTCTTGGTTGCTTGGTTTACATTCTGTTGTATGCAACATGCTATAGTAATGGCAAAAGCATTCCAAGATCATATTTATTATCAATGCATAGAATTCCTGCCATGTAATATACTAATAGTGCTTGTTTTTTTTTCTTATTTATTTATTTCAAAAATGTTATGAGGAAATTCATATTGAGCTGGTATCAGCTCATTTGCAGATGTGTCCTGGGGGGAAGGGGAAGATAGGAGAAGAGAACAGATAAAAAGTACAGTGTGTAAAATAATACAATTTTTTCTTCTAATACTTTTAGCTAGTATTTTCCCTTGGATTTTGCTCTCAAGATGCCAGTTTCTTTTTGTTCTTACCCAATTTCTTTTAATTTGATTAATCTCTTTTTTTAAATAATTTTCGCTTTCCAGATTCTTGAGTGTTTGTTCAATTTTTTTTTCCTCTCTTTATTTTTTGCACCTGCATAATTTATGATCTCTCCTCTCACAGTTGTTTTGAAAGCATTCCAGTATTAAAATATCATATTCATATTTCTGTCATTGTATTCTCAAAATTGTGTTATGCTAGATTTTATGAATTTAACAAAAGCCTCCTATTCTAATCAAATAGTATTCAGTCTCCAAGTATGTTTGCAATTTCTATGATGTCTCTATGAGCATTTGAAAATGTACTGGGCAATGACCTGATAAGATATGTGATTCTATTGAATAAGATATATATGAGCTAATGGCAAGTAATGGTTTTGAAATCAACATACACTCGATCCTAGTTTATGTTTTATGTCTTCTAGATTGGTGGCTATATTCTATTGAGTTGCCATGTTTATCTCTCCATATACTTACTCACAAATTGTCTTCTATACATGCAATAATAATTCTGGATCTCTAATTATCCCAGCTTTTCAGCACTGATGATTTATCTTTATTCAAGTTTTGCAGGCAGTGCATGTCATCACCTAGCATTAGGTTTTCTATGTCCCAATCAAACAGTAGCTTATTTAAAAAAACTGGATACTTTTTTTTGAAAGGAGCATTATTAGATTGTAGTATCAATGGAATTTCCTTCACCTCTATTTTTAATAAATAAGTCTGCCCTCTGTATCCTTTTTTATTTCATAAACTTTACCCTCAGATTCTTATGGATCAATATCATTGTACCTCTACTTTTTCTGTTATCTGTAGAAATGCAAGGGTTTTTTTTAAGTTTTAGGAGCTTTTGCCTGGTTTAGGTATGTTTCTTGTAGGCATATTACTAACATTTCATGTGTTCTAATATACTTAAAGAGTCTGGCTCTTTTAATTGGTGAAGAAATTCCATTGATGTTTAGGGTAATTCCTTTAACCCATATCCCATTTAGTTAGTTATTTGTTTATTTCTGGGCAATGTTCTGCCATGAAGCATTCGATTAGGAGTACTTCCTAAGATGGCGACCGGTGTGGGTCCGCTCTGACTCTCACTCCCGTAGTACTTGTTTAAATTTTGTTTTAGTTAATTTTTTAGCTCGTTTTAAATCCATTAAAGTTTGTTTTAAGTCGTTTTTTTAGTTTATAGTTTAAAATTTGTTTTTTTGTTGTTTATTTATCATTATTTTGCTTATTTTTTGTTCGAGGACCTGGACCTTTGGGATTGGATTCAGAAGATACCCCTTGCTTCTAACGTGGAGATATCGCTTGCTGCTAACATGAGCCGCTGTGCTTTAATGCGATCTTTCCCTGGAGTGCTGCTGTATGGAGTATAATTTAGTTTTGTTCCAGCTCTGTATGACTGTGAACTTACCAGAACCTTTGCAGTTCTATTGACTTTTGGAGACTGCTCCGTTATCCTTTTCAGGGTTTTGTGGGAGGAAGACCTGCCTGGGACTGACTGGGTGTCTGGAACTTGACATCCGGACGCGCATCCCCCCTCTGGTGGAGCCTGTTTGGTAGGAGAAGACTGGTTTGGGACTGGCATTTCTTCTGGGTGCTGGCTTTGGAGATACTGCCTGAATCTGCTGGGCTTTGAGATACTGGGCCAGGTCAAGACCTGGGGCTGCCATGGGGAGGGGACACCCCCGGTCTTCGATCCCAGAGGGTGAGGGGGTTAATCAGCAGCCTGCCGGAGGGTTGGGCCTCTGTCTGCCCTGGGGGGCTTGCAGTGTTGGGGTACTTGTTGTACTGCCCTAGTTCTGGGGCCCTGACCCTGGGGAGTGGAGGTTGTGGGGTGCCTCCTGGCCAGTGCGGTCCATGGAGTTTATTTTGACCTTGGCCACCACAGACTTGGGGAATCGTTAACTGTTAATTCCATCAGCTTATGTGGGATTGGACTGAGAAGTAATTCTCCAGCTGTAAGTGGGGAGCGACCGGTACCCTGACTGCTCACGAAGAGGTTTTTGCCCGCTGTCAAGTTTAGTCCTGTTTGTTTTTGCCTGGATTTTCTGATATTTTTCGAACTTTGGATTCAAGCATTTGGACTCAGAGAGGATAAGTACTGATGGCTTAATAGAATTAATACTTGATTAACTTGTTGGGGAGTTCGTAGATGGGTCCCTAGTTTTGAACATTTTATTTATAGTTTTTATACATTATTGTGTGACGTTTTCTCTGACTGGAACCTACTCTCTGGATCAAAATATCTTTTACTTTGTCCATGCAGTGAGAGTGCTCGGTTATTGTGAGTTTTCGGGGAGTGGGAGTCCCTGCTTACTCAAAAATATTCATTATTTATTGTGGGGGGTATTTTATGTTGTTTTCTTTTATTTCTGTGCAGTGAGAGTGCCTGGGGGCTAAGCAAGCTTGTAGTGTGAGTGCTTGTTTTCTTAGCCAATTTATATTGTTTTATTTTTAGTTGGGCTTTCTTTATTTTCCTTTTCTTTAATTCATGTTTATTTGATTATGTGATGGGAATTCCTTGGGTGAGGAGGGACCCCGTCTCTATTTATTTATTTTTAGTTTTACTTTATTGTTCATTTGTGGTTTTAGTTTTGTTTTGTTCATTTTCCTGAAAGCAGGTTCTATTTGAGAAATGCAGATTAATTTGAGTTAATTGGGTTTGAGTTCTTGATTTTTGGTTTAGGGTTGTTTAATTTTGTTTCATTAATTGTTATTTTAATTTTTCGGGATTTGACCTGATTTGATTTTATTTTTATTAGTTTCTGTGAGAGTAGGAGTTTTGTCTTGCTCCATGTTGAAGGACAGGGATACTTATTATTATCCCACACCCCCGGTCGTGCGCTATTCATCCTCCACTCTTCATGCCCTCCACCCCTTCTCACCCCCTTCTTTACTTTTTTCTATCTACCAACATTGTCGGGCCTTGGGAATTGCCTGTAGGAGGATGGGGAGGGTTGGGGGGTCTGAACAGTGGAGGATGGACAAGGGGAGCGCCCATATCAGAATTGTTAAGCCCAGAAGATGCCCTGGGGTGAAATGGAGGTCAGAACATGGGTTTCCTTGTCTGACCCCCATACCCAAGGGCACCACCACTAGTAACGTTGGGCAGGTGGCTGGGGCATCCCAGGGGTTCTGTCCAACTCGAGTGGTGTTATGCAATGCCAGATCCGTTCTGAACAAGACTGCTATTGTGGCAGGTTTGGAGGGTACAGCGGATCTTGCCTGCATCACCGAAACCTGGCTGGATGGAAATGCTGGCCCCGTACTTGAGGCGGCAGTTCTGGCTGGGTATTCGGTGATACACTGTCTGAGATTGGACTGCAGGGGTGGGGGGGTTGTGGTCTGTTTCAAGACTGACTTGGGTCTCACTAGTGTTCCAGTTGAGGAGACCAGATCATTTGAATGTGTCATAGTGGCAGGTGGGGGCTATAGACTGGCTCTCGTCTACCGTCCACCCGGAGATGAGAAGCCATTCCTTAAGGAAGTGGTGAACTTTGTCATTGACCTGGTATTGGAGTCTCCCAGGTTGACGGTGCTGGGCAACTTCAATGCTTGGATCGACGATGAACTCTTGCAATTTGGACAGCACTTCCTCCAATTGATGAATTCATAGGGCCTTTCACAGGTGGTTACCTCTGCCACTCATAAATGTGGCCATTCCCTTGATCTGGTTTTCCTTCTGGGGATGGAATCCTCTGGCGTGGGGGTGGAACCTGTCGGATGGTTTGACCATCACACTGTGAGATTCAATTTTGGCACCCCCCCTTCGTAGACCTACCCCTGTGGAGATGGTCAAGTACCGCCCTTTATGGGATGTGACTCCCAATGGTCTAACTGCGGCACTTGACCTATCAGAATTTCCTGTGATGAGCTCGGATTCAGAGGTCCTGGTCTTGGCTTATAATAAGGCCATTACCTCTGCTCTGGATTCCATTGCTCCAATCCGTGTGCATCTTCTCTCCCTTTGCCCTCGGTCCCCATGGTTTGATGGAGACTTGAGGGAGATGCGATGACTAGGACGCAGGTTAGAGAGGTGCTGGCGGAAATCTGGGCTTAGATGCCGACCATCTTAGACTGCTAGAGCACTATCAACTCTATCAGTCAGCAATTGCTCATAAGAAGGCAGTATTCCTGTCCGGGGAAATTGCTGCTGCTCAGAACCGACCGGCCCAGCTCTTTCGAACTGTGGACAGACTGTGCAACCCAGCCTGTCTACAGGTTCGTAGAGCTTTTTTGCAATCTCAGTGTGAGGAGCTTGCTCGGTTCTTTGCAGATAAGGTGGATGACATCAGGGCGGAGACCTGCACAACACTCTCTATGGGAACGGCCATAGACCAGTCCCCGGTCGCACTCCCTCTTTTTTCCTGGAGTCTCTTCAAAAAGGCCGGAAATCGAGGATGTTATGAGGATTGTCCAGGGTACATGCACTACATGCTGTAGTTTAGATCCAGGCCCTACAGCCTTGATTGTGGGCTGTGGGGAGATTATCATCCCAGTTCTGGTGAGGATAGTCTGGCGTTCCTTAGACTCTGGTGAATATCCCTGCTCCCTGCAGGAGGCAGTGGTGACACCAGTGTTGAAGAAGGCTTCTTTGGACCCCAATTCCCTCGCCAACTACAGACCTATCTCAAACCTTCCCTTTGTTGGGAAGGTAATTGAGAAAGTAGTGGCTACTCTGTTAGACAACCATTTGACCATCCATAGCATCTACGATTCTCTTCAATCTGGTTTTCGAAAGAGGCACAGCACCGAGACTGCACTGGTTCGGGTGCTCAATGATCTCTTGATGGCGAGAGACCAGAAAAAATGGTCCATCTTGGTCCTACTGAATCTGTCATCAGCATTTGACACTGTAGACCATGGGGTACTGCTTGAGTGCCTGAGAATCATCTGTGGGCTTTCAGGGTTGGTCCACAGATGGTTTACTTATTTCCTCACCGGTAGAACTCAGACGGTGGTATCGGGGGTGTTTTCCTCCGATTCCATTTCTCTGTCTTGTAGGGTGCCCCAGGGCTCAGTGCTGTCCCCCATGTTGTTTGCTGTGTACATGCTTCCCCTCGGAGACATTGTAAGATGGGATGGGCCAGAGTTTCATTGTTATGCCGATGATACCCAGCTCTACCTGTCTTTTGCACCTCACCAGAATGGAACACTCTCGGTGTTTAATAACTGCCTTGGTGAAATCCAAGATTGAATGAGGTCCAGCTGGCTGAAGTTGAATTCTGGGAAGACGGAGGTGATGGTCATGGATCCTGGTCGCCGGATAGGGGGGTTGGGGACAAACCATCCCTCAGATTTATTCCTGGGGGATGTTGAGCTCCCTATCTCTGAACAGGTGCACGACCTAGGGGTGATTCTTGATGACCAGCTGACACTACGTACTCAAGTATTGGCCGTTGTTAAGTTATCCTTTTACCATCTTAGGAACATTGCTAGGATCAAGCACCTTGTTCTGTCCAGGGACCTTCCTACATTGACCCATGCCTTTGTGATCTCGCATTTGGACTACTGCAATTCCCTTTACTTTGAGCTTCCAAGGGTTGATATCTGCTGCTTGCAGCTGGTGCAGAACTCCGCAGCCCGGTTGCTAACTGGGACGCCTCATTCTTCCCATATTACACCGGTGCTGCGGAAACTGCACTGGCTGCCGGTTCAATGGCAGATCACCTTTAAAGTCGGTTTACCGACTTATAAAGCCCTGCACGGTTTGGGCCTTGACTACCTGATAGAGCTCCTGGTTCCTTACCTCCCAGAGCGACCGCTCCGTTCGGCCAGTGAGGGGTTGCTGGAGATTCCAAGGGTAGTTTTAAAATCTTCTGGTGCCCGGGCTTTTATGTTTGTAGCACCAACCCTCTGGAATTCTCTACCCCGTTGGATTAGACAGTACATGACTGTGGGGGTTTAAACAAGCATTAAAATCCTTTTTGTGGATTAAGGCATTTGGGGACGATGCTGACTTGGTTTGATCTTAATGTTCTATGATGATGTCTGATGTTTATTTATTGGTTTTAAGATGTTTTATTCTGATGTGATTTTACAATTTGTTCTGCACCTTGATTTTTGAAAGGCGCATTAAAAATAAAGATTATTATTATATTATTATTATTTGCTTAGGTTAGACCTAGTTTACCAGGTAAGCACTCTAAGCCCAGAGGACTCATTTCCCGTTTCAACCGAGGGGGGGGTGGGGGTTGTGGCACAGTAATCAAGGGGAGGAGTACAATTAATCACATCTGTTCTTAAGTACACCACAGTGCAAATTCAGCATACAGGATGGAAAAGTGACAGATGATATTTACTGATGAGAACATCATAATTCCAATGTACAAATATGACAGTGGATAGTCAAGGTGAAGGCAATGCCTGAAGCAAACATTGTGGCCCTACTGTGCATGCATTAAGTTATTGTAGGTTGCATCATGACCCCGTGGGGGAACAAGCCTGAGCAGTAGTGCCAAGCTATCCCTCAGTGTAGTAACAGGCCCACTATAAATCACCATCCTTGGTTCACTGTAACCACCAGAGGTGTGACTGTGGCAGCTAGGACATGAAAACAAGGGAGAGTAATGATCCATGATGTGTCTCAGTTAACGGGGCTCAAATGCCAGGATACAATAACTAGGCAGAGTCAAAGTTCTAGAGCATAAAAAGTGCTGTGCTGGCACTTATCATTTTATTTCTTCATATAAAATGATGTTTCGTACAGAAATAAAAAAAATCAAGATTAGTTCAGGCTCTTTTCATCAGGTTCCTCAAATATGAGTGCCTTGGAAAGGCAAGTATGCTGTCCAGCAATGGCACTCTTTGCCTCAGATAACACCCACTGTCTTTCTGAGGTCTTCCTTCACAGACACTCAGTGCCAGACTGACTCTCTATCTGGCTCTCTCTCATCCATAAAATAAAAATAAACAATATGCAAAAGAAACTACTTCAGTATAAACAGCTAAAGTAAATAATTCTCTGCAACAGAACTTCTCTCACTGCTGGTCAGAAAGCATTGACCCTATCTGATCTGTCACCTGTTCAGGTAGCGCTATTTATACCCGCCCACCTGAGTCAGGTGACGTGCCACATCATCAACTGTAACATTTCTTTAAATCCTTAACTAAAATAGACTTTAAACAGCAGAAAACAGAATACATATAAAGCACAGGCTAATGGGACAACAAAGAGAAAAAAAGAGCCATTCTAACAGTTTTTATATTCATTTGTATGTTGTCCTAAAAATGATTGGCAGCCTTGTGCTATAAACAGGGGCCACAAGGGGCCGCTACTCCCCTATAGGAGCTTTCAGTATGCTGCCAGAACTCCCAGAGGACAGACCTAACATGCTAGCAAGAGGGCCCAACTCCAGCTGCACAGGGAAACAACCAAGAAAGGTAATACTTTCTGTACCTTATAAGGTCTGCCTCTGGTAAATGTGTTTACTTTCAGCACTGGCAAAGCTACTGTTCTAATAAAGCCTCTTTTATCAGTGCTATGTTGCTACAGTCCTTATTTCATTACAATGCAGGAAGAAAAATGTTTCTTGAAGGCTTTTCTAGGGCTATACTGCAGTGCAGAGCTAAGAGACAGCGAAACCCTGAGGACTTGTCAAGCCGTCAGCTGAAATTGCAAGCCGATGACTGGCACTTTCACTTTTCAACAGGGGAAACACTTGAGGCTCTGCTTAAGCCACCCACCAAGCAACAGAGCTGTATAACACAGTGCTTTCATGCACCAGGAGTGTCTCCTACACAGGAGAATTTCCAGGAAGGAAAATTAGACAAAAGTTTTACTAACGCTAGCACTACTCGGCACTGCGCATGATCAAAAAGGCTTCATGATTGTGTGAACAGTCGTGCAGCACCACAGCAGCACTAAACCAAGATTCCATACTCAGAGTCCAAAGAAGCTGTTTTTACATTTTACAGAGACGGGACTCTCTCTCTCTCCTTTTTCAACTACGGGGGGGGGGGGATGAGGAAAGAACTTTAATGAAACTGCCCTAAAGCAGACATTTGAAACTAATGCAATATTCTGTTTACAACAAGGCAACTCCACTTTTCATTATAAACAAGCCCAGCATTATTTACTTATTAACCAAACAAGCAATGCAGCACAGGATATGGAAATAAAAGGGGAAAGGGAATGCTGCTTGCAAACTCTGAGAGGAGTATGTTTATATGTAGTTCATTCCGACTTCACATACTTATCAGGTCTATCATGTCTTTACACAAATTGGACACATAATTACTTGTGCCACATACTAGTATTACATCTTTGGACCCCTAGAAAGGAAGAGAAATATACAATGAAGAAGGTACAAGCGGAGGGGGGTTAGCATGGAGGTGGCCTGCCTCCACACTAAGAAAGAAAGGGATAGCCTTAGCAGAGTGGAAGATAGAGGTTGCAACCATATATAGAAAAGGAAAAGATGGGTCCACACATTAGTGACAGGGACTGACCCTGTCACAGTCTCTTACATGAGAGATTGGTATTGGATGTAGTGACTTTGGCAAGTAGACTGTTTCAGACAGAGGGGGGCCTGTTTGAGACTGAGGTTTGCCCTAGGGTTTTCCTACAGCATGGAATTTGGAAATGGCATCCTTCCTCAGATCTGATGGAGTATGAGCACTTTGTTGCTGGTGTGAGAAGGTCAGCTAGGTAGTGTGGTAGTTTTTCTGACTAGTGCCTTTACTCCACTAGAGCAATATGCAGCAGGTGCCTCTCTGAGGGTGGTATCCACCCGAGGGCATTATACATGGTGCAGTGGTGGGTTCTGGTGGGGCATGCCAATATGAATCTACATATGCTATTGAAAAGTGTTGTGAGTCTAGACAAGGTAGAGGAGTTGGTGCCAGCATATACTACATATCCACTGTCTAATAGTGGAAAGATGGATCGCTCAACAATCAATTTATTGATGCTCTGCTGTCGGCTGCTCTTCATACTGTATATGGCTCCAAGCTTAGCATAACACTTAGCTGTGATCTGGGAGATGTGGCCAGAGAAGTTAAGATGCAGGTCCAAGTGCAGGCCTAGGTATCTGTATGATACTACAGAGTCAAGGTGCTCATCCTGGGAGGAGGGAAGGTTACAGAGTCAGGGGCAGTGACTAACAGCATGGACACCATTTTTTTCAGGTTCATTGCTAGACTGTTGTCCAGGAACCATTTTTGTATTGTTGAAAAATCTCTTTGCAGGGGCTCCTCAACAAAGGAGACAGTGGGGCCACTTGCATATATAATTGTGTCATCAGCATACATGTGGATGTGACAGGTGGCGATGGCTGACAGGATGTTGCTTACGAAAACTGTGAACAGCAAAAAGCTGAGCACAAAGCCTTGGGGAACCCCAAGGGAGACTAGTAGTGGTGGGGGGGGGGACGTGATTCCAGCTAACTTGATTGACTGGGACCAACTGGATAAGTAGGTGCATGTATGCATGAACAACATAAACAACTCAAATATAGAGGATAATAAGAAAAGTTATATTTCACTAAAAGTGGCTCTTGCCAAATGGGAGAGTAATGAGTTAGAAAACAATGACCAAAAAGATAGCACACTAGAAACCCTTTTGATTGAGATCTTTAGGAGAGAAGGAAAGAAAATGAATGTCAGAGTATGCTACAAAAAAACCCAGATGGCAAAGGTGAAGACTATTAGGAGTTAATTAATAATATCTCTAGTATGGTCCAGAAAAGCAAAATCCTTCTCATGGGAGGCCTCAATTTGCCAGGTATCAACTGGGATAGTTTATCAGCCTCTAACCAAAATGAGCAATTGTTTATAAACATGATGATTGAAAATGGTCTACATCAAACAGTCTGGGAACTCACCAGAAACAAAAATATACTGGACATTGTTATTACAGACATGCTAGAAAGTGTAAGGGATGTCAAAATATTTGGTCCATTACACAACAGTGACCATGGTGTAATCATATTCAGCACTGGTACGGAGATGAGGGTCATCAAAGGGAAGACAACTGTCAAAAATTATTCAGGGGCTGACTTTAATTCAATTGTCAAACATTTAAAAGAGTGGAATTGGGAGACATCATGTAATATGACCAATGTTAATTCCTTCTGGTCTGACATCAAAAATAAGATACTGAATCTGGAATAGAGGTATGTTCCAAATAAAAACATCTATAATAAAAAAAGAAAAGTCCCTAAGTGGCTTACAGGCAAAATTAAAAAAAAACTCAGTAAAAAAAGAGCAGCTTACAATGCTATAAAGCATGATAACAATACATACAACATAGAGAAATATAAAAAAGAACTGAGCATAAGTAAAAAACTAACCAGGAATGAAAAGAGGAAATTAGAATTCACAATCTCCCATACTAAAGATAACGGGAAGTCATTCTTTGCGTATGTAAATAACAAAGCTATAGATAAGTCAGTGGGTCCACTAAAAGAGGGTATAGAGGAAATGTCAGAACCCATTAAAATGACAGATACTTTTAATAGATGTTTCTGCTCCGTGTACAATAAGAAGGACAGACAACAGAAAGATAATAGAGAATTAGAAGAAAATACAAGCAACAATCAAAGAAGTAGGATAGAAACAAAAATCACAATAAGGGAAGTCAAAGAACAGTTAGAAAATTTAAACATCACAAAATCAGCAGGACCTGATGGGCTTCAATCAAGGCTACTAAGGAAGAGAAGAGAATGGATAGCAGCTCCACTGCCATCTTTGTTTATCATGTCTCTTGATAACTGGTAAGGTCTCTGACAATTGGAAAAGGGCTACAGAAATATCAATCTATAAAAAGGAGATAAATCCAACCCATCCAATTATAGATCAATAAGTCTAATGTTAGATGTATATAAAATGATGGAAATATTAATAAAGAAAATGTTAGAGCATGATATGGAATACAAGAACATATCTGATGGTGACCAGTATGGGTTCATGAAAAACAGATTGTATGCTACAAATCTGTTAATATTCTATGAAAAAGTTAGTCAGGCTATAGCTAAGAATGAACCAGTTGATATCATCTACCTGGGTTTTCAAAAAGCGTTCAATAAATACCAAGCAAGGTTCTGATTTTGAAATTGTGTAAATTTGGCTTAGATAAAAAATTAACTGGATCAGTCAATGGCTCCATAACAGAATGCAGGCCATTAGAATTAGAGGTAATTTGTCAAATTGAGGGAAGTCACAAGTGGCGTGCTGCAGGGATCGGTGCTGGGCCCTGTCTTATTTAGCCTGTTTATTTCTGATTTAGAAAAGGGGACCACGAATTAGGTGGTTAAATTCACTGACGATTCGAAGTTGGGGGCTGTGGTAGAAACCTGCATGCAGGTTAATAGCTTAAAAGGAGATTTTAAGATAATAGAAAAATGGGCACATGACAACACCTATAATAAATATAACTTTATGGTGAACATCCTGAAGCAAGTTGAATCCAAGCATGATTTGGGAGTATTTATTAATAAAGATCTTAACTTCAGTGATCACTGTAACAAAGTAATTGGCAAGACCAATTTGATATTGCGATGTATCAAGAATACATTCATTTCAAGAGATTAAAATTGTATCTACACATTATATACCACCTACATAAGACCACATTTTGACTACTGCTCTTTAGTCTGGAGCCCCCATCTGAAGAGAGATGTCAATAACATGGACAGAGTGCAGCAGAAGGCCACCAAGTTGGTAGTGAGGTTGAAGGATTTGACATATGAAGATAGGTTGAAGGAATCAGGATTGTATACACTTAAATAAGATGACAGCAAGGAGCTATGCTAGAAATGTATAAGATCCTAAGGGAAAATGAACTAATGAATAGTATGGGCCTAAAAATATATAAAAATAAGAATAACCTAAGATGACACAATTAGCAGATCTTAACATAACATACTACAAAAAATATAAGGAGAGGTTTCTATACCTACCGAGCAGTAAAATGGTGGAAATCACTTCCTAGAGAGGTGGTCTCTGCTGGCTTGATTGATATATTCAAAAGAAGATTGGACACCCATTACCTGAACCTTAGGGATCAATGCCCTGCTAAGGTGAGAGACGGGCTTGATGGGCTTTGCCTCCTCCTGTCTAACCTACTGAGTACAGAACCTAGTACAGATCTAGATGAGGGAAGGGGTGGAGATGCCCAAGGCTGCAAGCTTAGCCTGGAGGAAATTGTGGTCTATGGTGTCAAAAGCCTTTGCTAGGTTGATAAAAATGGCTCATGTGCCTATACTCATGTCCATGCCTGAATGTATGTGATCAGTTACATGGAGGAGGGAGGTGGAAGTGGAATGATCTGTGCAGAAGCTGGACTAATATGGGTTTCAGAAGCTCACGTTACACTAGACATTGGAGAGTTGTCTGCTCACCAGCCTCTCAAAAACTTTGCCTCATTTAAACAAATGAAACCAATACACAAAACCTGAGTGACATCCCCATTATATTAATCATTTTGTTCCATTCCCAATTTTTCCTGTTTTTCTGCATCCCTCTCCTCAAGCCCCCCGCCCCATTCTCTTCTGTGTACTATACAAGAACGGCACTTTTGAACTGCACACATGCTTACAGGATTGTTGTTTGGAGTAGAGGACTGAAAAGCTGATGTTATGGCTTTATTCAACTGTTGTTTGTTTGAACAGAAAAGGAGTGAGGAGAACAAAATAAACTGATAGGGTTTTGTTTGAACAGACAGAATAAGAGGAAATGTTGTTTGAAAATTGTTGTGGTGGGGGAGGGTGGCAAGCCATGCCAGCTTCGGGGTGGACATAGCAGAGAGGGATTTGTTTTCTGGATACGTGGTCATCTCTCTGCTTGCCCTAGATACAGTGATGGTATTGTCCAATAACATCACTGTCTCTAGGGCTCAACAGCCAATCAGAATACTACAAATATTCTTGCTATTTTATAATTTTTTTCTAACACTCCTACAATGAACTGCATTACTGCAAGGAAGGTGCGGCAGAAAAGATGAAGTGAAGAAAAGTACAGAGGTCAGGCAGGAGCTACTGATTAGGAAACAATAGGGACAGAGGAAAGGACAGAGAGGAGAAAATATATGGAATGGAAACAAAAAAAGAATTAAGCAGACTGAAAAAAATACTGTGCTACACTAAGTAAAATAAAAAAACAATAACAAGGGATGCTAAAATTATTATTGTTAATGTGTAATATTTATTAATGTATTGCAGTTTTTGCACTGTTGTTCCCTTGGATATAGAGAGAGTGGACGCTGTTCAGAGGAGGGAACCACAATGGTGCAGGGTCTGCATCAAAAGCCCTATGAGGAGAAACTAAAGGACCTCAATATGTACACCCTGGAAGAGAGGAGGGAGAGGGGAGATATGATAGAAACCTTTAAATACCTCACAAGGCTAAATAAGGTACAGGATGGAAGTATTTTTCAGAAAAAGAGACGCTCAAGAACAAGGGGACACGCAATGAAGCCAGAGGGGGATAGATTCAGGAGAGATGTGAGGAAGTACTTCTTCACAGAAAGAATGGTGGATGCCTGGAACAGTCTTCCAGGGGAGGTGGTGGGGGTGAAAACAGTGGTGGGATTCAAGAATGCATGGGACAGACAGAAGGGAATCTTAGTGGAAAGGAAAGGGGGGGGTGAGAGCCAGAGATCAAATAGGTTCTGCAGTGACACTGTAGATAGGAAAAGATAGGCAGACTATGTGGGCCAAGCGTTCCTTGGTACCAGGTCAATATAGTGCTGCAATGTTAGTGCGATATAAATCGCACTGTAAAAACCTCAAAAACAATGACAGTGACAGGGGTAGAATGATGTTAGTAAATTACTGCTACCCCTGTCGCTGTCCATGGAGAGGAGGAAGGGCTGAAGTAGCTTCAGGTGTGGTGCCAGGTTGAGCCGCTCCTGTGGTGGAGTGGCTAAGGCACTAGCACCTGGAGTGGTGGAAACCTGGGGATCAGGGTTTGGTTCCATGTCTCCCAATATTGTACATTTATTTTTTGTTTTTGGAAACAAATTTCACCCCTCCCAAGTTTCTCCCTATCCCAGAGGTCCACATCCCCTTGGAACTGATTATATTAATATAATGGGGTGTGGGGGCAGAGCCCACTGCAAAAAACCAAAAGTCTACTGTTTTCCTCTGTATCTGTATTGTTTCTGCTGCGTTTTTGTGTTGGTCAGTGTTTTCACCAACATTATCTTTGTAGTCGGCATTTTGCCTGCAGTGTTGTTGACCGCACTATTTTTGTTTGATACCCCACAAATTCTATGTTTCTATGTTTTCCCTTCCCCCAGGACACATCTGAAAACAAGCTTCTACCGGCTCAGTATGTCCATGTGTCATGAATAAAAACAGCATAACAAATAAAACAAAAAAAAGCTGAAAGTAAAAAGGACAGAAAGAAATTAAGAGACTAAATGAACAGATTAAAGAAATAAATAATGAAAGGTGAAACGAAAAGTAGAGCCACTCTACACATACTGATATTTTATACTCCGTGCATATATTTTGTGGCTAGCATTAAGGGCTTGAAAGCATAGCCATAGAGATCTTGGGCATCAGTTCTGATACTGGGGCAGATGTGTTTTATAACTGGGTAAAAAAAAAAAAATGACATACCATTTAATGGTGAAGAGTAATCTGATTTGTCTTTTAGGAGTTTAAAGGGCGCATCCATAAGTGCTTCCATGAAAACACTCACATTTAAGGGGTGCATAACAGATGTACTTTTGGACAAATTCTGTCATAGCACCCAAGAAATCAAATTATAATTGGGTCCTGCCCTCCAGCAGAAATCTCTACATTCCTCCCAAATGCCCCTATTGCAGTTATTTGTACTTATAGGGCACTCACACTCACATTCTTGGCAAGTCCATCCCGGAAGTAATTCTAGAGTATGAGCAATGGGGCAGGTCAAAGTTTTTTAATTTCTTGTTATAAAATGGAATAAGAGAAATAATGTATTATGATTGGTGGAATCTAGTCACATGACCATGCTGTTCTCCTGGCACAACAGCACAGGTCAGAAATGCTTAACTTTCTGTCTGGCCCAGTGGCGCTGAGAAGTGAGGTACTGGATGCCTTACCTTGCACAACACTGGCAACCCATGTCCGGGAACAAGCATGGGCCACTGGGGGTTGGCAGGGGAAGAGAAGATTGAGCATCTGATGGACTGCTCTCCTTCTCCGGGGGAAGGGGTTCATCAGTGGTCGGCACTTGGCTGTATCCTAGCGGAGGCTGGGGGACAGAGTGCTGACACTGTAGAAGGGGGAGGAGTTGGGGCAGACACTTGGAAGGAGCACATGCGGACACATGCACACTCCTCTCCGCAGGTGTCATTGCACACCTCAACTCCTGGGAAGAAAACCAGGAAACAGAAGATGCCATGGCAAATGATGGAGGGCACCTGGCAGGCTCCACTCCTGGCCAGCCATGGCGCTGGCCACACTGGATTCTGGTCTCCAGTGGGGGTTGGGGAACCCTGCCAACCCCAACAGGGGGAGCAAGCCCTGGGAGTATGGGCCAGCACCGGATGATAGACGCAGGGGGGTTGGGGCTGGGGGCTCCCTCCGGAAGATGGCCGGCATAACAGAAAGATAAGTAGCAAAAAAAAAAAGAAATGCTTAACTTTCTGAACCTCATTACTTGGTCCTAAAATTAAAAAAATCATGGAAACCATTTTATAATCACAATAAGAAATTTCAGGGTGTGTGTAATTGAGGGCTAACAGCACTTCTAAGGTGCGTAAAACCCTCGGCTTCGCCTCGGGCTTCACTTCCCGAGGTGTGCCATTATCCCACAATAGCACACACCCTGTCATGCCTACTGCTTAATTAGAGCACCATGACCACACGTTTATTAAACACAATAATACATTGAGTAAGGAGCCATTTTCCTGGCTTTCAGATGTCTGTTAGTTACCTAACAGAACTTTCCCTGGAGCTTCAGTACAGCCTATCCAGATAGGATACCTTATAGAACCATGCACTGGAAGATATGACCGAAGAAGTAGAAGAAGAGGCTCATACTATGCCAGTGCTACTAATTTGGTCAATCACCTGTGATCATTACATCCAATACCTTCTCTTCTTGTATGTCTTTTACTATAATTGGTATCATGGGCCAAGGAGGGAACATTTATTTATTCAAAATTTTCACCAGGAAGGCATACTGAGCAGCAAGGCTCCTTTCCAGAAGCAGCCTGGGGGAGGGGAGTGGAGTGGGAGACATACAAGCATGGTACATGAAAACATGAACATAAGTGAAAGGCATATGGTACATAGCAGACACAACATTACATCAAAAATTGCATTAAATTACAATAAGTACAACATTACAGCATATGTACGAATAGCATACAGCGTAGAACATACAAGTGGTAGTTATCTAAAAGTTGCCTACCCTGAGGTACCACTGAGGTAATTTGCATTGACTGTAATGTGATCCTGCCTCATTGTGCCTCAGTATACCCAGGTATACCTCAGTACTGAGAAACTTTTCTATGACTACCACTGTATTTCCCAGTATGACATTCCATAGCATCAAAAGCCTATCTTTCAACTTAGGATCTTTAAATGATTGAAGAATCTCAGTAACGTGGTGTCAGAGCTGGCCACCATCAGGTCCATCTGCAGAACCCCGACCACCTGCAGCACAGTCAGCTGAATGCACCTTGCTGGATAAAACATCAATTTCCAGAATCAAATTGCTCTAGAGTTCACATTCCCCACTAGATTGATGACTGATACAGTTTCTGTTCAGTGTGGAGTTCCTTATACTCTTTATATACATTCACCAATGAAGACTGGGCTTCACTGTTTGAAGTAGTGTAAGGAAATTCAGGTTGTGTGACTTATGATCTAAGTTCCAGTATAAAAAAAATGTTGCAACTTTCATTCTCAGTCTTCCTAGTGAACCAAATCTATGCAAGTAATGATTAGTCCAAATGTGCAATGGTGAACCAAAACAGTCAACCGAGTTGTGTGATCTTAAAATACCAGCACCACATTGTTCACTATCACCTGCAATAGCAAAACCCTCAATAAGCCCATTCTAAAAACTGCTTCCATATGCTCCAACATCTGAGAGTGTATTAGGAAGCCCTTTTTCACATTAATAACCAATCCAAACTCTTTTAGGAGACGTTATAGTCCGAATAATCCCCGAATTCCACTTGAGTCAACCAAATGCACAAGTATGCAACTGTACATGCCTTCCCTATTTCTTCCATAAGGGCACTGCCAGAGCAACTATTATTCTAATGAAGGCCCTGGGGAAAGTGGCAAACCTGAAGATCCCTATATTGACAGTGCTGGCCTAAGAAACAGAATAATCTCTGGTGCAAGTGTCTTCTTAGAATGTTCAAATACAATTACTTGAGCTCACTGGAGCAAAGAAAGTCTCCTTTCTTTAACATCTGAAATTCTTCACTAATTTATTAAATCCTTTTGTATTTACAACAGTTCTATAATGCCACATCTGCTTTGAGGAAAATAAAGCAGATAACTGTTTGAACTGCCTGTACTGTCTCCAACATAGCTTCTCTCTTCTGCAATTTTTCTGAAAATCTGTGACTCTAGAAAGCATTCTTTCTATGGAAATAGAAATTCAGTTGAACATGTCTGGTGAAAATGACAGCGAGGGAAGTGGGTCGGGGATAACTAAATAAACAAGGCACAGCATCCAATATGGAGCACTGTCTAGGCCCTACCAGTGCTAAACTGGTTTGACTAAGGTAGGGCCTTGGCAGACTTGATGCAAAGCAGGTCTTTCTCTACTTATTAAATTCTCTGTTTCTATAAGTAATCTAAAGGGGGTTGGGCTGAAAATATCTAACTTGTTCCTTCTATTCGATGGCTCTAAAGATATGCCTGCCTTATCTCAGTAGTATTGTTACCAGAACCATTTTCTGCTTCTTAAAACTGTCCCCTCTTCTGCAGTGAGTGATAAAACCACTGCTAATCAAAGGAAGAAGGCTTTGATGAATTAAATGCCACCTTTATTACCAGCTAGTCCCTCTGGCAGCCTCTTCTGTAACCAGTGTAATACAGGTAGCCTGACTAAATAATTGGCAAAACTGTCTATTAATCTCACTGCCAGATCAGCTTGGGCACTTTTTCTGTCACTTCCAATTGCAGCAGAACAAAAATGTCCACTTTAACCATCCTTCTAATTTGGGACTCTAATATTAGAGGCTACAGATCTGACTGTTGCGAAGCAGAGAACCAAAGCCCTGAATGATGTGTAAAGCATCCTCATCACCTTACTGTTTAAGGGCTCCTCCAAGGATGGCTTTGCTTTCACTGGAACTGGAGTTTTCCTTGGGCAAGTGCAGATGGTGATGTCCACCTTTGGAGTAGAGTCCGAGATCTGAAATTTCTCCTTAGCCAACTGGTAACAATTTATGGGGGACCCTTAACATACTAGATATATGATCAGGGAATTCTCATGTATTTAAATAGTTCAAATATGGGAGCACCTAGGATCTGCTCATACTAGACAGTGTGAGTCACCCTTTGGCGCGCAGACTGGGAGGCATCCTACAGATTCTAGCTTACGAAAATATACTTAATCAAATAGGAGAGGGCTTCATGTTTTAAAATCTACGCTCACCCTTGCCATCACAGATCAGCTTAATTCAAATCCCATTCCCTTTCTAGTTCAGATTCTGACCCATTCCTTGGGTCCTATTGGGGGATGGGTTCTTACCTCCTCTGGGTCAGCATCAATACAGAATTACCTTTTGCTTTTCCTCTTGCACTAGTTTTGGCATGGCGATTCTGTTGATTGTGCCAAATAACATTTTACCATAGGTCATGCATCTTGGGGCTTTATTTGTTTAGGTCTTCTTGCACCCTCCCCTGGTCGAGCATCTTGGGGCTTTCTTTCTATACGTATACTCATGCACCAGTCCCCCCTCCATCTGACCTGCCTTTTTGGCCACATAGGATGCATGCAGCACACGGGTGCAAGTCTTCATGTTCACCTCACTGTTAATAAGAATGCACCCCCTTCCCAAGTTTGGTGAAACAGGGGACATCCCAACATGCTCTTCACTCCAACCATATGTTTAGGTCTAAAAACAGTTATTTTTCTTAACAATTGTTTCTAATGCAGTTCCTTGAGCAGATTTCTCCCCTGGTAGGAAACAGAAAAAAGGTTTATGGGTGATGGTATAAGTGGCGATTGTCTCATGCCAAAATGCTAGTGGTTTTCATTAACATGCATGAGGTTCAATTAACCCAAAAGTCCAGATCGCCAGGACAGGCATTAAAAAGAAAAAAGTTTTTTTTTATTCACAATGAGCACTTTTGGTCACTGATCAGGGTTTCACTATGTAAGCTGAAAAAATGAATTAGCAGCTCAAAACAAATTATTTAGTTTACTGAACACATATCTACTGAAATTAATGCAGGCTGCTTTAGTACTAACACTTCTGTAGAAATGTCAGCAGTTGTAGTAAACACTGGGGTTCCCTACAAAGACCCTAACACAATTATGTTAATTCCTCGCATCTTCAAATACATGAATAGGATAATTCCTTGGAAAATCTAGGTTGCTTTACCACATTCCAAAATAGAAGATGTAGAGCATGCAGTCTGAGTTAATGCATTTACTTTTTTAGTTTCGCAAATGTTTATGGTAAGAACCGTGTAATTCCCTTCTTTTCCTTTTAAGCCCATTTTAGGTTACCCCTCAAAAATTACAGTCCATTCCCTTTGGGGGTGTGCACATTTATCGAATGTACAAATTCTGGCTCCCTTTCATTAAAATATTCCCCTTAACACAAGTACCTCGCAACCAATCTCACAAAAATAGAATCCCTGTTCACATTTTCCCTTTGCTATTAATCTCTCAAAACAAACAGGTTGCGCCTACCGGAATGGCACAGAGAGCTGAACTGATGTTCCCCAAGTTTCGCCACCTTCTTTCCCTCCGGTGTGTGGTCCCCCGATACCCGCTGTCCTCCGAGATAGTGGATACCACCGGCTTGCTCTTTCCTCGGAAATTCTACTCCACTGCCGCCCTTCAGCCGTGGTACCTCCAGATGAAACAAAAAAATGCATATATGCTTTCTCCTTATTTCTAGGTGAAAATTATCTGCGCTCCCTCACCTGATACTCCCCGCCAGTATCAATGCATCCTGAGCTGAGACCCTCTTTCTTGCACTGCAGCATCCAAGACCCGCCCTCCCTGCCAGTCCCTCGTACTGAGTACCGTGGATCCGCTTGTTAAAATTCGTATAGGAAAGCTAGGGGCGGGTGCAAGCATGCTGTGGTGCTTTCGGTAATTTATTCATCTATCTAGTGCATTGTGGGAAGGCTGCACGGCGGAAGTAACTTCACCTCCGTACAGCAAGTGGCCGATTCTGCTCATCCTTTTCCTTGCTAGCGGATTTCCTGGTGCAAAAAGAAAGGTAATGAAGGTGCAGGTGATGAGAGTCCAACTTATCTGTAAAACAGCGCTGCGTTGTGTTGTTCCAGCATCCCTGAGGATGTAAACGAGGGTCACTGGAGTATGCTAAATTTCAAGGAATGCGTGTGAAGGTGCCTACTGCACTGAAGATCATCTTTAGAAGCTGATCCAGGTAACATGGGATAAGTGGGCTATGCACCCCAATGCCTGTCTGCATCAGATGGCATGCACAGTGCCACAGCCCCTTCCAGTGGCTCTCTCTCCTTGTTCAGAGCTTTCCATTGGGGCAGAGCTGTGCAGGACACTAGTCCTCTAATTGGATGCCCATGTCAGCACTGCTGTGAATCCCCTGTTCTGGATGGAGTGGAAGACCTTGAGATATGGTAGACCTTCAAGGACTGCAGTGTCCCCATGAGGAACACTAACTTTAGTCCCCAAAACAATAGACAGCACCAGAATGCCCCCACTCCCACCCCAGCCCTCCTTACCTGCACAGAGAGTAGAGGGCAGATGTAGGGTGACAATTCAGGCAGATGTGGGGGTGTGTAAGAGCTACAGCTGCCCCTTAGGCTGTGTTCCCAGTTCCTTTCTGCTGGTTCTCCACACTACGGAAATGCATGTCCAAATTGGGCTGTAGCATACTCTGCCCTGTTGCCCACCCCAACCCAGCTACCCGTGTAGCTTTGCGATTAGGTTGAGATCAGATGCAGAGGGGGAGCACATCAGAGGGTTGGGGATGCATAGAGGTCTCCACATGTGTGGAGCATAACTTCTGAGCAATGCCAGCCTCCCAGGCACCCCTCCGCAGATGTGCATCCCTTTGTGGATTATGCCCTTAGTAATGAACAGGCCAGTGTATAAAAGTCTCTTGACTTGAAGCAGTGTCCAACTAACTCTCTTATCCTTGGTACTCCTGTAAGTTATGTATTTTGGACACTTTTTGCATTTTTTTTCTGAATTTATTATTTGTACTTTGCATTTTATTGTTTCTGTTCATGCACCTCTTGTCATCATTATATGTGTTATTACTGTATCTCTCCCTCTTGTAACTCCTCCTTCGGGTCACTCTGGAAATGAACTTTGGCTTAGCATGCCTATCTTGATCATCCAATTTTAAATAAGCTATCCAATCATCATACTGTGAGTAATGATGTTCCATGAGTCCAGCTTGACCAGGATTCATGGGCACCTAATCCCCATCACCACCAGGCTCCGCCTGGGAGAAACCTGAACACTCTGCCAGCAGCCCAGCAGTGCTGCCCTCTAGTACGAGCCTGTTTCTTGGAACCTATTTGGAGATCTATTGCACAACGCTGAAGTCTCAAGTTCACAGTTTTGCCTTTGTGTACCTATTTCCTAACAGTCAGATGCAGCCTGATGGTGCGTCCAGTTCTCCATTTCCTAAAGGACAATCCAAAACAGCCGAGTGACATTGGTGGTCTTACAAGGCATGGCACATGAATCCATTCCAGACTTGCTTCTCACCTTCACAGGGCTCCACACTACCTATTAGCTTTCTGGGCACAGGAAAGGATAATGCTAAGAACTGAAAACTACAGAAATTAAAGCACCGTATTTGTTAGTTACCATATCATTTTTTTTGTAGCAATAATGATTTACTGGCAAAAACATCAATATACCCTTTTCCTTTTGGCATTCTTTCATTTCTGAACTAAGATACATGGTTCTGAAGATTTAAAAAATTCCTGCTCCTGGGACATGCCACCATGAACAAATAAAATATATTGGTACAGTGCTGTGTTGTTAACCACCAAAAGCATGCACTAACACAATCCTGATACATCCTCTGCAAAAATCTAGTATGTATGTATATTTAACAGGTAATCTAAATGAAGAGATTTCTACAAATTGCGAGAGGTGGCCATCATTAATGATGTGTGTCATTAAGTACAAAATTAGCTATCAAAGTGATTTCAAAAATAACTGAGAAAAAAATACACTGAGGATTAATCTAAAGATGTCAGAAACACATTTAATGCATTTAAACTAAAAAAAGCTATATGGTGAAATGTTTTGACAACTAATACTGTTGCTTTAAAGTTTTAACCTAGCAAACAAACTTACAGAACATGCTGGCTGCTCTTTCATTCCTAAATACTAGGTTAAAACAGGAAGTGGTGATATTATCACACACTAAATAACCTGCTTCTTGGCTTTCTTTTAACCACAGTACCACTCAGAACCCATGCACTCATTAAAACTGACCTTAACACTGTGATTCATTTACAATTTTATCAGTAGAATAACACATTCCAAGCAAAAAGTTATGGTTATGGTAATAGTAACTTATCTCGGGGTGATTTAATCGGTATATCACATACAGAATGATGAAAGGGGTGGTGTGTGTAACAAGAATTTGTATGTGTGATGCTACATTCACTTTGAGAGCAAAGCTCGAAGGGTTGATAAAGCATCACAATTTGAGTTTTACACACCATCCCCTTGTTTATATAACTGCTGACCCCAAGGATTACAAAGTGTGAGTACCGGCCTGAAGTACAGAGAGAGAAAAACAGCCACCAGGAGGAAATAGTCGACAGAAAGTTGCCTCACATTGTCATTGCTGATTTACCTTCAGGAAGTTTTTATTTACTGAATACCTGAGAGACCTTTGTGCCACTGTTGAACTGCTAAAAAGTGATTCATACTCTTTGACTGACTTATCGCACCTGTGTATGCATAAGGGAATGTACCGTCTCAAGGCAAGCAATCATGGTGTGTGGTGCAAGACAGCCATTATAACCTCCTGGTTATAATGAAAGTTACACATGGCTTTTACAATTTTAGAAAACATTTGCCAGTTATTATACCTTGTAACATGGCAAAAATAACAGTATGGGAAATAAGGAATACAATTGGTTGAAGTGGATCCACTGGTACAAGAGCAACACGGCATTACTGCACGATAATGCCGTGTTGCTACTGAAGTACCTCAGACAACCACAGAGCACACAGCAGCAGTGTCGAGAAATACACACAGGGCAGAAAAGGCACTGGAATACAGGGAATTGTAGAGCGGGAGCCAGCAGTGACACGGAGGAGGAGACAGGAGCAACTGGGGAGAAATAGCTGGACGGAACACACCCTCAGAGACATGAGAAGGGGGAATATAGTGTAGTGGAAATGTGCAGGGTCTGTAGTGTAGGAGACAGAGAAGAGAAATTGTAGGTCCAGGAAACGCATGCAGGGCAGTCGAAAGATGTGCAACTGACTCAGCAAAGCTGCGAGCAAGTCAGAAAATGGCAGGCACAAAATGGGTAATGTAGCAAGATCAGCACCATGGGGAGACACACACACAGGAGGCCACATAACATGTAAGCAACACATAATAGACCTCCTAGCGTTGCAAATAAAATAAAAGCCGGTCAGATTGGAGAAATGTCATGAAATATATGTTCAGAGATAGTATCCTGATAGTTATGGTTGGTGTAGTTTTCACAACATCAGGAAAAAAATAGGTGTCTCTTCAATCTTCACAAAGTGCAAAATAGAAATGTAAATGGTGCAAAATGTGGCTGAGTTCTCTTATTCACAGTATCAAAATAACAGTGACAGTACACAGTTTGTCATAGAAGCCATGTTACAAGCGCATTAATCCACTCTGAAGGTGGCATCTAATGGGGAGTTAATGCATGGTTGGGCCGTTGTAGGCATTCGGCCTGTGCCCTTGTGCCACAACGGTCCCAACCATGCATTAACTCCCCATTAGATGCCACCTTCGTCGTGGATTAATGCTTACATAATTCCCTGTCTCCTGTGTATGATTCATTTTATAAAACTGTAAGTGTTCTCTCTATTTCACATACTTTAATCTCTTTACAGTTGTTAACATTGACTATACTGAATATTGCAAACTGCACCAGAACATTTTCCTGGGAAATAACTTTGTGCTGCATCCACAGAACTTTGCATGCTCTCTTTGCCCATTCTCAACGTATTGTAATATATCTATTTAAAATTCTGCTGACTTAGAAAGTCTCAAGCAAATACAGAATTAGCATATACCAAAAGGGAAGAAGTTTGCAAACTGCCCAGAAAGTATTCCTTTTCCAGTAGGCCCAGAGTCATGTACCTGCTGTATAACAATATCCATAGTAATATCTCTTGTGTCTTTAATTATTGTTCTAATAGTTATGGGTAGGCCAGATTTCTACATGCAGGTTAGTGTTCTGGCCGATTTGTTTAGTGATTACCATGTTACCTGCTGCATTAGAAAGAAGGTGACACCCACAGGAATTCAAAGAATGATCTCCTAGAACTTGTTAAAAAGTCTTGATTATCATGCTTTACCTTGAAGGGGTCAGTTGGGAATATATTTCTATGATCCAGAGTCTTGATGACACCTAGGATTTTTCCTGTACAAGAACTTACAACTGTTTGTAATAGACATGCTCCCATAATGACCAAATAGATTGTTAGATTACCCCATGGTACACAGCTTGTCTGTGTAAGCTACAGAACTTTTTTAACAGAGCTAAGAAAAGGGCTAAACCCCCTAATTTGAACAGTGACTGGATGACATATTGGAATTCATGAAAAAAATTATCTAAAATTTATCCAAGAGAAGTCAGAGCAACTAAAGAAATATTCTTCAAGGACAGATTTACAAAGAACCTTAAAACTAATCAAAATCCATTTGGGAAGCTGGTTAAGGGCACGAAACATGACAAACAAAAGTCTGACCTATCTAATTATACTTTTTGCAATTGAGTCAAATGTTAGCAACTATGCCAGGATGGCCGAGGCTTTTAATACCTATTTTGTTGAAGCAGGATATACATTTTCTAATACCTGCAATCATTTATCCTGTACTGACTCCTTAAGTGTAGCTCTGACCACAAATTTTGTAGCCAGTTTCTCCTTTCAAGTTGTCAATCCAAATCTTGTACTAAAGGGGTTACTGTGGTAGAAGTCTAGGACAGAAAGCATAGGCAAACCAGTAGAAGTTATACAATTCGCAAGTAGCATATTAGTATTGTCAATAACAATAAAATAAATTAAAGATGTACAGGATAGCTCTTCACAAAGGCAATACAAACAAAAATCTTTTCTCTGAGTCTTTTTCTAAAATCTCAATCTCTCTCTATCTAGACAAATGCTGCTCTCTTTATATGAGATGTCTTTGCCTGGCAGTTTAATCTCTGCCCTCAGTGTCTTGTTCTTGTAGGTTTTATCTCCTGCTTTTCGCAAAATGCAACAAGATTTCTTTCATTGACCTTCCAGCCTGAAGAGCACATTAGTCTTCTTAACAGGTGCAGCCATATAAGACATCCTGTCCCAGGGCTGATTTCCTGCAGACAATTCTGTTAACAAGCTTGTGAAAGGCCAAAAGATTTCTCAGTGTCAACCCACTGTGTTCCAGACTGCTAACTTCTCTAACAAACCCAAGTAGCTGTCTGTAATCATTTTAATATATAAGTGTATACATTTGTAAACCAAGGGATCTCAGTTTCACAGACAGATTCATATATACCTCTTCAAACAACATGAAGTCTTGCTATATTATGACAATAGCAGTTTGATCCAGCTCTAGAACTGCCCCGGAGTGAAATGGTTAAAACCATTCCAAAATAGAATCTTGGCACGAGAGCAGCTCTATCTGTGTTGTTTCAAACTTGAACTGTCAGATTCTTTACTCCGCCTCAGTGAACAGTCGCTCCGGAGATTTCTCCTTCTTCTCGGTTCATTTCTCGGTTTAAAAAGTGTTTTCTCGGTTGGATTTAACCGAGAATAGTTTTATTTTAACCGCAAAACCGTTCGGTTCAAGCTCTATCTGTGGTAACCGTAAGTAAATGAAGGTTTTGTCTGTGTGGAACTTGTAAAGTTATCGGTTCGGTTTTGAACCGATCAGTGGGTTTAAAACTCATTTAAAACTAAAAATTACTATTTTAGAGTGCGGTTCCCGGTTCTTATCGGTTCTAAAAAAAACGGATTTATTACGTTTTTTTCCAATACCCGTGACACGGTTAGGAACCGATAAGGGTGTCTTGCCTGGCACTGCCGTTAAAAGGGCAAGTTTTTGGTTAGGCTGGCATTATGTCTGAGAAACCCAAAAGAAAAACCGGGCCCACTGGGTTTCAACACTGTGATGTTTGTGGGGAAGTCTTTGCCAAGGCTGACCCACACACCACGTGTGTTTATTGTCTGGGGTTTGACCACCTCCAGTCAGACTGCCAGGTATGTAAGAATTTCCCTGCAGCCACCCTGGAAAAAAGATTGAGCAGGCTCAGGGAACGAGAGGCCAAAAAGTCCGCTGACCCGGATGGCCAGCCCGGTTCAATGCCAACCGAACCAGAGGGAGTGCCCTCTGACCAGGGCGAGACTTCCTCGGGCCAAAGAAAAGCTGGTTCTGAGGAACCAATTCCAGTAAAGAAAACAAGAAAATCAGCAGGTCTGGAGTCCAAAATTCTTTCTCCAACTGCTGCAGAGATAGCAGAAGCCATACAAATTGTCCAGTCACTGTCTCAGGGTCCGTCCGAACCACCACTATCTGGCAAAAGGTCGGTTCGTCCGGTCCCAGTGGTTCAGGATTATGATATTGAGGAATTTTATGAACCAGAGGAGGGGGAGGAGGATTATGAACAGTATGAATGTGGCTGGGAAGGTCTGGGTGTGCCCATTGAACCGGACATCTCCCCAGACAGACCTTTAGAATCTCCCCTATGCTGTCTGAGTCCCATCTCATTTCATGTTTTATAAAAGTTGTTGAAACCTCCAGCTCCCTTTAGAAGAGGCTGTGGATGAGCAAGAGGAGCCTGATTTTGTAGAAATGATGGATATTCCAGAGTCTAGGAGATTGTCTATTCCTTTACATAAGTCTTTTAGGAAACAAACAATTAAAATTTTAAAAGCTCGAATTCTGTGCCTCCTGTAGATAAAAAGATGGACAGAAGGTATACATTGTCAGGCCTGATACAGAATTCCTTTCTCAGCAATGCAGTCATGTTGGGGTAGTTCAGGCTGCTGCCTGTGAAAAGGCTAATATTCCCCTGGCTTCACATCCTCCTGACAAGGATTCCAGGAAGATTGATGCCATGGCAAAAAAACAGTATATGGCAGCCTCTCTGGGACTCAGGCAAGCAAATTATATGGCTTATGTAGCTAGGTATCAGAAATCTAGATGGGATACTGTTATGCAATTAGCCAAGCAGGCCCAAGGCCAGCTGGCTAGTGAACTAGAACTAGATGAACTGATGGCATTGAAGCCTCTAAGGTTCAGTTTCATGCTGCTGTGGATGTTAATGATGTTTCCTCTAGGGTCATGGCCACATCTGTAGCTTTTCGTAGGTTGGCCTGGCTGAGGTGTACTAGTTTGTCACAGGATACCCAGACTAAGGCTATGGATTTTCCTGTGGTGGGAAATTCTCTGTCTCTGTTTGGGGAGCAGACAGAGAATTACATGAAAAAGATGGATGAATATAGGACTACTTACAAGAGTGCCCAGGCTAAGGAGCGGCAAGTCACTCCTCAAAGGCATGCCCCAGGGGTAGGGGTAGGCCTTTCACAGGCCTTTCTACCAGACTCAGGCCTCCTCTGCCTATGCTCAGAGGGGCTTCTTCAGAGGCAGGGGCAGACGAGGGTGGGCAGACCTGCTCCCAGCCCAAAGCTCCTGAGAAACAGGCACCCTGATGGGTGCCCAGGGCCGATCTCCTGTACCGTGGGGCAGGCTGGCTTACTTCAGTCAGAATTGGGCTTCTTTAACCTCAGACAAGTGGGTTCTGGAAGTAGAGTCAGGGTCCGGTTCTCAGCTTCAAAAGTTTCCCAAGTTGAGAAGCAGACTTTTTCTACCTGCAAGTGCTTCAGAGACCCTCGCCTGGAAACAGAGGTCTCATCCTGTTAGCTCTCAGAGCAGTAGAAGGGTTCCTCCCTGCATCAGGGCAGGGGTCTGTATTCAGATACTTCCTTACCCCAAAAAGACAGGAGAATGGCGGCCCATTTTAGATCTCAGCTATCTGAACAAGCATCTTTGAAACAAAGTTCAAAATGGTAACTCTGGCAATGATTTTACCTTCCCTAAGGCCAGGGGACTGGCTAGCCTCCCTGGACCTCAAGGATGCCTATTTCCATGTCCTAATCAGAAGCTCCCATCGAAAGTACCTCAGATTCGAACTGCCCTCAGGTCATTACCAGTTCAGAACAATGCCCTGCCTTACCTCTGCTCCAAGGGTATTCACAAAGTGTCTAGCAGTGGCAGTGGCCCACTTAAGGAGGCAGAGGATTGCTGTTTTTTCCCTATCTAGACGACTGGCTCATTGTAGGCCAGTCCCCAGAACAGGTAAAATCTCACCTGCAGGTCACCCAGCAGCTTCTCACCTCCCTGGGTTTTCTGCTAAATCTACCAAAGTCGGTTCTGGAACCAGTCCAGGTACTCACCTTTATAGGGGCAGAATTGGACACAAAGCTAGCCAGAGCTTTTCTTCCCTTAGAAAGGGTAAGGAATTTAGTGGCTCTGGCCTCTTCCTTCACTCTGCAGGTCTCTCTCGACCAGCAAGACACTTTCTGCAGCTCCTGGGGCACATGGCTGCATCCACAGCTGTTGTGCAGGGAGCAAGATTTCAGATGAGAGACATTCAGTTTCACTTGAGAACCTATTGGTCTCAGAGAAGAGACCCCCTTTCCAAGTTGGCCCCAGTGACTCGAACCTTGATCCTAGCTCTCCAGTGGTGGCAGGATCAGAGCAATTTAAGAGCAGGGGTCCCCTTCATTTCCCCTTCTCACGACTTGACTCTCACTACAGATGCTTCCCTCCTGGGTTGGGGAGCCCACATGGGCGACCTTTCCACTCAGGGAGTTTGGTCCCCCCAGGAATCTCTGCTCCACATCAATTTGCTGGAACTCAGAGCTGTCTTTTTAGCTCTTCAAGCATTTTCTGCATCTGTCCACGACAAGGTGATACAAGTCAGAACAGACAACACCACAACAATGTGGTACATCAACAAACAGGGGGCACTCGGTCTTCGGCTTTGTGCACCGATGCAATGAAGTTGTGGTCTCTGGCCTATTCCCTGAACACTTCCCTCATAGCAGTTCACCTTCCAGGGAAGGACAATGTCCTAGCGGATGCCCTCAGCAGGATTTCCCAGGGCCATCACGAATGGTCCCTGGATCCTCAAGTGCTGGGGATAGTTTTTGCCAGATGGGGCACCCCTCAGATAGATCTTTTTGCAGCCCCAGACAATCACAAACTTCCTCTGTTCTGTTGCAGGCCTCCAGTGCTGGGCTCAGTTCCCCTGGATGCCCTTCTTCTGGATTGGGAGGGGAAGTTCCTCTATGCTTCCCCCTTCCCTCTCCTATTCAAAGTACTAGTCAAAATCAGATCTCAGCCTTGCAGTGTGATTCTGATTGCCCCGGATTGGGCCAGGCAGCCCTGGTACCCACTCCTTCTGTCTCTGACATCCATCTTCCCCTGTGCCTCCCCAGGAATCACAACCTGTTGACTTGTGCCCAGGGGAGGGTTTGGTATCCGGATCTCAAATCCCTCAACCTCAAGGCCTGGCTCTTGAGGAGTTAGAGTTTGCTGATTTACACCTCTCTCAGGGTGTTCTCGAGATCTTAAAGGCTTCTAGAAAGCCTTCCACTAGGGCTACTTATAGTTCTAAATGGAAAAGGTTTTCCATTTGGTGTGCTGGGAAAAATATTTCCCCAGAATCTGCTGATTTGCCCATTTTGTTAGATTACATGGTATATCTTAATTCCTTGGGTCTCAGACCAGCTACCCTGAGAGTTCATTTGGCAGCTGTATCTGCGTTTGTGTCAGCAGGAAAGTCATCCCCTCTTTCCTCTCATCCTGTGTTTTCCAAGTTTTTTAAGGGATTACTCCATACTAATCCACCCCTTTCGGGAACTGGCCCCTGCTTGGGACCTTAATGTTTGCATTGCCCAGTTAGTGCAACCCCCTTTTGAACCTCTGTCTTCTGCAGAGCTTAAGTACCTAACTTGGAAAACTGTGTTTCTGGTGGCTATCACTTCTGCCAGACACATAAGTGAGTTGCAAGCCTTGTCAGTGGAGACTGACTTTATTTCTTTCCACAGGGATAAGGTAGTCCTTAGGACTAATAGGAAGTTTTTGCCTAAGGTGGTTTCAGATTTCCATCTTAATCAATCTATCTCCCTTCCAGTATTTTTTCACTGATCACTCCTCTTCGGGTGAGAGGAGGTTGCACAGCCTGGATGTTAAGAGAGCTCTTAGTTATTATATAGAGCATACCAAAGGTCACAGGTTCGAATCCCTCCAACTTTTCCTTACCTATGGTGAAGTTGGGAAAGGCAAACCTGCCACTAAGAGATCAATAGCCAGGTGGATTGTCTCTTGTATCCAATTTTGTTATCAGAAACTGGGCAGAGTTCCCCGGTTTGAGGGCTCATTCTACCAGGGGTACAGCTGCGTCTCTAGCTGCTGCCAGAGACATCCCTTTATTAGAGATTTGCCAGGCTGCTACTTGGAAAATGGTACACACTTTTACCAAGCATTACTCCCTGGATGTCCAGGCCAGGAGAGATGCTCGCTTTGGCACAGCTGTTCTTCAGAGCCTATTCCCTAAGTAGGTTCTGCCCCTCCTCCATGGAGGTACTGCTGTGTATTCTGCTGTTGTCATAATATAGCAAGACTTCATGTTGTTTGAAGAAAAAATTACTCACCTTAGTAATGTTGTGTCTTCTAATGGAGTCTTGCTATATTATGACCTCCCCCCCAACCTGCCCCTCTCAGAACCTCTACTTGGTGGGGTGTGGGCAACTTAGTGTGGGCACTACTTATGTCCTGTTAGCATTTTGTCCCCTTTGGGACTTTGGGGGTGTGTATGTGTATGTGTGTGTGTTTTATTATATTTATGTTCCATTTTCATATTATTAGAACGGTGTTAGTATTTCTGGTCCCCTGACTTGAGTCTTGGGTGTTGGGACCATCAATGGTTGTTATTATTTAGGTAGCCATTTGGCTAGTGTAGATTACAGCTTTCACACAGACCTTAGTGAGTTTGGCTCGTAAAGATCTGACAGTTCAAGTTTGAAACAACACAGATAGAGCTGCTCTCGTGCCAAGATTCTATTTTGGAATGGTTTTAACCATTTCACTCCGGGGCAGTTCTAGAGCTGGATCAAACTGCTATTGTCATAATATAGCAAGACTCCATTAGAAGAAACAACATTACTAAGGTGAGTAATTTTTTCTTTTAGCCACAGAGAAGCAAGGGGAGAAAGAAAGAAAGAATAGAAACAGCAAGTGAAGGAAGGGAGATAACGGGGAAATTGTGGAACCATCGAGGTGGCCAATTCCTAGTTTTCACAAAGAAAATTTGATTATGCAGTCAGACAGGCAAGAGTCAGATAAGTGGCAGAATAAGAGAGGAGAAAATTGATCCTTGCTTTTAACTCTTTCTGCATAACAAATGGGACGAGGTCTCACCCAACCCTGTCATGGTTACTGTCACTGGACGTTAGAAAATCTGGGGGATATGGTCATATAAAAAGATTATTAGTTGTCAGTGGCTCAGCAGGTTGCACACTCATCTCTGAGGCCAGAAGATTGGAAAGTTGTGGGTTTTACCCCACACCAGGAACTTGGGGTAACATCACAATACTGACACTGTAGTGCAGCATAAGGGGCTGCTATACTCTTGAAGTGCTGTCCTTTGGATAAGACATTAAACTGAGTTCCTGTCTACCTGTTCTGGTGGTTGTTCAGGTGAACGTTACTGATCCCATGGCACTTCCCGAAAAGAGTAGGGGGATTCCCCCGCTGACCTGGCCAAATTTCCTCATTCACTAAAAATACCACCAACAGCTTAATCTGATTCCATTTTAGTTGGATTCCTTCTGTATCACCACACACACATACACACACACACACCCACACACACACACACACCTCGGGACGAGGCTGAAAATAGGCAGACTTGCCTAGCCCTCCATTCCCAGTCAACAAAAACTGAATAAAACTAAATAAAAACAAAGATATACCAGGCAGATGGAAAATAGCGTGGAAATTACAAATCTTTAAAGAGGTGACTGGAACTCCATAACATAGAAACATAAAATTTGACAGCAGATAAGGACCACTTGGCCTACCCAGTCTGCCCATTTTTCCTACCTACCTTAATACCAAAGAGACTACTTGATCTCCAGCTTAGCCCTTCCTTCCCTAATGACTAAGGTTCCCTTATGCCTATCCCATGCATTCTTGAATCCCACCACAGATTTCACCCCCACCACCTCCACTGGATAACTGTTCCAGGCATTCATTACTCTCTCTGTGAAGAAGTACTTCCTTATGTTTCCCCTGAGTCTACCCCCTCCAGCGACATAGCATATCCCCTTGTCTTAAGCATCTTTTTTTTCTTTTTTTTAAATGCTTCCCTCTTGTACCTTATTTATACCCATGAGGTATTTGAAAGTCTCTATCCTATCTCCCCCTTCCCATCTTTCCTCCAGGGTGAACATATTGAGGTCATTTAGTCTCTCCTCATGTGGTCTCTGGTGCAGACCCTGAATCATTTTTGTTGCCCTCCTCTGGACCACCTTTACTTTGTCTATTCCCTTCCAGGATATGGTCTCCAGAATTGGACGCAGTACTCCAGGTGAGGTCTGACCAATGATTTATACAGTGGTATCACCACCTCCCTGTTGCTGCTGGTGATACCTCTACCTAAAATAACATCTGACTGTAACCTGAACCCCATGTTCTCTAACCAAATGCAGTTGAATCTGGCTATCTTTAGTTATCTTGCCATTTAAATTGTTGATATCTGGTATGTGAATGGCATAAATATCCCTGCACATGGTATAAAATGTTAATCTGCCTCCTGGCTACCTGCAAACTGCCTATAATCCTGAATCCTTTGGTTATTGCCTACTCGGGTACTGTTGTTATTTACCTGTGGCTTAACTGTAGATTGTGACTCACTGTACTATTCTATGTGTATTATTGTATTATGCTTTGTTCTTAGATTGCTTTATTCCTCGGGTCGTCACTGAAAAAGGGACTTTGTCTCAGTTGACCTACCCTGTTATCAAAATTCAAATAAATAAAAATTAATACCCCTCCCTATGCCCCTAGCAACCCAGTGTCTCTCCCCACAGCCTTGTCACACTGTTTGGCCACCTTTAGGTCATCAGATATGATTACCCTCAGGTCTGTTTCCTGTTCGGAGGTCGTCAGTACCACTTCTCCCATCTTGTACTCTGCCCCTGGATTTTTATGCCCTAAGTGCATGATTTTGCACTTCTTCACATTGAAACTTAGTTGTCACATTCTCAACCACTCCTCAAGCTTTCCTAGATATCTATTCATTTTTTCCACACACCCCCGGAGTGTCTACCCTATTGCAGATTTTAGTGTCAATTGCAAAAAGGTAAATCTTCCCTTCTAGTCCCTCTGCAATGTCGCTAATAAAGACATTAAAGAGGATCGGTCCCAGTACTGATCCTTGTGACACCCTGCTGGTCACACTTCCTTCCTCGGAATGAACTCTGTTTACACCACCCTCTGACACCTGTCCCCCAACCAATTTCTTACCCAGTTTACCACTTTTGACCCCACTCCCAGGCTGCCCAGCTTGTTTACTAGTGTCCTATGTGAAACGGTGTCAAAGGTCTTACTGAAATCTAGGTAGGCCACATCCACTGCTCCATCCTGATCTACTTCCCTGGTCACCCAGTCAAAGAACTCTATCAGATTTGTTTGACATGACCTCCCCCTGGTGAATCCATGCTGCCTCGGATCCTGTAAATTGCTGGTATCAAGATATTTCACAATTCTTTCCTTCAGCAATGATTCTATTAATTTCCCCACCACTGAGGTCAGGCTGACTGGCCTGTAATTTCCAGCTTCCTCCCTGCTAGCACTTTTGTGAAGTGGGACTATATTTGCTCTCCTCCAGTCTTCCGGGATCATTCCCATCTCCAGTGAGTGGTTGAGCAGGACTGTCAGAGGTGCAGTCAGTACCTCTCTGAGCTCCTTTAGTATCCTTGGATGTATCCCGTCTGGCCTCATTGCCTTGTCCACTTTCAGATTTGTGAGTTCCTACAGGACTCTCTCCCCTCTGTAAATGGACAAGTGTCCACCTCCCTTCCTTCAATGCTCCTGTTACTTAACTGTGATCCATCACCTTCCCCTTCCTCCATGAACACTGAACAAAAATATTTATTCAGGATGCCTGCTTTTTCTTAGTCCCCCTCCACACACACTCCTCCGCTTTCCTCCTTAGCCTTACAATTCCTCCCCTGTTTTTTCTCCTTTCACTTACATATCTGAAAAATGTCTTCTCCCCTTTCTTTACTGCCTGTGCTATTTTCACCTCTGTTTGTGCCCTTGCACTCCATAAATATTTACAGGCCTATATTACTATTGTAAGTTGTTAATGTGGAAATTGGAATCTAAGTAATTCAATATAATAATAATTAACTTAGTCATAATCAATCTAGCTTCTGACCACATCACGGTGCACTAACTGCGGCGACCCTGGTAAAAAATGATCTGTTATGTTGTATGGATTGATAGCCATTGCCCACTACTAGCACTGGACTTCCCACACTTGTTGGCCTCACCAGTCCCCATACATAGCCCATTCCCATTTTCAACACCCATGCCCATGGTGGTTTCACCTTTCCAGTTCCTGTATATTAGATCTACACACTCCCAGTGACCACACTGATATCTCTTGCCAGTCCCCGCAAATTTGCCCATTGCCACTCCAAGCACTCATGTATATACTAAATCACCTTGCCTGCATTGTCCATAGCTTTGGCACACTTTCTGTACCCCATGTCTCTTTTGTAACCATTTGCCATCTTCTAATATAGCCCATGCTCACTTACAGCACCCATACCAGCACTGGAACCACCTCAACAGCTCCATGGAATCCCCATACAACTGTATACCCTACCATCTAGCAGCAAATATTCACATGCTTGCAGCCATCTCCAGTCCATGTACATATCGAGCAGCGAGCATGGAGTCTGCAACTATGAGAAGGCATACGTGTTTGGGTCTTGGCTCACAGCTCAGCTGTTCTGCTGCCTCTCTTTTTTTCTTAATTCCAGAAAATCTCTACTTCCAACTTGGAACCTATCTATCACAGGAAGCAGCAGTGTGAGAGAGTGAAGGAGTGAAGCAGAACATGAGCTGGCTGGCACTGGCAAATACTGCTATGTAGCTGAGTTGGGTAGCTGCTCTGATGTGCACCAGTGGCCTCCAGAGTGTGCTGTAGCTGCTGCTGTGGCAGTCAGATCAGGTTCAGAATAATATGGGACTGTCAGTGGCATTGTTAAGTAGCCCAATCTGGGCCACATTACTGTGCTACCACTGGCAGATTTGATGAGGCTCAGGTGGGAGAAAGAATATGCAAAGTAGGGACATTGTAAGCATTGACAGGTTGTAAAACATTGTCCAGAGTCAGTAAGAGTTTAAACCAGCTGCTAAAACAAAACTGTATTTTTTTATGTTGTGGACGGGGAATGGTGATTGTCTGGGATAAGAACTGGAAGTGTGGTCCAGGTGCTAGGAGGAATTTCAGCTAGGAGTGGGAGGCTGGTCCAGGGGCAGAAAGGGTGGTAGTCTGCTGCTGCTTGGCTGGGAAGGGGAGGCTGGTGCAGGGCCTAGATGGGTGGTTCAGATGTAAGAAGGCTAGTCGGGTGGTGAGAAGAAGCTGATCTAGAGGCTGGAATGGTGAGCTACTGTAGCTGCTGGTAGGCAGATCAGCTGGGGATGGATAGGCTGGTCCAGGGGCTGGAAGAGTGGTCTGCTGAAGGTCAGAGGCTGGCTGTGGGGTTAGAAAAGTGGTCAGCAGAGGGGTCAGAGGCTGAAAAGGTGGTCGAGGGGCAACAGAATGGGCATTGGTGCAGAAAGCAGCATTCTTTGAAAAAAATCTACTATTTAATGGGGATTCCCTTCCCACTTTACTATCCAGGGTATCCTATGATGCCTTTAGTAAGCAGCAATGTAACTGTGCTCACCTTGAAAGCTTGTTTAGTATTCATATCTACTTTCTCTGATGAGAGGCTGTACAATACATTCACCACCTTCTGCAAGAAGAAGAAACTCCTAAGGTTACCTCATTTGAGCTACAGACCATTTCATGTGAGATCATATAATAAAGATAAAATATGGACCCTCACCGCACATTAGGTACCATGTCTGCTCATCACACATTGTACACCCACAGCCAAAAACCAGTATTTGTAGGCCAATCCCATCCTTGTGGTGTCTTATGTTGCATCTCTGCTAGGCTATCCTGGTACATTATGGTGAACCCCGAGAAGATGAGGGCACTTGTCTCATGTGAGTATCACACTGGCAGGAGTGGTGAGTTACACCATCCTGATTCTTGCCAGTAGAGTTTGGGGGAATACATCTGCAGTAGAGTGAGTGCAGCAGTAGTCTATTTCCCAGAGATGGACAGTGTGGAGCTGAGGGAGCAATGATGAGTGAAAAGTTTGTTTATTGTTTATTGATATTCTAGGATTACAATACCTTTGATCCATGGCTCTTTTACAAAGGTTCCACGTCAACTTGAGAAAACAATACAAACATAGCAGGCTTTGAAATAGGCAATTCAAGCAGTTGAAATACAATACATTTGGGGGAGGCAGAAGGTACAGGACAGAAATATGTATGAACTATGCAGTACAGGCCGGGCATTGAGCAATGCAGTACAAAGGATTCAATGCAGTGTGATGCTGCTTGAAAACAGCCAGAGGACTGAAGGAGAGGTAACAGGGCAGGGCAAGGGACTAACAGGGACAGTTGAGGGATTGAGGGGACAAGTGGGAAGGTTAATGCAAAGTGACATGCATTTTGGTTGTTGTCCACTGGGAGGGCTTTCACTAGTTCAGGGATATTTGAAGGAGGACAGATCCTCAAAAAGAGAGCTATCCATGGTCCTGAAAACCAGAAGGGTTAATAAGGGATCCTAAAGAATGCAGCATTTGAATTGTACATTTTATTTTATTTTAGTCTTTGTTATCCAGTTAGGTTCACTAGGCCAAAAGCCAATTTTCAGGAATGACCCGAATTACAAATCTGCTAAATACACAAATATGCAGTATAATGAATAAGAAATATGTCTTAAACAGTCCATCAAACAACTATTAAAAAATATCAGATTTGCCAGCCCAGTAGACAACAGAGCAAGTGTTTAAGTTCAAATAGTTTATTGTTTTAATTTTTGTCATCTTTATAATTTGAAAACATGTAGTACATATAAAAAGTTTTAGGAACTTCAGTACTTTCACATAAATACAATATACATATAATTCATGCAGAATATATATGCTTAAGTACAACATTAATAAATGTATTTATTTATTTGAAAAGTTTCACCAGGAAAGATATCATGAGCTTCAAAGAGCTCATTTCCAGAAGTGTCCTGGGGGGAGGGGAGAATGGGATAAATTATACATAGCAAGTACAGAATAACATGAATTGACATAATGTGACAAAACTGCATGAGATACAGTTGAACAACAAAAATGGTATAACAAATACTAAATATAAATGAAACTATGCAATAAGCCAGAAGGAACACGAAACATATATGCTTACAAATATCCATCTAAAAATATATATAAGTGAAGCACATACGCAATTGCATATGTAATAAAGAAGACATTGCACACACATAAGCATGTACAACCACTTAAAACATTAAACATAGAAACAGAATTTCATGGCAGATAAGGACCACTTGGCCTGCCTAGTCTGCCCATTTCCCTACCTAACGGATAAGCTGCAAATACTAGTTATTTTATTTTTTTTTTATTTAGTTGTTTAACCAGGAGTAGCACACTAAGCTGAAAGCTTTTTTACAGGAGCGACCTGGGAGCACAGGGAAGTTAAGTGACTTGCTTAGGGTCACACAGTATGCAAGTGGAAGCTGTGGGATTCAAACCCCAGGCTGGTCTGCTGGATGTCACCAGATTTGCAGCTCAGAGCCTTAAGCCACTGCGCTATACCACCTCCCTAGTTAATCAACAGCCTACTTCCTCCTACCTCACACTAGAATTGCCTTATGCCTGTCCCATGCATTCTTGAATTCCACCACTGTTTTTGGCTGTACGACCTCCTCAGGAAGGTGGTTCCATGCATCTACAACCCTCTCTGTGAAGAAATACTTCCTCACATTACCTCTGAGTTGTCCCCCCCTCTATCTTCAAATTGTACCTCCTTGTTTTTGCACATCTCTTTTTCTGAAAGATGCTACCCTCTTAGACTTTGTTGATTCCCTTGAGGTATTTGAAAGTTTCTATCATGTTCCCCCTCTCTCTCTTTTCCTCAAGGCTATACATCTTAAGCTCCTTTAGTCTTTCTTCATATGTCTTCTGGTACAGACTCTGCACCATTTTGGTTGCCCTACTCTGGACATCCTTCACCCTGTCTATGTTTTTGCAGAGATGGGGTTTCCAGAACTGTACACAGTACTCCAGATGTGGTCTTACCAACTGTCTGTACAGAGGGCCAACAACTTTTTGTTTTCTACTGATGATGCCTCTCCCTATGCATCCCAGTATCCCCCCAGCCCTCCTTACTGACTTCTCACATTGCTGGCCCACTTTTAGGTCATCTGATATGACTACCCCCAGGTCCCTTTCCATTTTTGTTGCCAGTATCTCACCCCCCATTGCGTACTCTTGCCCTGGGTTTTTGTTTCCCAGGTGCATCACTTTGCACTTCTTTGCATTGAATCTAAGCTGCCATACATTTGACCATTCCTCCAACCTTGCCAAGTCCCTTCTCATCCTTTCCACCCCACCTTGCTATCAACCCTGTTGCAGATCTTTGTGTCATCTGCAAAGAGACATGCTTTCCCTTCCAGTTCCTCTGCAATGTCACTTATAAAGACATTAAAAAGGACCAGCCCCAGTACTGAACCCTGCAGTACCCCACTAATAACCACCCTTTCTTCACTGTGGACTCCATTTACTACTACCTGCTGTGTCCTGTTGTCCAGCCAGTGTTTTACCCAGGCTACTATGCTGGAACCCACTCTCAGGCTGGCTAATTTGTTTATTAATCTTTTGTGCGGGACTGTGTCAAATGCCTTGCTAAAGTCTACGTGGGCCATGTCCACAGCCCCTCCCTGGTCTACTACTTTGGTCACCCAGTCAAAGAAGTCAATTAGATTTGTTTGACATGACCTTCCTGCTGTGAATCCATGCTGCCTTGGGTCCTGTACCCCACTAGCCTCTAGGTAATCAACAATTATTTCCTTCAGAAGTGATTCCATCATTTTCCCTACCACTGAGGTCAAACTGACAGGTCTGTACCTGCTTCTGTCTTGCTCCCACTTTTGTGAAGTGGAATCGCATCCACCCTTCTCCAGTCCTCAGGTACCACATCATCCTCCCATGATTTATTAAAAAGGGTAGTCAGTGGTGTTACTAGTTCTTCCCTTAGTTCTTTTAGAATTCTGGGACGAATTCCATAAGGCCCCATTGCTTTATCCACCTTCAGTTTTAAGAGTTCTTCCAGAACCCTTTCTTCTGTGAAAGGACTAATATCAACCCCCCTATCCAGAATGCTTCTATTGACTGGATTAGGTACCTCCTCCTGCTTTTCCATTGTGAATACTGAGCAGAAATATTCATTCAGTATCCCTGCTTTTTCACTGCCACACTCTGCCCAACCACTTTCCTCTTTATTCAGCCTCAGTATCCCTGCCTTCATCTTTCTTTGCTCCCTAATGTACCTGTAAAAGGTTTTATCACCCTTCTTAACAGGGTTGGCTATCTTTTCCTCGGTTTGGGCCTTTGCTATTCTGACTGCCTTCCCCGCTTCCTTCTGTTTAACTGGTACAGTTCTCTGTCCTGCTCCTTCTGTGTTTCCTTATACTTCCTGAATGCTATCTTTTTCTCCCTCACCTTCCCCGCCACTTCTTTTGAGAACCATAGTGTTTTTTTCTTTCATTTTGATTTGTTTATTTGCTTCACACAAAGGCTTATTGCCTCTGTGATGGCGGTTTTGATGTTTCCCCATTGTTGCTCCACCCCACCTTCTTGTCTGTTTGCTAGTTCTTTTCTGAGGCACTCTCCCATTTTGACAAAATCAGCCCTCCTGAAGTCCAGTACCTTCAGTTTTGTGTGGCTTGACTCTACAGCTAAGTTTATTGTGAACCACACTGTTTGGTGGTCGCTTGTTCCCAGATGGCTACCCACTTCAAGATCAGCGATCCTCTCTCCGTCTCCATCTGAGAGTACCAGGTCTAAGATTGCTCCCTCCTGAGTGGGTTCCAAAACTAGCTGTCTGAGTCATGCCCCCTGTAGGGCATCGAGAATGTCCCTGCTCTTGGATGTGGTTGCAGCAAAGGTGCTCCAGTTAACATCTGGCATATACAGGTCCCCCATCAGCAATATCTCCCCTTTCTCTGCCATCCCAAGGATGCCTTCTATCATTTCCTTGTCCATTTCCTCCCCCTGAGAGGGGGGTCTGTATACAACCCCTGTGCAGATTGTGGAGCCGTTTCCAGTCTCCAGGGTGACTCACAGTGCCTCCTCTCCTCCCTGTTTACCCTTTAGTTCTGTTGCGTTGATCCCTTCCCTTACATAGAGAGCTACTCCGCCTCCTTCTTCCCTCCCTGTCCCTCTTGTAGATTGTGTACCCTGGTATGTTGACATCCCAGTCATGGTTCTCTGTGTACCATGTTTCTGTGACTGCCATGATATCCAGGCATCCCTCTTCCATTAAGGCCACCATTTCGAGGAGCTTTTTACCTAGACTACGGGCATTGGTACTCATTACCCTCCATTTTATTATGGCTTTATTTCTTTTTGCCCCATCCCTGTCCTTAATGCCTTTGTCTTTTTCTCCATTTACCCCTGTCCTTATCCCTATCGACTGCTCTATCTTGGTGTTTACCTCACTAACTACCCTGATGTTTTGGGGGGTCTATGATTTCCCTTCTCCTTTTCAGTGCCTCCACCTTTGGCTAGTTTAAATGCTTGCCAGTGAAGAATTTAAACCTATCACCTAGGATCCTGATTCCCCTCCTGGATAGATGCAGACCATTGCACCTGTATAGGCCTGCATCCCTCCAGGTGGAGCCCCAGTCCCCAATGAAGCCAAATCCCTGAGCTCTGCACCAGTTTTTCAACCAGTCATTGAATCCCATGGTGCAGAGTACCCTAGCCTCATCCCTGCCATAGACAGGTAGCACTGAGAAAGTTACCATGTGTGCTACTTGTCTAAGGCCCCTCCCCAGCTCCACAAACTCCTGTTGCACTGCTCTGATCCCATTCTCAGCCAGGTCATTCATCCCTAGGTGGATAATGACATCCAGCTCACTCCCCCTTGCAGCTGCTCCCACCTGAGGATTAATTTCCTGTCCCTCCAAGCCATGGCCTGGGTGGGGGTTACATCCACAGTGTCTGTAAAGAGCACCAAGTTTGGGACTGAGCTTTTTTTGAATAGCAACCACATGCCCAGGGAAGTCGAGTTCCTATCGAGCCAGAGCCCGAGGTATTTAAAAGAGGAGAAATCTTCCAATAGGGAACCTTCAAGAGTGTGGAAAGTGGGGGTAGCTATAAGTCTGGTGAGCCTTTGCCTGGTGCAAAAAGTCATAGAGAGCATCTTTTTGGCATTGAGGAACAGTTGGTTAGATCGAAACCAGCATTGGGCATTATCAAAAGCCAGTTGAAGGCTGGATGCCACATCAGCAGGGGAGGTACTGGAGCAATACAAGACAGTATCATTTGTGTACATATGGATATCTGCAGTTGAGCAGGCAGTAGGTAAGTCATTCAGAAATATCGAGAAGAGTCTCGGGCCAAGTACCGAACCTTGAGGGACACCAGTGTTGATAGGGAGGAGGGGGAGATGGAGTTACCTACCCTTACGGATTGGGATCTACCTATGAGGTAGGACCTGAACCAGCTAATGGCAGACTCATAGAGACCAGCTGCAGCCAGCTTAAAGAGAAGTAGGGTGTGGGCAACAGTGTTAAAGACTTTGGCCAGATCAACAAATGTGGCAGAGGTGATGTGGCCCTGATCCATGCCAGAGAGAATGGAGTCAGTGAGCCAGACCAGAGAGGTTGTGGTAGAGTGTGACTTGTGAAAACCAGACTGGAAAGGGGTGAAGAAGGAGGAGGAGGACTCAAGGAATGGAGAAAGTTGAGGCAGTGCTAAGTGCTCTTGGAGTTTTGCAAGAATTGGGATTAGGGATATCCGTCAGTAATTACCTGGATAGAAGAATCACCACCCTTAGGAAGAAGGACAACAGTGGCAAGCTTCCAAGCAGCAGGGACAGTACCCAGTGAGAAGGAGAGGTTCAGAAGGTAAGTAAATGGAAGAGCAATGGCATGGGCAGAGAGGTGCTAAAGCTTGGGGTCTTTTGCCTTTATGGGGGTTAAGGGCTAGCAGGGCCTGCAGGGTGTCATCGATGGATACCAGTGAGAAGGAGAAACAGAGTGGAGAGGAGGGAGAAGGAGTGGAAGGAGCTGACAAGGTAGTGATTGAGAGGTGTAGTGAAGCAAGAAGGACACACAGGTGGTAAAGAAGGTGTTGAATTCCATAGCTACAGAAGTATGGTCAGATATAGTGGTATCTCCTATCTTTAGGACAGGGGGAAGGGATTGGGCAGGAGGGGAGAAAAGGGCATGAACTACCTTCCAGAATTTGGAGGGATTGTTAAGGTTCTTCTGGAAGGTGGAGGAGAAGTACAGTATTCTGATTTGGCAAGTCTGATGGCTCTAGTGCAGGCATTCCAGAAAGAGTGGTATTTTAGCAAATTGACAAGAATACCTGAGGCCTTGTAAGTCTGCCAAGCTTGGTCACAAGCATGCTGACAGGCCAGAAGTTCAGCTGATACCCACGGGAGGTGAGAGCGTCAGACTCTGTTTTTTCTTATGGGAGCGTGCCAGTCCCAAACATACAAGAACTGGGTTTTGAAGTAGACCAAAGCTGAGTCAACAGAGGAGTCATTTGCAGTTGGAGCCCAGTCAATACCAACAAGTTTCTCGTGGAGGGATGACAAGTCTAGTGGCCTAAAAGAGCAGAGGTGGAGTATATTTGGCAGTGCTTTGGGGCAATGGATTTTGCACACACAGTAGACCATGTGGTGGTCACTAAGTGCATCTGGCAGGATTCCTGATGTGACTACTCAATGGGGATGAGAAGATAGCACCCAGTCAATTAGGACATGTGGTTTAACCGGGTAGGGCCAGAAATCAACTGAGTGAGATTCAGGGAGGAGATGTGGTTACGGAATTTGGATTGAGCACCGGAAAGCCAATTTATATTGAGCTCCCCGAGGATGAGGAGTTCACCAGATGAAGAGTGGATAGTGAGATTAGTGATGATGTCTGAAACAGAGGAAGGAAGGAAGGGATGCCAGGGCAGCAGTAGATACCCCCTATAATGAAAGGAAGGGAGCAGGGGAAGGAAAGTTTTAGCAGCAGCTCATAGCCAGCTGGGGAGGCAATAGAGAGGCAGAGGGAATATTGGATGGATGATGCAATGTATATGGCTACACCCCCACCCCTGGTTGATCGGTCATGTCGAATGAGGGAGTAGCCAAGGATGGAGATGGCAGAATCAGGAATTTTGAAGGAGTGCCATGATTCAGTGATGATCATCACACTGGGTTTTAGGCTAACCATGAGGCTGGAGCAGATCTATCTTTGGGAGAAGGCTCCTGATGTTGAGATGGAGAACCTTTAAGCCTTTAGGGAGGGTGATGGGGAGAGAATGGGATGGCCTTGGGTTGGGTTTGAAATCACCTGCAGAGAGGAGGAGTAGTAGAATGATAAGTAACTTGGAGGGGAAAGCTATATGCTTTCAAGATAGGGAGGTTTTATGGGATAAAGAGGAGGGAGTATAAACAGGGGAGTGACAATATGTGGACAGAATAGAGTGAATGGAGGCTAAGTGGATACATGGTGATTGGAGGATGGACGGGCCAGAGTGCCATGAAGAGTAAAGAAGAAGGAGGAGGAGACTTGAGGATGGACGAGAGGGGGATAATAGCATTGTGATATATTGCTTGGACTAGTTATAATTAACTTGCACAAACCATTGTGTTCTATTTATACAACTCATTTATTATATAGGTAAGGGAGTTCTGTAATTTTTTTTTTTTGGTTTATATCACTGTACTGTCTGTGTTCCTAATAATACTTTCAGAAGGAAATAATGTAGGCAGACTTCAGCTAATCTTGGAACAATTCTAAGATGTAACATGGGCATTGCAGGGTTTGGGCCTGATAACCAACACTATCTGTCAATGTAATGTGCCAGTAGTCACTTTCATCTGCCCCTTGCAAACGCTAAGGGTCAAAGACTTTGAAAAACAATGCATATATCACGTCTTTCATTCAGTAATTACAAAGCCTATCCACTGAAAGTCTAGGCATTATTAGCGCCGCAAAGTCAAACCTTTGATGAGTTTGGTACCATGCATATTCCAAGACAGGCAGTTTATTAATAGAAGTATACAAAATGGTATTTCTACTGAATAAAATCCTAAATCCAGTACATTTTCAAGTATAGAATATATTCAGACAGCAAAAATGAAGCCACTTTATGGATCACTGAGGGAAAAAAAAACTTTGTCACTAACAAACTAGATATTGGTACATAGATACCTCCAATAATACTACCAATAAATATCTCCCTTTTATATATCTAAGTTGAGCAGAAGAATATTATGTGTTCAATGTCATCAACATCCCCTGATCCCCATTTGCAAAAAGATAACGTTTCTGCTTTATGTTGTTTACAGAAACTGTCAAGTCTAATCTTCATAAATCTATTTTTAGCTTTTTTGTTTTGTATCAGTAATAGATAACATTCTCTATCAAATTTAGTTTTATTACATTTATAGAATTTATGTAGTTTAGAATGTAAAATTATTTTCAAGTCCAAATCAGAAGCTACCATGCAGTATTTGTGTTTAATTGTTCATATCAGTTCTTTCCTTAGAACACGATACACATTAATCATGATATTGGTTAACTTTAATGAGTAGATTTTATCCGTGATAAACTTCAGGGGCTAGATTCCCCAAAAATTGCAAAGCACAGCACAAAAGTTTGCATTGCACTTTTCGATTGCGCAGATGTGTAAGTCTGCTATTCACAGTCGGATAGTGCACTGCACTGTCTGACTGGGAATAGGGCCAGGAAGAAGCAGCGCTAACTCCTGTACTGCTACCTCTAACACCACTAGCACTGACCCGACATGCATCCCAGAGAATGGCCCTGCAATGAATAGCACAGGTGCGATATTTAGAATTCACAAAAGCAGCCATGTAAACCAGCCCATTGGGCATGCAAGGCACTATGTGGCTATTTGTGGGCCCATTTACATGAGCCACAATGGAGGTTAGCCCACCCACCCATCCAGCCCCCCACCAATCGCCAGCCCAACAGTAATTTAGTTTACTTTCCCTGGCTAGTGATCCCCCTCTCCACTGATCACCAGACAGAGAAACAAAATAAAAGAATAGTCCCTGGTGCCCCCAAGATCTCCGATTGCTGGCACAAGTGGGAAAAAAAGAAGTCACTGGTGCCAGTTGTGCCCCACCCATCCGAGTAAAAATAAAAAAGTTCCCCTGGTGTCTAGCGGTCTCTCTCCCACCCGATCTCTCGCCTAACATAGAAAAAAACATTCCCTGGTGGCTGCAGTCCCTCCCCACCCAATTACCCACCCAATATAGGAAAAACTATTCCCTGGTGACTAACGGTCCGTTCCCCCACCCAATCACCCACCCGATATATAATAGTTTTCCCTGGTGTCCAGTGGTCTTTCCCCTCACTCGAACTCCTGCCCGATATATAATGGTTTTCCCTGGTGTCCAGTGGTCCTTCCCCCACCCGAACACCCACCCAATATATAAACAAGTTTTCCTTGGTGTCCAGTGTACCCCCATCCAATCCCCTGTATAGTAAAGTGAAACATTTCCCTGGTGGTCTAGCAGACCCCCCCATCCCTGATCCCCTGTATAGTGAATGTAAATTTTTCCCTGGTGGTCTAGTGGATCCCTCAACCCCCACACTGATAGGTAGTGACCCACCAGCCTGCTCCCCCATCCTGACCCCCAGTCGGTGACCGGCACAGTGCTCCTCTCTCCACCATGGCTGGCTTCTGACTAAGGTGTCAGTGAATGAGCATGTACTCATTCATTGACAGCTCAGTTGGTGGCCAGCCATGCTGGAGAGAGGAGGACTGTGCTGGGTGCCAGCTGGGGGTTGGGATGGGGGGGTAGCAGGGTGGTGGATCACTACCTGCCAGGGTGAGGGAGTCCACTAGACCACCAGGGAAAGGTTTACATTCACTATGAGGGGTCCACTAGACCACCAGAGAAATGTTTCACTTTACTATACAGGGGATCGGGATGAGGGGAGGTTACACTGGACACCAGAGAAAACTTTATATATTGGATGGGTGATCGGCTGGGAGGAGGGACCACTGGACCCCAGGGAAAACTTTATTATATATCAGGCAGGTAATCGGGTGGGGGGGACCACTAGGCACCAGGAAAAATGTTATTATATATCAGGTGGGTGATCAGGTGGGAGGAGGAACCACTGGACATGAGGGAAAACATTAGTATATTTTGGGTGCATGACTGGGGGGGGTGAGGGACCACTGGACACCAGGGAAAACTTTATTATATATCGGGCTGATGATGGGGTGGGGGAGGGGCCACTGGACAACAGGCAGTTTTTTTCTATATTGGGCAGGTGATCAGGTGGGGGGAGGGACTGCAAGCCACCAGGGAAACTTTTTATTTTACTTGGGTGGAGATTGGCAATCACGGGGGAGAGACCATTGGAACCAGGGACTATTCTTTCTTTTTTTTCCAGTTGGGACAGTGATCAAAGATCACTGGGGGGGCCACTGGCACCAGGGACTATTCTTTTTTTCTCAGGCCAGCAATCAGCGGGGAGGTGGGACCACTAGCCACCAAGGAAATTAAACTATATTATTGTAAGGCTGGCGATAAGTGTGGGGGTGGGGGAATTACAATATTTTTGTTGACTTTCAGGTTGGCAATTGCTCGAGGGTGGGGGAACACCACCACCAGCGAAGTACAATATTTTTATTAACTGTTGGGCCGGCAATCAGCCAGGGGATGCTGCACTACCTCCACCAACCATTAGGGTTGTGGGGGATTAAAGAAAGGTCTCAGTCGGCTGGATTTTCTGCACCCAAGGGGACCGCACAAAAGAGGCCTTGTGAGTAGCAAATATTTTGTGAATCAGACAGCACCAACATGCAGGTCCCCTCCCCCTCACTTGCATTGCAGCCTCCTCCACACTTTGCCCCAGCACAAACCCAGTTTGAGCATGCAAACCGGGTTTTGCACTGAGGTGATATTCATAAAAGACCAGTTTGCACGCTCAAACCAGGTTTTTGCCAGGGCAAAGTTTTGTGAATCTAGCCCCAGGTAGGGAGGATAAACCCCCTGTCCGAATATTGTATTTGCTTCTCGAAACAAGATTTTGGTACTCTGTTTTCTGGTATCACTTATAAATTCATGATAAATATCATTATTTTTTCATGATCATAGTTTCTATTTAATACATTCCGTGTTCTGCTGGTAAAATGTTAGTAAGAACATATAATGGGAGTCAAGTTTATTTACTAGGATTTCCAATGGCTAGATGTTGGTAATGCCCCAAATTTCTCTTGCATAAAGAACAAATAATTTGATTTTAGCATTTATTACTGTTACTGACCCCTTGACTGACTAGCCACCATATTTCTGCATAAATGCTGTTACTCCATTCAATGATTTTATTAATTTTGTTTTCAAATAATCCATATGTCCATTCCAGTTTAGGTTACTCACAAATCTCAGCCCTAAATAGCCATGTGACTTCAGTCTGTAGTCTGGTTCCCTAAACGTACAACCTCTGTCTTTCTTTTTTTTTTTTTTATAAAGCTTTTTCTCCATCTGAGCAACGTAGGCAGGCTTTCAGCCCTGTCCCTGTCTCCTCTTGCCCAACACTCATCTCCCCCAAACCAGTGAGCCCAAGATCCCTCATGGATTACCCTTGTGGCAGGGCTTGGAAGGAGAGGGCTGTCCTCTCCCAACCCAGTGAATCTCATCCAGATGGTGGTGTGGGTTGGAGGCAGGTGGGCAGGGCTTCATGTAGCCTATGCCAACCCCTTCTCTGTTTTCTCCCTTGCTGCCCTGGAGCTATGGCAAACACAGCTAGCACATGCACATGGAAGTGCACATGCACTCTGGAATCACCAGCCCTGCTCCACCCACCCAGCATAATGCCAGCCCCCAAGCATCGGCACTACCACTGGTCCTCCACCTGGTGGCAGCCACGAGCCGGGAAGATTTACCTCCCCAATCCAGGAGAGGAGATCTGCCTGACAGCCTCACAATCCTCTCCCAGCCCTCCCTTCCACCACAAACCCCTTGCGACTCAGGCTCCTTCCCAAACTCAGATTGCCGGTGTGGGAAAGGTAAGGCACATTGCAGCATTTCAGCCCTCTATGCCACCATGCTAGCCCTGTCGTTCTTTTTTGATTCTCCAAAACAAGCATTTGTGTGTTATTTTGATTAATTGCTAAGAATTTGTCATCACACAATGAAGAAAACTTGTTAACTTGCATTGTAATCGTAGTAATGATGTGGCAATTAATACCACATCATCTGCGTAAGTAAGCAATAGGATACTCATACTATTTATTTTTGGAGAGTGAAATTCAGGACCATAAAACTGTATTATTTTTTCATTAAGGTACAGGTTGGACAGTGGGGGGGGCATTATTCACCCCTGTCATACAAAGAAACTGACAGCAGATAAGGTCTGCTGAGCCCACCCAGTCTGCCCATTTTTATTATCTTCATTTTTGTTGCAGACCCTACTTGATATACTGCACTGTCCCCCCCCCTTACCCCAATGATTCTGTTGCACCTATCCCAGGCATTTTTGAACCTCACAAACATCCAAGAAGAGCCCTGCACTCTTGTGAATGCCGGTGGTGCAGCTGAATGTATTGCCAGTACTCTGTAACACTAACAGAACAGAAGACTCAGTGCACTCATGGATCCAACAAATAAATTGACTCAAACCTTCAGAGTGCCAAAATTAGTGTAGTTTATTGGGAGGACTGCACAGACCACAAAGCCGGTAACACCCCAGTGCTTTGGTCAGAGGACCTTCATCAGGGGGTTGGGTTAGCCATTGATTGACAGATATACAGAACACTTCATGACATCATTAGAAACATCATTTCATACAAATGCTTTGTGAATAAATATATAAACTTTAACTTGCTAATAAAATTAAAACACTTCCACACCAGTAGATAATTAAGAAACAAAAAAAGGGAAGAAAAATGAACGTCACTCTATGTCTCTAACACTGCATTGTGGCATAAATTGATCTTGTTAAACCTCCATCTATACTAAATTAAACCTTAGACCTTACTGATTGATGCAGTCTAAGAATAACTCCAGCAGATTTCGATCTATACCCATTTATAGAAAGAGTTTCATAAACAACTTCTGCTTATACTGTCAAATGCCATCTTAAGGTCTATGAAGCAAAACAATTTCCCTTGCAAATTCTAACATATTTGTGTGTTAAATGTGTCATAACCATGCAATGTTGTGTTGTTGATTGGTTTTGTCTAAAGCCATTTTGGACCTCCTCAAGGATGTGATTACTATTTACCCAGCTTTGCAGTCTTCCCAATAAAATATGTGATAACAATTTTTGAGTGGTATCAATGAGGCTGATGGGGCAGTACACTGCCGATCACTCAATGATCCTTTTTTTTTTTTGTGGATCGTGTAAATGATGTTTCCCACCCAAGAAGTCGCATATACTGAAAATTGAGTCATATAATTGTACACATAATAGAACACTGGAATCGACCATTCTTCAAAATGTTTAAAGATGTCGTCTATGAGCCTATCAGGGCCAGGTTCTTTACCATACTTTGTCTTATTACAACTGTGATTTCCTGTTTACTTATATATACTAGAAATGGTGTGTAGCGCTGGTTCAGTTCTTTCTTAAAACTGGTATGATGTTTATTCTTTGTTCTTTTTGAGAATTGTAGTAAACATTTGAAAATGTAACTCCCACTGTACCAGTTGTATATAATAATCTAGAGAAGACAAATGTGGGCTGGTTCATTTTGCTACCAATGTCAGAACTCTTTAAAGAACAGTTACATACAGTACTTGCTGTAACCGTAGATCTTCAAGCGAATCTCTTCCTTTAGGCTACCCCTGTGAAACTATACCCATATCAGTGCTAGGGCCACACAGAAACCTTCGTTAGCTGGGGGGGGGCACCCATGGTGATGTCACATGTCAGCATCTACATAAATGTGGGCAGCCCCATCTCTCATCAGTTCTTTGCTGGAGAATGTGCTCGAAGGACTCTTTTCTTGGGGAACCAGGAGATTATACCAGTGCCTCTGATAGTAGGCAGATGAAGACACTGGAAATAGCAGCCATGAAAAAGTGTCAGAGGCTCAGCAGGTAGCACACACACCTCTGAGGCCAGGAGATCAGAAGGCTGTGGGTTCTAGCCCCACACCAGGCACTTGGGTTAATATCTCAATGCTGGCACTGCAGGGCAGCATGGGGGGGTGCTGCACTCCTGAGGTGCCGTCTTTCAGATGAGATCTTAAACCGAGGTCCCATCTGCCTGTTCTGGTGGTAGTTCAGGTGGATGTTAAAGATCCCATGGCACTTCTCGAAAAGAGAATGGGAATTTTTTAATTATAACTTAAAAGAACATACAAACAAATGAGTATTGCATCATACATAAGCATAAAAAAGGAAAAAGGCAGTCATAATACAGTATTACATCATACTTTAAACCCATACAGAAATGAAAATACTGTAAACATACCCCCTCCCCATGAAACAAGTAGGGGAAATTTTTATTAAAACTGGAAAGCAAAACATATACACAATAGTGTTACAGCACACAAAATCATAATGCAAAAACAAAGATAAACTTAAATAAGTATTACAGCATACATTCAAACAAAATATCAGTGTTTTCGAGTCCCAAAAAAAATAATAAATGCTGAACCCCCCCCCACTAAAAGAGTAAGGGAATTCATTATGAAAACTAGAAAGCAAAACAGAGACACAGTAGTGCTTACAGCACACAAAACCATAATGCAAAAAACAAAGAGAAACATAAATAAGTATTACAGGATACAGTCAAAAAAAAAAAATCAATATTTTAGAGTCCCCAAAAAATAACAAATGCTGACCCCCCCCCAACTAAAAGAGTAGGGGAATTTTGTATTAAAGCATGAAAGCAAAACATATACAATAGTGTTACTGCACACAAAATCATAATGCAAAACAAATAATAAACATAAATAAGAATGTCATCATACATTCAACATAAAAATCTCTGTCATTAGAGTCTGAAAACTGAGTATTAAATGCAGAGCACCCCCCCCACACACAAAAAGAGAAGGGGAATATGATATTCAAAACTCAAAACAAAAATATATAAAATTGTAGTACAGCATGCAACAGCATAATGAACAAAATCAAAAGTATAATAGTATTACAGTAAACATAAACTGTAAACATACAAAATCGTAGTACAGCATACAAAGTACGCTAACCAGTATCCAGCCAAGTCATATGTCACCACCAAAAGTGATAAAGATCAGGCGAAGCGGAATCATGTTCAAATGTACGCCATCTAAGGATATCCCGGTGTACTGTAGAAAACACATGACAACAAACGCTGTGTCAGGGTCCACTCACAGTGGGCTTGCCAGAGCTGAAATTTAACATATCCCATGAACAATAGCAAAGTACAAGAGTCAGACTTCCTCCATGCTCCGGGGAGAATACCACTGACCCAGACCTCAGGGTCTGAACTCCGAATTGGTTTGGAAGGTCAGAAGGTGTGAAAAAGAGCCCAAAATTGAACAGCAAAGGGACAATCCAAAAATAAATGAGTCATAGTTTCCACAATGCCTGAGCAGAAAGAGTCTCTAGGACAAGTCTGGTCAGCAATACCTTTATGCTTCAAATTCCCCTTAACCCCCAACTTCTGATGTATACAAAACCAAAGGAAATCCCACATGGAAGCCAGGATCCGAGGACTGCGGAGAAACCGGGTAAAAGAATCGACCAAAGGACCAAAGGAGGATGTTCCACAAACCAAGGATCCTCCATGAAATGAGTCTCCAAGAGCCAATGATAAACAGCCTTACGAGTCCCAGTAGTAAGTTGTGTATAAGACACCCTCCAGACTTTAAGCTTCCCAACCACATCCTTCCAATATGTAGCCAGGAGAGAAACTTTAACCTGTTTAAAAATAAAATCAGAGGAGCTCCAAGTCAACAAGAGAGGACCAAGCTAATCCAACACCCATGGGCCCCAAATTTTAGAATTACTACAAAGGAGAGGAACAATATTATGAAAAAAGAAAGTAACATAAAAAAAAGCACCGGGTTAATCATACCCAACCCACCCTGGGCCAGGGGCAAATAGGTAACACCTCATTTTAGTGGATTTAGTCTACTACCCCATAAGCACTGAAAAAAAACTCTATAGACTGTAGTTTCCAAAGATCGGGGGGGAGGAAAAACCGTGGAGAGAAATAAAAAAGTTGGCAACAGATGGGATTTAATCATAAAAATGCTCTTACTTTTAGACATCCGCCATTTGTTCCATTTGGCAACCAAAAGATGAGCAGAACAAAGCTCAAGGTCCCAATTATAAAATTGTGGGTCTGGACCACCAAAATAAATACCCAGGGGCCGAGTATAGCCAGGCACTACCAGAAACTGCCAAATAAGGGACCACACAGAACCATCACATCCCAGCAATAAAATACAACACTTATCCGGATTCAAAATGGAGCCAGTAACAGCCGAAAAAAAACTCAGTTCGGCCTGGGCCAAAAAGGCCAAGACTTGATTGGCCAAAACTAAACAAAGATTATCAGCATAGGCTATTGATTTAATCTGATCATTGGAACTTCTCACAGAAAGGCCCATAATGTACTCAAGCCTATGAAGCAAGTGGTTTAAGGTCAGTAAATACAAAAAAGGTCTGAAAGGGCAACCTTGTCGAACCCCTCTACCCACAGGGATCCTGTCACCTACCCAACCATTCATAATAGGCAAAACATTAATAGCACTATAGCAACACTGTAACCAAGAAATAAACTGTGCAGGAAACCCATAACAACGTAAAACCTCCCACAAATAATTACATTCCACCCGATCAAAGGCCTTGGACTGATCCAGATTGACAAGATGCCCCATCAACTCCTGAGTATCCCCCTTATGAAGGAGTTCTCAGAGAAGAATCAAGGCATTCTGTATCTTCCAAGGGTCCAAGGGAGGACCCCACTGAATTGGGTGGGGTGAACAATAGCGTCCAACACCCCTACCACCCTATTCCCCAAAACTTTCATCAAAATTTTACTATCAGTATTAAGAAGGGTGATGGGTCGCCAGTTTCTCACATCCTCCCTATCACCATCCTTAAACAAAAGCACCAGGACTCCCTCATACATGCCAGTAGGCAATGCACCGAGGTTCAATGCCTATTAAAGATGGCTACCAATTCTTCCCCTAATGAATCCCAAATAAGTTTGTAAAGGGCATGCGGCAATCCATCAGAACTAGGGGAGATACCAGTAGGAAGAGACCAAATAACTTGTCTCATCTCTGCAAGTGAAAGCAGGGCAATCAAAATCTTACCCAGATCCTCAGAAAGACTGGGCAAAGAGCATGCATACAACCAATGTGTCATGTTGTCTTGTGACAGGGACTCACTGGTAAATGCAGCCAGGAAAAAACTCAGAATCTCAGCCAAAATGGCAGAATTCTCAGAAACTGACGCACCAGTAGTGTCACGTAGAGAAAGCATGGTACGTTTCTCATGAACCTGAGCGCAGGTATCAAAAGGGACCGTATCATGCCTCTTGCCAAACAGCTGGAAGTGTTGTCTCCTCACAACACCCTGCATCATATCTCGTAGCATGCCAGCCACTCTATCTCTAAGGCCCTTAAGGGCACCAAGACAATCCAAGTCCCCAGCAGAATACCTGGCTGTCAAAGTATGCAAGTCAGACCACAAACAATGCAATGTGTCACATTTATACTGTCCGTTAAGCCATCCCACAGTCCTAACATAAGAACGAAACTCAAACTCCGAATCCTTCCACCAGGCATTAGTATCTTCATACAGAAAAAAAAACTGACTTCCTTGCTTCCAAAAGGTGACGAAAACCCTCCTGAACAGGGGGGAGGTCCAGTAAAGACACATTCAATTTCCAAATACCCGGGCCGCGTCTGCTGTGGATGGCTACCCACCAGAAAGACCAACAACCTATGATCAGAGGTGGCTACATCCACCAGCCGAGCATCTTGTATCTGAAGGGAAGGAGAAACAAAAAAATAATCTATCCTCGACGAACGAGACCCACAAAAATATGTATGAGGGGCTATTGGAAAATGTGAACCAAACACATCAATCAAACCCACATCAGAAATGACATCTTGTAAACAGGAGACATCACAGTATTGCTTTTTCGACTGCGGGCCCAAACCAGGCAGCTGAAGTGTACAATTAAAATCACCCCCAAAAAACACATGCATGGTAGTAAATAAAAAAGGTTGAATGGCCCAAAAGAGCCAAACCCTGCCATGTTTCAGTTGAGGGGCATAAACATTCACAAGCTGAAAAGGCAAGTCCTTCCACAAAACATCCAGTAACAAGGCACGGCCCTCCAAGATGTCTAAATGTCACAGAACCTTAACCGGTGAGAAAAAACAAATCCCAGTGCCAGAACAAACATATGTACCCTGAGACCAGTAGCTAGCACCCCATATCCAGCCGGCAGAGGCTGCCTTCAGGAGAACTGAAGAGTGAAGGCAAACGTCCTGGAGAAATAAACAGTCTAAATCAGATTTAAAAAAAAGGCCCATAGGTAGCCAATCTCTTGAATTCAGACTGAGTACTATTAGCATTCAAGGAAGCTAGCCTGAAATGATACAAAGGAGAAGCCATGAATAAACAAAAGATCGTCACTTAACTTTATTCGAGGCCCGGGTAACCCTGCCACTGGATATGGGAGCTGGACTACAATCCATCAACCCCCCAGAATTGGATAATGGAGCAACACTAGGCGGACAGGCCAAAGAGACCAAAAAGTCCCCTTCCATGTCAGAAGAAACATCTTTGAGAACATCATATGGGTTAGAATCTTCCAAAGGGGCAACTGACAATTTTGGGTACTTAGGCTTTTTAGTCCGACCCCTCCAGCCTCGAACCACCAAGAACTCTGAGGCAAGAGGTGGTTGTGCAGATGGGATAGGTGGAAGGGGGGGGCCAAATCCACCCGGGAGGGAGTCGAGCTAGGCTCTGGAACCGGAGCATGTCCAACACCACCGGGCAAAGGAGGGCAATGATCCGAGAACCCTGGATCAAGAAGACCAGACGAGGATTTAGGACCAGAAGGCATGGAGGGAGCAGTAGCTTCCCTAATATAATAATCTTGCACACCAAAATCTGCATTCTCTGTATTCTTCGCAGCCCAGGGGTAATCAGTGAAAACATGACCAAGATCGTCACAGAGATTACATTTTGGATCCTGGAAACAATGAGCACTGAAATGACCCGCGTTCCCACAATGAGTGCACTCAAGAACCTCACAAGCTGGACTAATGTGCCGACAAGAGCCACACTTGAAACACATTCTGGGCTAACCTGGGTAAAACAAAAAGCCCTTATCCCAGCCTATAAAGAAACAATTAGGTAAATGTACAATATCTTGCTCAGAGTGTTGCAGTTTAACTTTGAATTTCCAGCCCCCAGTCCAAAAACCCTCATCGTCCATAATGGGAGCTGGATTACCCTGAATAGCACATCTCTTCTCTAGCCAATACACTATGTCAGTAATATTCACTCCCTCATTCTGAAAAAGGACAGTGATAACCCGTAAAGGCTGTTTGGTTAAGGGAATCACAACAAAGTCTCCCCAAAGAGGATTTGTTTTAAAGTAGTGTAGTGACACCAAAAACGTTCCAACAATGCGAGGGTCCTAAAGCTGACATCAAAAGTACACTCCCTCTGCGCATGTAACAGGGCTTAAACCTCCGATGGGGAAAAGCCTAATGATTGCTTCAATAAAACCTTGCCCACATGAAAACAGTCAGGGACCGAATCCCGATTGCCCACAAAATGAAGACGGATGGCATTCCGTCTCTTTGCCAGCTCCACAGGCTTGTGGAAATGGCTAGCATAGGTCGGGGGGTCGGGGACTGTGGAATTAACAGCACGGGAAGGGGGACCTTCCCATTACACTGCGGCCTGCGGCACAGTCTCGTTCATAGCAGCAACAGGAATGTCAGAAAGTAAAACAGTACCTATAGGTCCAGGCAGAGCTCCGGAATTCTCCGTAGAAACTGAGGGAGATGTAGAAATGACTGGCAAAGCTGAATTCAAACCAGGGAGCGGAAGCTGAGGGTCCAGTAACCAGATGCCAGTTGGAGACAAAATCCAGCCAGCTGAAGACAATGCGTGTTCAGGTGACCACATCGCATCATCCCCTGCACTCCAGTCTCGATGTGGGGTCCTTCCATCCTGCTCATCAGGTGCATCCGGGCTGACCAAAGCAGCCAGAAGTTTAGCAGGACTCAAGGCACCGTCAGGTAAGGGAGAGGCAACTGAGTGCTTCCGTTTCCGATCCTCCTCCTTCTACGAGGCATCAGTATGTAACTGGGCTGTAATTTTTTGCAATTCCTCCTTGAGGCACAACTTTTTCTGCTCCAAACTTAAGGCGCCCATCACAGTGGGGACGGAACCGCCGCTTTGAGCGATATGCTGGCCACCCAAGGGGTGCATCCCAGCCGCCTCTACAGCAGTTCCAGATATGCCTGGTTCTTGCATAAGCACTTCCATAGCCACTGGCAAGTCAGACACCATCCGTTCTCCACCAGAGTCAGTGATCGAATGACACACCACACAGACACAGGGACCCCTACCGAAGAGTAGGGGAATTTCCCCGGTGCACTGGCCAAATTTCTCCCCATTCACTAAAATATCACCAACAGCTTAATCTGGTTCAAAGTCAGTTGGCATTCATCTGTATCCCTTTCCCCAGGGCCATGCCTGAAAATAGGCAGAATTTGTCTAGTGCACTTACCCAGTCACCAAAAACTAAAACAAAAAAAACTTCAAAAAAAAAATCCCAAGGCAGAATTGTATGCTACATTCCCCTACAGCTGATAAAAGGGGGAAGGAGGGAGGGTCAGCATAGCCTAAGACAAGAGATTCTCTTGAAGATCTACTGCTACGGTAAGTATGTAACTCTTCTATCTTCTTTGAGGATATCTCTTCCCTTAGGCCACACCTTTGTAATGAGTCCCAAGCAGTCCCAAAAGCTAACTGGGAAGTTGGTGCAGTCTGTTCATGACAGTAGGCCCTGTAGGACAGCAAGGCCGAAGCCTGCACATCTATGAGAAACATGTCCAGAACTGTAATGCTTAGTAAAAGTGTGGACAGTACTCCAGGTGGCTGCAGCACAGATGTCAGCTGCAGAGACATTGCTGAAGCAAGAAACAGATGTGGCCATACTCCTTGTGGAATGACCACAAACCGCACCGGGAAGTTCTTTACCGTACTTCCTATAACAGACTGTACTACAATGTGCTAGACATTTGGACAAGCACTGTTTTAAAACACTTTCCCAGGGGCGAACAAAACAAAAAGCTGAGAGAACTTTCTGCAGTCCTTGGTGTGCGCAAGATAGTATCTCAGGATTCCATGTACATCCAAAGTGTGGAGCAATGCTTCATTTTGATTGGCATCCTCAGGATAATAAACTGGAAGGTGGGTGGTTTGGTTTAGTGTGAACTCAGATACCACCTTTCGCAAAAACGTAGGACACCTTGTCTTTCTGGAAGGTCAAATAAGGAGGCTCACACAATAGAGCCTGTATCTCTGAAATCCTTCAAGCCAAAGTAATTGCTACTAAAAATAACACTTTCCATGAAAGAAAGTGTAAGCCACAACTCGCGGCTGGCTCAAAAGGAGCCAAAGTACGTTTCTCAAGCACATAATTGAGGTCCCACAGGAGGACCAGATTGTGAGTGGGAGGTTTCATATGCAGAATTCCTTTAAAAAAAGGTATGGGAGACCTCTAATTGAGCTAACATATGCCCATCAGTAGGGGCAAGGAAAGCTGATATAGTTGCCAGATGTACCGTCAGTGAGGAATACTGTAGACCGGAGTCTGACAATAACAGCAAGTATTCCAACACTGCATTGACTGGACAGGTAAATGGGTTCATATTTTTGGAAGTGGCTCACAGAGTGAAATGCTGGAAGGCTTTCTGGCCTCAACCAGTGCATAAGCTACTTTTGGTGATACCCAGACCATGCTATAGCTATGTCTTCAAGAGCCATGCATGTGAGTGCAGGGACCTCAGGTCTCGATAGACTAGGGCCCCCTTGTCCTGTGACAACAGGCCTCTGCACAGAGGCAAGGGTACCGAAGGCTTCACTGCTAGTTGTTGCAGCAGCAGATACCATATTTGTCGATACCACAGAGGTAGAGTGAGGGTGAGGGTCACATCCTCCATCTGTAGTTTCAGTAACACTTTCTGTATTAATGGAATGGGAAGAAATACATACAGAAACCTCCTTTTCCAACAGAGGGACAACATGTCTCACAAAACAACTCCAGGCCCTGGAATGAGTGAGTTTTGTGAAGCACAAAAAGGTCCAACTCTGGATGATCCCATCTTGGGAAGAGGTCATCCACCGCTGAGGTCAGCAGTTTCCATTCGGGTATCTTGGATTGTGACCTGCTTAGCTTGTCTCTAAGACATTTTGGACACCTGGGAGATGCACAGCTGATAACTTCAGGGTGTGCTCTAGTGCCTAACGCCACACTCTCTTTGCTTCCCAGCACAGGGGATAGGAATGAATCCCCCCTTGCTTGTTTATGTAATGCATAATACTGATGTTGTCCGTCTGCACTAGCAGATGACCCAGAGTCAGATGCTCCTGGAAAACCTGGAGACTGTATAGAACAGCTCTCATCTCCAGGGCATTTATGTGCACAAGACCTTTGGGTTTGATAAGGGCCCAGGTGTGCTTCCCACCAGATCTTGGTGCATTCAAGGTGAAAATCTGAGTCAGAGTTGGGATTACAAATGGAACACTGCTCAAGATGTTGTGGCAGTCCACCCACCACATCAGCGTTTTGCATAAATGGGACATGATGAGCACCTGTTGATCCATGTCATCCGTCAAATGATCCCACTGCAATCTCAGTGTCTATTGTGGTATCTGCATATGTAAGCGAGCCAGTGGCACAGTCACAATGGCTGCTCTCATGAGGCCCAGTAGGCACAGGAAAGTCCTGGCTGAGACATAACAACTGTTGTACACCAGTTGCACTTAGGTCATAATACATTCTGCCCTGTCTAGGGGTAGAAATGCTTTGCCCTGTGCTGTGTCCAGGACTGCACTGATATACTGTAACCTCTGGCAAAGGGACAGTACTGACTTTGGTATAGTCACTGTAACCCCCAGGGTCTTTGAACAATTGCCTTGTGTGAGACATGGTATATCGAGTGGGCTCCTGGATCTGGCATTCAATAGCCAATTGTCCAGGTATGGGAAGACATGCAGACCTTCCCCGGAAAGGGCTGCTGCCACCACAGCTAAGCATTTGGTAAAGACCTGAGGTGTAGAAGACAAGCCAAAGGGCAGCACTGTGAACTGGATAAATCTCAAGTACTTTCTGTGATGCTGTCTGATCTTGATATGAAGGTATGCATCCTTCATGGCCAGGGAGCAAATCCAGTCCCCTGTTTGCAACAAGGGAATCAGATTTTGCAGGGAGACCTTGCAAAACTTCTTGTATTCTATGTAGAAGTTTAGGTCTCGTTGGTCTAGCACAGGCCTGAGAGCTCCTGTCCATTTAGGGACTAGGAATTATCTGGAGAAGAACCCTTTGCCTTTCTGGCATGAAGGCACATGTTTGATGGCATGTTCGGTTAGCAAAGCATATTCTTCTTTCAACAGGGACAGTTGTCCTGGGGAATAAGTTGAAAGAGAAAAATTGGCTCTGGAGGGGTTTCTAGCAACTCCAGAACATCTCCCTTTGCAGTTATCTCCAGGACCCACTCATCTGTAGTAATCGCCCTCCACTGTGGTAGATGAAGGGAGAAGCAACCCCCAGCACCACCTTCTGCATGTGAAGTGGTTTGAGGGGAGTCTGCAACAGTCATGCTGAACTGATGGGGCCAGCACCATAGCTTTGAGGCTTTGTAATGGGCTCCTGGGGGAGGGGGAGGTGGCAAGGCCCCACCACCTTTCCCTCAGCCCTGCTGGCAGTAGATTTGATGGCCAGCAGGCTGGTGAAAGGATTCTCTACCTCTGCCAGGTGTAGGGTACAAGGATTTAACTGACCTCAAAGTCATTCTTGAGCTTTAAAGCCTCTTAAGGCCTCTTCTACATAATAGCCAAATAGTTTGGTGCCTCTAAAAGGAGCATTCAGCACTGTTTGTGCTACTCTAAGCCAAGAATACTTTTGCATGCAAACACTAGGGGCAGCTGCAGGTGCATCGGAGACATCATAGGCTGAGCATAGCAGACGTTTGCCTATCTCAGCACCTGCATTTATAATTTTCAGTAATTCATTCTTGGCTGTGCCTTCTGGAAGGGCCTGAGCTGCAGTTTTGGCAACATACTTTACTCTAGGGAGGTTTGGGGCAGTCACACTCTGATGCTAGTTTTAGGAAACCCCACAGGGAATTTTGAAAACTCAGGAGGGGGCAGCTTGGATATCCACAGGCAGCGAATTCCAGAGTCTGGGCGCACTTATGGCTAAGTCCCGATCCCCCATCAGGGTCCGGGTAGGAGGGACTTTGAGCATGCCTGATGTGAGAGACCTAAGTTGGTAGGGGGTGGGATTCAGTTTAGGCAGAAGTGGGGCCAGTTTAATAGTTTGTTACACACAGGTCTAGTGAGGAGGAGACGTATGTTCACTTGCCCATCACATCAAGCCTCCTGGACTCCTTATCAGGTGGCAGGGTACTCATATGCCTTGGTACTCTGGGTCTGTCATGGGCAGCCATGATGACCACAGAATCTGTTTCTATTTTTTTGGCATAATAAGGCTTGGCAGCAGGGACAGGTATGGTGTTTGGCTTATACCAGGCAACAAAAGTGGCATCCTTTAAGGCAGGATAAATTAGCGGTACAGTGATGATAAGGCACGATAAATTAGAGGTACAGTGATGAAGGGAGTGCAAGGCACCTCCAGAAACTTCAGCAAATTATTTTTAGAAGAATCTTCTTCCTCCACAGCAAACCCCATCGCAGTTTGCATATGCTGCATCATTGTCTGAAAAGTGGGGTCTTCAGGAGATTTCGGTGTGTGTACACCACAGATTCCTCAATGCAAGAGGATGAAGTGGAGCTGGAATGTGGAGCATAATGTTCCTCTTCATATCCTTCCTCCTCTGCATATTCCTCCTCCATTATGAGGTCAGAATTATATTCCTCCTCGTTGACTACCTGAATCGGCGACAGTGGGAGAGGACCTCGCTGGCAATGCTGCAGGCCTTTGCTTAGTGGGTGCTTGCTTTGTACCAGTTGAGGAAGTTGATGGGGTCTGCGATGCAGTATCCCCCATCAACAGTGTTGCAGTCTGCAAAGGCAAGCCTGGCAATATGCCCTGTATCATATCTGACATTAATGCCAGTACTGCCTGCATGTTAATGACTCCATGGCCAGCGACTGAGACTGCTGATGTCGATGACAGGCCTGCTTCCATCAATGATGGTGACATACCATCCATAGTAGGTATGGTAGTGCCTAAGTCAAGCCCTGACCTTGGTATCTGGTCAATGATCGGGGGGGGGGCTGTCATAACACCCACCAGAGCAGATGATGATGACACAGGTTGAGTAGGTACAGGCCGCAGCAGCGACCTGGATCTCACCGGGAAGCTAATCTGTTCTTATCCTTATATTTATGCTTCCCAATGACAACCTCTCTTTTTACAGTCTTTTGACTTTGGTGACTGTGACTTGGTCAATGGGGCTGGCAATGCATCCTTCTGACCCTGGGCTTTTTGAATGGCCACTAGTGTTTTTTCTAACAAAAACTTCTGGACTGCATTTTTTCTACATCACCTTGTTGCTGGATTGAAGCCCTGCAAGTCCTCTTTTCCTGTTTACAGATGGCATTGAACCATGTTGATTCTTTTTTCATGATTTCTCGATTCCTCAAACAATAAAGGTGAAATGTACTGTATAAGTTCTTCAGATATACTAACTGGAGTTTTATTGCCTATTAGACTATGAATATCTGATTCAATTATCAACTTTTTAAGATAGGGCAATACCATGTGTCTCTTCGACAGGGAGATAATACCATACTGCTGGGGGTACCTTACTAGGGTGAATGTGGCTAAAGGCATTACTTGTTATCCAGTTGGACCTTGGGAGCACTAGGATGGGACTCTGTACTGCTCACAAGCACATTGACCAATAACCTTTGGACTATCAATGCCTGACTGGGGGGGGGGTGTTACTAGGGTTTTATTGTACTGTCACTTTGTATATTACTGTAAATGTCCTGTCATTAGCTTACTGAAAAAAGTTTAAGCATACTGAATTAAAAAAAATAGACCATTGACACAAACATAACAAAATTTGGCTTTGGAGATATTTTTCCAGAGCAGGAAATGGAGTTGGTGCATAAATCACGATCAATTGTTTGGTTCACAACCTGCAGAACATAACAAGACAGTTCTTAGAAGGGGAGGGTGTAAATCAACTCTGGATTGCTGCAGCTGTACCTAAGAGTGCCACTGTTAAATATGTGCCAAGAAAGACCCAGAGGAGGCAGGATTATGGGGGCCAGAACACTACAGCCAAATCAAGTAAAACTATTACATTTATTTTATTTTATTTAAAATGTTGGTAACCAGGAAAGGCACACTAAGCCAAAGCTCATTTCCAGGTGCCACCCAGGGACAGGGTAAAACAAAACAGACAAAGTTGATACATAAAATTTAAAATACAAGTTTTGAAGCAGCTGTAATGGCAAGAATGGTATAAGGCAATTATGCAATGCAATTCCATTAGATCAATACAACTGGTATTATAATAAATAATGAGTTTTAGCAAAGAAGGCTGAGGCTTTTTTACCCTGGCTAGAGATGATTGGTGGAGTCTGTGGGGGAAGGAGTGAGGCAGGAACAGGAGGGGGGAGGAAGAAGGTGTAAGTGCTGTTTCATGGTGGAATAAGAAAGAGAGTTGTGGAATTAGGGAAGAAGATGGTTCCAGAGGAAGGGGAGTCTGTAGGAGAAAGCAGCTTGGCCGGCAGACATGCAGGGGCAGGGGAGGGAAAAAGAGCAGGAGTCTGCGGTGCACAGATCATAGGCAGAGGGGGTTACTGGGGACAGCATAGCAGTGAGATTGGGGGGGTGGTGGCAGACCAAACCAGAATTTGGCTATGAGAGTTAGTGAGTGGATAGAGCGTCTATGGGATAGAGATGGGATGTCGAGGGAGGAGTAGAGATTGCAGTGATGAGTTTGAGGAGGGGAGTCAGAAGCAAAGTAACAGAATGAATTTAAAAGGATGTCAAGCCTAGACAGAGAGGAAGCAGGGACTGTGGCACAAACTACATCTGCACAGTCAAAAATTGAAATTATCATCTTAGTCACTAACTCACGTCTGATAGGGAGGGGCAGGCAGTCTTTGTTCTGGTAGAGTATTCCGAATTTTGGTCAGAGCTTAGTGCTGATGGCATGCATCTATGTGGACTGAAAAATTTAGGTGGGAGTCCAACCAAACCCCTAGATATTGCAGTCAGGCATTGGTGAGCTCCTGTCTCCTAGTGAGAGCCAAAGTTATGCTGCTGACTCCATCTCCATCACATATTTTGCTCTGCAATCCGCTCCTCCCCTCCTAGCTTTTGCAGGCTTTGCCTTTGAAAGTATCAGAATAGAGTAAGTATGAGATCTCTTACCTTGGGAGACTGGGATTATTGTCTGGAGGCAGCATACAGTTTTCCCAGTAAAATCTGAATAGCGATGGGGTCACAAGGGTCTGCAGTTCTTTTGGAACAAATTAGGACAGATAGGGAAGGTGAAACATAAAACAATACTTATCTGATAAGAAGGGGGTCATGTCCTGTCAGATCTGTAGAAATAAAAGGAACAAGCATTTGTAAATGCCGAATATTTGCTTGCTGGCATTGGCACTGGTAGTGCAGGAGTTAGAGAGATGCATAATAGGAATGGCAGTGAAGTATTGAACTATTGCCACCCCCCCCCCACAGAGACTGAAAAGCATTGTGAGTGTGGCTTTGGGTCATCGTCCATAACACTTACGCCAGTCCACCTCACCCCACACTGCAGACACCGGAAGGCGTTGTGGTGCGCTTTGGGGTTTCAGCCCTTATGCTCACCCCATTTCATAAGGAAATAAGCTGAGATGGGTGCAGTATAGGAGAATGGGGTGAACGTTTGGGCAACAGAACCCAAGGCACATCTCAATGCCTGTCAGTGGCTGTAGGGTGGGGGTAGAATGCTCCGAACATTACGGCCGACGAATCCAAGTTACGCCACCAATGCCTGTCAGTCTCTACAGGGTGGGTGTATGGTTGGAAACCTTAATGCCCCAGGTGTTTGTTGGTATTTTCACTCCAAATTTTCAACATTGGCTTTTTGGGACCCCACCTTATGAACAGTGGCATTATCATTTCATTACTCAGTCCTGAAAAGTGATTTCGCACAGCAGCTGCACCATTCGGAGCCACAGGTGCAGAAACACATTTGGGGCAGGATGCAAAAAATGACAGCTGCACTGTTCATGAGGAGGTGTGAAAAATGGCAATGTTGAAAATCTGGAGAAAATATGAAAAATTTTGCTTTCCGCAATTAAGCGGCTCTGGCCAATGCATGCTCGTGGCGCTGTCAGTTTTGGGAATTTTTTCACCAAATTTTCAACATGGGCATTTTGAGACCTCTCCTCATGAACAGTGCACTGTGATTTTGTTAATCTGTCCTGAAAGTTGATTTCACACAGCAACCGTACCTGTTGTGCTCCACAGGTGCAAAAACGTTTCAGGCAGAATGTGAAAAATGACAGATGTACTGTTCATAAGGAGGTGTAATAAAATGGCAATGTTGAAAATATTAAAAATTGGCAAAGTTACAAGCATGCGTAGAAACTGTGCAACACACACTGGCAACCCAGTCATTTTTTGGATGTTTTTCACCAAATTTGTAACATGGGCTTTGTGGGACCTCCCCTCGTGAACAGTGGCACTGTCATTTCGTTAATCAGTCCCGAAAGGTGATTCCATGCAGTGACGGCGAAATCACCTTTTGGGACTGAGAAACGAAATGACAGTTGCATGTTCATGAGATGGGGTCCAAAGAACCCCATGTTGAAAATTTGGAGCCAAAATTCCTAAAAATGGCAGAGATATCTACCAAAGTTGAAACTCCCCATTATAAAGCTTACTGGTCTTCAGTTTGCAGTTCGGCTTTGAAGAGTGCAGACGTATCCCGCATTAGAGAAGATCGTGGCTCCTGACCTCTGGAGGGTACATGTGGGTGAGGGGTTGGGGGATGAGGGAGACAGTGGTGGATCATTTTTTCTTTGTAGGGAGAAAAAAAGACTGCAAGGGAAGGTTTTCTTTTTATTATACAGCTTACACGCAAACAAAAATAGGCACACTGGGGTGGGCTCCCAGTGTGCCACAAATCGGGGGGGGGATGCCGACATGGGGATTGGGCACCCCAATGTCAGCAAGCCACATAGGTTGGGGGCGCGCATCCGACACCAGGAGTGGGCATCCCGATATTGGAAAGGGGATACTGTTTAACCAGGAAAGACACACTAAGAGGGGGGATGCTGACACAGGGATTGGGCACCTGATATCGGCTTTCTAAGGGTGTGTGGCAGAACGCTGCTTGGCGTGTTAGGTGTGCCACATAATGTGGGGAGGTATGCCGACACGGGGATTGGGCACCCCGATGTTGGGATTGTATAGCGGATGGCAGGAGCTGCCATATGTATTGAAATGTTTTACCAGGAATGGCATGTAATGAAGGTATGTCACCTGCCGCTGCAATGACGAGCCTGTCTCCGATTGCAACGGCAGATTGCTATCATCAGCAGCATGCTCACTGGTTAGCAGCTGAGGGACACAGCAACTAAAGCATCCCCTGCATTCGCCACAACACTGACACACCTCTGAAAGTGCTACTACCCCAGTATGTTGTTTGCACATGCACGCAAGCCAACATAAAAATGGGTTAGTATGATGAAAAAAAAATTGTAGAGAAAATAGAGACAGAGTTGCAGAGAGGTTACAAGAGCTGCAGGATGAGCACAGATAGGTCATAGGTAATACAAAGCTTTTGTAGGTATTCGTCCATTATGCTTGCCCATGTACATAAAGCTAAAATATCCCTCCCTTTGCTTTATAGTGTTTATCCAATTCAGTTTTAAAAGCTGTTATAGTTCTACTACCTACCACTATTGGTGGCAGTGAATTCCAAATAGGAACCACTCACTGAGTATACCAGTTCTTTCTTTTCAGTAAATTCCACCTGTCTGCTTTTAATTGTAATGTGTGTGCTCTAGTGCCATATGTCTGTACTTTCAGTTCCAGACCCAGGTCATCCCACAACATCTGGTCTGTGAAAGCCCGATGAAGCAAACACATGTCACCTCTTACTCTCCTGTACCTAAGAGTATACAGGTCAAGAGCTGTCAATCTGTCCTCATACTTCAAATGCTTCATTCCTTCAGTGGATCTTGTTGCCCTTCTCTGGACTCCCTCCAGCCTATCTATGTCTTGTTTCCTATATGGGGCTCATACCTGGGAACAATACTCTTATCTGTGACCTCACCAGTGGTCCATACAGTGGCATCAGCACCTCATTATGTCTACTTCCTATGTGTCTCAAGATACAATTTAATGTATTGTTTGCTTTTTTATGACATTATCACAATTAATATTGAAGGTTAAATCATTTTTAATTGTTATCCCCTAGGTCCCTCTCCTCTGTTGTGGTTTCCAGAATGTTATTTTGTAATGCATATGACCAACCCAGTTTTTTTTCCCCCATATGCATTACTGTGCATTTGCTTTTGTTCAGTTACAATTTATTGTTATGTGTCCACGTCTGTATGTAGTCCAGTACCTTTTGAAGAGATCTACAGACTTCTACTGTATCCACCACTGCCCCAAGTCATCAGCAAACTTAATTGTCCATATATTTTCACAATCATATTTCAGTGATGTCACATGTATATTAAAAAGGCAAGGTGCCAAAACAGACCTCTGTGGTACCCCGCTGATCACTGAAATCCAATTGGAGAGCACCTCATTTATTGAAACCCTCTGTTTCCTTTCTCTCAGCCAGGCTGCTTTCCATTTAATTATGTTAATATTTAATCCAGTACTGGATAATGAGCAGACCAGTTCTTTATGGGGTAGTTTATCAAAAGCTTTGGAGACATCCAGGAAGACCACATCCACTGCCTGTCCTACCACCAATGCCCTACTGATCTGTTCATAGAATTTTAGTAAATTGGTCTGGCATGATCTAGTTTTTGTAAAACCATGCTGAGATGGATCATGCATATTATTTATATCCAGATGTGCTAAAATTAAGTCCTTCAGTATTCCCTCCAGTAGTTTTCCCATAATTGAGGTTAGACTGACTGGCCTATAATTTGCTGGATTGGTCTTAGCCCCTTTTTATAAATTGGGATGACTGTTGCCTCCCTCCAAGCTTTTGCCACTTCCTCCTTGTCCAAGGAAGTCTGAAAAATGCATGTTGGGGGGGAGCTATTTGGTCCGCTAGTTCTGTAATGATTCTGGGGTGTATACCATCTGGTCCCGGTGATTTATTTTTGTTTAATTTTTTCAGTCTATCTGTAACATCCTGGAGCTAAATTTGTATTAGACCCTGTGTGGACTTCATATCATCCATGGCCTGTATAGTTACTGGTTTGGGATTAAAGACCGAATTAAAGTAGTGATTTTGAATATCTGCTGCTCCCCTAGAGTCAGCTATTCTGCCCTCGTTATCCTTAAAAGGTCCTACTGACTTTTGATTTCCTCTTTTTGCTATTTATGTATGAATAGAAGACTTTGTAATTATCACTAGTATCATTTGCCAGTTTAAACTCATATTTAATTTTGGCTTGTTTTATTTCTTTTTTCACCATTTTTACTGTCTCCCTATAATCATTTATTTTTTCAGTGTCCAGTTCCCTTTTTATTTGCTTGTACATTTTTGTTTTTATAATTAATATGTTTTTTTTTAGTTCTGCAGTCATCCATTTTGGAGTAATACCTTTGCTTGAGTATTTTGCCTTATAGGGAATATGTTCATTGGTTTCAGACTGTATTTTATTTACTAATAACCTCCACTACTCTTCCAGTGAACAGTTCTGAAACTCCAAGTCCCAATCCCACCTTGCTATGTTAGTTCTCATTGTTAGAAAATCAGCCCTATTAAAGATTGGAATTTGTGTGATACCTATCTGTTTTGTGATGGTTTCATTAATGTTAAAATAGACAATCTGGTGGTCACTATTACTCAGTGGTGCTTCCACTGTAATATTTTTGACTGACTCACTCATATTTGTTACAATGATGTCAAGAGTATTTTCACCTCTTATGTTGTCGTTCACCCTTTGATTGAATCCCAGCTGGTCAAACAGGTCTAAATAACCCCTATCCTTATTTGTTATGCTAGTGTGTGTACTCCGGTTAATCCCTGGTAGATTAAAATCACCTGTAGGTAGTATATTTTCTGCTAGGTCTAGTTGGTTTATAATTTTCTGGATTTCCTCATCGTCATCCTGACTAATTGACGGGGGACAGTGTGCTATTCCTAGGATAATTTTAGGTAGATTTGGGGGTAATATTTTCAACCATAAGTGTTCAAGATTTCCTGAGCCTGAAGTGATATCTTCACAGTGTATTGAATCATGTATGTATATATATATATATATATATATATATATATATATATAAAACACACACACAATAGGGTGAGTGGTAAATGAGTGAGATAAAACAGTGTATCATCCACTGCAGTATGATATTTTTACCCTCTGCTCTACTGTGATGATATGAGACATTTACACACACAGGTCACAAAAGGTCACTGATATCATCACCCTAGGCAGCTTTCCCCTCAGCATTAAAGAAATACCTGTGCTGTTACCATAGAAACAAATACAGAACTACCTGAGAGGTCTCACTGCTGCCTACAGCTAACTCAGTGAGCATTACAAAACACACCTATCCCCCCCCAACTTCCAGCTCATTACTGTGATGCTCTTAACTTGATGCAGCCAGAATTCCAAACAGCACAGCTTCACAGAACAGTCTAAACTACTGCCTGCAGCTAACTCAACTACCACTGAAACACACTCTCACTTGTTCCTCAAACTCTGATTCTTACCCAATTACTGTGACAATTTCAACTTCACTGCAGCCAGAATCCTAAAGAGCACAATTTCACAGAACACTCTGCCTGCAGCTAATTTAATTACCACTAAAAACAGTACCACTAAAAACAGCTGTTCTGACACTCTGCCTCTCAGTTCATTACAAGTACTGTGATGCATTTAACTTCACTGCAGCCAGACTGCTAAACAATACAGCTTCACAAAAGTATGTTTCTCATTCCTATCTAAAACTAACTCATTTAGCATTGCAAAACACACTCATGTGTATCTCAGAGTTTATAGCACTGCCAGCCCATTCAGAAAAGCTCACACACAGAATGAGCAAACACATTAACAGGAACAGAACACAAGACAGCATAACAAAACTTCTGAAACTCTTGGCCCTATTGTATATGTCGAAGTACGAGATAGCATGGCATTATTGTCACTCCTGCATCAGAGTTGGATATCTCACCGTGCCTTCGCACTCATGAGATATCCAGAGCTCACTCTGCAGGAGTGACAATATTTGCCATATCACACTCATGCCCATCATGTCTCTATATATATATATATATATATCTCGCTACTCCACCTCCCCTTCTGTGTTTCCTTGATTTACTAAATAAGCTATATCACCTAATGTTTTTATCCCAGGTATCTCCTTTTTCCCATCATGTTTCAGTTAGTAATGCTATCTGAATATTTTTAGACTCAAGTATATACCTAAATACTTCAAATTTGTTATCCAGGCTTCGAACTTTGGCTAAAAGGCCATTCCAAAACAAATGATGTTTCCCATTTCCACATTCGTTAATGCTACTAGCTTTTAATATCTCTGGTTCCTCTCCCCCCTTTTATCCAGTTTAAATGATGTGAAATGATTTGATTTAGTGTTTTCCTAGGACTCTTGCTCCCATACTGTTTAAGTGGAGTTCATCCTCCTTATATAGTGCTTTATCCCTAAATATGTATCTGTTTTCTGTGAACTCTGCTCCTTCTGATTCACAGAATTCTCTCATCCAGCTATTTAGAGTAGTTATGTCCTTACTTTTGTACCAGTGGTGACCATATGTGGGCAATATTCCTGATAAAATTATATTCCCTGTTTTTAGTTTGAATATAAATTAATGCTTTATAGATCTCGAATAATTCATGTAAGTCTTTTGTAGGAATAGTGTTTGTTCCAACTTGTAGGATGACTAACGTATTGTCGGTATGCTCCAGGAATTCATCTAGTAACCTCCCTATATCCCTGAGTTTGACCCCAGGGAGTATGCTAACCACTGTCTTCTCTTTTCTGCCTTGCAAACTATGGTATCTATACCCCTAATAGTTGAGTCACCTATTATGACAATGTCTTTATCATGTCCCATCTGGTTAGATAATACTCTGCCTGATTTAAACTGGTCATATTTTTTCGATTTAATACATTTGGGATTTGCCACTTCTTTGTATATCCAACCTGTAATAGATGTCCGAAGTTTGACTCCCTGACCCTGTCTACCCTGTTTGTAGCATGGGGTTCCCTTATGTTTGTGCTATTGGAATGATGACATTCAGTGTCAGAACTTAGTGGGGTGTATCTCCTGTGCAACTGAACTGGGGCACTATTGTAAATCTGTCCTCCCCCACCACTTTCCTTTGTTTTTGTGCACAGTGGCCCATTCTTTGAGTTCATGGTTTTCTGGTTCTAACTTCAAGTTGTCAATGGTTAAACTTTCAGGACAATTTTTTTTAGACACATTGTCAATGTACTTTTCAAGTATGGTTATGTCGAACCTTACTTCTAGCCTTTTGGTCAGACCTGCAATCTCCTGTGTGAGGGTTTCTACTAGCAAGCAGTTATCACAGGTGAAGCCTTCAATTTTTGCTCCTAACAGGAACATTGAGCATTTTAGACATCTGTTCATTTCGGTGGTCATATTAAAATATGTGGACTAATTACCTTTGAAAAGATTTCTTTCCTGTCTCTCCATCATACCCAGCAGACACATGCAGACACGCCCAGACTGCATGTGTCTCCGCTCTCACCCTGCTCAGCTCGCCCTGCTCGCAACAGGGCTATTTTTAACTCCCCTGGTGCACCAGAAGTGATTTGGGGTAACAGAGGTGCAACAGCCAGCCCCAACATTGTAAAAATTATATATTTTTAAGGGCAAGAGCCACTCATGCGTGACTCTGGCCATTAATAGCACTCTTTACAGGCTTAAATCAGATAATAGTTAAAATACTCAGACTGGTAGTTCTTTTGACCCCTTCACAGAACTAGCAGCCCCACTTCCTACTTCTGTTCTTATGGACAGTAGGGCTCAAGTGCACTCGTGGAGTGTAAGTCATCAAAAAGTAAATAAAATGTGGTCTTTGTTTAAAAAATAGCAGTACACAGTAGCCCAGGAACTTCTGCTGTTCAAGTTGCCTGCCCAGTTTGTTACAATTGCTCGCTCACAGAATGGCTATTTATAACTCCCCTGGTGCGCCGGAAGTTACTCGGCATCGTGGAGGTGCAAGAGCCAGCCCCAACGTTGTAAAAATAATATATTTTTAAGGGCAAGATCCACTCATGCATGACTCTGGCCATTAATAGCACCCTTTACAGGCTTAAATCAGATAATAGTTAAAATACTCGGACTGGTAGTTTTTTTGACCTCTTCACAGAACTACCAGCCCCCCTTCCTACTTCCTTTCTTAAATAAAATATATTTTTAGAGAAAAGGTACAGTTTAAAATAAAATGGAGGGAGAAAGTGAAAATACAGAAATACAAAGCTAAGAAAATAAATGAGAGACTGAGGCAAAAAAGAAGAAAGGTTGTGGTGGGTGTTCAGGTTTATCCCTAGGTGCTCTGAGTGGCCTTATTTAGGATGGAGGGACACCTGTGTCCAAATAGGACCCAGAGTGTAGTAATAGGCAGGGAAAATAGGCTGGACTAGATGTGGCTACCGGTCCTATTCTGCTGACACATTCTGTGTGTCTATGTTTATGTTTCTGTAAGTCTACTTTAAACTGGGGACACATTTTTTCTGAAGTAGAGCATACTTGGCATATAGTGTATTCTGGAAGGGTTTCTCCATTCGTGGACTGCTGGCCCCTTTTGTGTGCCATCTTCCTGGTGTTGGTGGCATTAAAAAAAGAATGCTTAGCAGGCAATTAAGAACATATGAACATATGAAGAAGTCAGCAAAATAAGGCTATTAGGTCTATCCAGTCTGCTCATAGTGCAGGGTCCTCAGCTTACACTACTGACCCTGCCCCCCTCCCCAATCTGCCCTTCCCCTGTCTGCCACTCCCTTGGTCCTTATTTTCCCCTTAATTCTATCCTAGCCTCTCATGAAGCTGCCCACCATCTTCAGTGAAACCACCTCCCCAGTTGTTCTCAATTTGTTTCCTAGTCAGACATACTACCTGAGGTTAAGATGCTGCTGCTAGACTCTTTCTTTAAACTTTTCATTCCTTTAGTTACTTGCCTGGTTAGACAGTCTGCCACCCCCCCCCCCCCACCACCACCACCTCTAATAGCACAATGAACAGAAGAGAACAGCCCAGACCACCCCCACAGACGGTCTATCTACTTGGCAGGGTAGATACACTCAACGTACAGAACAGATGCCTGTTAAGCATCAGCAACTGCATGGACTCCAGCTGGTGGAAACTGAACCAAATCAAGATGGAAGACTTTATAGTGGATATGGGCTCTCAGAGGCTGGCAGGAATGGGAATTGATGTGACTGGGTTACATATTAATGCCCCCCTCCCAAGTTAGTGATCGGGTACAGAAAGAATGTGGGCGTCATCATGGATCACATTTTGACAATGCAACATCAGGTGTCAGCTGTGGTCCATCTTGACTCTTTCCTGCTTAGGGATATCACCTGCATTAAATCCTATCTGGGCTCTGAGGATCTCAACACACTGGTACCTGACTTTGTTACTATGAGGTTGGACTGCTGCAACATCCTGTACCTCCGTCTGTCTGTGGGACCAAAACATCACTTGCAAATGGTGCAGAATGACACAGCCTAGTTAATTACTGGTGCTCACAGCTTCATGCGTATCTCTCCTGTGCTGTGAACATTGCATTGGCTGCTGGTGAGGTGGTATGTCTCCTGTAAGATGTCTTTTGAACATACAAAGCCCTACATAATTTGGGTCCAGACTGCCTTAAAGAGCTGCTTCATCCATTTGCTCCTAGCTGCCCTCTCCGCTCCTCTGAGGTGGGTCCCTTGGTGGTCCCAGATCTAGATTTAAGTTGTCTGGGGACTGGAAGTTTGTGATTGTAGAACCTAGTTTATGGAATATGCTGCCTCATCATCTAAGAGAGGCCACCTCTGTGGAGTATTTCAAACAGGGGCTTAAACTGCATCTGTTGAGCCCAGCCTACCCTTTGTTACTACTTCTACGGGTCAACTTCAGCTATACTGTGGGTAGGCTTTATGGATTTTAATAACATGTGGCTGGAATTTTTGTCAGATACATATCTTTGTATGTATGGCTGCTGTTAATTTGTGCTGTCTGTAAGGCGCCCTGAGGTATAAATTAAAATACTACTACTACTCATGCTCACCCAGAGCCAATCAGGTCAGAGTCCAAGACTCTCAGATGCACAACACTCCCCCACTTCCCAGTCATAACCTGCATCCCATGTCCACAGACTGGAAAACAGACTACAAGATGGTGTGGATCCTCTGTAGCTCACTTTAAAAGCAGTAGGATTATAATCAATTGTGGCAGACTCTGAGGCCTTAGCTCCTACTTAGAGTGATTAGACTGTAACAAGACTGTGATAAACTGGAACTTGAATGCTTCAGGGTACTTACTGCACATGGTTCTGAGGTGTGGGCCAGGCTTACCAACAAACAAGTTGAGGCAGGCTTCTTCAGAAGGCTCCTTCTTTAATAGCTTATCAGGAACAGGAACACTGAAGTACTACTGCAACAGATAACTGGTGTCACTCAACAGCTAATATAACAGGTTACAGGAATCAAACAGTTCCCCACCACAACAACTCTTATTAATATACTAGATAGGCAGCAGCACACAGGTCTGGCATCTCACATATTACACAGTGCGGGCTTCCCTGCACTCATATTTACATAGACAAGATCCCGCAAGACTTGTGGTCCCATACTGAAATCAGCCCAATGGCAACTGCAGCCGTTTACAACATTCCCTCCCCCTTAAGCTAAGAAATCCCATAGCAAATAACAGCACTTAAAGAACAAAGAATGAAGGGGGGTAGTGAAATTGCCACAAGAGGCCAACTATACGAGACATCCAAGCATAACAGGTAACTAGGGTGGAAATGTATCCTTATTAATGCCAGAAGCATTAATAATAAGTTCAATGAGCTGCACTACATTTTGACATCACAAAAAATATATATCTGTGCCAGTACAGAAACTTGGTGGGACAGAAAAGTTGATTGGGAACAAACAATAAAAGAATATAATTTATATACCAAATCAAGGGAGTACAGAAAAGGAGGTGAGGTGGCTATTTATGTGTCTGAGGAGTTTCAAACAGAGAAAATAGAAATAGATACAAGTGACATCGAACATCTCTGGATTAAAATAACTCCCCTGAAATCCCCTAAAATTTTGTTAGTAGTAGTATACAGACCACCTGCCATTAAAACAGACAATGATATTGCCTTATTTTTTTTATTTATTTAGTTTTGTTGACTGGGTAAGTGCACTAGACAAATTCTGACTATTTTCAGGCACGACCCGGGGGAGGGGGATACAGATGAATGCCAACTGACCTGGAACCAGATTAAGCTGTTGGTGGTATTTTTAGTGAATGGGGGCTATTTTGGCCAGGGCACCAGGCAAATTCCCCTACTCTTGGTCGGAGGGTGCTGCACTTCTGTTAGGACTTGGCAGTGTGCTTGCGGACGGCGGAGAGTGTGGACGTGCGGGAGGCTGAGGTGCTGATCACCTCCTCGGCCCCCCTTTAACGGAGTGATCACAATGGATAACAATCGAATGGAGCATGATGAGTTTACCTGTATGGATATCCAGAGCAGCGAGACCGCTGGTACAGCTGCTTCTCAGTCGGAGACTTCGATGGAATCTGGGAAAGACGAGGTTCGCAATGCTGCATCAATACAATTGCAGCTTGCTGAAGCAGAGCAGTGGTTCCTGGCTACTCGGAACCAATTGCTGCAGGAACTTGGGTGTCACCAGGGAGGCTTGCTGAAAGAACATGAACGGGAAGTCGCACGGCCTTCCACTGTACTGGACCTAGCAAAGGAGGTACTGCCTGAAGGGAACGCCATGCTGCCGAAACTTGCTACGGGTGTTGAACTACTGCCACGTTGTACGACTTCATCTATGGAAGACGTAAGTAATGTTGATGTGGGTAGGGCCATGCCACAGCCTTGTAGCACAGTTCAGGAACTATTATCTCCTGATGGGTCTGTTGAGGGCGTTCTGGCTGGGTAGGGCCTGGCTGTTTCTGAGGGCATGAGTCCTGGTTCCTCCTGTGTAGGACATTTTCATCTTGGACTTTTGCTGGAGAATAAGGGAAATAGAGTTGGTGGATCAGTTGGCATCGGACATGACAGCAAGGGCCAAGTGTTAGCTTCAGCTGTGGTACCTTCCCCTTCCCCTATAACTGTCTCTCAGGAGGTGGACTTCTCAGCCAGAGTGGCTGAGGCCTCTACAACATGGGTTACTACTGCATTGGAGGTGGCAGGCTGGCTTAAATCTCCAGATGGGAATGGCTGGGATGCTAATTTGAAGGTGTTGCCAGACGTGGGAGAGCAGGCAATGCCTACTGCTGACACTGATGTGGACATTACTGATTCCTTATTGATGTCTGAACAGCGTTCCCCGATGGTACGGGTTCAGAACTCTCCTAAATTGACCCAGGATTTGCTTCTAACTGATATTAAACATTTGGAAGGAGAGGTTCCTTTATCTGTTGAAGCCCTCCTCTCCTTCCTCTCCTCTCTCTGATGAGCATCAGGTTTCTGTTGTGCAGCAGTTATCTTCTCCTCCTGCCTCAAACCTAACAAAACCTGCTCCAGCCCAACAAACTTCGGCTAATGTGTGCCATGATGACATGATAAGGTTACAGAGCAGTTATTTCCTGCTACTTTTGGCCTCCTTTCTGATCCTGCAGCTCGATGTAATGCAGTCCATTTAAAGTTTAGAGGACCTCTGACAGAAGTACCAAATAGGCATTTTGTGGGGCGAGAACTTCTGAAGGGAAGCATGAAGTTTTATGCATATGAAATATATGCTCTGATTCATATGCCTGGGGACTCTATTTTTGATACCAGTTTTAAGCATCCTGTAGGAATTGATAGATTCTGGAAACAGTTTCAAACACTTAAAAATACTCCTTTATAGAGACCTTTTATGGCCATCCCCTTGACAAAACCAATTTCTAAGAAAATTACTTTTTTTTTTCCGCAATGATGGTGTTAATGTTGTTGATATCACCTACTGGTTGCAACAACATTGTACTGTGAAGGGGCAGCCAGAACCTATTTTGGACGATGAGCACCTCTGGACCAGGGGCTGGCGTTATCTGGTAGACTTGCATCTTGAACATGGTCTCACCAAACATCTACCTAACTGCTTTTTCTTGGGGAGGGACAGGGGAGTATTATTTTACCCTGGTCAACCCAGGGCTTGTTACAAATGTGGAGCATTGGGGCACCTGAGTAACGTTTGTGATCAGCAAAAATATGGCCTTTGTGGTGACTTGGGTCACATTGGTGCTCACTGTAGAAGACCCATGAAATGTAATCTCTGTGATGAACAAGGGCATACATTTCATTCATGTTCTTGGGCCTCACATAATAATGCAGATCCCACGCTCCGTGCAGAGCAGGATGTATATGTTGTTAATGCCCAAAAAGAAAACCAAAAGATGCATGACTTACTCTTGCAGTCCCGTTCTTCAAACCCGGTGCCTCAGGATCTGTCTGTTTGCCCTGAGAACCCCGTGGTTGCAGCAGAGGAAGTGCAGGTTGATATAGAGATTTCACGGCCGGAACCTTCCCATTCTGACATGACCGGGGTGGACATACCTCCTAGTTCCAGTTTCCAGGTGCAGATTGACCCCCCCCCCACTACTGTTGCATTGCTGCCTGAGGAGGCCGATTTTACTGGTGTGGAGGCAGAAACAGTCTGCAAGGCTGCAGTGAGTATAGAGGTGTCTAGTATGCCTCCTCCGGATGTGCAGCAGGACATTCCCTTGCAGAGGGTGACTCGCTCCAATGCTAGTAAATCAAATTTAGATGGTCAACAGACACCTACAGAACCTGATTTAGTCCCTGTACATAGAAACATAGAAACATAGAAACATAGAATTTGACGGCAGATAAGGACCGCTTGGCCCACCCAGTCTGCCCATTTCCCTACCTACTGGATAAGCTGCAGATCCTAGTTAACCAGCAGCCTACTTCTTTCTACCCCCACCCCCCAGAATTGCCTTATGACTATCCCATGCATGCTTGAATTCCACCACTGATTTTGACTCCACAACCTCCTCTGGAAGGCCATTCCATGCATCCACAACCCTCTCTGTGAAAAATACTTCCCTTAAATTACCTCTGAGCTGCCCTCTATCTTCAAATTGTGCCCTCTTGTTCTTGCACACTTTTTGAAAAGATGCTACCTCTTGGACTTTGTTGATTCCTTGAGGTACTTGAAAGTTTCTATCATGTCCCCCTCTCCCTCCTTTCCTCGAGGCTATACAAATTAAGCTCCTTAAGTCTCTCTTCATATGTCCTCCGGTGCAGACCCTGCACCATTTTAGTTGCCCTCCTCTGGACAGCTTCCATCCTGTCTATGTCTTTGCGGAGATTGGGTCTCCAGAACTGCACACAGTACTCCAGATGGGGTCTCACCAGCTGTCTGTACAGAGGGATAATAACTTCCTGTTTTCTACTGGTGATGCCTCTCCATGCATCCCAGTATCCCCAGCCTCCTTGCTGCCTTTCATTGCTTTGCCCACCTTTAGGTCATCTGATATGACTACCCCAGGTCCCTTTCCATTTTTGTTGTTGTTAGTATCTCACCCCATTGTGTACTCTTCCCTGGGTTTTGTTTCCCAGGATTGCATTGCTACACTTCTTAGCATTGAATCTAAGCTGCCATACATTTGACCATTCCTCTAACTCTATGCCAAGTCCCTTCTCATCCTTTCCACCCCACCCTGTGCATCAACTCTGTTGCAGATCTTAGTGTCATCTGCAAAGAGACATACTTTTCCTTCCAGTCCTTCTGCAATGTCGCTTATAAAGACATTGAAGAGGACTGGTCCTATCTGAACCCTCTGTACCCCGCTAGTAACCCTCCTTTCTTCTGAGTGGACTCCATTTACTATTACTCTGTGTCCTATTCTCCAGCCAATTCTTACCCAGGCTGTCATCTTGGGACCCACTTCAGGCTGGCTAACTTATATATTAATCTTTTGTGTGGGACTGTGTCAAATGCCTTGCTAAAGTCTAGGTAGGCCAGATCCACAGCCCTCCCTGATCTACTACTTTGGTCACCCAGTCAAAGAAATCTATCAGATCGTCTGGCATGACCTTCCCGCTGTGAATCCATGCTGCCTAGGGTCTTGTGCCCCTCTGGCCTCTAGATACTCAACAATTCTTTCCTTTAGAAGTGATTCCATCATTTTCCTATCACTGAGGTTAAACTAACAGGTCTATAGCCTGCTTCTGCCTTGCTCCCACTTTGTGAAGGGGAATCACATCTGCCCTCCTCCAGTCCTCGGGTACCACCCCATCCTCCCATGATTTGTTAAAGAGGTAGTAGTGGTGTCACTAGTTCTACCCTTAGTTCTTTAGAATTCTGGGATGAATCCCATCAGGCCCCATTGCTTTGTCCACCTTCAGTTTTAAGAGTTCTTTCAGAACCCTTTCTTCTGTAAATGGGCTGGTATCAACTTCTGTATCCAGAGTGTTACTACTGTTTGTTTTATGTACCTCCCCTCTTCCTTTGTAAATACTGAGCAAAAATATTTGTTTAGTATCTCTGCCTTTTCACATTCTCCTCTGCCCCCTCCCTCCCCTTTATTAAGCCTCACTATCCCTCCCTTGGTCTTCCTTTGCTCCCTGATGTACCTATAAAGGTTTTATTCCCCTTCTTAACTGAGTTGGCTATCTTTTCCTCAGTTTGGGCCTTTGCTGTTCTGACTGCCTTCCCAGCCTCCTTTGCTTTACTACAGTTCTCTGTCCTGCTCCTGCTGCATTCCTTGTACTTCCTGAATGCTTTCTTTCTCTTGAACCTTCACTGCCACTTCCTTTGAGAACCATAGTGGTTTCTACATCGTCTTGTTTTGTTTATTTGCTTCACACAAAGGCTCATTACTCTGTGATGGCAGTTTTATTATTCCCATTGTTCTTCCACCCTCCTTCCTGCCCATTTGCTAGTGCATTCCTTAGGCACTCACCCATTTTAGCAAGTCAGCCCTCCTAAAGTCCAGTACTTTTTGTCTTTGTATGGCTTGACTTATTGTTGTGTTTATTGTGAACCATACTGTTCGATGGTTGCTAGTTCCCAGATGGCTACCCACTTCTACATCTGTGATCCTCTCTCCATCTCCATTCGAGAGTATCAAGTCTAATATTGCTCCCTCTCGAGTGGGCTCCAGTACTAGTTGTCTAAGGCATGCCCCCTGTAGGGCATCTAGAATAACTGCACTCTTCGAAGTGGCAGCTGCAACTGCGCTCCAGTTAACATCTGGCATATTCAGATCACCCATCAGCAATATCTCCCCTTTTTCTGCCATTCTAAGTATACTTTCTATCATTTCCTTGTCCATTTCCTCCCCCTGAGAAGGGGGTCTGTATACAACCCCTGTGCGGATTGTGGTGCCATTGCCTGTCTCCAAATTTACCCACAGTGCTTCTTCTCCTCCCTGTTTACCCTTTTGTTCTGTTGCTTTTATTCCTTCCCTTATGTAAAGAACTACTCCTCCCCTCTTTTACCCTCCCTGTCCCTCCTGTAGATAGTGTATCCTGGTATGTTTACGTCCCAGTCATGGTTTTGTGTGTACCATGTTTCTGTGACTGCCACGACATCCAGATGTTCCTCCTCCATCAAGGCCACTAATTCAGGAAGCTTGTTACCTAGACTACGGGCATTGGTACTCATTGCTCTCCATTTTTTGATGGCCTTACCTTCTGTTGCAGCATCCCCCACTGACCGTTCTACCTTGGTCTTTTTCTCATTTAGTACCCTGTTTTGTAGGGAGAGGCTGGGATTTTTCTGCTGCTTGTACAAAATTCCTATGCCCCATTGTTTGACCAAGACGGTGATGAGGATGACATAGATTCTGATATTTCTTTGGTTGCTTCTTCACATACTGAGACTGTCCCTGATGTAGGCATTAGGGAAAAGCCTAAACCGAAGAAGCGAAAAGAATGAAAGTGACATGTCCCGGATTGGCTTTTTGTGTTATATGCTTGATTTCTTTTCTGTAGTGCCTTCCTCTTCTTTTCCTGGCTGAGGGTATTGCATTTCTTACTGTTAATGGTAACAGTATTAAATCTCAGAAAAAGAAACCGGCTACCTTTGCCAGTCTAAAGGAAAGTCATGGTAATATCATTCTGTTGCAGGATACTAGACTACATTCTTTGAGGGACTTGAAGGAAGCAGAAAAAGATTGGATGTGGGGTGTTTCCTTCTGGTCTTTAGGAGAAGATGTATATGATGTCTTAGGTATTTTGTTTGCTGATGTTACTGCTCGTGTTTTACAAGTCCTGGATATTTTTCCAGGCCGGGCTATGCTTGTAGATGTCATCATATCTAATTGTGTTTATCGCCTCATTAACATTTATGCCCCTCAGCTAAAAGCTGATAGGTCATCACTTTTAAATGAATTGCCCCCTATTTGCATACCTCCAAACTGATATTATGGGGGGGGGGGGGTTGATTTTAGTTGTGGCCTTGCCCCCAGAGATTGGGGAAGACGATTGCAGAAAATTTACTGCGATACTAATACACTGTTAGACATAGTGCAACATAATCTCCTGAAGGATGTGTATGATTTATTATACTTAACCCCTGCACATACATTCTTTAAGGGGGTTTTGTCATCTCGTATAGATTTTTGGTTTCTATCTGACAATCACTTGTTCAGGAGTTATGGTTTTGCCTATGGAGACTTCTGACCGTGTGGTAGTTAAAATACTGATAGGTCCCTATCAAAAGCTTCAGATGGGATGTGCCTATTGGAAACTAAATGTTACATTGTTGCAAGATGACATTACTCGGACTCATATACAGGCTTTTTTTACAGCACGTTCCGGTCTCTGTTTTTTTATATGATAGTCCTATAGACTGGTGGGAGGATACTAAACAGGATTTAAAATTATTGTTTGTACAGCTTTCTAAAGCAAGAACCAGGGATGCTTACTTGATATATTTAGGTTACAGGGCTCAATATTTGAAATTATTGACTCAGGTGACTTCTTTGGATGGTGTAGCATGTCAACAATTTAAGGGTATTACGGCTAAAATGTATGATTTCCCTTAAAAAAAGGGAAGATAGATATTCGTTTCAACAGAAATATTTGCTTACAGGCTCACGGCAATAAGTTAACCCTTATGATCTTTCTGCACAGGAATCTAATAGATTTGGTATGTACACTTTGTTGGACGCAACTGGTACAGTGGTACAGGATGTTAGATGTTTATGTCAAGTTGTTCAGGCATATGTGAAGACTACATTTCAGACCACTGCTGCTGATTCGTCAACTCTGTTTTTCAGCATGTAGATTTTCCCCCCTTTGTTGCCAGAAGAAATTAAGAATTGATAGCTCCGATTACTACTAGTGAGATTGGACTGGCTATTAATAAATTATCTGTTCACACTACACCAGGTATTGATGGAATCCCTAATGAGTTTTATAAAACTTTTTCAGATTTGTTGATTCCATGGTTGCATCTTCTATATGAAGCTATTTGGTCAGAGAATAGACTGGCGCCTAGTATGTAAAATGGGATTATGATATTTCTCTATAAAAAAGGAGATCCTAAAATTTTGAAAAACTGGAGGCCACTAAGTCTGTTGTCCTCAGATTGCAAGATCTTGGCCAATGTTTTATCTCAGCGGCTCTCCACTGTTACCCGGAAATTGCTGATTTCTACACAAACCTGTGCTGTCCCTGGTAGAAACATTATTCATAATCTTGTCTATCTTAGAGAAATTATGGATCAAGGGTTGCAATATAGATTCTCTGGTTATCTTTTATCATTGGACCAGGAAACAGCTTTTGATGCAATACGACATAATCACATTTGGGTAGTTTTGCATCATTATGGAATTCCAGACTTATTGGTTAATATGTTGAAAACATTGTACTCAGCAGCACAGGTTATCCCACTCATTAATGGACATCTGGGCATTCCTGTCCTGCTTCAGGTAGGGGTTCAACAGGGATGTCCACTGAGTCCCTTGTTGTTTGTGTTTGGTTTAGATCCCATACTACGAGTGATTGAAGCTGATGCTCAAATATCTCCCATTGTAACCTCAGAAGGCTTTGCCTTTTATAAAGTTTTGGCATACACAGATGACTGTATATTTTCTGTGGCTGATTTAGACTCGGGAAGGAGGATCCTTACAGTTTCTTCAGACTCTACAGACGCATACTGGTATTAGGATTAATTATAGCAAAAGTAAACTGATGGTGTTGGGTACAGCCTTATCGATAGACACTTTTGTTATTCCTGTTGTCAATGGGAATCTGAAGTTACTTGGTATTTATTATGGTACACAGGATGCTTTCCAGCTTAATTGGGATATGGTTTATGATATGGCCTACCAAAAAGTGATTAAATGGCAGTCATGGAAGATGACGAGGAAGAAAAGGGTGTTTCTTCTTAGAGCATATATAGCACTGATTTTTTTTGTATGTTTCTCATGTGTTTCCCCTTCCTTATGGTATGCATGCTAAGATTATGGGTCTTTTTTTTCTTTTTTTCCCCTCCGGTCATGCCTCCGGGTTTGCTACTCCTTCCGGCTGCACATTGCTACTCGTGACCCCTCGTCCGGTCCCCCCTCCCTCACCTCACATGCAGCCGACCCAGGGTGACCCGGCATATCCCTTTGCCGAGTGGGTCCCTCCTCCGAGGGAAAGACACCGGGTGGAGGTGGGCCCCAGCGCATTAGGCGTCAGTCCCTGGCGCTGAGGTGGGATCGGAGGGCACAGGACCCTCGGTCAGCGAGAGTGGGCAGCCATCATCCGGCGAACCCGGAGGCTGGTATTTCCGCTTTTCTCTGGGGCGTGGTGTGCCACGAATGTCAAGGCGTAGCCGACGCTCACCACGCCCAACGTCCAGGCTCGCTAGCACTGGACCCCGGCCTCCGCCAGGGTACCATGCAGTGGTCCTGATTACCCTCCCACCCCCTGGAGTAGGTGAGCAGTCGTGGGACTCCCGAACCTACTCCACCCCAACCAGCTCTCCAGCGCCCGAGTCCGTTCCTGAACCCGAATTGCGGCGGCGTCATAGCGGAAATCCAACCGCTGCACCGACGAGCCGGCTTGGGTCTTTTTTTTCAGTTACTTTGGGGCAGTCGGCTGAATCCTGTAAAGAGGGCACATACTTATAGAGCCTGGAAGTCAAGTGGCCTTAACATAAGTCAGCCTCTGGTATATCTATTCTGTAACTTCTTCTATAGTTCCATTAGACCTGTGTTGTTGGGTACTGAAGTGATGGGGAATCTGTGCATGACATTGTGGGGTGAGAACTTTTTTTGTAGTTAAACATTTTATTGTTGACTTAAGGCAGGTCATACACACATGGCAGAGTGTAACATAGAGAGAATCTTACATGACAAAAGATTAGGTTTAAACAATAGTACTAATTAACAGAACAGTCCGTCATTAGTAATGACCATATAAATTATCTTTCACATATATTGTCACTTCCTAACGAGTGACCCAAAAGGATGATTGTAATGGATTAAATACTAACCACCAGGAGAGCGTAGATTAATATGAAATACAATCACCTTAACTAGGGAAATAACAAAGAAATCAGTACTATTTAGTCACTCTACCCTAAGTATGATGAACTCACATATGATTATAATATCAACTATTTACAACATAGCAATCTTTCCCATATATAAATCTAACCAAAGGAGATATGAAAGGGGAGGGAGAGGAGGAAGCATGGGAACTTTCACTCATAGGCAGAGAGCACGAGAGTATCCCCAGCTTATAACTGAAGGGAAAGAGTCGGGGCTGTGTGGTTAGAGGCAGTATTGTGACAGTACTCTACCTTAAATACGGTTGCCAGCACTGGTTATATCGAGATAAGGAACCGTAGGCAAAACTCGAGATCCTCTCAAACACAGCCCCTTGGGCTAGGGTTAAAAGAAACTGATGAAAGGTAGGGCTATCAGGGGATCTCCATCTCATGAGAATAAGCCTTTTGGCCAATGCCCGACCATAGTGATCCACTGCGCCCCTGGGCTATACTTAGGGGTCTCCGGGTTGGCGCAACCCAAAAGAAGTAGGCCGGGACCAGGAACTATATCCGGGAACAGATGCTGACACATGTTCTGTATGGAATTCCAAAACTGTAAAAGGTTCTGACAATCCCAGAGAACATGCAGAAGATGAGCTCCTTGATTGCCGCATCTCCAACATGTGTCAACCGGAGTAAGACCCATTTTGACTAATTTCGCCGGGTCTCTATACCATCTATGACAAGTTTTGTTCATGATAAGCCTCATGCGACCATCTTGACACGCCAAATGAATACGTACCCACCCATCCTTCCATTGTTGTTCTGAAATCGAGGTCTACAAATCTTCCCCCCAGCGCAGCCTAGCACCTTGAGTAGGGTCCGGAGTGGAGTCTCTGAGTCGCCATATATATTAGCTCTACTCTTGGTAACTCTAGTCCATGCATCAATAGGATGTAGTAGCTTTTGTGACAAGTTACCAAGAGATGACTTTGGAAGGTGAAATACAGCGTCTCTTAACTGAAGATATCTCCAGAAATGAGAAGACGGAAGCTGATACCTTGCCCTCAGAGACTCAAAGGACTCCATAACCATTGTCCTCGGGATGAAAAGATCCTGTAATGAAGTTAAGCCCTTTTTCCCCCACACTTCCCAATGCAGGGTGGCTTCCCCTATTTTCAGAGCCAGATTGTCCCATAAGGGCTTAAATTCCCATGGAGCTGGCTCTTGACCCAGCATGGTCATAGCTTGTTTCCAATATTTAACAGAAAGTAATATGGGAGGGGAGAGGTTCGTGTGCAATTTATTCTTAGCATATAAAATGACCGCTGGAGAAACAGCCTGAATCAGGGACGCTTCTATCTGAAGCCACTGCGGGGAACCTTGTCCAGTTTTGGAAAACCATCTGTTTGGAAAATCCATTTGGGCCAGCACAAAAAAGCCATATGATACCGCTGTAACCAAGGGAGACCCCAACCCCCCCTCCTCCAGTGCTGCCGAAGTTTCAATTTGCTCAATCGAGGGGGGGGCACCTTCCCATATAAAAGTCCCCATAAGGGTCTCCAATTTCTGAAACCATTTCAGGGGTATAGGCTAAGGGAAGTGAGCCAGCAGATAGAGCATGCTCGGGGCAGCCATCATTTTGATCGAGTCAATTTTCCCTGCCAGTGAAAGCTTTAATGCCTTCCATCTTCCCATATCAACCCTAAGTGAGTCAATCAGAGAATTGAAATTAGCCGTAAGCATTTTAAGTGGTCTGGTGTAGAGTAATACCCAAATATTTAATACCTATCAGGACCACCTCAACCCTAAGACAGTAAAATCCGATCCTGGGGTTGAGGAATTTAAAGGAAAAACTTCAGTTTTGGATTGGTTTAGCTTTAACTCTGATATCTTGATAAACTCATTCAGGATTTGGAAGATTGTCTGCAACCCCAAGTGAGTATGTTCAGTAGTAATAAGCAGATCATCTGCATAGAGAAAGGTCTTGTAATTAACGTCCCCCACCTGGATCCCGGGGATGTCACAGGAGGACCTTAGAGCAATAGCCAGGGGTTCCATAGCTAAAACAAATAATAATGGAGGGGGGCAGCCCTGTCTCGTGCCCTTTGCAATTGAAAGGGCCTAGACATGCTGCCATTTGTCATCACCGGCTGAGGGGCAGAGTACAACAACTTTATCCAGGCAATATATTCCGACCGAAACCCATAGTGGACAATGTATGAAATAGATAAACCCATTCAACCGAGTCAAAAGCCTTTTCAAAATCAAAGGCCATGGCTACTGAGGGGATTGGCGAAAGTTTGGCAAAATACATCAAGGACCCCAATGTTCTATGATGGTCAGAACCTGACCGGCCTTTCACAAAGCCCACTTGGGGGGGACCAACCAGATCATGCAAGAGAGGTTCCAGCCGGGAGGCGATGACTTTAGCCAATATCTTAGCATCCGCATTAATTAGGGAAATAGGGCGGTAACTACCTGGAGACAGCGGATCTTTCCCTTTTTTGGAAGTACTATAATAACCACTTCTCTCATAGAGGGCGGTAATTGTCCAATTGTTAGGGAGTGACGGAATACTCGGACCAGATAGGGGGCCAAATTCACTCCAGGGAGTCTGTATAGATCAATAGGGAGACCATCTCTTCCGGGAGATTTACATAGGTTCAAGGCAGAGATCGCTTGGGCAATTTCTTCAATTGTAAAGGGGGATTCTAATAGTTTAGTGTCCTTACTGGAAATATTAGGGATAGATAATGGGGACAGAAAGGCCTGGATCTGAGCTGGGTCCAAGGGGTTTGGAGAGGAATATAACCTCTCATAAAATTGGGACATGATCAAATTTATCCCTGAATTAGTCCGACAAGGATTGCCAGACGAATCTGCCAAAGCATAAATCGTCTTAGAAGCATGTTGGCGCTTAAGCCGATAGGCCAATAACTTACTGGCCTTTTCTCCCCCTTCCCAGTAAGCATGTCGCATGCGTCTGAGGTTTAGCTCAGCCTGTCGTGATAAATGGGTACTAAGGGAGATACGGGTACTGGCTAACTGTACTAGTAATTCAGGGGGGAGGTTTATCAACTAGAGCTTTGTATTCCATTTCCAAGCGATATAGTTTCTTCTCCAAAGCCCTCTGATCAGCCTCCTGGGTATGTCGCCTGGCTGCTGCGAAGGCAATTATCCTACCCCGGATGGTGGCTTTAAAGGCCTCCCACAGAGTTGAATCAGATACCTCACCGTTGTCATTATCAATCCAGCTTTCTGTTACAGCCTGGCCAATCCAATTACAAAATATTTTGTCTTCTAATAATAAGGGGTCTAGCCACCAGGATTGGTAATATTGGGAAACCATTCCCTTTTTAAGAACCAACTAAAGTGGGGCATGGTCAGAGACATAAATTGGATGAATCGAGACCCCGGCCACATTTTCATATAACCCTGCAGATATAAGCCAAAGGTCTATCCTACTGGAGGAGCCGTGGGTAGGGGAGAAACAAGTATAGTCATGGACGCCAGGGTTCAATACCCTCCAAGCATCCAGTAAGCCAAGTTCGGACATAGGTTCCCCAACTGCTTTCTTAGCCTGTTGATGGGGTTCAGGGGATTTATTGCTTCTGTCTAGGATGTGGTCTAAGGTTAAGTTAAAATTCCCTCCTAAAAGAATTGGGGCACTATCTTTGTTGAAGTCCAGTATGGCCTGGTTAACTGTATGGAAGAAATGAGGGCAGTCCTGATTAGGAGCATATATATTGGCCAACACCAGAGGACCTTCAGGGGTTACAATTTCCGCAATAATCCATCTCCCTTCCTGATCCCGTATAAAGTTTTTCACCTTCCATCCCAAATTTTTATGCAAGAGCATCGAGACTCCCCTTTTGTGTGTGGGGGCCACACTATGAAGCTCTTCAGTCACCCAGGCTTGCTTAAGCTTGGTAGCCTCCCTGGAGGAGAGTTTAGTCTCCTGCAAGAAGACCACTGCAGGGGCTAGTTTCTTGAGATGAATTAAAACCTTCTTTCGTTTAATGGGTGAGTTAAGTCCCCTCACATTCCAGGATATTAATTTAGACTCCATTTGAACCTAAAATACTACACATTAGCTGGATTTTATGCTTATAGAAACTAGATGGCAAATCCGAATAAGCCACCCCATTCCCTCTTCCCTTCCACACAGACATTAACAGAGCACCCCCACACCTCATTAGAAAGATTGCCGTATTAATATGAACACAACACCTAAATATCAACATTATAATCTGGCAAAGAAATGTATTAATAGATATTCTCTTTACCAACAGCAAATAACTCAGCCTTCCCATATTGACGTAACCCTCGCCCCACCCCTCTGTTCATACCTTTGAACACCCACATAAGACCAGCTTCCACTAATACAGCGCATAAGCATAGAAGCAAGCCCAAACACCAGTGGAGGTCGCTGGGAGGTAGGTGGCCCATTAGACCGATCAAAATCCAATGGATACACTTCTCTTGGTAACCCCTTTAAGGAGAAGCGAATAAATAAAAAAAAAAAAAATTACTTCCACACAACAGTGGCCAGAGTAAAATCCTCCAGCGTATCGAGAAGCAGCATTTGTAAATGCAGTACCCATCACTTATTGACTAAATTAGTGACATAGATAAGATAGCAATAGAGCAGGGCCCACATTAAGCCCTAGACAGCCCTGCTGGGCTCATTGGGCCAGAATACCAGCCAGTACAGGCGCTGGGATCTTCAAATCTGTACCTCACACAAACACGTATATCCAGTGAGGATACCAAGAGCCTGCTTGGGTCAGGTCAGGTGGCAGATCTAAGCTGTCCTCTGATGGCGAGACACCTTAACTCGATACATAGTAGTTGTACCCTGAACGTAGTATGGGTTATTAACCACAGGCACGCCTGACCTGCAGAGCTCACAAAGGAAAGAAGCCCTACAATATTAACCCTCACCCATTGGCAGTTGTTGCCAAAGTAGAACTGTCCAAGTTGCTTGCAGAGAGTTGTAAGGCCTGTACCGTAGTCGGCTCCTCAGAGTTCTCCTTAAAGGTACCTGCTGCCCCTTCCACCCAGTGCAGTTGTTTAGCTGCTGATAATTTTGAACCTGGCGAACCGAAGCTCCTGGGAGGGAGAGGGAGGTCGCGAGGAATATCCTCCATAGGGAGATCCATCAAGACTTTATACTGGTTATTGCTCATATCTGGGACACAGGAGTCATGTAGGGAGCTCGGCTCCGGGCTGCAACTTCTGCTTCTGCTTCTAGAGCGTAGCCGGGGAGTTTTGTTCATGTGACCTCCTTCAATCCTGTCTCTTCTTCAGTTCTTCTTCTTGTTTCTTGGGGATTTATGAGGAGTAGACCTGGTGGAAGTCGAAATATGCTCCCTTTGGTGAGAAGTCGCAGCAGCCTTAACCTGAGGGGTTACGGGTCCACCAGTGTCCATCAGTACAGGTTGAGTAAGCAGGGGTCCAGGACTATAGGGTGAACGGAGCTTGCCCCAGTTTAGTTTGGGCGCTTGTGCGGCAATGAAATCCTCGGCTAGTGATGGATTATCGAAAACTCGTGGTGCTCCATTAATCACTATTCGTAGAGACGCAGGGTAGCGTAGGGAGTATTCAAGACCCAGTTCTGCACATGCCCTCCGTGCAGCTGTAAAGGCCTTCTGCCGATTCGTGACCTCCAATGAGTAGTCCGCAAAGATTTGTATTTTATGACCATTCCAGGTTAATTTCCCCTTCTGCCTTGCAAGTTGCGTCACCCGCTCACGGTCTTGAAAACGAAGAAAACGGGCCAGAATAGTTCGGGGGTGGCCTCCGGGAGGAGGTCGAGGGGCCAAAGTTCTATGTGCCCTATCCAACTCCCATGGAGAACAGCACTGGCATTCCAACAATAAAGGCAGCTCCTTTTGGAGAAAAGCAATAGTGTCATTCCCCTCACAGCCTTCAGGGAATCCAACAAATCTGAGATTATTTCGGCGGCTGCAGTTCTCTAGATCTTCCACCCGAGCCCATAATTGCTGAATCATTTGGCCTTGCTCATGCAACTTAGCCCCCATTTTGTGCCAGACATCCTCTACCTCAACTAGCCTGTGCTCGTGGATATCCGCCCTTTGTGATAAATCCACGATATCTTCAGTGTTCTTTCTGGTAGCCCCATCCACTCCTTCAATACGATGCAAAATCTCCGTGAACATATGTCTAATTTCAGCAAGACTACCTTCGTCACACTCGGGGAGTGCGTAGTTGGGGCCTCCATACTGTATCTGCATAGATCAGGCATTATTGCGCAGGCGGGAGCCCTCCGTGAACAAGGAAGCACCAGACCAAATGATGGTAACTCGCACTGCGCCCCGAACTTCAACCGAATCGGAGAGGCTTCAGGTAGATGCCAAAATAGTTTCTTTGTCCCGTTGCGTGGAAATAAAGAGAATAATACCGGATTTTAGGGGTTACAGTCGGGAGCGAGGCGACTATGCGTCCATCCCGTTCGACAGCTGGCCACACACCCCCCCCGGGGTGAGAAATTTTTGACTGCTTGGGGCAGGGGCAAGTGGCACTCATCAGAAAAGTAGTTCCCCGTTTATGTTAGGCATACTTTGAAGTATATCAGAATGTGGAAAATCGAACTTTGTTGGTTTATCTCCCACGAGAAGAAATCTTTCTATAAATTTATTGTGGATTCTTGTTATATTGAAGAACCTATATTTCAGGTTTCTGATACTGTAGATACCAATTTATTGTTAGCTAGCATAACAGAACCCAGAATCCCTAAAAAAATGCAGGATATGATTTGGATTTGTGGACATCAAAAACTAAATGTGAAAAATAATCAGAAACATAAGCAGCTGGTTGACAGGGTATGTTACGGGCAGTCATGTCAGGGGCATTTAGAAACTATTCAGCATCTCTATTTTGATTGTGTTCATATGCAAAATTTTTGACACGCACTAGCACATTGGTGGGGTGAACCGCTTTTTAGTGTTATGTCTTACAACATTTTAATATTGGGTCAGATCCCGAAAGAATGGCGTAAATAGCATAGAAGTACAGTTTTTGTTACTTTAGCCTATATTAAATGGTCCATCTGGCAAGCAAGATGTTTAAGAGTTCTTCAACATAAAGAGATTCAAATGCAGGAAGTTTTTTTTTTCAGATTCAGAGTGAACTGGATAAAATTTATGAGTATGAATTTCGTACTTTATGATCTGACATTGGAAATCACTTGTGGCACGATATTGGGTGGGTGGGTTAGTATGGTTTTTGGTGTCAACACTTTTTTACTTTATAGTATTTTTGTATTGGAAGAGTGGAAGTCAAATTTGGTGGTCTACAGGGTTGTTGTTGTATTTCTCCAGTTCCTTATTACTTTGTATTCCCTTTCACTTTTTTTTTTCCTGTTGGTGTATTGTTGCAGTTTTGTATTGTTTCAATTTTCTGTATTCTGTTTTTGGTTGTTAATAAAAATTTCCCCTGCTCTTTCGCTAGGTGGTGCTAAGGAGGTGAAAGAGAGTTTGAGCCAGATGGAGGAGGATTCTGGAAGAGGTAGGGTGTTTGGTAGCCCGCAGCGTGTGTGTAGAAGGGGAATGGTACGGCTGGGATGGACCTGAGCGGTGGCCAGCTTAGCGTACCTAATCCCTCACACCTCTGTGTGATGTCCGAAGGTAGTGTAGGCACCGGAAAGGGACCGTCACCGGCAGTTCAGAGTCAACAGGATGCTTTACTACAGATTACAGTCCGGAGCACTATGGCTTCAGTTGAGGACCCAGCAGGCTTATTGGTGGAAAAGCACTGTATTCTGGAGCAAGCAACAGAGGATTTTAAGAGGGCACAGCAAATAGCAGAGGAAGAAGAAAAAAAATGGAAAAGGCCAGATCTCAATTCGCCTTTGATGTCTACAGGTACTGGCTCAAACCTTTTTATATTTGCCACAACGAGTGAGGCGGGAGTGGGAATATCAGAGCCCATAGCGGCTCATACGCAAGTAAGCGACATCCAGTCACAATGGTCACCTAAAATAACACTTGAAGGAGCAGGATGGATACAGACAGAGAGGGAACTATGGGTTGCGGACCCTAGTATCCCACTTTTGGATTCCTCGGGGGGGGATTGTTATGCCTTTGTCACAAACAAACACAGATCCTATACAGCAAATGCAGCAGGTCTCACAACAAGGTAATATCCCCCTAAACCCACAGGTTTCTGAAGAGAATATAACCTCCCCAAATCCAAACAGAGGAGAGATTTCTGGAAAGGAGAGGGAACAGGCAGGCCCAGCTCCAGCAAGTCAGTTTTCCCATTCCCCGATTGAACTGCTGTCTCAAGAAGAATTCTTTGATGTCCCCAATTCAGGGGAAGATTTGTTATCTACAGACACGGAGGGTGCTCAGGCTCCTGTACCTCTGATAGAGACAGTTCCTCCCGCCTTAACAGAACCAGTACCAACTTATGCAAGCTTATTCCAAAAAACGGTATCTCCAGCAAAGCGCAGAAATGCGGTAAGATTCCAGTATCAGGGGCCTATGGACACAATGCCAGATCGGTTTTATGTTGGAAGGGTCCTAATAAAACAAATGTTAGGGTTCTCCCTGAATGAGGTATAGGCCCTTATTCATACACCGGAGGATAACACATATGACGTAAGTTTCAGAACTCCAGATATTCTGAATCGATTCTGGATGAAATATGCTTTGCTTAAAAGTAACCCAGCCTGGCCTCATGTTCAAGCAATACCCCTCACAAAACAGTCTTTTAAGGTGATAACAGTCCTATTCAGGAACGAGGGGATCAATATTCTTGATATCTCTTACTGGCTTGAGAAAAGATGTACTATACAGGGGAATTCTGAACCCACCCTGGATTCAGAAGGGTTTTGGAATGGTGACTGGCATTATAAGGTGAATGTAATGCAATCTGAGGAAGGTTTACAGCATCTCCCTAGTTGCTTTTATCTGGGCCGAGATAAAGGCTTTATTTTCTACCCTGGACAACCCCGTCACTGCTACAAGTGTGGTTCAGGCAGACACCTCAGCAGAACATGCGACACATTAAAATGTGCACAATGTGGAGAACTGGGACATATCATGACAGATTGCCATCATCCTGCCAAGTGTTCCCTTTGCGAAGATACTCATTCATTTACTGACTGCCCTTGGGTGGCTCATAACACTACAAATGCAGATTTTTGTATCCAGGATTTTTATATCAATACTGCAGTAATGGCAGCTCAACGTCAGTGGGCCCCACCCCCATTTGGTCGCGACCAGGTGGTGGTCCTACCAAGCCAGGTGGGGCCACCAGCCTTGGACATAGCTCCCTTGGTCCCAGGTAGTGGTGAGCCCATACATGTTCCTCCTGTTGAAGCACAGACTACCTTGGAGGAAGTACCTGCTACTACTACTACTACCGGAAGAAAATTTTACTATGGTTTCAACAAGACGTCGGAGTTCAAGGATCAGAAACACAGTTAAACCTACGGGAGACCCCCCCCCCCCACCAGCTTCTGCTGCATAACTCATACATGGCTTTACAGGATGAATTGTTGGATACAGGGATAGAATCGGACTCTACCTCCGTCCAATCATCCCAGGCAGAGGGGGCATCAGATGTCGAACAACCGATGGAAGTTACAGACAAAGGAAAAAAGACATCCCGTTTAGGTTCCAGGAAGTGGGTTAAGAAAAAATAGTTTGGTTAATTTAAAAATGTTTTGAAGTAATAATATGTGGAGATCTGTGTGGTTTTTCCTGACTTCAATGGCAGGGGATTATAATATTACAGTGGCATCCTTGAATGTCAACAGCATTCAGTCAGTAAGGAAGAGGTTGTTGATTTTTTCCTTATTTGAGAAAGGTACCCAGGATGTTGTTTTCTTACAGGATACTCGGCTGCATACTGGGCTGGAGATGGAACAGGCCTCTCTGGGGTGGAAGTGGGGTTTGTCATACTGGTCTATTGGGGAAGATGCATGCTGTGGAGTGGGGATCTATGTTAATCACCAGTCTGTTCGGCAGGTACAGTTACTAGACATTGTCCCTGGAGGGCCCTCATGTTAGATCCTGATCTTGGTGGATTACAATGTCAATTTATTAGTGTTTATGCACCTCAAGTGAAGACTGATAGGATAGATCTCTTTCATGCTATACAGCCCTATCTATTTACCTCTAAATATGTGCTTTTAGGGGGAGATTTTAATTGTAGTCGTTATGTAATGGATAGGGGTATGAAAACACAGAAAATATTTTGTGATGCGAATTGTCTTAATGACCTTATTTCTCAAACTGGGTTGGTGGATGCACTTGCTATGTCGGGTACTCCCAAAAAGACATTCTTCCACGGTACACACGCTACTAAAATAGATTTTTGGTTTTTATCACCCTCATTAGAGGTTAGTAATACCAATACTCAGCCAGTAGCACCGTCTGACCATGCTATAATTGAAGTCACTGTGTCCAGTTTTGATAAAATACCACCAACAGCTTAATCTGGTTCAAGGTCAGTTGGCATTCATCTGTATCCCCCTCCCCCGGGTCGTGCCTGAAAATAGGCAGGATTTGTCTAGTGCACTTACCCGGTCAACAAAAACTAAATAAATACAATGCATCGGGGCCCAGGGTACTGGAGGTAAAATTTAGAACTGTTGGCCCTCCCGATGGTAGAAAAGGGCCTGGTGTCACTTCTGGAAGCAAGAAAATCAGTCAAGTGTTTATATGATACATCCCAAGAGTGGTGGGAGGATACAAAAAGAGATATTACACACTTTCTTCAGGCACTAGGAATGATTAATGGGAGACATAAGACAGACATATATCATATCTATCGGGAGCAGTTTCAGGACTTGCATTCACAAGCAGCCCAGGGAGATAGTCAAGTGCTTCCTGAACTAGCAAGGGTGAGACAACACCTGAATGACATTCAGTATAGCAGACTGAAATCTTTGGAACAAGAAAGAAAGTTTGGGATGCAGGGCTCTAAGGATTTTATGAATCCGTACAAATTCTGTGCCCTGCAAAGACAACAGAAGCATATGACACAGGTACGAGACCACCATGGGACACTTTTATTACTAAAGCAGACATAGTGCAGGCCATACATAATCATATTCAAACACTATTTTGTCCGGCAGAATTCCCTAGTGAACAATATAAAAACTGTCTGCAGGACAGCGTCTTGCCACAGGCCTTGGAATTAGACAATAAGATGTTAACTACCCCCATTACACCCTTGGAAGTAAAACATACCTTGGTACAAACAAAATCTGGCACGGCACTTGGGAAGGATGGGATTCCCTCTGAGCTATACCATCTGATTTTCCAGATATTATTGCAAGAATTCACAGAAGTACTACAGGAGATTTTTAGAAACAGGGAAGGTCCCTGGTAGTATGACAGAAGGCCTAGTTCTTTTTATGTACAAGAAAGGGGACAGAGCGGATTTAAACAACTGGCATCCCATCACCCTGTTAAATGCAGATTTTAAAATACTCACAAATTTACTTAATAACAGACTATTGCTGTGTGCCTCTTCATTAATCCACCCTTCTCAAACGTGCACACTACTGGAACGGAAAATTACAGATGGACTGATTTTGCTCAGAGAAATCCTCCATAGGGGAGCCACGGGGGAACTCACAGGATTAATATTTAGCTTGGATCAGGCTAAGGCCTTTGATAAAGTGAATCATGCTTATCTCTGGGGATGTCTTAAACAATATGGGATTTCACCCACCTTTATAAATTGGATCCGGATGTGTTATCTGTCAGCAATGGCGCAGATGTATTGTAATGGTTGGTTAGGTTAGACATGTAAAATTAAAAGAGGGGTTAGACAAGGTTGCCCCATGAGTCTGCTTCTATATATCTTTACCCTGGACCCATTAATTAGACGAGTTGTGGTCACTATGGACATTCTAGGACTTTCCTTTTCTAGTGTTGACCCAGAGTTGAAGTGCATAGCATATGCAGATGATATATGCTTAACAGTGGGAGATATCCCTTCTGCTTTGAAACTTGGTCAAATTTTACGAGATTTCATGCAGGATACAGGGGCACAGGTTAATTTTGGGAAATGTAAATGCATACCTATACAAAGGAATGGGATCCTAGAAAACCAAATTATAGGGATTCCAGTGGTGAATGAACCCTGTACTATTCTGGGCCTACTTTTTGGCCCAGGTGACTTGGCTCTCCTGAACTGGTCCTCTAAGTTAGAAATAGCACAAGGGAAAGTAGATGTCTGGAATAAATGGAGGCTTTCCAAATTAAAATGAGTACAGATGGTTAAAACCTTTTTGCTTCCTTTATTCCTGTACTTAAGTACCACTTTTTGCCCACCCCTCAATTGGAAACAAAAATATACGGTTGTGTCTTTTCTTGTATTTGAGGGAGCAGACTAAACCCAATTAAAAGATGTCTACTTTTAAGAGAGAAAAAAGTGGAGGCTTGAAAATGATACAACCCATTGTATTTTTTTTTACTATGTTTGTGTATTCTAACCTAAAACCCATATTATCCCATAGCATACATTTATGGATACCTTGGGTTCTGGATTCACTAGATAATATTTTTTCAATTTGGCCTATGCACACTACTTTATTGAAACAACAGTCCTTGAAACAACTACCTGACACATTCAAGACATGTTTTGGAAAAATAAAATTATGGGTGCTAGCTAAGGAACATATAACTCAGTCTAGCAGAAAAGAACTGTATGGGTTTATTATACAGAAGTTATTCCAGGATACTGCTCATTTTGATAATTATCTGGTACAGGATAGATTGGGCATGGGAGAAATGTTAGAATCCCCCGGATCCCATCCTATATGTGAGATGTGTTATGGCTGTCCTTTCATGGGAAGCTGAATGTTAGGGGGAATTTGAAGTGTAAACAACTGTGCGACAGACACTGTCCTAGAGATACATGCGTTGAAACAGTTGAAACTATGGAGCATCTGTTTTTAGGGTTTTGGCAAACTCTTAGAGCTGGCTGACGTTACCCTTTTATAATTTAACAATAGAGATTTTATGTTTGGGTATTTTGCCATTTTTATGGACAAAACATGACAGGGCAACCATGTGGTTATTTCTGGTTTGTTTTAAGTTTCACATATGGTATGTTCGATGTCGGTTGACAATACAGCAACTCCACTATACGTCGACTGAACTATTTTATGTGATAGATCATACGGTTAGGAAACTGAAACAACAAGAACGTACATCGGTTTCTTTCAAATTATTTCATACAAGATGGGGTAGCATTGACTGGTTGCCTTAATATGAGAAGGTATTAGGGGTAGAGAGTTAGAAGATCCTGTTTGGTTCTGGGTCAAGGCATGACGCAGGTGTTCCTCTGTGTTTTAGAGATTTATTTTGGTATGTTTTACCCAATTCAGATTTGGTTTTACAGTATGTAGGGATATGCTTCTGAGTTTCCTCTGGTATCTTCTAAAATTCTGTATATGGGCATGTTAATAAGTTTAAACTATGTCTTTCCTCACTGGTTTGTATGAAGAGATAATATACTTCCCCCTCTCCCCCTTAACGAGCAGGGGCCTGGGATAGACATGTATTAACAGATCTGGGGATCAACAAGAGGGAATTTGTTTGCAAAGTATGGTAACATACTTACTTATGTTGCATTTTATTTTTTAGCATGCTTTGTATGATGTAATACTATTCTGTATAATATATGTTCATATTGGGCCAGAAAAGGAAGATTGTAATACTTATTTGAATTATTTCTGTGTGAGTTAACACTGTTTATATTGATTTGATTTGATGATATAATTAAAAAATGCTTTTTATGGGGGTTTAGGGTCATGATTTAATTTGGGTCCTAAATATTTATTTGAAAGTACACTAGAAAAATTATGACTAGAACACTTATTGATTTCTCTTATGATTTGTATATTTTGTGTGAATTAACACGGGTCTGTAGATATTTGATGCTGAAGTTAAAATAATAATTCCCCTTCTCTTTTAGTGGGGGCAATGTTATGATTTATTTTGGCTCATGAATATTTATTTGAATGTACTTTAGAAAAGGTATGATGGTAATATTTTTTTTTTTTATTTCTCTTATGATGTGTATATTTTTGTGTGAGTTAACACTGTTTTGTATTTATTTGATTTTTGAAGTTATAATAAAAATTCTCCTACTCTTTTCAAGAAGTGACATGGGATCTTTAACATCCACCTGAACTACCACCAGAATGGACCTCCGTTTAATGTCTCATCCGAAAGACAGCACCTCAGGAGCGCAGCACTCCCTTCATGCTGCACTGCAGTGTCAGTATTGGGATATTGACCTACGTGTCTGGTGTCAGGATAGAACCCACAGCCTTCTGATCTCCTGGCCTCAGAGTGTGCTACCTGCTGAGCCACTGACATTTTTATAGTTTACAAAACTATATTCAAGATCTTAACCCTGCAGATGGGTTGATTATGGTGGGTAACTTCAACCTACCAGGGATAAACTGGGACTCCCTTAGCAGTAATTGTGGAGTGGAAAATACATATATTGATTATTCAATTAAATAGGACTGGAACAAATAGTTAAGCAGCACACTAGAGAGGATAACACGCTGGATTTAGTATTAACAGATATAGCTGATCTTATCCAGGAGTGTCAGGTTACAGTGCCTCTAGGTGATAGTGACCACTGTGTGGTCACATTTAGAGTAGATGTAAATAATGTCGTTCCAACTGGCGAGACCACTACTCTGGACTTTGGCAAGGCAGACTTTGACTCCATCAAGCATAAAATATCTTCTTGGGATTGGAAACATGAACTACATAATAAAAGCCTAGCTGTAATGTGGGATATCCTTATTAACAAAATTAACAACTGCGTAAAGGATTGTATACCTTTAAGACCCAAGTACAGTAAAGGAGGAAGTACATTCTGTTGGCTAAATTAAGAAATTAAAAAGCTAATTAATAAAAAACAAAAGCTTTATAGGAACTTGACGTGCAATAAGAATGAGACAGTATGGATTAGGTATAGAAATTTACAAAGAAGGTCAAAAAAGAAATAAAGAGGGCAAAGACGGAGTATGAACTAAAATTAGCCAACAAAACGAAAGATAACTATAAGGCATTTTATGCTTACAGTATATAAATCACAAAAAGGGATCAGGGAGAACTGTAGGACCACTTTTGGATCAGGACAGTACGATAGTTTCTTCAGATAAAGATAAAGAAATGGCTGACATTCAGAATAAATATTTTGCCACCATTGTTATTGATAAAAATAAACATAATAATAGTAAGAGCAATACATTTGATATCACTAGCAGCCCTATCCTAATTGATAAGGAAAACATCAGAGACAGATTTAAATAGCTAGACCAAAATAAATCCCCTGGACCAGACGGTTTACATTTAAGATTCATCAAGGAGCTGGCAAACGAACTAGCACCCCCCGTTGGCTTCATTTTTCAGCACTCGTTAGATGGGGGGAAGTGATAGACCCATGGAGAATAGCTACAGTGATTCCACTCTTTAAAAAAGGTAGTAAAAAATGCCCAGCTAACTACAGACCAGTAAGCCTAACGTCCACCCTATGTAATATACTGGAAGGGATTATCAAGGGGTACATCATAGATCATATTCAAGAACATGAGCTAGCAGCTAGTTCACAGCATGGATTTACTAAAGGTCGACCATGCCAAACAAATATGTTGAAATTGTATAACAGGGCTAGCAAGAGCCTAGGCTCGGGTAGATCAGTGGACCTAGTATTCTTAGACTTCACTAAAGCTTTTGATAAGCTACCTCACAATGAGCTGGTTCAGGTTCTACTTAAAATGGGTTTACATGAAAATGTCATCTCATGGGTTCACTCCTGGTTACTAGACAGGAAACAAAGGGTCAGTGTAAAGGGTGTACTCTCAGACTGGACTGATAGTACAAGTGAGGTGCCTCAGGGATCTGTCCTGGGTCCATGTCTGTTTAATATATGTATTACATCCCTTCAGACTGAACACCCAAATTTATGGATGACAGAATTTGCAGATGATTATAGGGTGGGGGCAGAGTTAACTAACCCAAACAATACAATCAGTCTACAGGAGGCCCTGAACTACATAGACAAGTGGTGTAACATCCACAAGCTACAGTTACACCCAGAAAAGTGCACAGTTACGCACTTAGGGAGGAAAAATCTGAAGATCACCTACTGCCTGACTAATACAGCTCTTAGAAGTGTAAATGAAGAAAGAGATTTGGGCATTACTATTTCTAATGATTTGCAATTAAAACGCACTTTAAGAAAGTGTGCCAGAAAGCAAATGGCATTTTAAATTGCATCATTAAGCATGTTTCTAGCCAGAAGAGGGCAGTTTTGGTGTCAATGTATGGCTCGCTGGTCAGACTATTATTAGAGTATGGTGCACAAGTGTGGTCACCTTACAAAAAGGTGAGATTGACATGCTGGAGAGGGTACAAAAAAGGGCAACATGCACAATATCAGGTTTTAAAGGAATGGATTACACTGGCAGATTAAAGGAACTAGATACGTTCTCACTGCATTATAGAAGGGTAAGGGGAGATTTGTACCTGCTACTTAACATCCAAACAGATGATGATCTATGGGATAGACTGGGACTCAAATTCAGAGAGCAATCTTATCATACAAGGGCACACCCACTTCAATTGAATTGGGGAGAAATGCAGATTATGGAAAACACAAGAAAAAGTTTACTTTTTAAGTAATATATGAGCATAAAGGATGAAAGTCTATACAGCTCTGTAGAAAGCTATGAAATCTATGAAACAAAGGAGTCCTTATAGATCAAGTCTCTGTGGTGCCTTATGTTGGTGTAGGGAGTATCGTCTCTCGGCTACATCCTGGCAAGGGGCAGGTGAAGCAGGTTGTCTTCGAGGTGCTGTAGATGTAACTGACTGACTTGGCCCAGGAGAAGCTGGTTGATGCCATGGTGCAGGAGCAGGTACATCTTGGCTCTTAGGTGGTGTTTGAGGCACCTTGTCAAAAACTTGCACAGGGACCTCAGCAGGCAAATCTATTGGGGATATAGCAGGGACAGTTCTGTGAGCAGGTGTGGGAAGTGATAACTCAGACACAGCTTGCAGTGTAAAACACACAAATTACTTGTATGATTTTTATTCAAATAATAAACTCAAAATAATAAAAAGAATATAAAGCAAAGTAGTTATCAGCTCACTTCTGAGCTTCAGCACTTATTCTCATTACAAAGTGCTGCCACAGAGTGGACAGAGCTTAGGCATCAGCATAGCCACCATCATCTGTGATCAAAACATGTCTGACTTTCTAGACACGGAGCTGTCTTTTATATCTGAACTAGGTGATATCATAGGTCAGCTGATCCACCCCCCTATGCTAAGACATAATTTTCTTACTCTAATACATTGAGTAGGGGGATTAGCTGGACCACATACCACAATGACACTCATATAGAAAATTCATAAATAGAAAGTTAGGGTGATTATGGAATAAAGAAAGAGAAAATTATCCTAAAAGGCTTAAAGAGGGTCTCCGGTGAAAAACTTTCGGTAATCCGACCCTACCTGTGTACTCCCCCATGTCCAATAGAGCCGAATCACAATGAAATCTAAGTTTTCCAAGACCAAATGAAGTTTAAATCAATGTTTTATTAAACCGCGTTTTACTTCCGCTCCGCCTTGTGTCCGATTCAGCCGCAATACCGGAAGTGATGCATTGTCCTGAACCTACCAGTGACATCTGAGCATGCCTCCACAGCATTCAATAGCGGGAAATCTGCAGGAGTCTGTGTTTCTTGTCTGCAGATGTGTGCATCGTGACAGCAGTGAGTGTTGTGAAGCGTTGATGTAGTGCTTCACCGTACATTTGTTGATGCAAAGTTTCTGACTGAATTAACTGTAGCAGCAGCACGTTCATCCGTAGTGATCTTTTGGTATAAGGTTCAGCCTGCCTATGACTTTCATGTGTGTCTCCATCGTTTGTTGAGGTACAGTGCAATTGTGCAGTCAGATATTCGTGTGTACTGTACTGGACTGTACTGCACACTGTTCAGAATAATTAGTAGTTGTGTGAACTTGTGCAAAGCAACATTCAATTAGGTGATAGTTTCTGCAGTGTGCACACATACAGCGATTGAACATTTGCTAAGTGATTATGCAGTTTGTGTTTGTCAGTACATGACATGCATGACTCGGTGGTGGTATAGTGATCCCTGTTGCCTGCCTAAATGTTGACATCTGTGTATTGTTGGTATTGATTATTTTTCATTATACATAGTGTTCCACAGACGGCATCACACAAGTCATCATAGGTACCCCTGTGTAATCTGTGTGCAGCCATTCCTGTGCTTTCTTCTGCATGACACCAACTTTCTGTTCCTCTTACTTGCTTGTGAATGACTGTGTCACTTGTTTATTATAATCTACATTTCTGTTAAATACTTCATTGTGACAGTTCACCGCAGTGTAAGGGTATTCTATTCTGTGCTGTAGTACTTATTAGCAAGTGTGTACTTCATGCCATAGCTGTTGTGTGCCATTTGTTTCTGAGCTTATAGTAATTACATTCATTTCACTATTTGTATATCCATGATATAGCACCACAGTCTCTGTCATATATAGTTCTGTACTGCCTCTTGTGGAACTGTACATTACTGTCCCTGAATACTTATCGGTGTTCTGTCCTGTCATCATGCCATCCAGATGTGTTACTGGCAACTGTGGAAACCCTCACAAAATGGGTTTTTCCTTATTTACATTTCCTAAAGATCAACATTACTTGCTGCCTTGGAACTGGCTTGTTCACACTAGATGTGCTGATTGCAGTGGCCCTAGTGAGTACAGCGTGCTTTGTTCTGCACACTTTCGGGAGGAGTGCTATGACCCCTCTATATTGGCCAGGTATAAAATGAAGCTTGTGAAGTGCCTGCATTTGTTACCAGATGCGACACCCACAATACATGCAGAGTCTGCATGTCCTATCATTGCACAGTCTGTCGCCAGTATGTGCAGTGTATCCCCAGACCCCAGCAGCACATGTGGTGTCTCTGACTGTGCTGAACTTGGTGAACCAAGTGTTAAAGGAAAAAAATGTGGAGGTGCGTTTCATAAACAACAAATAGCTGAGGTAAGTAAATTGACAGTGCCAGAGACTGTCACTGTGTGTATCTATGTATTACAGGTGTCTGTAATGCAAAATGCAATCAACATAATCCCACACGTTGTTCTACCTTTCTTGTTGCAGATGTACTCTACCTATAAATGTATTCAGAGTACACTGTTCGTAACCTGGCACACTGAACAGTGAAGGTGTAATATCATGTAACACACTGAATTATGATGGTGTGACATATGTGTCTACTGTAAACAACAGTGAGGCACCACCCTGGCTTTGTGAAGTACTCAGCTTTGTTAGGAACCCTGGTGAAGAATGGGTGTCTGTGCACCTGTTGTGCTGTACATGATGTTGTGTGCTGCATACATATAATTAACAAACTGCATGCCTGTGACATGATTAAAATGCACTGTCCCGATCCTCAATGTGTTATATGTCCTGCGTGTGTGTGTTGGACTTTCACGGCATATAATGACTGCTTTGCCCACCTATTTTGGCCATGTCCATATGTACTGGATACCCTGCAGATCCCAGTTAAGTAACAACTTACGGTATGTCTGTCCAATGTCTGCTTTAATTTCCATACTTGTTTGGACACCATTATCTCTTCCATAAGGCCATTCTATGCATGCACCACCCTCTGTGAAAAAATACTTCATCGCATTGACCCTGAGATGTCCACACTCTATCTTCAAATTCTGTCCCCTTGGTCTTGCACATCTCTTTTTCAGAAAGATGCTACCCTCTTGGACTGATAGTATCTTGTCACCCCTCTTACTCCTTTCTGCAATGGTATACATAAGACTCACCTTCACTGTCTCATTGTATATCTTCTGTAGCAGACACCACACTATTGTAGTTGCCCTCCTCATGACTGCCTCTATCCTGTCTATTCCCTAGCTGACAGTGAGTCACCGGAGCTGCATGCAGTACTCAATATGTCGTCTCAGCAACTGTCTGTACAGATGTATAACAATTTCTTGTTTTGTACTATTGATGCCTCTCCATATACATCTCAGTATCCACCCCGCCATCTGTACAGCCTTCTTATACTGCTTGGAAACCTTTATGTAATCTGATATGACTACCTTCAGTTCTCTTTCAATTTCACGTGTTTTTACTACACCCCCCCCATTGTGTACTCTTTACTTTGTTATTATGTTTACCATGTTCATTACTTTCCACTGTTTGGCATTGAAGGTAAGCTGCCATACTTCTGACCATACCTCCAACCTTGCCAAGTCCATTATGCTCCTTTCCAACCCCACCCTTGTGTATCATCCCTGTTGCAGATGTTTGTGTCCTCTGCAAAGAGGCACAATGTTTCTTCTAGTCCCTGTTCAATGTCACATATATAGGCAACTAAACGGATCTATATGCTAGTGGACTTGCCATGTGACAGTTGAATGAGTGAGGGCAACATGTACTCCCTGGAGGAAATGAGGGATGGGGGCACAGTATTGAAACCATCTTGACATAGAGATGCCTTTCCAGTTAAGGAGGTGGTGGGACATGTGAGGGCACAATCTGATGTCAGATGGGTGATGGTGTAGTACAGAAATGAGGAGACCATTCTTCTTGGATAAGGTGGTCACATGGTGTAATGCATTAGTAGTATAATGCTGTACAGTGGTCAGCTTTAAATGTTGATGGGACATGGTGATGGGGTGTGTCACATGAGGGGGTGGTTTGCATTCGTAGGTGCTGTAAAAGGGATTATAGCTGCACAATACAGCACATGCAATAGACCAAAAGGCCTGTAACTGCTGGCAATGTCATATTCTGTCATGGTTTGCTCTCTGCATGTGTCCTGGCACTGTTGCTCAATCTCCTATTTCTGTGACCACGTGTGAAGTGTAGAACCAATGCCCATGACAGTGCTATCTCTTACAAAACATAAAGTTCTGAAACTAACATATAAATGTTTGCAAATGCTAAACATAACTACAGTTTCATTAATGTTGTGAAATGGTCTCTGCTGAGATGTGTATCACTGTTAACTTATCTGTATGTTTGGTGCTTGCAGTGCAGCCAAGAGGTAACAGTAATATGCCACAAATCAGTTTGGTACATACAGCATAGGGGTGTTTGTCACAAACTACTCGTGCATATTGTGTGACTCCGAGCAAGTCAGTTAACCACCACAGTGCTCCCAGGTTGTCCATGAAAACGTGCATATGTGGCTACTTGGGACGTGCACAGTTAACTTATACTACAGAAATTAATAAGTAGATGGCTACGTATGTTCTTGTAAGTTTTCATTAGTATTTCCATGTGTTTTGATCCCTCTGTCTCAAAGATTATTCAGCTGTATCAAAATGCAGTGCTGACCCCTGAAGTCAGTAGCAACACATTATGTGATCCTGCAGCTGATGCTGAAACAGATGATACCTTGCATCTCACAACTGATAATGCCATTGATATGTCAAATGACACCACCACAGAATCATGCAGAACAAAGTATGTCAGCAGTGGTGCTCAAAAATCACTACAGAAGCCACCGCATAAAAGCATAGGCAATTATGACATAGCTATTGCTGTTATAAAGTATTTACTTCTTGCTGTAATGATGTATATTCTCACCATTAATCAGATGTTTTACAATAGTAAAAAGGAAATGTATGGTATGGTGTTGACATTTCAGCTACTATACGCTACACCTTGAGCCATGATGGATATCACTGTTCCGTAAGAGTCTGTATGCTGCTGATTGGCATGTGACTGAAGGGAATTCGCATCTGTAGTACTGCTTTCCATTCCTGGTGAGGGGTACAGGACTTGCACATCCCCCTACTGTCCCTTGATGAAAATGTGATTCATCATGAGTAGATTTCTAGGCCATGACCTGGTGCTGAAGTGGCGTCAGATGTTGTCAAGTGAGTGCCATGACATCATTGCAGGTCCGCTCAACAGAGTGTAAAACCATTATGCAAATATCATGGATGGTAGAGGACTCAATCAGTGGTATAGAGTCCTCAGCAACATCTCCATCATTGCAGCATCCCTCAAACGGTCACACGGTGTCCTGGAACAGGATGGACACTGTAATCCAAGAAACGACACAAGATCTGTAATGTGCACAGTCTCCTGTTGTGTGAGCCATCCGTATGTAAAGTACTATTATGTGCCCTTGGAGTGAGGTGTTGGCATGTAGTATAGGCCACGTTCACGTGGTGCACCTCTGAGAGACGCCATGGTGAACTTTCATGACATATCTGTTACATCTTCCCAGTGTATACCACAGTGACATGTGTAAGTGCTTCCTTGGTCTTTTAGTTAGTCACAGACAAAGTCTGTATTCTAAATGTATGTCACAGGTGTGTCCTCAGTCATTAATGTGTCACTTAGTTATATCATTCATGTTGGTCCTTCGATGCCTCATCCTGTTATTTAGATTGGGTTCCACTGAGGTGTGAATAAGCTGTCACAGTCGCACCTCTGGGTGTGTGCAGAGTGGTCCATTGTAATCCGATTTATAGCACTGATATCATCCCTCAGTATCAGTGAATCTGTATTACCAGTACATAACCACAATGCTTTTATTAGGCAGATTAAATATGTTTCTAACTGGTGTCACAGTGCAAGACTTTATGTGCTTCGGTAATGTTTACTGCTTTCTTTAGAAACATGGTCAGTTGACCAGCTCTGAAAATTGACATGTGTTGATTCAATTCTTTGGATGAATTGTCAGCACAAATACAGATACTGACAAGGTGCAGCTTTCTGACTGTAGGTATTGCTCATAATACCTTGGTACCTGCAGCAATAGTGTCATTGAGTCACATAGATGAGCAATACACATTGTGTCTCATAAAATATTCATGTTTGCTTCACAGCCATACAGTCAGTCCCTACATATAAGGATGCCAGTGTTCAGACAGATGCCATGGTTCACCACCTGTATACATCTTCTCCAATTATTAGCTCAGATTCTGACTCAGAAAGTGAGGGAGTACAGGAAGTCAATGACAGCAGCTATTTTCCAAGCAGCTCAGTTAGCGAAGTAGACATAAGTAATTGTACTGAAAGGTAAGATAAGTTGATCACGTGAAAAGACGTGTTCAAACTTGGTATATGTAAGCACGTAATAGTTATTTAACAGTTGCTTTCACATGTTTTACAGTGCAAACATGTTATGCTATTGTCACTGTCAGCAGTGGACTATGCAGTGTCTAAGCACTACCTTTTATTTTGTTGTGGTATGCTGTGTGATAAGGGCACAGACTTATGAACATATGATAAGCAAAGCAGAAAAAGTAGAAGAAGAATCAGCATTTAGCACTTGTCATACACAGTGTATCCCAGACTGCTTTACAAGCAAAGCTACACTGTTAGTGAAGTTACTGAAAGTGTAGTGGTGGCCATATCGCACATCATCACCAACACGCAGCCTGGATAATTGCATGAACTGGTTTATGGGAAGGGGAATGTTGGCCAGGACACAGGGAATGTCCCCTACTTTTTGTGAAGAGTGCCCTGGGTTCTTTTACTTCCACCTGGACACCCTTCAGGACAACACCAGGATGGGTAGAAGGGACCTCCGTTTAACATCTCATCCAAAGTGCTGCACACTCCACAGTACAGCACCCCCACTAATACTGCACTCGGATGACACCGATTTTGTAGGTGCAAGTCCAATTCCGGTGTGGGAGGAGAACCCATGACCTTCTTGTCCAGAGGAGGATGTGCTACCAAGTGTGACACGTTGACGCCTACTATTCTCCGTCTACACCACCCTCTCTGTGACATAACGTTTCCTGACTGTACTCCTGAATCAACCAACCTTCAATTGCGTGTAAGCCTAAAAGCAACCATTACACCATGAATGTACACTGTTCCCTCAGACACTTGTTGAACTCAATAATACTTGTCTTTCTCACCTTGGCTGGTCAAGTTAATGTGAGCACCGCTGACAAGGTCAACAATTCCACCAGCTACTGACACAGCCTGGCAATGTCCTCCAACATGGCCCTTACTATTTCCACTATCAGCCATGCCAGTTTATTTGTGCCCACGTGCACCACGACATGGTGTTCTCTACTATGCCTTCTACTTCACTGTTGTGTCAGTTCAGCTAGGTATGGACTCCACCCAGATGCAACTATGACACTCACCCTTGCCACAACATCTTATCAGTTTAAGTATGTAATCCATCATTAACAATAATTCTACATCTGAAATAGTTGTCTCAGTACAAAACCATATTACTTCTGTGCTGACCACTGCAGTGTGCATCACCGTAAAACTCTGGCCTGCAATCCTGTTCTACCCACCATCCAGCATAGACATATCCCTGTTAATTGTCATTGTTCCCTCGAAGTGTGATGCATCCTTCAACACCACCATGGTATCCACATCTCAGTCAGTCCTCTTCCACGCTATAGTATTGTTCCAGTAACAGTCACCCCTCATCCTTTCATATCGTTATATGTCTACATTTATACTGAATGCTGTGAAGAACAATGAAATACAAATTGTGCATTCTGTTCAGCAGTGTAAGCTGTGTGGTTACATATGTGATCGTCACTGTAGGGTGCACGCCATGATGAGCAGTGGCACTTGTTCCCCCTGAAGCAGTGCTTGTACCCCTCGACAGCACTGATGTGCTATTTGACAGCATATACTGTGGTCCAGGCAATCAACAACAGGTGATCACACACATACACAGACAAAGATAGCGGTTAGTGGTACGAGATATCATTAAACTCCATGGCCAAGCAACAGTGCAGTGCTGTGACCATGAACAGGAATTCACTGTGGCGTAGCATGTAATGCATAATGACCCTGTGTGCGACAACTGTAGCATTATGTTCCGGAAGTGCATTTGAAATATCTGTTCACTTTTGATGTTGTGGCTTTCATCGTTGTATGTCAAGGTGAGAATTGTACAGCCACAGTTGTATATGACTTTTGTGAACATTGCCATGTTCTCCTTTTCTAGGTCAACAGTGAAGGAATTCTGTCCACCACAACATAAGTGGCTGTTTTTGAATCCAATCTGCTGTCACTATTCACAGTATGCATTCAGTGTTATGGAAAAACACATCCCTGTATTTCTAAAGTTAAGGGCACTGCAGAGGTCATTCAGAAAAAGTGTCACACCTGTGGATAAGAGCGCACATGGTCCTCGCAGCCATACATTGGAGACTATGCTGCCGGCAATGTGCTGCTCTCTGGCAGCATAGGTTTTAGTGGAGTGTCAGTGTAGAAAACAATCCGGCTTCTGCAACACATTAACATTCAGTGTATGTCGGAAACAACTTTTATGAGCACAACAAACTGCTCATCCAGCCCGCTATTGAAGAGCTATGGTCAAAAAGCAAAAAAGGCGGTTATAGACACCATCAAGATGACAGACAGTGGTGTAACCATGGCAGGTGATGCAAGATGTGATAGCCCAGGCCATTCGGCAAAGTTTGGCAATTACACACTCATGGACATGGATCACCGTAAGATTCTAAGTGTCATCCTCATCCAGGTGAGTGATACACGCACGCGTTTCAGTGTAACCATCGATGTTACAAAAGCAACATTCGTTGCCCAGCCATCCACACAGTCCAACAGCCCAGAAGATGGCAGTTAGCACTTCCTGGACAGATGTGATCATATAGTAACATACGAATATGCCAACAGAGTAGGCCTAGTGGTCTTTTGTGTCTTCTCATTTTATCAGCCCCCATCCTGGCTGCTGACCTTGCTGTACCACCACCCCTGCCCTCTCTGGATTTTCCATTGCCAAGCAATGGTTTTCCCCTTGCATTTGATTTTGCCTGCATAATCCTTCCCTTGTACCTGTCCCAACCCCTCTTGAACCCATCCACAGTCTCTGCCTCCAATAGTCAAACAGTCAGCACATTCCATGTGTGTACCACACTCCCAGTGAAGTAACATGTCCACATTTCCCACGTGAGTCTCCCACACTCCAGCTGCCACCCATGCCCTCTGGTTGCCACCATCCTGTCTTCGCAGCACCCCAACCGAGCCTCCCCTAATTGCCCAGTTCATATACTTGAAGTCCATCTTCTTCCAAGTTGTGTACTGGGTGTGCTTTGAAACAACTGAGAAGCTGCGTGGGATATACTATATTGGACTAGATATCTATAACTAATCTCTCTCTCTTGCTTACATCTGAGAGAAGTTTTCCTCACTTTTACAGTGGTATTGCTTTGTGTTTAATTATTTTAGTTTTTAATTCAGGAAGGGGGTTTTCAAAACTGCTTATCTTGTCAGCATCTTCAGAAGGGCTGAAATAACTGCATATTTGATTTTCCTTTGTGGCTTACAAACCACCAGGCTGTTTTGGGGCTGGAGAGGTTTACCTGTGTCTGACTTGGATGTCTGGATTTTTCTCTGTTTGATTAGCAGGATACTTTCTCTGTCAAATTGTTGTGTAGGGTATCTTGCTGACAGGAAGGCACTCATTGCAGCGGTGGGTGAGAGCTTTTAGCTGATTTTTTTGTGAGGGCACAGTTTAGGCCCAACCCCTTCCAACCCCACCCACCCCTGGTAATAGTTCCTTTATACCTGAGGTTCTGACATCATTTCCTCAAGAGTGCAAGGTGCGTATCACTGTCATATCCTCTCTAGCACACTGCACTGACAATATAAGCATACACATTGTATAATATATATATTTCTGTATAACCAATCACACACGCGCACACACACACACACACACACACACACAAATACAAACAAACAAAAAAAAGCAGATAAACATGTGGGGAGTAGTGCAATGTAATGGCTGTGGGGCAGCAGTCTTCCGGGAGTCTTTCTGGAGGCTGAGATGCTGCCCTATTTGCAGACAACTATCCGCCCTGAGGGAGGAAGTTGCCCGTCTTCAGGCCGCACTGGACAGTAATAAGGAAACCTTCCCCCAGGCCACACTGGACAGTAGGAAGGGAACCTCCCCCATCCAGGGAGCACTAGCACCACCACCACTACCTCAGAGGTTGCGAAGAAAGCACAGCAGTTGGACCACAGTGGGCTCAGGGAGGGTGAGGATGATGGAACAGAGGCACACCCAGTCAATTGTCCCCTCCCAATCCATACACCATTCTGGGGGAGCATAGCTCCCCCTATGGATCACCATGAAGAAGACTGATGACAACTGTCACAAGGGAGGCCCACAGGAAGAGGCAGAGGACACCACAGGAAAGGAAGCAGCTCCTGGTGGGGGACTCAATTAGTGGGGGTATAGAACTGGGGGGCTGGGAAAGCTGAGTAAGGTGCCTGCCTGGTGCCATGGCTTGGAGGGACAGGAAGTGCATCCTCAGGATCACGAGAACAGCTGCAAGGGAGTCTGAGCTGGACGTAATTGTCCACCTAGGGACAAATGACTTGGCTCATCATGAGATTAGAGCAGTGCAGGAGGACATTGCAGAGTTGGGGAGGGGCCTAAGACAAGTAGCACACACAGTATCCTTCTCAGAGGTGCTGCCTGTCAAAAGCCGGAGGCGAGGAGGGTAGTAGCACCATGCAGTTTAATGAATGGTTGAAAAATGGTGTGGAGACAGGGATTTGGCTTCCATTGGGGACTGGGGTTCCCACCTGGAGGACACCAGCCTATACTGGCAGGATGGTCTGCATCTGTCCAGGAAGGAACAAGTCTTTTGAGCAATCGGTTTAAATGCTTCATTGGCAAGCTTTTAAACTAGTCAAAGGGGGAGGCACTGACAAGCAGCAGAAAATCCCAGCCTCTCCTACAAAACAGGGTACTAAATGAGAAAAGACGAGGTAGAACGGTCAGTGGGGATGCTGCAACAGAAGGTAAAGCCACCAAAAATGGAGAGCAATGAGTACCAATGCCCGTGAGTCTGGGTAACAAGCTTCCTGAATTAGTGGCCTTGATGGAGGAGGAACATCTGGATATCGTAGCAGTCACAGAAACATGGTACACACAAAACTATGACTGGGACGTAACACATACCAGGATACACTATCTACAGGAGGGACAGGGAGGGTAAAAGAGGAGGAGGAGTAGCTCTTTACATAAGGGAAGGAATCAAAGCAACAGAACAAAAGGGTAAACAGGGAGGAGAAGAAGCACTGTGGGTAAATTTGGAGACAGGCAATGGCACCACAATCCGCACTGGGGTTGTATACAGACCCCCTCTCTCAGGGGAGGAAATGGACATGGAAATGATAGAAAGTATACTTAGAATGGCAGAAAAAGGGGAGATATACTGATGGGTGATCTGAATATGCCAGATGTTAACTGGAGTGCAGTTGCAGCTGCCACTTCAAAGAGTGGAGTTATTCTAGATGCCTACAGAGGCATGCCTTAGACAACTAGTACTGGAGCCCACTCGAGAGGGCAATATTAGACTTGATTCTCTCAAATGGAGATGAGAGAGGATCACAGATGTAGAGAGTGGGTAGCCATCTGGGGAACTAGCAACCATCCAAGTGAGTATGGTTCTACAATAAACACAGCAATAGAGCTTGCCGTACAAAGACAAAAGTACTTACTTTAGGAGGGCTGACTTTGCTTAAAATGGGTGGAGTGCCTAAGGAATGCATTAGCAAATGGGCAGGAAGAAGGGGTGGAAGAACAATGGGGAATAATAAAAACTGCCATCACAGAGTGTAACGAGCCTTTGTGTGAAGCAAATAAACAAAACAAAGCGATGTAAGAAACCACTATGGTTCTCAAAGGAAGTGGCAGTGAAGGTTCAAGAGAAAAGAAAGCATTCAGGAAGTACAAGGAATCGCAGAAGGAGCAGGACAGAGAACTGTATCAGTTAAAGCAAAAGGAGGCTGGAAGGCAGTCAGAACTGCAAAGGCCAAAACTGAGGAAAAAGATAGCCAACTCAGTTAAGAAGGGGATAAAACCTTTATAGGTACATCAGGAGCGAAGGAAGACCAAGGAGGGATAGTGAGGCTTAATAAAGGGAGGGGGGTGAGCAGAGGGAGACTGTGAAAAGGCAGAGATACTAAACAAATATTTTTGCTCAGTATTTACAAATGAAGAGGGGGAGGTACCTAAAACAAACATAGAAACACTCTGGATACAGAAGTTGATACCAGCCCATTTACAGAAGAAAGGGCTCTGAAAGAACTCTTAAAACTGAAGGTGGACAAAGCAATGGGGCCTGATGGGATTCATCCCAGAATTCTAAAAAGAACTAAGGGTAGAACTAGTGACACCACTGACTACCCTTTTAACAAATCATGGGAGGATGGGGTGGTACATCGAGGACTGGAGGAGGGCAGATGTGATTCCTCTTCACAAAAGTGGGAGCAAGGCAGAAGCAGGAAACTACAGACCTGTTAGTTTAACCTCAGTGATAGGAAAATATTGGAATCACTTCGAAGGAAAGAATTGTCAGGTATCTAGAGGCCAGAGGGCGTCAGGACCCTAGGCAGCATGGATTCACAGCGGGAAGGTCATGCCAGACAAATCTGATAGATTTCTTTGACTGGGTGGCCAAAGTAGTAGATCAGGAAGGGGCTGTGGACATGGCCTACCTAGACTTTAGCAAGGCATTTGACACAGTCCCACACAAAAGATTAATATACAAGTTAGCCAGCCTGGGAGTGGGTCCCAAGATGACAGCCTGGGTAAAAATTGGCTGGAGAATAGGACACAGAGAGTAATAGTAAATGGAGTCCACTCAGAAGAAAGGAGGGTTACTAGTGGGTGCACGGGGTTCAGTAGGACTGGTCCTCTTCAATGTCTTTATAAGCAACATTGCAGAAGGACTGGAAGGAAAAGATGTCTCGCTTGCAGATGACACAAAGATCTGCAACAGAGTTGATCACAGGGTGGGGTGGAAAGGATGAGAAGGGACTTGGGAAGGTTAGAGGAATGGTCAAATGTATGGCAGCTTAGATTCAATGCTAGAAGTGCAAGGTAATGCACCTGGGAAACAAAAACCCAGGGGAAGAGTACACAATGGGGGGTGAGATGCTAACAACAACAAAAATGGAAAGGGACCTGGGGGTAGTCATATCAGATGACCTAAAAGTGGGCAAGCAATGTGAGAGGGCAGCAAGGAGGGCTGGGGGATACTGGGATGCATAGGGAGAGGCATCACCAGTAGAAAACAGGAAGTTATTATCCCTCTGTACAGACAGCTGGTGAGACCCCATCTGGAGTACTGTGTGCAGTTCTGGAGACCCAATCTCCGCAAAGACATAGACAGGATGGAAGCTGTCCAGAGGAGGGCAACTAAAATGGTGCAGGGTCTGCACCGGAAGACATATGAAGAGAGACAGAAAGGAGCTTAATATGTATAGCCTCGAGGAAAGGAGGGAGAGGGGGGACATGATAGAAACGTTCAAGTACCTCAAGGGAATCAACAAAGTCCAAGAGGGTAGCATCTTTCAAAAAAGAGGTGCAAGAACAAGAGGCACAATTTGAAGATAGAGGAGCGCTAGAGGTAATTTAAGAAGTATTTTTCACAGAGAGGGTTGTGGATGCATGGAGCGGCCTTCCGGAAGAGGTTGTGGAGTCAAAATCAGTGGTGGAATTCAAGCATGCATGGGACAGTCATAAGGCAATTCTAGGGGGTTGGGGTAGGAAGAAGTAGGCTGCTGGTTAACTAGGATCTGCAGCTTATCCAGTAGGTAGGGAAATGGGCAGACTGGGTGGGCCAAGCGGTCCTTATCTGCCGTCAAATTCTATGTTTCTATGTTTCTATTTGTATCATGTCCCCCCTGTCCCTTCTGTCTTCCAACATGTATACACTTAGGTCTTCCAGCCTTTACCCATAGGTCCTCCCCCTCCCCTGGGCAAGATCATTTTTGTTGCCCTCCTACCAACCCTTTCTCGACCTTCACTCCATCCACGACTGCCCCCAGCTTTTGGTTGTCCACAGATGGACTCATGTCAGTCCTGATATCCTTACTTATGTCACACACATAGGCATTGAACCAGAGGGCAAGAGAACCGTTACCTGATGGTCAATGCTACTGACCCTTCTTTGATATTAGACTGTCCCCCTCCAAATATGACCATCTGGGTATGCTCCGATAGACTGTTTCAGTACCCATTGGATCATCTGCTTCCCCCCCAATGTCTCCCTTGTTATCCAACAGGCACCCTTGAGGAAGTCAGTGAAACGCCTTGATGAACTCAAGAAAGAGGCCGTGTACTGGCCTAACCATGTCCAGGTCACTTATCACCCAATCGTAGAACTCCGCAAGATTTGTCCAACACAATCTCCCCAGGACCAAGCCATGGTGTCTGTCATCCAGGTACCCAGAATTTCCCATTCCCACCCCAGCCCTTCCTTGATAATACCCTCCATCACCTTGTCCACCACCAATGTCACTGTAACATGCCTGTAGTTCACAGCCTCCTGTCTTGAGTTTCCATTGTGGATAGGCATGATATGTGCCACACTACAACCCTGGGGCACACACCCCATCATCAGAGAGCTCTTAAGAAGCTCTGCCCTGTGTTTAGCCAGGACATCCTCCACTTCCCTCAGTACCCTGTGATGTAATTCATCTGACCCTGTTGCTTTCTCCTTCCTAAGGGACCTGAGTGATTGCCGCACTCGCTGTGCCATGAATTGAACCTCCAGTTCCTCATCAACCTGTTTTGCCTTCACCCCTCTTGCCAGTGATGGCTCACCCCTCTACCCAGACCTGTCGACCTGTAAGGGTCCATCCAACTCCTGAGTTACACCATCTCCTCCCATGCATGTTGCAACACCCCCAGTCTCCATGGTAAACATTGACTCAAAGTAGTCATTTGGTACCTCAGCATGCTCCCTCATGTGTTGTGCCTGTCCCTTACCTATTCTAATCCTGCTAATCTGCCCCATCACCATCCTTTTTTTCTGAACTGTATCTATAGAACACCTTTTCCCACCTCATGATTTCCCTGTCCAGGTTCTGCTCCTTATATGCCACAACCCAGCAGCACCTCTTTGCAGAAATGTGAATTGTACCATGTAAAGCAACATAGAAGGTTTGAGCATGCTAATTCTGCATTTGAGTCACTCTTTGGAGTCTGTGGTGCTCCTTTCACCATGCTCCCTTTCAACACCTGTGTAAAATCCTTGATGGGAGCACAGTGCATAAAAGGCGCCAACTATGCACATTAGCCCTTGAGGCACTTGAAAGTTGTAAAGTTACAATAGGGACCAAACCATGGGTCCCACCATGATGTTTGTGGTTTGGCTTACTCACATTGGAATTCCAGTATGAAACTAAGAGGACTCTCTCCTTACATGGAGCTAAAAGTAAATATAGCCAATTTTGGCAATTGAAATTTTAAGTATGCTGTGTTGTGGTGGGGGGGGGGGGGTGCGCTGGTATGTTTTCATTCTTTGTTATATGTCAGAATCCAGCAGCACCCCTTAGTACAAATGTGAATGCTAGTGTGAGAAGCAACAGAAAAGGTTTGAGCAGGCTACAGTATGCGTGGATTTGTTTGACTTTTGGGAGTCTGTGGTGCTCCTCTTAGCATGCTCTGTTTGAACACCTGTGTAAAATCCTTGATGGTAGCACAGTGCATAACAGCAGCCAGTTATGCAGATTAGCCCTTGAGGCATTTCAAAGTTGGAAATTTAGGTCCGTCCCGGTGGTGCTGAGGGTTGAGGCACTGGACGCCACATCTCGCGCCACGCCAGTGACCCAGGTTCGGGAACGAGCCCGGGTTGCTGGGGGTCGGCAGGGGAAGGAGATGATTGAGCATCCGGAGGACAGCTCTCATCTCACAGGAGGAACAGGATTCCCTGTACGGCACTCAGCTGCTCTCTGGTGGAAGCCAGAGACATAGCAAGCGCCAAGGAGCAGAAGTAGGAGTGGGGGAGTGGCAGATGTCAGAATCAACGCCTTGATGCCAGGGCGCCGACCACTTCCCAGAAAAAGGGGAAAAATGCATCTTGGCTCCAGCAAAGACAGAGCACCGAAGCTTGCCCCTGATTTGTGGCCACCCTCCTGGCACCTGACCAACCGACGTTACTGCAGTGTTGGGGTGTTGGGGTAAACCGAGGCTACATGGGCGAAGGAGGACTGACCAGGTAGGAGCAGACCACAGGGGGATGACTCCTTGGTGCTCCTGAGGAGACCAGAGCCAAGGTGGAGAAGGAGGAATAAATAAGAAAATAATTAAAAAAAAAAAAGTTGGAAACTTAGAATAGGGACTACACCATAGGTCCCACCATGACGCTGGTGGTTTGGCTTACTCACATTGGAATTCCAGTCTGAAACTAAGAGAACCCTCTCCTTACAGGGAGCAAAAAGTAAATGTAGTGTAATTTGGCACTGGATATTTTAAATATGCTGTGTTGTGGGGTGGTGATGGTGGTTTGGTGGGCACTGGTATCTTTGTCTTGCAGGTTCTGCTCCTTCCTTGCCTTAACTGACCTCACCACCTTAGTGCCCCTTCTGTCCGTCAGCTCATACTCCACCTGATCAGTTTTTCTCCTTGAGCGCTTCAAATGCCTATAGGCAGCCTTCTGTTCTCTCACCGCCTCTGAACATCCTGGGTCCACCAACAGGGTTTTCTGGCCATGCCATATTTGCACCTCACTGTTGCATAGGTCCTGGTAGCCTACTGCACCCACCTTCTGATGATTTCACATCTACTGTCAGCATTCATGTCCTGCATTATATCATCCAAATGCTCCTTGAGGATCCTTCCCATCTCCTTGAAATCTGCCCCCCTAAAGTCACTTACTGCTGTCTTTCTGCATCCTTCCTCCTCTACTAGGTCCAGCCAGAACCAAGCCGTGGCATGGTCACTCACTGCCAATGAGTCCCTTACTTCAACGCCTACAATCTGGTCATTAACCGCCATGACTATGTCCATTATCCTGGCCTCCATAGTTGGCTCCCCAAACTGCTGTTTCAGGAATGCATCCTGTAAGACATCCAAGCAACCTCTGCTCCCTGGCCACAGAGGACAGCATAGTGCCCCAGTGCATCACTGGCATGTTTACATTACCACGCACCTTGACCCTTTCCTTTCCCAATGTACAATGTCTCCTAACATCTTCCCACCAGAATTACTCATACTCCATGCCCTTCCTGATCCTTTTGTCCATTGCATCCCCCCATCCTGCTCCTCAGTCCTCACAGTACCCATGTTACAGATGCTGCCCTCTCCCTATCCACACTTGCCACCCCTCTCCTCTGATCAGGAGCATCCCCTCTTCCCAGTATCCTTTTTGGTGTTGCCACTCCCCCTATCCTTGCTCATGACTTGTCCTTCCTCCCAATGTGTTGGCCTATCCTGTCTCGTACTCCAATCTGCCCCATCTGTGGTTAACATCTCCCTGTCTGCCATGCCTCTGACCCCAACCCTCATCCACATTTATTGCAACCTCCCCCTTGTCCACCTGCACCTCCTCCTTGCCCTTTCCCACCACTACCCCCTTCCCATCAGCCTTCTGTGATCCCCCATCCCCCTGTTTTCTTGCACTCCATGCCCCCCTTTTCTTCATGATTTCTGGTCACAGACTCTTGTCCCCTTCTTCTGTGTCCTCCCTATCCTCCCCCATCTTAGCTGCATCCTCCAACAGCAGCGCTACCCTCCTGCACTTCCATATGTACGGTGTTGAAATGGCTGCTGAGCCTAATGCTACACACCAACACTCTCTTTCCCATCCTCTACCCATCCTGGTTCCCTCTGTACAACCCCAGTTGACAGCGTGCCTCTTTTGCAGTTTACTCTATTTGTAACCCCTCTGTCAGGGTCCCCATGTGCCCCCATGAGTACCCCCCCTCCGTGTTCCTCTCCCTATAACAATGTCGTTACTACTTGGTGCAGCCACACGGGTGGCCCCTTTCCCATTCCACCACCATACATTTGCCCCAAATATCCAAGCTGCCTCCTAATCACATCATCCTCCTCACTAAGCTGTGCCAGCTGGTAGCACACTGTGAAACCACAGAATTCCCAAGCCCAGTCAAGTCACATGGCCGCCCTGCATCCTGTGCTCCCAACCACACTTCTAAAGATGCCTGCTGTAATGACGTGTGGTCCCATCATCCCTCATAGTACATTAAACTGAGGGAATCCCACCAGGTTACATAATGATTACCGGTAAGGTGCTTACACACTCATCAGAGCTACATTAGCGAAATCTTTATGTACCACGTCAGGACACTCCTACCCCAGGACCCCTCCCCCACTGGCTGGTGCCTGCGTGGGTAGTGTGGGTAAACAGTTACAGGTCCACTCTGTCCATATTAAATGAAGGGTACACTGCCAGTCCTTTATAGACAAGCTGCGAGTTGTAACTTTGCACCTTGGCTGCTGATGTGTCCTAAGCCGTCCTGGTAAAAGCTACTCTATGCCCTACAGCCATGGCACATCGCCAAGTGCAGCAGCTGGGAAAGCCTGCACTGCTGTCCCTCATGCTGCCGATGCATATCCGGCTACTCCTACCTCCAAGTGCGCTGTCCTCACCACAGATGCGGCCATCAACCACCCATCATTCTCCGAAGAGCATTCTGCTACTAATGCATGTCCAGACCCTCTTTCTGCAGATGCTGAATTAGTGCAGCAAGTACAGCTCCTTTGTGAACTCATATTGTGAAGTTTTGCTGGGACTGTCCCTTATAGCCCATCAGTGAGTTCAAAGTCATATAAAGGCAATACGGCATGACCAAAATCATTGTATTGATGCAACAACCAACAACCCCTCTGTAGTATGACCCAGACACACACACAGATACCTGTGCCCACACCAGGTTTTGACCTCAAGACACGACACTCACCAATCTCGTATCCTGTCATTGGTGGGTAGTGATACACACACACACCCTGGCATCAATATCAACACCAAACTCACGTCAATCACTATGGTATCAGTGGGGCAAGAGCGTGATGGCAGGTGGTGCTCCCATCAACACACCTCACCAACTGACACCCATGTAAGTGATCTTATGAGCGCATTGTTCTGTATTGACATCTTTATACTGTGTAACACGGGATGATCCTAGGATTGCCAGGTTAGTGGAGTGGTGTGCCCATGTCCATCATGCGCATGACTAACTGATGCTATGGTATGTATGCTGGATGTGAGGGTGGGGTTGATGCCAGGGTGTGTCATGGACAGTAACCACAAATGAGTGCAAACAGGATTGTGGGTTGGTGGTTACTGCATGCTTGAACCAGGCATGGGCAAGTCCAGCATTGGTGGGTGGGGAGTGGTGGTTGAGAGAACTCTGCTTGTACAACAGGCAGTGGCACTGATGTGTGTGTATGTGTGTGTGTCTCTGTGTGTCAGGTGTGTTGGCTGGTCATATGGTGTCCTGTGGGTGTTCAGTATCATTCGGCGTGTGCATGTTCCACTTACCGCAGGGTTACCCTGCACCTTGTCACTCCCACTGTGCGTTGCAATACTTCCCCAGCCTCCCCTTGGTCCAGACATGTCATGCATCTGTCTGCCTGTATGGTGTATTGGACACATACAGGTCTTTATCCCCCTTTCTGAATGGCACGCACTGTAATATGACCATCATTTGTCATGCATTGCATGTGCTGCCATATGCTGCATCCCTGGGCCAAAACAAGTGGTAACTCATATTGTCTGGACCCTAAGTATGTGTGTATTGGTTTTGCAATGACAATGCATTTAGCACTGTACATTCCTTTACACAGAGTAATGAGCTGAAGAGTGCTTATCATATGGAACTGGAGGGACTGAAAAGGGGAATATCGGATGTGAAAGGTCAAGGCTTGACACCGCTGTGCCTTGTTACTGATAGACACCCCCAAATCCAGAAGTATCTGTGGGAAAACGAGCCAGGGATTGTGTATCATTATGATGTCTGGCACTTCGTTAAAGGTTTTTACATATATTTTTATATATATATATACATTGACATTTATTATGTCCCTGCCCCCCTTGTCCCACCCTGCTGTAGTATGTTAGGACCAGAAACCTGTTATGAATGTTTTGCTAGCAGCTGTCTGACGTTCATGTGAACAGTACTCTTGTATGTGAGGCATGCATACACTGCTCTGTTCTGTTTCTTCATCATATTTAAAGGAATCACTAAAAAAATTGCAAGCAATATCAACACAGAAGGGATGTGAACCTGTGAAGGACTGGATCAGCAGCATTAGAAATATGCTGTACTGGATTCCCAGATCTACTCCAGATGGAAATGGGGAGGTCATGTCTGCCAAGCTACAGTCAATTACGAACCATACCCAGAACATACATCATCATGAAAACACACTATTTCCAGAATGTGCCCACGGACCACTAGATGAGGCTGTCTGTAAAAGGAAGTGGTTGAAGCTCCGTAAGTCATTGTTTGGCAACATTACTTGTTAGGAAATAATAACATTGGTTATCACCTTCTAGTTTTGTGATTGTTAACACACCACCCATGACATCTTTGCTTAAGCTCTCACCATCTTCCCCTAATCAAAAAGGCATGTGTTCTGTAATGTCATGTAGAAACAAGGTGAGACACCTCTGAACACATAGCAAGCTTGACCCGAATGGTCATCATTTCACCCACACCATCAGTTTTAGCCACAGTGTTGCATATCTCGGTGTCACCAATGTGTCCCTGCTTTCAGTGTCATTCCGACTACTGTATGCCCGCAGTCTGTCACACACTTCATAACCCATTGTAGAACACTGCAGCAAAAGCAAGACTAAATTACTTGTTTTAAACCCTTTGACTGACAGACTGTTTCAATATGTACGTGCACCACACTAAGTAACTGTAGTGATGAACGTGCCAGTGATGCACATCCATGACTATAGTTATTTAGTGGACTGAGCACAAACAGTAATTGATTGTGTATGCTGTCCACAGATGAGAAGGCCTATGAAAAGGTTGAAATGGTTCTAATGGCAAACCAGGTGAAACGTGATGTGAAGAAACTGTCGCCACACTTCCAAACATCCTCCTTGAAAAGCTTCCACAGTTTGGTGATTCAATATGCACCAAAGACATTTGCATACAGCTATGAGGGGATGTACAGCAGGTGATTAATAGCGCCACTCTGTGTTTCTCAAGATGATTAGTGATAAAGTGTGGTACACCACTGATTGACAAATACTGTTTTCATGTTAAATTAGAGTATTACTGGCAGCAATACATTTCAACACCAATTCTGACCAACAGCAGCAGCGTTCAATTGATGGAGAGGCATTGTTCACTGTTGATTTACCAAAATACAAAGGTGGACAGAGTGTGGTGCGTTCAAAGAAGACAAACACTTCATACGGTACGGACCTGATTTATTGTAACAAACTTCGATGTGACATCAGCAAGTGACAAAACTGCATGGTGCAGTGAAACTGTAACATACAGTAAGGAACATTAACTGTAGTAATTGTGAAGACTGGTGTTTTTGTAGCTATCTATCTCATAACAAGCACTGACTGCCATGATAACTTTAGGTCACAATATGTGGTGCCATAGAACACATCATGCATGGACAACCTTATTGTGTCTGTGTGTATTGAACGGCAGGGTCACTTCACACAAAGAAGCAGTTATATTGAATATGCATTTAGTTATTTGTTCAAATGTTCTCACTAAACGCTGTATTAAAATAAAATATAAGGGATCCATTCGATCAGTCGAAATGGATTGTGCCAACCATCACTATCCCAACCATGGTTGCTCGAAACACGGTTGCCCGAGACCGTGATTTTGCCATCCCCCCCCCTCAGAGTTAGAATCCTTAAGTAGGGTGGGTGTGGTGAATGAATCGACCCACAGTGGGTCTTTCAGGTGGCTAAGCTCCCCCAAACGCTCGCCACAGGCACAATCCCGGTGTCGGGCAACCCTGTTTCATGCACCAAGGGTCGGGATACTGACAGTCGTGGCAGTGCTTTTCGGCAGACCATACTATTTTCTAATATAGTACTATATGACCTGGACAATGTTGACATTCAGATCCAAACAGCATTAGGCTATGTTGAATGTAAACGTGTACCTCGTATTGTGCCCAACTTTCAACTGAGACAGTGACACCTTATCACTATGCAATATAACAGTATTTTAACAATTTACTGTTGCTTCTTTTATATGACATTATATATATGCTTGGTTGTGTGTCTTCACAGCTGCCATTTTGTAAGTAACAGCCCTCAATGGCATGCCCGACAGCACTGGCTACTGCCCTGTCATGATGAGCAATGTATGGATCAGCAGTGGCGCATCAAAAGGCAAACTATATCAGTATTGTTTGCAAAATGTGTAGTGTTGTGAGCATCGTTGTTTCAGTATTATCACAAGACCAAGTATGGACTCACAGGCACCCTGCCAGTCTGTTCCCGTTCTCGGTATATCAGGGACACTCGTAGACGTCAACTGTGGGATACTGGAAGACATAGCAGTACAGAGTACTCTGTTGCCATATCTTAAAATTGATGGTGTTTGGAGTCTACCTGTGATACTGGTTTATGGATACCAGGCACCGACTGACAGGGTGACTGTAAGACTGTAACTGGTCTTGTTGCAAGCACTGAAACACCAATACTGACAACAGCAGCAATTTCATAACATGATCAGCACTAAACTGTTGCCATGCACAGAGTGCTGTCTGCCAATTGTCATATGGCACAATAATGAGAAGTGTGAATATTCGGTCCATTAAAATTAAAGTTGGAAAAGATTGTAAGACTGTCACATTGTACCTCCCAAGTCAGTACTGTTTTGTGACCCGTACAAACCACAAACATTTCAACTTAACAATGTTTATATTTCCAGCATTCGTTGAAGAACTGGGGACAATAGTGAAGCAATATGTTGGTAACTGACAGTACAAAAAAACAACGCAAACTGCGGATGTGCCTCCACCACTATGATCTCTGTTCCCACCTGTTGACAAACAGGACACAATACAGCAGTGGAAGATAAACAGACACTTTCAAATGTGAACCACAGTCTTCACTCGGCTTCCAGGAACCCGACTTAGTGTTCATATGGCCACTTGTCACGTATGCACTTCACAACGCATGCTGGAAGGACAGCTTGAACTTTCTGGCCTAGCCATCCCCAGCACCATCTCACGAAGCTCCTCTAGCCCAGAAAACGATGGTGGCTGTGAATATGAAAGACAATATACAAAGTTAATGTTGGACTGTATTACACAATACATAATTAAACAACCTGCAGCTAATGATATACATCATATTCAGAAGCGTTCTTACAGATGTTGTTTGACAGTACTGCCTTATATTGATCAACCACAATGTACAGCAGCAGAAATCATTAAGTGTTACTGTTACTGTGACACACAGTGTAATATTACCATCATTTGTCATGCATTGTGGTGTGCCACCAAGTGGATGATGCCCAGTGTCACAATGTCATGAATGACACTAGGTGAAGACTCGCCGTGGTATTACATTGTTTACAGCAGTAAGTGGGATGCAGTGTGTGGCATGATTCTGATTAATGTGTTATTTTGATTGACAGTTAACCTGCACCTTTTGTGACTATGGCGGACAAGTGTTTGAAGGTGGAGGTGGGTGGGAGACACCCATGAGCAGCTACTCTGTGGTGACAAGTCCATCTCCAGAACAGGGTATGACAGGGTCTGCAGAGTGTTGGTACACTGCAAATGTTGTGTACATGGATGATTATACTTAATCCATGCCAAGGTTGGTTGAAGTCACTGTGCTTCGCATTGTGCCTCCACCCCCCCCCACGTGGATTAATGGTTAGTAAACCCATACACTGTTGTGTGTAAATACATACTTATTGAAAGATGACATGCACCTTTTTGTGAGTAGTCATGACAGGTGTTTTTGTGTGTGGTGGAGTCAAACAAGAAACAATAACAATTGATGTGGGACGCCACATGTATGCACATAAAAAGACTTGAAATGGAGTGCAGCCTGTTGGCACAGTGCAAATGGTGTGTCCTTGGACAATTACATGAATTTAAGTATGATGTGCACATGTTTGTGACTATGCAGGACCACTGTTTGGGTGTTGGTGTTGAAGAGACACAGTATCACTTCCTCAGATGTAATCACAGAACGGGTTTAACGGGGTGCTGATTTTGGGCACACTGCAAATGGTCTCTACTGCATAGCTAAATCAGAAACAAATACACTCTTAGCCAGAAAGGAGAATAATGAATATCAATGTTTTGCATCTGCCATGAGCTTTGGTACCATACAATGGTACTACATCATGTTCCCTTTTACCTTGTAGGTTATGCTGCTGAAGTCATAACAGAACCCGGTCAGTATGACAGTACGATGTCTGTTTTTTCAGTGACCATGCAAAGAGCAGGTGCATAGCATAATTTGTTCAGCACACCAGAAACATATGATAGCTGACCAGATTGATAGGTATTACAAATCACATGTGGTTCAGTCCAGTAACAAAGTAAAAGCACTACAACGTTGGACACAGTCAAAAACTAATTGGACGGCCACATGGCAATGAGGGTTGAGTCGATGGATGCCACACACCACACAATGCTGGCGACACGGATTCGGGCATGGACTCAGGTTACTGAGGGCAGCATGGCGAAGGAAGATCGAGGATTGAAATGTATGCTGTCCTCCCATCTGGGGTGGAACACTTCTAAGGACAGTGTAAGCACTGGCCTTTTCTGCTCCTGCGGCTCCATACTGCATAGTCCAGGAGGGTCTGACGCTGTCAGGGGCTTTGCCGCTGGCATGCGTAAGCTCAGCGACTGTCTGGACGGACATCCTTTGCGCAGACATACTAGGAGAACATGGGAGGAAATCATGGCAAAAACAACAAGTACCATGGGCCAACCATCAAAAATGAAACTGGGGGTTGGGTTGCCTTGGGAGATAGCACTGGAGTACGGAATAAGAGGAGGTACGAGGCATACTCTGAAAGGGTTCAATGTCAAAATAGTGTGATATTATTAGTACGGTAAATGTAAGCACATACAAAACAGTGCTTCGCATTAAAAGCGTTGCTACATAATGTCGCACAATGCCGCATGGTGTCTCATACCTTATTCTTATTCTGAGTGGAGTGGAGTGCTAATGAATTGGTGAACTGAGGGAGTGATTGCATAGTCGTATCATGTCAGTGTTTCATCTATAGTTGTCCCTGGGAATGCAACATTTAGTTCCTACCTTCAGTCGTCATGTGAACCCTGCCTAGTCTATCCTTTCCCAGACCCACACCAATCCCAAATCCAAGCAAAACGAAGAAAAGGTAACTTATATTTGCCAAAACTTTATTAATCATTCAAACTGGGACTAGGGGAGCATTTGGGAAAAATTAATCGAGTTTGTACTCGTAAAAGCTGTATGACATTTTCTTAGGCCTGCAATTGGAAGTTATAAGCAACTCCCCTCAAGAACTCCTGTCTGGGTCTTGATTCATACTGTGCCACAATGTCTGCGATTCTGCGAGCTGTATCTTTGTACTTCTTGTGTGTTTCAGACACTGCTGTATGTGCTATCCTCTGCTCCATGACAGTTGTATTGAAATGCTGCTCTGATTTTAGAAAGTCCAGAAACCTCCAAATCGAAGGATGGTGAGCCCCCACGAAGTGGTTAAATTTCCGATGCCAAGCCTCAACAGAATTCATTGTTTGGGGCAAATCCTGTTGCACAGCATCACTGCAGTTCCACATGTCAGTTGCAAACATTGGTCACTGTCTTCCACCCCTGGCTAGTGAACTACCTAACCAGCTGTCCTCAAAATAGTCAATCAAGGGTGAAATGAGTTCTGCATTTGAGGTGTAAAAGTCATATTGCAAAAGTTCATCAAATGTTGATATGACATCTTGAAGTGGGACGTATGCAAGGGCAGGTATATATATCGTACATTTAATGCAAAATCAGGGTCTGTAGTATATTATTGGCATAATGTGGGTATATCCTGTATTTTTCTCCACAACGCTTGACATAGGTGAAAAAAACAACCACGCATTTTAGCAGTCGGAAAGGCTAGCTTGAATCCCTTTATGGCAGCCTGCTCGAAATCAATTAGTATTGTTTCAGGCTTCAGTGTCCCACATAGGTGATTCAACTCAGCAAATACTTTATTGTAAGATGCAGCAGAGCAGTTGGCCATAAGGATGTACACAAGGGGGATGACAGAGCTATATTTCACAGCATGAATGGTGTATAACTGTGAGAAGATTGAAGGGCAACATTTAAAGGTACCATTGGCAAACCAATGGTCCGATGATTTTAAGTGCTGTAAATCCTTTCTTGTAGAGAAAATTAAGAATCTGTCAGCACTAGCACCAGAATCAAACATTAGAAATTGCTCATTTCCTTCGGTAATGGCATATTTTGGTGGCAGTACTAATGATGGCACATCTGAAGGCTCTGGGAGTGGCTGGGCTGTGGCACGCCTGTTTCTCCAGACTATACATTTTAGCAGTGGTATAGCAGGAAGCTGGCAAGCCACAGATGGTGTTAACTCAGATATCCCTGATGCAACAATTTGATGAGTTGACTCGCAAGTGGTTGCAGCGTGGTCTTTCATGCCAGCAATAGCCGCCTTAGTTGCAACAGTTACAGGGTCAGGGACGTGATTATGTTCCCTAATGTGTTTTAAGATAATGTTCCCTTCAAGGTGTATCCGTGCAGTACAATGTCCCTTATCATATTGCAAGCATTTCCAGTAGGTTCTGCTAGCAGCAGTACATTCCTTTCTGAAAAGAAACCCATCAAGGGATGCAAGACTGCCACCCTTCTGACTGGTGACAAACTGAACTTCCATTCTCAAAAAACGTCAATCTAGGTACGGACTGGTATCGCAGGTTTTTTATGGATTAGTGCTGACATGCGCTCTTTAGGACATGCGCATTTGTGTGTTCGCGCTAATATATTTTGGTGCTGATTTCTATGCGCTATATTATGCCGCGCTATTTCGGCTGCACGATATTGACCGGATACCCTCTGGAAGCTGTGGTAGCCAAAAACAAACACAAAACGTTGACGGTTCATGAACCTGATGACATGGGCAGATGCATGCACCTACAGCACCATTTTGTGATTGCCGAAGATTATGGCTCTATGTGTTATCCAATGACTTGTATGAGCGGAAATCTGGTATACCTGTTAGTAGTATGTACAGGTGCAAATTAGAGCAATCAAAGCCACCATTACAGTAATGGCGAGTATTTCACAAGCAGAGAGTTTGACTCGCTATATCACAACTGTAAATAGCAACAAATGGTATACAATAGTAACACTAGTGCAAGTCAGTGGAGCACACACACACAAAAACATTCATGAATTCAAAACATGGTGCTAGTAGTGCCTGCCTATGTTCATGTCAAGTGGTTCAGGAAGTGACTATGTTGGACATGGGGTCCAACTTAAAAGTGCTGTCAATTTCGTACTGCAAAGAAATGCATGGGATTATTACTGAACCACAAAAGTGGAGCACGTCAGCTGTCACATGTTTGTGGGGTGGTGATGGAATAAATGACACTAGGCACCTGATGTTTACAAAAGACAAGAACGTGATAGTCACTATACAGTTCATTCACGTGTCACCCACATACAAACAACTGCAAAGGATCTGAAGCAACATGTGTTCCTGTTGTCCCTTCATGTGGCATGGTACATGACTGCATAGTGTGCAAATTACATAGAAACATAGGAAAGCCACAACAGAAAATGGCCACCATGACCACCTAGTCTGCACATTTTTTACTATCAATCCTATAGACCTACTCGTATTTCCCTCTACGTATTGAAAACATCACAGTTGTTTGTGTTTTTTTAAACTATTTCTTGAACCACAGCACTGTATTATCACTCTCACCCTCCAGATGTTCCGTGACCAGCTGGGTGAACAATTCTGCAGCACTGTACATACGTGGTTAGTCACAGTTATGTACTGCATGTCCAGTTATGTGACACAATCACACAGACTTGGAGCAGCATGGTTGATATTACTGTGCTTCACCCTACCCCCATAACGGTACCATCCTGTCTTGAAACCATACACAGTCCACACCCCCAACAGCTATCCGGGCAGTGCAATCCATGGTTACAGAACCCTCTCCATGAAATATCTGTTTCCGGTGAGTGTACCCACCTCCAGCCTCCAACTGAGCCACCTTGAGGTCCCTCTGTCCTACCGCTGCAAAATCATACTGTGACTTCAACTATGTACCCCTCTTACATACTTGAACACCTGTATCATGTCAACCCTGTCCCTCCTGTCTTCCACTGAATACAGCTTGAGCTACCCCATCCTCACAACATAGGACTTAATGCCAAGACCCCATCTCATTTTACTTGTCCTCCTATGGACCCTCTCCAGGACTGTGATGCACTTTTTTAACTATGGACACACAGAGTGTGGCATTGCCCTTATACAGGGGGAGAATCACCTCCATACTTCTGGAGGTTATTCCACTCAAGATGCAACCCACCATCTTCTTTGCACCATGGGGACTTGTTCATTTTGGCATCCACCACCACAAGATCAGTTTCCGCACTGGAAACCAGTGGTGTATACACCAGTAGGATGTATGCATGACCCGGGTTCCTAGGCACAAGGTGAAGAACACATCATTTCACTGTGTAAAACTTTAACATCCTGGTATGGTCTCACATCTCCAGGAACTCAGGATACCATGGCAGGGATACTCTATCCTCTTCTCAAGCCACCACCACACCCAGCTTTGAGTCGTGTACAAAAAGGCTGATCTCAGTTCTGATACCTCTTCTGACATCACACACGTATACACTACGCAGGAGTGTGCCAAGGACAGATCCCTGTGGGACACAACTAATGAGCCTCCTAGTACATGTGACCTGCTTCACAAATACTGCCCTATGGGTACATCCACATACCCAGTTTTAAATCAAACTGACCAACTGTGCCCCCATCCCCATATCCCCCAACCGATTCAGCAGCCCCAAATGGTGCAACAGGTAAAATGCCTTGACGAAGTGTAGACAGAGGACATCCAGCAGGCTACCCCAATCCAGCGACATTGTCAAACAGTCATACAACTCCTCAAGGTTAGTCTTACATGATATGACCATGAAAAACACATGCAAATGATCATACAGGTATCAACGGTCATACGATAACATCAGCGGCCTCTCCTTCATGATACCCTACATCAATTTTAGCACAACAGACATCTGGATGACAGGCATACAGTTCCACAGCTCCTCCCTTGAGCCACTTTTGTTATGTTCATCACTATCTAAACCTGATGCACCGTAGCCCTTCTAAAGTGAAGGTTTTGAAAGGGGCTGGCCTGGGTGCAACCAGGAAATCAGCAAAGTCACTGCTCAACCTGGGATGTATCCTATACAGACACGGAGTGTTATCCTTTTGTACTGACTTAGGGACTCTGACACTGTGTCAACCATGACTTCAGCATCCAGTAACCCAACCCCTTCCACCGTGCCATGTTGCCTCACCATGCACAGTGTTGCACCTCCCCCTCTGCACAGACATGGATATCCGCATGTGTGTTCAACACACATTCTGCAAGGACAGCCTGCATCCCCCCTCACTGGACAACTTTCCAATTACTCCCAGTGAGGACCAATGCATAGTACTCATTGAGCACCTGCCTCCTCTGCACACCACCTTTTTGACCTCAACCTATTACTATGACCCATCAGCCTCCTTCTATCTGTGAAATACCTAACATAGCACTTGATCCACCTTCTTGATCCCCCGTGCACACCTCTGTACAGATAGATACACACTTTCCACCTACTCCATCCCCATACACAGTCTTTCCCTCTTGTCACGTGCCACCCTCTTACCCGTTTGGTGACACACACATTCATCATAGATGTACCAGTCTAGATCATCATCATCATCACAGACCATCCCTACCCACTTCAACAGTTTAACCCACTGCTGTCCTAAATGACACCTGACAGTGTTTGCCGTAATGTTTCCTATCCACCTATCCATGAGTAGAAGAAGAAGAAGAATCAGCATTTATGTAGCGCTTTTCATACACAGTATCCCAAAGCACTTTACAAGCAATGCTAGACTGGTAGTGAAGTGACTGAATATTTGATGGCGGCCATATCGCACATCATCACCCACACACAGCCTGGATAATTGCATGAACCAGTTTATGGGAAGGGGAATGTTGGCCAGGACACCGGGAATGTTCCCTGCTCTTTGCGAAGAGTGCCCTGGGTTCTTTTACTTCCACCTGGACACCCACCAGGACAACACTAGGATGAGCAGAAGGGACCTCGGTTTAACGTCTCATCCGAAGGATGGCACACCCCAGCAGTACAGCACCCCCCAATACTGCACTCGGATGCCAGCGATTTTTAGGTGCAAGTCCAATCCCGATGTGGGACGAGAACCTACGACCTTCTGGTTCCAGAGGCGGATGTGCTACCAACTGAGCCACATGTACAGCACCTTGTCATACAAGGTTTCACCCCATTCTACCACAACACCATACCCCACAGCCTAATGATTTTACATGGCATTACATTACTTGACTATGATAAGTTCTGCTTTGGTTTTTATCATCAATAAAGAATACCTAATTGAAATTGTTGATACTAATTTCCTGTACTATGTCTGTTTTTAAGGGTGTTTCAACCACAGCATTAGTCATTTGCCACACCACTTAGACTTCAATTGACTTGCATTAAGTGACAAATTAGTAACAAATGATGGACCATCAATAATTTGTCACATAAGTAAAACAAATAGTACTGTACATACTCATGTTACAATTTAATGGGTACAATAAGTTATTTACTATACCAGTAAACTACCGCAGTACTACTATGTTGAGTACGTCTGGACACGACTTTAAATGTCCATGTTTTCATAAGTAGTTATGAATTAGTATGTCAATAAAAAGTATTATACAACTGAATTTTCACAGTGTCATTGCTGTTTAACTGTATGGAATGTGTAACTTACTCATGCTGTGGAAGTCCTTCATTGGCGTGGTACTGCCTTTATGTTGCCTATACTGTTTCCAGCACCCAAATGCTAAGGCATACTTCTTGAAAACTGGGGTGTTCTGTTATGCAGAGTGGTACCACAGCATCAGGAATTACATTGCTGATGTCATTCATCTTGTCCAGCACCCGGACCATCTCCTGGCAACATCTGCATTCCTGCTCTGTTGGCATGACAACACAGTTGCCACATGTACACCTGAAGAAAAGTATAAAATATACAGTTAAAAGGAATCATGACTATGAAAATCAGTATGACATAACATTTTATCTCAAAACTTTTAATCAAGCTGTGATACACTGTTACATGTCTTCTGCTATTGTACATCAAAAGTTACCATAATTCTATGTATGTAACATGCACATACTTTTGGCATCATACTGCTATACAGCAGTATAACAAATGTATGTCGGTGGGTGACAGATTGCATGTCTTTCTCTCATCAGCTACATGTATAGCACACCATAAAAAGATCATACTACAGTGACTGAATGTGGAACAATGGGTCACTGAAATGCATGAAACAATAGTGATAACCCTATCTTTATGCTTCAGTATGGCTGGGGGGTGGGGATCATAAGTCATGGCATGGCAGCATATATTGTACTGATGACTATGGAAATGTACTGCCTGAATGTGGAACAATGGGTCACTGGAATGCATGAAACAATACTGATCAGCATATCAGTATGGCTGTTGCCGTGGAGGGGGAGTGTAAGTCATGGCACAGCTACTTATATTGTATCAAGTACTACACTGCACTACTACTAAACTAGTACAGAACTACTACTACTACCTAATATTTAGTCACTAGTATGATCTTTTTATGGTGTGCTATACATGTAGCTGATGAGAGAAAGACATGCAATCTGTCACCCACTGACAGTTCAGGGGTAACATTAGGAAGTACTATTTTCACAGAGATGGTGGTGGATAAGTGGAATAGGCTCCCAGAGGCAGTGGTTGGTGAGTAGACAATGGAGGAATTCAAAAGGGCATGGGACAGACACAGGGGAGTGTTGAGGATGAGGGGCATGTCCTAGCAGATAGCTGGACAAATGGGCAGATTGGGTGTGCCTGTTGGTCCTTTTCTGCCATCACACTTCTATAACCTAAATATTAAACAGCAATATGAGAAACAATATCACAAACAAACCACTAAACAGCAATATAACATACTGATGTCAGTGGGTGACAGGTTGCATCTGTTTCTCTAAGTAAATACATGTATAGCACAGCATAAACAGATCATAGAAAACTGACAATGTGGAATAATGGGTCACTGGACACCAGGAAACAATACTGATCACCATATCAGTCATGTTAAGTAGGGCTGGGGTGGGGGGCGGACTGGTAGTCATGGCACGGCAACATGTATTGCACCTATGACAATGACCATGTGCTGTCTGAATGTGGAACAGTGGGTCACTGGAACGCGTGTAACAACACTGATCGCCATATCATTCATGTTCACTATGACTTGGGGGGGGGAGGTAAGCCATGGCATAGCAACATATATTGTACCGATGCCAGTGGACATGTACTGCCTGAATGTGGAACAGTAGGTCACTGAAAAGCAGAAAACAATAATGATCACCATATCAGTGAGCTTCAGTATGGCTGAGGGGGTGGGACTGCAATTCATGGCATGCAACCGTATATTGTACCTACCACTAAAGAGCACTACTACTAAACTACTAAGAAAATACTACTACTAAACTGACCACTAAACAGAAATATGACAAACACACCACTGAACAGCAATATCACAAAATTATGTCAGTGGGTGACAGGTTGCATGTGTTGCTCTCACCAGCTACATGCATAGCACACCAAAAAGTTCATATAGAACTGACTCAAGTGTTCAACAATGGGTCACTGGAAAGCATTACACGCTACTGATCACCATATCATTGAGGTTCACTATGGCTGGGGGGGGCGGGGATGACAGTCATGGCAGGGCAACAGATATTGTAACGCTAGCACTGGACAGATACTGATTTTGTGAGTATAGCACAGAATAAAAAAGGGTCTGGAATGCACTACATCACATAGCTATGACAGACAGAAGCATTACCATTCCAGATCCCTGACAGCAAAGTTCAATGAGGCTTCACAGACAAACTTTTAAGGCGGGGGGGGGAGAGATGCTGGAGGCTATCACTGTGTCTCTTACAATGATTGGATGACAGTTTTGTAACCTGCATGACAGTAAGATGCACAATTGCTAGTGGCAAGCTGCACAGTATCTGCAACATTGACACTCACCACACTGTATTCTCTGTACGTATGGTTCCACTGTTTTATTCCACACTTCCTGCATCTGACGCTGAATCATTGTCACTCACTAGTGGATCAAGAGCACAGGGGTCACTGAGGAAACATGTATTGCACATTAACTCATTTAATTCTTCCAAACTGCCGCTGTCTGTGGCTGAAAGACCAGACTCACCACTGTTGCTCATTGTTTCAGTCAGTGCCGGATCAGGACCATACATCATCGGCTGCACTGTGTGTAATAGATGCCACACACACCAATGCACTAACACAGGGGTGATGAAAATGATCCTGTAAATGAGGTAATATTACCGGAGATCCTCTTTAAGGGCCAATTAGAGACCCAAACTCCTCCCTCTAGGCAGTGACATCACTAGGCATAACCCTATAACTATTTCTCAGAAAGAGGCCATTGGCCCTTAAGAGCACATCAGTGACCAGAGGTCAGAGGTTTTGCTGTTAGAACAGGTATCCAAACCAAACCAAATATAAACCAGAGAATGCATATGCTTTTAATTTATAATGTTATTTCATATCAATGTACTCCTTATGGGTTGTTAAAAGGTGTTGTATATAAGAGCACTGTAATAATAAATATTCTTTACTATGCCCAGGACTGTCTGCAAGAATCACCGGACATAGGGTTGAATTCTCATCCTGGCGTTTGTTTATATTATAGGGTGTTGGTGTATATTATGGGGTGTTTGGATTAAGCATAAAACACACATCAACACCTCTGTTTATACAATAAATTCTCCCCGTTACATAATGAATTTTAATACTTGAGCCGAGTACTGTATTGAGCAACTTGCGTACAGGCACTTTGTTCAATTTGGACCGCAATGTTGTGCCACTTGTTTGGAGCGGGCCACAATGTTATGCCACTCCGAAGTACAAGAGACCTTGCTTTTTCCAGAGAGTGGACTAATGTCCGTGTCACCCTCTGGTAGCACTCTCTCTCTCCAGAACCATTTGCCAAACCGTAAAGCAACAGGAGAAGTGGACCTATAGGAAAGGGGTAGGAGCTGCTGTGGAGTGAGTCCCAAGAAGTCCCTGAAGGAGCCGCACCTTGCAACAGGTAAGGAAAAGGGGGATATCATTGCAAACCGCAAGAAGTGGTATTATCAGGAGAAGTTCTGGGGACTGAACTCATTTCAAAATTAGAAACTAGCAGCTTACTATTTCTCCTTACAGTAATTCAAGTTATTCCTGAGGGCTACAAAAATAAACATACAGATGGCTCAACTTACACGCTCCACATATAGCGGTCGGGGTATCAGCCTTTTTCCCCTAGCTATCTATTAGATAAACACTATCTACTATGAACATAGGCATCCCTGTGTATACACCATATGTGCAACCACACTAGTAAGCTTACTATACACATGTACAATTTTTACTGTGTTCAGGACACAATGGAGCTTCTTACAGTTACAACCCTTTAGTCCAGACCCTGACATACCTCGGAGGCATATCAACACCCCAACTCAAACACCACCAAGGACAAAAGGGGAAAGCTAGCAGGGTAGAATAGAATTTAAGATACCACAACGGGAGGCCACCCCATCATGGTAGAGTTAGAAAGGAGTCAAGGGAGACTCAAAAGAAGAGGTGCTACTGTAGTAGACTTAGGAAAAAGGGCTAAAGAGAGAGAGAGAGAGTGGGTGTCCCGTGGTGTTTAAAGGGAAGGGGAATTCTATCACAAGTTAGCAAGGGTAGCAAATAGTCTACATGCACATGAATAAGATGCTGTGCCACTTGGGCAGTGTAGGTTAAGGGCCCTCGCCTAGCATGAACAGCACCTGGGGACCACAGATGCCTTGAGTCTCAGAACTCATGAACCAGGACATTATCCCCTGGTTGGAATTCCCTCAGTTTTTTTGTGGACCTGTCATGTGGTCGTTTTTGTTGTTGCTGGTGCTTCTGGACTGTACAAGTAAGATCCGGTTTAAGTAAATCCAACCTGGTATGAGGTTGTCTCTTGAGGAAAAGTTCTGCAGGTGTACTTTCCATAATGGTATGAGGTGTGGTCTGATTGGTAAATAAAAATTGAAACAACCATTGTTCAGCTGTCGTAGCATATGGATTGGCATCAGCAACTTCTTTCTTCCAGGCTTTTTTAAATGTCTGGACTGCCCGTTCAGCAGCTCCATTCGAGGCTGGGTGCTAATGTGGGGTTAAAATGTGTGTGAACCCATTTTGCTGGAGAAAATGCTGAAATTCGTGAACCATGAATTGGGGACCATTATCAGAGACTAATTCTTGAGGGAGACCATACGAGGCAAACAAGTTGTGCAGCAAAGCAATAGTCTTGTGTGCTGTGGTGACTGAGGATGACAAAACTTCGAGCCACTTGTAATGACTGTCAATTATGTTCAAAAAAATACTGCTTGTCAAATTCAGCATAGTCTGTATGAATTCCTTCCCATGGCACTTTTGCCCATGACCAGGGATGAAGGGGTGCTGTTGCCAGCTGGTGCTGTACAGAAGCGCAAGCCGTAAACTTGTTTACCAGGTCTTGCATGTCTTGGTTGAGGCCAGGCCACCAAACGTAACTTCATGCATGAGCCTTCATACAATTGACCCTAGGGTGGCATTCATGAAGCTCATGCAGGAGTTGTCTGAATTTGGGTGGTATAACCACTCTAAGACCCCAGAGAATACAGCCTTGGTCTGCTGATAACTGCTCTCGCTTGTCAAAATAAGATTGCAATGATTTGTACTGAATGTAGTTAGGCCATCCCCTAAAGGTGAAGTCCCAGACTTTTGCTAGCACTGGATCATGCCTGGTTTCCACAGCAATGTCCTCACTACAAACAGGTAAATATTTCAGATAGTAAATTTGAAAAACTGCACTTTCCTCTCTGTCTTCTGGCTTGGCATCACAGGGCAACTGGGATACGGCATTGGCGTTGCCGTGTTTCTGTGACTGTCGATACTCAGTGTTGTAGTCATAGGCTAACAGCTGCAGAGCCCAACATTGCATCCTGAGTGTTGCCAACGTAGGTATTGCAGCCTTAGGACCCAGGATTGCCAACAGGGACTTATAGTCAGTAATCAGGTGAACTTATGCCTGTAAAGGTATTTGCGGAATTTCTTTACCCCAGAAATGATGCTGAGAGCTTCCCATTCTATTTGAGTGTAGTTTCGTTCACTGGGTGTGAGCGTCCTCAAGGTGAATGCAATTGGATGCTCTTCCCCACTCGGCAATGTGTGCGATATCACCATGCCTGCCCTGTAAGGTGATGCATCGCAAGCTAACTTTAGTGGCTTGTTTGGGTCATAATGTGCTAGCCATTTACTGCTCAACAATCACTGCTTGGCTGCCATGAATCCAGTGTCACACACTGATGTTCAGTTCTGCTTGTTGTCCTTGTGCAGCAAGTCATGCAAAGACTGTAGTAGTGTAGACACATTTGCTAAGAAACATCCATAATAATTCAATAGACCCAGGAAAGAACATAATTCCAAAACATTTGAGGGTGTAGGTGCGTTTACAATAGCTGACACTTTACTCTCTGTCAGATGCAGACTCTGGGTGTCAATTCAGTATCCCAAATATTCTACTGAATCCTGCAGGAAGCAACATTTTGCCAGTTGCACTCTCATAGTGTTCCAACCTGGCTAGGACTTTGTCTAACAGTACCAAGTGCTCTTCAGTGGTGGGTGTGGTGACCAGTATATCATCCAAAAAATGTACCACATGCTGTAGTCCTTGCATAATCTGGTCCATGGCATGCTGAGAAATAGTGGGAGCAGTGGAGACTCCATAAACAAGGTGATGGTAGCAATAAAGACCCTTGTGGGTACTGATGGTCAAAAAGGGCTTAGAGTCCGGCTCCAATTCCAGTTGTTGATATGCAAATGACAAATCAATTTTGCTAAAGTACTTGCCTGTGATTTACAGTCACTTTGTAGTCTCCACACAGTTGTACAGTCTTGTCCTTCTTGGGGACAAGTATACCACTACTATTAGGGCTGCCTAGTCACTTTGTTCAACCTGTGATATGATGCCATGGTGTTCTAGCCTTTCCAATTCCTTTTCCATGGGTTCCTTAAGTGCGTAGGGTACGAACATATGAAATTTGCCAGCAGATAAAGGCCTAGAGGTCTATCAAGTCTGCTCGAATGTGCAGCTAGCACCCCTTATTCTGCTGCTGCCCCTCCCTTCCACCCTTCCCCTTCATTGACCCTCGTCCTTGTCCTATCCCATCCCCTTTTGCAGCAGTCCACTGTTCTAGCGGATACCAAATCTGCAGGTAACGCATTCCACCCAGCCACCACCCTCTCTGTAAAAAAGTGTCTCCTCATCTCCCTCCTGAACCTTCCTCCCTCCAGTCTCATATCATGGCCCCTAGTGTCCCTCCCCTTCCTTACTTTGAACAGCCCTTCTGTACCTGTCTTGTTTATTCCCTTCATGTACTTAAAGGTTTCAATCATGTCCCCCTGTCCCTCCTCTCCTCCAGTGAGTACATGTTCAACTCCCTCAGCCTCCTCTCATATGATAAGTCCCCCAGCCCCTTGATCATCTTTGTTGCCTGCGCTGCACCCCCTCCAGTAACTTAATGTCCCTCTTCAGATACGGGCGCCAGTACTGCACGCAGTACTCCAGGTACGGTCTGACTAATGATCTATACAGTGGCAGAATCACCTCCTCCCTCCTCGAAGATATTCCCCTTGCAATACAACCCAGCATTTTGTTGGCCTTTGCAGCTGTCTTCCTACATTGTTGTGAGTTGTTCATTGACCCTGTAATGACCACCCCCAGATCCTTCTCCTCCTCTGTCTGGGCTAGCTGCACTCCCCCCAGCTGGCAACTCCTCCTTGGGTTCTTCATCCCAAAATGCAGCACCTTGCACTTTTGGCATTAAAGCCCAGTTGCCAGGTGTCTGACCAGGTTTCAAGCTTTTCCAGATCATCCTGCAACCCTTCCATCCCCTAGGTCATCCACCACCACTCCTACCTTGGTATCATCAGCAAACAGACTGATCTTGCTCTTGATGTCCAATGATATGTCTGCAATGAATATCCCAAACAACACTGGTCCCAAACACGAGCCCTGTGGAACACCGTCGTCACTACCCTTGGGTGTGAGAGTTCCCCACCCACCACCACCCTCTGTTGCCTTCCCTGAAGCCAGTTCCCTACCCATCTCACCAGCTTTGCACCCACCCCTGTGCCTTCTAACTTACTTCCCAGCCTTCCATGCGGCACCGAGTCGAATGCCTTACTGAAGTCCAGATACAGGACATCCACAGCATGGCCCCATTCCAGTTGCCTAGTTACCCAGTCATAGAACTCCACTAGGTTGCTTTGGCAGGATCTGCCACATATGAAGCCATGCTGTCTGCTGTCCTGTAGTCCTTTGGCCTCTAGGAGGGCCACCAGCCTCTCCTTCAGGATAGTCTACATTAGCTTACTCACGATGGATGTGAGGCTCACTGGTCTGTAGTTTCCCGGTTCATCCTTGGGGCCACTCTTGTGGAGAGGCACCACATGAGCCATCCTCCAGTCCTGAGGTACACACCCCAAATGTAGTGAGGCCTTACATAAGTCTGCCAAAGGTCCTGCAAGGACCTCTACCACCTCCTTCAGTACCCTGGGGTGGATGCCATCTGGGCCTGGTGCCTTGTCCACCCTCAGTGCCTTCAAACCCTCCCGAACTCTGCCCTCCATGATTTCCCCATCTGTCACCCCCTCCCCCCCATTTCTGCCATTCTTCCCCCTTGGTGTCACCCTTCTTCTCCTTAGTAAATACCAAGCAGAAGTAATCATTTAGTGCTTCTGCCTTATCGCACCCTGCTTCCACCCAACCCCTCCTTCCTAATCCTTACTATGTGGTCCTTACAGCTCCTTTTCTCCCTGATGTACTTAAAGAAGTCCTCCCCCCCCTTCTTAATGCCTTGTGCCAGCCTGAGTTCCGTAGATGCCTTGGATCCCCTTACTGCCCTTGTCACCTCCTTCAATTCCATTAAGTACTCCTCCCTGTCCTCCCCCCTTCCTATTTTCTTGTACCTCCTAAAGGCAGCTGTTTTCCTCCTTACCTTTAGATATGGATGTGGCTTGAGGAGTACGGAAGTAGTGCCCTGTGCACCCTAATAGTCGCCTTAAGCCCTTGTATGGTTCCAAAGCCTTCTTGAAAAATAGGATGGTGCTTGTCCATGATCTTTGCCAGGGCCTCTCTGGATGTGGTAGAAACTTCTTTCAGCACAAAAATCTTGGCCAAATTCAGATGAATCTGCTGAAGCCAATTCCATCCCAGGAGGGCCGGTTGATTATCTTGAACCACTACTAAGGGCAATGTGGACATTTTCCCTTCATACATAACCAGGACCAGGATCTCTCCTAATACCAGAATCTTATCCCCTGTATAAGAGATAAACTGCAAACTGGATGGTTGGAGTTGGCATCTGCTTAAACAATCTCTGTAAGCACGCTGTGAAATAAGTGAAACAGATGCTCCCATGTCTAGCAGTATCTTCACTGTGTTGCCCGCTGACTTGCGGGGAATGCAAATTCTGTTACCTCTACCTTGGGTGGTGTTCACTGTAAACAGTGACACCTTATCTCTCTCTCTGAGGGGGATTCTTTATCTGAGGCACTAATGTTGCCATCAGTCGCATACTGTGGTCAAGATGAATTTTGCTTACTCTTGCAGACTCTTGCGATGTGGCCCATCTTCCCACAACTGCAACAAGTCTCCTGTTTAAATCTGCAGGTATGCTGCAGGTGCTTGCCCCCACACCTATAGCAGGGTCTGCTAGGTTTGGTGAGATACCCCCCCCCTTTTCTGGGGCAGGTGAAGCCCTGAATTTTGATCGCTGTGCTTCTGCAGGGGTTTGGTGCCATTCAGACCTGGCTTCGGCAGATGCGGAATGGTTCCATGCCTAAGGTAATGTTGCAAACTGACTGAAAAGTCAAGTCCCTCTCATTGAGGAGGCACTGAAGATAATATTCATCTTGAAGGCCACAGACAAATCTGTTCTGGAGGGCTTGGTCTTGGAAAGTGTCGAACTTACAGGTGGAAGTCAACTTTTTAAGGGCAATAATAAAGTCTGCAAGACTTTCCCCCACTTCTTGGTCCTGATGGTAAAACCGGAACTGTAAGTGTGTTAGTCAGCTGCTGGTAGATTCGCTCTGTTGGCTTGTGGGAGGCGATCAAGCTTTTAAGGAGGCTATACATTTTTTGCTGGTAAAGTGGCAAGGAAAATGTCTGCTTTCTTAGCATCATCAACGTCATTTACTGCCAGCCATCTCTCAAATCTTTCCAGATAGATTAAGAATCTTCTTTTACCTCATTAAATTCAGGAACATGGCCTATGGTAGGCATTGTGATGCGTAAGCTGTAATATCAGTTGAAAATGTGCCCACAATTTAAACCTCCATCAGCCTTCCTCATCACCAATGTGATAAACTGGAACTTGAATGCTTCAGGGTACTTACTGCGCATGGTTCTGAGGTGTAGACCAGGCTTACCAACAAACAAGTTGAGGCAGGCTTCTTCAGAAGGCTCCTTCTTTAATAGCTTATCAGGAACAGGAACACTGAAGTACTACTGCAACAGATAACTGGTGTCACTCAACAGCTAATATAACAGGTTACAGGAATCAAACAGTTCCCCACCACCACAACTCTTATTAATATACTAGATGGGCAGCAGCACACGGGTCTAACGTCTCACATATTACACAGCGCGGGCTTCACTGCATGCATATATATATATATATATATATATATATATAATAGATAACCCACTCTTAGGTGTGCGGTCGTGCTGTGATATCGCACACACCACCCAAGACGTGCATATATCAGAGTGCGACAGCACACCGTAGCGTGGATTAACTGTCTTATAAAATGGCAAAATTGTTTTGGAAGGAGGGGGAGTGCAGGTGTGCGATCGTGCTCTGATATACGCACGGTCATATGTTGTGTTTTATACAATCAGAACTTTGGATTTGTTGGCAGATGATACATATATATATATATATATATATATATATATATATATATATATACACACAATAGGGGTGAGTGGTAAATGAGTGAGATAAAACAGCGCATCATCCACTGCAGTGTGATATTTTTACCCTCTGCTCTACTGTAATGATATGAGACATTTACACACACAGGTCACAAAAGGTCACTGATATCATCACCCTAGGCAGCTTCCCCTCAGCATGAAAGAAACACCTGTGCTGTTACCATAGAAACAAATGCAGAACTACCTGAGAGGTCTCACTGCTGCCTACAGCTAACTCAGTGAGCATTACAAAACACAGTTACCCCACAACTTCCAGCTCATTACTGTGATGCTCTCAACTTGATGCAGCCAGAATTCCAAACAGCACAGCTTCACAGAACAGTCTAAATTACTGCCTGCAGCTAACTCAACTACCACTGAAACACACTCTCACTTGTTCCTCAAACTCTGATTCTCACCCATTACAATTACTGTGAAAATTTCAACTTCACTGTAGCCAGAATCCTAAAGAGCACAATTCACAGAACACTCTGCACTCTGCCTGCAGCTAACTTAATTACCACTGAAAACAGTATCAGATGTTCTGACACTCTGCCTCTCAGTTCATTACAATTACATGCTCTTAGCTTCACTGCAGCCAGACTGCTAAACAATACAGCTTTACAAAAGTATGTTTCTCATTCCTATCTAAAACTAACTCATTTAGCATTGCAAAACACATTCATGTGTCTCTCAGAGTTTATAACACTGCCAGCCCATTCAGAAAAGCTCACAGACAGAATGAGCAAACACATTAACAGGAACAGAACACAAGACAGCATAACAAAACTTCTGAAACTCTTGGCCCTATTGTATATATCGAATACATGATAGGCAGATCGTGTGCTATGGCAAATATTGTCACTCCTGCAGAGTGAGCTTATCCAGAGCTCACTCTGCAGGAGTGACAATATTTGCCATATCACACTCATGCCCATCATGTATCCCATATATATATCCGTTTACTACAAAAACTATCCCAGGTTAGAAAATAAATGTACGAAAGGCCATCCTGGTGGCTCAGCAGCATTGGAAGATGTTAGCTGGGGTGGGGACCCAGGGAGATCAGAGGTCAACAGGGCCTGAACAGGATATATCCCTGGGACCAGGGTATACCTCTGTTGAAGCATGGTCTGGATGTAAAAGTAAATAAAACAAGGAAATAGATGTGTGTAGTAGTGTACACTATACACATCTGCCAGTGTCCCTCCCCCATGCTACAAAGAACACCTCTCACCATAATCACATATGGTTCTGTCCAGTCAGAATGCTGCATTCTTAGCACCAGTTTTATAATTTTGGAGAAGGTGACTCAATTCAGCTCAGTGCAAGCCAGCTCACATAACACCAGTTGTAAAGGTAGGGAAACTGCAGCTCCACAAATGCTCCAGTGTCGCCTGTTTGCCCATGTGACTCTGCGTCAGTAGGCATCCACTGGTATATACATAGACACATAGATAATGACAGTAGAAAAGCTCATCAGTCTAGTCAGCATGCCCATAATACCCTATCTTACCCTGAGACCTGTTGTCTGTATGGCAATTTTGTCCGCACTATCCACCCACATGTTCCCCGGCTTACTACTATGCTGAATAACTACTAAGCCCTTACTTTGTCCCAGCTATGCTGAAATCATTAATGGTTTTGGCGCTCACCACCTCAACTGGTAGACTGTTCCATGACACAACCACTCTTTCTGTAAAAAGAAAAAATCTTCCTCGCGTCCCTCCTAAATCCTCCTCCAACTTCCAGTTAGGTCCCCCTGTTTTCGATTCACTATTGCTGTTGAATAGTTTCTCATAGATTACCTTGTTCATTCCTTTCAGGAACTTGAAGGTCACTGTCATATACCCTCTCTCATCTGGCCTCCAGTGAATACATGTTCAGTTCTCTGACATGTTCCTTGCAGGAGCTGCTCTGCTGGCCCTGAATCTAATTGGCACTGTCTCCAGTCTACGAGACATTTGGGGTGGGAGCCTGCTTTTCAAGATGAATTGACAGACTATGGTGGGCTCCCACCCACAAAAGGAATTCAGTACTTTACTCCTGAGAAAATTTGGCTTCCACCCATCATCCCCTTTTTTGTGAACTGCTCTTCTATTTCAAAACCAAGTTGCACACAAAGATTTGCCAGCCCACATCACTCTGCTCTGGACTTCGTCACTACACTGTAGCTATAGATTAGGGTCTGCACACTCCCCATGGTCTTCAACATCCACCATCACACATAGACACTGTATACCCACCATTGGGGGGTTGCAGACTTGAGACTGTGGCCCATAGCGAGCTGGTAGTTGCCATGGCAGCTCTGGCCCACATAAATGTTGATAGTTGGTGAGTGGCAACTCTGGCCCACAGAAGGGCTGATGGTTAGTGAGTGGCAGCTCTGGCCCACAGAGGGACTACTGGTTGGTGTGTGGCAACTCTGGCTCACAGAGGGGTTGCTGGTTTGTGTGTGACAACTCTGGCCCACAGAAGGGCTGCTGGTTGGTGTGGGGTAGCTGTGGTCCTCAGAGGGGCTGATGATTTCTGCGTGGTCACAATATCATGCTTCTGAAACTGTTTAGCCAGGCCGATGTTTCTTAGCCAGGCTGTCTACCCATCTAGAAAAGTGTGCCTGAACTGGTTTCACTGTCAACATGTGAAGGAGTGACCTGAGGACCTGCAAGTTTTCCTAAGAGTGGGTATGACTGGTGCATGCCAAGTATAGCCCACAGAGGGGCTGCTGGTAGCTTGTACATAGCCCATGCCCACTTTCTTCACCCATGCACACACTGATACCCCTTGCCTGACCCCTACATAGCTACAGCCCACACACAGTACTCATGTACACACTTTTATAAACTGACAACAGGGATCTCAGGGCATCATACATTCTAGTCATACAAATGCCCACCAATTTAAGGCATTGCACAACAACGTCCCAGGTGGTTTATCGTAATTCAGATTTGTGATCAGGTGGTACAAAGCCACATCAAGTGGCAGAAATCAGAATCCTTCCTTTGCATGTCCTAGCAGTATGCACTACTGTAGAAAATGTAACATTTGTCATTTTGTCACACTCAGCCCAACATTTGTCAGTCCATCGAATAACAAAAGCTATAAGGTTTGGCACCTTAGCAAATGTAAAACTCAATTCATCATTTATACCTTATAGTGTGACTGTCCATCTCTCTGCATCAGTATACCATTCGACCAGAGAGATAGGCTACAGGAGCACATTCGCGTCATTTCAATTGGCAAGTGTGATACCCCTTGGGGTGTACATTGGCACAAATATCACAATTACGATCAGCCACTGTTCATGTTATGGGTATAGATCACATATTCATTCATTGTAGAGGAGATGACCTGCTCCAGAGAGAAAGTCATCTGATTTTTAACATAGGAGCAGCTGTACCCAATGATTTAAATGATAGGTGGGACATTACCCCATTTCTGTGAAATGGTTATTATTTGAATGTTTTTTGTAACTTTGTTTATCCTTTGACTAATCCCTCTTTTTTCACTGGTACTGAGTATGTTCTGTTTAAATTTGTTCCTTTTAGCGTTTATGATTTTGAGAATATAAAACAGGAGGTTTGTCTTCACCGTCTTACTAAATCTATTTGTCTGATTCTTTTCTTGAATCAGGTCACTGCTTTCATCATTTTTTCTGCATTATATATTTTTCCATTTGATATTTCTGCACCCTTAATGAATTTCTCTATTTTCCAGACTTCTGGACCTATTGAATTAAAAGACGTTTAAATAGTTTCAACTCTTTGGATGTAGTATTTACATTCTCCTCTTTTTTTGTAAAACTATTTGTAAACAGTTTATGCGCCGTTCAGTACAGTACGCAGAGGATTCTAGTTATTAGTTAGGTAACAGGGCAAAAGAAGCTGAAACAAAGAAGACTTTCACAGGACCTCCACCCACCCAGTATAACAGTTGGGGGCAAGGAGCCACAATACAATACAAATTCCATGCATAACAAAGTACACATCAGTCTTCTTCCGGGAGGGAGGCTGGGGCTCAGATATCAGGTGCAGTAGTACGAGCTGATGTGGGGCCCCACAGATATTTATACACATTTTGGAGACCACAGTCATTTACCAGTATTCTCTTACTGACTGCTTTCCCTGCAGGTGGGCTCTGTTAGTCCTGGGGACAAATAAGGAGTCACACGTCACACCACCTTATATGCGGATGACCTGGTTGTTCTGTCAAGCGCCCGTGACATTACCACCATTAACTCACAACTTAACTCCAACTTCGAGCGGATCCAATACTGGTTGGCCAAATGTAGGCTTACTACCAACCTCAAAAAAACCCAAGCGATGCTTTTTGGGTCCCACTGTAAGTTGAAATCTTGCCCTGCCCCACTCAAAATCCTCGGGGCTGATGGCTCCCCATTGCAGATGGTGGCTGCTGTCAGATACCTGGGTGTCATGCTTGAGCCTCAACTGGATCTCTCTCTACACATCCAAAATGTCTGTAGGGCCATGAAAGGCAAACTGGGCCTAGCCTATAGAGCAAAAAGTTGCTTAACTCCAGCGGCTCGTGTTGCCCTGGCTAGGGGGGTCCTTCTCCCATCTCTCTGCTATGGGCTAGTCACTTTTACCCCTACGCCCAAATCTAGCCTTTCAAAGTGGGATACAGCCTACAATAATATCTGCCGCTTTGCGCTTCCCCCCCCAACTCACCGATGCGACCTCTACTCACGCTTAGAGTGGCTACCCCCCGAGAAACACTGTACCTATGTTGTTGGGAACTTCATTGACAACATTGTCAGGGCTGGTACTCCTGTATCCCTTGCCCTCCCCCTTCTCCTGACACCTCCACTTACCCCCGGTCCGAAAGCAACCCTGACCGCCTGGTTCCCAGAACCTGTACCCAAGCGGGCGACTGGGCTTTTGCCGCCTATGCCCCAAAAATCTGGAACTCGCTCCCGGTCTGTACTCGGTCCTCCTCCTCCCATCTGGGCTTCAAATCCTCCCTATGGAGTTACCTGAGGGGTCTCTCCACTTGTTTATGCTTCTCGGTCTAACTTGCGCTTTGACATTTTGTGACAGGCCCTCCCCTCCCAAGGGGTACTATTAATATTATCTAACCCCTGGCCCAGGCCCTGTAACTGCAACATGTCTCACCTGAGCCTGCTATACCCTCGGGTGGTTATGGTCCCCCGTTGGCACTTGTACTCTGTTTAGATCTACTGTTTGGCGTAAGGTCAGTCTCCGCCCATGCACCGACCTGCACTGTGGTATATCCAATCTTTGATTCCCCTGGTTTACTTACCCCTTGGGGTACTGTATCTCTGATATTTTGCACTATAGGTTTTCCTGCACTGTATTGTCTCCACATGTTAGCTTTCCACGACAGCCCTGTTCAAGCTGTCATGTATACTGTTGTAAACCTTAGCTTAAGACTTACTGTTTGTTGCACTCAACTCTCTCTCCTCTGTGTATGCTCATCCCGCTTCTTGATGTAAACTTCACTCATGATTGTATGTAAACTCTCTGTAACCCAGTTTTGTAACCCTCCCGGGTCTCACCTGAAAATAGGCACTTGGATGTCTAGTGTGACCTACCCGGTTAACAAAAGCAAATAAATAAATAAATAAAATATATAGTACCCACTTGGTCCATCTAGAGATGAACAGCTCAGTTTTATCATTAAAACTAAAAGTGATCTTTTCAGTTCTGTATATATCATTAACTGTAGGCCCCCAGTGGGCAATTTGCACCTGGTGAAGGATGAGCCACCGTCTAGTGATGCGTCTTTTCACTGCAAGAAGCATGATTCCCAGGAGGTACTTTGTGGTTCTCACCTTCATCCCCTTAGGATACATGTAAAACAGATATATTTCTGGGATAAATGGATAGGTGTGTGAAGGACCTCTGTGACAGCCCCCTCAAGGTCTGACAAAAAGGACCATAATCTGGGGCCTGCCCACATAATATTGGTATGCGTGGCATGTGGCTCACCACAGTTCTGCCAACAAGGGGAGGAGGGGTTGCTATGTATGTAAAGGAAGGGATTAAAGCTATGAAGGCTCAGGGATCCAAGGAAGAAGCAGAGGCATTGTGGGTCACTCTGGAGTTGGGGAACAAAACAACCATCCGTGCTGGAGTAGTTTGCAGGCCTCCTGCACAAGAGGAGGATATGGACCTAGTATTAGTGGAAGCCATCCATAATATGGCAGCCAAAGGGGAAGTACTACTAATAGGTGGCTTCAGCATGCCAGATGTAGATTGGAATACCCAGACTGCAAGTACGTCAAGGTGCAGGGACCTCATGTCTGCTATGTATGGGGCAAACCTGAGGCAGCTGGTGGTTGAGCCCACCAGTGAGGGGGCTGTACTGGACTTAGTGCTGAAAAACGGGGGGCAGAATCATGGATGTTGAAGTGGGCAGTCCCCTTGGTACCAGTGACCACAGAACTGTGTGGTTTAGAGTCAACACGTTGGCAGAAGAAAGCCATTCAAAGATTAAGTTCCTAGATTTCCGGAAGGTCAACTTCATGGAGATGGGGGAACAGCTCAAAATTGCCCTGGCAGCAGAAGATACAGGGGAGATGTAGAAGAATAGTGGCTTAGGCTCAAGAGATCCATAGCAGGAGTGACAAGTCAATGTGTCAGATTGCTTAGCAAAAGCAAAAGAAAGAAGCTGCCACTGTGGTTCTCTAAGTCAGTAGCCGAGAAAGTGCGAGAAAAAAGTAAGGCATTCAGGAAATACAAAGAGACACAAAAAGAAGACAGACTGAAATATCTGGAGAAGCAGAGAGAAGCTAGGAAAGCTGTCAGAGGAGTTGAGGCAAGAACGGAGAAAGAAACAGCACAGGCTATTAAGAAGGAGGACAGGATCTTCTTCTGTTATATTAGCAAGAGGAAAAGACCAGAAATGGTATTGTTAGGCTAAGAAGGGAGAGGGTGGGTGGGAGGAGGAGGATGACCTTAAAAGCTGAGATACTGAACACATATTTTTGCTCAGTATTTACCAAGGAAGAGGCAGGGAGGGTCCAAGACTCACAAGGAAAGATGTACAGGGGGAGAGGTGGACACCAGCCCATTTATGGTGGCTAAAGTCTTGGAGGAACTAGGAAAAGTAAAGACAGACAAGGCAATGGGGCCAGACAGGAGTCACCCTAGAGTGTTGAAGGAACTCAGGGAAGTCCTAGCAGGTCTGCTGACAGTCCTCTTCAACCAATCATTAGAGATGAGGGAGGTACCTGGGGACTAGAGGAGGGCAGAGGTGGTCCCCCTGCACAAGACTGAAAGTAGGGAGGAGGCAGGCAATTACAGACCTGTAAGCCTGACCTCAGTGGTGAGGAAGCTGATGGAGTCCCTGCTTAAGGAGAGGGCAGTGAAGTTCCTGGAGTCAAGTGGTGCAAAAGACCCAAGGCAGAATGGATTCAATGAGGGTAGGTCCTGTCAGACTAATCGTATCTATTTCTTTGACTGGGTGACCAGGGTGGTGGATCAGGGAGGGGTGGTAGATGTGGTCTACCTGGATTTCAGTAAGGCCTTCGATACCGTTCCTCATAGAAGGTTGCTTAACAAATTGGGGAATTTGGCTGTGGGCTCTAAAGTGGTAAAATCGGTTGGAAACTAGCTAAAAGGCAGGACCCAGGGGGTGTTAGTAAATGGCATAAAATCAGAAGAGGGGGAGGTGACCAGTGGGGTTCCACAGGGATCAGTGCTGGGTCCAGTTCTATTCAATGTCTTCATAAGTGACATTGCAGAGGGACTGGAGGGGAAAGTATGCCGGTTCGCAGATGACACCAAGATCTGTAACAGAGTCGACACACAGGAGGGGCTAGATAAAATTAGAAACAACCTAAGACTACTTGAGGAATGGTCAAGGGTTTGGCAGTTGGATTGCAATGCTAAGAAGTGCAAGATAATGCATCTGAGACACAGAAACCCAAGAGAGGAATATAGGATGGGGGGGCAGGTCCTAACCACCACAAGTCAGGAGAGAGACATGGGGGTTATCATATCTAATGACCTGAAGTCAGCCAAACAATGTGAAAAAGCAGTGGGGAAAGCAACCAGAGTGCTTGGGTGCATTGGAAGAGGCATAACCAATAGAAGGATTGAAGTGGTGATGCCACTATATAGATCACTGGTGAGGCCTCATCTGGAATACTGTGTCCAGTTCTGGAGACCACATATCAGGAAGGACATAGACAGAAGGGAAGCAGTCCAAAGAAGAGCAACAAAAATGATACATGGACTGCACCACAGGCCTTATGAGGAAAGACTCAAGGAACTAAGCATCTATTCACTGGAAGAGAGAAGGGGGAGAGGGGATATGATAGAGACTTTCAAATACCTTAGAGAAATAAACAGGGTACAGGAGGGGAGCATATTTCAGAGAAGAAAGTTCACAAGGACAAGGGGACATAACATGAGGCTGGAAGGAGGGAGGCTTGGGGGAATGCTAGAAAGTATTTTTTTACAGAGATGGTAGTGGGTCCATTGAACAGCCTACCAGCGGAGGTGGTGAAAGCGAAAACAGTACAGGGATTCAGAAGTGCATGGGATAAGCATAAAGGCACCCTGCTGTACAGCAGAGCAGGGGAAAGGCAGTCCAGATAAGAGTAGGGATTGCCAAACCAAGTAGGGAAATGGGCAGACTAGGTGGGCTGCATGGTCCTTATCTGCCGACAGATTCTATGTTTCTATGTAACATGCCACGTTCCCCCTCCTACCTGCATATATTTAGCAATGATAGCAGGAGTACAAAAAAGATGTGTGTTTCCATGCATACTCGCACCAAACATGGGACAATTTTATCTTGCCCATTTCATAGCATCCCCTGTCCCAGTCCTCCTCGCGGATCTCTTTCTGTAATTCCTGGCCCCATTTATAAGGCACATATGATGTGTTCATCTTCTGTGGCTTTTGTAGTGCTTTGTAGAAGGTAGAGCTAAGATGCATGGCCATTTGGGTTCTAATGTGAAGTGATAGCATTTGTATAATGGCTGCGGCTGAGAAATGATCTATGTGGTCCGTGGGTCTAGTAGAATGATAGAGTCACAACTGAAGGTAACAGAAAAAAATCCCTCTGTTCAAGCCCAAATTGCTGCTGGAGCTCCTCAAAAGGCTTGAGTGTGGCACCCATACAGATTTGGCAGAGTTACACTGTTTTCTTCTCTGCCACTTCCAGTAAGTATGGTCTATGTGGGCCAGGAAGAAATCCTCCAGTTGTGCCAAGGGGCAAAGCCATGCCAGCTGTTCAGATAGGTCCAGACTGGTGATCATTCCTTGCCAGACCTCAGGGACCCTGTGGATCCAAGAGTTTACACCTTGTATCAGCAGCATGCCTGAATCCATCCCAAAGATATAATGGGTCATGTCACAGAAAGGCAGTATATCTCTTTCCATATTCAGTCACTGGGGGCCTGGCCCTACCATGTGCCAGGTAAAGAGTGTATGAATCTGAGCTGCAATATTGTAGAGCTGGAGATCAGGGAGTCCAATGCCTCACTTTCCCTTAGGTAGCTGTAATACAGTAAGGCGTACTCGCAGTCTCTTGCCTTGCCAGAGGAATCTGGATATCGTTACCCACCATTTCCACCATTCAGCAGGTGGGATGGGCAGAGGTACATTTTGGAAGATGTAAAGCAGCTGGGGTAAAATCACCATTTGCACAGCATCTACCTGTCTAATAAGACTCCATGGCAATGTATGCCACTGCTGTACATCCGCCAGCATTTGACCAGTTGGGAGCCTATAGTTGATCTCATAGAGTGTATCTAAATGGCCATAATAGTCCACATTCAGGACAGATACCAGTCTGTAGGATGGGCACTCTGTGGGGTTTTTCCAGGCTTAAGGATGACAGAAATCATGGTGTACTACCTGCTGGCTGGAATCTCACCCCTGGTGAAAACTTCATTACAGACAGCCAGCAGAGAGGGGACTAGGTACTCCTGCTCACTTATAAAGCTCTGCAATATAGCCATCTGGCCCAGGGTCCTTCTGGAATTTTGCTCTCTGAATCACTCCCTCCAGCTCAGACATCAGGATGAGGCTTCTAATCCTCTCTGCCTGCTCCTGAGACAAACCAGGGAGGGATGATAGCACCAGAAATGCTGCCATTTGTTCCACATCATGTGGCCCCTCTGGGGAATATAGGGCAGAGTAAAAAGTATAGAAGGCCTCCGCTATCTGAGGAGTTGCCCTGAGGACCTGGCTAGTGTGTGGGTGTTTTAGGCAGGCAACTGTTGCCCTCACCTTCTGTTTCCTCAGGTTGTGCGCAAGAAGTCGTTTGGCTCTGGGACCCACCTCATAATATTTATGATGTAAGTAGGTCAGAGCTAAGTTGGCTTTATGTAGGAGGAGGATGGTGCTATTTCATGCTTAACCCTTTCTAGTTGGTCTATTACCAAGGAATCTCCCTGTTTATGGGCTACTTCCAAAAAATGGTATGTGTCTTGCAGTTCTTGAAGGCATTGCTGCCTCTGTTTCTTTTTCCCTGAGTAGCATATTCAATTATACAGCCCTAGAGGACCATTTTGAGGGTGTCCCACCAGACTGCCTCTGTATGGACCTTCTATTTAAATTCCCATATTTCAACAATTTTGTCTTGAAGAAACATACAAAATTCCTATAAAATGAAAAGCATTCAGACACCATTGTATCCTTACTTTTTCCTGGTTCAGATAAAGTGTCATACAAATTGGGGCATGGTCTAACAGAAGAACATCTCAGCAATAATTCTCCACTTTTTAACTTTTATCACATCACTATATATATTATTTAATTTTGTTAGGTTGTCATGACGTTAACATGCAGCCTTAAAGCTCCAGTGATCAATTGTACTATGTTCCTAATCAAGTTTTGTAACTAGTGCATTACTTCTTTAAATGATCTAAATTTAAATGAAACATGGTACACTTGAGCCCACTCCCCAGAGGAGGAACCTGTACAAGTTCGGAGCACCAGGGATTAGTGCTGCTACCTCCTTTTCACACCACAATAAACCCCTTTTTGCAGCATTTGCTTTGTCATGTTAATTTTTGCACACTGTGCATTTTTTCTGTTACTTGACTTAGTTTTTCTGAGTGCTGCACTTCATTCCAGTGCACCTCCCATCCCCCGGTTTTGGCTTGCTGGAAGGGCTGTACTATTTATAGTTGGTCTGGGGGGTGCTGTTGCCATACTTAGGGGAACATAGGCTTACAGAGGGGCACCTCTGCAGTCACTTGACTCTTCCTTCTCACTCTCACTCATTCTCCTCCCTCTGCCACACACAACCATATAGTTCTCTACATTAAAATTAGTTGCATCATCTCCGCTTATGGGCTGGCAGTTGCATCACACTCCACTTACAGATTGCCTGGAGCTCACTAATCTTTCAGGGTAACATGATGGCCATGAAAAAGGCGGTCTTCCATGACAGGTGTGACATCTCACACCTCTGCACTGGCTCAAACGGCTTGCCAATGAGCAATGCCAACACCAGCAGTAAGTTCTAGAGAGGCAGAAGTTTGTGCACCAAAGGGGACAAGTGGTCTAGTCCTTTGAAAAAAAAACAGACCACCTTCTCCTGAGCCACAGTCAGTGCATCTGTCCATGCCTGGTATGCAAAGATGGCCGTTTGGTGCACTGTAAGGGTCCTCTCTCGCAGGCTCAACTGAGAAAGGGACCACAGGTAGTTGAAGATGCTCACCATGGGACAGGTAAGGGGATCAAGCTCCTTTGCCTGGCACCAGACAGATAACCTGTTCCACTTAAATGTATAGCATTTATGAGTTGACTACTTTCAGGATGCCACTACAACTTGGAGGATTTCATCCAAAAGGCCCAGTGCCTGGAACTCTAGTCACTCAGGAACCAGGCTGAGAGGTGCAGAGATTGAAGGTCTGGTTGCAGAACTTTCCCATGTTGTCTTGTCAGCAGATCTGGGCAGAGGCAACCTTCATGGATGCCTATTGTTAAGGCTGAAAAGATCCAGATACCAGAACTGTCTGGGCTAGTTTGCAGCTATTAGGATCATTCCTGCCTTGTCCTTCCAGGCCTTGACCATGACCATGACCTTGTGGACTAAGGGAAAGAGAAGAGAGAGAAGGTATACAGGAGGCCTAGAGTCCAGGGCTTTGCAAAGGCATCACCCAGCAGTGTCCTGCACTTGGGTGGGGGGGGGCAAAAAACAGCCTCAACTTTCTGTTCTCTCATTAGGCAAACAGGTCCACCACAAGGATGCGTCACTGGAAGAACAGGTGGTCTTGATGCAGGGACCACTCGTGTGATGTCTCTCCAACCTGGTGAGAGCACCTTCCAGCTGATTGTTTTCTCCTGTAACATGGATCATCAGGATATTTGCACCCAGGCTGTGCATGATCATCCAGGTGCAGAGAGCCTCTGACACAGCAGGAGTACATCCCACCCTGCCTGTTCAGGTAGAACATAGCTGTAATGTTGTCCATCTCGATCTGCATACCCTGACCCCTGATCACAGGAGCAAACTTCATCAAAGCCAGTCACACTGCATGGAGCTCAAGCAATTGATGTGGTGAAGGGACTCCCAGGTTGACCAGAACCTGTGGGCACTGTAGTCTCCCAGGTGTACTCCCCACCTCACCAGAGATGCATCTGTCATGAGCATGATGGATGGTTCTGGGCTGACAAATGGGGTTCCCTCCTCCACATGTTGTGGATATGGCATCCCAAGTTGGCTGGATCACTACAACTGGCTGATCCAAGTAACCTAGGTGCTGAACCCACAAACAGCCCAACTCCCACCGCAGATGGCATATCTGCCAGCGAGCCCAATGCATCATACTGGTGAAGAATGCCATGTACCCCAGCAGTTGCAGGAAGTTACAAGTAGGGTATGAGAGCCCAATCTGAAATGATCAGGCAAAGGAGGTAAGATCCAGAGGCTTGTCTTCAGGGAGGTGGGCCTTGGCCTGCAGGGAGTCTAGTTCTGCCCCAATGAACTTGATCTCCTGGGAGGGAAGCAGCTCAGACTTGGCTGGGTTGACCAGAAGCTCCAAATCCCAACAGGTCTGAAAAGCAAGATCTTTGGACCTCTCTACTGCCTCTTTGGATGACCAGGCTATCAGCCAGTTGCCCAGATAGAGATATACCCTGACACCATTCACTTGGTGAAGACCCTGGATGTGGACAAGAGGCTAAAGAGCATGACCTGGAACTGGTACAGGATCTCTTCTCTGCATGGAACCAAAGGTACCAGCAATGGGATGGACAGACTGGGATGTGGAAGAACATGTCCTGGAGGTCCAGGGAACAGAACTACAAGCCCTGCTCCAGAAACAGAATGATCTGGTTCAGAGCAACCATCCAGAATTTGCACTTCTGCATGAACTGATTTAGATCATGCAGATCCAGTATGGGGTCCCAGCCACACATCTGTTTTGGAACTACTAAGTACCTGGACAAGGGCTAGCACCCCTTCCAGTATGAGATAAACTAGGTCAACTGTCAGCACAGATGTGTCCTGCGACGCGCTCCCAAGGAGCTCTGAGTTGGTATGGTGGGAGAGTCTCAAAATCCAGAGGCAACCTTCTGCCCACCACTTCTAGAACCCACTTGTCTGTGATAATGGCAGACTACTGTGGCAAGAATTGGAACAACCAACTCCGACTGGGAGGTGGGGCAGAAACTGGATGGGTGGGGAAATGACACCCTCACTCCATCACTGTGCATCTTTGAAAGGGGCTCCAGTCACAGGGGCCATGGGAGAACCATCACCTCTGCACACCCTCTCTTGTTTTGACCCTGACTGCTGAATTTGGGTTTCAGATGCCAGTGCTGATATACTGTTCCTGATGAGGCTGCTGCCAAGGCTGTTGTGGCTGAAAGGGCCACTACTGTCAGGCCTTCCAAATGGGCAGACTAGGTGGGCCAAGCGGTCCTTATCTGCCGTCAAATTCTATGTTTCTTCCTTTTAGCTTTTTGGTCCTACCGGGCTGAAGCCACAGAATCAAGGTGGCACTGGACTTCTCAATCCATGTGAGATGTCCCTCCACCACAGGGCCAAAGAGGTTGGTTCCCAAGAAGAGGACATTGGCCAACTTGTGCTGTGTATCCACTATAAAGGTGGAAAGCTTCAACCAGACCTTATGATGCATGTCAATGGCCATTGCCATGACACACTGGCACAGGAGTCACCCACATTCAAGCCATGTGGGGCAGGTGTTTAGTCAGTGATTGACACTTGTCTCTGACTAACTTCACCAGCAGCTGCTTGTCAACAGAAAGATGGGGAAGGAGGTCATCCAGCACTCCCAGCAGGAAAGGACTAAATTTAGCCATCATAACAGCATAGCTGGCCTGACATACTGTAGACCCAGTGATGCAGTAATGTACACTTTTTTTGATGCACAGTCAGTCTTTTTGGACTGTTTGTCTGGAGGCTTGTCCACATCCCCTTGGCCACCTGATTTATGGAAGGGTGAGTCTGAAACCAGTCACTCAACAGAGGGGCAGTCAGAGAAAGCACTGAGAGATCAGAGCCACACAGCATGGAGCTGGCTCACTGTGACAAAGGCAAGCAAACAGTTAAGTCACAGAAGCTCACCCCAGCCTTAAATTAACTGTTGTCCACACAAGTCTTCAAAGATTCAACAGTTTCTTCATCCACAGGAAAAAGAAGCACCTTTACAGGGAGGTGTTTCTTTTTCTTGTGGATGAATAGACTGTTGAATCTTTGTAGACTTGTGTGGACAACAGTTAATTTAGGGTTGGGGTGAGTTATGTGACTTATTTAACTTTGGACAGTCAGAGAACACCAAAAGGGAGCCCATAGGGACCACATACTTATGGACCATGCAAGTGGAGGGTGCCAGGCAGGATGATGGACTCTGCCAATGCTTCAGGACTGGTCCCAAGATGGCCCCAGCAATGAGAAAGGCAACCTCTGGGGAATTGTACTTGTCCTGTGTCACCAGCCCACTCCCGTGGGGCGGGATTTCTCTCTGCATCACAGCAAATCCCTCCAGTGATGGGGAGGGGTCATGGATACCCTTTCTCTGTCCTTCTAGCACACACGCAGTTTCACAACTGAACATGTGCCAGAGAATCCCAGGGCACCCTCTCTCTTCTTGTGAGGGGATACAAATACAGTCTTGAGTTTGTGATCCTGGTGTAGAATCCTTTCAGCCATTGCACCACAAACCAGAAAACCACAGGCATGTATAGGCTTTGGGGGGGCTCTGTACATCCTACTGTGTGTCTTTCCCCAGAAATGCAGAGCTTGGTTCAAACCCCCACAGGCTCCTCTTGAGACCCTTTGTATTTCCTCCCCTCCTTTCATCACTAAGTCCCTAGTGACACTTCACATTTGGTAATGTTTAGCCTTAAAACAGTCACACAGGCATGGTATCATCTGAACAACCCTTACCAAGGCAGCCCACACAAAAGACACAGGCAGAATTATTTTAAAATAAGCCAAAGGCGTTACTAATTAAATTAATAAGAAAACAGGAAATAACATAAAGACAAATACTTTTATATGTTGGTTACAGGATATTGAAAATAAAAAGGAAAGTATACATAAACACCTAGACTTTAACATTTGGAGATTAAAGTTCTACCTTGAGTCCTTAGTTGTTGAAGTCTGAAAGTGCAAAGTGTCCTTAGAAGTGTGGTAGTTGCAGTCTTGGCTCTCAGAGATCCAGGAGAAATTGTCTCTGCTCAAGAAGGTAGGGTCCAAAATGCAACAATGGCAGACGGTTTCAAGCAAAGAGGCAAAAGTTAAAAGGTCCAGATACCTCTCTGCATCCTAGTTTTAAAAGGTTTCAAAAGGGCAGGTCCAGTGGATTGTGGCTGGCCCTACGACTGGCTAGCGTTCTGTTTCTATGGTTACTCAACCAATCAGATTTTAGTATTTTATTACAAACACAGATATGCAGTTCTGAATATAATAAAAAAAACTCTGAGGTCAACCAATTGATACCAGAATCATGGGGGAACATTCCAGCCTCCCTGTTGGGAGATAACTGTAGTTAAACTGCAGTCAATACAGTTGTTTACGTAAATTGCAGCCCATTCAGTTGGTAACAAGCTTATATCCCTGTTGCCTTGCAGATACAATAGGAAGCCAGACATTCTGTCTCCTGGGGATGCTATGGTCCAGTCAGACATAAATGTACCTGCCTGCCTGCCTGCATGCCAGCTCTGCTTAATTATTTATTTTGTCTCCTTTTAAATAATTTAATTAACTCTAGCTCTGACTAGTAGTAAACAGTTTTCCTGCCCAGTAACAAGAAACTCACTTCATTCTAGAGGGCACATGTACTTATACCCATGATCTCTAGCACTTACACTAGCCACTATGGGCATCTCTGATGCATTATATACTTAAAGGTATATAAAACATGATCAAAACAATAACATATGGCATTGTATCACCACATCCTGTATATCAGTTAATAGGTATTTGTGTCTGTTTGTGGATTGGTTCCAAGGACACATTCATGTATTATGACTTGAGTCAGAGCAATGCCTCGAAAGACACCAGCCTATGTTCGGTAATCAGCTCTTTGACTGACTCTCTGTCAAATGTGTGAGTCCTGGTAGAGGTTATGGATGACTTACCTTTTGAGTCACTGGGATTCCTCCAAAATGACCCCTGACTGTATGCCACTGTGGACCACCCTAGTGTCCTCAGGCTAAGTGATTTTCACTGACAGCTAGCCTGGCAAGCCAGTAGCAGCAGGGGACTTCTTGGTCAGAGCACCAGACAGGGGCAGCAGTGGAGGTAGGTCCACCAAAAGGAGTAAAGAAGCAGATGTAGGGGACAGCTGCAAAGCACAAATCAGTGTGGGAATGACCTGCACAGGCCAAGGGACCAAAGGTCCATGGAGAAGAGCCCTACCCTTCTCAGTAATGGTCCACTATTGCTAGAGGAGCTCCTCATAGTATCAATGTATTTTTTGTCAATGCCTCTCCTTGCTCAAGGATGAAGAGGTCTAGAAGCATCAACAGTGGGATCTGCCAGTTGAGCAGGATTTAGAGCACGAGCAGCACCTTGACCTCAGTCATCAAACTGGGGGAGGAACGATGTCAACAGGTATCCTCTGGAGGGTTATGGTAAACCACCTGCCTCAACATACTGAGCATGAGTGGCTTCAGAGGCATGACCAGTGGTGGAGGCCTTTCCAAAGGCAATTCAATCAGGGACACTGACAGGGCCATGTCTTCCTGAGGACCAGGAGAACCAGGGTCTGGGATATGAACTCCTCATTGATCTCCTCAATCAGCCAGATGACTGGCTTACAAAAGACCTCTACCACCTGCTTGACTGAAGTCGAGTCTGATGGGCTCATTGTGGAGCCTTCAACTTTACCCTCTACTGAAGGCAGCTTAACCAAGGCCGAATAGTTGGGGGAGTCAAGGGAGCAGTAAGAGCATGATCTTTTCCGGTCTCATGACCTGCCATGACAGTGCTTCTGTTTCCTGTTGTGGTGAGATGGAGTCTCCCTGAAGGTCTTGAGGGCCAGACATATTTCTCATAGTTCATCAGAGAAGGACCCTCTGACACTGGCCCCAGCTGCAAACAGTTCTGAGACTGATGATGAACTCACCTCAGCCATCCCTGCCTCTTCTTCCTAAACCACTAGCTGTACAGATTACTTGGCAGCAGCCAGGGTCTTTTTGTGTTCTGGTCAACCAAGAGCTAGTCAAGTCTTTTGGTCCTTGATGCATAAGGGCAGCATGGCCTGGCACAAAGTGCATCCCTCGATGTCATGCTGATGACCAAGGCAGTACACTCACAATTGTGAAGTGGAGCCAGAATATGAATGGAGCTACAAACTGAGTAAACTGACTTGAAAAGTTGAAGAATCACCAAGAAAACACTTGAATCACTCAAATTCCTTCAATACCACAAAACTCCAAAGGATACCTGTCCTTTCCAGTGAAAAGAAAGATCTGATGTCATGGGGTGGAGCCATAGGATATACCACCTGGGTGTTGGGAGGAGCTTAGCTTGAAGATTTCTGATGATTCATAAGGTTCACAAAAGTTCACAAAGGTTAAAAGGAGCATATACAATAGGCTATATTCCCATAATAGCTCCTGTCAGTTAATAATACACTAATGTACCACCCAGCTCAAAATACTTGTTCAGCTTATTCTTGAAGATTACTTTGCTTGTGGAGTTAATGACATTCTGTGGAAGATTATTCCAAGGGTTTACTACATGCACTGAGAAAAAATATTGTCTATTATCAATTCTGAATCTGGTAGGCCTGAGTTGTAATGGATGTGCTCTAGTATGGACCCAACTATCTTTAAACGAGAGGTTTAATTCATCAAATAGGTAAGGGTCCTTGACAATATCATATAGTAGAACAAATTGTCCCTTACTCTCCTATGTTCGAGAGTGTACCGATTCAAGTGTGTTAACCTGTCTACATATGACATTTTCTAGTCCTCTGGCAGCTTTAGTTGCTCTTCTCTGTACTCTTTCTAATCTGAATATATCAGCAGCTCTGTAAGGGCACCATAGTTGGCATCTATACTCCAAGACTGGCCGAACATAGGTATGATACAGAGGCATAATCACTTCAGACCACCTGCTTACAAAATTTCTTTTGATAGCCCCCCATTATCCTGTTTGACCTAGACACCACCGTGGAGCACTGGTCAGTAGCGGTCAATGAGTTGTTAATTATAATTCCTATGTCCCTTTCGCTATTTACTGATTTTAAGGTGGCTCTGCATAATGTGTAAGTATGAGGAATGAATTTTTTCCCATATGGATTACATAACACTTGCAGATGTTAAATATCATATTCCATTTGTGTGCCCATGCAGAGATTAAATCTAATTCTTGTTGGAGACTGCTGAAGCAACTTACGGCATCACTGGGACTGCCCAGCTTAGTGTCATCAGCATATTTTGTCATCCAATTAGACATATCGTTACTTAAATCTGATAAGAAGATTTGAGAATATAGGTCCAAGTACACAACCCTGGGGGACCCCACTAGTGACGTTTCCTGTACTAGAAAGATAACCATGGACAGAAGTTTTCTGCATTCATCTTAATAACCATTTTGTAACCCAACAGTTTAATAATGGGTTTAAGTTTTTGTTAACCATTTTGTGAATAATTGCCCAGTATGGTACTGTGTCAAATGCCTTTCCAAAATCAAGCAGGATGACATCTGCACATCCTTTTTTGTCCAGGTGATGACTGATTTTCTCATAAAAACATAACAGGTTGGTTATGTATGACCTACCAGATGTAAACCCATGCTGTTCCTTATCCTGCTTATTATTATTTGCCAGATGCTCCATCAATAAATCTTCGATAATTGATTCCAGGATTTTACCCACTATGGACGTTAAACTTGTTGGTCTGTAGTTAGAGACTTCTTGCCCGTTACAATTCTTATGTACGGGGATCACATGGTCAGATTTCCGTCCTGTGGGTACCACACCACTGTTTAGTAATTTTTTGAATAACATTTTTACGAATAAAAAGATACTGTCTTTCATTATTTTTAACATCATGGGAGTGATACTGTTGGGGCCTGGTGCACCATAGTTTTTTAAATTCTCAATGTTTTTGCTGATGCATTCTGCAGATATTATAATTTCATTATTGAAATGTATCTTCACTGTGGGTAAGTTCTGGGTGTTATCTGAGAAAACCAAACAGAAAATATTTATTGAGATGTTCTGCTATTCCAATAGGGCGAGTAATATTCACTTGGTTAATTTCTATGTTGGTTATTCTAGGTGAGGATTTTGACAAAGAGTTAATATATTTGTACACTTTGTGATTGTTTTTGTTGGCACATTTGGACAATTCTAATTATTTTCGTGCTTTTGCTTTTTTTATCCCTTTTTTACATATTTTTTGGATTGTTTTAAATTTTGCCCATATCTTATCGGACCTGTCTAATTGGTAACTGGCATATGCCTTGTTTTTCTTCTTAATAAGCTTTATGATCATTTTGCTGAGCTATTTTGGTTTCAGGCCATTCTTACTGTATTTTATCCTTTTTTATGTTTGCTTGCACGCATGTGCAAGAAACATAGTGCCATCATCCGAGTTTTCGGAGGTGTGTCACCCCCTCTTCCAATTCAGTCAGTGTGTTGGCAGGCGTGGCCAGTCCTCCATCGATGCTGGAGCTGTCTATGACAGCTCCAAAATGCAGTGGCGAGAGTTGAAAGGGAGCTACGCCCAGTGAGCAGCGATCAGATATTGCCTGCCCGCGCAGCTCCCCTACACACACACACACACACACACACACACACACACACACAACACATGCACGCACGCATACTGTGTGCTGCCCCCATGCACACACTGTATAGCCGACGGGTGCCCAATCTCCCGCCGGCTGAAAGGCGCCCCCAAAGCCTTCCACATGCCACTGCAGCCCACCCCAGTGTGGCAACTCATGGTATAGCTGACAGGGCGCCAATCCCCATCAGCTCCACTGTTCTCCCCCAGTACAGGGTGCCACGCTGGGAGCCCACCCCAGCGTGGCAATAGATGCTATGGCCAACAGGGTGCCCACCCCGCCGGCTCCATGCCCCCAACCAGCCATCCTTGTGCTATGCTGGGAGCCCACCCCAGCGTGGCAAACGCCTCACGCCGCTCTTTAAAAAAAAACAACCTGTAAAGAAAAAACGGTCCCATGCAGTCTCCCTGCCCCCCACAACCCGCACCCACCCACTGCGCACCTACCTCCCACACCCCTTACCCCATACTTACCTCCGAGAGTCTGGCGACATGATCTTCGTGGACCAGGAACATGTCTGCACTCTTCAAAGCCGACCGCAAACTGAGGAAATGCCGGTAAGCTGTATAATGGGTTAGATAGGGTTTTTCAACTTTGTTGCATATCTCAGGCATTTTTTGGAATTTTTGCACCAAATTTTCAACATGGGGTTTTTGGGACCCCTTCTCATGAATGCTGTCACTGTCATGGCGTTATTCAGGCCCGAAGGGTGATTTCGCAGTCACATCGTGAAATCACCTTTTGGGACTGATTAATGAAACGACAGTGCCAGTGTTCATAAGGTGGGCTCTCAAAAGCCTATTTTGAAAATTTGGTGGAAAATTCCAAAATGATTGTTTTACGAGCGCACAGTTGCTCTATGCACGTCAGAAGTTCGTGGATTTTCAATATTTTCACTCCAGATTTTCAACATTGCCATTTTACCACACCTTCTAATGAGTAGTACAGCTGTCATTTTCACATCTCACCTCCAAATGTAAGCTTCACGGCGAAGCGCATAATGGCGCAATTGGTGTGCGAAATCAATGTACGGGACAAATTAAGAAAATCACAGTGACACTGTTCATGAGCAGAGGTCTTAGAATGGCTATGTTGAAAATTTGGTGAAAACATTCCAAAAAATGACTGTTTTATGAGCGTGCGTTGTACAGTTCCTATGCATGTTCATAAGTTCGTGACTTTTCAATATTTTCACTCCAGATTTATAACATTGCCATTTTACCACACCTTCTTATGAGCAGTACAGCTGTCATTTTTCACATCTCACCCAAAATATGTTTCCACCCATGTAGCGCACAATGGCGCAGTCGGTGTGCGAAATCAATGTACGGGACAAATTAACAAAATCACAGTGACACTGTTCATGAGTAGAGGTCTTAAAATGGCTATGTTGAAAATTTGGTGAAAAAATTCCTAAAAATGACTGTTTTACGAGCGTGCGTTGCGCAGTTCCTACGCACGCTCGTAAGTTCGCGAATTTTCAATATTTTCACTCCAGATTTTCAACATTGCCATTTTACCAGGCCTCCTTATGAGCAGTACAGCTGCCATTTTTCACATCTTGCCCAAAATGTGTTTCTGCCCATGTAGCGCACAATTTATTTATTTGCTTTTGTTAACCGGGTGAGCACTCTAGACAGCCATGTGCCTATTTTCAGGTGCGACCCGGGAGAGTTACAGGTAAGACTTCATACAGGAATAATTGAGGAAGCATTAGGAATACATAGGAAGGTAGTTACATATAAATACTTCATACATAAACAACTGAGGGAGCATAAGGAATACATAGAAAGATAACAGGCAATTCAGTGCAGGCTCTAGGGCAAGGTAGGCATACATTGAGCGGTTGAGGAACAGAGAAGAGCATGTAAGAAATACACTGGCAGTTACAGGGCTAGCTCTAGGGCAAAGTTGGCACAAAGTTCCTACATGTTCGATTGAGGAAACAAGAAACAAAACTAAAATAACAGGCAGTTCAAGGCTGACTCTAGGACAATGGCGCAGTCGATGTGCGAAATCAATGTATGGGACACACTAAGAAAATCACAGTGACACTGTTCATGAGCAGAGGTCTTAAAATGGCTATGTTGAAAATTTGGTGAAAAAATTCCAAAAAATGACTGTTTTACGAATAAGTTGCGCAATTCTATGCATGCTCGTGGTTGCAATTTAATATTTTCACTCAGATTTTCAACATTGCCATTTTATTACACTTCCTTATGAACAGTACAGCTTCGTTTTTCATATGTCGCCCAAAATGTGTTTTCGCACATGTAGCGCACAATGGTGCTGTTGGTGTGCGAAAGCAATGTTTGGGACAGATCAAGAAAATCACAGTTACACTGTTCATGAGCAGAGGTCTTAAAATGGTTATGTTGAAAATTTGGTGACAAAAGTCCATAAAATGACTGTGTTACAAGTGAGCATTGCGCAGTTTCCACACACCCTTGTAAGTTCATGACTTTGTAATATTTTCAGTCCAGATTTTCACCAGTGGCATTTTTCACACTTCCTATGAATAGTACAGCTGTCATTTTTCACAACATGGCCAAGTGTGTTTTCACGCAGAATATGCGTGGTCGCTGTGGGAAATCATTGTCGGGACAGATAAAGAAAATCACAGTGACACTGTTCATGATCGGAGGCACCAAAATGCCTGTGTTGACAATCTGCTGTAAAAAATCCCCAACCTAATTATATTACGGGTGTGCGTTGCACAGTTTCTATGTACGCTCGTGACTTCACCAGTTTTTTTTATATTTTTACTGCAGATTTGCAACATTGCCATTTTTTACACCTCCCCATGAACAGTACAGCTGTCATTTTTTACATCCTGTTCGGAATGTTTTTGCACCTGGGTGCTAAATGCCGTAGTCACTGTGCATAAGCAGCTTGCTAACAAACTGATATTGCCACTGTTCATGAGGTGGGGTCACAAAAAAACCATGTTGAAAATTTGGAGTGAAAATACCAACGAATGCCTGAGGTATTAGGGTTTCCAACCATAACGCCCAACCCTGTAGAGAATGACAGGCATCAGGGTGTGACTTGGGATTCTTGCCTGTAATGATCATACCATTCCACACCCTGCAGTCAGTGAGAAGCATCGAGGTATGCCTTGGACTCTTCGGCCCCAAAGTTCACCCCATTCTCCTATATCGCACCCATCTCACCGTATTTCCTAATAGAATGGGGTGCGCATAAGGGCCAAAGACCCCAAGGAACACCGTGACACTTGTCAGTGTCTGCAGGGTGGAGTGTGGTGAAATGGCGTGGCCGTTATGCCTGACGACCCAAAGGCACACCCCAATGCCTGTCACTCTCTGCAGGGTGGTGGTGGGGTTGGCTTCAGTTCAGTACTTCACTGCCATTCCTATTACGCAGCTCTGTAACTTCTACACTACTACTGGCAATGCCAGCAAGCAAACATTCGGCATTGACAAATGCTTGTTATATATGTGTGTGGCATATAGATATTGTAATGTGTCTAACAAATTCCCATGCTTCCTGAGATGATTTTTGCATTAAGATTTCTGACCGGTTTATATTGTTTATCTTAGATTTAATACTATCGATGTTAGCAGTATGGTATACATAGACTTCCGTGCACCTATGAGTTTTTGTACTTGCGTGTACTGTATTAAACAAAATACTAGAGTGATCACTGGATCCAAGGGGATTAATAATATAACAGTTAGTTATAGTGATTGATTCAGAACTCAGCACCAGATCAAGTAAGTTGTTACCCCTAGTTGATTGTTTAACATGCTGAATTTAATTTAATTCAGCACATATGGATAAAACTCCTGACTCTGTTTACTTTGCGCTGTTAGAGTCTTCCAGTTAATTTCACTATAGTTGAAGTCTCTGACAACTGTTATGTCACCCAGCTCATTAGCCTTTTCAAATTCTTTAAAAATACAAATGTTTGAGATGTAGAATTGGGGGGTCTATAACATAAGCCTATAATTCTCCCATCTGTGACATTATCGTGCCCCAATAGTTTAATCCATATGGACTCTGTGGAACTATTTGGGGGGTTTATTTCGTCAGAGATGTCTACCGCATTGATATCTCCAGAAAGACTACCAGAGTGTGGCTAGTGAACTGAAACCAGGATCCCTAGAAATAAGATATTTTTATCACAGGCATGTCATCTCCCCGATTTATTTATTCATTTTCCACACCTCACTCAGGTGAAGCACCTGCTTTCCAATACAGTCGTAGGAGGCAAGACCAGAAGCAGTGTTACATATAGTTACATAAAGTTAAAGGTACCAGAATACAAATAGATTTGCATGCGAGTTTATTAAAAGCCCAATTGCAACCAATCCCTAAAAGGGGAGCTTGGAAGTTCAGTACATTATAACACATTACACGTATTTAACTTCATTATGCTACATCGGTGTGTAGCTTACACATCTCACTCACAAGAAGAGCCTTACTAATACAAATAAAATAAACCTACCCAACACAGACATGTCTACTAAGTTCTGACACAATCCTTCATTGTTTCCCCTTTCCAGCAATAACTACTGTATTATTACATGAATACTAATATAACCAATCTCATTACATGATCAATTTTATTCATCAAAAAATCTCATAAAAAGATTTTTTATATTTTTTTTTTGTTCTAAAAATAGGTTTTCACCATCTAACCTACTTCTTTATACCATACAGTGATTCCTCTTCCGGTAGCAAAGGGGAGTGCAGCTTATGATTGGGATCACATATTTCTACAAATAGTTTCTTACCATTTCTTCTCTCCTTATCTTCAATCTCACAAGATTGCACTTTTTTAATGTCTCATCATATGAGACTTCAGCCCCTAAAATTATTCGTAGGGCTCTTTTTTATAATCTTTCTAACTCTTTACTCTCCATTATAAAAATGGTCTCAGAAATGCTGCAATCTGATTGGCTGTTAGGATTCCAACAGCCTTACATTAATTCATGTTATACTGCCATGCACAGCCTGATCACCATGGCACATGGATTCTTCCTGTCTGCATTCCATCCTCTAGCACTGCTGAATGACTGGAATGATGCATTCTGATTTTGAATAAGCATTCTTAAACTGTTGGTAGAAGAACTATTTTATTAAAAATCTTTCTCTAAATGAGGAAAACATTCAAAAAGTATACTTTTAACACTTTTCCTTTGGAATAATTTTTTATAATAGCAATAAGTCACTCCCAGGAGTTTGATTCACAGTTAATCACCCCTAGGGGCAATGTGGCACTCGGCTGTGCCTCGTGCCACATTACTCCCCTAGGGGGTGATTAACAGATTGTTAATCTAACCCCTGGTCATGCCTTATTTATTGCTTAATTTTTGTGAGTCCCGATCCCACTAATGAGGATCCATATTCATGAACTGGTCTGACTATAGTACAACAGAAATATACCAGATCTTCTTGACGGACCCTAGCCTTTTCTAACATGGTCAGAAAACATATTCTTGAATTTCATTTTTTTAACATCCCCTCAACTTGTTCTTTCCATCCAAAATCATGTTATACTATGATTCCCAACAATTGCACACTTTCAACCATCTTAACCACACAGCCCCCCCCCCCAAACACCAGAGGAGGAACCTGAATTCTTTGATTTTGTCCAGGTTTATCTCCATAAAATTCTGTTTTGACAATTCTTCAAGTTTTTTTAAATCTTTCTGCATGTTACTGTGATTTATTTCAGTAAATGTACCAATTGCTGTGGTGTCATTCACATACTTAATACAGGATCCAGTGGTTTTGGGGTTATTTATCATTATTAGGAATAACTAATGTCCCAGTTTTGTTCCCCGTGGCACTCCCCCATTTATACTTTTCTCCTGTCAATCAAACCCCCTCCACCTTAATCCAAAGAGTCCTACCATCCAAGAAATCATAAACCCATCTCACAATACAATGTGGTATACTTAACATCTGTAACTTTCCTATTAGTGTGCTATGGTCTGTCAGGTCAAAGGCTCTTCCGTACTCCACCAACATTGTCCTCACCGCCTCCACCTCCGCCCGTGATTTCATGCACAGTTTCAGGAAATTTTAGGCTGCCAGAGTCATTGACCTCCCCTTTAATGATCCAAATTGATTTTGTCAGTTTCGATAGAAATTAATTCTAGCATTCATCTTGTGATAAATCCCTCACATACTTTAGATGCCACAGAGATACGTGAAATGGGCCTGAAATCTTTCTTTACATCCTGTAGCACAGACGTTTTAGGCAAGGGAATTACACGGGTCTATTTCCACTGATTTGGCAATTTTCCTAATATCAGTGCAGTTCAAAGTTTATTTGATTGGCATAAATAGACCATTACAAAAGAGAAATAAAAAGTACAAACAATATTTAAAATATACAAACATACATTATCAAATTTATCTTTGTTAAAAACATTACTGATCAGTCACCTTCCATCATTACAGAGACAAGGATTATAACAAGGTACCCCTCAATACATACATTTACTAGGAACATATTATACCTGTTGTACATATGTGCAATTTAAGCTAATCAGTTGCTTTCAATCATTACAGAAGAAGAGGAATCAAAGTACAGCGCATATTAATATATATGAAAATTACAAACAGCATTTTGTAAATGACTTTTTAATTACTTATACAAAAAACATTCTTGTTCACTAATTTTATTTATATCAGCTAGAAAATCAGCGACCCTGACAACACAATAGTCATTGTCTGTTGTCATAAATATCCTTATAAAATGGGCGCAAAAATCTCTGAATGCTGATTGGCTAAAACCCATTTTAAGCCGTATCTTTATACAGCCATAACTTTGCAACTGGCACTAATTGTGCCTGGCAGAACCATTTTACAAAAACATATCAGTGCCACCCATGCCACCCAACAGTCATAGCAGTCTGGCATCAGTAACAAAGTGAAGCTTTTTCCATGGCTCCCCCCCCCCCATCCGCGCTGCCATTGACACCACCCCCTATACTTTTATAAGATAAAAGTGCTATCAGCTCTGGACAAAACATTGCCAAATCAATCTGTGTAACCTGTACTGTTGACGGAAAAAAACCTGACCACGACAAAGGCAACTCATGCGCAACTCGTAAGCCACCTGGATCCACCTTTGCTTAAAACAAGAGACCCCCCATCCACTGCCTGTTATACTCAATTTTAGTTAAAAAAAATCACATACAAGTTTTCCACAGTGCAACAGAGGGAGCGGCGAGTGAGCAGCCCAAAATTACGAACCATGACTACAGACGCAGTAACTACTGAAGTGGTCAAGGACTCGTTCCCTCTTACTGAAACCAGTTGCTCGCTCTGAAACAAAAAATGGCTGCTGTGCATGGTTTTCCTTCACTAGCAGATACAGTTGGTATGTGCTAGTGGGGTATTAGTACAATGTGTGGGTAGGGGCAAGACAACCAGAGCATAATCTGGGGGGGGGGTGTGCTGCTGAGGAAAGGAAACCTGATAGCGTGTCAGCATCAAGGCCAACAAATTTGTGAGCCGCCCACATCCTTCTTACCAATCAAACAAGAAACCTGCTCACTCCACAACTGCCTGTGTTATACCCCATTTCATTTTAAAGAAAGAAAAAAAAAAGAAGTTTTCCTCAGTACAACAGAGCCAGCAGCAAGCAAGCGGCCTGATATTAGGAACCATGATTGTATACGTGGTAACTACAGCAGTAGGCATGGGACACCACTCGCTCTTAATGAAACCTCACCCTGAAAGAAATGACTGCATAGTCTTCACTAGCAGAGCAGGCACCGAGTATGTGCCAGTGGGGCATTACTGTAATACAGTGTGTGGGTAGGGGCATGAGAACTTCAGCATTATTTGTGTGAGGGGTTGCCTTGTACTAGCCATTACCTTAATAAGGGGACTATTTTTCCTGCTCAGCTATTAAAACCATGGGTTTTTTAAATTTTTTTCACATTTTTTAATTTTATTTTTTTTTTTTTAAATACTTATTTAGTGGGGGGATTTTGAAGCGTAATAAGACACTCTGAGATGTGGTTATGGCCTGATAAGAATACTTCCCAGGTGCTAAAGGCACTCAGCACAAGTGCCTCATGCCTCATAATTTACCTGGGGCATGCTTTCTGATCAGGCCATAACCCACACCTCATTGTGTCTTATTGCTTGCTTAAGAGATCTTCCTGTCTATGCTTAAAGTGATTTTCTTAGTTTTGTTTTAATAAATATATTGTAGTTATATACCCTTTCTTGGAATAGTTTGTGTGTTGTTTTTTTTTTCATGCCATGTAGTTGAAGTCTGTTTTTTCACAGCGTTTGTTTCTTGACTAGTGCTTCTATTTCCACACCCCTTTCCATTTTTTGTGGTGCTGAACTGTGGTACTGTGATATCATGCAAGGGAAACAAACATAGCTTTTGGCATGTGTGATAGCAGAGATTATACCAGTGATTCTGATTCTGCTGAATCATCAGCACTGTTTTTCAGTTTGCTTTGCTGTGCTTTAAGGTACATGTAATTGCAATCTGCATGTACAAATACTCATACAGTTTTTTTTTGCTGGCGTGTGTGTCAGTGTTCTTACGTTCAGTTTTGCAAACTCTCAAAGGTGAAATGTAAGGTATTTTTTTTTTAGTTAAACTCCTCCAGCTTTAATGTCCTGTTTTGTTACTATGATTCTCCGTATGTGTATTTGCCATTGTATGCCTTGTTAATCTGCCATTATTGTTAACCAGCTTTGAGCAGGTTGGAGTCGACTGGAATTCAGCCACTTCAGTAGATGGTCCGATCTGTGACTCCTTGCTGGAATAGTGATCCTCAAGATCACTACACGCCACAGCCTCCTGTCCAGTCGAGCTGTCAGAAACACTCAGCTGTCAGACAGGAGGTCACTGTGGTGGGAAATGTGGTCCTGAGTGTCCTCACACACTGGAGCTGATGAAATGTGAATTGTGATGGCATAGTTTGTCTAATGTCTCCAATAACTGTGAAAAAAAAGTGCCAGAGCAAGGTTTTCTCATTCTCTTAACTTGAAAATGTTGTTGTTTTCTGGCTCACCTGTGCTTGCGATGGTCGTCAGAGACTACAATCAGTATTGAAACTCAGTCCTATGCGAGCTGTTGTTTTTGTCGCTGATAATGTTGTAGGCTAGCAGCTCATGGTAGTTTTCTCATAACAACTGGATTTATTTGTTAGTGATAACAAGGCTGCAGTCATAATTGTATCCCTCTATGTGTGTGTGGTGTGTTTCAGTTTTTGGTTGTGTCTCAATGATTTTGTCCCCTCCCGGTGTAAAAATCAGTGGTCTCACAGGACCACTGTAGTGTCTAAGCAGGCTTCATGTGTGGTGCTGCGTAATGATGATTTTCACTGTCAAACTGAATTTGTTCTGCAGTCACACTGTTTCTGTTAGTAATACATGATCAGTGTGTGCCCCTGTTCAGCATTAGCTGATCGAAATATGCCATCGTGGTTTTGTCACAGAGGGCTCAGACATGACATGTCAAGTAGGCAAGCACATATAATTCAAACAGGCACTTCAAAAGAAGAAAGGAAACCTCCTGATTCAGAGCCCTCAGTTTACATATTTCAGTAAAACAGCAGTAACCCCTCTAGAACCAACACCACACATGACACTTACCTGCAGTAAATCCATACTAGTCATTATCTGAATGACTGCAGTGCCCACAATGGCATATTTCAATCAGGTAATTCTGAACAGGGGCACACACTGACAGCATATTACTATAACAGAAGTAGTGTTACTGGCAGAAAATAGTTCAGTTTGACCACGACAATGAATGTTATGCAGCACCACACATGAAGTCTGCATAGTCACTACAGAGGTCCTGTGAGACCGCTGACATTTCCACCGTGAAAGGAAAAAAATCACTGAGACACACCGATAACTGAAAAACACCACACACATATACACACACACAGAGGGATACAACTGTAATTGCAGCCTTGTTATCACGAACAAATAAATCCAATCACAATGAGAAAACTACTACAAGCTGCCAGCCTACAACATTATCACTGACAAAAACAGCAGGATGCATAGGACTGAGTTTCAACACCAACTGCAGTCCCCTGACAACCACTCCGAGCACAGATGAGCCGGAAAACAGCAACATTTTCAAGTAACATTAGGGGAATAAGAAAACCTTGCTTTGTCACTGTTTTTCACAGTTACTCAAGACGTTAGACAAACTATGCCATCACAATTTACATTTCATCAACTCCAATGTGTGAGGACACTCACGACTGTGTTCCCCACCACAGTGACTGCTCATCTGACAACAGATTGTTTCTGACATCTTGGTTGGACAGGGAGCCTGTGACATGTGAGTGGTCTTGAGGACTGGTACTCCAGCGAGGAGCCACAGACTAGACTGTCCACTAAGGTGGCTGAATACCAATGGGCTCCAACCTGCCCAAAGCAGGATAACAATAATGGTAGATTAACAAGGCATACAATGACAGAAACACATACTGAGAAGCACAGTAGAAAACAGGACATTAAATGCAGGAGGACTTTTACTAAAAAAAACCTTACATTTCACCTCTGAGTATCCACAAAACTTAACATAAAGATGTGTGATGAGTTTCTGTTGAATGGGGGCTGAGGAACACTGACACACACACCAGCAGAAATAACTGTATGAGTATTTGTACATGCAGACTGTGATCACATGTACCTTAAGGCACAGCAAAACCACATGCACCTCAATTCATAGTAAAGCAAAGACAAACAGCACTGATGATTCATCAGAATCATTGGTATACTCTCTGCTATCACACATGCTGCCAGTCATGTTTATTTCCCTTGCATGACATCACAGTGCCACCGTTCAGTACCACAAAGAATTGAAAGGGGGCATGGAAATAGCAGCACTAATCAGGAAACAAACAATGTGAAAAAACAGACTTCAACTACATGGAAAAAAACACAGACACCTCCAAGAAAGGGCATGTAACTACAATCAATCAAAATCTTTATTTTGCCAGGAAGAACATCATTGAGACAAGCTCATTTACAAGATGGACCTGGGGCAAAACAATTGCCAACAGGGTTAAGACATAACAGGTTAAGTGAACGTATAACAATTACATAGTAATAATAATAACAGCATAATAACATATAACCATTACATGTAACAAGATACTTCCACCAGAACATAGCAATGGGTTCAACAAGAGGTAGTGCCATTTAAATACAATTGCATAGATACAGATATATGGACGTATGGTAATGAGCTGAAGTTTATACAGTAAACATCATTAGAGGAGGCATAGTAAGCAGGAGTGGCAGTTCCTCTAACGTCAAAGTGCGAAGAAGATTGAGATGTAAGAGTCCTTTGATAAGTACTGTAGGCATGGCCTGGCAAGTGGGGTGGGAAGGGGAAGGGGGTATAGGGAGTGGGAAGGGAAGGGCAGACGAGATAGGAGAGGGTTGGACATGATGGCCTAGGGAGGAAGGACTGTTTGAAGGGAGAACACGAAAGATGCCACAGGCAATGGTTGGGGTTTAAGTCCAATATTTGAAGCAAAGACAGATCATGATGCTGGGACCTTGATTTGGACAATGACAGAAGGGAGGACTCAAATGACACCTCAGGCAATGGTTGAGGTTTAAGTCCAGAATTTAAAGCAGTAACAAATTGTGATGAACTACAATATCTTTATTAAAACAAAACTAAGAAAATCACTTTAATGTCTGCATGAATTGGCCCAGCCAATATGACCTTACATCTACAAACGAGCAGCAATCAATAATTACATGAATCAAATCATCCCTCCCACCTCTCTTGCATAAACATTATTTCAATTTCTCTGGTTCATTTGTTAAAACATGCCCATTGTACCATATTAGGAAAAGTTTCCAGCCTATAATTCATAAAACGTTTCCTCTTTGTAGGATCAGTAAGGACATGACAGTTATGTCAAAATTTATGTGTGCAACAATTTTAACATATTGCATGGCATAATGTGATTCTCTCAACGGTCTATGTCCCTAAGAACCTGAAGGCTCTGGATGGTTTTGCTTATAAATTTCTTATTGATAAGCAAATCATAATATTCTTCTTATAATAGTTATATAACTATTTCAGGTTATTTTCTTCCAATGCTAATGTTAAATGTTTCAGTTAAACAGATTTGTGACAGCCCAGAGTATCCCATTGCTCTTTTTCTATGAGGCATAACTTGAGTAATCTGTCCTCATCCATTCTTGTCAGTAAAATCCAATAATTAATTGTTCTTATTATAGTTAAACTGCATAAATCTGTAATCCCAGCTCTGCCCTGATAAAAACAGAAGGGACAGCTTTTGGAACTCCCAAGACCAACCATATAAACTGAAATAAAATGTTCTCCAATGGGACAGTTTCATTATCTATCCAAATGTCTACACCATAGAGAGCCTGGGCATTATATTTAGCTTCCAGTGTTTGTGGAACTGGACATACTGAACTACCACCATACAATGAATTCAATCTTTTCAGGCCAAACATAGTTGTTTTCTTCTTTCCATTTTTGTTCCATATGCTTCTGATGCTTAATCCATAGGCAGTTAGCTGAAAATATAATACTCAAATATACATATTCTTTGACTGTACCCAGTAATTCATTTCCAGTTCTCCACTGTTATGTAATTTTAGTAGAGCCAAAACCATAACTTTGTTCTTACTAGATTTTATTTTCAAATTCAATTCTGCTGAAATAGCTGACAGTTTATCTAATTTTTGTAAACCTTTCATAATATGATAGATTTATTAAATATGTTACATATACAACAGGCAATTAAATCTGTCCCTTCTCTCCACACCCATGTAGGTATTACATAAGGACCAACTGCCTTGTTTACTTTTAATTTCTTTAATTAATTCACCATGTCTTCTACTTTTACCAAGTATTTTTAGGACTCCTCCCGTACTTCCCCTTCTCTTTTCTCTAAAGGTTTAAGAACTTTACTCATCTCACATAAAGTTTTTTTTAACTCCTGCATGAACTTTTCTCCTTTATCACTGCATTCAAACCCACATTTTCTGCCCATTTGTCTACCTGACTCTTTGTTTACTGTTCTCCCAAAAAAGGTTTTGTTTTACACCACCACTTCTGTGGATCTGACTTCCTTAATCCATCAACTTTCCAAACATATGCTCTCATTCTTTTTGCTGACCTGTTTACTTTGTTTCTCAACCTGTTATATTCTGTACTATCATTCCTTTTTAATGCCATTTGTGTTTTATGTATCGACTCCTTAAATGTGTCTGTTACCCATGGCTTATCACCCCCTTTCATCATCACTTCTTTTACTGGGGAAATTTGATCTATTATTTCTTTTATGTAGGGTACTTATCTTTTCCCAGGTTGAATAAGGAATTGGTTAGGAGACAGGGGACAGAGGGTGGTGGTAAACAGAGTTCACTCCAAGGAAGGAAGGGTGACCAGTGAGGTGCCACAGGGATCAGTACTGGGACTGGTCCTCTTTAATGTCTTTATTAGCGACATTGCAGGGGGGCTAGAAAGGAAGGTATGCCTTTTTGCAGATGACACTAAAATCTGCAATAGGGTAGACACTTGGGGGTGGTGGAGGAAAAAATGAATAGAGATCTAAGAAAGCTAGAGGAGTGGTCAAGGGTGGCAGCTAAGTTTCAATGCAAAGAAGAGCAAACCATACACTTGGGCACAGAAACCCGGGGTGGAGTACAAGATAGGGGAGTAGTATTAACAACCACCAAACAGGAAAGAGACCTGGGGTAATTGTATCTTACGATGTAAAGGTGGTAGACAATGTGATAAAGCAGTGGGAAGAGCCAATGGGATGCTAGGGTGCACAAGGAGGGGTATCACCAGTGGAAAGAGAGAGGTGGGATCACTGATGAGACCTCACCTAAAGTACTCTGTCCAGTTCTGGAGACCACATCTCTGGAAGGACATAAAGTGAAGGCAGTCCAAAGGAGGGCAACTAAATGGTGCAGGGTCTGCATCAAAAGACGTATGAGGAGAGACTAAAGGACCTCAAAATGTATACTATGGTGGAAAAGAGGGAGGGGGGGGATAAGACAGAGAATTTCAAATACCTCAGGGGTATAAAATAAGGTTCAAGAAGGAAGCATTTTTCAGAAAAAAAGATGTTCAAGAACAAGGGAACATGCTATGAAGCTGGAAATGGGTAGACTCAGGGGAGATGTGAAGAAGTACTTCTTCACAGAAAGAGTGGTGGATGCCTGGAACAGCCTCCCAGCAGAGGTGAGGGTGGGGGCAAAAATGATAACGGGATTCAAGAATGCATGGGATAGGCAGAAGGGAACCTTAATGGTAAGGAAAGAGGGGGGATAAAGCTGGAGATCAAGTAGGGTCTGTAATTTTACAGTAGGTTGGGAAAAAGGGCAGACTAGGTGGGCCAAGCAGTCCTTATCTGCTGTCAGATTTTTTGTTTCTATGAGTCAGCATAATCGAATTTGAACCAGTCAGACTTCATCTCACCTGCAATCACATCTAAGACCTTTTATTTCTTTACTTCAGGCTATTTTCTGTTCTAGGTGACCTGCTTCTTATTCCTTTGTTTTCTGCCCCCTCCTGACTAGACAACACTAATACCACATTGTGGTCAAATAGCTCAGTATGAGGTAAAATAGCATTCATACCTCTCAGAAAGATTTATCACAGTTACATCCAGAATATTTGTCCCTGTTGTCCCCTCTTTCATTATATGCTTTAAATTCCTCCCTTACGTTATTCTTGCCATCGGTAAGTGATTTGCATCTCCCATCAGAATCAGTCCACAGACAGGATGCTTTTTAATGATTCCTGGCAATGTCTTCCTTGGTTCTTTGTCCCTACTGTGCCTTTGTGTCTTGACCCCCTCCCCCTTACCTATAGTCTGAAAATGGAAACCACTGGCTCTGGTTTCCAGCACTTTCTCACTTGTTCCTTTCCCTCTACTGTGCATTATGTACTTGACCTAACTTCTTTCATAATTACCTCTCTGTAGTTTACATGCATTTATGTACTTTACTTGTTATAACACAGTGTTAATGCTCACTGGCAATTCACGATAATTGTAATGCCCTTGTTTTTACGTTGATTGTCTTTCTGTTGACATGGAACCTGTGTAAATGAGCTGTAGCTCATAGGTTGTAATTCCAAGATATAAAATAAAAATGAAAAAAATAAATAATGATCCTGTCGATGCACCAATTCAGGGTCCAGATATTCAAAAGTTAGCGTGGGCACTAAGTGGTGTTTGCCTCTGTGCTAACTGGGTTTTGCACCTGATTTGTGGGTGGGATCTATATTCAGACTCCCACAGCATGGGCAAAATCCATTAGTGCCCGAGTGCTAACATACCATTGTGCCCATGCAAATGAGGGGTCCCCCCCACCCCGAGTATGTGTGCAGTGGCAAACTCAGCGGTTTGTACTTGAGGTAAATGCCGCTCAGATGGGCACTACTGGCCACTTTTGCAACCCCCAACTTAACAGGGCACAAGGCCCTGCTGGTGGGACATAGTATTACAGCCATCCACGCCCCCACCCCCAACCCCCAACCCAGTGAAACAATGGATACCTTGGTGTCCAGTGGTACACCTGCCCTCTGATCAGCCAGCCTTGTATAGCTCTTGTAGTAAGTTTTTAACAGAATAGTATGCTGAAGCAGATATTTAATAAAGTATTTTAAATACATTTTCTCAGCAATGTTGAGGGTGTTTGTGTTGTGGCTGTGAGCCCAGATTATTTTAGATTGGTTATGTTTATTCAGGAGCTCAGCCATCCCAGAGCTGCTAATTATCTTGACTGTCAGATAGTTCTTGTAGTTCCTGGTGTCTAGTGGCAGGCCCACCCTCCCCTGCCCTCCAATCACTCATCCCTGAATAGCTCTTCTAGTCCTTGGTGTCTAGTGGCACCCTGCCCTCCAATCACCCCTCCTGGTAGTTCAAATGTTCTCCTTGGTGTCTAGTGGCACCCCCACCATCTGAGCACCTGCCCCAGTCTGTTGTCATAAACTTTATCCTTAACCATTGATGGTTGCAGTATAACTGGGGCATATCGTACACTGCAGTGGCTGAACAAACTAACTAAATCAAATTACCTGCATCTGGAATATTTGTGTCCCTGATGCTGGATCTTGAATCAAGTGCATATCTACAGAACTCGAACCATACTAAAGGTAATTCTGAGTCCAGCATTGATTGGGTGGCATTAAAATAGGTAACAGAACATCATTTCCCTTCCATGACCATGGCTTAATAGAGACAGATTCCCCAATGTCTAAAAATTCAAATGACAGCTGCTACAATAATTCCTATTGGTGTTGTATCACTGGCCAAATCAGGGCAAAGAGGGACCATGCCTCCCACGCCTCCGATCCACTAGCTTCAGAATGCCTATATAGTCCTTGGTGGCTAGTGGTACCTCCACCCCACAAATGCCCATCCCCATAAGGCATCGGTAGTCCTTGGCATCCAGTGGTTCCCCCTGACTATTGGTTGCCAACCAGATTGGCAAACGATGGTGGTTCAGTGGCCCCCAACACTGCCCACACCCAACACACCACCCAGCCAACCCTCCCTTACTTCTGCAGCAGTGCAGTGCAGACAGCCTAGAATGATGACTGGCACAGCCCTCCTCTCACCTCCTCATCCAGCTGCTGTATGGGAGGACAGGAAGCATACGCATGCCTGTTACTCCCCTTCAGTCAGAGCCAGCAGTATGAAATGGCACACTTGTAGACTGTGAAGATGGTGCATGATTTCAACACCCTCCTCCAAGTTTCAATTCTGTTTACCACTGCTGAGCGACCTACCCTCCACTAAGTTGCAGCCAAGCAGCAGTACACACTATCCCCCAACCCCGAAGGAAGAGATCCATCGATGGACACTAAATCCTCCTTCCCCCTGCCAGCCCCTAGTGGCCTTTGTCCATTCCTGAACCCAGGTCGCCGGTGTGATGGGAGGCAAGGTGTCCAGTGCCTCCGCTCTCCACATTACTGGACTGGCTACAAGTTTACTGTATGCTGATTCCCTTAGACAATATTGTTTGTGGTCCTGAGGAGGGCTGAACCTACAAACAACTGTTTACAGTTCTGTGCTTTTACCCTCTGTATCATTCATCCAGAACTATATTTTGTGCAATTCTTTCACCTTTTTCTTTATTAATGAGAGAAGTGACACAAAAACGAGATCAGAGCCTCTTGGATTTATTACCTTCGGCTGCTTGTCTACACACGGTATCATAATACCCTGTTTACAACATCATAATTTGCAACAGGTTGGAATGTCATATACAGAACTGTGATGGCAGAATTAGACAAGCAGACAGAGCAAATAGGGCAGAGATCCTGTTTCCATGCAAATGTTCTTAGTAATAAACAAATGAGGATGGCAGTTACAAAAAGGGTGAAGTATAAACTAACCTGTGTCTAGATGATATGTTTTTCAGAGTTGTCCCAACAACATCAGCAGCTCTTTAAAGCCCTGTTACACTGCAAGCAAACATTTGGCATTGACAAATGCTGGTTTTAAATTGTCCGGTAAAGAGTTCCAGATGAAAGGAACTGAGTTTGAGAAAACATTTTTGTTTATGGCCCTGTCTGAGGACATGGAGAAAGTTACTGGCTTGGAACCTTAATGGATGAATATTCATCACAAACTGTTGAGATGGTGCATACAAGGGTAACTCATTGGTGCAGAGAAGGGCTGCCAGCCCAAAGTTACATAGACAGAAAAGGCATTCAGCACTCAGGAACCATATACACAAAATCCAAAAGTAAAGCAAGTTGCAGTTTATTGTGGTAGGATAGCCCACAAACGTAGCACCCTACTTCCCCAGCACTTCAACCCCACACAGGGCCTTCCTCATGTTTCCTGAGTGCCTTTTCTGTTAACAAATGTACAGCACATTGATTTAATAAGTAGACTGCTTAGGAACATTATGCAGGGTTTGAGTCACCGTGAGTCACAGATTAGGGTTGCCTAACAAGCTCTCTTCTGTCAGAAATAGATAAAAGGGTTAGTTTATTGTAGAAATGACAGTGATTTAAATTTATTACAAAAAAATTGTGGGTGGCCAAAACCAGAAGTCAAGCCATGCTAAGACATACTTCTGGTTGCTGCCACTATAAGTATAAATACTTGTGCAAGCATTGACAGTAGAAGGGAGCCACTGTAATTGCCTGAGTGTGCAGTAGATGATCCGCAGCTCAAGAACCTGCACTACTTCTCAAAATAAAGTACCTCTCCTTATACTAATCTTCCTGAAAGAAAAACAAAAATAAATAAAAACATTTCCTTTTCACTCACTGACTCTCTACCTAGTTTTTGTCAGGCAGGAGGATGACCCAAGTGCCCTAGGCTAAAAGGACCTACTGCACTGAGACAACTGCTATTGGTAACACACCCGCTCAGCTAAAGGTTTTGTTTTAAACTTGTGGGAATTTAGGGGACCTTAGGCACTTAAAGGCTATTAAATAGCATATTCCTTGGGATTTAATGACTGAAACAGCCTGAGTGGGGAATTCAGGGAAAAGGAAAAGGGGGACTGCTGAGTAGGGCTCTGATTGGTCATATGTATTACATCAAGATCTTAGAAGACAGAAAATACAGTGAACCTAAGGGAATCATGGTTAAAGTTAAGGGGAGGGTGAAATGGCAGCAGATGGGCCAGGAATGAATCCAGTGCATACAGTGCATGGCTGGGGGGGGGAGAGAGAGAGACATGCCATAAGGGTTCCACCTCGCGTGGTGCCAGCGTTAGTGCACTGTGTCACTACAGTACCAAACAACCATTTCGCCAACCTCTCTTTTTGCGAAGGGCAGCAACAACCTCTGCCAGTAGGTGATAATTTGCCTGATCTGGGCAGATTGATGCAGAAGCTTAACACTGCACCACCCACTCCCAGCAGTAGAACAGGAGGGGATACGGTGGCATGAATGGAAGACAGAGGAGGTTAAGACTCGAGAGCGTGAGAGGAGATTGGGTCATGGTTACTTACAAATGTTAAAAGAGTCTGAATGTTAAAAAGTTTACTGTATATTGGTTGTTATTAGCTACAATGAAGTTTGGAAATGCAGTGTATTCTCTACAGTGTGTGAAAGGGGTCAAAGGTCCTTGAATAGGAGGGTCACAGAGTCTGATAAGCTAGAAGATAGTGTAGGCTTTACATCATGGCAGAACTAAAGCCAATTTATTAGAACATAAAGGGTCTGAATGGCCCACTAAAAGGGCTAGAATCCTGCAAGAAATGTATAGAACCAGAGCAAAATTGCATACACACCCTAGATATGGGGTATTGCTCTGCAATTTTACCGAGGGACTTACACTGTATATAATTTTGTATATAATGGACTCATACTGTATAATGACTTGTATATAATGCGCTGATGCTCGCAACTTTGGTGTTCCGATGTTTTAGTTATGACCATTGTACCTGCTGACTATGTTATGTTTCTGTTTTTCCTGACTCTGTGTAACAGCCTAAAGTGTATCTTGTACCATGCTGTATTTCCTGTACTTTCTCAGGTCGTACCTGAAAATAGGCATATGTACTGTCTAGTGTACCTACCTGGTTAACAAAAGCTAAGTAAATGCCTACAAGAAACACACACACAACAGATATTGAACATAAAAAAACGATGCAGGAAGTGTGTGGGGAGGTTTATACAGCATCTTGGGTTGGACAGCCACATCGAGAGTGGGGCAGTGATCCTCATTAGGAAGGATAGCCCAATACAGATTTACAAAGCCAACTTAGATCCAGAGGGTAGATTTGTCTGCCTACAGGGTCAGGACAGGCTACAGAGCACACCTCCTAAATGTCTATGGTCCAAATGAAAACAAAAAAATAATGATCAATTTATCAGGAGGGTGCACAATAACAGATCCCCATTGTCTGTATCTAACAGGAAGGGATTTTAAAATGGTGGTGCCCGCACAACTGGGCAGGCAGGGTCTAGGGTTATATCTAGGTAACAGAACAGGGAAATTGCTTACGAAACTGATAGAGGAGATGGGGCTTACCAAGGTACTGAGTTTTTACACCATAAAGATTTCACATATTATTCTGACCATCACGATAGCTATTCTAGGATTAATATATTTTTAATATCCATAGACTGGATGTATAAGGTTTAGCATTGCAGAATATGCAAGAAATAATACCCGGCAGGGTGGGCGGTATTGGGCTATACTGGGCCACCCACGGGTGTAGCTCAGAGGCGCTAACTTCAAGAAGCTGAGACAGGTGGTCAGAGACAAACTGTGCAGGATCCAGGAAGCACTGGAAGTGGAAGACATCTGGGGGCAAATCAAACTAGCCATCCTGGAATTTATGAAAATCTGCATCAGGACAGTCATGAAAAGGAACAAGCATAAAAGACCAATATGGTTCACTGATCAGATAAAAAAAAAAGCGATCAGGACCAAAGGAGAGGGTTTTCTTTCTTACAAAGGGTACCAGAATGACAACAAGTGGGAAGAATTCTACCAAAGGAGCAAGGAGGGTAAGAGGGCAGTGAGACTGGCAAAGGCACAGGCTGAACTAAGGATAGCGATGGGGGTCAAGGAGGGGAACAAACAGTTATTTCACTATATACAGGAGAAGAGGAAGAAGAGGGGAGGGATAGTTAGACTCTTAGATGGAGACACGTTGGTAGAAGAGGATGAACAGAAGGCTGCCATTCTGAACAACTTCTTCTGTTCTGTATTCATGAATGAACATGATGGGCCCAATGCCTGAAAGCAGCATTAAGACAGTAATTTTGGGGCCAGCTCCATGGGGCCAGGTGATGGGGATTGCCTGGCATGCTGGTGACCTGGGTTCATGCCAGAGCCGGGACAACAGGAATGGAGGCTGGCAGGGAGGTTCAGAGCATCCAGTTGGATGCTGTCCTCCTTGGGGGGGAAGGCGCAAGTCTGCAGTGCCCTGGAGTGGCTCCTGGTGGCTCGTTGGTGACATGCATGATGCGGCATGGGTGACCACATGCCACCTGTGCATGCGGCCAAGAATGCCACTGCAGGCAGCCACACAAATGGTTATTTGGGCAGGGTAGGCAAACATTGAAAATGGGCTGCCTGGCCAGCCAGATGATAGCTGCCGGTCCCCCATCCCCCACAAAGCCTGCTGGTGTCCAAGCTGCCCTCCGCTGAGCCCAGCATAGAAGGAAGTGCCCATTGGGCCAGTCTCCCCTCCCAGTGGTGCCACAACAGGGGGGGCCCCCCAAAAGAAGAGATACATCGGGTCAACCGAGCCGTGGCACTGAGGGAGGAGGCGGATGGTGACAGAGGGTATGGTGGCAGGGCCCTTGTCAAAAGCCTGAAGGAGTGATGGGACAGGAGGGTGGGGGAGGCAGCAAATTTGGGGATCAAATCAATGGAGTCATCAAATATTACAACCAGCAGAGTCAAGGTCAGTAGTTCAGCTTATAGTGGACAAAGCATCAGGGCCACGTGGGCTGCATTCTAGGGTATTGAAAGAGCTGGGGGAAGAATTGGTGGCTCCCTTGGTACACTTGTTTAATCGATCACTGACTGTATGTCGGGGTCATGCCTTGGGACTGGAGATGTGCAGGTGTGGTGCTGCTCCACAAGGTTGGGGGAGGGAGGAAGCTGGCAACTACAAGCCAGTTAGCCTCATGTTGATACTTGGAAGCTCATAGAAACCCTAATCAAACAAGATTTAGTGGAATAAAGAATACCTGGAGAAGTCAGGTCTTCAGGACAGTAAACAACATGAGTTTGTAGCAGGCAGGTCATGTCAGACAAACCTAATTACATTTTTTGACTGGGTAATGAAGGAATTGGACAAAGGCCACTCAGTGGACCTCCTGTACTTTGATTTTAGTAAAGCGTTTGATTCCGTACCACATAAGCATCTGTAAGATTGGAGGACCTAGGTGTAGTTCAGTATATAATTAAGTGGGTGGGAAGTTGGCTAAAGGAAAGGAAACAGAGAGTGGTAGTGAATGGAGTAAGGTCGCGGGAGGGAGAGGTCACTAGCGGTGTGCCCCAGGGCTCGGTCTTTGGCTAGGTCCTCTTCAATATATTCATTAGCGACATCAGTGTTGGCATTCAGGGCAAGCTCTCCCTCTTTGAGGATGACATCAAGCTGGGCGATAGGGTGGACAGTGAAGAGGGCATCAGGGACCTACGGAGGGTAGAAAAATGGTCCAAAATCTGACAGTTGAAGTTTAATGCAAAGAAGTGCAAAGTGATGCACTTGGGTAAGGGCAACCCAAGGACAGAATACTGGCTTGATGGAGTTCAGCTCTGTACCCCTCATGAAGAAAGAGACCTAGGGGTCATTATCTTGGACACCCTTAAACAATCCAGCTACTGTAATAGAGCATACAGGAAGGACAATAAAATGTTGGGATGTATTGGAAGAGACTTTTACAGTAGGAGCAGGAAGTGATACTTCTGCTTTACAGGACTCTGGTGAGAATCTGTGTTCAGTTTTGGAGTCCTCACCATAGGAAAGACAGGAACAGCCGGCCCGTTTGACATTGAGGCACTGGCTGCCACACACGTGCCATGCCAGTGACCCAGGTTCAGTGACAGACTTGGGGGAGCCAGAAGTCGGCAGGGGAAGGAGAGTACAGAGCATCTGGAGGACAGCTCTCGCCTCCCTGGGGAGCGATCCAGGGTTGCTCGGTGTCTTAGTGGCCCCCAAAGGAGATCAGAGGCATCACAGGAACACCAGCCAAAGTAAGGGGTGGAGTGCGGCAGACGCCAGCAGGGCAGCCATGCGCAGGTGTCATTGCATGCCGCACTCTCAGGGAAGGAAACCAAGAAAATCCCCATCCTCGGGGATAGGTGACAGCAACTCACCCCACCAAGCCACACTCCAGTACTGTACTGGGCTTCTCTCTCCTCACCAGGCTGACCACCCAGCCAGCACATTGAATTATAGATAGAGCACTCTGGACGGATAGGGTGGTCTTACCTTGGGGGTGCAGTTGGGGATCTACCAGGCTAGTGCAGGGTGAGGAAGAAGCTTCAAGTGGAGGTGAGCTCACAGAGTGCGGTGGATGCTTGAAGAGTTCCCCATTGGAATGGAGCAGAAAAAGAATGTACAAAAAAATAAAAAGGAAGGACAGAGACAGACTGGAGGCAGTTCAACATAGGGCAACTAAAATGATACAAGGGCTTCACAAACTCTTATATGAGGGATCGATTGAAGGCACTGGACATGCACTCCCTGGAGACCAGGAGGAGAGATGGATATGATTGAAACATTCAAGTTCATGAGAAGCTTAAATAAGGTGCCATACTCAGAACTGTTCAACAGGATACAGCACTCAAATACCAGAGGATAGGAATGGAAGTTGCATGGAGGACACATCAAGAGGGACTTAAGGAAGCACTACTTCACTGAAAGGGTGGTGGAACCATGAAACAGGTTGCCAGCTGAGGTGGTGGAAGTGAAGTCTGTTGCAGTGTTCAAGCATGGGTGGGACAGAGCAAGGGTTGCACAGGACCTAGTGGGAATTGGGAACGGCACAAAACCCAGCGGGGGGGTGACTAGGACCTGGGACTGCTAGTGGTCTTGGACACAACGGGTAGACTAGATGGACCAATGATCTCCTTCTGCCATCTCTTTCTATGTTTCTATGTAATGAGGTCCAACACTGCAGGTGGAGGGCCTTATAGCCCCTGGAAGGTCCAGAACAATCCATACTGCCCACCCTGGAGGGTATTATTATTGTGTTTAGAAATTGGATTACATTGTTAAAAAATATGTAAAAAAAATTAATTAAAATCAATTAAAAGTTACTATTCTTGTAAATTAGTTCCTTTACTGGTAGTTACCAGTAGAGGGTGCTGTTGTTTTTGGTAATGTTTTTCATGCTATGGCTACACTCACACTCCTCTCCCCGTAGTGTTATTTTTTGGGCTTTGTTTTAAACCCCCAACTCTATATACAGTATACGTACACAGAGTATTTTTGTGTTTTTTTTCCTAATGTGGCTGTTGTTCTAGTCAGTGGAGTCAGTGTCTGACTCAGGAAGTGCGGTCGGTGACAGTAGATTCTCGAGTCAGGATGTGAATGCCAGGAATAAGCATGGAAGATTGGTTTCTGAGTTGAACTCCAGAGGAAATTATAGAGCTCTAGCCCTAAGGCTTATTATTTGTGTGTGTAAGTTTACAGCAGCAGTACTATGAAAAATAAAACTGCGCTTTTTTGACAGTTTATTCCCTGTGCTCTGCTGATCATATACCTAGTACTCTTTCATGCCAGCATTGTACTATTACCAAGTAATTTGCTCAGGTATTCTCTGCTTTTTTTACATTTCTGCCACCAAGCATGCTTCACTGGAACCCCCTCTTCTGCCGACTGCACATGTGTATGACTTGCAGGGACATCGGGAGTGATCCACAGATGGTCCCACTGCTGTAGTCAAAAGACATGATGCGACCTGAAGGAAAAGTGCAGCTGAAAATTAGTCAGCCACCATATTTATTGTAGCGCCACAACAATTCACATAAATTGCAAATATCTAAAAAACTAAAAATGACTGAAAAAAAATTTACAGGTATGGAAACTGGAACTAAAAAGCTAAAAAGTAGAATTTTGATAGATCACTTCCTGATTTGGTAGTACTGCTGATTTAATGATTTCTTCTTGAACGAGAGGCAGGGATGAGAGGTGTGGTACGCGGGGTGATGGCAGATGTATCTTTTAAAAAAAAGCTGTGTGGCTTTCTAAACACTTATAAAACAGCAAAAAGTATTTTGTGGATGTCGGTTGTGTCAACTTCACTGAGAGTGGAGGAAGTGAGTATGACTCAGTTTTCATCAATTGTAACTGGGGAAGTCATTCGCTAAGCAAGGGAAAAAATGGCTGCCATTTGGGTTGGAGTTAAGCACAGAGATTTCTCTTGTGCAGTGGCACACTGGGTTGGCACTTATTTCCTGGTCTCTCCTGGTATTTAATGTACTCCCTTGACACAGTTTTCAGCCAATCAGAGACCAAGAAATCGTAATCCCACTTTCTAATAGCAATTACAACATCTGACCACGCACCAGTGAGTTTAGAGATAACACATATAGTTAGGAACTCGCTGTGGCAAATGAATATGGGATATCCAAATTCACCATCATTTTGGCAACTAATAATAGAAGGTACAACTGCTGATTGTTTAGCAAGCAACCCTGAGTGAGGCATATCACATGCAGTTAGATGGGACACCTTAAAGGTGTGATAAAATGGTGATTGCTAAATATTCCTCTGAGGTTAGGAAAACACAATCCCCTCCATCCTCTGACATCACCCTCCCCTCACACACCTCCTGCCTTCCCCAAAGAGTCTCCCTGGCATTATACCATCAGCCAACCAGGTCAGTAAACACATTAAGCTTGAAAGCATTCATAGTTGTAACAAGGCACTCTTAAAGCAACATTATTTGTTAGTCATCACGTAGTTGTTTTCAGAAATAATGATTTTCTGGCAAAAGCATCAATATGACTATTTTTTTTTGTTTGCTTTTGGACTAAGATACAAATTTTGAAGTTTGTGAAGAATTTCTGCTCCCTTGACATACCCACCATGAAAAAATTAATTAACCTGGTGTGGTACTGTGTGGTTTACCATCAGAAACATTTGTAACACCATCCTATTATAATCACAGTAAGACTCACTATGCATTACTTTCAACAGATAACCTCAGCAGAAGAAATGTAAAAAATTTGAGTTACGGCCATCTTTAATGATGGGTCATCAAATACAACATTAGCTATATAGCTATAAATATCTGAGAAAATGAAAAATAGATTGAGAATGGATGTAAGGATATCAGAAATACATTTTGCTAAAACCGTACGACGAAAATGTTGCCGACTAACCAATACTGCTGTTTTGAGTAGGTTCTTTTCTCATCTCAATGGCTCTTCTAAGCCTTTCTGCCGCAGTAGCTGCATGAGTGTATTCAGCAACCACCACAGAGCCATTCTCAGAGACCCCAATGGGGATCATGAATTGGGATCATTTTCCTGCCTCTCTCCCCTCCCTCCCTCAGATTGGCACTTCACGTGGCTATCATCCAGCCACCCCCACTGCTTCTGAAGCCATTGATGTTGGTAATGCCCTCATTTGCGATGGTCCCCCCAAACCCTCTCCCCAGATGGCAGTACTCACCACGTGTGGGACAAACTGTAAGTAAAAATCAGGATCAAGCAGGAGAATATAATGCTCTGCCCACCCCCACCCCCAGTCTCCAGTGTCCTTTCAACCATACAGACTTCTTCTGACTGCATCCCACTACTGGACCTATATCCTGGGCCTGCCACCTCAGTCAAATCCTTCCTCCTCATCCCCGGACTCTCAGCTTTTTCTTTCATTTGTATGTGTCCTTTGGGGCTCTGCCAACGAGCCGCCACCTGGCTTCCTCTCTCAGACTTGGTTTTCCTCAGCATGAATTCCTGGCCTTTTCTGAACAAGCAAAGTCTTGACTTCCGCCACCTATGTAGCTTCTCAGCACAGCAGTAGGGCTCAAGAAGCATTGCAGGCCTTGCTCTTTCACTAGGTCCCTCACCCTGTCAGACCTCTTCTGGCAGTCAATGATATGTTTTGAAAAATCTGACAGGATAGACAATTTGTGCCACAAACACACCAAGTCATTTTTTCTCTCTCTGGCCTTTTGCAGTATCATCTCCTGGCATTGATACCTTAGTAATCAGAGGATCATTAGTCATGCTCTTATTCCTTCTGAACCATTCTTCAGCTGATCAAGGATCCTGTCAAGTTCAACAGCAGAGTCTCTAAATATTGTCAGTACCATAGGCAGCATTCTCTGGGGGAAATCACTCAGGTCACCGTCTTCCATCTTCTGGGGGATCTCTAATATACAGATGTTGTTCCGATTCCTTATCTGTTAATTGTCTAGTTTGTCCCAGACCTGTTTGAGCTGTTGCTTTATTGCTGCCAATCCCCTCTGTGAGGTGGCCAGTCTTTACCACAGAAAGGGTCCAGAAGGGGCCAGAAGCCCTAAAAGTAGATAAGGATTTGGGACTGGATGGGATGCACCAAGGGTGCTCACAGAATTGGCAACAGAACTAGCTGAACCCCTGGTCGAGCTATTCAGTAGCTTAGTTCAGACAGGGGTAGTTCTGAAAGACTGAAGAGTAGCGGACATAGTCTCATTATACAAGGGGTGGGGCATAAGGAACAACCGGGGATTTACAGACCTGTCAGCCTTACCTCTGTACTGGGTAAACTGATGGAGTCACTGGTCAAAGAGGACATTGTAGACTACCTAGAAAGCAATGGTCTACAGGATAGTAAACAGCATAGGTTTGTGTCAGGGATGTCTTGTTAGACCAGCCTGATAGTTTTGTTTTGTTTTTTTGACTAGGTAAACAAAGGCTGTAGATGAGGACCACAGTGTGGATTTACTCTCATTTCAGCCATCCTTTCAGCTTTTGACTCGTGTCACACAGAAGATTGCTGAGTAAGCTAGAGGACCTGGGTGCGACTAGGGACATAGAAGGGTGGGAAACTGGTTGAGAGACAGCAGTGGGTATTGGTAAATGGGGCAAATCAGAAGAGTGGGCAGTCAAGAGTGGGGTGCCACAGTGATCTGTCCTGAGTCCTGTCTACTTTGATATGTTCATTAGCGACATTGGAGAGGGCATTCTGGGCAAGTTGTGCCTCTTTGCAGAGGACACAAGAGATCTGTGATAAGGTAGATAGTGACAAAGGGATCAGGGAGATGCATAGAAATCTAGAAAGGATTTAGAGGTGATCTAAGGTTTGGCAGTAGAAATTCAACACCAGGAAGTACAAGGTTATGCACTTAGGTAACAGAAACCCCAGGACAGAGTACTTGTTGTGAGGGTACAACTGATCACTACAGCAGAAGAAAGAGACATGGGAGTCATCATTAGTGACTCCCTCAAACAGTCAAGCCCATGTAACAAGGCCTACAGTAAGTCTAATAGAATGCAGGGGTGTACCAAAAGGGTAATGACAGAAAGAACAAAGAGGCATTACTGCCTCTATACAGATCACTGTAAGCCCCATCTGGAATACTGTGCTCATTTCTATAGTTTTAACCTAAGGAAGGGTGAGGATTGGCTGGTGATGCTGTACTTCAGGGTGACCAAGATGATTCATGGCCAACAGGGTAGATCTTACAAGGATCATTTCAAGACCCTAAACATGTACTCACATGTATTCACTGGAGACCAGTACAGAGGGGATATAATAGAGACCCTCAAGTTCCTGAAGGAAATAAACAAGGTGAGCTGCAGGGAACTATTTAGTAAGAACCCAAGGTCATGAGAGCAAACTAGCAGGGAAGGTTTAAGGGATGTGAGGAAGTTCTATTTTACAGAAAGAGTGGTATAGCCATGGTACAGTCAGCCAACGGATGTGGTGTGCACCAAGACTATAAATGGTTTCAAGCATAGCTGGAATAGAGTGAAGGATTTAGTGGTTACTCAGGTCAGTAACAGTAGTGAGGGGATGGATAAGGAGGGATAGAACCCTGCATGGACAATAGGTTCGGGGAAAGATATAGGGGACTACGGGAAGACTAGAGGGATCCTTTGTCTTTTTCTGCTGTCATTGTTTATGTTTCTGTGTTTTGTCTACAAAGTCAAGTCCTGATACTCCAGTGTTCCAGCTCTAGCCCCTGCTTCAGATACTCCTTTGGCGAGTCCAGTTACTGCTTCTTTCACTGAATCGATGGATTTACCCATCTGGGAATGCTATCCCAATATTGTACTCATAAAAGTTTTTATTTCCAGGGCTGCTCAGTGGCCCAGTGGTAATACTGCATGCTCCATCAGGTGACCAGATCCAGCAGTGAGCCTGGGATGCTGGTCAGGTGACCTCAAGGGCTGTGGTAGCACTCCCAGCTGGGAAAGGATGGCATCAAGTCCCACTACTATAGCAACCCTCTGTGGTGACCTGTTTGCTTGCCTCTCCAGGCATACTTCAGCATGCAAGGCCACCTCAGGGCTAGGTCTAACATCTGGGAGGAGGGTGGGGTCAGAAAATCTTAAATACCCCCACTAGCCACAGGATGATTCCCCAGCTGTCACCACCCCTGCACCATCTACAGGGTCCAGGGGACATCTGAACTGTGCTTCGGGGTTGGGGAGACCGACCTCTCACCTTGGACCTTGCCACGGAGGGGTATATCACGGGGGGATATTTCCCAGGTAAGTCCATGAGATGGTGGGTGATGGGGGTGGGCAACAAGAAAGGAAGGATGGTGGCTGGGCGGAACCTAAGGGAAAAAGTAAGACAGAAAAAAAAAGGTTTTATTTCCTCTAGGTTTTGTGCAATAGTAAAACCACTCTGTATTACTGCTTCCAGTGCCATGTTGACCTTCATTTCCGCATCTCAAGTCAGTCAATGAGAGAAGTACAAGCTTTGTTTTTTTGCTAGGCTGAGCTCTCATCCATATTCTGCATCAAGTGCCCTCCTCCCTTACTGAATTCTGTAGTGATCCAGAACCATTAGGAGGGAGGATGTAGTTAGATTCTCTCCGTCCTTATAGAACTCCACCAGCCAAGCTGCTTTCAGCCCCGACCACATCACGTGACCGGTTCAATAAATTTAAGAAATTAAATTTCCCTAGTTAAAGTTTCCAGCACTGAAATATTCCAAGACACACATTTTAATAACTTATTTTGTTCTGTTTTTTCTTTCCCTAATAATGTGTGATTACTATACTACAATCAAGTGAGGATTGCTCCTCAATCAGTTCAGAGCTGTTTATTCAACACTCCTTTGTCTGGTAAAACCCTTATATCTGTTTCAAAGAATTATCTCCTTTGCTCATCATCCTTCCTGATTTTGATTTTAAGAATCTTTCACTATACGCCTCCACCCTTATTTATGTCATGAAATATTATCTTCTCTTATAGGCTATAAGTCAACAAAGGTTTTTATTTATATCGTAAAATTCTTTGCAAAAAACTTTGTTAATGCACCAGTTTTAAGTTATTGCCACAAAAGTAGGGAAATGTGACATTAGGGTTTCAACCCTAACTTCCTTCCCCACCTCCAAGCAGCAAAAGGAAAAGATATTAGTGCTTTGGAGCTCTGGAGTCTTGAGTGAATCAGTGGTGGGGTCTTCCTTGGTGTTGTCAACCTAATGTTCACCACTCCCTCGGCCTATAGCCTCTTGTCCAAAGCATGAGGTGCAGCTCCAAGCCAGTGCCTCTTACTGATACTCTCTTCCAAGGTAGAGAAGTATGTCTCACCATATGTTGCCAATATACCTGAGATCGCATCTGAACTTGTTTGCTCAGGAAACACAGTGGACAATAGGGTTGACAACCCCAAGGCAGACCCCACCACTGATTCACCAAGACTCCAGAGACCCAAAACCTTAATGCTTTTTTTCTTTTGCTGCTTGGAGGGTGGGGTGGGTAGTTAGAGTTTGAAACTCTAATGCCACATTTCCCTACTTCTGTGTCATTAACTTGAACCCTAACTGGTGCATTAACAAAGTTGTTTGCAAAGAATATCCTCTCTTTTGAGATAGTGGAATTGTATCTTCATTCCCACAGGTCCCTTTGGGACCCACATAAAGACATGCAGATGCACAGGGCCCAAGAGGAGAAAGGGAAGACGCCATCTGCCTATGGAAATGCAGGGTCCTTGCATGCCCTGCAGTCCCATGCAGTGGCAGATGCCAAGAATTCATGGGCCTGTCAGGTGAGCTGTGGAAATGCAAGGGTCTGTGTTCTCTGTGCTTCCATGTAGCTGCAGATACAGACACACGGGGGAAAGAATCCATCTGGCAGCCAATGCAAGGGCCCTCTGCCACCCACGAGTGCAGATGCAGGGCCCTATCCCAACAGAAGAGTTGTCTTCACTATATGTGATCAAATTTCATGGTGAGAAACTAATTAAAGTTATGAAACCAAAAATTATGATGCACAATCAAATTTCAAGTTGAGCAACAAATTTTTTCCTACAAAATGAAAAATCATAGAGTGCAGTGAAATTCCATACTGAGATACTAATTTTCTGCTATGAAACAAAAACTTATGGTGGGCAATCAAGGCAATACAAAATTTTATTTGTGATGCAATTTCATGACGAAGCACCAGTTTGAGCCCCAGCATGAAAAAAATTAGGATCCGCACTGAAAATTTAATGTTGCAAAACCAATTATAGTCATACAATAGGAACTTATGATCTGCAATAAAATGTTATATCAAGCAACTGATATTTCTTTTCACAAGTGCAAGTTATGATCCAGAACCAAAATGTGTTTCAAGGGACTTTTTCAAATCGCAATTAAAAATAGTTTTGCAAGTCAAATTTAGTTTTGCATTTTTACCACATAAATTAAAAATGATGGACCACAATCAAATTTTATGTCCAACAATCATTTTGTCATGCGCAATGATAAATTATGATCCACAGTGAAATTTCATATCAGCGACCAATTTTGTTGCGTAGAACACAAAATTAAGAGCAGCACAAAAATGTTGTCATGAGCACAACATCTCACAAAACTAAACGGTCACCAGCCTGGTGGCCCAGAGGCTGGATTTCCATCTATGATGCTGGTGACCAGGGTTCAAGACCAAGCTCGGAGTGTTGGAGGGCCAACGGGGAAGGAGGATTGAGCATCCTTGGGGGGAGTGATCAGTGCATGACCAACCTCTGGTGGTGGCCAGGGGAATACAGCTGCCGGAGTCGAGCTGTCAGGGAGGCATGCTGGGTGTTCGAGCATTGCGCACTACATCATTGCACACCATGCCTCCCAGGAAGCCCATTATAAGAAAAACTGCTGCCAGCTCTACTCAAGACATCACATCTCTCCAGCCCCCATGCCACCCTCCATGATGCTTGACCTGCGAGTGAGTGAGAGTCCACATCAGTGCAGCCCGGACCCACTTTTGAGGGTAAGCCAGGGAGACCTCCCAGTGGTTCTTCCACTGAGTGCCTTGTACAATCTTCCAAGAGGGCAGTGCCTGCCTGATGGCCCCGCCCAGAGGGTGCAAGCCTTGGTGGCTCACCAGTGTAAGTCCGAGGGTGGGCAGAGGTCGGAGGAATTGGGGGCTGAGCTTTCAGAGGACTGGCACCCAAAAAGCATACTAAATAAAATATTTTAAAACGTCTCACATCACCAAATCAGAACATTATCTCAAAAACCCTACTGAGCATGCACAGAATAGAAACATAGACTTTGATAGAAACATAGAAACATAGACTTTGACGGCAGATAAGGACCGCTAGGCCCATCTAGTCTGCCCATTTCCCTACCTACAGGATAGGCCGCAGATCCTAGTTAACCAACAGCCTATATCTTCCTGCCCCCCACAAGAATTGCCTTATGTCTGTCCCATGCATTCTTGAATTCTCCCACAGTTTTAGACCCCACAACTTCCTCAGGAAGGCTGTTGCATGCATCCACTACCCTCTCTGTGAAATAATATTTCCTCACATTGCCCCTGAACCGCCCTCCTTCTATCTTTAAATTGTGTCCCCTTGTTCTTGCAAGTCTCTTTTTCTGAAAGATGCTACCCTCTTGGACTTTGTTGATTCCCTTGAGGTACTTGAAAGTTTCTATCATGTCCCCCCTCTCCCTTCCTTCCTCAAGGGTGTACATATTAAGCTCCTTTAGTCTCTCCTCATACGGCTTCTCTTGCAGACCCTGCACCATTTGAGTTACCTCCTCTGGACTGCCTCTATCCTGTCTATGTCCTCATGGAGATGGGGTCTCCAGAATTGGACACAGTATTCCAGATGGGGTCTCACCAGCTGTCTGTACAGAGGGATAACAACTTCCTGTTTTCTGCTGCTGATGCCTCTCCCTATACATCCCAGTATCCCCGGCCCTCCCTACTGCCTTCTCCACATTGCTTGCTAACCTTAAGGTCATCTGATATGATTACCCCCAGGTCCCTTTCCTGTTTTGTTGTTAATACCTTCACCCATTGTGTATTCTTCCCTGGGTTCTTGTTTCCCAGGTGCATTATTTTGCACTTTTTGCATTGAATCCTAGCTGCCATACATCTGACCATTCCTCCAACCTTGCCAAGTCCTTTTCATCCTTTCCACGCCTCCTTGTATATCAACCTGTTGCAGATCTTGTGTCATCTGCAAAAGGCATACTTTTCCTTCCAGTCCCTCTGCAATGTCACTGATGAAGACATTAAAAAGGATTGGACTCAATACTGAACCCTGCGGTACCCCACTGGTAACCGCCCTTTCTTCAGAGTGGACTCCATTTATGGCAGATAAGGACCACTTGGCCCACCCAGTCTGCCCATTTCCCTACCTACTGGATAAGCTGCAGATCCTAGTTAACCAGCAGCCTACTTCTTCCTACCCCCATCCCCCAGAATTGCCTTATGACTATCCCATGCATGCTTGAATTCCACCACTGATTTTGACTCCACAGAAAAAAAATAAATAAAAGTTTCAATCCTTATAACTCTGGAACCATTTAATATTTTTCTCGAAACCTTCCAGTTCCACTACCTTGCCACAACATGCTTCTATTCTTAAAGTTTCACGAAAAAATTCCATTCTGTGTAGGCTGCAGGGTAGAGCAAACCCAAATCCCAAGTTAAGTATAGGAAAAAAAAAGTCAAGGCATCTACAGGAAAATGATGCATGCAGATCTCAGAAACAGCACAAGCTGTCATCACAAAACTTTCCTACAGATTTAAACCTTGCCTCCTAGATAACACATGCAAAATTTCAACTAATTTCATGAAACGCTGCCAAAGCTATTAAGGTGCAAAAGTTAGGGGTTTAATATTGAACACAACCCTAGCTATAGGGGCAAATATGTCTTCTCTCACAGGCTGTGAGTCAGCAAAGAAGACTTTTTCCATTTCAACTACAAAAACATTTTGGTCTAGTTTACCACTATCCATCAGAATACAATTAGCCAGCTGTCCATCCCTAATTAATAAAACAACGTGACCTCCATATTCAAAGTAACCTCTATGTTATCTCACATTGAGAATCCTTTTCTTCCTAGCCAGATTCCTAAAATGTTTCAAAAATTACAAATTGCTCACATCACAGATATGACTCTTTCCTCTTATTCTTACTCAGACCATGCAGTGAGTTTATAGGGTACTCATAAGGGCTGTCTCTATCATTCTCTATTACAGGACTATTATATTCATCCTTATTTGTTCGTCTTTAGCCACCCAACAGTTGGTAAATCTGATCATTTCTGTCACCTATATTGGATAATCCAGAATTAATTCTAACTTGTCTATTCTATCACATTGTTTCCAAAAGTATTTTGCAATATTTAGGTTAGCAAACAAAATTATTACATAACCACATTTTTGAGCTGCTGTGTCTAAAAATATAGAAACATAGAATTTGTCAGCAGAAAACTGCCACTTGTCCTACCCGGTCTGCCCAAACGGTCCCTGCCTAGTGTGCCTCCGCAGACCCTAACTGGTCTCCAGCAATCCTCCCTCCTCCTTGTGTATCTACCACCATTCTCCTATGTCTATTCCATGCAAGTTTGAAGCCCCTACTGTTTCTGCCTCCAGCACTTAACATAGAAACATAGAAGTTGATGGCAGATAAGGACCACAAGGCCCATCCAGTCTGCCCATTTCTTTTTCTGCCTTATGAATGTGCCATTGGCCTTTGCTCTGTCAATGGCCTATCTATTCATACTCATCTGTTTTGCTCCCTTATGCCTATCCCATGCCTGTTTAAAGCTCTGCACTGTATTCATATCCACCACTTCCTGAGGTAGGCTGTTCCATGCATCTACCACCCTTTCTGTGAAAAAGAACTTCCTCACATTACCCCTTAATCGGCCTCCCTCTAATCTTATGCTGTGTCCTCTTGTCCTGCTATTTTTCTTATATTGAAACATGTTAGACTCTTTCACCTTGTTAATGCCCTTAAGGTGTTTGAATGTTTCAATCATATCACATCTCTCCCTCCTTTGCTCTAGGGTATACATATTGAGTTCAGTTAATCTGTCCTCATATGTTTTCTGATTCGTCCCTGCACCATTTTGGTTGCCCTTCTCTGGACTGCCTCAATTTGGTTAATGTCCTTGTGAAGGTGTGGCCTCCAGTACTGCATGCAGTACTCCAAATGGGAGCCTAACCAGTGTCTTGTAAAGAGGATTATTACCTCCTTCTTCTGACTTGTGATACCCCTACTAATACACCCCACACATCCCTCTAGCCTTACCTACTGCTTTAGTGGTCTGCTTGGATGATTTCAGGTAATCTGTGATGATGGCCAGGTCCCTTTCTTCCTTGTAACTGCCAGCAACTCCCCTTCCAGCCTATAGGTGGCTTCAGGGTTTCTCTTCCCTATGCATGATCTTGCACTTCTCTTGCATTAAACCCCAGTTGCCACTCTTCTGACCATTTTGCTAGTTTAACCAGATCTCTTCTCATTCTGCCCACCCCATCTGGATCATCTACTCTGTTGCAGATCTTGGTGTCATCTGCAAACAGACAAACCTTACCTCCAGTCCATCTGCAATGTCACTGATGAAGATATTGAAGGACTGGCCCAGGACTGATCCCCAGAGGTGCCCTCTTGTGACTTGCATCTCTTCTGACTGTATACCGTTTACCACCACTCTCTGTTTTCTGCCCGTCAACCAGTTTGCCACCCAGTTGACCAACGTCTGACCCACCCGAGCCTACCACTTCCACTAGCAGTCTATTTCAGGCATCTACCACTCTTTCAGTAAAGTAATATTTCCTCACATATCTCTTTAACCCCATCCCAGCTTTGTCACATGCCCTCTGGTCCTGGTGCTCTTCACCTTTGCAATAGACTCTCTTCTGCACCTATTCACCCCGTGAGGGTACTTGTGGGTTTCTATCATGTCCCTCTCACCTCTTCTCTTTCAGGGTGTACATACTGAGAGCCCTCAGTGTCTCTCCTTATCCTCACCTCCCAAAACATCCAACAGCACTTCACCTCTAACATGAAGCACCATTTCTCTTTCAATTAGTAATCAAATATTCTGAGAAAGGGAGGTGGCCAGCAGAGTGCCACAGGGACCAGTCCTCTTCAATGTCTTCATAAGTGAATGATCAGGTGCCACAGCTTGAACCCCTGTCAGGGCCACTCCTCCTGGTGGCTCCAGCCTCCAGCCACCCTCCCTAGAAGAAGCCAGAGGCACTCCGCCCTGATTGGGCACCATGCCTTGGACCCTGCCAGGGAGCAGCTCCTCTGGCAGCTCTGCCTAGTCTCCGGCCGCCCTCCCAGAAGAAGTGGCAGGCACTCCACCCTGGCAGGTGCCACGCCTTGGACTCCTGCCGGGAGCCGCTCCTCTGGCGACTCCGCCCAGCCTCCAGCTGCCTCCCAGACGAGGCCGTAAGGTACGGGCTAGGATCCCCAGCTCAGAAAAGAGAACCGCTTTGAATTTTGGTGCTTCTTTTCTAGTCTCTAACTATTGGCTCCTCTATTTTTTTCTTTCCCTATTGGTACTGCTAGCACTGTATGTTTTAGGGCTATTATAGTTGCTAGAACTATGTTTTAGGGCATCAATTGCCATATGTAACTCCTGTAAACCACATTTTAAAAGTTTTGTTTACTGCTAGATCTGCTTAGAAACATAGAAATTGTCAGCAGATAAGGACCGCTAGGCCCATCCAGTCTGCCCGTAGGCCCTATACATTGTATGTGGCCACTGATCCTATGTGATCAATGGCTTTTCATCACTCCTCCCTCTCAGGCTTCCCTTGTGCCTGTCTCAAGCATGCTTAAACCTCTACTGTGCCCCACTACCTCCTGTGGCAGACTATTCCAAGTGTCAACTACCCTTTCTGTGTAGGAAAACTTCCTCACATTACCTCTTAATCTACCCCCTTCCAATTTCATATTGTGCCCCCTTGTTCTAGTACTTTTTTTACATTGGAAAAGAGCCCTCATCTGCACCTTGTTTATGCCCTTGAGGTACTTGAAAGTTTCAATCATGTTCCTCCGCTGTCTACTTTCCTCCAGTGAGTACATATTGAGGTCCCTTAGGCTCTCCTCATATGTTTTGTGATGTAAGCCCCACACCATCTTTGTTGCCCTTCTCTGGATAGTCTCTATCTTCTCTATGTCTTTGCGCAGGTGTGGTCTCCAGAACTGCATGCAGTACTCCAGGTGAGGCCTTACCAATGTTTTATACAATGGCATCACCACCTCACGCCTCCTGCTAGTGATACCCCTTCCTATGCACCTGAGCATGCCACTGGCCCTCTTTGTTACCTTTGTACACTGCTTTGATACCTTAAGGTCATCAAAGATGATAAGCCCTAGGTCGTGACAGTCTGCTCCTCCCCCCCAACCTGTAGCTCTCCCCTGGGTTCCCTCTACCCAGGTGCATTATTTTGCACTTCTTTGCATTGAACCTCAGTTGTCATGCTTGATCATGCTTCATTTTTTTCTTTGACTCTGCTGCTGTCTCTTTACTCCTCCCCCCATCTCTCAGCCCCTTCGTGCTGAACCCTCCCCCAAATTAGCCTTAATTGTTCTCTCTTTTTTTCTGCTCCCTGCCATAAAGCTTAATCTCCCTCTCTCTTCGGCACTCCACCCTGATTGGGTGCCATGCCTCAGACCCTGCCAGGAGCTGCTCCTCTGGTGGCTCCACCTAGCCTCCTGCCTCCCTCCCAGAAGGGAGTATGAGTTAGGATCCCCAGCATCTTCCCATCGGCACTGTGCTCTGGCTCCCCACCCTCCCGCCTGTCCTATTTGGTGTTTGTTATATATAGTCTCAGCTGGTCACATGTCTTACCAGAGTGAAAAAAAAATACTGCCTGCCCTATCTGGTGTTCATTATATATACCTGTAGTTTCAGCTGGTCACGTGTCTTGCCCGAGTGAAAAAAAAAAATACTAAGTGTCCATTTCTTCATTGGCACTTTATAACTACCAACCACTAGAGGGATTACAAGTCACAGACCTCCAACTATTATTCTCTGCCTTGGTTAGCTTGCTTAAATTAGTGCAGGGGTTTCATAAGACTTACACCCTCCCATAAACCAGGAAATACCATACATACTGATGAGGACTGCAAGATTTGTACCACGTCTAATTATATATTTCAAGACACTAGCACAGCTGATAATAGTCCCGCTCTTGCTCCACTAGTTTCCTTCCTAGTCTAATCACCAAAGGTGCCTCCCTAGAGCAGTTTGTACTCTAAAGCCTCCTGTGCACCATTGTCTGTCGGCCTACAGGCAGACTGGATGGGCCTAGCGGTCCTTATCTGCCGACTGTTTATATGTTTCTTTAGCAAACATGCACCCCACCTCATCTCTCCTTCTCCTATGCTCCCTCTTCTACTTTCTCTCCTCCTCCCCACATCTATCCCATGGTTGCTTTTACCCCTCTCACCCTCCTGCCTTTTCTGCACCCCTGTTCCTGCAACACCATCTCACTCCCTCCCTACTAACTTTGAAACCCTTTCCCACTCCATCCTTTCCTATGATTTCTCTCAGCTCTCTACCTCCCATATAAGATGCTGCATTACTCTAATTCACTGCTCCAGATGCAAACCCTTTGCCCTCACCACTACCAAAGGCTGGAAGCTCCCAGCTACTTTCCGTGTGCTCCTTCTCCTATTGCTAATCACTGGAGACATGGAAAGGAACCCAGGCACAGTATGCCTATGCAACTACCATTCTCCCACAAAGGCCTAAAGATCATGCACATCAACATTAGGAGTCTCGTCCCAGAATTGGACCTTTTAAACTGCTGGATAACCCAGAATGCCCCTGACATCCTACACCTCTCAGAAACCTGGCTATCTGCCAAAACCCTCAACTCATCCCTCTCCTTCTCAAGCTACCATATCATCTGGCAAGACCATGGCAAGAGAGGCAGTGGTGTAGCTATAATCATAATAAGGCAGCACCTTTCTTACTCGCAAATGAAAAAAGGATCCTGCCTTGGGTCCCATGAGCTGATTCTAACCAAATTATCCTTCCTCCACTCTTTCCCCACTTTCATTGGGGTAGTCTATGCTTCTCCTCGGCATGGTCAAGATGCTCTTGCAATGTGCATCTCTGCCCTTCCACCATTAGCACACTCTGGTGAACTACTACTACTTGGGGACTATAACCTCGACTGGCTGTCTCCATCATCTAAGCCCACAACCTCCAAAATAGAATCCCTAAATCTCACACAGCTAATCACAGAATCAACCCTCTATAACTCCCATTCCTCTAATCACTCCCTCATAGATTGGGTACCGTCATCACATCCTCACCAAATATCCGCAGCTGGAGTCCTTGACCTCACCTTAAGTGATCACTGCATCACCTACTGAATTAGAAAAACACACCTACCCAAATTTGCACAAAAGCACATAGAAATACACCCTCTAAACTCACTAAACATGAACTCCCTCCTCTCAGACTTACATAACGTCAATTGGGCTCCAGTTTACTCTGCAGTAAATGTTGATACTGCCCTAGCCCAGTTCACAAACATTTTAAACAGCTTCTGGGATTTCCATGCCCTCCCTTAGAAAAGCCAGGCTCAGGAAATAGCATCACCCCTGGATTACTGCCCCTATTGTCGCCCTTTGCAAAGCCCGTGACAAGGCCTGGTCCACCTTCAAAGCTTCCCTAACCCTAAACTCAAGACAAGCATATAACACCACGAGAAATGCTTGCTCTAAGGCCATTCGGCATGCAAAAGTTGATCATTTTAAGCACTGGCTTAGCGCAGCACACATCTCCTCTTTCTGAAATAAAGTACACTGCATTGTCGACCCACCTCCTCAATCAAACACCCCAACTCTTAAGCACAATGGCATTGAAATAATGGACCCCATCCAAGTTGTGGATTTCCTCAACACCTTCTTCATTACTTGTGCTTCCCCTGACCCAACCACACCACCCCTGCCTGCCGCTAAACCTACTCCACAACACATGCTGAATAAAAACGTCCTTCTAGCACCCAGCTTCCCAATGAACAAAAGTACTGCTTGCCCTTCTATCCATCAACATGTCTAAATCTAGCCCTGATGGCTTACATCCTAGTCTCCTGCACCTTTCTGCCCCCACCATCCCTCTCCCCCTCACCTTCATTTTAAATATGTCCTCCTCTTCAGGCTCAGTTCCAAAAGCCTGGAAATCAGCGTGTGTCATCCCTCTCCACAAAGGCTGTGATCCCACCTCACCTGGAAACTACCATCTTATCTCCCTCCTCCCCACCTTGTCAAAACTATATGAATGCCTAGTACAATCCAGACTAACCAGTTCCTCACTGCCACTAACTCCTATCCCTCTACCAGTCCAGCTTCAAAAAAACCCACCATATTCTCCCTTCTCCGTGTCGCTGGTCACATTCAAGCAGCTGCCAACAAAGGCCACCTCACTGCCACAGTCTTCATTGACCTGGCTACAGCCTTTGACTCAGTATCCCATCCTCTTCTTCTGAACACACTCGCCCCTCCTGCCATAACTCATATCTCACTGACAGGCATCAGTCAGTTAAAATTGTCAACTCCGCCTCTCCCTCACTCCCTATCCTAGCAGACACCCCTCAAGGCTCCATACTTTGCCCCATCCTGTTTTCAGTATTCATAAATAACCTCCCATCTACCTGTTCCACATCCCTCATCCATATGTATGCGGATGATACCATACTATTCCCTCAGTCCTGGACCCAGCCACTATCCATTCCGCTCTGCAGCACGCTTTCCACTTGGTTCAGTCTGGTTCCAATCAGTACAACTCAAACTAAACACATCTAAAACAGTCTCTATGACTTTGGAACCTCTCAAAGGCTAGCCAAAGCTCTCAACACCCACCCATCACCTCTCTCAACGGCACCCCGCTTTAAGGTAGTCCCTTCCTACAAGTACCTAGGCATCTGGCTAGACCCACAATTAAATTTCTGAATTCATATTGACTACATAGCTACCAAACTTTGTTTTGCTAGAGGATACCGAGTTTTGGACAGAGACCCTTTCCCTCCCCCCGTATGTCAGGAACATCTGATAAAAATGATTATGCCAGTCTTTGACTATGCTGACATTGTATACTGCACTGCACCCTCCACCTCACTCTCTCGACTTGACTCCCTCTACTATGTTTTCTGTTATTTCATCTCCAACTCTCCCAACAGGACCCACCACTGTTCACTACTCTCCTGCCTGGACCGCCCTCCCCCCCCTCTCTCATAGGCATCTCAGCCACTCTGTATCCTTCATCTTCAAATTCTGATTCAATCTGCTCCTCTCTCCTGCCCCATCCCCAACATATCTCCTATGCTCTAGAGATTCCTGATCCTTCTCACTTCCAACTCCATCTTCCAACATGGGCAAATCTGCCTTCACCTATCGTCTCCCCTCTCTATTGAACTCTCAAACTCCTCTCCTATTCAACTCTCCCTCTCTCTTCTCTGTCAAATCACTGCTGTGCCTCCTGCCCTTCCCTAGTTGTTCCCATAACAACACATAGCACTTTAAATGTTTTGTACCCTGCAGTACCTACAATGCTCTAGGATATTCCTCCCCTACCCTGTACCTTAACTATTTGTATAGCCTGTATACTGTATTAGTTATCATGAAATGTATTATTATGTTCCTATTGTGTACTACTGTATTTGTATACTTTGTTCCCATGCTCCCTGTCCCCCAGGTCGCACCTGGAGACGAACCTTGGCTCAGTGTGCCTTTTCTGGTTGCCAAATGTTAAAAAAAAATAAACCAAAAAGTGACATTGCAGAGGGGCTGGAGGGAAAAGTATGTCTTTTTGCAGATGGCACTAAGATCTGCAACAGGGTTGACACTCCTGAGTGGATAGAAATAATGAGAAAGGACCTAAGCAGGTTGGAGGAGTTGTTAGAAGTGTGGCAGGTTTGTTTCAATGCCAAAAAGTGCAAGATCATGCACTTGAGGAGCAGAAATTCAGGAGATGTATACAAAATGTGGGGGCAGGAGTACTGGCAACCACAGGCAGGAATGGGACCTGAGGATATCATGTCAGATGAAATAAAGTCAACCAAACAATGTGAAAAGGCTGTGGGAAGCCAGTAGGATGCTGGGGTGCGTTGGAAGGGGTATCACCAGCAGAAAAAGGAGGTGGTTAGCCCTGTACAGATCCCTGGTCAGGAACTTCTGCTAGAGTACTGTGTCCAGTTCTGGAGACCACATCTCTGGAAGGACATAGACAGACTGGAGGCAGTCAGAGGATGGCTGCAAAGATGGTGCAGGGCCTGCACAAAAACCTTATGAGGAGAGGCTGGGAACCTCAATATATATTCCCTGGAAAAGAAGGAGGGGGGACATGAAGCAAACATTGAAGTACGTCAGGGGTATAAACAAGGTACAATACGGCAGCATCTTTCAGAAAAGAAGATGCGCAAGAACTAGGGGTCATGGAATGAAGTTGGGGGAGGTTCAGGGGAAACATGAAATATAGAAACATAGACTTTGATGGTAGACAAGGACCGCTTGACCCACCCAGTCTGCCCATTTCCACACCTATTGGATAAGCTGCAGATCCTAGTTAGCCAACAGCCTACTTCTTCCTACCCCCCACCAGAATTGCCTTATGTCTGTCCCATGCATTCTTGGGACAGACATAAGGCAATTCTAAGTGAGGGAGGAAGAAATAGGCTGTTGGTTAACTAGGATCTGCAGCTTATCCAGTAGGTAGGGAAATGGGCAGACTAATTGACTTAGGCTCTATGTAGGGCAAGCCAACCTACACAAAAACATGAGGAAGTACCTTTTAGCTGAAAGAATGGTGGATGCTTGGAACGACCTCCCAAAGGAGGTATTTCTGGCCAAGACAAGTTGGGAATTCAAGAATGCATGGGACAGACATAATGGTACCCTGGGGACAGGAAAGAGAGGTGATCAACTAGGATCAGTGGTTTAAAATAGGTAGGGAAAATGGGCAGACTAGATGGGCCACATGGTCCTTATCTGCCATCAATTTCTGTATTTGATTAATGTGTCATTAGTTTCATAGGGCTTCTTGTACTGTACTTCCCTGAGAGCCTTAAACAGCTTGTGAGACACCCTAATCAGTTCTCATTATCTTGATTCCAAATTTGCTCTGGCTCTGGGATATCAGACAAGAATATTGAATTATAAAATGCTGGAGCAATCTTTGCTGACTTATGTCCTCAATATGGGTAGTTTTGAATATTGTCAGTGTTCACAGTACTCCATAGGTTTCAGAAATAGTGCCTGGGACTGAGTACCTATAAAATTATCATGATCATTTTTACATTCATAGAGCTATGTTCAGGTCTATTTCCTTGTTCTCTAGTCTCTACATGCTGATCTTTCAAGATCATATAAATAGTTTTAGCCTAGATTAGTACATTCTAAGAGAACGTTATTAATATCATCAAGTCTCGCACCATTTACTACCAAATTCTCTAATAAAGGCCATTTTATTTTTTAATAATGCTATATGTTCCATTATAATTATTCTGACTAGCTGCTGATCCTTTAGAAAAGTCACTAGATCATTCCTTAGGAATAGAGAATAATATTATGAGCCAGTATTTATCAGGTGGTCCTTAGAATCTTGCTCCCTAATCAAACCTAACTATTCTTTGTTGCATGTCTTTTATGCAGTAGAACATAAAATCCTCAATAAAATATAAATAAAAAAAAAATATATTTTGTCAGTGCTTCTTACGAGCACTTGCTCTCCTTTTTACTAATTGAGCACTTTTTCTCCTTTTTATGAATATTCCATACCCTTTCTTTCTCTCTTAAAGTTTCTTTCCCTCCAAATACTGACAGATTTTGAAGTGACCTTACTATTGGATTACACGTCTAGCATTATCTCTGGAATTATATCCTTTAACATGTATTGTTCATTCTACGGGGTAGCTTACTCATGTCTTATAGTTGGATGCATAGGGTTTTCAGTACCCTGCAATGTGTGATCATGTATCATTGTGTATACATTTAAAAAAAATTAGACTGTTGCTTGAGTATGTCTCATCTAATCTCAGTTTGTATACTTATATCTATGCCCTAAATAATGAAATATTAAATAGTTACTACTCAGGGGCCAAAATCAAATACAGCAGTGGCTTCTTCTCCCAGTTACAGTAATAATGACTAGAAAAAGGCATATGATTTGGGTCATGTACATAATCAAACTTTACAAAAATGTATACAATGAGTATGCCTGCCTACACCCTTGTTAGAAAAATTATTTTTTTCATCATTGCACCATATCTTCCAACATGGCATTTGCAAGATTTTGACTCTTCAGGGCATTTGTGCTACAGGACGTTGACCCCATAAACGTGAGAATGAAAAGTTATTTTCTTTGTTATGATTAACACATTGGAGGGAACCTAACTAAGGTTACAGCCAGCAGCATGTACATTCCACCTACAGTACTAATCCCTTATGGCAGGGTTCAGCAATAGAGGGTAGCTCTAGAAATATATGGAAAGGAATGCTGCTTACAATTATTAACTGTGAACGACACGTGCAGTAGTACTGACTATTAAGCATCTTATATTCAAGCAGCTTAATTAAAGGGCTACTGCAGTTTAAAAAATACTGATTTGCGAGTTTTTTTTTGGATATGTTAGCAATGTAGTTTTATTTAAGAGCTAGTGTAAAAGAACAGTTACCACACTGTATGTGTGCTTTAGCAAAACAAATAGGACGCCATTACTGTGTACAATTGTGGGTAGGGCATGAGAACAGCATTATTGTGAGGGGTTGCCTTTTATATTACCTTAATAAAGAACTATTTTCCTGCTCAGCTAATTAAAACCATGGGTTTTTAAATTTTTCACATTTTTATTTTTTTTTTTTTTTTAAATACTTATTTAGTGGGGAGGCATTTTCTAAGCGCAATAAGACACTCTGAGATGTGGTTATGGCCTGATAAGAATACTTCCCAGGTGCTAAAGGCACTCAGCACAAGTGCCTCATGCCTCATAATTTACCTGGGGCATGCTCTGATCAGGCCATAACCCACACCTCATTGTGTCTTATTGCTTGCTTAAGAGATCTTCCCTGTCTATGCTTAAAGTGATTTTCTTAGTTTTGTTTTAATAAATATATTGTAGTTATATACCCTTTCTTGGAATAGTTTGTGTGTTGTTTTTTTTTTTTTCATGCCATGTAGTTGAAGTCTGTTTTTTCACAGCGTTTGTTTCTTGACTAGTGCTTCTATTTCCCACCCCTTTCCATTTTTGTGGTGCTGAACTGTGGTACTGTGATATCATGCAAGGAAACAAACATAGCTTTTGGCATGTGTGATAGCAGAGATTATACCAGTGATTCTGATTCTGCTGAATCATCAGCACTATTTTTCAGTTTGCTTTGCTGTGCTTTAAGGTACATGTAATTGCAATCTGCATGTACAAATACTCATACAGTTTTTTTTTGCTGGCGTGTGTGTCAGTGTTCTTACGTTCAGTTTTGCAAACTCTCAAAGGTGAAATGTAAGGTATTTTTTTTTTAGTTAAACTCCTCCAGCTTTAATGTCCTGTTTTGTTACTATGATTCTCCGTATGTGTATTTGCCATTGTATGCCTTGTTAATCTGCCATTATTGTTAACCAGCTTTGAGCAGGTTGGAGTCGACTGGAATTCAGCCACTTCAGTAGATGGTCCGATCTGTGACTCCTTGCTGGAATAGTGATCCTCAAGATCACTCACACGTCACAGCCTCCCTGTCCAGTCGAGCTGTCAGAAACACTCAGCTGTCAGACAGGAGGTCACTGTGGTGGGAAATGTGGTCCTGAGTGTCCTCACACACTGGAGCTGATGAAATGTGAATTGTGATGGCATAGTTTGTCTAATGTCTCCAATAACTGTGAAAAAAAAGTGCCAGAGCAAGGTTTTCTCATTCTCTTAACTTGAAAATGTTGTTGTTTTCTGGCTCACCTGTGCTACGATGGTGGTCAGAGACTACAATCAGTATTGAAACTCAGTCCTATGCGAGCTGTTGTTTTTGTCGCTGATAATGTTGTAGGCTAGCAGCTCATGGTAGTTTTCTCATAACAACTGGTTTATTTAGTGATAACAAGGCTGCAGTCATAATTGTATCCCTCTATGTGTGTGTGGTGTGTTTCAGTTTTGGTTGTGTCTCAATGATTTTGTCCCCTCCCGGTGTAAAAATCAGTGGTCTCACAGGACCACTGTAGTGTCTAAGCAGGCTTCATGTGTGGTGCTGCGTAATGATGATTTTCACTGTCAAACTGAATTTGTTCTGCAGTCACACTGTTTCTGTTAGTAATACATGATCAGTGTGTGCCCCTGTTCAGCATTAGCTGATCGAAATATGCCATCGTGGTTTTGTCACAGAGGGCTCAGACATGACATGTCAAGTAGGCAAGCACATATAATTCAAACAGGCACTTCAAAAGAAGAAAGGAAACCTCCTGATTCAGAGCCCTCAGTTTATATATTTCAGTAAAACAGCAGTAACCCTCTAGAACCAACACCACACATGACACTTACCTGCAGTAAATCCATACTAGTCATTATCTGAATGACTGCAGTGCCCACAATGGCATATTTCAATCAGGTAATTCTGAACAGGGGCACACACTGACAGCATATTACTATAACGAAGTAGTGTTACTGGCAGAAAATAGTTCAGTTTGACCACGACAATGAATGTTATGCAGCACCACATGAAGTCTGCATAGTCACTACAGAGGTCCTGTGGAGACCGCTGACATTTCCACCGTGAAAGGAAAAAATCACTGAGACACACCGATAACTGAAAAACACCACACACATATACACACACACAGAGGGATACAACTGTAATTGCAGCCTTGTTATCACGAACAAATAAATCCAATCACAATGAGAAAACTACTACAAGCTGCCAGCCTACAACATTATCACTGACAAAAACAGCAGGATGCATAGGACTGAGTTTCAACACCAACTGCAGTCCCTGACAACCACTGCGAGCACAGATGAGCCGGAAAACAGCAACATTTTCAAGTAACATTAGGGGAATAAGAAAACCTTGCTTTGTCACTGTTTTTCACAGTTACTCAAGACGTTAGACAAACTATGCCATCACAATTTACATTTCATCAACTCCAATGTGTGAGGACACTCACGACTGTGTTCCCCACCACAGTGACTGCTCATCTGACAACAGATTGTTTCTGACATCTTGGTTGGACAGGGGCCTGATGACATGTGAGTGGTCTTGAGGACTGGTACTCCAGCGAGGAGCCACAGACTAGACTGTCCACTAAGGTGGCTGAATACCAATGGGCTCCAACCTGCCCAAAGCAGGATAACAATAATGGTAGATTAACAAGGCATACAATGACAGAAACACATACTGAGAAGCACAGTAGAAAACAGGACATTAAATGCAGGAGGACTTTTACTAAAAAAAAAAAACCTTACATTTCACCTCTGAGTATCCACAAAACTTAACATAAAGATGTGTGATGAGTTTCTGTTGAATGGGGGCTGAGGAACACTGACACACACACACCAGCAGAAATAACTGTATGAGTATTTGTACATGCAGACTGTGATCACATGTACCTTAAGGCACAGCAAAGCACCACATGCACCTCAATTCATAGTAAAGCAAAAAGACAAACAGCACTGATGATTCATCAGAATCATTGGTATACTCTCTGCTATCACACATGCTGCCAGTCATGTTTATTTCCCTTGCATGACATCACAGTGCCACCGTTCAGTACCACAAAGAATTGAAAGGGGGCATGGAAATAGCAGCACTAATCAGGAAACAAACAATGTGAAAAAACAGACTTCAACTACATGGAAAAAAACACAGACACCTCCAAGAAAGGGCATGTAACTACAATCAATCAAAATCTTTATTTTGCCAGGAAGAACATCATTGAGACAAGCTCATTTACAAGATGGACCTGGGGCAAAACAATTGCCAACAGGGTTAAGACATAACAGGTTAAGTGAACGTACATAACAATTACATAGTAATAATAATAACAGCATAATAACATATAACCATTACATGTAACAAGATACTTCCACCAGAACATAGCAATGGGTTCAACAAGAGGTAGTGCCATTTAAATACAATTGCATAGATACAGATATATGGACGTATGGTAATGAGCTGAAGTTTATACAGTAAACATCATTAGAGGAGGCATAGTAAGCAGGAGTGGCAGTTCCTCTAACGTCAAAGTCTGAAGAAGATTGAGATGTAAGAGTCCTTTGATAAGTACTGTAGGCATGGCCTGGCAAGTGGGTGGGAAGGAGGGGGTATAGGAGTGGGAAGGAAGGGCAGACGAGATAGAGAGGGTTGGACATGATGGCCTAGGGAGGAAGGACTGTTTGAAGGAGAACACGAAAGATGCCACAGGCAATGGTTGGGGTTTAAGTCCAATATTTGAAGCAAAGACAGATCATGATGCTGGGACCTTGATTTGGACAATGACAGAAGGGAGGACTCAAATGACACCTCAGGCAATGGTTGAGGTTTAAGTCCAGAATTTAAAGCAGTAACAAATTGTGATGAACTACAATATCTTTATTAAAACAAAACTAAGAAAATCACTTTAATGTCTGCATGAATTGGCCCAGCCAATATGACCTTACATCTACAAACGAGCAGCAATCAATAATTACATGAATCAAATCATCCCTCCCACCTCTCTTGCATAAACATTATTTCAATTTCTCTGGTTCATTTGTTAAAACATGCCCATTGTACCATATTAGGAAAAGTTTCCAGCCTATAATTCATAAAACGTTTCCTCTTTGTAGGATCAGTAAGGACATGACAGTTATGTCAAAATTTATGTGTGCAACAATTTTTAACATATTGCATGGCATAATGTGATTCTCTCAACGGGTCTATGTCCCTAAGAACCTGAAGGCTCTGGATGGTTTTGCTTATAAATTTCTTATTGATAAGCAAATCATAATATTCTTCTTATAATAGTTATATAACTATTTCAGGTTATTTTCTTCCAATGCTAATGTTAAATGTTTCAGTTAAATGATTTGTGACAGCCCAGAGTATCCCATTGCTCTTTTCTATGAGGCATAACTTGAGTAATCTGTCCTCATCCATTCTTGTCAGTAAAATCCAATAATTAATTGTTCTTATTATAGTTAAACTGCATAAATCTGTAATCCCAGCTCTGCCCTGATAAAAACAGAAGGGACAGCTTTTGGAACTCCCAAGACCAACCATATAAACTGAAATAAAATGTTCTCCAATGGGACAGTTTCATTATCTATCCAAATGTCTACACCATAGAGAGCCTGGGCATTATATTTAGCTTCCAGTGTTTGTGGAACTGGACATACTGAACTACCACCATACAATGAATTCAATCTTTTCAGGCCAAACATAGTTGTTTTCTTCTTTCCATTTTTGTTCCATATGCTTCTGATGCTTAATCCATAGGCAGTTAGCTGAAAATATAATACTCAAATATACATATTCTTTGACTGTACCCAGTAATTCATTTCCAGTTCTCCACTGTTATGTAATTTTAGTAGAGCCAAAAACCATAACTTTGTTCTTACTAGATTTTATTTTCAAATTCAATTCTGCTGAAATAGCTGACAGTTTATCTAATTTTTTGTAAACCTTTCATAATATGATAGATTTATTAAATATGTTACATATACAACAGGCAATTAAATCTGTCCCTTCTCTCCACACCCATGTAGGTATTACATAAGGACCAACTGCCTTGTTTACTTTTAATTTCTTTAATTAATTCACCATGTCTTCTACTTTTACCAAGTATTTTTAGGACTCCTCCCGTACTTCCCCTTCTCTTTTCTCTAAAGGTTTAAGAACTTTACTCATCTCACATAAAGTTTTTTTTAACTCCTGCATGAACTTTCTCCTTTATCACTGCATTCAAACCCACATTTTCTGCCCATTTGTCTACCTGACTCTTTGTTTACTGTTCTCCCAAAAAAGGTTTTGTTTTACACCACCACTTCTGTGGATCTGACTTCCTTAATCCATCAACTTTCCAAACATATGCTCTCATTCTTTTTGCTGACCTGTTTACTTTGTTTCTCAACCTGTTATATTCTGTACTATCATTCCTTTTTAATGCCATTTGTGTTTTATGTATCGACTCCTTAAATGTGTCTGTTACCCATGGCTTATCACCCCCTTTCATCATCACTTCTTTTACTGGGGAAATTTGATCTATTATTTCTTTTATGTAGGGTACTTATCTTTTCCCAGGTTGAATAAGGAATTGGTTAGGAGACAGGGGACAGAGGGTGGTGGTAAACAGAGTTCACTCCAAGGAAGGAAGGGTGACCAGTGAGGTGCCACAGGGATCAGTACTGGGACTGGTCCTCTTTAATGTCTTTATTAGCGACATTGCAGGGGGGCTAGAAAGGAAGGTATGCCTTTTTGCAGATGACACTAAAATCTGCAATAGGGTAGACACTTGGGGGTGGTGGAGGAAAAAATGAATAGAGATCTAAGAAAGCTAGAGGAGTGGTCAAGGGTGGCAGCTAAGTTTCAATGCAAAGAAGAGCAAAACCATACACTTGGGGCACAGAAACCCGGGGGTGGAGTACAAGATAGGGGGAGTAGTATTAACAACCACCAAACAGGAAAGAGACCTGGGGGTAATTGTATCTTACGATGTAAAGGTGGTAGACAATGTGATAAAGCAGTGGGAAGAGCCAATGGGATGCTAGGGTGCACAAGGAGGGGTATCACCAGTGGAAAGAGAGAGGTGGGATCACTGATGAGACCTCACCTAAAGTACTCTGTCCAGTTCTGGAGACCACATCTCTGGAAGGACATAAAGTGAAGGCAGTCCAAAGGAGGGCAACTAAATGGTGCAGGGTCTGCATCAAAAGGCGTATGAGGAGAGACTAAAGGACCTCAAAATGTATACTATGGTGGAAAAGAGGAGGGGATAAGACAGAGAATTTCAAATACCTCAGGGGTATAAAATAAGGTTCAAGAAGGAAGCATTTTCAGAAAAAGATGTTCAAGAACAAGGGAACATGCTATGAAGCTGGAAATGGGTAGACTCAGGGAGATGTGAAGAAGTACTTCTTCACAGAAAAGTGAGTGGATGCCTGGAACAGCCTCCCAGCAGAGGTGAGGGTGGGGGCAAAAATGATAGCATGGATTCAAGAATGCATGGGATAGGCAGAAGGGAACCTTAATGGTAAGGAAAGAGGGGGGATAAAGCTGGAGATCAAGTAGGGTCTGTAATTTTACAGTAGGTTGGGAAAAAGGGCAGACTAGGTGGGCCAAGCAGTCCTTATCTGCTGTCAGATTTTTTGTTTCTATGAGTCAGCATAATCGAATTTGAACCAGTCAGACTTCATCTCACCTGCAATCACATCTAAGACCTTTTATTTCTTTACTTCAGGCTATTTTCTGTTCTAGGTGACCTGCTTCTTATTCCTTTGTTTCTGCCCCTCCTGACTAGACAACACTAATACCACATTGTGGTCAAATAGCTCAGTATGAGGTAAAATAGCATTCATACCTCTCAGAAAGATTTATCACAGTTACATCCAGAATATTTGTCCCTGTTGTCCCTCTTTTCATTATATGTTTTAAATTCCTCCCTTACGCTATTCTTGCCATCGGTAAGTGATTTGCATCTCCCATCAGAATCAGTCCACAGACAGGATGCTTTTAATGATTCCTGGCAATGTCTTCCTTGGTTCTTTGTCCCTACTGTGCCTTTGTGTCTTGACCCCTCCCTTACCTATAGTCTGAAAATGGAAACCACTGGCTCTGGTTTCCAGCACTCTCACTTGTTCCTTTCCTCTACTGTGCATTTGTACTTGACCTAACTTCTTTCATAATTACCTCTCTGTAGTTTACATGCATTTATGTACTTTACTTGTTATAACACAGTGTTAATGCTCACTGGCAATTCACGATAATTGTAATGCCCTGTTTTCGTTGATTGTCTTTCTGTTGACATGGAACCTGTGTAAATGAGCTGTAGCTCATAGGTTGTAATTCCAAGATATAAAATAAAAATGAAAAAAATAAATAATGATCCTGTCGATGCACCAATTCAGGGTCCAGATATTCAAAAGTTAGCGTGGGCACTAAGTGGTGTTTGCCTCTGTGCTAACTGGGTTTTGCACCTGATTTGTGGGTGGGATCTATATTCAGACTCCCACAGCATGGGCAAAATCCATTAGTGCCCGAGTGCTAACATACCATTGTGCCCATGCAAATGAGGTCCCCCACTTGAGTATGTGTTACGTGGCAAACTCAATGGTTTGTACTTGAGGTAAAAATGCGCTCAGATGGGCACTACTGGCCACTTTTGCAACCCTCAACTCTAACAGGGCACAAGGCCCTGCTGGTGGGATAGTAGTACAGCCATCCACGCCCCCACCCCCAACCCCCAACCCAGTGAAACAATGGATACCTTGGTGTCCAGAGGTACACCTGCCCTCTGATCAGCCAGCCTTGTATAGCTCTTGTAGTAAGTTTTTAACAGAATAGTATGCTGAAGCAGATATTTAATAAAGTATTTTAAATACATTTTTCTCAGCAATGTTGAGGGTGTTTGTGTTGTGGCTGTGAGCCCAGATTATTTTAGATTGGTTATGTTTATTCAGGAGCTCAGCCATTCCCAGAGCTGCTAATTATCTTGACTGTCAGATAGTTCTTGTAGTTCCTGGTGTCTAGTGGCAGGCCCACCCTCCCTGCCCTCCAATCACTCATCCCTGAATAGCTCTTCTAGTCCTTGGTGTCTAGTGGCACCCCTGCCCTCCAATCACCCCTCCTGGTAGTTCAAATGTTCTCCTTGGTGTCTAGTGGCACCCCCACCATCTGAGCACCTGCCCCAGTCTGTTGTCATAAACTTTATCCTTAACCATTGATGGTTGCAGTATAACTGGGGCATATCGTACACTGCAGTGGCTGAACAAACTAACTAAATCAAATTACCTGCATCTGGAATATTTGTGTCCCTGATGCTGGATCTTGAATCAAGTGCATATCTACAGAACTCGAACCATACTAAAGGTAATTCTGAGTCCAGCATTGATTGGGTGGCATTAAAATAGGTAACAGAACATCATTTCCCTTCCATGACCATGGCTTAATAGAGACAGATTCCCCAATGTCTAAAAATTCAAATGACAGCTGCTACAATAATTCCTATTGGTGTTGTATCACTGGCCAAATCAGGGCAAAGAGGGACCATGCCCTCCCCACGCTCTGATCCACTAGCTTCGTAATGCCTATATAGTCCTTGGTGGCTAGTGGTACCTCCACCCCACAAATGCCCATCCCCATAAGGCATCGGTAGTCCTTGGCATCCAGTGGTTCCCCCTGACTATTGGTTGCCAACCAGATTGGCAAACGATGGTGGTTCAGTGGCCCCCAACACTGCCCACACCCAACACACCACCCAGCCAACCCTCCTTACTTCTGCAGCAGTGCAGTGCAGACAGCCTAGAATGATGACTGGCACAGCCCTCCTCTCACCTCCTCATCCAGCTGCTGTATGGGAGGACAGGAAGCATACGCATGCCTGTTACTTCCCTTCAGTCAGAGCCAGCAGTATGAAATGGCACACTTGTAGACTGTGAAGATGGTGCATGATTTCAACACCCTCCTCCAAGTTTCAATTCTGTTTACCACTGCTGGCGACCTACCCTCCCACTAGTTGCAGCCAAGCAGCAGTACACACTATCCCCAACCCCGAAGGAAGAGATCCATCGATGGACACTAAATCCTCCTTCCCCCTGCCAGCCCCTAGTGGCCTTTGTCCATTCCTGAACCCAGGTCGCCGGTGTGATGGGAGGCAAGGTGTCCAGTGCCTCCGCTCTCCACATTACTGGACTGGCTACAAGTTTACTGTATGCTGATTCCCTTAGACAATATTGTTTGTGGTCCTGAGGAGGGCTGAACCTACAAACAACTGTTTACAGTTCTGTGCTTTTACCCTCTGTATCATTCATCCAGAACTATATTTTGTGCAATTCTTTCACCTTTTTCTTTATTAATGAGAAGTGACACAAAAAGCGAGATCAAACCTCTTGGATTTATTACCTTGACTGCTTGTCTACACGGTATCATAATACCCTGTTTACAACATCATAATTTGCAACAGGTTGGAATGTCATATACAGAACTGTGATGGCAGAATTAGACAAGCAGACAGAGCAAATAGGGCAGAGATCCTGTTTCCATGCAAATGTTCTTAGTAATAAACAAATGAGGATGGCAGTTACAAAAAGGGTGAAGTATAAACTAACCTGTGTCTAGATGATATGTTTTTCAGAGTTGTCCCAACAACATCAGCAGCTCTTTAAAGCCCTGTTACACTGCAAGCAAACATTTGGCATTGACAAATGCTGGTTTTAAATTGTCCGGTAAAGAGTTCCAGATGAAAGGAACTGAGTTTGAGAAAACATTTTTGTTTATGGCCCTGTCTGAGGACATGGAGAAAGTTACTGGCTTGGAACCTTAATGGATGAATATTCATCACAAACTGTTGAGATGGTGCATACAAGGGTAACTCATTGGTGCAGAGAAGGGCTGCCAGCCCAAAGTTACATAGACAGAAAGGCATTCAGCACTCAGGAACCATATACACAAAATCCAAAAGTAAAGCAAGTTGCAGTTTATTGTGGTAGGATAGCCCACAAACGTAGCACCCTACTTCCCAGCACTTCAACCCCACACAGGGCCTTCCATGTTTCCTGAGTGCCTTTTCTGTTAACAAATGTACAGCACATTGATTTAATAAGTAGACTGCTTAGGAACATTATGCAGGGTTTGAGTCACCGTGAGTCACAGATTAGGGTTGCCTAACAAGCTCTCTTCTGTCAGAAATAGATAAAAGGTTAGTTTATTGTAGAAATGACAGTGATTTAAATTTATTACAAAAAAAAATTGTGGGTGGCCAAAGCCAAGTAAGACAGCCATGACTAAGACATACTTTGGTTGCTGCCACTATAAGTATAAATACTTGTGCAAGCATTGACAGTAGGTGGAGCCACTGTAATTGCCTGAGTGTGCAGGTAGATGATCCGCAGCTCAAGAACCTGCACTACTTCTCAAAATAAAGTACCTCTCCTTATACTAATCTTCCTGAAAGAAAACAAAAATAAATAAAACATTTCCTTTTCCTCACTGACTCTCTACCTAGTTTTGTCAGGCAGGAGGATGACCCAAGTGCCCTAGGCTAAAAGGACCTACTGCACTGAGACAACTGCTATTGGTAACACACCCGCTCAGCTAAAGGTTTTGTTTTAAACTTGTGGGAATTTAGGGACCTTAGGCACTTAAAGGCTATTAAATAGCATATTCCTTGGGATTTAATGACTGAAACAGCCTGAGTGGGAATTCAGGGAAAAGGAAAAGGAGAGGACTGCTGAGTAGGGCTCTGATTGGTCATATGTATTACATCAAGATCTTAGAAGACAGAAAATACAGTGAACCTAAAGGGAATCATGGTTAAAGTTAAGGGGAGGTGAAATGGCAGCAGATGGGCCAGGAATGAATCCAGTGCATACAGTGCATGGCTGGGGGAGAGGAGACATGCCATAAGGGTTCCACCTGCGCGTGGTGCCAGCGTTAGTGCACTGTGTCACTACAGTACCAAACAACCATTTCGCCAACCTCTCTTTTGCGAAGGGCAGCAACAACCTCTGCCAGTAGGTGATAATTTGCCTGATCTGGGCAGATTGATGCAGAAGCAACACTGCACCACCACTCCCAGCAGTAGAACAGGAGGGATACGGTGGCATGAATGGAAGACAGAGAGGTTAAGACTCGAGGCGTGAGAGGAGATTGGGTCATGGTTACTTACAAATGTTAAAAGAGTCTGAATGTTAAAAAGTTTACTGTATATTGGTTGTTATTAGCTACAATGAAGTTTGGAAATGCAGTGTATTCTCTACAGTGTGTGAAAGGGGTCAAAGGTCCTTGAATAGGAGGGTCACAGAGTCTGATAAGCTAGAAGATAGTGTAGGCTTTACATCATGGCAGAACTAAAGCCAATTTATTAGAACATAAAGGGTCTGAATGGCCCACTAAAAAGGGCTAGAATCCTGCAAGAAATGTATAGAACCAGAGCAAAAATTGCATACACACCCTAGATATGGGGTATTGCTCTGACGGTGCCCACCCCCGGGGACTTACACTGTATATAATTTTGTATATAATGGACTCATACTGTATAATGACTTGTATATAATGCGCTGATGCTCGCAACTTTGGTGTTCCGATGTTTTAGTTATGACCATTGTACCTGCTGACTATGTTATGTTTCTGTTTTTCCTGACTCTGTGTAACAGCCTAAAGTGTATCTTGTACCATGCTGTATTTCCTGTACTTTCTCAGGTCGTACCTGAAAATAGGCATATGTACTGTCTAGTGTACCTACCTGGTTAACAAAAGCTAAGTAAATGCCTACAAGAAACACACACACAACAGATATTGAACATAAAAAAACGATGCAGGAAGTGTGTAGGGGAGGTTTATACAGCATCTTGGGTTGGACAGCCACATCGAAGTGGGGCAGTGATCCTCATTAGGAAGGATAGCCCAATACAGATTTACAAAGCCAACTTAGATCCAGAGGGTAGATTTGTCTGCCTACAGGGTCAGGACAGGCTACAGAGCACACCCTCCTAAATGTCTATGGTCCAAATGAAAACAAAAAAAATAATGATCAATTTATCAGGAGGGTGCACAATAACAGATCCCCATTGTCTGTATCTAACAGGAAGGGATTTTAAAATGGTGGTGCCCGCACAACTGGGCAGGCAGGGTCTAGGGTTATATCTAGGTAACAGAACAGGGAAATTGCTTACGAAGCAGATAGAGGAGATGGGGCTTACCAAGGTACTGAGTTTTACACCATAAAGATTTCACATATTATTCTGACCATCACGATAGCTATTCTAGGATTAATATATTTTAATATCCATAGACTGGATGTATAAGGTTTAGCATTGCAGAATATGCAAGAAATAATACCCGGCAGGGTGGGCGGTATTGGGCTATACTGGGCCCACCCACGGGTGCAGCTCAGGCGCTTCAACTTCAAGCTGAGACAGGTGGTCAGAGACAAACTGTGCAGGATCCAGGAAGCACTGGAAGTGGAAGACATCTGGGGCAAATCAAACTAGCCATCCTGGAATTTATGAAAATCTGCATCAGGACAGTCATGAAAAGGAACAAGCATAAAAGACCAATATGGTTCACTGATCAGATAAAAAAAAGCGATCAGGACCAAGGAGAGGGTTTTCTTTCTTACAAAAGGGTACCAGAATGACAACAAGTGGGAAGAATTCTACCAAAGGAGCAAGGAGGTAAGAGGGCAGTGAGACTGGCAAAGGCACAGGCTGAACTAAGGATAGCGATGGGGGTCAAGGAGGGGAACAAACAGTTATTTCACTATATACAGGAGAAGAGGAAGAAGAGGGGAGGGATAGTTAGACTCTTAGATGGAGACACGTTGGTAGAAGAGGATGAACAGAAGGCTGCCATTCTGAACAACTTCTTCTGTTCTGTATTCATGAATGAACATGATGGGCCAATGCCTGAAAGCAGCATTAAGACAGTAATTTTGGGGCCAGCTCCATGGGGCCAGGTGATGGGGGATTGCCTGGCATGCTGGTGACCTGGGTTCATGCCAGAGCCCGGGACAACAGGAATGGAGGCTGGCAGGGAGGGTTCAGAGCATCCAGTTGGATGCTGTCCTCCTTGGGGGGGAGGGCGCAAGTCTGCAGTGCCCTGGAGTGGCTCCTGGTGGCTCGTTGGTGACATGCATGATGCGGCATGGGTGACCACATGCCACCTGTGCATCTGGCCAAGAATGCCACTGCAGGCAGCCACACAAATGGTTATTTGGGCAGGGGTGGCAAACATTGAAAATGGGCTGCCTGGCCAGCCAGATGATACTGCCGGTCCCCATCCCCACAAAGCCTGCTGGTGTCCAAGCTGCCTCCGCTGAGCCCAGCATAGAAGGAAGTGCCCATTGGGCCAGTCTCCCTCCCAGTGGTGCCACAACAGGGGCCCCAAGAAAGAGATACATCGGGTCAGCCGAGCAGGGCACTTGAGGGAGGAGGCGGATGGTGACAGAGGGTATGGTGGCAGGGCCCTTGTCAAAAGCCTGAAGGAGTGATGGGACAGGAGGGTGGGGGAGGCAGCAAATTTGGGGATCAAATCAATGGAGTCATCAAATATTACAACCAGCAGAGTCAAGGAGTCAGTAGTTCAGCTTATAGTGGACAAAGCATCAGGGCCACGTGGGCTGCATTCTAGGGTATTGAAAGAGCTGGGGGAAGAATTGGTGGCTCCCTTGGTACACTTGTTTAATCGATCACTGACTGTATGTCGGGGTCATGCCTTGGGACTGGAGATGTGCAGGTGTGGTGCTGCTCCACAGGTTGGGGAGGAGGAAGCTGGCAACTACAAGCCAGTTAGCCTCATGTTGATACTTGGAAGCTCATAGAAACCCTAATCAAACAAGATTTAGTGGAATAAAGAATACCTGGAGAAGTCAGGTCTTCAGGACAGTAAACAACATGAGTTTGTAGCAGGCAGGTCATGTCAGACAAACCTAATTACATTTTTTGACTGGGTAATGAAGGAATTGGACAAAGGCCACTCAGTGGACCTCCTGTACTTTGATTTTAGTAAAGCGTTTGATTCCGTACCACATAAGCATCTGTAAGATTGGAGGACCTAGGTGTAGTTCAGTATATAATTAAGTGGGTGGGAAGTTGGCTAAAGGAAAGGAAACAGAGAGTGGTAGTGAATGGAGTAAGGTCGCGGGAGGAGAGGTCACTAGCGGTGCCCCAGGGCTCGGTCTTTGTGGGTCCTCTTCAATATATTCATGCTGACATCAGTGTTGGCATTCAGAGCAAGCTCTCCCTCTTTGAGGATGACATCAAGCTGGGCGATAGGGTGGACAGTGAAGAGGGCATCAGGGACCTCCGGAGGGTAGAAAATGGTCCAAAATCTGACAGTTGAAGTTTAATGCAAAGAAGTGCAAAGTGATGCACTTGGGTAAGGCAACCCAAGGACAGAATACTGGCTTGATGGAGTTCAGCTCTGTACCCCTCATGAAGAAAGAGACCTAGGGGTCATTATCTTGGACACCCTTAAACAATCCAGCTACTGTAATAGAGCATACAGGAAGGACAATAAAATGTTGGGATGTATTGGAAGAGACTTTTACAGTAGGAGCAGGGAAGTGATACTTCTGCTTTACAGGACTCTGGTGAGAATCTGTGTTCAGTTTTGGAGTCCTCACCATAGGAAAGACAGGAACAGCCGGCCCGTTTGACATTGAGGCACTGGCTGCCACACCTCGTGCCATGCCAGTGACCCAGGTTCAGTGACAGACTTGGGGAGCCAGAAGTCGGCAGGGGGAAGGAGAGTACAGAGCATCTGGAGGACAGCTCTCCGCCTCCCTGGGGAGCGATCCAGGGTTGCTCGGTGTCTTAGTGGCCCCCAAAGGAGATCAGAGGCATCACAGGAACACCAGCCAAAGTAAGGGGTGGAGTGCGGCAGACGCCAGCAGGGCAGCCATGCGCAGGTGTCATTGCATGCCGCACTCTCAGGGAAGGAAACCAAGAAAATCCCCATCCTCGGGGATAGGTGACAGCAACTCACCCCACCAAGCCACACTCCAGTACTGTACTGGGCTTCTCTCTCCTCACCAGGCTGACCACCCAGCCAGCACATTGAATTATAGATAGAGCACTCTGGACGGATAGGGTGGTCTTACCTTGGGGGGTGCAGAGTTGGGGGATCTACCAGGCTAGTGCAGGGTGAGGAAGAGAGCTTCAAGTGGGAGGTAGAGCTCACAGAGTGCGGTGGATGCTTGAGAGAGTTCCCCATTGGAATGGAGCAGAAAAAGAATGTACAAAAAAAAATAAAAAGGAAGGACAGAGACAGACTGGAGGCAGTTCAACATAGGGCAACTAAAATGATACAAGGGCTTCACAAACTCTTATATGGGGATCGATTGAAGGCACTGGACATGCACTCCCTGGAGACCAGGAGGGAGAGGATGGATATGATTGAAACATTCAAGTTCATGAGAAGCTTAAATAAGGTGCCATACTCAGAACTGTTCAACAGGATACAGCACTCAAATACCAGAGGATAGGAATGGAAGTTGCATGGAGGACACATCAAGAGGGACTTAAGGAAGCACTACTTCACTGAAAGGGTGGTGGAACCATGAAACAGGTTGCCAGCTGAGGTGGTGGAAGTGAAGTCTGTTGCAGTGTTCAAGCATGGGTGGGACAGAGCAAGGGTTGCACAGGACCTAGTGGGAATTGGGAACGGCACAAAACCCAGCGGGGGGGTGACTAGGACCTGGGACTGCTAGTGGTCTTGGACACAACGGGTAGACTAGATGGACCAATGATCTCCTTCTGCCATCTCTTTCTATGTTTCTATGTAATGAGGTCCAACACTGCAGGTGGAGGGCCTTATAGCCCCTGGAAGGTCCAGAACAATCCATACTGCCACCCTGGAGGGTATTATTATTGTGTTTAGAAATTGGATTACATTGTTAAAAATATGTAAAAAATTAATTAAAATCAATTAAAAGTTACTATTCTTGTAAATTAGTTCCTTTACTGGTAGTTACCAGTAGAGGTGCCTGTTATTTTTAGTAATGTTTTTCATGCTATGGCTACACTCACACTCCTCTCCCGTAGTGTTATTTTTGGGCTTTGTTTTAAACCCCCAACTCTATATACAGTATACGTATACAGAGTATTTTTGTGTTTTTTTCCTAATGTGGCTGTTGTTCTAGTCAGTGGAGTCAGTGTCTGACTCCAGGAAGTGCGGTCGGTGACAGTAGATTCTCGAGTCAGGATGTGAATGCCAGGAATAAGCATGGAAGATTGGTTTCTGAGTTGAACTCCAGAGGAAATTATAGAGCTCTAGCCCTAAGGCTTATTATTTGTGTGTAAGTTTACAGCAGCAGTACTATGAAAATAAAACTACGCTTTTTGACAGTTTATTCCCTGTGCTCTGCTGATCATATACCTCGTACTCTTTCATGCCAGCATTGTACTATTACCAAGTAATTTGCTCAGGTATTCTCTGCTTTTTTTACATTTCTGCCACCAAGCATGCTTCACTGGAACCCCCTCTGCTGCCGACTGCACATGTGTATGACTTGCAGGGACATCGGGAGTGATCCACAGATGGTCCCACTGCTGTAGTCAAAAGACATGATGCGACCTGAAGGAAAAGTGCAGCTGAAAATTAGTCAGCCACCATATTTATTATAGCCAACAATTCACATAAATTGCAAATATCTAAAAACTAAAATGACTGAAAAAAATTTACAGGTATGGAAACTGGAACTAAAAAGCTAAAAAGTAGATTTGATAGATCACTTCCTGATTTGGTAGTACTGCTGATTTAATGATTTCTTCTTGAACGAGAGGCAGGGATGAGAGGTGTGGTACGGGGGGTGATGGCAGATGTATCTTTTAAAAAAAAGCTGTGTGGCTTTCTAAACACTTATAAAACAGCAAAAAGTATTTTGTGGATGTCGGTTGTGTCAACTTCACTGAGAGTGGAGGAAGTGAGTATGACTCAGTTTTCATCAATTGTAACTGGGGAAGTCATTCGCTAAGCAAGGGAAAAAATGGCTGCCATTTGGGTTGGAGTTAAGCACAGAGATTTCTCTTGTGCAGTGGCACACTGGGTTGGCACTTATTTCCTGGTCTCTCCTGGTATTTAATGTACTCCCTTGACACAGTTTTCAGCCAATCAGAGACCAAGAAATCGTAATCCCACTTTCTAATAGCAATTACAACATCTGACCACGCACCAGTGAGTTTAGAGATAACACATATAGTTAGGAACTCGCTGTGGCAAATGAATATGGGATATCCAAATTCACCATCATTTTGGCAACTAATAATAGAAGGTACAACTGCTGATTGTTTAGCAAGCAACCCTGAGTGAGGCATATCACATGCAGTTAGATGGGACACCTTAAAGGTGTGATAAAATGGTGATTGCTAAATATTCCTCTGAGGTTAGGAAAACACAATCCCCTCCATCCTCTGACATCACCCTCCCCTCACACACCTCCTGCCTTCCCCAAAGAGTCTCCCTGGCATTATACCATCAGCCAACCAGGTCAGTAAACACATTAAGCTTGAAAGCATTCATAGTTGTAACAAGGCACTCTTAAAGCAACATTATTTGTTAGTCATCACGTAGTTGTTTTCAGAAATAATGATTTTCTGGCAAAAGCATCAATATGACTATTTTTTTTTTTGTTTGCTTTTGGACTAAGATACAGAATTTTGAAGTTTGTGAAGAATTTCTGCTCCCTTGACATACCCACCATGAAAAAAATTAATTAACCTGGTGTGGTACTGTGTGGTTTACCATCAGAAACATTTGTAACACCATCCTATTATAGCCACAGTAAGACTCTAGTACGTACTTTCAACAGATAACCTCAGCAGAAGAAATGTAAAAAAAATTTGAGTTGCGGCCATCTTTAATGATGGGTCATCAAATACAACATTAGCTATATAGCTATAAATATCTGAGAAAATGAAAAATAGATTGAGAATGGATGTAAGGATATCAGAAATACATTTTGCTAAAACCGTACGACGAAAATGTTGCCGACTAACCAATACTGCTGTTTTGAGTAGGTTCTTTCTCATCTCAATGGCTCTCTAAGCCTTTCTGCCGCAGTAGCTGCATGAGTGTATTCAGCAACCACCACAGAGCCATTCTCAGAGACCCCAATGGGGATCATGAATTGGGATCATTTTCCTGCCTCTCCCTCCTCCCTCAGATTGGCACTTCACTTGGCTATCATCCAGCCACCCCACTGCTTGAAGCCATTGATGTTGGTAATGCCTCATTTGCATGGTCCCCCAAACCCTCTCCCCAGATGGCAGTACTCACCACGTGTGGGACAAACTGTAAGTAAAAATCAGGATCAAGCAGGAGAATATAATGCTCTGCCCACCCCCACCCCCAGTCTCCAGTGTCCTTTCAACCATACAGACTTCTTCTGACTGCATCCCCACTACTGGACCTATATCCTGGGCCTGCCACCTCAGTCAAATCCTTCCTCCTCATCCCCCCCGGACTCTCAGCTTTTTTCTTTCATTTGTGTGTGTCCTTTGGGGGCTCTGCCAACTGACCGCCACCTGGCTTCCCTCTCTCAGACTTGGTTTTCCTCAGCATGAATTCCCTGGCCTTTTCTGAACAAGCAAAGTCTTGACTTCCGCCACCTATGTAGCTTCTCAGCACAGCAGTAGGGCTCAAGAAGCATTGCAGGCCTTGCTCTTTCACTAGGTCCCTCACCCTGTCAGACCTCTTCTGGCAGTCAATGATATGTTTTGAAAAATCTGACAGGATAGACAATTTGTGCCACAAACACACCAAGTCATTTTTTCTCTCTCTGGCCTTTTGCAGTATCATCTCCTGGCATTGATACCTTAGTAATCAGAGGATCATTAGTCATGCTCTTATTCCTTCTGAACCATTCTTCAGCTGATCAAGGATCCTGTCAAGTTCAACAGCAGAGTCTCTAAATATTGTCAGTACCATAGGCAGCATTCTCTGGGGGAAATCACTCAGGTCACCGTCTTCCATCTTCTGGGGGATCTCTAATATACAGATGTTGTTCCGATTCCTTATCTGTTAATTGTCTAGTTTGTCCCAGACCTGTTTGAGCTGTTGCTTTATTGCTGCCAATCCCCTCTGTGAGGTGGCCAGTCTTTACCACAGAAAGGGTCCAGAAGGGGCCAGAAGCCCTAAAAGTAGATAAGGATTTGGGACTGGATGGGATGCACCAAGGGTGCTCACAGAATTGGCAACAGAACTAGCTGAACCCCTGGTCGAGCTATTCAGTAGCTTAGTTCAGACAGGGGTAGTTCTGAAAGACTGAAGAGTAGCGGACATAGTCTCATTATACAAGGGGTGGGGCATAAGGAACAACCGCGGATTTACAGACCTGTCAGCCTTACCTCTGTACTGGGTAAACTGATGGAGTCACTGGTCAAAGAGGACATTGTAGACTACCTAGAAAGCAATGGTCTACAGGATAGTAAACAGCATAGGTTTGTGTCAGGGATGTCTTGTTAGACCAGCCTGATAGTTTTGTTTTGTTTTTTTGACTAGGTAAACAAAGGCTGTAGATGAGGACCACAGTGTGGATTTACTCTCATTTCAGCCATCCTTTCAGCTTTTGACTCGCTGTCACACAGAAGATTGCTGAGTAAGCTAGAGGACCTGGGTGCGGCTAGGGACATAGAAGGGTGGGAAACTGGTTGAAAGAGAGACAGCAGTGGGTATTGGTAAATGGGGCAAATCAGAAGAGTGGGCAGTCAAGAGTGGGGTGCCACAGTGATCTGTCCTGAGTCCTGTCTACTTTGATATGTTCATTAGCGACATTGGAGAGGGCATTCTGGGCAAGTTGTGCCTCTTTGCAGAGGACACAAAGATCTGTGATAAGGTAGATAGTGACAAAGGGATCAGGGAGATGCATAGAAATCTAGAAAGGATTTAGAGGTGATCTAAGGTTTGGCAGTAGAAATTCAACACCAGGAAGTACAAGGTTATGCACTGGGTAACAGAAACCCCAGGACAGAGTACTTGTTGTGAGGGTACAACTGATCACTACAGCAGAAGAAAGAGACATGGGAGTCATCATTAGTGACTCCCTCAAACAGTCAAGCCCATGTAACAAGGCCTACAGTAAGTCTAATAGAATGCAGGGGTGTACCAAAAGGGGTAATGACAGAAAGAACAAAGAGGCATTACTGCCTCTATACAGATCACTGGTAAAGCCCCATCTGGAATACTGTGCTCATTTCTATAGTTTTAACCTAAGGAAGGGTGAGGATTGGCTGGTGATGCTGTACTTCAGGGTGACCAAGATGATTCATGGCCAACAGGGTAGATCTTACAAGGATCATTTCAAGACCCTAAACATGTACTCACATGTATTCACTGGAGACCAGTACAGAGAGGGGGATATAATAGAGACCCTCAAGTTCCTGAAGGAAATAAACAAGGTGAGCTGCAGGGAACTATTTAGCAAGAACCCAAGGTCATGAGAGCAAACTAGCAGGGGAAGGTTTAAGGGGATGTGAGGAAGTTCTATTTTACAGAAAGAGTGGTATAGCCATGGTACAGTCAGCCAACGGATGTGGTGTGCACCAAGACTATAAATGGTTTCAAGCATAGCTGGAATAGAGTGAAGGATTTAGTGGTTACTCAGGTCAGTAACAGTAGTGAGGGGATGGATAAGGAGGGATAGAACCCTGCATGGACAATAGGTTCGGGAAAGATATAGGGACTACGGAAGACTAGAGGGATCCTTTGTCTTTTCTGCTGTCATTGTTTATGTTTCTGTGTTTTGTCTACAAAGTCAAGTCCTGATACTCCAGTGTTCCAGCTCTAGCCCCTGCTTCAGATACTCCTTTGGCGAGTCCAGTTACTGCTTCTTTCACTGAATCGATGGATTTACCCATCTGGGAATGCTATCCCAATATTGTACTCATAAAAGTTTTTATTTCCAGGGCTGCTCAGTGGCCCAGTGGGTAGCACTGCATGCTCCATCGGTGACCAGATCCAGCAGTGAGCCTGGGATGCTGGTCAGGTGACCTCAAGGGCTGTGGTAGCACTCCCAGCTGGGAAAGGATGGCATCAAGTCCCACTACTATAGCAACCCTCTGTGGTGACCTGTTTGCTTGCCTCTCCCATACAGGCATACTTCAGCATGCAAGGCCACCTCAGGGCTAGGTCTAACATCTGGGAGGAGGGTGGGGTCAGAAAATCTTAAATACCCCCACTAGCCACAGGATGATTCCCCAGCTGTCACCACCCCTGCACCATCTACAGGGTCCAGGGGACATCTGAACTGTGCTTCGGGGTTGGGGAGACCGACCTCTCACCTTGGACCTTGCCACGGAGGGGGTATCATCGGGGGATATTTCCCAGGTAAGTCCATGAGATGGTGGGTGATGGGGTGGGCAACAAGAAAGGAAGGATGGTGGCTGGGCGGAACCTAAGGAAAAGTAAGACAGAAAAAAAAAGGTTTTATTTCCTCTAGGTTTTGTGCAATAGTAAAACCACTCTGTATTACTGCTTCCAGTGCCATGTTGACCTTCATTTCCGATCTCAAGTCAGTCAATGAGAGAAGTATAAGCTTTGTTTTTTTGCTAGGCTGAGCTCTCATCCATATTCTGCATCAAGTGCCCTCCTCCCTTACTGAATTCTGTAGTGATCCAGAACCATTAGGAGGGAGGATGTAGTTAGATTCTCTCCGTCCTTATAGAACTCCACCAGCCAAGCTGCTTTCAGCCCGACCACATCACGTGACCCGGTTCAATAAATTTAAGAAATTAAATTTCCCCAAGTTAAAGTTTCCAGCACTGAAATATTCCAAGACACACATTTTAATAACTTATTTTGTTCTGTTTTTCTTTCCCTAATAATGTGTGATTACTATACTACAATCAAGTGAGGATTGCTCCTCAATCAGTTCAGAGCTGTTTATTCAACACTCCCTTTGTCTGGTAAAACCCTTATATCTGTTTCAAAGAATTATCTCCTTTTGCTCATCATCCCTTCCTGATTTTGATTTTAAGAATCTTTCACTATACGCCTCCACCCTTATTTATGTCATGAAATATTATCTTCTCTTATAGGCTGTGCGTCAGCAAAGGTTTTTTATTTATATCGTAAAATTCTTTGCAAAAAAACTTTGTTAATGCACCAGTTTTAGGTTATTGCCACAAAAGTAGGGAAATGTGACATTAGGGTTTCAACCCTAACTTCCTTCCCCCACCTCCAAGCAGCAAAAGGAAAAAGATATTAGTGCTTTGGAGCTCTGGAGTCTTGGTGAATCAGTGGTGGGGTCTTCCTTGGTGTTGTCAACCCTAATGTTCACCACTCCCCTCGGCCTATAGCCTCTTGTCCAAAGCATGAGGTGCAGCTCCAAGCCAGTGCCTCTTACTGATACTCTCTTCCAAGGTAGAGAAGTATGTCTCACCATATGTTGCCAATATACCTGAGATCGCATCTGAACTTGTTTGCTCAGGAAACACAGTGGACAATAGGGTTGACAACCCCAAGGCAGACCCACCACTGATTCACCAAGACTCCAGAGACCCAAAACCTTAATGCTTTTTTTCTTTTGCTGCTTGGAGGGTGGGGGTGGGTAGTTAGAGTTTGAAACTCTAATGCCACATTTCCCTACTTCTGTGTCATTAACTTGAACCCTAACTGGTGCATTAACAAAGTTGTTTGCAAAGAATATCCTCTCTTTTTGAGATAGTGGAATTGTATCTTCATTCCCACAGGTCCCTTTGGGACCCACATAAAGACATGCAGATGCACAGGGCCCAAGAGGAGAAAGGGAAGACGCCATCTGCCTATGGAAATGCAGGGTCCTTGCATGCCCTGCAGTCCCATGCAGTGGCAGATGCCAAGAATTCATGGGCCTGTCAGGTGAGCTGTGGAAATGCAAGGGTCTGTGTTCTCTGTGCTTCCATGTAGCTGCAGATACAGACACACGGGGGAAAGAATCCATCTGGCAGCCAATGCACAGGGCCCTCTGCCACCCACGAGTGCAGATGTGCAGGGCCCTATCCCAACAGAAGAGTTGTCTTCACTATATGCGTGATCAAATTTCATGGTGAGAAACTAATTAAAGTTATGAAACCAAAAATTATGATGCACAATCAAATTTCAAGTTGAGCAACAAATTTTTTCCTACAAAATGAAAAATCATAGAGTGCAGTGAAATTCCATACTGAGATACTAATTTTCTGCTATGAAACAAAAACTTATGGTGGGCAATCAAGGCAATACAAAATTTTATTTGTGATGCAATTTCATGACGAAGCACCAGTTTGAGCCCCAGCATGAAAAAAATTAGGATCCGCACTGAAAATTTAATGTTGCAAAACCAATTATAGTCATACAATAGGAACTTATGATCTGCAATAAAATGTTATATCAAGCAACTGATATTTCTTTTCACAAGTGCAAGTTATGATCCAGAACCAAAATGTGTTTCCAAGGGACTTTTTTCAAATCGCAATTAAAAAATAGTTTTGCAAGTCAAATTTAGTTTTGCATTTTTTACCACGCAAAATTAAAAATGATGGACCACAATCAAATTTTATGTCCAACAATCATTTTGTCATGCGCAATGATAAATTATGATCCACAGTGAAATTTCATATCAAGCGACCAATTTTGTTGCCGCAGAACACAAAATTAAGACGCACAAAAAATGTTGTCATGAGCACAACATCTCACAAAACTAAAAACGGTCACCAGCCTGGTGGCCCAGAGGCTGGATTTCCATCTATGATGCTGGTGACCAGGGTTCAAGACCAAGCTCGGAGTGTTGGAGGGCCAACCGGGGGAAGGAGGATTGAGCATCCTTGGGGGGAGTGATCAGTGCATGACCAACCTCTGGTGGTGGCCAGGGGAATACAGCTGCCGGAGTCGAGCTGTCAGGGAGGCATGCTGGGTGTTCGAGCATTGCGCACTACATCATTGCACACCATGCCTCCCAGGAAGCCCATTATAAGAAAAACTGCTGCCAGCTCTACTCAAGACATCACATCTCTCCAGCCCCCATGCCACCCTCCATGATGCTTGACCTGCAGTGAGTGAGAGTCCACATCAGTGCAGCCCGGACCCACTTTTGAGGGTAAGCCAGGAGACCTCCCAGTGGTTCTTCCACTGGAGTGCCTTGTACAATCTTCCAAGAGGGCAGTGCCTGCCTGATGGCCCGCCCCAGAGGGTGCAAGCCTTGGTGGCTCACCAGTGTAAGTCCGAGGGTGGGCAGAGGTCGGAGGAATTGGGGCTGAGCTTTCAGAGGACTGGCACCCAAAAGCATACTAAATAAAATATTTTAAAACGTCTCACATCACCAAATCAGAACATTATCTCAAAACCCTACTGAGCATGCACAGAATAGAAACATAGACTTTGATAGAAACATAGAAACATAGACTTTGACGGCAGATAAGGACCGCTAGGCCCATCTAGTCTGCCCATTTCCTACCTACAGGATAGGCCGCAGATCCTAGTTAACCAACAGCCTATATCTTCCTGCCCCCACAAGAATTGCCTTATGTCTGTCCCATGCATTCTGTAATTCTCCCACAGTTTAGACCCCACAACTTCCTCAGGAAGGCTGTTGCATCATCCACTACCTCTCTGTGAAATAATATTTCCTCACATTGCCCCTGAACCGCCCTCCTTCTATCTTTAAATTGTGTCCCTTGTTCTTGCAAGTCTCTTTTTCTGAAAGATGCTACCCTCTTGGACTTTGTTGATTCCCTTGAGGTACTTGAAAGTTTCTATCATGTCCCCCCTCTCCCTTCCTTCCTCAAGGGTGTACATATTAAGCTCCTTTAGTCTCTCCTCATACGGCTTCTCTTGCAGACCCTGCACCATTTTAGTTACCCTCCTCTGGACTGCCTCTATCCTGTCTATGTCCTTGCGGAGATGGGGTCTCCAGAATTGGACACAGTATTCCAGATGGGGTCTCACCAGCTGTCTGTACAGAGGGATAACAACTTCCTGTTTTCTGCTGCTGATGCCTCTCCCTATACATCCCAGTATGCCCCGGCCCTCCCTACTGCCTTCTCCACATTGCTTGCTAACCTTAAGGTCATCTGATATGATTACCCCAGGTCCCTTTCCTGTTTGTTGTTGTTACTACCTCCCACCATTGTGTATTCTTCCCTGGGTTCTTGTTTCCCAGGTGCATTATTTGCACTTTTTGCATTGAATCCTAGCTGCCATACATCTGACCATTCCTCCAACCTTGCCAAGTCCTTTTCATCCTTTCCACGCCTCTTGTATATCAACCCTGTTGCAGATCTTGTGTCATCTGCAAAAGGCATACTTTTCCTTCCAGTCCCTCTGCAATGTCACTGATGAAGAATTAAAAGGATTGACTCAATATTGAACCCTGGCGGTACCCCACTGGTAACCGCCCTTTCTTCAGAGTGGACTCCATTTATGGCAGATATGACCACTTGGCCCACCCAGTCTGCCCATTTCCTACTCTACTGGATAAGCTGCAGATCCTAGTTAACCAGCAGCCTACTTTTCCTACCCCCATCCCCCAGAATTGCCTTTATGACTATCCCATGCATGCTTGAATTCCACCACTGATTTTGACTCCACAGAAAAAAAATAAAAGTTTCAATCCTTATAACTCTGGAACCATTTAATATTTTCTGAAACCTTCCAGTTCCACTACCTTGCCACAACATGCTTCTATTCTTAAAGTTTCACGAAAAAATTCCATTCTGTGTAGGCTGCAGGGTAGAGCAAACCCAAATCCCAAGTTAAGTATAGGAAAAAAAAAGTCAAGGCATCTACAGGAAAATGATGCATGCAGATCTCAGAAACAGCACAAGCTGTCATCACAAAACTTTCCTACAGATTTAAACCTTGCCTCCTAGATAACACATGCAAAATTTCAACTAATTTCATGAAACGCTGCCAAAGCTATTAAGGTGCAAAAGTTAGGGGTTTAATATTGAACACAACCCTAGCTATAGGGGCAAATATGTCTTCTCTCACAGGCTGTGAGTCAGCAAAGAAGACTTTTTCCATTTCAACTACAAAAAAAACATTTTGGTCTAGTTTACCACTATCCATCAGAATACAATTAGCCAGCTGTCCATCCCTAATTAATAAAGCAACGTGACCTCCATATTCAAAGTAACCCTCATGTTATCTCACATTGAGAATCCCTTTTCTTCCTAGCCAGATTCCTAAAAATGTTTCAAAAAATTACAAATTGCTCACATCACAGATATGACTCTTTCCCTCTTATTCTTACTCAGACCATGCAGTGAGTTTATAGGGTACTCATAAGGGCTGTCTCTATCATTCTCTATTACAGGACTATTATATTCATCCTTATTTGTTACGTCTTTAGCCACCCAACAGTTGGTAAATCTGATCATTTCTGTCACCTATATTGGATAATCCAGAATTAATTCTAACTTGTCTATTCTATCACATTGTTTCCAAAAGTATTTTGCAATATTTAGGTTAGCAAACAAAATTATTACATAACCACATTTTTGAGCTGCTGTGTCTAAAAATATAGAAACATAGAATTTGTCAGCAGAAAACTGCCACTTGTCCTACCCGGTCTGCCCAAACGGTCCCTGCCTAGTGTGCCTCCGCAGACCCTAACTGGTCTCCAGCAATCCTCCCTCCTCCTTGTGTATCTACCACCATTCTCCTATGTCTATTCCATGCAAGTTTGAAGCCCCTACTGTTTCTGCCTCCAGCACTTAACATAGAAACATAGAAGTTGATGGCAGATAAGGACCACAAGGCCCATCCAGTCTGCCCATTTCTTTTTCTGCCTTATGAATGTGCCATTGGCCTTTGCTCTGTCAATGGCCTATCTATTCATACTCATCTGTTTTGCTCCCTTATGCCTATCCCATGCCTGTTTAAAGCTCTGCACTGTATTCATATCCACCACTTCCTGAGGTAGGCTGTTCCATGCATCTACCACCCTTTCTGTGAAAAAGAACTTCCTCACATTACCCCTTAATCGGCCTCCCTCTAATCTTATGCTGTGTCCTCTTGTCCTGCTATTTTTCTTATATTGAAACATGTTAGACTCTTTCACCTTGTTAATGCCCTTAAGGTGTTTGGAATGTTTCAATCATATCACCTCTCTCCCTCCTTTGCTCTAGGGTATACATATTGAGTTCAGTTAATCTGTCCTCATATGTTTTCTGATGCCGTCCCTGCACCATTTTGGTTGCCCTTCTCTGGACTGCCTCAATTTGGTTAATGTCCTTGTGAAGGTGTGGCCTCCAGTACTGCATGCAGTACTCCAAATGGAGCCTAACCAGTGTCTTGTAAAGAGGGATTATTACCTCCTTCTTCTGACTTGTGATACCCCTACTAATACACCCCAACATCCCTCTAGCCTTACCTACTGCTTTAGTGGTCTGCTTGGATGATTTCAGGTAATCTGTGATGATGGCCAGGTCCCTTTCTTCCTTGTAACTGCCAGCAACTCCCCTTCCAGCCTATAGGTGGCTTCAGGTTTCTCTTCCCTATGTGCATGATCTTGCACTTTCTTATTAAACCCCAGTTGCCACTCTTCTGACCATTTGCTAGTTTAACCAGATCTCTTCTCATTCTGCCCACCCCATCTGGATCATCTACTCTGTTGCAGATCTTGGTGTCATCTGCAAACAGACAAACCTTCCCTCAGTCCATCTGCAATGTCACTGATGAAGATATTGAAGAGGACTGGCCCCAGGACTGATCCCTGAGGTACCCCTCTTGTGACTTGCATCTCTTCTGACTGTATACCGTTTACCACCACTCTCTGTTTTCTGCCCGTCAACCAGTTTGCCACCCAGTTGACCAACGTCTGACCCACCCCGAGCCTACCCACTTCCACTAGCAGTCTATTTCAGGCATCTACCACTCTTTCAGTAAAGTAATATTTCCTCACATATCTCTTTAACCCCATCCCAGCTTTGTCACATGCCCTCTGGTCCTGGTGCTCTTCACCTTTTGCAATAGACTCTCTTCTGCACCCTGTTCACCCCCGTGAGGTACTTGTGGGTTTCTATCATGTCCCCTCTCACTCTCTTCTCTTTCAGGGTGTACATACTGAGAGCCCTCAGTGTCTCTCCTTATCCTCACCTCCCAAAACATCCAACAGCACTTCACCTCTAACATGAAGCACCATTTCTCTTTCAATTAGTAATCAAATATTCTGAGGAAAGGGAGGTGGCCAGCAGGGTGCCACAGGGACCAGTCCTCTTCAATGTCTTCATAAGTGAATGATCAGGTGCCACAGCTTGAACCCCTGTCAGGAGCCACTCCTCTGGTGGCTCCAGCCTCCGGCCACCCTCCTAGAAGAAGCCGCAAGGCACTCCGCCCTGATTGGGCACCATGCCTTGGACCCCTGCCAGGAGCAGCTCCTCTGGCAGCTCTGCCTAGTCTCCGGCCGCCCTCCCAGAAGAAGTGGCAAGGCACTCCACCCTGCTTGGGTGCCACGCCTTGGACTCCTGCCAGGAGCCGCTCCTCTGGCGACTCCGTCTAGCCTCCAGCTGCCCTCCCAGACGAGGCCGTAAGGTACGGGCTAGGATCTCAGCCTGGAAAAGAGAACCGCTTTGAATTTTGGTCTTCTTTTCTAGTCTCTAACTATTGGCTCCTCTATTTTTTCTTTCCTATTGGTACTGCTAGCACTGTATGTTTTAGGGCTATTATAGTTGCTAGAACTATGTTTTAGGGCATCAATTGCCATATGTAACTCCTGTAAACCACATTTTAAAAGTTTTGTTTACTGCTAGATCTGCTTAGAAACATAGAAATTGTCAGCAGATAAGGACCGCTAGGCCCATCCAGTCTGCCCGTAGGCCCTATACATTGTATGTGGCCACTGATCCTATGTGATCAATGGCTTTTCATCACTCCCTCCCCTCTCAGGCTTCCCTTGTGCCTGTCTCAAGCATGCTTAAACCCCTCTACTGTGCTTGCCCCCACTACCTCCTGTGGCAGACTATTCCAAGTGTCAACTACCCTTTCTGTGTAGGAAAACTTCCTCACATTACCTCTTAATCTACCCCCTTCCAATTTCATATTGTGCCCCCTTGTTCTAGTACTTTTTTTACATTGGAAAAGAGCCCTCATCTGCACCTTGTTTATGCCCTTGAGGTACTTGAAAGTTTCAATCATGTTCCTCCGCTGTCTACTTTCCTCCAGTGAGTACATATTGAGGTCCTTGACTCTCCTCATATGTTTTGTGATGCTCAAGCCCACACCATCTTTGTTGCCCTTCTCTGGATAGTCTCTATCTTCTCTATGTCTTTGCGCAGGTGTGGTCTCCAGAACTGCATGCAGTACTCAGGTGAGGCCTTACCAATGTTTTATACAATGGCATCACCACCTCCGCCTCCACTAGTGATACCCTGCCTATGCACCTGAGCATGCCACTGGCCCTCTTTGTTACCTTTGTACACTGCTTTGATACCTTAAGGTCATCAAAGATGATAAGCCCTAGGTCGTGACAGTCTGCTCCTCCCCCCCAACCTGTAGCTCTCCCCTGGGTTCCCTCTACCCAGGTGCATTATTTTGCACTTCTTTGCATTGAACCTCAGTTGTCATGCTTGATCATGCTTCATTTTTTTCTTTGACTCTGCTGCTGTCTCTTTACTCCTCCCCCCATCTCTCAGCCCCTTCGTGCTGAACCCTCCCCCAAATTAGCCTTAATTGTTCTCTCTTTTTTTCTGCTCCCTGCCATAAAGCTTAATCTCCCTCTCTCTTCGGCACTCCACCTGATTGGGTGCCATGCCTCAGACCCTGCCAGGAGCTGCTCCTCTGGTGGCTCCACCTAGCCTCCTGCCTCCCTCCCAGAAGGAGTATGAGTTAGGATCCCCAGCATCTTCCCATCGGCACTGTGCTCTGCTCCCCACCCTCCCGCCTGTCCTATTTGGTGTTTGTTATATATAGTCTCAGCTGGTCACATGTCTTACCAGAGTGAAAAAAATACTGCCTGCCCTATCTGGTGTTCATTATATATACCTGTAGTTTCAGCTGGTCACGTGTCTTGCCCGAGTGAAAAAAAAAAATACTAAGTGTCCATTTCTTCATTGGCACTTTATAACTACCAACCACTAGAGGGATTACAAGTCACAGACCTCCAACTATTATTCTCTGCCTTGGTTAGCTTGCTTAAATTAGTGCAGGGGTTTTCATAAGACTTACACTCCTCCCCATAAACCAGGAAATACCATACATACTGATGAGGACTGCAAGATTTGTACCACGTCTAATTATATATTTCAAGACACTAGCACAGCTGATAATAGTCCCGCTCTTGCTCCACTAGTTTCCTTCCTAGTCTAATCACCAAAGGTGCCTCCCTAGAGCAGTTTGTACTCTAAAGCCTCCTGTGCACCATTGTCTGTCGGCCTACAGGCAGACTGGATGGGCCTAGCGGTCCTTATCTGCCGACTGTTTATATGTTTCTTTAGCAAACATGCACCCACCTCATCTCCTTCTCCATGCCCCTCTTCTACTTTCTCTCCTCCTCCCCACATCTATCCATGGTTGCTTTTACCCCTCTCACCTCCTGCCTTTTCTGCACCCTGTTCCTGCAACACCATCTCACTCCCTCCCTACTAACTTTGAAACCTTTCCCACTCCATCCTTTCCTATGATTTCTCTCAGCTCTCTACCTCCCATATAAGATGCTGCATTACTCTAATTCACTGCTCCAGATGCAAACCCTTTGCCCTCACCACTACCAAAGGCTGGAAGCTCCCAGCTACTTTCCGTGTGCTCCTTCTCCTATTGCTAATCACTGGAGACATGGAAAGGAACCCAGGCACAGTATGCCTATGCAACTACCATTCTCCCACAAAGGCCTAAAGATCATGCACATCAACATTAGGAGTCTCGTCCCAGAATTGGACCTTTTAAACTGCTGGATAACCCAGAATGCCCCTGACATCCTACACCTCTCAGAAACCTGGCTATCTGCCAAAACCCTCAACTCATCCCTCTCCTTCTCAAGCTACCATATCATCTGGCAAGACCATGGCAAGAGAGGCAGTGGTGTAGCTATAATCATAATAAGGCAGCACCTTTCTTACTACTGAAATGAAAAAGGATCCTGCCTTGGTCCCATGAGCTGATTCTAACCAAATTATCCTTCCTCCACTCTTTCCCCACTTTCATTGGGGTAGTCTATGCTTCTCCTGGCATGGTCAAGATGCTCTTGCAATGTGCATCTCTGCCCTTCCACCATTAGCACACTCTGGTGAACTACTACTACTTGGGGACTATAACCTCGACTGGCTGTCTCCATCATCTAAGCCCACAACCTCCAAAATAGAATCCCTAAATCTCACACAGCTAATCACAGAATCAACCCTCTATAACTCCCATTCCTCTAATCACTCCCTCATAGATTGGGTACCGTCATCACATCCTCACCAAATATCCGCAGCTGGAGTCCTTGACCTCACCTTAAGTGATCACTGCATCACCTACTGAATTAGAAAACACACCTACCCAAATTTGCACAAAAGCACATAGAATACACCTCTAAACTCACTAAACATGAACTCCCTCCTCTCAGACTTACATAACGTCAATTGGGCTCCAGTTTACTCTGCAGTAAATGTTGATACTGCCCTAGCCCAGTTCACAAACATTTTAAACAGCTTCTGGGATTTCCATGCCCTCCCTTAGAAAAGCCAGGCTCAGGAAATAGCATCACCCCTGGATTACTGCCCCTATTGTCGCCCTTTGCAAAGCCCGTGACAAGGCCTGGTCCACCTTCAAAGCTTCCCTAACCCTAAACTCAAGACAAGCATATAACACCAAGAAATGCTTGCACTAAGGCCATTCGTGTGCAAAAGGCTGCTATTTTAAGCACTGAGCTTAGCACAGCACACCTCTCCTCTTTCTGAAATAAAGTACACTGCATTGTCGACCCACCTCCTCAATCAAACACCCCAACTCTTAAGCACAATGGCATTGAAATAATGGACCCCATCCAAGTTGTGGATTTCCTCAACACCTTCTTCATTACTTGTGCTTCCCCTGACCCAACCACACCACCCCTGCCTGCCGCTAAACCTACTCCACAACACATGCTGAATAAAAACGTCCTTCTAGCACCTGCTTCCACGAACAAAGTACTGCTTGCCCTTCTATCCATCAACATGTCTAAATCTAGCCCTGATGGCTTACATCCTAGTCTCCTGCACCTTTCTGCCCCCACCATCCCTCTCCCCCTCACCTTCATTTTAAATATGTCCTCCTCTTCAGGCTCAGTTCCAAAAGCCTGGAAATCAGCGTGTGTCATCCCTCTCCACAAAGGCTGTGATCCCACCTCACCTGGAAACTACCATCTTATCTCCCTCCTCCCCACCTTGTCAAAACTATATGAATGCCTAGTACAATCCAGACTAACCGAGTTCCTCACTGCCACTAACTTCCTATCCCTCTACCAGTCCAGCTTCAAAAAAAACTCCACCATATTCTCCCTTCTCCGTGTCGCTGGTCACATTCAAGCAGCTGCCAACAAAGGCCACCTCACTGCCACAGTCTTCATTGACCTGGCTACAGCCTTTGACTCAGTATCCCATCCTCTTCTTCTGAACACACTCGCCCCTCCTGCCATAACTCATATCTCACTGACAGGCATCAGTCAGTTAAAATTGTCAACTCCGCCTCTCCCTCACTCCCTATCCTAGCAGACACCCCTCAAGGCTCCATACTTTGCCCCATCCTGTTTTCAGTATTCATAAATAACCTCCCATCTACCTGTTCCACATCCCTCATCCATATGTATGCGGATGATACCATACTGTTCCCCTCAGTCCTGGACCCAGCCACTATCCATTCCGCTCTGCAGCACGCTTTCCACTTGGTTCAGTCTTGGTTCCAATCAGTACAACTCAAACTAAACACATCTAAAACAGTCTCTATGACTTTTGGAACCTCTCAAAGGCTAGCCAAAGCTCTCAACACCCCACCCATCACCTCTCTCAACGGCACCCCGCTTTAAGGTAGTCCCTTCCTACAAGTACCTAGGCATCTGGCTAGACCCACAATTAAATTTCTGAATTCATATTGACTACATAGCTACCAAACTTTGTTTTGCTAGAGGATACCGAGTTTGGACAGAGACCCTTTCCTCCCAGTATGTCAGGAACATCTGATAAAATGATTATGCCAGTCTTTGACTATGCTGACATTGTATACTGCACTGCACCCTCCACCTCCTCTCTCGACTTGACTCCCTCTACTATGTTTTCTGTTATTTCATCTCCAACTCTCCCAACAGGACCCACCACTGTTCACTACTCTCCTGCCTGGACCGCCCTCCCCCCCCTCTCTCATAGGCATCTCAGCCACTCTGTATCCTTCATCTTCAAATTCTGATTCAATCTGCTCCTCTCTCCTGCCCCATCCCCAACATATCTCCTATGCTCTAGAGATTCCTGATCCTTCTCACTTCCAACTCCATCTTCCAACATGGGCAAATCTGCCTTCACCTATCGTCTCCCCTCTCTATTGAACTCTCAAACTCCTCTCCTATTCAACTCTCCCTCTCTTCTCTGTCAAATCACTGCTGTGCCTCCTGCCCTTCCTAGTTGTTCCTATAACAACACATAGCACTTTAAATGTTTTGTACCCTGCAGTACCTACAATGCTCTAGGATATTCCTCCCCTACCCTGTACCTTAACTATTTGTATAGCCTGTATACTGTATTAGTTATCATGAAATGTATTATTATGTTCCTATTGTGTACTACTGTATTTGTATACTTTGTTCCCATGCTCCCTGTCCCAGGTGTGCACCTGAGACAGACCTTAGCTCAGTGTGCCTTTTCTGGTTGCCAAATGTTAAAAAATAAACCAAAAAGTGACATTGCAGAGGGCTGGAGGAAAAGTATGTCTTTGCAGATGGCACTAAGATCTGCAACAGGGTTGACACTCCTGAGTGGATAGAAATAATGAGAAAGGACCTAAGCAGGTTGGAGGAGTTGTTAGAAGTGTGGCAGGTTTGTTTCAATGCCAAAAAGTGCAAGATCATGCACTTGAGGAGCAGAAATTCAGGAGATGTATACAAAATGTGGGGGGGGGGGCAGGAGTACTGGCAACCACCAGGCAGGAATGGGACCTGAGGATATCATGTCAGATGAAATAAAGTCAACCAAACAATGTGAAAAGGCTGTGGGGGAAGCCAGTAGGATGCTGGGGTGCGTTGGAAGGGGTATCACCAGCAGAAAAAAGGAGGTGGTTAGCCCCTGTACAGATCCCTGGTCAGGAACTTCTGCTAGAGTACTGTGTCCAGTTCTGGAGACCACATCTCTGGAAGGACATAGACAGACTGGAGGCAGTCCAGAGGATGGCTGCAAAGATGGTGCAGGGCCTGCACAAAAAACCTTATGAGGAGAGGCTGGGGAACCTCAATATATATTCCCTGGAAAAGAGGAGGGGGGGGGACATGAAGCAAACATTGAAGTACGTCAGGGGTATAAACAAGGTACAATACGGCAGCATCTTTCAGAAAAGAAGATGCGCAAGAACTAGGGGTCATGGAATGAAGTTGGGGGAGGTTCAGGGGAAACATGAAATATAGAAACATAGACTTTGATGGTAGACAAGGACCGCTTGACCCAACCAGTCTGCCCATTTCCACACCTATTGGATAAGCTGCAGATCCTAGTTAGTCAACAGCCTACTTTCCTACTCCCCACCAGAATTGCCTTATGTCTGTCCCATGCATTCTTGGGACAGACATAAGGCAATTCTGGTGGGGGGAGGAAGAAATAGGCTGTTGGTTAACTAGGATCTGCAGCTTATCCAGTAGGTAGGGAAATGGGCAGACTGGTTGTTTTAGGCTCTATGTAGGGCAAGCCAACCTACACAAAAACATGAGGAAGTACCTTTTCGCTGAAAGAATGGTGGATGCTTGGAACGACCTCCCAAAGGAGGTATTTCTGGCCAAGACAGTTGGGGAATTCAAGAATGCATGGGACAGACATAATGGTACCCTGGGGACAGGAAAGAGAGGGTGATCAACTAGGATCAGTGGTTTAAAATAGGTAGGGAAAATGGGCAGACTAGATGGGCCACATGGTCCTTATCTGCCATCAATTTCTGTATTTGATTAATGTGTCATTAGTTTCATAGGGCTTCTTGTACTGTACTTCCCTGAGAGCCTTAAACAGCTTGTGAGACACCCTAATCAGTTCTCATTATCTTGATTCCAAATTTGCTCTGGCTCTGGGATATCAGACAAGAATATTGAATTATAAAATGCTGGAGCAATCTTTTGCTGACTTATGTCCTCAATATGGGTAGTTTTGAATATTGTCAGTGTTCACAGTACTCCATAGGTTTCAGAAATAGTGCCTGGGACTGAGTACCTATAAAATTATCATGATCATTTTTTACATTCATAGAGCTATGTTCAGGTCTATTTCCTTGTTCTCTAGTCTCTACATGCTGATCTTTCAAGATCATATAAATAGTTTTAGCCTTCAGATTAGTACATTCTAAGAGAACGTTATTAATATCATCAAGTCTCGCACCATTTACTACCAAATTCTCTAATAAAGGCCATTTTATTTTTTAATAATGCTATATGTTCCATTATAATTATTCTGACTAGCTGCTGATCCTTTAGAAAAGTCACTAGATCATTCCTTAGGAATAGAGAATAATATTATGAGCCAGTATTTATCAGGTGGTCCTTAGAATCTTGCTCCCTAATCAAACCTAACTATTCTTTGTTGCATGTCTTTTATGCAGTAGAACATAAAATCCTCAATAAAATATAAATAAAAATATATTTTGTCAGTGTTTATTTAGCACTTGCTCTCCTTTTACTAATTGAGCACTTTTTCTCCTTTTATGAATATTCCATACCCTTTCTTTCTCTCTTAAAGTTTCTTTCCCTCCAAATACTGACAGATTTTGAAGTGACCTTACTATTGGATTACACGTCTAGCATTATCTCTGGAATTATATCCTTTAACATGTATTGTTCATTCTACGGGGTAGCTTACTCATGTCTTATAGTTGGATGCATAGGGTTTTCAGTACCCTGCAATGTGTGATCATGTATCATTGTGTATACATTTAAAAAAAAAAGAATTAGACTGTTGCTTGAGTATGTCTCATCTAATCTCAGTTTGTATACTTATATCTATGCCCTAAATAATGAAATATTAAATAGTTACTACTCAGGGGCCAAAATCAAATACAGCAGTGGCTTCTTCTCCCAGTTACAGTAATAATGACTAGAAAAAGGCATATGATTTGGGTCATGTACATAATCAAACTTTACAAAAATGTATACAATGAGTATGCCTGCCTACACCCTTGTTAGAAAAATTATTTTTTTCATCATTGCACCATATCTTCCAACATGGCATTTGCAAGATTTTGACTCTTCAGGGCATTTGTGCTACAGGACGTTGACCCCATAAACGTGAGAATGAAAAGTTATTTTCTTTGTTATAGATTAACACATTGGAGGAACCTAACTAAGGTTACAGCCAGCAGCATGTACATTCCACCTACAGTACTAATCCCTTATGGCAGGGTTCAGCAATAGAGGGTAGCTCTAGAAATATATGGAAAGGAATGCTGCTTACAATTATTAACTGTGAACGGCACGTGCAGTAGTACTGACTATTAAGCATCTTATATTCAAGCAGCTTAATTAAAGGGCTACTGCAGTTTAAAAAATACTGATTTGCGAGTTTTTTTTTTTGGATATGTTAGCAATGTAGTTTTATTTAAGAGCTAGTGTAAAAGAACAGTTACCACACTGTATGTGTGCTTTAGCAAAACAAATGGGACCATACTGTATGCATTATCTATATTTATGTATTCTCTAAGTTAAATAAAGATTACAGTTAATTTTGTGCAAGTAGTGAGGTTTCCCCTACCTTGGTCCAGTGTACTGGAGTCCGAAGAGATCTAACACCAGTTTTAGTACTGAGGAGCTTAATATGTATACCCTTGAGGAAAGGAGGGAGAGAGGGGACATGATAGAAACTTTTAAGTACCTCAGTGGAATCAACAAAGTCCAAGAGGGTAGCATCTTTCAGAAAAAGAGATGTGTAAGAACAAGGGGACACAATTTGAAGATGGGGGGACAGCTCAGGGGCAATGTGAGGAAGTATTTTTTCATAGAGAGGGTGGCAGACGCATGGAACAGCCTTCCTGAGGAGGTTGTGGGGTTTAAAACTGTGGGTGAATTCAAGGATGCATGGGACAGACATAAGGCAATTCTTGTGAGGGGTAGGAAGAAATAGGCTGTTGGTTAACTAGGATCTGCAGCTTATCCTGTAGGTAGGAAAATGGGCAGACTAGGTGGGACAAGCGGTCCTTATCTGCCGTCAAAGTCTATGTTTCTATGTTACAGTCAGACAGTCTTTTTTATGGTCTTTGATCCATACGTTAGCCAGAATATTTGTGGCCATATTAAGCAAAGTAATGGCACAGTAGTTTTTGAAATAAGTAGCATTTTTTCAAGGCTTGACAGTCAAAGTTATAACCCCAGTCCACAGAGAACAAACTCTGGCCAGAGCCGATAGGGCTGTGATGGGCTGCCAAGTCATCAAAGTTACATGTGTAAGTAGAAATTATTGAATGCCCGGGTGTAACCTGGCCATTTTTTGGAGCTGTTGCACCAAATTTTCAACATGGCCTTTTTGGAAGCCCTCCTCATGAAGAGTGCCAGTGTCATTTTGTTCACTTGTCCTCCAAGGTGATTTTGCAAAGCAACTGCGCCATTCTGTGCCACAGGTGTGAAAACACATTTTGAGCAGGATATGATAAATGACAGCTATACTGGTAAAAAGGGAGTGTGCAAAAATGGCAATGTTGAAAATGTGATAGAAAATATTAAAACTTGCCAAAGATAGAGGCGTGCATAGAAACTGTGCAATGCACACTAAATGCTTATGATATTAATTTTTGAATTTTTTC